>CM073595.1:29168638-31568638 GCA_037074705.1 Zhengitettix transpicula | reverse complement strand
CTTCACTGAAAACAAATATTCTCTTAATATAAACAAAACTAATATCGTTAACTTCACTTCAAACACAAACAGTTTAACTTCTAATTCGGAGAACAGTTCGGAGCGCGCACCATTTCTTGGCCTGTTGATAGACAATAAATTGAAATGGAATCACTACATAAATAACCTTAGCAATATTTCCTTCACATTAAGAGTATTAGCTCGGGAAAGCGAGATATCTACATTTAAAATGGTATGTCGTGCATATCTTATTTTGGGGTCGTTCACATCACGCGTTTCAAATTTTTTAACTTCAAAAGACGGCCGTACGAACCATATCGGGTGAGGATTTGAAGGAATTGCACGCCTTTGTTTACGAATCTTGGGATTTTAATATTGCCTTGTACGTATATTCTAGAAATTTTAAAGTTTGTCACGAGAAACTTCAATGTATATATAGAAATCGCTCTCAACTAAGTATAAAAAAAATCATCGCCTAAGTCTTTTTGAATCAAGCATTCGTTATTCCGGGATAAATCTATACAAAAGTCTTCCTGACGAAATAAAAACTTTAACTAAACAATATATATTTATAAATAATGGTAAATCTCTGTTAATTAATGGAGAATATTACTCTATGAAAGAGTTCGTAGAAAGGAAGGACAGATTAGATCCTCTTTAATAAAATAGTTTGCTGATATTCTATCAAGTTACAATAATATTTTACGATTATAATATTCTAGAATTTAACTGCTGACTTATTTTCTTTTTCATGTTCGACGAGAATCGATGTAAGATTTTCTGCTGGAAACCCCGTAGAATGAAAATTGAAGATTAATTAGACTTATCATTTCTTCAATTACTGTTATATTAATATTTTTAACGTAGTTTTAAATTATATAATTTTTTTAAACTTCGTAATTGTAATAATTTATTATTTTCATGTAATCTCATATTATGCCGTATCCCATTTCCTCGACCGAGGACTAATGGAATGAATAATAAAATGGGGACGATAAAAAAACTTTTTTTTTCCTTTTCATGGCTGACTTCCGATTTCACTTGAACTCCCGTTTATCTGCATTTAAAATTATCTGTAGTACTAGGCGGATGAAAACAATATTAACGATCATTTATATTTCGTAGGTAATAATTCTCGAGCAGTCACTTCGTACAATGTCTCAGCAACTCTGAAACGATCTACGATGATACTGACCGACTGTCTTGTTTTAATTATCAGGTGCATTTCATTAGCGTGGGACTGGCCTCATTCAATATGTTTCAGATTAGCCATGACCGTCCTGTAAGCCTTGCACCAGATTGCTTCTTCTTATTCGTTACGGGGAGTTCTTTTCAATGCCGGCGCTTACTACTTTCTGAAGCCTCCACTGCACCTGTTTTTCTTGGAATTGTAGCTGCCTTCTTGCTGTTTGGTATAGTTTCTGATGTCTTCATTTCCGTAGTTCTTAACCGTAATCCTAGGCGTGGAAAAATCTCAGGCTTTTACGACGAAACGATCCGTGCTATCTTCTCTTGCTTGTGTAACTAGGAGGTGGAAGTTAAAATCACTACTATTCCTTAATATATTATTTTATTTCTTTTATTAATAATTTTACAAAATTATTATAAATTTCTATTAATTCTTCCTCTCAGATTAAATATATTGTTTCATGACATGTGCAAACTTATGTATATGCCATATTTTCTAATTCCGATATGACACACGATTTTGAATCTACTCTTTGACTTTACTTTCAGCTAATCGGACTGAATTCCCAGGCTGCTACGATTCCAGATGAAACGGTCGATGGTTCTCATCAAGCCGTAGACAACTTCAACGTAACAACTCTTGATACTTCACTTAGTCACCTACCGAATGAAAATATGTATGGTATATCATTTTCGCGCTGTTGATTGAGAGTTATTGATCTGTTTATCATATTTTAATTTATCATCAATCTCCAGACCAAGAAAAGGCGCGATCTGGGAATAGTTTTCGTGAGTAGTAGTTGCTTTATCGGGAACTGTAGAAAAATTTACTACTTTAGTTTTCTGTAGATTAGCGACAGTCTTGCAGCAGCAAATAATTGATTGATCGGTACATGTCATTCTTGACTTTCGCAATTAATTGTATCTGTGATGACCAAATTAGGATTGTCCGCGTACAGGACCGATGTTAGCGATCATTTTCGTATAGGATAAACAATAATGGGCCTAAAATTGCACACCATTGCGTACACTTCCCCACATATTTCCGTAATTTTAAAGATTGTATTTTTACGTCTGTTTATATTTTAAAAATAATGCAGTTTTTCGACCAATATCAGACAATATTTTATTTATTTACGACAACGTTTCGCTACGTGTATGTACTTTGATCAGGTCTTTCCTAAATATGCTAAATGTTAAAACCTAATTTCACATCCTCTTGAAAAAAACACAAACTTTAGAAGTTTTTCCGAGGCATTTATTCACAAGCTACACATGAGTGCGGTCGCAGCAGAAGTGATACGAATAGGATGTGAAATTAGGTTTTAGCATATTTAGGAAAGACCTGATGAAGGTACACAAACACGTACCGAAACGTTGTCGTAAATAAATAAAATATTGTCTGATATTGGTCGAAAAACTGCATTATATTTCCGTAATTGTTTTCGATCGCGACTTCCTGCGATCGGTTTTCCATGAATGAACGCAATAGTGTGGTGGCAGTTCCTCTAATATTTTTAAAAAATCGAGTTTTTTAAAGTATGACCTGGTGACCTTCTAAATTAAAAGCTTTAGAAATATCAGTAAATATTCCAGTGAGTTTAAGCCTATCCTCCAACGCGTCGTGTAAGGCTGTACTTGGAACTAAATCGTATGAATCTGTGTTGGTAGATTTGTTTGGGATGATAATTTGAAACTTCGCAATTAATTTAGAGATTCTCGAATGTACTGCTTTTTCTGTTACCTTGGGTAATATATGTAGAAGGGAAATCGGTCGCTAGTTGGCGACATCTGTTGTGACTCTCTCTTATGAATAGAGTGAATAACTTTCGCAGTATCTGGAAATATACCACGAAAGAAACATGTACTAAAGTTTAGCTGCGATTTCATTTTCACAACGCTTTACCAGTTTGCTATTAACTCTATGTCAGTCGCGTTCGAATATTTAAGGTTCCTGATTATATTAGGAATTTCATTTACGTCGATGGTATAATAATGTATAGATAATTACGTTCGAGTGTTACAATTTACGAGTAACATGAGTAAAATAAGAGTTAAAATCATGTGCGAAATTTTTGCCGCTAATTTATTTCCATTTTTTTAGTAAATTTATCCCCCTGATGATATCTTGTGGATTCATTCCAGGTCTCTTTGATTTTGTTATCCGAATGCGCAATATATTTTGAATTTCTTTGCATAAATACCACCTCGCAAATACGTATCTAAAAAATAATCTGACAATTCTCTGCTCTAAGATTTCAAATGTCATCGATTCTTCTGCCCAGAGACCATTATATATATATTGCGTCGCCTCGTAATGTTTCCCAAAACAATAATTTGCTTTAAATACTAACAACGAACGCATCTACCTTCTTCGACGTGAAGGTATAATAATCTCAAGATTCATGGAGAGGGTAAGAATTTATTTTAACACTATCGCACCTCAATTCAATCCGCAATAATATTATTTTCCAAAAACAACTGATGGACAGACAAAATCGCAGTTGTTTCGACGCGCCTTTGATCCGTCTAAGTTGAGTTTCTGGTTTATAATTATAAAATTTAGAGCCGTCTAGCAATTCCTTGAACCCACGTTAGATTTTACCAGACATTTAAATAAAGAGCCAATAAGTAAAACAAAATTAAGGACAGTCTATATTACAAACACAAAACACGTTTCATCCCGTCCTTGTGATAAATTAATAAAATTGCATAATATAATATGGATGTCAAATTATCTATTTTATATAATAAGAGAAATTCGTCGTACCTGTGTAAACATATTGCTCTTATTATTCTAAATAATAAAAATTTCATATCAAGAAAAAAATATTTTTTTTCAATTGTTTATCACTTTATAAAGTCCGAAAGACGGAATAAAACGTTGTGTTTTGTGTATGTAATATAGATTATGTTAAAATTTCGGCAATTCTATTTATGTAATGGTAATAAATTATAGTTGCGTTGAAATAAAAATTAAAGACGTATCGGAAAATAATCAATTAGATTTAAGATAATTCGGTGTAAGTGGAAACTACTTGTGTTTAAGAACGAAAGGAAGAATAAAGACGGATTTCAACATTTAGTGAAACTGGGAAACAGCTTTCCACAACATAAAATGCACTTTGAAACTGTGTGTTTGGAAGGAATTGATTGAAAATACGTATACAATCTTTACGAGCACCAAGTGGCTTAAATGAAACTAGATAAGGAAGACAGGGAAACTAATTAGAAACGGTGTAAAGTTTGCAACCACAATATTGTAGCATAAACGATGACGAATCAATAAATGAAATTTGAAATTGTCAATAAGAATCCTGGACAGCGAACACCAAGGCAGATCATATTACTATTTTGACAAATAAATCTATATAATAAAAAAGAATGTATATTTATATGTATGTATGTATATACGTTAATTTCTATACAATAAATTTCTGGACAGATTTCAACAAACATTGGTACACAAATTCTTCAAAACATAAGAAACGGTACTGTGGGGATGAGTAACCCCTAGCATAAAGGTTAAAGATTTATAATTAATAACGTGATCATTAAGTATTAAATTACTGCGCTCCAAGAGACCGTGACGTCACGCGAGAGAGACGTTATTACGCGACGAACAAACGAAATAGTTCCTTTTTCTGTAATGAAATGAAGCAGAAATATTTTTATTTCATGACAAATATAATTTTAACCAGTAATACTCCATCGAATGATAATAAAAAACAATACGAAATACTTTACGATCCTTGCGGAAAATGTAAGTTAATTTTTGTACCATATTAATGACTCCAATACGGCGACCGTTTGTTTACATTATGAATCTATTAAATAAATAAGCAAAAGAAATTTGAATATAGTAACCGAATATGGAGAACTGAAGATACTGACCCCTTTCCGATGTGGTGGAAGAAATGAGTCTGTTTCTCTACTGTAGAGATCTTCCAGAAGAGATAAATTCCTGTTCCAACACAGCGATAGAATTGCGTTTGAGGTTTATGTAAAAGATATTCCTAAGGTGAATCGTCACAATTTACGAGCAACACAGAAACGAAACTTAGACATTTGGAAAGCACGAAAGTGAAGGCTGACGCTTTTGAAATATGGTCGCAAAGAAAAACGACAAGGTTGAATGGACAAAGGACGGAATGAGAACGTTCCAGGAGCGAAGTTGTGAGATTTAAATTGATTCGCACGTTCCTAGGAAGCACAGTGGAAGGAAGACAGAAACCACGAAGAACATAAATCATAAAATTAACGAGGAAAGCACTGTCGTGAGAATAGTTTTGTAGAGAAACGCATCATGTCAGGTCTGAGAGCCCGGAAAAAATATTGGGAAACATTGGAGGATATTTTCTGCAATGAACCAAATAATGAGACGATGCATAGTTTAATGTGTTAAAATTTATTTTGATGAGAAGAAAATGAAATTCATTAATAAATAATAGTTGGCGATAATATCGTTTCAATTATAATAAACACTAACATAGCAAACACTGAAATATATTTCAGGTTATAAATATGTGTTGATTTACATACTCATGAACTGTGGAAAAAACTTTGAAACTGACATTTAACTAAAAAGTTATAATTTAGTGATAAGTTACATAGATCATATCATTTTCCATTTTTATTATTAAATTAGAGCCCTTTTTACGATTTAATTCAGTAATCATGGCGACAATAAAAAACTCGGAAGTTTCTGTTAACTTTATATTACAAAGATGCATCATTGAAGCTGGGCTTGTCGGAAGTCATAATTGTAAATAGTTAATATTTCAAACAATTTAGATAAATAATGATTGTGATAAAAATAATACAAGTCAATTTCTGTATAAATCAGCTAATTACGATTATACCTAGAAATTCTGTGACTGAATGAAAATGTTTTTAAAAAGCTTCTATTGTAATTTGACCCCATCAGTAACTAATTGTTTGAAATTTTGAGGTCAATTCTATCAACATTGATAGGGATATATGCTCGTTTATATAAACTTATGTTGAGAGTGTAGATATAAATTATTTTTTTCATTTAATGTGATTAATAAGGTCTGATCCCTAAAATATTTATGTCAGACCCTGTTTGATTCTGTGTTTTATTTTATTTGTAGTTTCAGTTTGTATATGTTTATTACATATTACGTATTATGCTTTACAATTTTGACGTTTTCTTTTTCAGCCTCACTATACGTTATAGTGAGTTTCCGCCCCTGCCTCTACTATTCTAGCTCTCCGTTTACACTATTTACAATTTACATCTATTTACATGGTCATTTAAATATTTATTTAGCATTTTCTTTGAGAAGGCTTCTGTTACTGAATTCAGTATATGGAATTTTTCAGAGTCTAACAATATTTGTCGAATTGATTTTGATCTTATTTTATTTATATTCTTGTTTTCCTCATTTAGAGGACACTATAATACCATGTGGTCTGGGGTTCCAACCTCTCCTCATTGACATTTATTGCTGTCTGCGTTCTTTATTTTATTTATGAATTCTGGATATGGTCCATGACCTGATAAAAAGTGAATTAGCTCTCTTAATGAATTTAAGTGTTTTATTGCAAGTGTTTCCTTGATATCAGGTAAATATTGAAAAGTTCGTCTGCCATTTGTTGATCCTGTCCATGTTTGCTGCCAGATATTTTTCACAAGCTGGAATTCCTATGATTTTCTATTTTGTCTAGTTTTTGTTGTTTTAGCCAGTAGCAGAAACTCCTCCTACGAATTTCTAAATCCAGCGGGATGATGCCCATTATGACCTAAATGCATCTGTGCACCAGTTAGTCGGAGAAGATTATTTCTTTGCATTCTATTTATTTTTCTAGCTTCAACAATATTTGCAAGTCTATGAGCCCAGACACTTGATCCATAACCTGATATTGTTGCTAGTATTGTATTGTGGTACAATTGGATTATTTTCATGGGTAATTTATAGTGTCGTGTTGCACGACTAATTATTTTATTTGTTAATAAAGTAGATTTTCTGATGATTTCTGTTATATGTTTTAAATAATTTTGTTTCTCATCCAGATGTACTCCTAGATATTTTATACTGGTTTCCCTTTTAATAGTTACCTCATCTATTTTCACAACAGGGTTTCTGATGAGCTGTCCTTTAATCATTAGGTATTTCGTTTTCTGTGTGGCAATTTTCATTTTGAGATTTCGACATAATTGTAATTTTTTCATTGCTGATTTCGTTTTATCCTCCATTTTGTTTCTATTTTCTGCTTCAATAATAATGGATAAATCATCAGCATATGATACGACTCCTGCTACATCAGTATGGTTGTTCATTTCATCCAAAAGTTTTTCAAAGTTTATGTTCCAGAATACAGGGCCACATACTGATCCCTGAAATTCGTGAACAGTAAATAATTTTGTTGTCTTATCACTATTATCATTAGTGGACACGATGATATTTGACCTGTCATATAATTCTAATAAGACGCCGTTTTCCGACATATTTTCTTCCTCGTGTTGAATCGCCTTATAATATTATACCATGTGACATCTGGTACGATAGTTTCTTTGATTCTGTAGCCAACTTGGTAGTAACCAAATTATTTTTATCCGTCGTCATAGATCTGCAGCTGCTCTCATCCCCTTGACGGCGCTTCTTCCACGCTGAGTAGTCGTCAGCTACAATGTTCCTTATTAGCCTGTTACTAGGCAAGTAATTTATCTCTCCATCATGTAGTTTTCCTCACCCTATGGAAACAAACGAAAGTGACGCCAAAAGTGGTAGCAGATCAGACATAACGAATTACAGGCCAATCGCGCTTCTCTCTGCTCCAGCGAAAATTTTCGGAAGCATATTACACAAATTTCTCTTCGTGCACGTTAGACCACTAATCTTTATTAACCAACACGGGTTAATAAAAGGAAAATCTACAGAAACTAATCTTACAAATTATGTAAACGTCCTACATAAAAGCTCAGATACTGGAGGCCAAGTTACACGGATTTCAAAAACTGTCAATCACAAATTGTTAATAGAAAATTACACGCATTCGGCCTTTCTGACTGTCTACTTAATCTACTAGATCTTATCTACAAGACAGGAAACAATATGTATGTTACAATGGTTTCCACTCCGAAAATTTCTCCACCCGTTCGGGTGTGCCGCAAGGATCTAATCTTGGTCCATTTCTATTCACGTTATTCATAAACGATATTGCTGAACACATTAATTCAAATCTTCTTCTTTATGCAGATGACCTCAATCTATACACAATAACAAAAAAGACTGCGCAGACCTTCAAGAAGATCTGAACAGAATTGTTGCATGGTCAGAAACAAATAAACGTTTATTTAACACACACACAAAAATGCGTAACATTTACCTGTCCAGTACTTCAAGTACAATTGCACAATGGCAACGGAACTATTAATTTCTGTTAACTCTGTAAAAGACCTCGGTGTAATATTTGACATAAGGGTCACTTTCTGGGATCAAGTATAAAAAATGCATACAGAAAGCGAACAGAGTTATAGGAATAATCGTTAGGAATTCTAAACTGTTTATAAACACATCCACCCTATTATATTTATCTTTAGTAAGACCAATATTAGAGTATGCCTCATTAATCTGGGATCCTGTTTACAATTCACAAATTCAAGATCTAGAGAAAATTCAGAAGAAGTTCCTAAGATTTCTCTATTAAATCGAAACTACGCGATACAACTTCGACACGCCATACGACGAGCTGCTAGAAAGATACAATATAGAGAAACTTTCAACCAGACGTGAGCGAGCGTCAATCATTTTTCTCCACAACCTCTGTAATGGTAAAATTGATGATAATCCTATGTCAATTTTCATGTACCATCGTTTACAAACATTCACCAGCAAATATTTTATAGAACTAATATTAAATCAATAACCGCCTCAAAGGCTCCAATGCACAGAATGACTTCCCTATACAATCAATTACCACCTCAAATAGATTTATTCTATTTAAATTCAGTCTCTACACGTATTAGTTTTATATATTGTATTAAATATGTAAAATGTATATGAAAATTTATGGTAAGTACATAATTGAACATACGTCTGTGTAGTACCTACAAATAAATAAATAAAAATAAAATAAAAAAGTACTAAACTGGACGGCGAATTCTCCCATTGGTCCACAAAGACACGAAATTGCCTAAATTTTTGTAACTGGAACACAAGAAATGCGTGCAATCTAAGGGCAATAAAACTTAATTTACGGATCAGGATAGAAAATCTCGACGGGACCAGGAATGGAACCCAAGTGTCGCTCTAATCACTGAGTTATCCTCGTTGACTCCCGGTCAGATGCGAGGTTTCTATATCTCCAAACACACCTAGAATCACAGTCTTCACGACCGAATTTTTATAGCTGCGAGGTGATCTAGACCCCACCCACACTTTCCAGCCAATAACAATTTCGTTGTATCGCTGCTTACATTTCTGACGGAGTGCGTGCCTCTCGACAAGGTTCCGAGATTATGGATACACGTCTTGGCGCCAGCGAATAGACGCTTAGCTCGCCAAAATCTAAACCCTTTTTAATACTCATTAATAAACTTAATAGAAACCCACTTACGGATCGCTCTTTAGTTCCAAACCTGCAAAATTTGATATTATTTTTAAAGTGTGACTAAATTTTATTAGTAGGTTATTATGAATTTCCTTCCGACGTATTTAATTTACAATACTTTTCTCTATTGTTTAGTAATTTTATATGTCATATTTATTTATTAGATACCGACTATATATCCATTTTAAATTAATAAAATAGTCGCTCAAAATTATATATCTTAAAACAAAATTACATTTTAATATATAATAAAATATATTTTTTAATCATATTGAGAAAATAATTTTAAATTTGTATTCTCTGAGTAACGATTTAGTTAAAAAGAATACGCTTAAAGGAACGCCTTTGTTATTTTATCCACTTCTTCGGACGCTGTGTTAATACAGGAAACGACGGTGATCCCTCTTCCTGTTAATCAGCATATTCGTAGGCCTCTCACTTTCGTGAACGCCTCCAGCACCTGTGACGTAGCACTAAACTAAGCGTAACACAAACTTTGCTAATGGACGAGATTACCATGTAATGGGAAGCTGACAATCATTGTCGATGTGACGCCACATCTGAGTACACTACGAAACTATAAGCTCGATATACTTAGTCACAATTTAAACTCTTCAAAGTTCTCTTCTTAGACGTTACATGTTGTTATTTCCAACTAATTTGGTATCTTCAGGAATGGGGGTGCCCAATTAACTCATTCATATGTGCCATTGAGGATAGCTTGATAAAAAGTTATTTATAAAATTCCTTGTGGTCTGCACGGATAACTGTTTATAAAGAACTCATTTCACGACAGCCTACTTCATTTTGTGTCCTCGTTCGCCACTTCTTTAAATTGCCTACATTGTAACTCACGCAAATTTTAACAACCCATTTACAAATGTTATTGGATAAACAACACGTTTCTGTACTTCGACAGTCAAAATGTTTTCGGAGTAATCCTTTAAGCAAATATTAATCTATCTAATAAACAAAATAGACCGTATGTTCCCCATTCAAATCTACACCCGTGGAGCAAATTTCGTACACGTGTACCTTTCGTACCGGAAACAAACACTGTAGGAGGCGGGGGTGGACGCTGCTGGAAATTTTCAAACATGCTCAAACGGCCGATATTTGCGTCGGATAAATATTTATCGGACTCAATACGATTGACATTGCTTCTCCCGATGTTTTTTTTGTGTATAATTTATCCCTGATCCGGGCACAAGAGGGGAGCAGCCATAGGAGTGGGAGTGAAGGGTGCTATAAAAGATATGTTGAAAACAGCTGAGATTGAAGTCGAATCCGTGGTTATGGATGCCGTTGAGTTTAATTATAATATTCAACTTGACGTTCAACCCCCAGGGGCGGAGGTGAAAATTTTCAAACATGTTAAACGGCCGATATTTGCGTCGGATAAACTCTTTTCGGGACATTGATTGCTCATTTGTTCAGTACATGCATGAATGTGTTCCAATTATATACATATGTTCTTATAGACTACTGAACTGTATTGTATAGAGTCCTGGAGGATCAAGAACCTTACACGACACATTCTGGAATAAGAGAAGTGTCCATTTTCCGCACTCTTGTTCTAGGATGTTTATGGTTCATTTCGGGACGAATAGGGCCTTGATTAATATGGAGAAACAAACGGAATTACAATTCAAAGCAGCGGAAGTGGATCCAAAGTCCGAATCGCTGCCATTACGAGTCCGTAGGTTCCCCATCATGTGCGGGGAAGTGATTTGTTAATAAATAGTAATAAAAAATCCTCAAATATGAAATAGTATTATCACAGTATTGAATGTTCTTACTCTTATACTACGGTACATCCAAATCTAATTCAATTAGAGTTTGGATAACTATATACTTGCTGTTACTTTGTTATGCTTCTTCAATGCGGACATTTGATGAACGTATGAAACATTTGGTAACACTATAATACACATCCTTTGCAATGGTTTCCACCACTGGAGCCATTTTATGATCACAATTATTAATTAATAACCGCGAAATTAAATATTTCATCTTTCAAATCCGTGTACATTTTATTTATTTGATTTAAACATAATAAAAACCTTTAACAGTCAGTCAAAAAGTAGTTTTTATTATTATTATTTATCAAGAGAGTTTTCAGTTATATTTACCATATCATTCCGTAATTAAAATATGTTTACAAAATAACTTCAATCATTTCAAGTGATTTGCAGATCTGTGGCCATTACAATATTAATAAGGCCAAGAGGAATGATGACGGAAAATATAATCGGAAGCTCCTCTCTTATTAATAATAATAAGAAAAACTACTCAGTGACAATTGAAGACGGTTATTCATATATACATAGAAATAAGTATTGAAAATAAATTACCTATTTATTTATAAATTTATAATTTTTAGGTTGTCTTTACTGAGTGAATTAAAATTCCACTTTCCTAATAGAATAAAAAGCAGCATCGTTGTTTTACAAATAAATGTATAACTTAACGTTTACAGCGAGTGAAAATTTTTAAATGCACATAATTTAGAAAATATTGAGTAATAATGAAGGTTCTTTTAACAAAAATTTTGTTATTGTGAAATTTGAAAAATTTTACGTCCTACACTGTGATATTTCTTTGAACAGTTGTAAAACTGAGAAAGTGATACGTCGATTCGTGTTTGTAATCTTAATTTTAATCGTTTACATTTGGAAAAATGTGACGTATAGTAAATAAATAATTACTAATAATAGGATTTCCTGGCGTAGGGAATTAGTGAAAGCTACCACCCGGGTAATATAATGTAACGACTTTTTTATTTTACGAAACGTTAGGAGGATGTTAAAAGTTTTAATTTAACGTCTTTTTTGAATTAATAAATACAGAAACGTTTTATTTGTTTATATTATGACGTTTTGATACCTTTTTGTATCTTCAGGAATTTACCAAATTAACACACTTGCTTCAATCTCGTTAGCGTTAAGTGAATAGTGTGCCTCGGATCCCCTTTCAAAACTGTGTGAATTTAATAACTTGTTTCGTTTAGTTGAGCTAGTTTATTGTGTTAATTTGGTAAATACCCGAAGAAGATAAAAAAAAGATATCAAAACGACGTCATAATATAAAAAAGTGTCTGTATAAGGTGATCAATTGTTTTTACTAGTAAGATGTTCTTTGGTTTCGAGCTCTCGGTGTCCACCCCATGTTTCGCAATTCACCTTCCTTGTTGCTGTACGAAAGTGATTACGCCACCGTCGAGATATTTCGACAAATACTGTTAACATTTCACCGAGCCAAGACCGTAATTAAATTTTCTCCCGATACGAATCCTGTGGGAAATTCACACCAGCCGAAGTGGAGTATCTGATGCACGTCACGGTAGCGCTTATAGATTCTAATTGAGGTCGCCCACGTTATCCGACCGATAAGTCAATTTAGACAATAGCTTTTAAGCGGGAACGCGACGGCCGCAGGCCCGTCGAGCGGATGAGAATTACGCGAGGAGCACCTGGGCCGCTAATTAATATTTACCGAGGCGCTAACCTCCTGTCACTTAGCGGGCGACTTCTTAATTGGGGTTCGCGCGGCCGTGATTAACGCGAATCCGAAGTCGTCGTCGCCGTCGGGCTGGGCCGGGCCGGGTCGGGCCGAGCCGAGCCGAGTCATATGCCCGTTTGACACGTTGTGCAGGCGGACGTGAGCGCCATGAGAAGCCCGCCCATTAGTATGGGCGTCGCGGCGTCCAGAGGGGCGTCATATCCGCCGCATTCCTGCACACGGCATGTTAACAACAGGGGTGTGCAGCAAATTCAATTCTCCCGTTAAAACAATGGCAGCTTTTCTCCTCCGCGTCGCCATCGCCGATAACGGAGGTCTTTCGATTCCGCGTTGATCCCGCCGCTCCGAGACGTTGCTGACACGGCTCTCGCTCTTAATAGCGCTATTCCTGCGGAGAATGGCCCGATAAGGACTGAACCTGTAGCCAGCTCAAACTAATTAAAGTGGGGCTCGAAAACGCCACCGTCGGTACAGTCCTCGTCTCCCTAAACCAACTCGTACTACAATGACGCTCTCACAATTGAAAATTCAAACTCAACAATGTTGAAGACAGGATGGCTGGACAAAGTATAGTAACAAAACGAATCAGTTAGAGGGTCGGATGACGCATATACAACTAAATTCTTTGATATATTTCAACTATTCAGACCGATATTTAATCACAATGCATTGATATTTTAATTAATCTCAATTATAGAAAATAGTATACAAAATTTCCAAAACAGATTAACGACTGACCTTACGGAATTCTTGTAAAAATAATACGATTTTTATTAATAAAATTGAGTGAATTGAAACCGAAAATATAAACATATTTTAATACGTGATTGGTGATCGAAAATTAGTTTAATTATTTTTTAAATCACTATCAAGTGACAAAAACTTTTTTGGTTATATATACTTGTTATGTATGAAACAACACACAGTTCTCTTCATATCTTTATTGTCTTAGATATATAAAAGACAGGAGCTTTCGGCGTTTCTATAAGTGATAGACGTAAACATATACTATGTTACGAACAAGGAAAAATTTGACGAAATGCGCTTGATAAAAGCTATTAAAGACATTTTACGGTAGCTGACAAATGATTGTCAAACGCCGAAAGCTCCTGTACTTTATATATATAAGAAAATAAAGATATGAAGAGAATTGTATGTCATTTGATACGTAACAAAATTAGTTTAATTTTTTAAGGCATTGGAGTGAAGTGCAGAGAACTGTAGGACGATACTCATATTTTTAGTGGTAATAAAGCGTTCTATAAACGTAATGGGACGATTTTTCCTTTCTACTGAAGGGCTTCATTTTTCCCCAAATTGTAATTATCGAACTTTTTCGAAAATTGCTTTAAACAGTAACGCTAGGGGAAACTATTTCAGGCACCGACGCAAAATTTAAACAGCTATAAAATATCTTGTAAGTACTAATAAATCTCGAATATTTACAGAAAATAATTTTTAAATACACACGATTATTCTTCTACAAAACTCAAAAAAAAACAATTGAATCATTTAAACAAACTGGTAAATGGTTTGCTTTAATAACAAATTACATGACACGTTTGCTATTTTTAGACAATTAATTTTCCAAAATAAAAAAATATTTATAGAAATTATACAACATAAGTGCCTAAAATACTTCAATTCAAAATCGTATAAATAATATATAGGAATATGTTGGCAGAATTACTGTTGGGGAAAAAATAAAATTTGTTGACATAATGCTATCAAATAACTTTCTAATTTTATTGTTTATGGAAAAATTTATTCGATAAACCCTTTACTTACCAGATGATTCGTTAATTTTAATTATATCTCATTATTTAAATTTTAATCACACATCATTATTTACCAAACATTGCATAATTCTTTAGAATATTTTTCGATATTTTTTCGTTTATTTTATGTATTAGGTGCAAAATTTAGACTTGGTATAACTTTTGTTAATAACAATATGTCCTCCAATATAGAATAATTATATTGATAACTGTTTGATGCTTACAGTTGTGTTACGTTTCGACCCGTCTGTATGGCTTTGTCAAGCACTGTTTGATGAACCTAAAACTAGAGAGCAAATATGAGATAAAAATGTGTATAAAAAATGGTGACACATGTCAGAAAAAATTCATAGATGTTGTCAATAGAAACCGTATCCTGTTTGATGTTCATGTGCGACATTTCAGAAGTAATTCTTTTTTTTTTAATTGGGGAGGCTCCAACCGAAGGGAAACCACTCACGTCATATAACATGAATTTCTGATGACCGTCTTTTCTCTCAGGACAGAACTGCTTGCGGCGCCTACAAGATTACAAATATATATGTATCGCTCTGCACGAGCACAGAAAGAGGCCCCCATGGACACCTGTGTCAAAAAGGTAAGCTGAGCCGCAAAAGGAATCTGTCTGAAGTGCTAGACAGGCAAAAGCCAACTATCTCAATGTGACATACGCGACGATACAAACGTTTCAGAAAGAAATCGATCGTGTCGATTTTGAGATTCTGGCAAGAGAAGAATCATGGTTCAACGTCGATTCTCATCTCCTCGCTTGGCGTCATGTGGGTCATGAACGTGGTTCGAACGACGATAATCCGAATTTTAATGGTTTTTTTTTTGGGTTGAGGAATTGGGAAAATGAGTCCAGAGTCGTTTGAAATAATCGTCAAGAGTTACTGAAAGGCCTTGAGTGCCGATTGACGATTCATTTGAAATGAGTTATTCATGTTCATGCTTTGAATTCGCTTCTCTGAGGCCTTGACTTCCCTTCACCTTACATTATTTGCGCTTTTCACACTCTTTATATTTTAGTATACGCTTGGCCAAGCCGAAAAGAAAAACGAAAAATATAATGCTTTTTCTAGCCTCTGTCAATAACCAAACGATTCAGTGGGGTAAAAACGGTTGTACACAAAATTATGTAATTTTGTTCCGATCATTTACTGATGAACACGTCGTCAAAGTGTCTGCTCTGAAATCTGGAACTGCGATTACTTTCCTCTTCCTATTAACTTAAAAGCTTTGGGATCGCACGTTGCATATACGTCTTCATCTGTTGACATTCCATCACTGACGCATATGTAATGACATTGAAATTCTTAATCCACTATTACATTACTCATGAAAATGTCACTTGTGAATAGTAATTTTTAATTCTCGTCATTATTCAAACCGTAGTCTTATTTTTACCTCCAGATTCTCTTTTTACTGTCGCAATTGCATCGTTGGCATTCTTCCTTTGTACGCCTTTGTTAGTTAGTGTTATTGAATTTCAGGTCACATGTTTTGTTCGATTAAGGCAAGCAAACTCTTTGTGACAGCGTGAAGACTATCCGTTCGTTCTGCCTCTATGGATGATATATGGATGTGAGTGTGTGTGTATGAAGTGAGGAAAAATTAAGTGTCCTAACAAAGTTCAGAAGGAATTTTTCAATTAGACGAGTCAGCATGATTACAAATGTGAAGGCATCGGGGGGAACTAATAATCAGGACGAAATAATATCTAATGATTCTCATATATATATACATATGTTGTTGCATACGTGTATATAAATAGCATAGTGTGGCATTATGATGAGTGCGAGGCTGTAATGATGTGCGATTACGCAATTGCGGCTTTCGTTTGGCCTCGCAGCTGGAAAGCGATTATACGCCTCTTGTGGCGAACCATAAACTCCTCTAACTTGCACAGGAAATGACCAACTTCGTCATATTAAAACGCTCGCTGCACAAATAGCTTTCCGTTTTTTGACAAAATCAATGAGGAATAGTCACCTCTGAAGCCGAGGCGGTGGTTCAGCAAAAGAATAGAAAATTTTGATAAACCAAATTTGAGTTCCTGTTCTTGCTGAAGGCAGCAGCTCTGAAAGCGTAGAATCGCCAACGAATATATTACCTGAGCAACACGAACGGTCAGTCTCTCATTCATTTATTATCTATATACGCGTCTGTTTGTCGGCCCGTTTGAACAGGAGGGCCTAAAAAAAGACTGAATAATGTTTCAATGAATATTCATATTTGTATGTCTACTTTCTCAATGCACAACATAGGTTGTACATTTTGCCGAATTTCAAGTGAAGAGGGCTTAGAGGAAAGTCAATTCAGATTTGACGCATAACTGCATTATTTTGGTATTAATGACACTTCATATCAATATTATGATTTTACGTCTGTTTATAATTACACAAGGTAAAATGTTGTTTATAACTTATAAAAATCAATTTATTAAAAAAAATCCGTTTAAAATAACAACAACGTTCGATATTTATTTGTACCTTCTTCAGGTTGTGACTTACTCAGAAGAGAACTTGAAATTATAAACGTAGCCTCAGTCTGGTTATGAAGTAAACTTGTTTGGTTTCCAGGCTGACAGAATAATAAAAAATTATTGCTGTCTTTTAGTCTTTATTGTGAGGATGTCGATTGATCCCAAAATGATACTTAAATTAAAAATAATTTTCAAGTGTCTTGAGTATTTCGAGTTACGAAAAAAATTGGTGAATTTTTTCTGTTGTTTGTTGTCATTTTGTTAGTGCTTGAAAGTTTGAAAAAAAATTGTATTGATGTAATTTTTTGTAATCTGATTTATTAAGCTACATAAAATAGTATTGTGTATAGTAAGTAAAAGCACGCGTAATAATAAAGTTTCGTGTTCCGTAATTAAACGAGTCTTCTTCATAGCCAAACTGAGGGATCCTTTATAATTTCAAGTATCACTAACAACGTAACTTTTCAGTCTGAAGAAGGTACAAATAGATAGCGAAATGTTGTTGTAATTTTTAACTGAATTTATTAAATAAACTCTCTGTTATTGATCATGAACTACATTTTATTTTAATAACATGCTCTTTGTTACTTCCTCATGTAGTGAATGAGACCTGTACGAACAGGAAGTACTTTATATACTCATGTACGGATATATATTTAAAATTAAATTATACTTTACTAATTTAGAAAAGAAATTATTGGTGTAATTGGCTTTTTGTGACTTCTCTGAACACGTGGTCGAATGTCATATCGATGACGAGTTTTACACAAGTGGCAAGGATTATCACTGCTGAATAAAATGGAAATGAGATTCTTTTTAGTCTGCGTAATATAAAATATTAAGATTATCTTATCAGAATGGCCCCACTATTGCGTTTGTGCTTATAATGCAACAATTCAATCGCTGATGATTCTTAAAGATTGTGACAAGAACGACGCAGGAGGCAAATAAAGTGAGAAGAACATTATTTTTTTTAGGGTATCAGGCTACATGAGGGTAATCCACATGGTGGCAACTCCCCTTTAATAGCATAGGAAGGGATTTGAAAGGGGGATGCGGAAGGGTAGAAGAAGGTAGCCAAGGGTTAACTAGGGCCCCCAGGCTATGGTTTAATGATCCTACCCGGCATTCGCCTAAAAGTAATGCAGGGAAAACCCTAGAAAAACATGCATTAGGTAGGTCGGGCATTGGGTACTTGTCCCATGCCCTTCCGATAGCGGGAGAAGAGTTTACTGTGGGGACGCAGTATTCCCTTCTCCGTACCTCGACCAGTTTAGGAGGCAGCTGGCCGGCTGTTCCAATGGGAACTGAAACAACTCTTACCGTATGCCCAAGGTCTGTGACCCCGGAACATAAACCTCTCAAAACAGGCCGAGGTGCCTCGGCTTGTGGGAACCATAGTTCAAAAACGGAGGAAGGAAAAGGCATACCCAAAGGTAGCCCCTTCCGACCCTCCTACAAGGTTCTGCCTGCGAGAGAACATCCCTTGCAGAGAATAGCCCTCGCAGACCTTCTATTAAGTGAGAAAAAAATACAGACTCTCGTACTCGGAGAAACTAATTGTAATCTCACCTACGAGATAATTTGATTTTAATAAATCTAGATTTAAAGAATACTTAACAACTGCTCGACGAGGTCATTATCGAGCGGGACAATGCAGATATAAGTTAAATTATAAGTAATTTGCAGAACAGATCAGATAATAAGTTGTAAAAAATAATAAAAAAATGACTGATTGTTAATTATTTATATTTTTGGTTTAAGAATATTTCCACTTTACAAAGTCATCATAAAATAATTTACAATATAATTATACTATACATTAAAGGATTTAAAGTCTATAATTCAATTAACAGTCTTGCCTATTTTCACTCGTAATTATAATACCCTTATTTTAGCCAATAAAACGGTATCATCTTCGCCATGTATATTCATTGACTTGAATAGTTGTCTTGAACTGATAGACGTAATCCTCTAGTTATATGGTCGATGAAACTGTTTACTGACCAAATCTGTAATTATAAGGAGTAAAAATACGCAAGACACTTAATTGAGTAGACTATAAATCCTTTAATACAGTGTGACTATATAGAAAATTAATAATTATATTTATATGACTTCTATATAATTATAAATGTAGGAAAACAGCCAAATTAGTCACAAATTTATCTATATCATGTTTCGTCCTAGGACATATCAACTGTACAATGCAGTAAATAATTATCATATATTGCCAAAATGTTCTATAAATATTTGTCAAATATTAACGTTAAATAAAAAAAATTGGGAAGAATTTCAAAGGCAGGCTCTGCCTTTTGTTAATAAATTATTAATGACTAATTTGACTGTGTTCATACATTTATTGTAAATTATTTTACGGTAATGTAAAAAAAAATCTTTTTGTTTTTTTATAGCTGCATATGACTTTGAAAAGTTGAAAACGTCTACTCGAAAAATAGAGAAATAAATAATACTCTGAATTTTTTTATTAATATGATATACTATAAAGTTTCCCGTATCAGTAAATCACACGATTAGTTTTGGCTCAGGTTTGTTCTCACTGTCGTGGGAGTTCATGAAATGTCAGGAAGTACGATGCCACGAGATAAAAATATAGTTAAGAATTGGATTCGGGGCTATTCGTGTATTTCTGCACTTCCCGCGACCGCGCGTTCATTGTGGCAACAATGCAAATCAATTATTGGCGTGATAAATGGCGCCGTGGCGCCAAGGCCACGGATTTCCAACCCTACCTTTAGACAATAGGTACATTTTGTATTGTCGATGTTATTCACAGGCACGAAAGGCTGTGTTTCGATTTTAAATAATACTTACATTTGTATTCCCGTCAGAAATTTCCGCTTGAATAAAACGTTTTATACGCCAATCAGGTGTGGCGTCTGCTTGACTACAAAATGCGTGGGCTCTGCTCGTAAAATTGAAACCAACAAACAAAAATTCAGAAAATCTTTCATATAATCGATGGCGTTGTGCCAATACAGTAGTTGTAAATGTTACGTACTTCAGTTTAATCTGTTGCAATGGAAACAGTGGCCAGGGAGGAGGGGGGGGGACTTCTGCGTCGAAGTCTCAGGAAACGGGAATAAGTTGCATCAACAACGGCGATCTCTGGATTCGAAAGTTTACGAAAAACAATGGGTCTACGGCTGCGGTCACAGTCAAAAGAAACGGTGTGCTGATGTTTTGCACTGCAGTAGTGACTCACGCAAGAGGCTAACTAATTGAATTTCACATATTTTTGCTGAGTTAGAATCGTTCGCCTTTATAAATTGATAGCCAAAACAAGACAATAATAAAAAAGGAAAATTTTGGTACGCACATAGTAGAATTAATTTATTAATTGAATTAATTTTGTATATAGGCCAAATAACAGAACACTTCAGATGGCGAAAATTCTAAATAGGCTACATGGCACTAAAACATGTCTCTTATAATATAATTATCCGTCATTTTATTGTAACAATAAATAAATTGGTCATAAGTAAGAAAAATGTAATAAAGGAAAATACATGATTACACGTCGTTTCGTCCCGAATTTAGGATTTGGAATATTTTATATACTGTAATGCCAAATAATTAGGACATTAATTGTTTGGACATAAAAATTTGAATTGTTTGAGAAATCCATTATAGCGGCAGGAGCTTCCAAAGCAACAATGAAACTAGCCGCCTTTGTCGAAAAGTCGAAAAATGGCGTATACGCGCTAAAACTCGAGACGATAGTTCAGTTGGTGACTAGAGTTTAACAGAGTTAGTTAGTGGCGGGACATTACTGAGAACAGAACGAATAATACTAGAGCAGAGACTAGCCGTGGTTTAATGTATTATTATAAAACAAAGTTACGAGTTGAAGACAAAGTAAAAACATTCACGGAAGCATTACATCGAAATATCGCTAAGTTAGCAGTTTTTACGTCTATCAGCAGCCAGGAAAGAAGTGCAGGAAAGGAGAATCATCCGAGTTCCTGGGAGCCTATCAAGGTTGACTTAAAGAGTGTAAAATCTGTGAGCCGATACTAGAATCAGTGTAAAAAAAAATTGCAATAGGGTACTTCCGAAAACAAAACGGATGCTGGAACCAGCTGGACAGATGTGAGTAACAAAATACAAAATTAATGATTTATGTAAACGTAATTAAAGGATAGAAGTCAGATTTCGTTCTACTTTAATTGTCAAATTAATTTCTTTTGTTTTTAATTTATTTCTATCGACGTATTGTTTAGGTAAATGTGATTTGATTGTTAATAAAATTTTTAAATCAAATTGTTGTGTCCATTATCAAACCCAGTGAAGGCCCTGAGAAATTAATATTTTAATTTGTAATTGTTTTGAGTTATTGCCACAAAATATAATAAATAAATATTGTTTGTAAATTTGATTAATTCTTTTATATGCCTTCCATTTGATTATTACATTTTGGCTTCCACAACGTGGGGCTCGAATTCTTCAAATTCATTAAATTAATTAAAAGACCTATTAATTGTGTATATTACAATACTTTGCCAAGTTTTTCAATTAACATCTACCAAAAATTGATATGTATATTAATTTTTAGTAAAATTTCAAAGGCATGCTCTGGTTGTACTACCCGTTGTAACCTAAATGAGTCTCTCACAATAATTAAAATTACTTGTACATTGTATAAATCATTAAAAACGTTTATTTTAAAAAACTTATTGTCCAATATAGCATTCATATAACAAATAAAATTCAATACGAAAAATTAAATTTATTTTGTCATTTGAAATCATAAACAGCGTTTTACTGTATTTAAATATTCAATTATTTTAATGCTATGGTCTACAAACTTTAAGAATTGAAACGTCCATACTGTTAGAATTATATGAATAAATATTTTGTACGATCTAATCTTCGACACCCATCAGTTTGTTTCATGTTATAGGTGACGCCATTAAAAATCATCGACTAAAAACACAGATGTTTTGTTTATTATTATCAAGGAAAATTTGGGTGATGCCTTATCCAACAAATTGACCAACATTAAAAGACACGCAAATCGAGCCTAAATGGAACAGGAATTAAAAAATGTTTTTATAGAATGCAATTTGATACGTTCAAAGTTCAAAATGAAGATTATGATCAAATTATTGCCATTTTCAATTCAAAATTTTAAGACCTAATAGAGCCTTCTAGGCCCAGTAGTTGAGACTATAAATTCGTATTGTTTATTCCTATTTAATCATATTAGATACACACGAATACATTGAATCTGTAAATTACCTTACGTAATTTAATTTATGGAGTTATAATGCCAAATGGTTAAGATTTGGTCGCATTAAATAATTTGTATCACTATTATATAAGAAAATTAAAAAAAAATCCCATAGGGTAGACAAAAATAGATTTCTATATTGCACTCCATAGCCCAAAAAAATAGTATCCAAATCACTAACTGTCTTATCACAAATGAAACTAACATTTTAAAAATTGTATTTCCCTTATGGATGGATGGAGTTACGTGACGACGAAACGTTGTTTTCCACTCGAGACATACCTCTGGTTGAAACCCGACAACTCTACATTCATCAGATTCGCTGGGAATTGAGTCCGTATAAAAGCGTTAACGTAGTCAAGATTAAGTGAAACCTGTTAAAATCCTTCAAGCAACTCTCTAATAGTTGTCCATAGTTTAACTGTTGACGGGTTAGGACTCAAACGCGGTCACGACTGTTCCTTCTCTATTCTTGGGAACAAAGACCTTGCGTAAATACCAAAACTTGTCTATTAAAAGAAAAGAAAATTGTACAGACTGAAACATAAATTTTTACTTTTTCAAATGGCTATTTACAGTTTCAGATAAGAAAAAGCATCATTTTCCATTTTTTCTGTTACGCTAACGTATTTTAAATGACTTAAAATTGAGTTTCGAAAAGTGCGCCATTTTGATTGAACGTGACGGATGGCAGTTTAATATTTCTAAGAACCTACTTACGTCTGTGTATAACAACACAAAACACGATCCATTGAAATCGGTCCGACCGTTTTCCGCTGAAAAGTGTATGTCAGCGCGACAGGAATTTACATCACATCGGTTTCGGATACCTTAATTCATGAAACGTAAAGATATGTATACAAAAATTGTATATCTTTAACGGTATTCGAGTTATTAGGAATTTTTAGTAAACTATTTTACTTAAAGTTCCGATGAACATGGTAAACGAAAATTTATCGGAAACAATTATTCTCTTAAATGTGCTTTAAATGAGGCGTTTCCGAATGGAAACGAGGGGGGGAAAAACACGATGGGTGAAATTTAAATTCGACATCTTTAACGGTTTTCGAGTTATTACGAATTTTTTTCAAAACGATTTATCTTAAATTTCCAATCAAAGTGATAGTGAAAATTTGTCCGAAAAATTATTTGTTTGAATGACGATTTTCTGTATGGAAACGAGGGAGGAGAACACGATGGACGAAGTTTAAATTCGACATCTTTAACGGTTTTCGAGTTATTAAGAATTGTTTCAAAACAATTTTTCTTATATATCTTATATATCGAAAATTTATCCGAAAAATTATTTGATAAATGTGGTTTAAATGAAGCCTTTCCGTATGGAAACGAGGGAGTGGAATACGATGGGAGAGGTTTAAATTCAATATCTTTAACGCTTTTCGAGTTATTAAGAAGTTTTCAAAACCATTTTTATTAAATTTCCGATCACAGTGGTAGCGAAAATTTTTCCGAAAAAATTATTTTCTTAAATGTGGTTTAAATAAAGCGTTTTCGTATGGAAACGACGGGGGGGGGGGGCAGAACACGATGGGGGAAGATTAAATTCAATAAATTTAATCGTTTTTGAGTTATTAGGAATTTTTTCAAAACAATTTTTCTTAATTTTCCGTAATCGAAAAATTATTTGATAAATGTGGTTTAAATAAGGTGTTTTCGTATGGAAACGACGGGGGAAGAACACGGTGGGCGAGTTTAAATTCGAAATATTAAACGGTTATCGAGTTGTTATGAATATTTTAAAAAAAATTTTATTAAATTTCGGATCAAAGTGATAGCTAATCGAAAAAATTATCTTCGTAAATGTAGTTTAAATAAGGTGTTTCCGTATGGATTATTAGCGTGATAAACGGTGTCGTGGCGCCAAGGCCACGGATTTCCAATCCTACCTTTAGACAAAGGTACAATTCGTATTGTCGATGTTATTCACAGGCGCGAAAGGCTGTGTCACTGCTGTCATTTATGTGCCATTCACAACCAATGTATTGCGTAAGGCGAAGGTAAAATTTTGTAGTTATGGAAGTCGATTGCTGTATTTGTAAAGTAGGCTATTACATTGTAGGTCCATGTTCATCCGATTAGCGTATTCATGTGTATTAGGTTAGTTGTAGGAAGATGGCGTCCGCTGGCCCGAACCCGGCGGACGTGACGAATGCGTGTTGCGACGTGCGCATTAATAACCCGCATTAATATCAGCTGTTGCGAGCCGGTAGGAATGGATATTTAATAAGCTATGTCTGGCCGAACAAATAAAACCAAACGCTCAGTAATTTATTCGCTACAAGAAAGTGCACTCGTGATAGAACCTATTATTCTTGCGGGGGGGCTTATAATATTTACGGTATGGCATTAAATTTCTTTAAATATAGTCTCGCTAGCAGGCTTAAAATTCCTCTCCGGAGCAATTCGGGCGGGGGCCGCCTCTCTTTGCTAAATCAAGCTGTAAATGGGTCTGGACGGCCGATAACGCGTTCTAATGTGCCGACGATAAAGCCTTCGCGGAAACAATAAGTCTGGCGGTCAGGTCGAGTCCAGTCGGCGGAGTTCGCATTCTCCAAAATATTAGACGTTCCCCTGGAGAAAAATCCTAATAGCACATCACGTCCGGCAGATGTTGTAATTACGCGTTACGCAAGCGCGGCAACACTTCCCCGATAATTTAATAACGAGGACCGGTCGGTAATAAATCTCGCTAGGGAGCATCCGATACCGAGCGAGCGAGAGTGCGAGTACGCGCTGGAATATCCCCGGCCATAATTATTTGCGCTGGCTGTCGTGTTGGTTTGGTTAATTGTATTGGCGGGCTGTCGGGAGACCTGACCGGCATAGATCCGAAGCGAAGGGTGAATGGCAATCAGATCCTCCCCCGCCCACCGCAAACACAGCTACAACCTTTTATTGCATTTCTTGTTATTGTTGCGTTATTTGCGCTGCCGCCGCGAAATTAAACGCCACCCCCGGATCTAATTCACCTTACTTACTATCCCGTCGACTGCAATTCTACAACTTTCCCGTGTAAAAATTCCCTACAATATTAATCTAAATTAGCGGATTAACCTTGTCGGTTATTCGTCATTTCAAATGAATTTCTCCGATAGCTGGAAGAAATACACGTGGATACAGAAATGTATTTAAATTATTAGGCAATTGTCGTGACGCTTGGTTCACTTATGAATAACCGGATCTCAAATATAATCCAAAATCTATATAAAACATGTCTGTTCGATTATTATTGACACTAAAAGGGATAACAGCGTTGATAACACTTCACGAGAATGATATGTTGAAGTGAGACGCATTGAGGCAGGTTGCCAATAAAAACAGCTGCATAAGGATCTTACTATATTATTATTTGAACGATTAGCTTCAGAAATGGCATTAATAAATCTTTAGCAATATCACTGGTATTTCTTCATACAAATCTCGTTATGAACTATGTTTCATTAGATATGTTTCTGGAGTCTCCGTCAGACTAGAAAATTTGGACACAGAATAAAATCCCGTTATTATTGTTAATAGATTATATACATTATAATATATATTATATTATATATTTCATGCCCGCACATGAATTATCTTCTGTCTGTTAATATTGATAAGTAAATAAATATAATGACCAAACAGTCAGAAGAGGTTTATTAATTAAAAACGAGAACAAATACCACTACGTTTCGTCCCCGATTTGGGACCTCATCAGGTGAACAATGAAAAGAGGAGACCTTGAAGATTTATTAATATTTGTTATGTATGATTTCTTCAAAGATTTTGAATGTTCTCATAAATTTGATACCCCTACCAGATTTTCAATGAATAGGTACTAAAACTTATTTAATATTATAAAAAAATAATTTTGTATGATTTTTGAAAGCATGGTCTTGCTTCCATGATTGTTGCACGGTAAATTGCCAGCAGAATTATACGGCATTCACATTTAAACAGTAAATAATAATATTCTACATTCGCTTTTAATTTCTATAAAATCGTTACTAATTACATTTTATGTGCAATCATAACAATATTTCGTTATTTTTTTTAAAACAAAATTGATATCAATACGACTTCAAAAATGTCAAGAATATTCCTTACACGAACACAAAATCTCCGAGGAAAACGATGCTTCGACGCTGCCACCTTCTTCCAGGCTGAAGTTGATGGCAAAGCTAGCCGTCGAAACGTCGCTGTCTACGGAAATAACCTGGGTGAAAATCCCTCAAACCTTTCTTAACAATTAGAGTTTTTGTTTATCACTACAACAACTGTTTTATATTTTCGAGATATATTTATTTCTCGTTCTTAAAAAGGCTTCTGTTCTTTGGAATCGACCACGGTGGGTCATCTTATTGGGTGATATTACCGTTTTATTGAAAACAATATTTTCCAAAATATGTGACCAAGTATTACTTTACCGAAAAGAGATTGAAAGGGATGCAGTGGATTTATTAAACGTTTGCATATTTCAGCAGCTGCGATGAACGACATGTCATTAAACCGTTTTTTTCTGAGAATCGTCCGTGAGATCACGTTCTCACTTTGTGCCACGGAGGCTTTAAAGTCTCGGCCGGAACTTTAATATGAAGCCAACGGCTACCCATCCTCTAGTAATTGATGAATTTTATTATATATCGCGCAGCCTCCTTCACCAAACCTAAAACACCGCGATGGGGTTATCCTGATTTTCATGTCGCATCTGTGGGAGCGTAACGGCTGCAATTAATGGGCGAACAATAATAAAATAACGTCCCCCTTCGCAATTCTAACCCCTTTTCATTTGTTTGCACAACCCATATATCAGAAAGCTGTCTTTTCAAGATAAATATTCGTAGAGAACAACTCCTGATGTAATTATTCAATTACTAGTGGTCGACTTCAAAGTAGAACCCCAATTCAGTGAACACGCTTTGCATAGATTCCTTCCAGTGGGCTAAACACTTCTGTCTTTCGCTTTTTTCCCTGAGGCTGCGAGGAGCTCTTATACTTATTCCACACCTCAATAATTAGGTCGAAAGGTGCTAAATCAAGACATGGAGTACTCGTATCCCGGAAGGAGTAACTTCCTGTTTGGGATTTTCTTCTTCACTGATTTAAGCCAGGGATTTCAAAATATGGTTCCCATAAGCCGTGACTCTGGTATAGATTTGGCGTCACAGACGTTGGGCGTAAGGTAAGAGTTGTTTGTTGATCCTATTAGACCAGTCGGCCAGCTGCCCTCCGAATCCGGTTGAGTCAGCAAACCCAACTCCCGTTATCGGACAAGCACCAAATGCCCAACCTACCTGATGCAGGTTTCTCTAGGGTTTTCCCTTCATAACCTTAAGTGAATGTCGGGGAGATTCCTTCAAATACAGCTTAGGGTTCCTAGTCACCGCTTGGCTGCCTTGCTCCATCTCCCCTTTTTCAATCCCTTCCTATGATATTAAAGAGGAGAGCCATCTAAGCGGATAACCTTCATGTAGCCCTGTCTCTAAAAAAAAAGCAAGATATGGATATATGTTGAAGGATTGTGAAACAATTTACTGAATTTACCCATAATATTTATATCAGCCACAGGAAATAAAAAGTTACCATTTTTCGAACCTTTTTTAGTTTTAGAAGCTTCTAGTTATGTCATCATCAGCTTCAATGTCCAAAACAAAATTGTTTGTAAAATTCCTAAACATCAATTTGATCCGATCCAATCATTTTTCGGGAAGTTAATTTAAATACGTTCGGCATATCCTGAATTTATCAATATACCCTCCAGACATCCTGAAGTGCTATTGTATGTATTTTATCCAAAATATTCTTGAAACATAGTTACAATTTTTTTAAAAAAAATAATTGCAAACAATAAGCGGACTTCCATGTTTCAGTAGTCAAGCCAAATTAAAAATTATTTCGTACAACTGATACAAAATTATGGAGCAATTAATTTAATAATCTATATAATAAAAAGGATGTATATTTGTAGGTATCTATTTACGTTAATTTCTATAGATATTGAAACGCGTGGAAAGATTGCAACAAAAATTGGTACACATATTATTCAAAACTCCAGAAACGGTACTGTAGGGGTGAGAAAAAATGTGGAATTAAATTAATTTTGTGTCAAATTACTGCGCGGCAAGAGACTATGACGTCACTCGAGAGAAAGACGTTACTACGCGACGAACAAACGAAATAGTTCCCTTTTCCCGCAATGAAATAAAGCAGAAATATTTCCATTGAATAAAAGTATAATTTTATCCAGCAATACTCCATCGAATGATAATAAAAAACATTACGAAATACTTTACGATCTTTGCGGTAAATGTAAGTTAATTTTAGCGCCATATTAGTGACTCCAATACGGGGACTATTTGTTTACATTATGAATCTAGCTAACAATGTCAGCAATTTAATCTTTCATAATGGCTGAAGAATGAGGGACAATTATATCCAGTATATTTAAGAATAAATTCGGAAGTATGTTTGTTGGTATTGTTGCAATAAAATTCAATGTATTTTATAGTCGTTCAATTAATGCAGTATCGGTCGTAAGTATGTACGCAACTAGGAACAGTTAGATTTAGGTTAAATCACATCTTGATTAAAGATTAATGTGGAATTAAATGCTTTTTCGGGTTTATATAAATAAATACACGGGCAACGCCGGCAACAAACTAGTAGGATTATAAATTAATAAATTCACAGTAGTTGTTATCAGACTGTGAATTCCAGAATTGCCTGACTGCAGTCAATATGCACGATCCACACATTCTTCTACGTGATTCCTTGTAACACGTTCCCGCATTATTTTCAAAACTTGTTTTTATCTTTGTTTAACTGCTTGACCACCTCATTTTACCATAACTGTATCATGGATATGGAATAAAACGATAAGCTTTGCCATGAACTGAGAACGACTACTGCGTGTCATTTTTGCATATCAGGAAGATGGTGTCCTCCATGGATGTGGGGTACGTCAGTAACCACGCCTCATCAGCTGTAATAAAAAAAACTGGGCTCTGCATCAATTCACGGGATTCTTGAAGCTTACTTGCTGATCCGAAATTTTCCGATGTAGCGATTATATTCAACTCCTCACCCACTGTTACTGAATGGATCCATCGAGTCTTAAATTGTCACAGACGAAGAATACAGTTTAAGTATCATTATATTTTTGTTTCGGTATGTAAATCATGAAACGGAGAGAAAAAAATACTCGCGCCACGAGTAGGTTTCTTCGGGAAGGCTAAACGTTCTGAGCTATCAATTGGTAAGTTAATAATGGTCCTTGTAGAATATTGTTTTACGCCTGCAATTAAGAGGATGGTTGAACCGCTGCCTGTGCCGTGATTAGGCCTGATAACGTTCCCTTACACCCTGCTCCCTTGGCGTGAATAAAGACGTGGAATAGGTAAAGTATATTAATTTGGAATACATGCGGAATTTATTTAGAAGGAAAACGTTTAGTAATGCTATTTTATTTTTCCAATTTGCAATGAATAGTTGTTTCGATGTTTTTCTTGATTCTGAAGGAAGAATACATCATCAAAACTCGAAATCATATTTTCCAAACAGGGCTAATTATTAACGGTTTCTCCGACGTATGTCTCCCGTTAATGAAGTAATTTTGTTCAATATCGTTCGATACCTGTACTTACTTCAAGCAGAGAAAGTTCAAGTCATTACAGGATGGTGGGGATTCGCCGCACGATCGCCCGTCGCATGCTTTTCAGCTGTGAGAAATAAATTAGCTTTGGTTGTGTACTGTTTATAGTCCGAGCGTCCGCGTAGGTTAGGTTCATTTCTGGTTAGTTTAATTGGCGAGTCTCCTGCTGGAGGGATGAGTGGGCAGGGTTAGGGTGCATTGATTGTACGGCAATATAGGGGGCTGTAATGAACTGGGCCAACCTCGGTATACACCCATCAACTAAATATTGCCCATCAAATTATCTCAAGCACGCACATTTGAATTCAGCCCCCCACAATGCGGGGGACTCCTGACCTGACCTGGTTTTAAGCCCGTTGCCGCAACGTCCCTTTGCAAAAAATGTTATTAACTAAATTCCCCATCGGGAGGCACGTGTTAGGCATAAAGGCGAACTCGCCAAGGAAGCGGATCTCTAGATTGCTGCCAGCTATTCCTAGTCAAATAACCGCTCTAAACGAATTTAATTAGCTCCAGTCCAGGTTGAAAGTAATTCGTCTTCATGCGCTATTTCAAAAGTAACATGAACTGGGAAACCATTATGTGAATAGAACGTTAAGAAAGGGTTCAAAACTCTGCCATCGGCTTATAAAACCCTTATCTGCCCTATACTCTAATTTGTTACAATTTGCTGGGTCCCACACGGGAACCTTCTTGAAGAATATGTAACAAAAGCACAGAGAAAATCTGTAAAACACACAAAAATGGGAAACACCAGAAAGTCAGCTTATTAGATTAGGAATCGTTAAAAACCAGGCGTAGAAATTCTAGGCTTTGTGCAGTTCCAAACAATAACCGTTTCAGTGGTCCAGCCTAATTAAAAATTATTTCGTGCGACTGATATAAAATTATGGAGCAATTAAATTAATATATAATAATATATAATAAAAAAGGATGTATATTTGTACGTATGTATTTACGTTAATTTCTGTACAAATATAAACGCGTGGACATATTGCAACAAAAATTGGTAAACATATTCTTCAAAACTCGAGAAACGCTACTGTTGGTGTGAGAAAATCCTAGAATAAATGTAGAAAAACGTGATAATTTTGTGTTAAATTACTGCGCGCCAGGAGACTATGACGTCACGCAAGAGAAAGAAAATAGTTCCTTTTTCCGTAATGAAATAAAGCAGAAATATTTCTATTGAATAAAAATTATAATTTTATCCAGCGATACTCCATCGAATGAAAAGAAAAGCTGTAAATCACACAAAAATGGGAAACACGAGAAAGTCAGCCGAATTAGAATAAGAATCGATAAAAACGAGGCGTAGGAATTCTAGGCTTTGAGCAATGTTCAAAGTCCTCCGAATGATATCCATACACGTCTACAAGATCCGAAGTACCTCGTTCAGGAAGTTCATAGATTTAAAATAAATACGTGAATCAACAAAGGCAGATTTGGTTAAGTTTCTTTTCGTAAAAGGAACGATTTCAGATTTTAATAGTCTGTGTCGTACTTTGCGGTACTTTGTATATCATATAAATAAATATACGGCCTTGAGTCAGAAAATTATGTTTATTAACAAAAATTAATTTTACGACGTTCAGTCCTCTTTAAGGACCTTTCCAAGATGGATAGTTTTTAATAATTTTGTATAAAATTTAGAGGCAAGTCTCTGTTGCCTTGCCTGCTGCAAGCGAAATAATTATGAAAAAATATCTGACATTTATATTACATATATATTAATATAAATTATATATATATATATATATATATATATATAAATGTATAAAATTTAGGGGCTTCCTTGCCTGCTTAATGCGAAATAATGATGAATAGATACCTGACATTTATAATATATATACGGCATTGAGTCATCAAATTATGTTTATGCATGAATGATAAACAAAATTAAAAAACTGTCCAACTTGAAGAGGCCGTAAATTCTGTTTTGTTAATAAAAATAATGTTCTGACTCAAGGCCATATATTAATATTATTATAAATGACAGATATGTTTTTTTTATCATTACTCTGTATATTGTCCTATTTTTGTGTGTAGTTCTTCACATTTATTTTGTTCAGTGATTATCTTATATGTCCGTAGATAATTATTTTTTAATATGAATGGTAATTATGCTTCGAAAGTATTAAATTGTACTCTTAGTAATATTTTATTCAAGGCTATTAATTAATTTGTAATTACTATACTCTATTATTAGTTATATTGTACAAAAATTGATTGTGTTGTAGGTAGTTTCAAGTAACTTTTTGTAATTTCATTTATGACGTATAGTATTTTCTCAACTGAAGACTAATTTAATTAATAAAGTCTATCCATCTTTGTAATAAATTACCTGCTACAGTTTTTGATACATTTCCTTTTACTGGACCAAGGTTCAGAGCTAATATAAGCAACTGGAGTGATATTGAAACGTCGAACTCATTTTACATTCGTTTATTTCCTTCGTGCAGAATTGTTTTAAAATTTATTTGAAATGTATATTGTTAACCCTGTACACATGACTAGGTCCATTTGCAGTTTTACTAAATTCATCCATTCAGAGTGAGCTTATGAGGGCGCTAAATAAAACAATTAAGACGCTTTCGAAAACGTGCGTGAGATCAAGTAAATCCTTCGCGCCCGTAAACTGAGTGTCAAATCGTCTAGAATGAATTTTCCAATGAGGACCGAATCGCGTAAGTGTGGGAATCGAGTTATATGAGGAAGCACGATGGCTACAACGGAACGGAACGGAACAAAGGCAGAATGGCTACATCAGCAGAGCACTTAAGTGGCCAAGATTATATCCAGAAAAGAGTAGGCAATTTACAGCAACCTCGGGACGGTGCAGGCGTTTAATGAACAGGTAAAATCTCGTAATACGGCAAAAAAACAAAATACAAGCGGGCCTTGACCATAAGCTCAATATTTTCGTCTATTTTTGATAGGACTGCGAACGGATTCCCATGGACAAACACTGCGTCGACAGGTCGACCGTCGCTGACGCTAAAAAACAGACTTCTTCCTACCTTCCTTCTTCCGAAACGAACCTCGTACCACCCTCACACTTTTCATCACAGCTTACTGCTATTCCATACTATATTATAGATTAGTTTTCTAGTCAACCCGACGCACTCAACATGATCGATGTCCAGACGAAGGTGAATTTTCACCTTCATTTTAAAAACTCATGCACCGAAACATTTTGTTTGTACAAGGCACTGTTCATGGTTATCGATTAAGAGACTGGATGTCTTCGGTAGTTTTTGGGGAGGAAAGCTGCGGCATTGGGAAACGATTGAAGGGAAGGAGGTTAGACGCGTTTAGGGGGAAACCACCACGCAGTTTTCTTTCTAAAAGTTGGCAAATTCATACAAACTATACAATCGGTATCAAATATTTTAATTTATCAATTATCATTTATTCCTACCCAATTCTTAATCAGGAAATGAAATTATTGGCACAGACATCCTGCTGCATAGAAATTGTAAAGCGTAACGTGCGCACATGGGAAACGGACACGCAAAAATGTCAACAGTGAGTGTCCTTAAAAAATGCTTTATTTTGGGTTTCAAAGCAATTTCTGTTCTCCGAATACTCTCATTACATAAACGCTACAGTGTGTTTTAAATAGTTTAAAATGATCATGAAAACGACACAGAAAATATTTTAATTTTCGTCTGTTTTATTAATATTATAAACTAAAGACATTAACGACCGTTTCTGACATTTTAAAATACTTTATTTATCACTTTTAACGAGAAAAGAAAAAAAATTAGGTTCATATTTACTTCATGATTGGTAACATTTATTATTAAATTGCAAGAATGCTGAAAATTTATTATTTTATTTTAATATATATATTTAAATTTGTGATTTTTAATATAGTATGACACAACAGCAGTAATTTGTTTACGTGTTAAATAAAATATTCTCAAATGTTTCAAAAGGTCTTTAATTAGACTATTTATAATACGATACAGATATAGAGAGTTATTAAATAATTTTTAACATTTTACTTGTCCTTAACTTCACTGCTTCATGCTATTCAACAATTTTAACATATACGCGCAGGTTAATATATACATACATACAAACAAACACACACACACACACACACACACACACATATATATATAGAAGTTTGAATGTGTTCTAGGTTGTATCCAACTACTTCTGACTCGTTTGAATCGGTTAAGAGTGAAAGTGATCTACAGATGATAACATATTTCGTCACCGCATCTCGTTGCTTCTGATGTATGTTGAGACGTTAAATTGGCAATTTTGAAACACAAAGCATCATAACAACTGTTACTATTTTATAAATAATTGTGGAATTCTACAGGGTTTATAATTGAATTACGTAAACTATTGAATAGTAAAAACGGTTTCATATCAAGACTTGTGAAGTATTTGTGACTCTTATGACGAATCCATTCTTAATATGACTGCATCACAAATAAATATCTAGTATTCTTTTGCGACTCGAGAATGACTTACCAAATTATTACTGCTAATCTATGACTAATGTATATAACGGCAACGATGATACAGTTTCTGTCATTGTTTTATCGAATTATTAAAGCAAATTTTGAGTATAATAAGTTGAAGACGATTCTCTATTCACCTTAACATATGCCTCTTTGCAATTTCAAATCATTTATTCTCGTTCACAGCGTGGAAGGTCTTTTCGTGTTACCAAATGCGGCAACTGTTAATTACTTCAAAATGAATGCAAAATTGCATGTTATTCATAAGCACCGATATTTTCATTAGAATATGGTAATATAAAATCGTAACACAAATAAAAATAATCGGCCATAACTGAATTCTATCCGAACGTATCTTCTGGCTTTTCATTTCAATTTATAGATTCAGTGACGTGGTATAAATTAAATAGTCAAAAAAACTAGTGAAATTATAATTTAAATGATAAAACTACACGTTTTCGACCGAACAGTACAATATAATATTAATTCTGAGATTAAATTAAGTAACAAAGAAATTGAATTATGAAGACAAAATTTTCGAGACTGATTTATAAATTGGGAGAATTTTGATTTAAAAGATTATAAATATTACTTAAACGGGTTTTACATTCAGTGGCTGTACATTGTGTAATATGTAACATCCCAAACAAAATTTATAATTCTATCTTTATCTAAAAAAAATTCCCAATTTATGGTGTTCAAAATATGTTTCGCTGTAATTAACAGTCCGTTTTGTGAGAGTTGCTTATTTATTTTAGTACTTTAATTTAATCATTAAATATAGTTGAGCTGTTTTATCTTTGTTTTCACACGTACACAGTAGGTCAGAGACATGTAGCTTTGTTAAATTTTACAAGTCTTTTATTTATTCAATTTAAACTATTCAGACGAAAAAAGTAAATTATTTTTAATACTAATTGCTGCAAATTAAATCTTTTTTATTTATTTATTTACAGTCGCATTAACATCTTAGGTCATTAGCGACTTGTTTTATCTCTGTCGGGGGACTAATCGTCTTGAGTTTCTCAGTATGAAAGCACGCACACAACATCCCTCGCCGGAATTCGAACCCGGGACATCTGTGATGCGAGGCAATGACGCTGACCACAGTTAATTAATTATACCGTATACGCAAAACAACTTTAAGACCTTATACAGACAATTTTTTATTTTTAACTAGCTGGGTGCCCGGGGCTGCCCGTGTATTTACTTATATAAACCTGAAATAGTATTTAATTCTATATCCGTCATGAAGTGATGTAACCTAAATCTAACTGTTCCTAGATCCGTACATACTCTCGACCGATAGTGCATTAATTAAAATACATGAAATTTTATTGCATCAATCCAACAAACATACCTCCGAATTTCTATACGAATAGATTACTTAAATATAGTCCTTGAGTATTTCAGGATATAATTGTCCCTTAGCCTTCAGACATTACGAAAGATTAAATTGAAGAAATTGTTAGCAATATTCACGATGTAAACAAAAAATAACATATTGGACTTCTAATATGGCACGAAAATTAACTTACATTTTCCGCAAGGATCGTAAAGGTTTATTAATTGTCATTCGATGGAACATTAATGGATAAAATTGTATTTTTTATTCAAAGAAAATATTTCTGCTTTATTTCAATACGGAAAAAGGAGCTATTTCCTTTGTTCATTGCGTAGTAACGTCTCTCTATCTCTATCTCGCGCGCGCGCATGACGTTACGGTCTCTTGACTTGCAGTAATTTAACTCAAACTTATCACATTTTGTAATTATAATTCTTTCCATCGTTATGCTAGGTGTTTCTTACCCCCACAGTACCGTTTCTCGTGTTTTGAAGAATAAGTGTACCAATTTGTTGTTAAAATCTGTCCACACGTTTAAATCTGTATAGAAATCAACGTAAATACATACATACAAATATACATACATTTTTATTACATAGAATTTTATTACGACAACGTTTCGGTACCTTTTTGTATCTTCTTCAGGACCCTGTGTGATTTTTATAACTTGTTTCGTTTAGTTGTACTAGTTTATTGCGTTAATTTGGTAAGTTGTTTGTTATTCCTTTTTTATGTGTACTTTAGCTTGCATATGTTTACTTTGTCCAATCATACTATAAATCTAATCAATTGTAAAAACCTCCTCTGTACGAAAATACCTGAAGAAGATACAAAAAGGTATCGAAACGTCGTCATTATAAAAATTATAAGTGGACGTTAATTCATCGATTGTTTTATTAATTCAAAACAGACGTTAAATTATATACACTTCCGAAAACTTTCTGACGGAATGAGTTTTAAATATAAATATATGTGAATGTTAGCCCGTTAAAGTAATATTACGACGAGCTGAGGAAATATCTTAGGCCGTGTCAGTTTCCAATGAATTTGTACCTGTATGGAGTGATCCGGCTAATTCGCCACGTCGGGAGCGAGCGGAGAAACACTTCGACGTCGTGACTGAGGAAGGAAGCAGCATCTCATTAACATAATTGTAAGCTCGCTGCCTTATCAGGCCCGCGTACTTTAAATGGAGTTTTCGTGGCCGGCTGTCATTCAGAATTTATTGAAATTCACTTTGATGTATCGGCTGGACACGAACTTCCCACAGCAATTACCGCGAAACAAAATGGACGACGGCGGCGGCCATCAATTACGAGGAAGCAACGGAGTCGCGACGGCGTCCCGACGGCTTTGTCCCGGGATAATTGGGCGGGATATCATATTCCACAAGACGCAGTGGCGGCCCGTCATATCTGCGCGCAAACCTCGCCGTAAATAACGCGCGCCGACAGCAGATAGCGACCTTAACATACTGTTTCCTGTCCGCCGACTTATAACTTGAATATCGGGCTGCCGCTATCTGCCTCCCGCTTTCCCACAGGACCCTTTCGCGACGCGACTCCGCCAAGCTCCGTGAATATCAACCTTCATATATCTATCTCCGTGGTAAGAATAGAGGGTATCGGAACATAAATATTCCGACGTACCTATGACCGAAAAATTTCAAGTTACACGAGGAAACGTGTTGGGGAAGGAATTACGAGTATATAAAAAAGATAACGATACGTACGATATACATTTGTTCTGGAACCCAAGTTGATGTGAATAACCACAGTTCTACTCTGGAGAAACACGAACAGGGCCGGGAAATTTCAAGCAAAAATAGAGATGAATGGAAGGAAAGAAACCAAACGTATAAACCAGCTGTAAAGCGGATTCTAATTTTGTGAGTGAATTAACGAAAAAATTACGCAGACATTTGACTGATGACTTCCAGTGTGCTGTAGATTCGCATGTAATACTAAATAAAATGGTAAATTTTCACCACTATCTGTATTTTAACAATTTCGTGTGGGGACATTCAAGCGTTTTATATAAGTAGGAATGAGAGGGGGGGGGGAAATTGAGTTATCGTTTTCTTTCAATATAAATAGAACGTTTTCCTTGACGGTCACTTTGAACGGGATGAACAGAAACAGCCTTGCTGATTTCTATTTTGTTAAGGCCAAATTTCGAGTCGGGGGTGGGATTTCCAGGCTACGGAATTGTCTTTGCATTAATAACAGTTGAAGACGTGAGAAACGTGAGACTTAGCTCCAGTAAATTTCAAAAGACATACAAATGACGTTTGCACACTCTTGTTGCACGTATATGTAGGACGGATGAAAACTATGAAAGAATAAGTTGAGTATAATGAAATCGCTGTACAATTGTGGTGGACAACGCAATGACGCTGACAAAATTGATGACACATTCATTATATATATATATATTGTGGTATACAGATTAATGAAATATACTTCCAACACGTTGGAGTGTTAAATTAAGTAAAAAAAAAGGAATTTTAAAAGGAAAAGATAATTTATACGATTTTTCCTTGAATTTAAACAAAAAAATTTTTAAGATAAAAAAAATTATTTATTAAAATTTCGCTTTACTTTCATTTTTGTACATATTTTTTAACCAAATTATCACAGCTTTTAGTGAGACTCAAAACTTCAGGGCCGCTTTACTGGGCCTCTAATGATAGTGATTTGCAATTAGCACCAAAAGAGTTACAATAGAATTACAATGACAAATCTGTAGGTAAATTATATTTGACATAAAAGTTTACATAATAAAGTTTCTACATACAATTTTATTTAGAGCTGCTCTGGTACCGTATTGTGCACTCCACAGTTATTTTATTTTAAAGAAAATATTTCATTTACAGGCCATAACACTGACTACTATATCATTTCACATCACAAAATTCCGTCGCCTCTCCAACAACTGTTCACAAACTTTACGTCGTCCTATTTTTTTAAATTTTTTAAAATTCCCAAAGACAAGCAGTAAAACATTATCTGTAGCATTCTAAACCAGACTCATACTCCATGACCAACACTGGTCAGCCTCTCGGAACCAACTCAGACTCGTCATGACCACCCTGGTCGGGCTCCAAAAGCACATTCGTCAGGCACCCACAACACACTGATTGTTTACGCTTTGTCGTCAATAATCGCTTATTAACATTTTCAGTCTCTGGATTCTTGAGCCAAACAATGCTCTGGCCTCAGTTACGCCGACAATTTTAAAGAAAAATTATTAAATTACATTGCACACACACACGCACACACACACACACACACACACACACACACATATATATATATATATATATCTATATTGTAATACTAATTAGAGGCCATTAATGATTTTAACAATTGAATAGTTATGACGGATTGTTAGCGGTACCAATCTTCAAAAGACAACAATGTTAGGCGGGCTTTGTTTGAGCTGCGAGCACTCTCTGGAACGCGTCGGTCTGGGGTTGTAGTAGGGTGAACAAGTAAAATTTTTGAGAGCGGACAACGAACAGCGTGGCCAGCATATAGATCAAACCGAGAAGGTTACAAGTTTTAGAATTTGAGTATAAAGTTTGGACAGCGAGATACTGTGTAATACTGCAAAGAGTAACCTAATAATCAGCGCCACATTTAATTTTCTACGAGTACCGAGACCATCATCAGTTCCACATAGAGACAATTTAGTAACAATCTGTCTAATAATCCGGAGGGAGCAGCAGTTCCAGTTCCCAGAGGAGAAACTCGAAAGCTACGACCATGTTTTGTACAATCACGTGTTGAGTCAGTGATTCATGGCCTTTTTAGTGTGAACTAGCTGGGTGCCCGGCTTTGCCCGAGATGTCATTTATCCATAACCCCCGATACACTCAAATTTCGGTTGCTTTTGCGCTATTTTTATGTAACGCTCCTTGAACTCTATCCCTAAATGTGCTCACCTCTGATGCCGAAGGGGGTTGGACTCATTGACCAAATATAACGGCCGTTTTTACATGTCAGAAGATGACCACCCCCACAAATGTGCGATAATCAAAAAGTATTTATTGCACGCAAAAATCGACCAATTACATTTAAAACAATTATTAAATTTGTAGACATATAATTTTTCCATCTGAAATTAAACTATTTGGTGGTTTTAGCAATCTGCAGTTGGTAGCATTGTATAAAATTAATGCAAAACATTACGAAATACGCTGTCTTCAATAAAAAAATATCAATTTTGAACATTTGGGTATTGTTTTTATCATAATTCTATGTATCTTCCAGTGCGTATTGCAAGATATAATTGGGAAACATATTGGTCCCTGATCCCGTTAAATATTCCACGTCAAAAGTCAAGTTATTTAAAAGAAAATTAATGCCATGGATTGTATAACCTTTCATAATAAATTATATTTATCACTCGATGTGGTATTGGTAGATTTAATTATACTTATTATTCAATCAAAATATTTTTGCTCAGCTTCATTTCTCAGAAATTGAACATCTATAACGTCGTTCCCAAAAATGGAAAACAAATATTGCTATCCTAACCTCAAATTTTTGTTTCACGACACAAATTGCACGCAATAATTACAAATTTATAGAAATACGTTGCGTAAAGTATAATTAATTGTACTTTTAATTCAATTTAAATGTTATTTCTGTACATACCTTTGACTGATAGTGCATTAATTGAATAACGACCATAAAAACTTTCGGAGTTCCGTACGTCATTTTCAATACTTTTATAGTTACAAACATATAATTCAGCAGTCGTACCTTAGACAAATCTTATTATCTTCTGAAATATTAAACAGGATACAATAGTACGTTATATTATGAAATTTTATAAATCTCGACCGACACACATTTGAATGTATTATAAGGCGCCATATTGGCTTTATCAAAGATAGCGGGTTAATTAACTATTCCAAATTAACTTTGCGCAAGGATGGTAAAGTGTTTCGTATTGTTTTTTATTACTATTCGATGGAGTAATACTGGAAAAAATTTTACTTTTTATTCAATCTAAATATTTCTACTTTATTTCATTACGAAATACAGAACTATTTTTAGGATGCGTCCATGTCTTGAAAACTTATGACGTCATCGTCTCGCGCAGTAATTTAACACTAATTCGTAACTTAGTTCAATTATAATTATTTCCACGTTTATTCTAGGGGTTTCTCACCCCCACAGTACCGGTTCTCGATTTTGGCAGAATATATATACCAATTTTTGTTGAATTCTGTCCACGCGATAAAATTTGTTTTAAGAACGTAAATACATACATACATACATACATACAAATATACATCCTTTTTTATTATATAGATTGTGAGCGAGCCCAGGAGACCTAAGTCTGGTACCAGCCAAATATTTTGTAAATAGAAACCAATTTAATTAAGCTTTTGTAAACGATAATTAAAGGTATTCGTCAGATTTCGCTTTCTTGTTTTGTTTTGATTGTTTAACTGTTTAGTTTGTAAATTCTATGATTGTGTAACGTAAATTCTATAAATATGAAGGTTGTTTCTTTACTTATCAGGCCCAGATAAATGACCCTGAGAAAAGAGTTATAAAATCTCTAAACATTGAAAACGTTAAATGTAATTAACCTCATATAAAATTTTATTGAATAAAAGTAAATTGTATTGAAAAGTTTAAAGACTGTTGTCATTATTTCTAGATCCTTCACTTTAAAATAAAATAAATGGTTTCACAAACGAACTATCGATTTAATAAGAAATGCAAATTAATTGTTTAATAAATCATTAAATAATATTGATTAATTAAGAAAGTCATTCATTTTTGGCGCCCAACGTGGGAAATTAATTTGTTTAATTAATATCCGTTTAATCATTACATTTTATATATGTATAACTATTATATAAATCGATGTGGTAGGTCCGAAGTTTACTACCTTTTGAGTTATCGTAGGTTGTCATCTTCGTCGAACTTTGCAAGTATATTTGGGTGAGCAGTAATCCAATTCTAAATGATGAGTGAAATGTGCATTCATCATGAACGGACCGAATCAAATTCAAGTCATTGAATCCGTTCGTCGTAAGTTTGATATGTTAATTGATTCCGTGGATTTCTTTTGTTTCAGTTTGAGCATGGAGGGAACTCGCTGGTGTGTGTCAATCTCAATCAACTCACCAACCAGCTGATCACCAGTGATCAATATCGTCGCTCACGAGGAATACGGAAAAATCATCGGAATACACGATTCGGTGAGCCACTGCCAGCCTATTCGTGTTATCTTAAATAACTGATCAGTTTCTCTGAATTTAAAACGAGCTTGGTCACTTCAACGCTTCAAATCCACGGACGATTTTCGAAAGTGTCTCGTCCTTCACAAAATACTATAACTCAATCTTGCTACTTCACTCAAACGTCGTTAAGCAATTGTCAATTCCCTTAAGATTATGACGGGAACATTGTGAAAATAATTGGTATGGATAAAAGTGGGTGACTTACATGAAATTGAAGTTCGGCGTCGCCAATCAGGACAGGAGGAAGTTCTTCAAATTTTCGGAGGTAACCCTCCTTCTTCAGGAGAGACACTATTATTTAAATTATGTATATACAGCCGTAGTTTTCATTCAGGGTGGACAAACTTATCGCCATACAGTATTATTAGGGATCGATGGGATATTTATTTTGTAAAACACATTATAATTTTGTTAATTAATCTTAATTAACTTGAAGTTAAAGCTTCGAGCAATGTTTGGATGAATATACATTACACGATCTCTACATTTATTCTACGTGACTTTCGGCTCAAAAAAAAAATAATTAAAATTGGGCAATGCTTAAAAACAGTAAATTTCGACGCTTATGTCGCAATTATCTCCAGGAAACAAGATATGATAAAAATTGTTAACATACAATATATGACTTTACGTAAATAACTCAAAGTGGACATTTTAAACGGTTAGCGATCAAATATATTGTATATGTCGCCGTTGCATGATCAACATTTAACCTACAAGAATTACAAATATATAGGATAATTTTTTCTTCATTTATTTTAAATAAATGTGACATGTTTCTGGATAGTTTGGGGGTGTGTATTATAGTATTTTAGATATAGCAAATGTGAGTAGTAAATAATTGTATTAATTGAAACTGTAATTTTTATCTATTCTCTGACTATGGAAAATTGCCAGAAAAACCTCTGGACAAAAAACAAATTTGATAAATATCGAGAAATATTAGGAAGGTTTTCTTTTCAAAAAATTGAGTGTCTGGTGTTAAAAATCTAGAGAAAGATATAATTACAAAATGGGATAATTTAAAATGTAGTTAAAGTATTTTTTCGATCGCGTTGCATAAAGTTTTCCGATACCATGGAATTTCATAATATAGATACATCGTTTCTAATTTCGTGTGTTACTACTTTCCTGAAGTATCTGAATATTGGTAAATTAATTTGCATTTTAAATTTCCTAATGTTTTGGCGGTTATTGATTACCTGAAGCTTCTTAATTTTTCGAAATTAATAAATATTTTAATTTTCTAAATAAATGTGTTATTGCTTTTCTGAAGTATCTGAATGTTTTAATATAAAAAATCTTTCGTGCGTTATTGCTTTTATGAAGACTGAATATTGTCAAAATTAAAATTTTGTTTTAATATAATACTATATGTAGGCACTGCTGGCTTCTGTGGTAAGTTTAGCATTCACTGGAGAATTTCAATCATATAGCATTAAATAATTGCTTTCATTATTTTTTATATTTATTCCCTATGTTTTTAATAATATTCTAAAACATTTTATTTTAAAAATCTGCCCTAATCATTTGCACAGAAACAAAATTTTATTATTTTAAAAAAATAACATTTACATACCTGAAAATATTTATCAACTTTAATTAATAATTATCAAAATGACGTATGTAATTCTTTGACTATATGTATGAGATTATTGTAAATGTTTTTTTAAACAAATATAATTTTGATTCTGTTGAGATAAATGAGCAAAATGCCGAAAGCTCCAGCGTTTCAAAATCAATTTAGAAAATTATATTAATTAGTTTCATTACTAAAATACATGGGTATTGGATATTAAATCGTCATTAAATCATATAGCAGTCATATTAAATTAAAATTCTTGAAGATGGTTTGTTTCAGACTGTAAAAACAGAGGTTCTTTTAAATAGAACGAATAGAATTTTTCGTATGTTGCGGATGGAATGAATTTTAATATTTTTTGAATAGCGTGCAATCGCGAATTTGGCACTGAAGGTTTATCCGTTCTGAATTGCTGTCAGGAACGAGACGAGATGAGGCGAGGCGCTTTCTCCTCCTGCGCAACCAACGTATTACGTCCCAGGTGGAAAGTTCGGCTCATCTGCCAACGTTGCGTCATCTATCACTCAACTCATCCCGATAACATGTAACTACGTCTCTGCCGTTTCTCGTTCGGTCATAAAATTCTTTTTAAAAGAAACGACGCCATGTTGATACCGGCACAAGGACAATTAGGACAAAAGTTAAGACAATAGTGGTCGTAAAACATATTGAAGGCCAATTACAAAGCGCGTGTCTTATAAGGAACTGGTCGCACGGAACGAGACTTCTGCGAAAAGATAAAAACCTCTACGATATGCTGCCTCCCCCCCCCCCTCTTCACCACCAACTTTGAGCGACGGAGTCCAGTCAGGAACACTTCCTTAACTGCGCGACTCATCGTCTCGTCACAACATTGTCAAAAATAATCATGCGATCACTTAAACATTCAAATTGTACAGATGAAAAAAAAACATTCTAGGATTTCCAACTGAGTTAAATACTTATATGACGTGATAATATTACAATAAATAAATAAATTTCCTATAAGTGAAAAATATAATTGACAAGACAATTTCGTAGAATAAAAATATATTATCAGGCGTACCGTCCGTAACTTGGGATTTCTTCAGGTGCACATTAATTGTTAAAAAAAATAGACGTATCACACCTTAATTACTCATTTAAGAACAAAAATTTCTTCATTCAAGTAAAGTATTATAACTAATTTGTATACAATGCCAACATCTTATATTAATATCTTCCAAAAATTAATATTCCACTTCATTGAAAAAATTTTTGTCCTTAAGTTAATAATATAGGTCTCATATAGTCTTTTATAACAAGTAATGTACACGTGAAGGGCGTAAGCATGGTGATAATTTTTATTATATGAACTACTTAATAGTTTTAATTTAACGTGTTTTGAAATAATAAAACAATTGATGACCTTAATCGTTTATTGTGCTTATTTATTATTTTAATTTGGTAAGTTTTTTTCTGTACTTTAGATTGCCTTCGTTTACTTTGTACAATTATACTATAAATCTAATCATTTGTATACCTCCTCTGTAGGAAAATACCTGAAGAAGATACAAAAAGATATCGAGACGACGTCATAATATAAATAAAAAGTGCCTGTATAAGGTAAATTGTTTTATGAATTATTCAATGTTTTTTACTTAAGGCAGGATTATTTATTTATTGTAATTTTAAATATATGTATTATTACAAAACGTTTCCAACGGCGTGCTCTGTCATCGTCGTCAGATGAAATTGGTTATTTGTGTTAAAGTTAAATCTGTTTGTGATAGATAAATATGGCAGTATTTTATGGAAAATTTTCTTATTTTAATTAAGTCGAGGTCAATAGCGACTACACATTTCCATTACATTGGCTTACTTAGTTTTTTTAATTACATAAAATATAACGTCTTGTATTTTAAAAGAAATTTACCCATATTACAGACTTGAATTACTCAAGTGTTACGTTTCGACCTACATGATGTATGTAGAAATGTAACACTTCAGTAATTATAGTCCGTAATCTAGGTCAGAAAAATTTTAATACGAAAAAATATACAAGTTATTTACAAGCTATACAGGTACATATAATTAATATATATATATGAATAACAAAAATATATAAAAAATATACAATTGCACAACACGCCTTGGAAACATTCTGTATTGATAAATATTTAACGCGGTTGGAAACCCGAGAATGTTTTATTAATAATTTCACCAGGAAAGTCCTCCCTATCTTATAAGTGTAAAGATATTGCCCATAAGAGATAAATTATCAGAGAAGGATACAAGGAACAAAAAGAAAGCGAAATTCCGGAGGCGTTCGCATCCGAGTCGTTTCAAATGAGGTTTCACGGCATCTAAAGCACGCGAATAATTTTTTTTTTCAGAATACACCAGACGAGACAGATTCTAAGAGGCTCAAAACCAGTTCAAGTCCCAGGACTGTTTTTTTCTATCAGTAAAACACCTACATATTTATCTACGAAGAATATTCCTGAGTTGGTTCGATTATTCTTGAAAATTCTCTGTCGCCGTCACCTTCAGCAATAATACTAGGAGGTTGTAGTTCGTAATTCATTGTCGGATGTTTCTGTTTTTCCGAAATAAAAACGACTGTTAAGACGAACGTACGGGAAATGTCGTGGAAGGAAGAGGCGAACGTCTCTGCAGCTCACGAGTTTACCTTGGAAACCCTCCTTCAAACTGCGATGGCAACTTGTCCCGCCGCGACCGAGCAGCTTTTCATTTGGATCGGAAGGAATTTGTGTGTTTAATTACCCGCCCGCGCTTAAGAGTCGGAAGCGAGCCTCGTCACCTGAGAGAGGAGAGTCTGCGGGAACGTGAGATTTAATGCTCCGGGACATCCCTCCTTGCAGCCAATTTAACTTTTTTGCCGCCACCCGTACTATAGAATACACAGGCCACATAAAAAAACGACGACGACCCCTCATTCTCATCGCAAGAGTTTCTCATTACTTTCCTTTATTTTATTTTTCTCATCTCCCCGTCCTTACTCCTAGATTCGATTTGGGAGTCGGGCGGTTAACACGCTGCAGGCCTCCATTACCTCGGCCTGGGGGAGGTGGGGAGTGCCCGTGGGAGGGGGCAAGCGGTGGTGGTGGTGGTGGTGGGGGGGGGTATGACTCGATTTCAAGGCCCTGGCAAACGATGACATTCCGCGAGAGGCCGGCGCGATTAATTACTCCAAATAACAGGCCCTTTCGCGTGTGACCGCGGATGCCCGGAAACCTGGCCACAATTCCACCCACGCGTGTACTCTTGTGTTTCTAAGTGAAATGCGAAGTTACCGTGGGCCGACCCCCGCGGTCCGGGACCTAGGCCAACGATCGTAATTAAAAGAATTCGATTCCGTCTCAGTATGCGGCCCTCCACGTAATTATAGGGGTTCACGGGGTTTCTAATCGAGGCATCGTCAATCTCGCATTTACATACGGGCTGCGGTCAATCAAATTCCCGCGTCCGGAATCGTTTCGATAAATCTCCCTACCTAGAGCGAGCAATTCACGTAATATACTGGCGTTACGGGTACGGGGGAGGGAAGGAACCGTCCGTGCGATAACTCCAGTCTAATCGAATCCGTGCGAATCTTCGCCATTTATAATTCTAAACTGGGCGTTGTAATTGCTGAACTACTACCCAGGAAAGTAGCTTAAAAAAATAATAAACGCGATTAGCTGAGAATACCAAAATTGATCAATGGTATCGCACACTCATTATGCTTATTTAGTATTTGGAGCCACGAGTATGAAGCACTATCTGCGAAATTTCTTCAAATTCACTTAAAATCATACTGTGTACGGTATATATTTCTTTTAATTTTGACTCTCAAGCCCCAAGCGACATAATGGATAAGTCAGCAAGAAAGTGTTCGGCTTGGAATATTTTAATATTAAAAGCCGAGGGAAGCGTCCCTAGCACTTAAAAGCGAAAAACTTGCACGAATGAATGAAAGAAGTTCCTTCGCACTGCGGATGGCCGGTTATTCCTTAAAATCTACGCGGGTTGTTGAGGCGAGCAGGTTTCCGTACAAGGGCCCGCGAGAGCAGCCATTGTCTCTAAAATTCTAGACTCCGCGTCAACGGATCAACGTCACTCATTCCCCATTCAAGTTCGCCATGTCGGTAATGGACTCGATACGACGTCGAAAAAATCGCGGAACTTCTGCAAACATTTACAAGCTTCGACTGACCTCAATCCACGTACAAAACTGATAGACATCACATTCTCTCACCACAATTACAATAAACATTGCTGTTTATTGGCACGGCGGTTAATTTCAGCTGGAACAATAAAGAAACACACTTCATAGAACGGAAATTCCACTCGAGGCAAAGAAGTGACAGGAAAACATGCCCGTCGAAATCTCGCGTAAATGTGGTGGACGTGTCAAAAAAAATATGAAATTGGATGTAAATTATTGTCTCGGTAATTTCCCATTGAAATACAATTAACGTACACTCAGTTCGACTCTAAATATCCGATGCTTTATATTTTCTCGATAATTACCCTGCAAAACAAATTTTCAGGCTTCACGGTGGTGAGATAAATGCCATCGCATCGCGGTGTACAAAGCAAATATAGGGGATAACTTAGGATCCTGAGGACTGCAGAAGCTATATGTCACACACTCTTGTGTTCCAGGAAACTTACCTGAGCCGTGGCAGCGTCTGACACGATGAAATCGCGAGTGTCCGGACTGCGCCGTCTCCACGGACAGAGTAAAGCAAGGAGGAATTTTAATCGCTAAGTGAGACGTTAACCTATCATAAAATAAAAGTGGAAAGACACAAAGCGTGGCGAGATTCGAGAATTACATTATATATCGCAGCGGGAGCTGGCACAGGATCAGGCGGGGGGTATAACAACAACTCTTAGCGGAAACGCCTTTATTATTATCAACATGCACAAGATAACTTTGACAAAATTTATCCATAAATCAAACGGTAAATAACTTCAAAAACATACGTATAAATATATCCTCTATCTTTTAAGGAAATGGTCCGGGTTTGTCGAAAGAGCGCGACGGACGCCGGGACTAGAAAAATTCCGAACCGAGACTCATTTGTACTGGACTCCCTCTTCCCCTTCCCTAGTTAATTTCTTCTTTTGTTTTCGACTCTCCCAAATTTGTACGTGTGCGTTAATCTCGAGTACGCGACGTTCGACAAAACCAGAGGTTTAACAACTACATTCTACAAAGTAACGTGACGGTCTTCTTTTAAAAATCGAGTCACATGCTCTAAATACTGGACCACCGAAAGATTTGCGACCGTCCGCTACAGGTAACTACGGCTACCAGACAACGCCTCGCACCTTGGGCAAATTTTCCACACAGGAAAATATGGTCAAGGTAACTTTGGGCGACTATCAGACGTAACATATTTATAAAAAATAAAATATACCGAGCGGCTTCGTCGTAACCGGGCTGGGTTATTCCGGTCGGTACCGGGTCAGGAAGGACACGCCTATTGGTCCGATACCGACCGATCGCGAACGCGACAGTCTGATAATGAAAATCGGTACAAAATATAGCGGTTATAAAATTTTTGGGTGCGTTAGGAACTCAGGTGGGCGGAGGGCCGTTGGTGTAGAGCAGCTGCGGCGTGAGGGACAGTGTGAGGTTGTTGATGGCGTCGCAGCAGTGAGGCTCCAGAAGGCAAGCCACGCAGAACAACGCCACCAGCGCCATCTGGAACGGCAACGCGGCTCGAACAACCCTCCACAGCCACGGCCGCGACTCTCCCGACACGGGGCGGCGTCTCCTGTACCAACATCAAACAGCAAACTAGAGTCGGATGTCAACACGTGTTGTATCAGTTACTATTGGACATCTCTCGAAGCTCAACTCAACCGTTTCGGCCTCTCAGAATTATGCTTTGAACATGTTCTGAGACGATCTATTGCTTTTACAGGTCTAAAATAACTCAGTTTCACCTATTAGTATCAACAATAGTCTTCCTCATACTAAATCATGCAATAGAAACAAGAAAAATATCTCTCTAAATAAATGGATACATTTAGGAACACTATTTTTTTTAAGTATATAATTTCCATCTGGATCCCTTAACTAAATTTTTTAATTCAAGCTATTATAATTATTTGAGTCTTAATGAAAGTCTGTATTTCTTTTTTACCCGATTTGTGACACTTTTAAATTCTCACTTCCTTTAACCCAACTATTGTCTAATTCTTTTGCAAATAAGACTACAGAATTCACTGTAATATCACCACAAATTTTCTGGGAAAAAGACACTTAAAGATGACACCCAAATAACAAAATGCTACGTCAAATGAAAATAAATTATGTATATAGAAGTTTTTAAAAGTACAAGAGTCTACAGCGTCATATTGACACAAGATACTTATTACGTAAATAACGAAGGCCCGATCTCATAAGTGACGCTTCTTTCAACAATTTGCGATATAATTTGTGCAATATAAATTAGAAATTACATACAAAAGTATAACGGAGTTATCAAAATGCATGCAAAAAAAATTACACTAAATGAATTTCAAATTATACTCAAAAAAATTAACCCGCTGGTGTAGAACCTACTTCAGTACTGTCATACAGCTTGGGAACAATGACTACAGCAATTTTAGCTAGTCCACGTCAAATAAGCACAGAATAATGAACCAATATGACTTCCGTACCCGGCTTAGGTTTGTACTAAAACTATAAAATATTACTAAGAAAGCTTTCGAATTTAAATCAAATTTTAACAGTATATTAATATCTGTATTTATTTTAAAAAGTACCAAAGAATATAATTTTACAGAGGGGAAAAATAGTTTTGACTCAGAATTCTTAGTAACAACAAGTTGTAAGTAACGTGTAAAAGTAAAAAAAAAAAGTAGACATAAGCCCTATCATATAGATAGTATACTAAGTAGATGACCCCAAAGCGAACGTTTTCAATCTTGTCTCATTTGAATGACTCGCAGCTTACTAGGTTATAAGAATCATATTTAATGCATATAATTCTTTTTATAAATGTAAATTGCAACCCGAAAACAGACTACCTGCAAAGTTGTTAAATTATATTTGTGATATCTTTCAAAGATCTGAATACATTCAATAAGGCATAATTGTCTGTCGGGAATTGAGAGTTTTCTTATATGACATTGTTGGGCTAACCTGGGTCGTGGGGCTGTGGTCTGCGGCTTGTCGTCGGCAGCGTGCATGAGAAGATCGCGGCAGGACTTCTGCAGGTTGCGCAGCGTCGCCTCCGCCAGCTCCATCTGACTGGCGACGCCGGCCAGCGCGGCGCTCCCAGCAGGCAGCGACGCAGCCAGGTGGCGGGCGAGTCCGCGCAACGCGGCCAGGCGTCGCTCCCGCTCGCACAGCTCGTGCTCGGAGCCAGAGTCGGAGATGCCGGAGTCTGACAGGGAGCCGTGCTCCGACAGCTGCGAGGACAGAGGGCTGCGACACAGAGCCTCCTGCTTCTCAGACAGCACGCGCGCCACGTCAGGCCGCAGCGCACCGCCGCGGAGGGCCGCGTCCAGCATGCGCAAGGCCCCGCGGTCTCCACGCAGCAGCCCTTGGAGCTCCTCCAGCGAGGCGTCGAACTGCTGCCACGCCAGCGCCGCCCTCTGCAGCGCGTGCAACTGCTGCGACGTCCTCTGCAGAGCATCGTCCCACACGCGGTACAGCTCCGCCACGTCTTCCTTCAGCAATCTCGCGGGGTGGTACCGGTGCACGGCCACGTTCACCTTCAGCAGCGCCGCCTTGCGCTCTCGCAGGGCACTCAGCTCAGCCTAAATATTAGTATCGGTGTTAAATAATATCATGTAGTCATTATTGAAACACAACATTTAAATCAACCAATTAAAGAAGTCCTAATAAATATCTTAAGAAAGCTGCGGTTATTTGTCTCTCTACATCTACTGAAAAATTAAATTAGTTCCAAATGGGGATATACTACGGAAATGTCAGTAAGAATCTAAGAGATGCCGTTTGTAATATCGAAACAGGTTAGTTTACTGAAAAGTACATCTTCCTATGCTCTACTATAATATAGTAATGTACCATGCCACAAAGGTTACATTTTAGAATTAAAATTTTGTCTACAAAGTATCAGCAAGATGGTTGCCGCGTTTTATCTCGATAGTCCATTCAGTTTCTGCTTTCGCCATTTTCCGCCGCAATATTTTTTCAAGAAAGTGTTCAGCTTGTATTAAAATTTCCAAAGATTCTCCTACTGTGTTTATACTGGAAGAAGCATATAGCTGAGAAAGCCGGCTTGTTCATAAATTTTATTTGATGACGGACCATTCTCGTACAGTGCCAAAATCTTTACTCAACTCTTCCCGTTGCACCAACATCCAAAAAATTAATAAGTGAATATTTAACAAATGTTAGGTACAAAATTGAAAGTAACATGACTGCAAGAATACATGAGCGAGTTCACTAACTTTTTATAAATTTTTGAATATGGCGTGTTCAATGTATCAGTTTAATGTTATTTTCTAAACATAATTGTCAAACTTTGCTATGTATAATATATGTAACAAATAAATATTCATTACATGTAATTTTACTGTGTGACACTTTAAAGATTGAAAGAAGTTACACTTATTTGTAAACCCTTATAAATTATCAGACGAAGTTAATGAATAACAGATGCAGTTTAGAACAAATTGTCAACCTTATATTGAATTGTTATTAATTGGTTTGCTGTAACTGGACTAACATTAAATTGTGACAACACTCACAATGAGTTCAAGCTACTAATTACACTTTGCAGTCCAAAACTATTGAAGTCTCCTTTATTGCTGAATGAAAAAATTTAAAGTACAAAATTTATATTATGTACTTTCTCGTGTCAATTTAAGTATTCATTTTTCATTTGTAATTGACAATTACAATCATTTTAATACCAACTCTGACACACATTCATTAAACGGAAGTTATAATAAATTAACATTCAAATTTGTAGAAAAAAACAAATGGGATATACAGTTGTAATTTTTTAAGCAAACTTCCAGACAACATTAAGGAATTAAGAAATAATCCAGTTAAACTGAAATTTGTAAAAAATAGTATAATAATAATAAGTTGTAACTTCTCAGCATGAAATACGATTCAATGTAATTAAAACATGTAAAATACTGACAAATGGGTTACTGATTTAGTTCTTACTTAGAAATTATGTCAATCCTAAAGTACTAGACTCTTCCAATGTACTCCAAGCTTTGCTTGACTAAGGATAAAAAAAACTGACCATGCTAATGTTTTTATTAATTCCCTCCTTATTGATGGAATCAAGCATGAGCAATACTAAAGGGAGGGATTTAGAACTGATACTTCTACTTCTTTTGTCAGTCATACTCTTATTATTCACCAGCATGTTAAGAAATACGATAAGCATCTAGAGGCTTCATATTGGTAGGCAAATTAAAAATATTTGACACTTTTCTTGAACCCACTCCTACTGAAACGAAACGAAAAGGGGAAGAAAATGATGGAGAATATCACAGATTATTATCTGCAGTCAACTGATCCCTATAAATGTTAATTATCTTGAAAGTTGACTCTCGACCATGAGTAAAAATGTGATGGAAGTGCACAACAGATAGTATGGAGTTATAAAAATACTCTCTTCCTGCTCACCAATACTATTGAAAACACCCTTTCTATACCAAAATTTATCCTTACATATTTTATGACCTCTTAGTACAAACCAATACTTAATAAAGTTTTTAAAATAAACCGTAGCAAACACATTCTAGAGTTGTTGACATCCAATACACAACTGACAAAGTAAAGAGTAGGTAGGACGAGTAAATCAGTGCTGTGAATGTATCAGCTTATGTTATGCAGATTCCCACTTGCAACAAATTAAATTCTTGACTTTATGAAATAGAGAATTATTATTTTCCACTGGGTTAGATAGTACAGTGGTCAAACTGTACTATCTAACCGTATACTAATTTATGCAATTGGTAAAAATTATGTGGAGGTAATAAAAACAGAGCACTTCACAAACTCACAGAACAAAATAAAATATCAGTAAATTGTTTTGTTTAATAAGGAATATCTGAATTAATGTCCATAAATAACATAGCTTATTGACTTAGGATTGGGCACTTATGAAATAAATTGAATGACAAACAGTATTTTTCCGATGTGTGCTTTCAGTGTTGACATATACATCATGAACATGGTTAATGACTTATAAAATTTTACACAATGAAACTTGTACATAAGTGTGAAACAACACATGCTCAGAAAAATTATCGAGCACTGACTGGCTTTGAACCAACTATGAGAAAGATGGAAACTGCTCCACAACTTGTTGCCAACACCCCCAAAAATTTGAAAACTCTGATTCTAAGCCATATTAATTATTTAGAGTATGTCATATATATATGTTTGTATGTATGTATATAAACACATTTGGACAGGAAAGAAAGACAGCAAATCGACTTATGTGAAATCGACAGTTGGAAATATTTCAAATATTTACTCTTCAGACCGACTGGACCAACTGTTGATTTTAGGGTAAGTCAACTTCACTGTCTCTCTATCCTATCCAAATGTGTCATTTAATTCGACCTCATCACATTTTCCTTAAATGATAAGTATATAATTGGTACGGTTAGGTACCTGAAATTTGTTTTTGTGTGTAACAACTAATGAAATAAACATTCCACAATAATGATTAAAATAGACTTTCCACCTCAGATAACATGAGGTTTCATTTCAAGGTCAAACATATATTGATCTAGAAAAATTACTAAAAATATATTGTAATACATGGAAACAATATGTCAAAGGTATATAAATGCATAATGACACTGACCATGAAGAAAATAATATGCCTAGATGGTGAACACTGTTCATAGGTGTAATCCACAGTAAAATATTGAATGTGTGTGATTAAAGCATTAGGATTAAAAAATTAAGTTTGCATATATTAATGAAAGTTGAAGTGACACTTGAGTGATACATGAAATTCAGAGATGTATATCAAACAAGTTATAATTGAGATAACTAATGAAAAAGTAATTAGATGATGAAAACATCAATTATGTGTAGAAAATAGAGGATTATGTAGCAGAGAAAACTTAAAATGGGACTATTTCTATATATATTTATGTTCATGTTAAACAGTATCTGTCCTGTGGTAATTATTTATGATCTAGATTGATTAGAAAGCTTCTTCTGACCTAACCAGCCTGGCAAAAAAAAAGTGGGAATTTCATATATGACAAACAATAAGGAGCAAGATTGAAATTTGCATGTTTAATGGAACAGGTTTAAAAAGGCATAGCTTGTTTTCAGATCAGCTGTTTATGCATCAGGTGTGAATACTATATCTTGCCAATGCTGAAACTAGCCATACAGCCCACTGATAAATTGAGTTTAAGAGCTTATTTGCTTATATATTAAAATTGTATTCGTATAGAATGAACTACTTATGTTTTTTTGTTATTTTGATATTCCTTACCTGTGTTAAATCACATTGTTAAGTAATGCCACTAAGAAAAATAAGTTCCAGTAAAAATACATTAGTAGGCAATTATGACTGAAAATGACAGTCTAAATTAAAGTACAGTAGAACCTCGAAAAATCATCAGCCATGGCCCCAGAACCTTGGGTGATAATCATCAAGACTTAAACAGAAACTTTTTTGTAGAAATTTAACACGTTTTAGAAATCTAAATGCTAGAGTAGGTACAAACTACAATTCTGTCTGCATCTGTATTCATGTCATTCACACTTATTTAGCTTACACTGTAAGTACACTTTCTCTGTTTTGCTAACAGTAGGTGTCCAATTTTTTAGACAAATTGAGAACAGTTTCAAATGCAAAATAATAAAGTAACACAGATATGAGTACAAACTATTCTGTAGGTAAGGTCACACTGAAACAAATAAGATAGAAAATAAAGGTTCCACTGTATTATGAACTGTAAATTCTATAACATCTGTTGGAATAAAACTTGCCACATATAGAAACAACGTATCAAATGAAACTTGAATCAACCTATAAGAACTTTGAAATTAGGACCATAAAGAGTATTTCCTTCAATATAAAAAAAATTGTTAAAATTTGGTAGTTTGTAAAAATTAGGTATAGGAGTTATTTATTATTTACCAACAAGACCTCTTTAATGCTGCCCAAAGTATTATTTATATACAAAATTTAACATAATTTTAGATTTAATGGGTATATGTAAATGATCAACAAATCAAGTATTGCTGGTCTTCATAATTTGAACTGCTTTCCTTATCATTAAATGTTGGAAAATTGTTGAGAGACTTATTACCAGCTTAGAATGGAAAAGTAGTGAACATAATTATATAGTTTTTAAACTAATCATGTTAAATTTTTCTATAGAATAAAATACAAAATACATTCATTTTTTTGGCAATATCTACCAAATAAAGTTTTGAGATAAAGATATTCATCCATTTTTATTCTTTGGCGGTCCTTAACTTAAGATAATTGAACAAGTGTGTTCTCACTGTATTGGCTTTCTCTGCCATGGGGAGAAAAAAATCTTGGCTGTATTAGTTCTTTATATACAAACTTAAATTTTACTGAAATCGTAATTGATTTGACAAAAGTCAATGGTTCCCTTATATGGATAGGTTGGGACAGGATATAATGTGAACAATCACATCAAAGTTCACATTAATGATAACTAAATAGTTATTCAATGAGATACTTAAAAGAAGGAATATGCTACTAGCATTTTGTTTTTGCATGAATATAAGCAGCAAAAAACATGAATGAAGTACACAATTCCAGAACTACAGGCCAAATGTATGGAATGTATTGAAATATTTAAGTGTTTTTCATTTGAAATCTGAAGTACAAAATCTGGTTACAAGAATGTCACAACAATGGCCTATCACTCAAATAACTATAACTAGAAATTTTGATTTTCAGATGTTTGATTTGGCAAAACAGCTCTTGCCCAATTGGATAGAGATTGATATTTTTGATCAAATCAGAAACATTCATCACAGCTTTTAATAAAAGAGGACAACCAGAAACTAATTTAAGTTATGCAGTAAAGCAGTTTTGTAGAGCAATCGTTTGAGACGAAAGCTTAATATTAACCTATGTTGAACAAGTAAGAAATAATTTGTCCCTAAAAGGTGAAGTTTTTATTTTGGTACTTATAATTGAAATGACCTTTGTACCCCAACAACTAATGAGATAACTTTTAAATTAAATTAAATTTAATATTAATAAAGCAATTTGTGTAATAAAGAAAATAGTGAAGTATTAATTTCAATCAACTGTTCAGATAAATTGATTTATTTAGAGGTTATAATATGATAAAATACTTCAGATATGAAATAGAAATTTGAATTATATAAAAAAGGTATTAAACAGTTAACAGATTACACTTCTGTATAAGCAATGCAAACAGCACAAAATAGGGAAAGAAACTTTGTTTAAATAATTACATTTAAATCAGGAAATAGCTAATAATGTAAAACACAAAAATGTGTGTAGAGGTACAAACATGTTTCATACATAAATATTAGATTCCTTCTCACCTTGGGATATAGAATAAGATATAAAAGGTTGTCAATTGTTTGTGTCATTTTTTCTCTGATATGGAAAAGTTTGATAAACAGTGAATAACAAAATTATAAATACTTTTAACACAGTATAAATTGTTTATACGCTGAACATTTGTGGTGGTTGATAGGAAAGGAAAGTTATAACAACATGCATTGAAATAAAAATTAATTAAATTAATAATAGAGCAAGGACAGTTGAAAATATTGAAGAAATAAGCATGAAATGTAAGTTAATCACAACCACATATGCACAAATTTGTTTGACATTACTTTTCTAATCCGTTTATATATTAAGATAGCATTATTTATTAGGAAAACAAAGATAGAACGAAGTTGCATATGAGAGAGTAAAAGGTAGACAGAATGGGGTTGTAGAGTGAAACATAATTGGATACTCTCTTTCTATTGAAATTAGGTAATCGCCATAGAACTGCTCCAAAAGTATAGAATCCTCTAACCCTATTGAATTCACACATAAATCTATAAGATAAGAGACATGTCAGTGAAATCAATACAATATTTAAAATTATGTGTAATATTGTGTTTAACAATTGATTGTAGAATAATTCAAATATTTAGACTGAGTATTGTAGTTTCACATGAGTAACTGATTAGACATTCATAAATATTGAAGAAAGTAGTGAATCAAACAAAATCAAACTCACTTTATGTAGAGTTAATATACCCTCCACCCAATGGCAGCTAGTGCATATGTGCTCATGTGGTGCACCTTATAAATTAATTTAGTAAGAATTAATTTATATTAATTTAAATAATAATTATAGTTTTTCCTATTTCTTCTTTTATATCAAAGACTTTAAATAGTTTTATGTTGTGGCACACTTGGTCCTGCTAATGCAGCCCAATGGCCATGTGAGTATTACAATCCTAGATTTTGTTTCCCATGAGATATGAAGACACAAGAGTCTTACACATGTGTAAATTTCAGGGGAAAGTGTCTTAATGGATGCGGTAGAAATTAAAACCATCTATTGCAACCTCATGAACCAGGACCAGGGATAGCAGCTGAGTAAAGTGAGGGATCCTGTATTGGCTAAACATCTATGCAAGGAGAAACAAAATCTCGATCCAATAATCACGCCGACAAGGGAAGAAAGTTAACGGCACCGAGACAGCAAAGATGATGGAGAAATACCATCTGAGGCTGAGAGCAAATCAGAACATGACACCACATGCACCACGCTGGTGAGGGATGGAGTATAAAGGCGGCACACAAACAACAAGATAGCACTTCACTTGATAAAGTTGCGAAAGTACGCCATCAAAATGTCGTGGCTTAAGCTTACCTTAACCCAGGTGGAAACCCAAGAACTGTTTATCCAAAGATAATGAATGGTGGAGCATATACTGAAGTGCTCTGGGATTGGTAAATACCTAGTGGAGAATACAGTGGAAGTTATGAATAACAGGGACATGAATAAAATAGTGAATGATGTGGGAGTTGCAAGCAATAGTAACAAAATTAATTAGATTGTGACCCACATTAACTGTGCAGCAACAGAAGAAATCAAATTTACCAGGCTCAGAACAGTAGTTGTGGGCAGATCTTACTACTTCAACAGTGTTTACTATTTAGTGGACAGTTGATCACCTCCCAACACAGAGGTTGAATCCCAGTACAAGAATGGTTCACATCTGCACAGTCAAGCGACACAAGGTTTTCACAAATTTCCAAGGATTTTAAAGGGTTGACAAACATTCAAAAAAGGTCTGAGTTGTCACATCTATATAAGATGAATGCAATTTGTTTTGAAGTAAAAAACATCTGCCCGAAATCCTCAAATAACCACACAAACAAAAAATTAAAATAATATCAAAGATGGAAAGCAAAACCAATGTAGTGATAATAGTAAAACCACAGTAGTTATACCATAATAAGCAGTATCTGGGCCAAGTTCAGAGTGTTAAAGTAAATAAAGTGAGCTATGTGCAGCCACAGTCGAAAAATGGCTCAAAAGGACATGTGGAACAGGTCGTCTGTTAAAGCCACATAGAACAAAAAATGGGAGGAAGCTACCAAAGGCAAACCATGCTATGATGGAACAGACAAGACAAATTGCACTCACAAAATATAGACAGGCAATAACAAAGTGGAATGAAGAAAAGTGGGAGGCTTAGTCCCACTTGAAAGAAGACATCTGGAATGTATCTAATAAAATTTTCTGACTCGTAATTCAACTGCTTGATCATCAGAAAAAAATTAAATCAATGTAATTGAGTGTCAATTGAATTAATCAATACATAAATAAGAAAATATGGACAGCTTTAATATGCTAACTGAGAAGTGTAAAACCTAAGAAAAACTTGTAAACCGAGGAAATAATAAACACAATCACACCATGTAAGAGTGAGGTTATGAAAACGTCTATACAATAAAGCAACCAGGAAAACATGAAAATCCTTGTACAAGTGAAAAACTTGTCAGTGACCCCTCTCATAACAGCCTATATGCCAAAAACACACTACAGCCAAACTGGCAAAAAGAGTTACACCTCGAGATTCACGAGGGAGACAGAACTCTGTGATGCTACAATAACAATAAAAGAAACCTGACAGGTCAACAAGATGAAGAATCAAGTATTCAGAAACAAAATATTCTACGGCAATCTTCAAATAAATAACTGGAGCCATAGATAACCCATAGTGGGCATGGCCATTGAATACTCTGAGAATGAAGTGAACTTTCACAGGATTAAAAACAGAACAAGTAGCATGAATACCCCTTAAGGCAGGACTAACAAAATATTACAGGAAGGACGTCAGGAAAAAAGTACACTTGACCAGCTGATTGTCAAATTTATACAGACCCTGTTTGAAAATAACTAGTTAAATCTAACGGTAGTGTTCGCTGATGATTTAACGAGCTTAATACAACGGTATTCAAGCAAACAGGGAATATGGTGGAAAACTGATTGTGAAGGAATACCGAAGGCAGACACAGGTAAATGAGTTATCACTGAAATATTGGAAAATAAAAAAAAGAATGCCTGGATAAGGTTAAACTGTGTATAGATGTCGGCGTGGGTGGTGAGGAAACAACATAACCATGCCTGAAAAGATAATGGGACAGGAAGTGGACGGAAACCGAAACATATCGACTACCAAAAGTAAATTCCCAACTTTGGAAGGAAGACGAAAAAGTGTGCACTGTTTCGTTTGAAACCTACCTTGACTTGCTGAATGATGTTCTCGAGTTGATCTCTATCTCTCAGATCGCAGGAGACGGTGCAGACCCTAGCCGCCAGCGCCGTCATCTCTTCCCGGAGGGCCGTCATCTCCCGCTGCAAGGAGCGCACTCTCTGCAGCTCCTCCGCGGTGTTGTGGAGTGTTTCCCATCGCTCCAGCCAGCCTGCAACACAGAACGGGAGTAACGATTGCACAACAACGCGACGGATAAGAGCGCGGGCCCGCTGGCGCATGGCCAAGGACGTGAGACCGCCCACCAGCTACCCGTTCGTACCGTGGGTCGTTCCGAGGATCGAACCGGTTCCCCTCTCTACCCGACGCCACCAACCGCGACAGCGCCCCGTCACCAAAACCACCACATTTCGCCCGACGCTAAATATATACGCGGGATTCGGCAACACGGTCCAGTCGTCGACGACTTGAAATTTCATAACGCTTCACAAGCGACTTTGAAATGTGTGGCGTGTTACCGTGGGCTGAGACGACGTCGCTCCGACTGAGCAAGCGCGAAGCCGCGGAGGGTCGACCAGGGGAGGGGGGACGTATAAATAACTTCCTCCGAGAACGCCTCTCACCGTCACTTACCATCGTCGGTGCACGTAGCAGCGTCCATGGCAGCTGTGACGACTGACAGGTGCTCCGTCCGCTAGAGTGTACGTGTTTGCGTAACATAAACGCCACGTGACTCAGGTTTGCGGGAGGCCCGCTAGGCGGCGTCGGCTCCGTGACCCACTCCCCGCGGATACCAAATTACGTCACTAAACTGCTATGCAAATGGGGAGTTCGTCGACTCCCGCGAACGGAAATAGGAACACTATACCAAAGGTAACAACGGTCGGCAAAGTGCAGAAATTCATCCCAACAACATATCGTTTCGTACCTTTCGTTACAACAATTGGACAGTTCACAACAATTGGACCGTTCACAACAATTGGACAGTTCACAACAATTAGCCATTCCACACCAAAGGTTATACCGCAACAATTAACAACCAAACGAACCTTTACAATACTTCACAGGTTAAATAAAGATTAAAATGAAATGTCAACTGACCAGTGCAATTGTGTTTCACTAGGCTCTTCTTAGCACCTTACGAAAGGGACAAGGATCCCAGAAACGTTGTGTGGTATTATTACCCTTTTTTGTGTGAATTAGCTATCTTTCTTATTCATTAAATCAGGATTTCTGAGACTAATACATAATTCATACTCTCATAAAATATATTATCAAGTGATAGGTAGTGGCTTCACTGAAGTACCTCCCACATGTTATAGTAGTAGATAGTGTTTTAATACACTGTTACACCAATTAATTATTGTGCGTATAGGGCAAAATATTATATACAAAGCTCCGCCAGGGGAAGTCTTCAAACCCTTTTTCTTTATGTGGAAAAAATTAACGATCGAAAAAGACGACGCTCGTTTTATAGAATCGGAAAGACGCGCCGCAGCGAGTGGTTCGCCTTAAGCGTCGGCTTACCTTTCATTTCCATCATTTTCTTCGGAGGTAGAAGCTGTCCCTTCTCCGAAATGACGTTGAGGCACCTGATGTTCTCTGAGCACGTGGCGGCGATTTCGGCCTGAAACGAAAAAAAAACGAAAGCGGATAGAGATTCGACGATCTTAAGTTGGAAAGTCCAAAACTGGCTAGAAAAGGTGTAAAACCGTCCTACAGTGTGACCTCAAGTACGTCAACGTGTTTACTTTACTGGTGTGAACTAGAACGAAGTTCTTAAGTCGCGGATTCTTCCAAATAGAGTACACGTACTTTCCTTTCTCATATTAATCCTTCACAAACGCTTAGCATCCCTGATGTATGCGTTGTGTGTATAATAGCTAAATGTTTTATACGCAGGGACGTTTCTAACAAAATCAAACATATTTTGAACGAGCTAAAATCGATTGATCAATTCGTTCAAAGTACGATTGATAAAAGTAAAGTTCTTTCCGCCACTGGGCTATAAAGTACTTTTCCAATAGCAGGCGGATTCTTGCCTAACTTAATTTTAATCGCGATATCGCGTGTATCTGTAATGGCTGCGAAATACACAGAAATTTTTACGCGCAAACGGAACTCTTTCCCAACTTAGGTTCTTTGTTTAGATTCCCTTCAGCCATTCGCGATCGTTTGCCGAAGGAATCTCGATTTCGTTACATTGTATCCAATGAAAGCGGTAAAAAGTGCCTACGCTATAAACGAATTATTTACCGTCATTTTTACAATTATCCGTAACGGCGTTCTGTTGCCACGATAACGTCGATTCCTCTCACTCGACCGCAGTTCACTTTCCTGGAAAGACTTGTCACCGCGACCTCGACGTACAAGATCGTGACAATTGGAAAACTAATATAAGGACTTTAAATTTCATCTACACAACAATTGGTTCTTTTTAACTATAGATTAAACTGAAAGATACAAAACAGTGATTCTCTCTGTACGGTTGTTCACGACTGCCTAACAAGATATCGACCGCAGACGTTCTAGAAATAACTCTTCAAATCTATATTCCGAAATCACGCGACCGGAGTCTTCAGCTTTGATTAATGCCTGAGCGTGATAAATTTAAAAATACCAAAAGCGGGTTACGGAGTTCGTAAAGGTGGTAACCAGCGACATGGATTAACTCCATATTATTCCCGGTAACAAGAAAACAGTTTCGACTTACGTAATCCGTGGCCAGGACCAGTTCCGGGGACGCCTTGTGGATCTGATCGTGAATCACTTTTTCAGTGTATTCCAACTGCGCCTGCGACAGGCAAATCGCGTGCTGAATGTCTTCCATATCGGAGTCGCTGTCAAACAACGAACTCTCCTCCGTCGGAACCTAAAAAAAAGTAGGCCAACGTGGGAGAAACCGAAACAGACTGCCGGAGAAATTCGTGCTCGGATCGCGGAGGTTCCGCTTACCGGTGGTTTCCTGCGCCTGAGAGAAGAAGCGCTGTCGTTACCGCTAACACCCCAACTGCAGTCTGATTGGCTGTCCAGGTAATTACGGTAGTCGTCCCCGAACTCTAGAAGGCGTCTCGCGGTCTCCATGTCCGCCAGTTCCTCGCTGTACGGCTCGCTCATGTATTTTTCCTGATAACAAATGCGTAAGTCACAAATGGCAATTGAACTATAGAGGTACACTGCTCAGAACAAAGTGACACATTATCTAGACCTAACAGTCTGGTACAATTTCAGCCCACACATGAATCTGGTTTATATGTATGGTTACACTGTCTTCAATGTTTCACTTGTCTAGAACGTCCATAGGTTCCCCAGCACCTCTTAAAGGCACAGAAGACTTTTCCAGACCTTGCAAGTAACTGTGTTGATTATGTCAGGTGGGGCTCCGGCACATTTAAGACACACCATTCAAGATGCACCAGCCGACATCTACTTTGCCCCAAAGTATGGAAACACCCTGTGTAAATGTTCGATGTAGTGCCTCACGTTTCATTGGTCAACTTTGGACGAAATGGATTTCAATTGTTGTGTTTAGATTTGGGCCTAGAAGCATCTGAAATGTCCGTAGCCTCGTGAAAAAATTGGAGAGGTTCTGTCATAAGAAAGCAGAATGTACTGTCTTAAAACATGAATGGGAAGGGGTTTTCTTGAAACTCAATTTATTTTCCGAGGAGCAAGTAAATAAAACAAAAGTATGGAAATAATGATAAGTTTAGAAAATGCTTGCACTGACTGGTTTATGAAACACTTGTCTCATGATCAAGACAGGAATTTGATATTGAGATCCTTACAAGCAGCAGAATGTGGAGGAGTTAAGAAAATATAATGCACCAGATCAAAACCAAGTGTGAACCTTGTTGGCAAGCAGAAGGCAGCAAGGTGTTAAATTGTCCGTGGTAAACAATGAAAGATAGTTACTTATAATCATTTAGAAAATTCAACTTGCATAATTATAGTGAACAGTAAACTTAATGTCAAAGATAATACAAAAAAAGATGAGCAAGTACTCATTTTTAAACAGATTAACTGGAATAACTGTAACAAGTTAAATGAAGTATTTCTTTGAGGAAACCCTCAAGAGCAGCATAAAATGTTTAAGGTATGCTACATCGATTTTGAAGTGATGTGTTTATTTTATCTACTAATAGTTTTCCAAATAATTACACAAGGCACTGGTGATATCCAGTTAAAAGAACTGGACAGTGTGAAATTATTACAGTGTTCTTTGATAAGAGAATTCTATTAGCTATCGATTTTGAATCATGGATTATGGAAAATGAATAAGAACTTTTATGCACAAAGTAAAGATTTGTGAAAATGAGAAGTGAATCCACAAAGAGAATACAGTTGAAGACCACTCTAATAGACAAATTCAGCAAGGAGAAAATATTAGCAAATAAACAGGTTTTTGTAGAATTCTGACAGCACTTGTTATTGGACCATATTCAAGTGGGAAATACTGAAATGATCTAAATGAAAAGAGGGAGTTAATGCAACATATAGTAAGAAAATTTAATTAATTTTCAGAAAAAGTTAACAGCTAATACTGATATATGTAGTTGCCAAAACCCAAGGTAATTTTCTCCCTATGACATGGCCAAATTAAGCATGTCTATTTAACAAATAGAAAACCAATAAATCATCAAATTAAGAAAGGACAATCGTATGACTTATTTGTTATTAATTATTTTATAATTTGTCTTTAAAAATTCTCATTTAAGCCAATTTTACAAAAACTTAATTCAATGGCATGTTTATGCTGTAAATAATTGTCACACCTGATAATTATCCCAGGCCTGTTCAGAAAATGAACTGAGCTGCTCTTCTGTTCCTTGTGTGCTGGTTTTATCAATGTCACTGTCAACATGGTCGATAGGTCCAAGCTGAAAAACCGGCAATTGCAACAATGATTCTTCTTCGGCACTGCTCTGACGAGTCACAGCAGACTCGCTGACAGAACTCCTTTCATGCAGTTTGGTGGGTGCTGCACTTGTGCCAGAGAAGGAACCTGATTTTACCATGACTGACTTCTGTCCATCTGACCCAGATTCACTTTTACGCACCTGAAATATAATATAACAAATTTGAATAAAATCATATTGCTCAATTATTATTTGTAGTAACCCTAAAGATCAGGTTGTGTTATCAAGTAATGAACTATCTTCCTAAAGTACTTCCACTACAGAAAACATATTGAACAATGACATAAAATCTATAAGTGCTCAAGTACAAGAAAGAAAAAAATATGATCATTTGATTGAGGGAAACATAGTTTTTAATGTAGTATAATCAACATTTATTAATTATATTATGAAAGAAACAAAAATTACTGAAATTAATCTGTTTTTCATTATATAAAATAAAGTGTAGTTTATGAACAATAACAATTTTATTAAACTGTCTATTTTTGATAGTAAACTAAGTTTTATTTTATAAATGTTATTTAATTCAAATCTAAAAGAATGTAAGAAATTTGTAACAGGAATACAAAACTGGAAAGTAATATAAATTTGCACATCTGGGAAGAAAGATAATGCTTACCACACCACGTTTGCGCAATTTAAACCTCCTTCTCCTGAGGGAGCCATTTCTAGAGCCAGAGCCTTCAGCTAAATGCAAAGTAGCTTCTTCTATAGTGGATGATGAAACATTTCTATCTACTCCACTAGAAAAGCCAACAAAGCTTTTAGTTTTGCATCTGGGTGGACTGGTCACTATTTCATTTATAGCGGATTCAGAAAATGATAATTGTGCCAGGGGATCACGTTCTACCAACACAGTCTGTCTGCAAATCTGGGATATCCCAGAAACACTCCAAGGGCGTTCAGCAGACATTTGGCGATGCTTGTTGCGCATGACAACCTGATAAACAAAATATTCAGGGTCAGTTATAAACATACTAAACTTTTATTTGTATAATAATTAAGAGCAAACACAAAATTAAATAATAGCAAAACAATTATTTATTTCCCTACGTGATGCATGGAATTCTAGCCAATACAGAATGCATGTCAATGTTGTAAAAAAAAAAGAAGAAACAATTAAAGGTCACTTCAGTGCCAAATAATATTTCATTAAATTTTGATGAAAGGAACATTTTTAGTCAATTTATATACAAAATCAGGTTCGTAAAGCATAAAGTAATAGGGAATAATTTATAATACTTGAGATAATATTAACTACGTATTTCAAATGGGCAAGTGCTATACAGTAATGTGAAGTAAATATCGCACTTATTCATATAGTATACAGAATTGTTTTCTAATCTAGTTAAACAGTGTAATTGTAATATTATGACATTTAATTGTCCAAATTGTAATTTATTTAAGATGGCGAAAAACTCCAAAATTATATCAATTCACTCATCAGATGAATATGGCAATAACTGGCTGAAAACTTCTTATATAAAGGGTTAACAAAAGCAACGAATGTGCTGCAGTGTGTCCACCAGCTCACGGATTCTGTTTCCTTTCTGAAAAAGAAGGCTAACACCACCATACTAAAATATCAGGAAAACCACCCACCTCCTTCCTTTCCATACCCATTAATTACATATATAATAAAGCAAGTGAAGGTGATGTGACATTATAAAATTAATGGAATTGGGCAGAAATGGGGGATAGATAAAAACTGACTTAACTTAAATTGAAAGTTGGCATAATCAGGCTAGAAAGTAATAACAAGTTTATCTTTACTTGCTGGCACAACGTTCATATCCCTCTTTCCTATCCACTGAATTGTGTTTGTGTGTATATATACACATATATTTATTTAATTGACATTATTTAAAAATATTTTGCACAAACTACTGAAATTAAATATGAAAAAAGTTTTTTTCTTTATTAGTAATAGTGTCTATGAAAATGATGCTTGGTTAACTCATTTGCTTGGGTAAAATTCCAATTACTGCTCTTATTTAGTTGTGACTTTAACATCTGAATACGTTTATTATTCTTATTTATTTGACACCATGTGCCGACATTATATGAGCAAATTCTTCTCACTTGTAATTTTGCAGATAATATTCTACAATTAATGATTTTAATTTATGCAAATTTTTACAATACCTTAACATTTCCTTGCTCTGGAGACATTGGGCCGCTAGGAGGAAGTTTTTCAGCAGTTGGAGTTGCTTCATTATCTGGAAAACATTCAACTGAAGCAGAACGGGATCCCTCACCAGTGGCTATATCTACTTGTCGGAATGTTGCAACACTTCCATTCAAATCTTCTGAGGATTCGGAATGTTTTTCATTGTCAGAGTCACCTGTGGTGTACTCTCCACTTGCATCACAACTGTCCATGGGCTGGAAAAAATAAATAAATAAAACACTGTGTCCATCAGTAATACAAAAACCCTTAACTGGAGATACTCATGTGGTATTCAGTCAGAACCAAAGAGGCACTGTCACCTAATACATTTTCACAAATCAGAAGTTTCCTGAAAGAAACTATACTTTTATCTTATTGTGGATATATATCAAACCAATTTTAAGATAAGCAACATTACCTCAGATTTGAAGGATAGAAAACAATGTACTAACAAATTCTTAAGAGTCTATTACATTCCATCGATTTTAGAAGTCACACTTCTAGAATTAATTTAATACTGTGAATGAAAATAAAATTCTTAATACTACTATATCTCATATTAGTAAATGCACCAGAGTGTATACTTACATTATTCTCAATTTTAATATTTTATACAACTCTAAATAACTTGTAAATATGCATATTTTGTTGCAAATTCAGGATACACTTTTATCATAACATAATTTGTCTTACCTCTCTGTTTAATCAATTGCTTTAAACATCATATAAGAACAATGCATACAAGAAACATGTTTTTCCTCGTATAAGTACAATTTGGAAATTGAAAGAGGGCACACACCCATGAACTAAACAACGGAAAAAAACTGACATAAGGAACCATTTAATCAAGATACCCTATATTATTCAACAACTACCAGCAAAATAAACAGAATTTTTCATCTTGAAAAGCATGACCCAGGGGTAAGTAACCAGAAACTATGACAGAAATATAAAACGTGAATAGTAAGCAGTGTAATATGGCACACAACCAACAGTTTCATACATAAGGCATAGCAAAAAATGATGACAAATATAGTCTCACATAAATCAGTTGAGTTTAAAGTACAAAATTCAGAATTGAAATAATAATAATAATATGAATGTAATTTACTACTTCCCTACATCGATAACATGCTAAGATGATTTATATTACTTCAAATTTTCAGGTGTTAATCTCATTTAGAGATGAACTGCTGCTTGTGTTGTTTGACTTCTCAGTTCACACTGAGAAGTCAAATATTATCAGAAACAGTCCAACTCTTGAAGGAGGGTGACAACATATCTGAAAATTTTTGTATGTATACTGTCTGTCATAGTGACACTTATCTTCAGTCTCATATTAGTCAACCTAACTCTCTATCTTCCCTATCCACATCAATTATTTTGAAAGTGTTACATATCTGTGAGTGTGTGGTTCATATTGCCTGTTTTTAGTCCTATGAGGAAAACTTTAGAAAGTTGAGTCTCACCTGTAGTTTTCCCCCTGAAAGATGCTTCTGTAACCATTCTTTAGTTCTTGCACATTTTGTCTGTGGACCAATCGTATCAAACACGAGTGGTTCAAACACTCTGGCAGCATTTCCTCTTTGTCTAGGAAGATCTTTGCTAGAACGCCTCAGTGGTGAATATTTAATTTGCTTGGACTCTTCTTTTTCTGGAACATTGGTTTTACCAGTTTCTGAGCCACTACTTCCAAACTCGAGTCTGGGGACTGAACAAGTGTTCTTGGTGACAACTGAATCACAAGTTGAACTATCACTCCTACGATTATGTTTAGAAGTAGGACTCCCGGCAGTGTACGTCCAACCATCATCCTCTGAAGAGTCGTCGACAGACTTCGGTTCGTCCAAAGACCCGGCAGATTCCTTCCTGACATTTCTGGCTCTTCCGTGGTCAGAATCAGTGTCCATATGTTTAAAATAAAAGGTCCCGTAGTTGTTTGCGGTCCAATCAGACCTAATTAAAAGAATATTATATATATTGATAAATATAAAAAATTAATTCATAATAGTAACAATGCCTAATGGTAAATAAGATAAATTTTCACAATATTATGATAAATGTCACTGCAATTTTCTCACCTGCACAGGTAAATTTCTTTGTTGTAATGGATTACTGTTAATTAACAAAGAAAACCTATTTTAGTGCAGAATGAAGTACAATTAAAATGTATAATGATTTCCAGAGAAAGGCAACACTTAAATTAAAAAATATCCAAATGAAAAATCACTACCAAGAATCAGGAGAATGTAGAAGCAAAAACGTGAGATAGGTGGACCACATACTTAATATAAATTTTCAATATAAACTTACTTCTGGAATACTAAAGGAAGGAGAAACAAAAAGTACCAAGCATTTTTATGTACTGCCATGAATAGAGTCCACAATTAAGAAAATTTCCCACATTTACCAATAAATTCAAGGACTATAATCAAACCTTCCATTAAAGATCTTTCTTTGTTTCTTTACAAGAAAATTTTTGAATAAGTTGACCTAATCTGCACTGTAATGCTGGAATTAATATCAGCAACGGAGTTAAATACTTGTTGACGAAAGGTGTGACAGCTTCAGAGGTTTGTATAATTTGGAAAAACCTGTTGATGAAGCCACAAGATAATTTAATTGATTCCCTTGAGTACTTGACAAAGGTTTTCAAATAATGTCATGAAAGCTTTATGATGACCTACATAACAGATGACCACATCAGCAAAACAAAAAGTACTCAAAAGAGGTATTAGAGATCATTTAAATGAGTGTGAAATTAACAAATGCTTGCACACTTTGTTGGAATATTTTGTTAAGCAATAAAATGTGAAAAGGTAAACATGCATGTGAATGGAATAATATAATGAGTGCTGGAACATTATTTTAAAAAAAGGCGATTCCTTGTTAGTCATAAAAGTTTCGTAGTTTCAAAACGAAAACGACACAAGCTAGTCACAAAACCGCGCGAATCTAGTCAACACACGTTGGAAGTGAGGCTAATAAAATCGTTCAAAAGTAGCGGGGAAAATTCTAAGCAGGCCGCTTGCGTATTAAAGAACCGCAATTCCCAAATTCACCTTCCCATAATTAATTTAAAAAGAAATTGATTGTCCGGACGAATACAACTTGAGCAACGGTGAAGGAGATCAAAGAATTTCTGAACAAAGCAAACCTTTGCGGAGGGAGTCCACATAGAAAAACTGAAGCAATTTTGAATAGAGAAAGGCTATTTAGTGACTCGTCTACAAAACCTTTCACGCTATGTTTATATTTTTATCGCAAGTACTTGACGGACAAAGAAAACCATCAAGCGAAGCCGTCGACAGAAAATCGAAACACGTCAAAGGCGTTCCATAAATTATAATTACGCCAGTTATATTGGAAAGAAGATAGCGTTTTAATTACTGTATCGGACGTCTTCTTGAAAAACCTCCCCGAAATAAAAATGTGTCATTTAATCGCACCGAATTTTATTGGTACGAATGGTTCAGTATATTAAGTAAGTAACATACATAGTTGCCACCGTCCGAGAGAATCAGATATTAAAATTCGAAAGAAATGCGGTAACACGGGTCGAAAAAGGTTGACGAGTACGAAAATTTCTCTACCTCAATGTCAACAAACTTCAAAAGCAGAGTCGGAGTAGGAAGGAGAAAGAGTACACTTGGAACAGTAAAAGAAGTCTAAATAGTTGAGCCTCGACGCGAGTCACGTAGGCATAAATGACACCTAATCAGTTTATCTCGATACGATCGTCGTTAAACATCAAACGCAGGCTTTTCATTTTCATGCTATAGGTGCACTATTATTTTTGAAATGCCGAGAGTGGAGATAGAACAAACTCGCGCTTTCGGCATTGGCGAAGGAGTTTAGCAGCAAGGACCGTTTCGTATACATACACCATAGTCTCCCGGACCTCACAGAATGCCTCCTTCACATCCCGTCAGGGTAAAAACAAAGAACTGAGGATATATATATATATATATGATCATAGTGCGCGCACGAGGAATCAAACTCACTTGTTAAAGCTGCTGCAGTCGACGGCGTCGCCCTGACTACCCGGCGCGGCGTCGGTTTCTCCGTCTCCGTTCCGCCGCGGAGGTCCTTCCATCACGTAGAGGTCGTCCAAATCATCCTGAAACACGAAGACGGGAGGTAAGTCTCCGTGGGGGTCAGAGACAACAGAGACGCGGAGCAACGCTTGGCTCACCTCGAAGTAGGAGCCCTCGTCGGTGACGTCTCCGGAGCCGGTCAGTCTCGGCTGCTTCGGCGCGGGTTCCTCGTCGCTCTCCGAGCAGCTGCCAGTCGGGCCCTGAAACAACGACGCACCTTGTCGTTATCGGCGGACGAGCGGGCCTTATCGCTTATCGCGTGGGCGATTGTCTTACCGGGCTGCGGACCCTGGCGGCAAGCGCCTCGACGTGGCACTGCCACTCTAGCGCGCGCAGGTACAGGTGGTGCCAGCGGCGCTCCAGGTGGCGCGCGACCTTCGCGGCGGGCGCCAGCCGCACCACCAAACTCACCACTCGCCCCTGCGCAGAGATGTCCCGCTGCAGCGCCTGCAACAACGCGCCACAGATCGTCAGAGGACGAGCGCGAATAAGGCGGCTAATTTAGCGAGTGACTCAGAGGTCGGCGCTCTCCGCACAACGAAGCCTTTGTCTGCGGGCCTCGCGTTACGAGCCTTCGTCCGTCCACACTTGGCGCGATAATTCGTCAAAACTATTCCGCCGAACGACTGTTCCGCTAGCGGATGTAAATTACCGGTGATTCGCCTGAAAGCCGCCACCTTTCGGTTCCCGGTGGTAATTAGTTCGCCGGACGTTTCGCGGATATCCGGATTGACACGGACACGGGCACGGGCATGGGCATGGCCTGGAGCAGGGGCACGCACCTGGCACTCAGCGAACGGCGTGCACAGTCCCGCCACCGTTGTCGCTCTCGGCCGCGGCTGCGCCAGAACTGCCCCTTCCCCCCCGCGGCAACGACTCCAGCGCTCGCCGGCCGCCAGACAGCGCCACTGGTAGCGTCCATTCGATAACCGGAAGACGCCGATTCTGGCGATTAAGACGCGCGGGCGGCGGACGGACGATCGCGGCGAAACGACCGTTACGGCAGCGCCGTGCCGCAAAAACCATCAGGAGGAATGCGACCGAAGAATTCGAGGCCGCTGCGGATTAGCGTACGCTGTATCGGGCTAAGCTGCGGCGTTAAATAACTTGCACGTCCTCTACGTCCGTTCCGATCCCTCCCAAACTTTTCTCCCCCGACAGGAGGAGACAGAGCGTCGCCGTACCATGTCCGCAAAAGTAGAGTCGACCTCTTCGCTGGTAAACGTAATTCAGTGGTACACATAAATTTGAACTGGTTTCGAAGCTAGATCACAATGCCTGTGGACCTTTAAGTAAAGATGTATTCCATTGTCTACAGTAGAAAAAATTATAAGCACAGAGAACTAAATGTTTGGAGTCGTCTTCAGAATTATTTTTTTTGAGAATCAGAACTGGAATCTGGGCACACGACTCCGAACATTCCGAAAGAAATCAATGAAATGGGAGTCCTGGCAAAAAAAAAAAAAAAACCTGCCGCGATGTATTAGATGGTGGACCTAATTTGCATGACGTTTCGGTATTTTTTTTTATTAAATCAGAAGCGGAGACCTTGCTAGCTCTTAAAGGAATAACAGACATCAAAGATTTAATCGAGGACTGTATTGGACATAACTTTAGAACGGCAATTCCATATAGTACCTAGGACCCGTATTGATGGTTTTCGTCTTAACTTTTTGGTTGTTCGCCGGATGTGGTCTCTACTGCACCAACGTCGAGTGCTGTTTGTAGATCAGAGTGAGAGAGACAGGCGCTGTTTGATCACTTGTAGGGGGAGCCCTTCAACTTTTTGTCGCGACCAATTACTGACTAGAGACAGCCTATGTAGATAGCTTCTTTAAACTTTCTTTACAGTGCGAAGAATTCGGAGTCAACTATTCGAATTTGTTGATAATTAAACGTGATTTCAATGCATGTTCTGCAAGTTTGGGCTTGGAATTTTCTCCACGGTTCACATTAGTTTAATGTATGACAAGTCTCATTCTTGCTCCGGCAATGTAGGGGTTTCTGGACTGACGAGGGATGGAATATATGATGCCGGTTATTTCTTTCTCTTGGAGAGGAGGGGTCAGGGGATCTCGGATTGTATCTTTCCCGGTGAAAACTTTTATCTTCACAACTGTTTAGTGATTCTTGTGCAGCTATTACATTTGTTTCCAGGTCAAATTATTTGATAAATTCGCGTTAAATACTGTGAGAGGGAGAAAATAAAGTATCTCAAACAAGCTCTATGAGTGGTGGTCAGACAATTCGTTGAATAGGAAGGATCGAAGCATCTGGCAGTCTTCAGGCAGCTAGTAATTCAGATCATGGTCACGTGAGTACGCAACCCCCACGGTCACGGGCCTAATCAGGGAGATAAATGTAACAGAAAATAAAGGCACGTAGTTAAACGGCCCCTATTGCTCCGGCCTGCACTTAGTTAATAATTTCGCCTCAAATGCGGAGTGTTTCGCCGTTCTTAAGAGTTCTTTCTCTACGTAGAAAGACAATACGTTCCAGAATCCGGGTCAACGAAAAGTAAACGGACAATTTAGTCTCATTTGAGCTTCTAGTCTGTATCTTATTTGCGGAACACAGATCTTACCACCATAGAATTAAGTCCAGTTTACAGTTTTCATTTAAGGTCACTGGTAAATATTTGCAAAATAATTTATTATATACTGCACAGAAACGGCAGATTTAATTTTTGCTAAACACGAAAAATATTATTTTTTTATAAATAACCTTCCCTTGTTCAAAGATTTCCCGGTGTAATTGTTCGATAAACAGTTCTCGGTACTTCTTCGCCTAGAAGCTTTCAGTCGTCGAAACGTTGCGTTTAAATATATTATACCCGTGTGAATACCGAGAACTGTTTATCGAACTTCCCTTGTATTCGACAAAATCAAAATTTAAATTTTATTTACGTCGCCACTCGCAAAGGGTGTACATGTCTTCCACATCCATTAACTTTGCTACAACCCCACCACAAGCAAATAATTAAACACGTGAGTTAATTACGTGAAAAAATTTCTTTACAATGCAAGGAATTCGGAGACAATAACACTTCTCTGAGCCCCACACCCAAAGTTATTTTTACGGAAACAGAATCATCAAAATTCCAATGTTTTCGACCTAAGAAGTCAATGCTCTGAATTATTTTTTTTCTGGATGTCAAAGCCTTCAACGTTGCAATTATTATTTTCTGATATTTGATGGCGTTTCCTACGGTGTGTTCCGTCATAAAATGACTATACCGATGATAAATGTCGACGATCCACAATAACTATTCTTGAATTCGGAGGATTCTTGACCAGGATTACGGTTCTTATATTCACCGCTTTCCGACGACTTTGATTTGAGGCGACTAGTAACAAATGCAGCTTGATAAGTATAAATAATTTTGATGTTTAAGTTCGCACACTGAAGAATTAATGGTGTGTCTCTGAGCGCCTGCATAACAGGAAGGAAGAAAATCAAGTGCCGTGAGTTGATCTCTATCCGAAAATTGCAGGGGACCGGACGAAGCAAGAGGGTCAACGGCCGGGAGAAGCTAAATTAAAGTGAGTACCCTTGTCTCCAAAACAAGTGAATAACAGATGTTGCATGGGGTCGTTCATAACACATAGAAGGCTATACTATGACTTCATCAAGTACCCCGGGGGGAGGGGGGGGGGTCACTGTGGAAGGTAAATAGTCTGAGAGACGATATCGGTGTGGGAAATTGAAGAGATACCAAGTCTCGGAGAACATCTATGCGTATAAGTACTAAACAAAGATACATAAATTTTTTAAAGATTAACAAAAAACACAGTGTGGTGCAAATTAATGTAATAATCAATAGTAAAACCATTGGTAAATTAAATTATTTAAACGATTAAATTTTAGATACAAAACGTTTATTATAAATATATATTTAGTTGGATTTTGTACAAAACTTTTAGATGAATGCCACAGTTTTATTGAAATTCTTAAAATCTTCAGGGTCTCCTATCGGGCCTCTAATAGTTATAGTTATAATAATGAAAAATTAAAAAAAAAATCGAAAAATCCTTTTATTATTTTTGGCCGCCACAATGTATGTATCTACGATCGCCATGGTTATAATGTTTGGAAATGATAGCAATATTGTAACGCATAACAGAGAGAGACCATTTTGCCATTACAAGATTTTCTTTAATACATAATAATAAAAACATTTCCGATTCAGAGCCCATGAAAAACTACGAGATTATAGAATTACGTTTATTTGCATCCAGCTTTAATTTAATTATTTACACATTCTAGAATTCCTGTATATAGTGTATATTGTAAGAAATAAAGTTGAATAATGATGTGTTAAAATTGGATAATTTATTGTTTTATGAATTACCTCACTCCCTTGCAAAACAAGATTACAAAGTGATGTTTCCTTGAACATCTGTGGGGTGTTTCTGAACCTGCAGCCCGACGTCGTGTGTGGTCGTCATTCTAAACTTTTGTCCCCTCACGCCACACCACTACCGTAATCCTTAAGACGGGTTCACGCGGTACGATCGATTTGTCCACCTTTCGTGGAGCGTCGAACGCTTTGCCGTTCCTCTCCCTTTTCCCACTTCGGTTCTTAAGACTATGGGATGCATGAGTTTTCTTATTTCCGATAAGGACGGTGTGCTTTTATGGTTCCCGTTTCCGCGCAGTAATTGCATTACCTTCAGAAGAGAAAGTGAGTAGAAAAAGAGAAGAGAACGAGAAAACGGTATTGAAACGTAAAAAAATATTTTTTTTATTCTCTAAAAACAACATAACATCGGAATGTAACGGAAGAATTAGAAACTCGAAATTATGTAGGGAACTGGTAGGGAAACTGACGCGGAGTCGGATCCTCGGTGATTCGTAATGGTCACTTAACACTGGTGCACGCAAGTTCCGGGCCATTGTTCAATTCTTTCCTGATTTATCTGTATTCTTTTTTTTACGTCCCTAATTGCGTTTTAAGGTCCAGATATGCCCCAAAATTAAGTTAATAATTCCTGATAATACTGTAATTTAGATACTAAACACAGTTGGTCAGCTCTTAAATAGTATTGCCCTACTTCTGAGAAGTATTAGAAACTATTTCATCAATAGCAAAACGTAATATTCCTGACCCTAATTATTCATAATAGAATAGAAAGCATTCGTGACTTAACGTGAACGTCTGTTTATTTCGATGCTACACTCCAGATTATTACATCGTGATTAAATTCAGTAACGGCCATATTTTTCAGGCTACAGTGTTGCGTTTAGTCTTCGATATGCTCGTGAAGCGTCGTCGTTGTCCTAAGAACTTGACAGACTTCGTCCATGGGACCTTTGTTCCCCCTGCCGTGGTGTTTACGATGGAGAATTTTCTCTGCAACGATAATCGTGTGTGACTTCTCTGGACATTCTCAGTTTCTCTTGCTACTGGGTGGCGGATTCTTCGAAAATTGAGACAATATCGTTAAGTTAGGAATCTATATTCCGCGTAGCAGGAGGGCAACGTTTCTCGATTCTGGTAGAAATGATTGACCCGGCGAGGAGGAAAAAGTGATTTTTACCGGGCGGAGAAAGCCTGGTACGTTTAAGCACTCTTATGCCTGGCGCACGCGGAAATGTCGGTTTATTTGTAGATCATCACGTAAATAATTAAGTGGCCGTTTTCCTTTCACTGGACGGTCCGCTGGGCGCACATGCGTATCCAACCTTTCGCGAAGCGCCATCCGTGAAAGTCCTACAGTCGAAATCTGCCTCCGTCCACAGATCCGCCCGCACACGCTTTAACTGCACTTCCGTAAGCTGGAGTATACAATTGCCTACAACCCGCAGTCAGGAATTTGTTGACATTAAGCACACACGGAAAACTGAAGAAATCAGATCTTTTTACCAAACAGACGGGTGCTACGGCGTCCTAGTAAACAGCAAACGCATTTACGTATAGTGCTATAGGAGTTATGACATCAACAGTCGGACGCAGCTCGCAAGGCAATCGACACCAGCCAGATACTCTTCTCTAACCCAACTATAATCAACACTTTAAATTATTAAAATGAAAAAATTTACGTCTGATTGAAAATAATGAATAAGAAAGGTAGCCAATACAGACAAAAAAGAAACAAAACGTTCGCTTAATACACGTATCAAAGAACATCTAATATCAAACTTCCTACTGAAAAACAATCTGCAGTATCCAAACATATCATCAATTCTAAACATAAATTTGATTGGAAAAATACTAAGATTTTAGACAATGACACCAGGTACAATTCCAGACTCATTTCAGAGATGCTTCACATTCAATCAAACATCACAGCTATTAATGTATTATTGTATTTTATACATCAAGGTTCAATTCATTTGAATGCGGGTATGCATAATAGATAAATGATTACAATAAATTAATTTATTGTACAACTTTCGCCATTAACGAAGCAACCAAAACTAAACAAAGATCAAACAAATACAAAGATATAAATCCTCCTTCTTCTCATTATTATTATCAATTTGTAAATGTAATAAGTTTATTACACGACACATCCAAGAAACTAATGAAAAAATCTTGTTTGTACCGTCCTTAATTCAACACAAGTACAAAATCCGCATTTTAATAGATCCTCAGGTTGGTAGAAAATAAATTAGGAATCCCACATACGCTACGAGAATATAGTTCTCGTAAGTCATTTGATAAAGTTAGATTCTTTGCATGATCGTAGAAAAAAACATGTGTTATGTACTGTTAATGCCTCCTCATTTGTTAAGTTCAAAGTTCAAGCCCGTTTAATCAGAGATTGCCCTAATTTTAATGTTAGTTATCATTGATATAATTGTATTTACCATACGGCTTCTACGAGAGCTGCTAACTATATAACGGAGACATTTTTTAAATACCAGTTAAATATTATTTTTAAAAAAAACCTGAAAAATACTGTAACATTTAACTAAATATCTTGCATTGCTTATGGTCATTTGACATTTTCGAATTATTATTTATTTTAATTCATGTATTAAAATGAAATTTACTCTTATTATAACAGGTCGTCTGTCTTTTCTTCGTCTGCTGGCACGTGGATGCTCCGGTATTCAAGTAGGTATAATTGTATTCATCAAACACTTTCTCTGACTTTCTTCCCCCCCCCCACCTCTCCCCCCGCCGATTGCATCTATGTATTTTTCTGCACTGCTGCTACTCAAAACAATTAAAAAAATTGCTCTGGATTACATATGCTATAGTCTGCGCCACGAAAATGTAATACCAAGGTCACGGAGTCTTCCGGCTACGTTGCCAAATATTGTCCGATAAGAGGCACGCTCGGCGACTAGTAGTGAGGCAGGGCGCGAAATCTGGCAATACCGCTGGACGAGCAGGAAGAAGCGGTGCGGTTAGCTACTTGACCTTGATATTACATTTTCGTGGCACCGACTATAACGTTTCCCATGGTAACGAAATCATTGGACTGCGCGGCCGGGGAACGGAAGGGCTTGCTTCCACGCATCCCGCCAAGCGAGTAGCGTCCGGCTATAGGAGAGAAGTACAGAAGGCCAGGCGGAAACACTGAACTGTAAATACAAATATATATGCATCCAAGTGACGATTTTGTCAAAAGAACTTTTGATGTTAGGGGGTAGGGGGGGGAGGCGTGGAAGGGACGGCCATTGTAATCTTAGGGACAGCTGCTGCAAATAAATTTGTCCTGAGTCACTGAAGATTAATTTTATTTTTGATATAATAACACAGTTTGGAAACAGCTTTGCTTGTCCTAAAATTTGTTGTTTAAGACTATTGCGATCGAAAAACTGGGAATTAGATTTACTGGTGTATTCCGAAGAAGTTCTGCGCTATTTCGCCTGGTTACCAACTTCAACTAACTTCAGTTTTACTACAAGAGCTATTGAAGAAGCACTAAAATTTAGCAAACCAACTAAACGAAAACCCTATTAAGAATGTTTATACGACCTCTGAGGTTCAATTTATTTATCCCGTCACATAATTCAAAATCATTGTATAATTTTATTACTATACGCCGGTTACATTTCTATTATCATAAGATTCCGTTTACGGCAAACGCGGAAAAACTATCAGCTTAATGAGGAATTGAGGAGAGGGATGCTATGCGTTTCATGGAATATCGGGAACAAAACGAAAACTTCGAATGTTAAATAACATTTTTAAATGAATACAGTGCAATTGCAATAAAACTGAAACGAGGAAGACGTGAGGAGGAATCAAAATATTTACATTACGTATTAGTTATCGGACAAGAGACGCAAAGACGGGTACCGTCACTAACGCGAAACGTTTCTTTCTTCTTACGACTTCTTAGAAAACAATGTCCCGCTGTTCGTCCTTCAGTCCAGCGTTCAACCTCAATTCGATTCTACACGATGTACATTCCCCGCCATTGTATTCGATAAACGCACTTAAAAAGCGTTCGCGTGTAAAACCAGCCTTTTGATACACTTGACAATGTTCGGAATCTGATTCCTGCACACGTCCAAGGGGGGCGGAGTGATTTCAACATTCCAAATGATGGGTTTCAACGTTTCTTGATCCCAGACAGTGTCGTAAAATTTCTAATATAGCCACTAAACACATAATGAACATTTATAGGCTTAAATGTTAGTAACTAAAAATACATTTGTTCGCAAACTTTTGACTTTTTGGGAAAATTACGGAGTATGACGTGAAGGTAACAGATTTGCAGCAGTTGGTACGTTAACATATTTTAGGTGTAGGAAATTTCTGTCTGGGATTTATGTCGTTGAACTTCACAACTGTTTGCCAGAGGGAGGAAATTTTTAAATCGCTTACAACAGAAGAGTTTTCCAGTAACAAATTCGCAAACACAAAGATGTGTGGCGACGTAAAGAGTGCAGCGAACGTTGATAATGGAAGAAAGTGTTTGTAGATGAAGTGGACTGTTTAGTAAGATATGTGTGTTAGTGTGTTTACAGGGCAGCGAAATATAACTTAAGAATTTTTGCAAAATCTGGACATTCAGAAAATTTCGATGAATACTGTTCCTGGTCTTAGATGCACAAACTGTCGTCACCAGCCCCAAAACTCAAGGATTAGGCTGCAGAAATGTATTAAATCTCGAAGAAATTATTAGGACAAGAAAGCCATCATAATATTCGATAATGGGCATTAAAAATATAAGCCAAAATTGTTAATGATATTATGGTAATTGTTTTTGTCGTGTGTAAAATAAAATACTGATGTTAAAGTCTTTAAAAATAAATTGTCACTCCTACGTTTTTGGTACAAGTTAAATTAAGCCATTTTTTTCCTCCTAATTGCCACGCTAGTGATAGCAGAATTCTCTCTTCCTACATATATCCATCATTTACATATCCACTAATACTCTTTCCTACTTGACCCACTTGCCACCCACAGCATACATTGTGTTGTTTACAAAATCTCGTGCTTTAATTGTAATTCCTGATACATAGGGCAAACAAAACGTTCCCTTAATACACGTATCAAGGAACATATGTCTAATATCAAATCTCCCATTGATAAACAATCTGTAGTATCCAAACATATTAGCAATTCTAAACATACATTTGATTGGCAAAATGCTAAGATTTTAGACATTGACACCAGGTACAATTCCAGACTCATTTCAGAGATTCTTCCCATTAAATCAAACATCACAGCTATTAATGTACAAACAGACACTATGAAACTCAATAATTGCTATGATCCCTTATTATTACGATAAACCTTGTTTTCCCCTTGTCGTTGCTCCCTTATTGTTACGCTAACCCTTCGACTCTCCCATTGTCGTTGCGTTTTCTTCGCTTTTGAGTGTTGTCAACTGACAAGTGCGGTTGTGTCTCTCTTCGCACCTAACGAAAGGTACAAGGATCCCAGAAATGTTGTGTGGTATTTAAATTATCACTTTTTGGTCTGAATTGGCTATCTTTTTTATTCATATACTAGCTGGGTGCTCGGCGTTGCCCGAGATGTCATTTATCTATAACCCCCGATATGACTCCAATTTCGGCTGCTTTTGCGCAATTTTTATGTAACGCTACTCGAACCCTAATCATTATAATTAACTCTGAAAAATATTTCTTCAACGCAAATATCTGCCGTGTTTGCATGTTCCAAAATTTGCACCCCGCTACCCCTGCATCTGAGGGGTAAATGCCAATTTGAATGTCGTAACTAAACACAGTGACTTCCATAACCTTTGATTTGACTCCAATCTTGGTTGTATTCGCGTTATTTTACTGTAAAGCATCTCCACCCTAAACCCGAAGGGTGTCCTTTTCACAGGGCATAGGGGATGAAAATTGTATTCAGATAACATTGGTAGAAACACTATCAATATCTTTGACCCCTAAAAATATTTATCCGACTCAAATATCGGCTGTTTTAGTATGTTTAAATATTTCCACCCCCGCTTATGGGGGTGGAAGACGCGTCTCACCCCGACAGTGTTTTTTTCCTAGTCGCAAAGAACACGTGTACGAAATTTGGTGAAAATTGCTCGACTGGTGTAGATTTGTATTTTATTTAGAAAACGTTTGTATGGGAAATAGAAAAGGGCTGTTTTTAGGGTTTTCCCGGAAATTATTCGATTTTTTCTCGCCTTTTAAACCTTCCCTAGACCTCCACGAACATTTCAAGACTAAGATCAGATAAATCCGTTCAGCCGTTCTCGAGTTTTAGTGAGACTAACGAACAGCAATTCATTTTTATATATATAGACAGATACAGGATGGCCGATTTATCTGGAGATATTGAAGTATCTCGAAAATATTTCCCATCGTATCGAAAAAGGTGTATAGTGAAATTTGACAGTCTCTAATGGGGGCATACGATACCAAACTCGATTCCTCATCCACACCTTCTACGGGAGGAGGAAGAAAAAGTACTTAAATGGTAACCCCAATGTTACTGCAGGTTAGGTAATATGATTTGACCATATTATCGATGCACTTTCTTTCGCAGATGGCGCCGCAACAAAAGGAATTCGGAAAAGCTCATTGATTCGTTCATCAAAGAAATCAAAAACAAGGAACAACGACGTGGTAGTATTTTATTCCAACAATTGTATAGCTTTTTGAAAAATATCGAACACGTCTACAGTACTGTATTCTTATTTTATTGATCTGAAGTGTATTTCTAGATATATGCAAATTTTAAAATAAATTGATTTTTTCCTGCATAATCCAAATCTGAAATACAAAATGGGGGCTAGCATTTCAGAATTTAATCTCCCCCGCTGGAGGAGACGGGTCGAGGTTACCATTGGATGTCTTCCTTCAATACGAACAAACTTTTATTTCCAACCTTTTTCTGTTACGATGAGAACTTTTCGAGATATTCAGATAATCGACCACCCTGGAAATACAAGGTGTATGATAAAGGATTTTACAAGGTTTTAGAAATTCGATTCTGCCGTATGACGAATGAAGTCACATCGACATAGTGGATACTTGATTATTTTTATTTACAAAGCCCCCTTTTTGTGGAATTTCAAATTATAAAATATAAAACATGACTGTATTAAAATAATACGCCCACAACTATATAAATAAATAGCGAAATAACAGATACAAATAAGTGTTTCTGGAACTCAAGAGTCGTAAGAACGACCCCCACACAACCCAGGTGACGAACTCAAAAAAGAAAATATAAATCGAAGTTAAACGCAAAGAGGGGTTCATCTTTGATACGTAACAAATGATATAAAATCAAGCAATGTTACCAACGTGGCGGTTTAAAATTCTAGCACTCTTATTGGTAGATCATTTATATCACTTTGAAATCAGTCCCCGTCACATACGCTCAAACAAAATAAGCAAACAAAAAAAACTCTCGTTTGAACCGTATTCGCCGTGAAATACCATCCAAATTCACGTTTGGACATGAATCTCTTAGTTTAAACGAATACGTTTAACGTTTAAAACGTTCTCATTGCCAGTGTTCAATTATATTCGGCCAATTATTTGTTATTTGTCGATCGTCATCAGGTATTTGCTTTTCCAATTAGTTCCTTCAATTTTTCCCGTCGGAACGTAGCGGTAGAAACTGGCTATATCCTACTCCACTTCTTCGTTAACTGACGTTGCATAATTCGGACACATTATCGCAATACAGAAACTACTTCTTAAAACACAAGGTCAATATTTCAGGTGTGTAATTTGCGGACTCGTAGACAACTTCGCTGGTAGTGGTAAGTATTGACTGAGACGCCTAAGAAACGGTCCCAGTGTCAATCTAAGCCTCTTCAGCGTGTCTACGTCATTAGGTTACGTCATTGCCTAATGAGAACTTGCAAAGAGACATTAAAATAGCCAATTCTGTTGGTTTGCGTTCCAGGACGGAATCCGAAAGTCACCGGAATGAGTCGGCGGCGGGTTTCCATGCTAAATGTGGTCACGCCTATTTATAAACGCGGGCCCGTTGGGCGCAAATCAGTCCACAAATGCAGCCCAGCTATGTGGAATTCTCCATCTTAGACTGGCCATGGGTGGAAGCTCATCGACTGCAATCAAGCGGAAAGTCAGTTATCTGTCAGGTCCGCCCGATGTATTCTGTATTGGGTGGGCCACACTTACGTAAGCTCTTACACAAACACTCGAAATACTCGTACTTGCGGTTTCCACGCTCACGGTAAATAGGCCAAACATTTCAGCAAATTTCACTAACGCCCAAAACCTAATTGTTAACTTCAACCGGATATTATGCAAATTTTCTGTGGATTTTTAACGTTCCATATTATTCCACAGAGCGCGTGCACACGCACACACAATATATATATTGTGGTATGTAATTAGAAGGAAGGTAGTTTACGGAATTTTACGTTGAAATTAAACCAAAATTTTAAAAGAGATAACATTATTTAAATCAAAATTAAATGAAAATCAAAAGCTTTTGATTGTTGTCAACTGACCAGTGCAGTTGTGTTTCTCTAGGCTCTTCTTAGCACCAGACGAAAGGAACAAGGATCTCAGAAACGTTGAATGGTATTTATATTACCTTCTTGTCTGAATTGGCTATCTTTCGTATTCATTATTCAAAGATTATTTAAGTGACAATTTTTATTTACGTTGAATTTACATTTTATGTTTATAAGTAAATGCCTCAACTTTCATGAGAATCTAAATTTCAGGGCCGCTTATAGGGCCTCTAATAAATACAGTGATTTGCAAGTTTCACCAAGAAATAAAAGCAAAAAATGATTTTAATTTAAAATAACAAAAGTTCATACAAAGACTTAACAACAACAAAAACTATAGAAATCAGACTGTAAATTTATATTTAAATAATGGTTTACAAAAGAGAGGTTTTACGTAGCCTTCTATTTTGAGCTGTCTGGTTTGTGCACACGTGGTTATATTAAATATTTTTATAGAATAATAGAGCACTGATTTTATACTTCTCACGCTTTGTTGTAACACTTACAACTATTCTGCGCCTTTCTACTTTACTGTCGTACGTATCATCACATTCGGTTTTGCTGCGGAAAATCCCTTTAATACATAAGCTGATATATTCAGCTTATACTTTGCTGAATTCGGCCTCCATTTGCCGGTTCACCACAACACACTGCTCCAGCTGCTAGAACACACAAGACTGACTGACTACTCTGCTCTCTGACTGTCTGAACGACTTATATACGTTTTTTCGACAACAATTCGTAGCAACCATTATAGTCACTGCATTCTTGCGCCAAACAATGCTGTTCTTTACGATGCTCAGCCTCAAAGTTACGCCGACAATAATTAAATAAATAATTTAAGTAAAACATTTCATTACACATTTGTAATCCCAATTTGTAATCATTTGTAAACTTCAACGATTCCTCCCAAAAACTACTGAAATATGCCCTTAACATATTTGGCTTTACCCAAATGCGTTACCGGAACTTGTCACATCGCATAACAGCAAGAAAAGTGTGCCATAAATAAAGCTGATTACCGGCTGATGGTTTATGCGCTTAGACCCGTCTACGGTAGTTCACTGAGGCATGTTAACAGTTCACCGAGTTGATTCTGCATCGAGAACGTCTTTTTTACCGGGCATTGCCACGTGAAGCCCGATGTCGCCGTGGGGCTTCGTTACAGTGTTTCACAAAAGAAAACTAACGTTAAAATATTACTACGGTCACGTAAAGAAGGTGGACATAGAGTATAAGATATTAGACTATCTTTACAGATGACTTCACCAAAGTCAGCCGAACAAATTGAGTGAGTATACATGTAGATATATATTTAAAAACAGTTGTTTAGAAACAAGTTTTATATCTATTGTGAACAACACATTTAATATATTCCGGCAGTCGTTCTTGGGTTCGATTCGGGTTGGTACGTCATGTGTATTTCCTTGATGAAACCGTTAGTTATGCACAACACTCCCTTTCAACATGTGGTGAAAAATTTGGATCTAAGAAGTGAATTTTTAATTCATTTTACGTACCGCCCAGCTTTGAGAATGTTTTAGATGATACGTTCTGCTTTATGACACAGGAAATTAATTTAGAAACAAGTTTCTTAAGCTGCATTCGAAGTTTTTCAATATTCTTTAGAATTAGGATCTAAAATGATAAAAATTAGTGAAGTTCTAAATTCTCAGAATTATGTGGATAATAAATTAAATTTAAAGATGAGCATTAATACACTTAAAAATAAATTATTACCGTCGGCAATGCTGTAAGAGTAATGTCAAAAGTACAGAGATAGGAATGTTATAAAATTGGTTAACTTAGCATTCTTTATTGACATATGGTATAATTTAGTGGGGTAATTCTTCAACGAACGAGAAAACTTTCATTCCTAAATAAAAGTGAGTGTATCAAGAACCTCACAAATCATTAAATAAATTGGCTATTTGTCCCTATTAACATTTGTGAAAAATAATTATGCTATTCACAACGATTTCAGATGTGCATCATTTTTATATAAGAAAGAAAAACAGTTAACAGTATCGAAGAAAAATATTATCAATTACACACAAACTGTGCCGTTATTAAATAAAACGGGCAGACGACACAGTTGAAAAATAATAAAATTACATACCAAACAAGAACTGAACAATTTTTTCGTTAGTCTCTCCTATTCCATTAATGAATTGACTGATTTATATGTATATGTGAAAATCAACCTGAAAATCTTATGACCATGCGAAAAATTAATATAATCAATGGGGTATAGTCTTGAAACCGAGCTTTTCGGTAAGGTCAGTGAAATAGGACAGGCCCATCACTAATACTAAAACACATGCAGTCTAGTCACATTATTATTATTTTAATTTTATTTGGTCCATTTACGTGCATAGAAAAAGTGAAATATGAAATTCAACCGTATTATCACGTGTATATAACATTAGAAAAGGATTTATTTAACCTTTAATACCTCTTATATTCGCTGTAGTAATGTTGTTGAACGTTCCTTCCACGAATGCGAAACATTAGCCCCTACAATCAATCACTTTTTGCAGTATCGTCGTCAAGGTTGACTTTAAATCTTCTGAGAAGACAAACGCAGTTTATGTACAGTGCTCTCCAGTCGGAGTTCGTTTCTGTGGCCAGAATCTTGCCCCGACCCTGCTGTCCCCTCTCACAAGCAAAACAAAGAGACCTTTGTCAAACCAAGAAGTAGAGCTACTCGTATAATTTCGAGAGCGTCGTGATTCTGTTCGACACAATTTCGATACTCTAAGATTATGAGTTAATCCATTGTGACGAACAACAAGTTTAAAAAGAAATAATTGTGGATAATTGAGCGTAAAATTATTTTAAACAAGTCGTCCAGAGTTCTAAGGACATAATTCAGTGCAGTGATCACAACATTAGAATGGTAAACTTCGTCACTGTGACTTTGCACAATACATTTCGTAACCGAGCTTACGTAACGAGCGCATTTAATGCGGTTTTTTTTCTTCAAGCAGACCTAATCGACTGCCGGCTTTGTTATAACCCGTCATCTAGTTCCAATTAAGCCTGTGTGCGTTTCCAACCCTTACCTGTTCACTCGTCTATTCGATTAAGACGAAATTCAATGTTGAGAAGTTTTGCTAACTGGTAATTTCGTCAATCACGATTCGTTTTCGTCTCTTATTCGGCGGGTAAAGTGGTATAATATCTAATCGATTTCGGAGCCGGTGTAGTTTACTTCCAACACGGGTCATAACTGGTTAAGGTGCGTGTATTTCAACGTAAAATAAGACCAACTAAAGAAGAGATTAGTTGCCGGCGTTTAACCGCATGCAAATTAATGTGGCTTCTTCTGCTCGGACGCTAAAGTTGAAGCAAGAGTATGGTTGAGGCAAAAACAAAATGAATTCAAAAGAAATATCAGGTTATTTATATAATTACAGTTTCTTTATGTCACAGATTATACACTGTTCTCTACCCGTCCTTACATCAATATACAAAGAATTTTGTCGCGAAATTTAAATTAATGCCTTTAATAAATTCGCAACAGAACAAATTCGTAGCTCAGTCAACAAAATTAGCAACTATCTTGATAGAATGTTATTGGCGACCTCCTGTGGTGTAGGGGTCAGCGTGACTGCCTCGCATCAGAGGTCCCTGGTTCGAATCCCGGAGAAAAACTCTCGTCAATTAGTTCCCCGACAAGGCAATACCCATAATGAGTCGCTAATGACCTGAAACTTATTGTTACGCTGATTGATACTGATATTAATCTATCTTTGGACGAAGTGTGGGACGAGATAAGCTACTATAAGTTGAAGTCAACGTTACCTCACCACATGGGGTCGTTCACATGACACACTTCAAATTTTTAAACTTCAAAAGAGGGCCGTACGAATCATATCGGGTGCGGATTGTAATGCCAGTTGCAAGCCTTTGGTTCGGAATCTTGGGAGTTTAACATTGCCTTTTCGTATGTTCTAGAAATTTTAAATTTTGTCTGCAGAAACATTAATTTATATGCCCTAAACGGAGAAAATCATATACAACACTAGAAATCGCTCTCAACTCCGCATAGAAAAACATCGCCTAAGCCTTTTTGAATCAAGCATTCGTTATTCCGGGAAAAATCTATTCAATAATCTTCCGGAAGAAATAAGAACTTTAAGTATACAAAATTAAAGAGTTGTAAATCTCTGTTAATTAATGGAGCATATTACTCGGGGAAAGAGTATATTCGTAGAAAGGAAGGACAGATTAGATCCTCTACAATAAAATAGTTTGCTGGTATCCTATCAAGTAACGCTATTATTTTACGATGATAATATTCTAGAATTTAAGTGCCGACTTATTTTCTTTTTCATGTTCGACGGGAATCGATGTAAGATTTTCTACTGGAAACTCCGTCGAATGGAAATTGAAAATGAATTGAAACACTTATTATTTCTTTAATTACTAATTACTGTTGTATTAATATCGTTAACGTAGTTACAAATCATATATTTTTTGTGAAGTACAATGTTTGTTTTTAAAACTGTGTATTTGTAATAATTATTATTTTAATGTAATCTTATATTATGACGTATCCTATTTCCTCGACAGAGGACTAATGGAATGAATAATAAATCGAAATCAATGTTTAAGGGAGAGATTTCCAAATCTAAGTAAAAATTTAAGAATCGTATACGAATCTATATCAATTTTAATCAGCTGTACCGAAGGGAAATATTCTTGGAACAGAATTAAAATCATTGGACACGGCAAGGAAATTACAGCGATTTTTCTAGACGATGTCTACAAGCGCACATTAACAAAATTAAAACGTAATTAAATATAAGTGGCGAATAAAAACAAATCACTCCCAGTTAGCATTCACAATAAAAAGAGATAGTTGTCCACCTGTTCTGTTTCTCCCGATAATAGCATAATCCCGCAAGGGGATTAAGTCATATTCAGGACTACACGTAGATAAAACTCGCGTGGTGGGGAAAAAAACACATTGATCACTTCAAGGACCTGCTGGTGGCGACACAGCGTGAATGTGATGAATCAACTGACAATTAATTAAACACATGAACGTGTTAACGGAGAACTAAAAACATTGAAACCAACTGATACAGGCAGGTATTGAATAATTTTGCAAAAAAAATTGATTATATAATTTAATACAGGGACCATCTCTTCAAGACATGTATCTAGTCCAAGACAGAAAAGCTACTTATAGTGGACTAATTATTAAAAAATTCGGGAAATAAAATTATGCGTGTTCATCAGTTTTATTTCTTGTTATATTCAAGAATTTCAAAGTGCAACGAACACGTTCAAAATATGAGAAGTTGATGCGACTGTAAATAAAATAAAATTTATTTTTACGCTAATTTATACTGATATTAGTCTACCTTTGGACGAAGTGTGCTACCACGTTACCTCACCACATCAATCTTTAAGAGAGAGATTTCCAAACCTAAGTAAAAATTTAAGAAACGCATACCAATCTACAACAATTTTAATCTGCTGTAGCAAAGGGAAATATTCTTGGAACAGAATTACTAAGAAAATTACACCAATTTTTCTAGACGATATCTACAAACGCACATGAACAAAATTAAAATGTAATTAAATATGTGGCGAATAAAAACAAATCAGTCCATGTTAGCATTCACAATAAAAAGAGATAGTTGTCTACCGTTCTGTTGCTCTCGACAATAGCATAATTCCGCAAGGGGATTGTCATATTTAGGACTACATGTAGATAAAACTCACGTGGTGGAAAAAAAACCACATTGACCAGATAAAATTCTCGGGTCTCAATCCAGGCCATTTGTTTGTTGAATAACAACGTTTCGACAGCAAGCTCCGCCATCGACATCAGGTTGAGACCCGAGAATTTTATCTACAACAGATTCACCGGGAAAGTTGTCGTTCTCTAACACATTGACCACTTGAAGGACCTGCTTGTGGCGACACAGCGTGAATGTGATGAATCAACTGACAATTAATTAATTAGATGAACATGGTAGCGGAGAACTAAAAATATTAATACCAACTGATGCATACAAGTTTTGCATAATTTTTCAAAAAGAAATCAATTATTTAATTTCATACAGGGACCATCTCTTCAAGACATGGATCTACCAGTCTGAATTATGCCGTTTTTTGAGACAAACAAACTCGTGGGTGGAGTTGACCATTGGAGAATTCATGTCGAAGTCCTTCCCACGGTGATCGTATTTACTAATGAGCAAAGAAAGAGAGAGAGAGAGAGAGAGATTGGATCACCGTGACGGTCGAGCCAAGATCGCATAGATTACGTCTACGACTGTCTTTCAACGCGGCCAGGCTAAGCAACTCGAATATCTTTTCCGGTTAATAAAAGCGCTAGATTCGCGATGACCGAAACCTCCGCGAGGAGAAAGAGTTGCCCACTTTCGCGTTTAATGGCCGATGGCGAAGGAATTGAGTGCGTCCGCTTTGTTCCTTTTTGAACGAACGCAGTTTTGGCTGCACGCTAATCCGCCGGAGAGACAGCTCAAGAAACAACGGGTTATACCTGTTTAATCCAACGAAAATTTCTCTTCTATGAACCTTCCAACGCAAGTAAACAACCGTTACAATGATTTAGCCACGCAGTTCCAGGCACCACTATTGATTCAGCGAGTTTTAGTGTACGAGTTACGAGGGGCGTACTGTGTGACCGATCTAACATCAACCGTTAACACGAATATTTTTCCCATTCTTAAAACTCAAATATCATTGGAACGTTTGCTCGAAACGATTTCTCTTTCAACTCAAGAATCTTGCGCACATACGCAGTGTGTCGAGGATATACGCGTTTCTGTAATAAAGATGAACTGAAAATGAAGGGACCACCCGAGGAACAACGAGCCAGAATAACTTTCGCAACTTCAGACGATAACGATGATTCAGCGACTCTTGCAAGTATTTCTATAAAACAAACGCTGATTCCTCGTGAGATATTCCATACGACAGGACGTTAAATCTGAACCTTCGCTGATGGACAAAGTTCGCGTTTCGATGAAAATAAATAAAATTTTATAGGCTAAACGTGCAAATATTTTTATCGTGAATCAGGCTAGATTTCTCGGATGGCTAGTAGAGAAAGTGAATTGAAAGGTTCCCTCCAACTCAAATGGTCTCCCTAGAGCAAATATATATATATATATATATATATATATATATATATATATAGAGAGAGAGAGAGAGAGAGAGAGAGAGAGAAAGAAGGGGGGGGGTACAGAAAATTCAGTCTGACATACGTATTCGCATAATTGACGATCGTTTTTGAAAAGAGATAGTATTATTAAAAACAATAAGAAGAATTATGTAGATGATTATGATACACCAGATAAAATATTTTATTCTCTATAAAATTATTCAAACCTTTGTTGAATCTGTCAACATTTGTACAGAAATTAAAATACACTTATGGTTAATTATAATAGTTTATAAATTACATTTCAATGTTGTTGGGAATTTTTTAAAAAATAAGAGATAGTAAATTTGTCTAAGAAATTATATTGCGCAGTGATAGCAGCGAGTGATTGGAAGTTTCAATATCAGAGATGAAGATGAAATTAAAGACATTGATAAAACACTTCGTCTCTGTACATTTTAATTTTGACTTATAATTATATTTTTAAAGCTGGGTGCCCGGCGTTGCCCATGTACTTATTTATATAAACCCGAAAAGGGAATTTATAATTCTATATTAATCTTTAGTTCCAAGTTCCGTAAACACTTTCGACCGATAGTGCATTAAATGAACAGCTTTAAAATACATTGAATTTGATTGCATCAATCCCAACGAACATACCTCCGAATTTATTTACGAATAGAAAACTTAAATATACTCCTCGAGTATTGCAGGATATAATTGTTCCACAGTCTTCAGACATTAAGAAACATTAAATTGATGAAATTGTTAGCTAGATTCACAATGTAAACAAAGTCACTAATATGGCACGAAAATTAAGTTACATTTTCCGCAAGGATCTTAAAGTTTTTTTATTATCATTCGATGGAGTATTACTTTTCATATTTATGCTTTATTTCATTACAGGAAAAAGGACCTATTTCCTTTGTTCGTCGCGTAGTAACGTCTCTCTTTTTTCTCGCGAGACGTCACGGTCTCTTGGCGCGCAGTGATTTAACACAAAATTATCACGTTTTTTCAAATATAATTCTTTCCACATTTATGTTAAGGATTTCTCACCCGCACAGTACCGTTTCTCGTGTTTTTAAGAATATGTCTACCAAGTTTCGTTGCCTGTCCACGCGTTTAAGTTTGTATAGAAATTAACGTACATACATACATACATACAAATATACATTCTTTTTTTATTATATAGATAAGAACAGTCACCAAGTGTATGTAAAACTGCAATAGTAGTATTTTATAAGTGTATATATAAGACAAAGCGTTGGGTGCTCTATGTGAAATATTAGCATTTTTTAATTATTGCTTTATTTACAGTCGCATCAACATCTCAGGTTATTAGCGACTCAGTATGAGAACGAATTTTGCTTTGTCGGGGAACTTATTTGGCGAGAGTTTCTCTCACGCACACACATATCGGGATTCGAACCCGGGACTTCTGTAATGCGAGGCAGTCACGCTGACCCCTACACCACAGAGGGTCAACATCTGCTTAATATTATGTACCTAATTAGGGGTTTACTAGCCAAAAAAAAGTTTGGTTCTATAAATTGGAACAATCACTTTGAAATTTTATTAATCATTTGGAAACTGAAATGAAATAATAATTAACAAATTTAATATATATATATATATATATATATATATATATATATATATCATTTGTTAAAATGAAAAAAATTAAGTCGGATCCCAGAAACGTTGTGTGGTATTTATATTACCTTTTTTTGTCTGTATTGGCTATCTTTCTTATTCATTAATATATATCATATAATTAAAATAAAAAACCACCACCGATTGCCCCTGGGCTTTGTTTCGGAAGACTGTTAACTTTCTTCGTCACGCCCATTCGCCCCCTAATTCTAAATCTTTCTCACATTCTTATTCCACGTGACTCCATGCTCCGTGGAATAAATCATGTCGCCCCCTCTCAGAGGCGTTGCTGAATTAAACCAAAAAAAGCCCCGCATCAATTTACTTTCCGAGCTGGCGTCCTCTTGATCACAGTAACCAGCAATCCTTAATGTTTATGTCAACTAATTTCATGCATTGAGATGATCTGTCCAAGCAAAACTGACCACTGTCAGTTGTCGGTACGTGCATAATAACTCATTACATAAAATCAAATACGATTTATCGTATATATAATAAATTAGCTGAAATACCAATGATTGGAAAGTGCGGGCTGGGAAAGTAATAAAGAAAAAAATTGTTATGTACCGAAATAAATCAAACGCCGAAATTCAGCAGGGTAAGGTGGTACAATTTCTGGAGTCAGCCAAATTAAAATCCTGAAACGAAGAATCATTTAAAAGCTTTATTACAAATCTGAATCGGTATGATAACTCTATTTGGAAGCCAATGAAATCTTACCGTAAACCAACAACTGCAACGAGTCCAATCTATCAACAGACAACTACTGAAGGAAGGTGGGCCATCAGTTTCAAAACTTCTGTAAAAAATATTGATTTCAAGAATTGATCGCGACTTCACAACTAACGACTGGATTCCACATCATCAGTTTGGCTTTCGACGGAGTCATTCTACCACCCAGCAGTGCCACCGAGTAACAAACTGCATTAATAGAGCCTTCGAAAATAAAGAATATTGTCCAGAAATAGTCTTATACATAAGCCAGGCATTCGATAAAGTATGGCATCGTGGTATACTATATAAAATGAGAAGATACTTGCCTATGTTCCAAAAATTGTTGGAATCATTCTTAACCAACCGCAAATTCCGTACAAGAGTGAAACAAGACATCTCATCTATACATCCACTTAATGCAGGAGTTCCTCAGGGCAGTGTACCAGGCCCGTTGTTGTATTTGTTGTTCACCTCTGATCTCCCAACGGTCGAAAATATTGTTCTAGGAACGTTTGCAGACGATACGGTGATTCTAACCTCACATACACCCATACAAAAATATCTTAACTTACCTCAAGTATGGCTTCAGAAATGGAGAATAAAAATAAATGAAAAAAAAGTCGTCTCATGTGACGTTTATATTATATAAGAAACATTGTCCACCGATCTTTATAAACAACACAGAGATATTTGGGTCTACATCTCGATAGCAAACTCAATTGGAAAATCCACATAACCAAGAAAATAAAACAAATGTATATTAAACAAAAAGAAATGTACTGTTTTCTAGGACGCAAGTCGCACCTCTCCATAGAAAATAAACTACTATACAAAGCCATAATTATACTAATATGGAGCTACGGGATAGAATTATGGGGATGTGCCTGCAAGTTCAGTACTGCAATAATCCAAAGATGCCAGTCTAAAATATTAAGAGCCATCGTTAACGCCCCCTGGGTACATAACAAATGAACAAATACACACAATGACTTAAAAATACCCACTATTGTGAAAACTGCCCATCGAAAAAAGCTTAAATCACATTCAAATCCATTATTACAACCACTACTAGGAAATGATGTAACAAGAAGACTGAAAAGAAAATGGCCAGTATATCTCTAGACGAGATTTAGGAGTTCTCTTCGCTGGAGGGGATCTCATCATACCATAATATGTAAATAACATGTTAAAGCTACCACATTAGCTTATAGATTAAAATGCAATCTGATAGCAGATATAATTTTTTTTAAGTTATATGAATTGCAGGCTCTCGTTTCTTACACTGAATTTGGTCATAATAGTCATTTTCGGTCAGATTATTCTTCAGTATTACATCTCTATTAGGACAATTTATCGCGATATGGCCGGACTTTTACAATTACAGCAATTACCGTTCTCCGCTGCTAAGTAGTGTCTTCATGTTGCACCAAAATGTACTATTGGCATGAGTGAAACCGTGAGTAGATATTTTAAAACTGTGCCGAGAAATAGGAGCACATATCACACAAGTCTTCCTCAATACACGCGGGAACAGGAAACAAGTCACTAACCTCACTAATATAGCATTTGCAAGCACATGGAAACTATGCAATTTATAAGAGGGCATAAAATCCAGTGACGCCTCTTACCTCTTAACAAGGAAAACATTTCTATCTCTGTAGCATAAACTGGCGTAATCATGGAAAGGACAGTACGAGCTGCAGAACCCTTCCGCACTTCAACGCCCCACAAAACGCAAGTGCTACCGACAATACGAAATTGAAAAATGGCGCTGATCGGAATTATACCAATATCGAAATTATGGTAAAAAGGACTGGTGACGTTGATGTGCAGAAATAACCATAAACAGTCTCCGAGTTTTTAATTTTATTAAATAATCGGTTGGAAGCTTTCAACTACTTTGTTATAGTCATCTTCAATTAACGATAAAACGTTACTACTTATATAAAAACATCAAGTTAAGAATACATTTCAAGACCATCATCGTAACTAGAATTAAAAACACAATAACTTTAAAAATATTAGTACATATAAAGTCACTAATTTAAATCTATGTTGCTTATTCAACAAGGCCCGTTCTTAAACTGCTCCATTTTTATCATAAAATAAAACTTAGAATGGCAGAAGCAATTTATATTAACATAAACAGAAACAATATTGTTAATAATAGAAACGAAGTTTTAGAAACAGAAAAACAGTATGCAGAGATACTAAAAATTTCATCAGCATAACATAGCTTCCTGTTCAATAATTAAAATCACAATAACTTTAAAAATGTTTGTACATATTGGTACTTAGTCACTAATAAAACTATGATTAAGAAAGATAGCCAATTAAAACAAAAAGGGTAATATAAATACCACACAACGTTTCTGGGATCTTTGTTCCTTTCGTCAGGTTCTAAGAGCCTAGAGAAACACAACTCCACTTGTCAGTTGACAAAACTCAAAAGCGCCAAAAACGCAGTGACAATGCAAGAGCCGAAGGATTAGCGTAACAATAAGGGAACAACGACAATGGGAAAACAGAAGGTTAATCGTAATAATATGGTAGCAATTATTATTAGCACCTGACGAAAGGAACAAGGATCCGAGAAACGTTGTGTGATATTTATATTACATTTTTTGTTTGTATTGGCTATTTTTCTTATTTATTATTTTCAATCAGACGTAATTTTTTTCATTTTAATATAAAACTATGTTGTTTATTCAACAAGGTCCGTTCTTAAAATGCTCCATTAGGTGGCTCAGTGTGTATTATTACAATCGCAAATCGATAAAATAGTATCGATTTATCATGTTGTTAGTTATTATGTTCCTAAACATATCTATACATTGTAGCGCGATAGTTTTATAATTGGTATATATATTTTATTTTAATGTAATTAGATATTAGCAAAGGTTGAGAGCTTGGCAAGTTGGAATATGACCAGGCGCTGCCGAGGCGGATAGATAATCTCTTCGGTCTGGACTTAGGCACGTAGTATTGACCCTCGAAAGTTACCTGGACTGTCGCACCGTAAGAAAATTCTCTCGAAAAATCCCAGAAATTGAATTATCCCGTGACTGCCTGAACCAATCACATTTCTTGGATCAGGAAAGATCGATCCAAAGATGATCGAGACCATCGATATTTAACATCCAGCGTGGGGGCTATAAAGAAAGTGTAGAGAGACTCCTCGACGAAGCGTCGCAAGGGACGGACGTACAGCCCCAAACTTGCATCATCCAGAGGACTCGGTGAGATCGAGGGTGCCACATGATCACGGCCAGAGATCAATGCGAGGTAACTGCCAAGTGTCTCAATCCTTGACGCGCCTGGGGGGAATTACCGTAAACCATGGTTTAACTTGGGATTAACGGATCCAATTGTTTTTCCCGGATAACTGAACACGCATAATTTGTATTTATTTTATTTTTTTCATGTTAAGTTAAATAATTGATAAATTGTGGAAAATATCCCTTTACTATATCATTTAATAAACCTACCACTACAACATATATGATTATACATACATGCAAACATATACACATCAACATAGACACACAAAAATCTTATAATCGGTTACATTATATTTTATTATTATTTTTGGATGTTCTACTTATCAAAATTTTCAGTACCACTGCATACTGTTTTTCTGTTTCTAAACGTTCATTTCTATTATTAACAATATTGTTTCTGTTTAAGTTAATATAAAGTACTTCTGCCATTCTAAGTTTTATTTTATGAATATAAAATGGAGCAGTTTAAGAACGGGTCTTGTTGAATAAGCAACATAGATTTAAATTAGTGACTTTAGATGTACTAATATTTTTAAAGTTCTTGTGATTTTAATTATAGTTACGCTGATGGTTCTGCAATGAATTCTTAACTTGATGTTTTTTATATAAGTAGTAACGTTTGACTGTTCATTCAGGATGATTATAACAAAGTAGTTGAAAGCTTCCAACCGATTATTTAATAAAATTAAAAACTCGGAGACTGTTTATGGATATTTCTGCACATCAACCTTATCGAAAATGTACCACCTTACCCTATAGATGTTCCTTTCCTTTGATTCAATGCTAAAAATCCCATTACACTGATTTTTATCCTTCTTAGAGTTTCCTCTTTAATTTGATTCCTTACAGTAGTGTAATACAAGTAGAATTACGCAACCCGTCACGAAATACTGCAAAAAAAAGTGAAAACCTTTTCTTCACCTGATGGAAGCAAAACGGATCGCAGAAACGTCGTGTGTTATTTATCACTTATTTTTCCCCGTTTATTGGCTACTTCGTTATCATTTTGTTAATGAGTACCGGAGTCCAAAGTGTGTCGTGTCGTGCTAGTGCAACAATTTTCCACGTAAGGAAGAACCCGCGATATGGAAGACGCGCCCGGAGACCTACTGTTGGATATTCTCAGAGCCTTCGAATGGACGTTAAATCCCAACCAAGGGCACCCGGATGGGGGCGTTCCGAAAGAAACGTGATCTAAACAACACATGTTCGTTCTTCGCAACTCTAGCGGGAAACCGTATTCCAGAGTTGAGGTAAAAGTTCATATTTTGACGGGATTAAGGTAATCAGAAAGGTAGAAACACTGAAACCGTGGGATTTTTTAAAAAACTAAATTGCCTAGCAGCGTCCTTGGCCAAAAGGAAGCTCTGCGAATGAAAATAATAAAAGGTGAGGATTAATTCTTATGTTCCGCGAGACTTTCAAGGAGACACGAGAAATTGGACAGTGTGCGGTATAAAACCATAGCTCCAAACATAGAGGAAAATTCGAAAACTTCTATAGATATAAGCCATTTTATTCCGTCTAACCCTAGATAAGTCACACGTTTGACTGGCGACGGAGACAATATTCTTCATTTTTAACTTGTTCATCTTCTTGTATCCATCGAAGTGTAGTGTTATTTGAGTAAGTTATCGATACTTGTAAAGTTTATATTTTTTAAAAAAATTATCCTTTCTTACTTCTGTAGTGTTTCTTATTTGAAATGTACTGTAATCCTAACATATTCACTATATAGTATTGTTTATACTAGTAACAATATTTTCTCAATGATGTTATTTAATGTACTTTCAAAAATGTACTCCTGCAATTCTGTATATTACTATTTATGTATACCTTTTTATGTATTCCTTTTCGTAATTAATATCATTTGACCTTCTCTATTTCCCCAGCAGAGAAGTAAAGTAACTAATAAATCTAATTCAGAGATTGTAGTTTGTTTTAACCATATTACTCGGAATAGTTTTTCCTGTAATAATTTCTGGTTTCCTTCACAGAGAACGGACAACCCCAAAGCACTTGAAGAATATGTCTAATACTGCAGTATAGGTAGAAGTAAATTAACCTACTTGATTTTGATCCAGACTCGGTTATAGGAACCTTCGCGTCCTATTACGACTTATGGAACCACCAAGAAAGGATTTTTTCATAATACAACGAACGGAAGTGTGAATTACAGGTTGAAAAAATTTCAACAAAAAAAACATGTTGACGAAGGGCTCGTCTTGATGGTCTGATAAATATAAGAACAGCCGCAACCTGGTTTCTGAAACCATCCTTTCAGTTCATTTTGTATTGTGTATTTAGGGTTCACGGTACTGACTGTTTCAACACTGATGAAATGAAGGCAGAAACGCACGTACTAATACCTCCTGCAACAAACTAATGGCAGAATGTTTTTACTCAATGGTAGTGAGTAACATTTGTACGTTGTTTTTCTTTTATGGAACCCTGTGTTGAAGAATAATATATTGCTATCTACATGGCACATATGCCGTGAACTGCAACCTTATCAGCGTTGCTATACACAAACCTAACTTAGCCTACGTACACAGCTCGGCGATCGATTCCATTTAATAACGTCCGTTTTGCGACTACGTCGTCGTAAACAGGATGCACGTCAAAACAAAACTATAAATTTCATTTCTAGTCTAAATCAGATTTGAAAAACTCGCTGAAATGAAATATAACATGAATATAATCAAGTCGCGACACAACCCCATTTTTCCATACTGTACCAAAAGAAACAAAATTTTTACATCATATAATAATAATAATTCGTCATTTTACAAACTGACTGCAAGGGTTTATATTAAACAAATCTTAGTTATTTAACGGTATATCGTTTTGAATTGATGAATGTCGTCCTTTTTTTCGTTGAAAATGATTGTTCCAAAAATATTATTCGCTGAATGTGGCAAAACTTCGCCGAACGGTAGATCGGTCGATATATATATATACATACATATATATATATATATCTATTAAAAAAAACATATATATATGTATATGTATATATATATATATATATATATATATGTATATATATATATATACATACATATATATATATAAGGTAAAACACTTGATTATTCAGGTTTTAAAGTTTGTAGGCACTCGAGTCGTACCAATGGACAAAGGGAAATGGGTATAGTATCGTCTACAAAAGAAGACGCGCTGACGTGCAGAAACACGAGACTATCTTAGCCTTGAAAATGCAGCGTCCGAAATATCGCTAGGAATAAGTGAGGCACGACAGTCTCAACACTCCTACAGATATAGACCTACTAAATTCAGTCAGCAACAAAGGCATGGCTCAGCTTTCGGTCTTGTGACGTGACACAGATTCCAACCATTATTCCCAAAAAATAAAGTTTCTAACTGGTATATGTGTTACATTGTTTTCCTGTTTGACAGTTTATTCTTTCATACAATGGATTGAAATGCTACTCCAAACAGTATGGGCGCTAGTTTTTTTCATAGTGACGTTTCATCGGTATACGTGGAAATGTTCTCGTATTCCAAGGTCAACGATTGCTTGTTCAGGTTCTAATTGTGACGTTTAGCGTCTAGTGAGGGCCTAGATCCACCCACGCGGAGGAGTCTCTTTGTCCAGAGAGACGTAGGGAGGTGAGCTTCGCTGCTTGGACTCCGTTGGAACGGATATTTTCCACGTTGGAGTTCTGCAGGTCGAGGAGGAGGACGACGACGTTGCATCGATCAGGCACCGTGGCTCGCGTTACGAAACGACAGTTACGAGATGCCGCAAAGCACGAACTGGCGAACAGCGAAGCGCCATTTCCTGCCCCACGCCGTCACGGCCCCGCACACGCGCTCACGAAATCCCCACATCATCTGGAGCAAAATTAGACACACGCGGAGTTTTTCGTCTCGTTTACCGCCGCGGGAGACCGCGGCCGTTCATTAGACGATACGCGAATCGCGGCAAGTAGGACGGCTATTCACGAAATTTTCAAGTCCGTTTACCGGCCGCCTTTTGTGGTCGACGAGTGACACATTTTATGCGGAGAAGTGCCGAAAGCATCGATACGTGCGATTATCGGGTCACGCCTCGTCGACGCAGTGCTTTTTCGGCGAGGGAAACCACGCAAGTATCACGTTCGAAGCCGCGCTAATTTCCGCGCCTTTATTTAAAATGGAGTCGGTAAACTACAATTGTCCCAGCGACAATGAGCGTATTGTTTCGCGGGCGTCGATGACGGATGCTTCGCGGCACGGTTCGAGACAAACTTTCTCCCCGAAACAAAGCGGAGATCCTCGCCACGCCTACGAGGAGACCGCCATTGTCAGTTACACGCCTTGACCCGTCCGATCCAGGGCGGAGAAGCAGCGAAAACGGGAAGCTGCGAAAGTGACGGATCTATCTGGTCCGGCGTGCGAATACGCGTCATGGCGGCGATCGTTCCCCAAGGCCGGTTCGGTTCGGTACGGTCTCGTTCGCGGAGAAAACGTTTTACGGCCTCGAATAAACCGACCGACCGACCGACCTGACCGGGCATTAATTACCCGAGGATTTCACCGACACGGCCCCGTCGTACGTAAACGAAACAATTATATATCCCGATCGTAAACGGCCGCTGGCGTAGCTGTACGCAGTCCGGGGCCATTTTTTGTTCTAATTAGTCTGGTCGCTGACCAGTCTGTAGCAGCAACGATGCCATTTTTGAAAGTAGTAGGAGCTCACGAATGACGACAAAGACTGTTTACACGTCAATGCAGAACGTGAATCGCGTGGGTCTGCAAATGAAACGACAAAGACAGATGTTCGTGAGCGTCATGGCCGCTATGACAGAGTCATCTGTCGGGAAACGTGCGCGGCCTTCGTGAAAGTAGACAACCGGGCTTCGGCGACCGACGCTTTCTCGATTTTTACTCCAAACCTTCCAAATTTAACGCTGGTACGATCACGTTACGGTCTGTTGCGAACAATTTCACGTATTCTGCGCGAATGAAGTCACGTCTGTGACAAATAATATTAAAACTTTGATGAGATATTGAAATACTTTAATTGTAACGTATTTGTCAAAGGCTGAGTAAGAACTAAACCTAGAGTAATTTGTACCACAAATTAATCAAAGGTTTCCTAATTTAATCAACAGATGTTAAATATATATCATACTAATAATACAATTTTTATTGAATAAAATTTTTTGATGATCTATTTTGAAACTCACAAAATATCTATTATGTGGGAAAATTATAATTTTCACGTATAGCCACTGCAATTACTCCAAACAGATAACATAATTTTCGTACATTAACGTTCAGTCAATTGCAAATTGGACACATGAACACATTCCTATATGCTTTTAGTTTTCGCTTTGTTTATTAATTACAATTGTTCATACATGCCCAAGTCACTCTGGAAACGTGCTATTTATAAAAGAATTATCGAACTTCTGATACAATAATAATAATAATTAAACGAGTATTATTATTCTCTTAATATTAATACTGTTAACAAATAGATAACGATGTATCCAATAAACAGACGAAATTAGGTGATAAAATAAATACCACACAACGTTCTTCAAATCCATGTTGCCTTCGTCACGTGTATAAAAAATCATAAGAGCCTTTAAGAGTACGCTATTTTTATAATTCCAATACAAGAATAATAACATGCGTTACTGTATACGTATAAAACAGATTTATACAGTAACAATACATTACTTTGCTCTTAAAATAATTAAATATGTGTCACTCACCTTACGTGTTACCTTCATATTATTTAGTAGACAAAATTATTAGAAAGTTATATGGGTAAAAATTCATTCATTTGAGTATATTGAAGGAGGAAGGTGTGATTGGCATTACTTTACTCAACCAAGAATGAATATATAAACCGGAAATCCAGGAAGCATAGAGAAAAACGAATAATAAATTCTCTTTTAACACATCAGATCGTTAAATTTTCTAAAACATAAAATGCCTACCGTCGCAGCTACAGAATATTGAATCTAAATTCCAAGCAAAGATTGTGCTGCTGTCCCATTACTCACCAAATGTTCATTGGCCTTTTCTTCGATCTCCTGAAGACTCCAACTCTGCCCTGTGCGGAAGTCTAAAGGCTGCAGAGTGCTCTCCATGTGTCTAATCCATTTTCTCAAACATCGTATCTCGTGCTGCACATCTACAAACACAGGGGTGAACGACAAAGGTAAGTTAATTTCCAACCAGGCTGCGAGCAGAAATCGAACATAAAAAACGCGGGATGCTGAAGATCAATTCGAAGCCTGGTGATTTCTCTGGTGCCGTCATCGAAGGTCCCCTAGCAAGCCGGCTACTAATTGTTTTTGTATCCTTTAAACCGGCCAAACTTTCACTCGACAGCCTATATTACTAAACCGAGATTATATCGTACTGTTTTAACGATACGTCGAACCATCAGCATCCGGGACATCGGGGAAGCTGTGACCTAGATCGGGGATTTCTGAGCACAAATTTTGAAACTGTTGATAAGAATGAATAGAAAAGTGTCGTTCCACGTTGCTTCGAAATGTCCTACTGAAAAGTACATAAATCTCTAATTCAGATAAGAATGCGGTTCAATGCAACTAGGAAAACAATCTTAAACAGTGAGAATTGGGAAATATCTCCAATTTACCAAAGTGTCAAAGAAAATTAAAAAGAGACATAACACACGACAGTAACCAATATATATTTATTCGTTATACAGCTTGTTTTTTTTATCTGGATCTTAATTCTGCGGTTAAAATTACGGGTAATTATATTTAGTAAAAACCTTCTTTAGCCCGTAAACCCAGACTGTATCGGATAAAAATGTTTTCGTTTAATAATAATAGCCATTGTTCGAAAGATTGGGTGTTCCCAACATAGGGTATTTTTAGATTATGTGCGTCGTTTGTCTTATATACTTCACATCCCTGCGAACGAGTTTCCGCTTATATGTGTCCTCGAATTTTCCTTCAAAATATCACATCTCATTACGTATATAGTATAAATATACACCTCAACAATGCTTTCTTTGCCTAAATATATTTTATGAGGCATTTAGTCTCCCGGCGATATTTCCGTTCGGTACGATTCTCTTGACGGACGACTTTCTCTTGTCCGTGATGACGTATCGTTGAAGTGGATTTACAAGAACATATTTACGATAATCCTTTAAGCATTTATAACAACCAGTGCCTGTAAATATATTTACTGCGACATAAACGAACATTAAAGACCACAGAATTAAGGGAAAATTAAGTAAATCACTTCAATGGCATTTAAAAAAGTATGCCGAACCTAAAACCGAAGATAGATGTACTATAAATTTAAACAACTGTCATTTAGTCACTGTGCTTTTACTTTGAAAGTGAAGTTAATTTGGTTGGATATATTACATCATCTGTACAGTCACATTCATTTTCCCGAGTGACTTGACCGCACAAAATTTTTAAAAAAATCCAATTTGCCAATGAAAATAAATATTGGAAATGTGTTTAGAAAAAAATCAACACAGTTAGGAAAATAACTGGTACACTTCACTGACCCACCAGCTGTTCTTATATATCAGATATCATTTCACAGCATTCTTTAGCATCTTGCAGTTCACTTTTTCCTTTACCTTGCAAATAAATGTTGCATATAAAATTTTAAAATATCATTTCAATATACATTGATATTTACTATATTATATCAGAATTAATGAAAGGGGCCTAATGAATATTAACTGAACAGAAAACCTGAATTCACATCCATGTTGGCCACCAAGCCATATGCACAGAAAGATGTATGCTTGAGAAATTTCCACATCACACCCACAAATATATAATGAACATGTAAATTTTGCCCTCAATGTAAATATGTTTTAATGCAAATCCAAGTCTTAACCAATTCTCCAAGCGCAGTCATGAGGATTCATTACCTCCACAGAAAGGATGTTGCCACCTCTCAGCCCTTACAAGTCATTCGATAGGATCGACCTTATTGGGTTTCGGTTGCCCGGACCACTTTTTTTGCACACTATTTGCCAAACACTGGATGGACACTGTCCATATATCTGACTGTATAAGACTGTATAAGAATATCAAATAATTTTGCCATACTTATTTGCAGAAGTGATAAATTAACAGCATTGACTTATTATTACTACACATAAGTTGAAAATAAATTAATTAAAAATTCAGCACCTTATGTTTTATAATAGCTTTCATATAAAGTAAAAAAAAATTGAGAAAAGTCACAGATTATGTAAAAGAACTTAGGACATGATATTCATAATAATAAACCAATGATGCAAGAACAGATGAAATTAAGTGAATTGGAGGGATAAAGACTCGGGTGGTGGTAGGGGTATGCTGGTGCACATTGTCTTCCTCTGCTCTGTCAGTGACCCCATTTCAGAAGCCAACATGGTTTGGACCACAGCATATCATGGCTATTACATGAACATGTATTTTTAAAACAACTGCTGAATCAGTTCTGCCAATCCCACTATTAGTGAGACGTGATAAAAAATTAATTAAACATTAAATAAAATACACTTCTAGTTTTTGACAGTTTTACATGCATATAAATATATGAAAACAAGGAAAAATAGATAATTGAGAGAAAATTTTATCTACACAAGACAAACCATAAAATCTGGAATTATACAGTAGTTTCTAGTCAATTGTGTGGAAATAGGAATTAATTTTATTATATTTTTAACATCTAGGTTTTTTAAAGGAGAAGTAGCAATAAGTAATCAACATTTCAAAAAGTAATAACAGTTCACTGTGCTATGGCTCCAAATCAAAACACATTAAGAACATTACACTATGACTACTTGTTAGGCAGTTATGCTAAGAAGAAAATCACAATATCCAAATTATTTCAAGTTTGAAGTTATATATTGGTCCCCATATGTTTAGTAATAAATCTTCTCAAATTGTAACTAATTATTCAAGAAGTATTTAAAGATCTTGAGTGAAGTAGCTAATTAAATGATTTATTATTGGTCAACATGATACCTGAGAAATCTTCCTTCACTAGATGCACCTCAATTAACTTCAAATACTTGGTCTTTTTTTACATTTAATCTCCTACTGTCATTTTCATGTTATTTTCAGTCTCTATTATTTACTTTCTTATTGGTATAATACCCAAATATTTAGTTTAAGTAATTTCTGCAGTATTCATGTAATGATTTTTACTTCGATAATTTTTATTTGTTTGATAAATCTACACTTATGGCCTGTACACGGTTGTCTATGTTTTAGTTTAACCTACAAAAATAAGAAACATGCTACTATTCAAAACATTCATTTTCACTTAGCAATATATACTGCATAATTAGTATCATAAAGAATACTAGGAAATATTAGGTATGTTTAAGTTGAGAAGTTAAATTCTTATCAAAATATTAGGATGTTGAAATATACTAACCTATAGGTATCACACAAAAACTCATCCATTCAAAATCTAAATAAACATTAAATTACTTATTACTCACCGATATATGGAATATTTTTGTTCAAACTGTCCTTCCCTGAAGATAATAATTGTTCAACTAATTCCCACTTTGCATTAAGATGTGATACATGCCTAGATATATCATCCCTGCTGTCTGGATGTTTAGATAATAGTTTGCCAGCCTGTTCATTGAATAACTTTCTTCTGTAATTTTTTCTCTGCACATCTTCGATATAGTTCTGAAACAATTTTCAATTGAGAATGATTCACACAAGAATGGTAACTATGATTAATATTACTGTAAATTACCTCTATATATAACAATATTATACTTTTGTCAGTACATTGTTTGGAATAAAGTTATTTTAATAAATCTTTACAGGTAATATAACAGAGGATCAGTAATTGTATATTGTTCATTTTTCACAAATATACAAATATTAATTAAATTCCATGCCTCAGATGAATTTGATCCCACAGGACACCAAATTCTTGATATCGGATGAGGGTGGAACAAGGACTAAATGCCCGACCTACCTGATACAGGTTTCACTAGGGTTTTCCCTGCATCATCTTTAGCCAAATGCCAGGTAGGATCCTTAAATTATAGCCCAGGGGCCCTAGTAAACCCTTGGTGACTGTTTATGTTTCTTATATTTTAGGAAGTTTTCTGTGCTCCTGTTAGTACAAAATGGCATCTTCCCACAAATGTCACATTCTGGCTCTATTGTGATGAATAAATAAAATATTTGTTTTATTTGGGTTAAATAAATGCTTCAGCAATATAAAAACAATTCCTTAATGTGTGGAAAATATATTATACCACAATAAATTAAACCACATCCCATCCAAAATGAAAGAATGCGAATTAAGTTGTTTTCTAATATTTAAATTATGGCAATTTGATAAAATTCATTTTTGAAACAAAATTTAATTTGGATTACAAACACAACTTCAACTCACAAACATGTAGTACAAACACTTGTCTTGAATTCCTGCTTACAGCCTTGTTTCTTTCTCCTTATCTCATAATCTAAGCATTATTAGGACATATTATGATTGAGGTACAAATCTAGGATCTATCCCACCCTCAACTTTTAAATCTAGTTCCTACCCAATGAATACATTAACACTACTGCAGATTCAGAGAATGAACTTTTCAAGCTAAAGACCTGCTGTCCTCAAGGAGACAGTTCCTCAGGTCCTGAGGGTCCACTATATTTTAAAAAAAAATGAAGCTCTACCATCTATTATGTTAGAATTATATCAAATTGCTGTAATTAAAATATTAGAAAACAACTTAATGAAATTGTCAAAATAATTTTTAACATTTGTATAGAAAGGAAAGAGAGAGAGAGTTTGTGGCTTACCTGAAATGGAAGTATTGTGTAGCCACATGGGACCAAAGGAAGTTCTTCAAATTTTCAGAGGCTCTCAGCCTCCTTCTTCAGGAAGGAGTGTTACACCTTCCTGTGCACTGGCTACAGTCATGTTATACTGAACAAAGTTCTTCAAATTTTTGGAGGGGTTAACTTTTTTTCATGAGAGAAAAATGCTGTGTGCTGGCCAACCACAAAATTAATACATAGATATTCTAACATGAAAATGAGTGTGTCTGTTTTCGAATACTTATTGTAATGTATTATTAACCTTTGGCAGCTTGTATCCAAACAATGGGGCAAGTAAGCAGTTGTATTTGTTGGTACATATTTTTAGTCAGTCTCAGACTGGAGCTCAGAAAAAAAAAGATTGTCAATAAAAACCACACCTTGAGTTAATGTTAATGTTTCACGTCTCAATGAATAATGTTTTTTAAAGAAATATTAAGATTGTTTATTTATCTGTTAAAAAATAATCTAGCACACAGAATTTATGGAACATAGAATTCATACAAGCATCAAAATCAAGGCAGTATAGAAATTACAACAAAGACATTACATTTTGATGCCCAGAACAAGGGGTTTATAACAAATACTATGAGTTCTATTACAATATATATGAATTTCTACCACCGAACCTGCACTCAATTCAATGTTCATTGAAGCATTTAGAAAATTACAAAAATATGTAAAAAAATTAATACTGCCCAGCAATTTCAATGTAGTATGGTAATAAATGTTCAAAAATATTTTCAATTGTAGCAATACAATTATACATACATACATATATATATATTTATATATATAGCAGCCGGACAGTGCACGGAATGGTGTAACACTCCTTCCTGAAGAAGGAGGCTGAGAGCCTTCGAAAATTTGAAGAACAACCTTCAGTCCTTATGGCGACACCGCACTTCACTTTCAGGTAAGCCACAACTTGACCCGGTGGCCGAGATGGTTAAGGCGTCTGTGTACTAAGCAGAATACGTGGGTTCAAGTCCCGCCTGGGTCAAATATTTTCAGTCTTTCCTTCTTCTTCCATCCTTCTCTCTGCTTTGAACATATGCTTTTCTATGTGCGTAATTCTTCGCCCGAGCATATGAATTCACATAAAGCGCAATCCTCCTATTTCTCCTATTTATTTCTATCCTTCCTCACTATCCAAGTTTGAATAAATATATATATATATATATATATATATATATAAAAGTAAGGATATGGCATATTACAAACACAACTTCAACTTACAAACATGTAGTGTAAACACTTGTCTTAAATTCCTACTTACAGCCCTGTGTGTATATATATTTATTATACTGAATGTTATTACTTACAGTTTTGAAATTTTTGTCTACAACACTTCCTCCCTTCCCATAAACAGCCTCTTGAATACTATTGAGCCAGGAATAGAGTTCAGAGAACTGATCAATAAGTTCATTTAAGGTCCATGTGTAGTTTGCAGCCATGTCTTCATCATCCCAAGACAGTTCACCATTAGCCTCCTATGAAAGAACATACAATCAAAAACAATTCTTCAAACTTAAAGAATACACATAAAAATAATATTAGTAAGGATATGACAGTCAAAAATAATTGCAATATTGGTATGGAAAGGAAAGAGAGATAGGTTGTGGCTTACCTGAAAGTGAAGTGCGGTGTATCCATAAGGAACCGAAGGCAGTCCGCAGCTGACCAGTGCACAGAATGGAGTAACACTCCTTCCTGAAGAAGGAGGGTGAGAGCCTCCGAAAATTTGAAGAACAACCTTCGGTTTCTTATGGCTACACTGCACTTCACTTTCAGACACACACCACCACACAATGTTAAGGACTTGAATTTGGTGACATCACATTGGGTACTTGGATAGTGAGGAAAAATAGAAATATAGGTGAAAGGTGGGAATATGCTATTTAAGGGAAGATTATGTGCCAGTTTAGAATTAGACACAAAGCAAAGCATATGTTCAATGTGTAGAAAGGGAAGGAAGAAGAATGGAAGACTGAAAATATTGGTCCAGGGGGACAATTGAACCTAGATCTTTTGCTCTGTACAGAGGCTTTATTAATTAAGCTACCAAACCAGGCAAATATTGTTAGTCTTATTAAGTGTAAAGATGAAATGGATAGAGTAGAGGGAGTAAAGAGTTAGGAGCACCTATTAAGGAATAATTACAGTGTTAAGAACTTGAATTTGGTGATGTCTCGCCAATCAACCACAGTCGAATACATACAACTCCAGTGCGCCAGCAGCAATCGACACCCAGCAATTCATACAACTGTGTATATATATATGTATGTATATATATATAACTTCAGTTCCTTATGGCGGCGCCACACTTCACTTTCAGGTAAGCCACAACCTATCTCTCTGTCCTATCCATACCAATATATATATATCAAGGTAACGGTCTCACCAATTCAAAATTTGTGAGAAATAATTCATATTAAATACATATTTAATGTAATCTAACAATTATCATTTTTTTGTTTTAATTAATCAATACATATTCCTTACATACTGACTTTGTTGATTATTAATTTATTAAATAATACATACATGTACACATACACACATTTGTGTATTTTTGTATTAATTTTATCAATATATTTCCAAAATAGAAGAAGTTAAAAATTTGTTGTAAGGTAAACTTGTGAATTTGGATTAAATTAGAAAAAATATACAATTATTATACATACAAGTTTTCTAATAAATGTATTTAAAAACCATGCACTTGCCAAAAATATTGCAAAATATAAATGCAGAATACATTTACTGATCACTCCAGCTGTATATTCTTCTTTGTGGTATAAACTATGTATATAAAACTTATCTTGAACTTATCAGTAATGATACCACAACCTAAGATTGTCTTGTGTAATTCACAGAAGACATAATGAACTATGATAAGATAAATGAGGAGTAGCAAGATAAAACTAATAAATTCTTGAAACAGAATTTAAAAATTAGCAGACATAAAAATCTGATATTGGATCACAGTGGGTGAGTTGACCATAAACTGTAGTTTGTAACATGTAATTCTTTAAATGGATTATATAAAATTAATGTTAGGTGCTTCATCTGCAAAAAAGAGATGCAGAAGTATTCTTTGATTTTAATATCTTGGCATTATATAAGTATGGGTATTGTAAATAACTATACATAATTTTGAATTGTTTATATTAAATGTTTATCCATTAAATTATATTAGCAGTTTTTGAAACTCATAAAAGAATTGATATAAGTTTAGTTAATTGAACATAGAAATTTTATGTACCACAGAATATCTACATGAAATTTTTGTTTTATAATAAGAGAACAAAGGCTTCTATATAATTAATATTGCTGATTCAGTCTGCAGAGGAGAAGGGTGTGAGATGTTAAGTTTACAAGTGTTTTGTTAAAGGAATTATAATCTATTTATGCATAGATGTGTGCATAGATGTGATCAAGTTTGATTGACCATAAAAACATTTAGAAGTTCAACACATTGCCCAAACATGCATTGAAAACTTAATGGGACAAAATTGTTGTAATGATTATAACAATTTACTTTTTTATAATTCAATTGGATTGGAATATTATACTAGTCATTTCAAATAATAATTTCAATAATGATTTCAATAATTGATTGATGTGTTCATGTAATTGTGAAGTTGGACATAGATCAGTTTCGAAAGTTTGGGCAGAGTGTAGCTGACAAATGCTGTGATGTCATACCTAGATTTGTAATTGACTCAAGAGATGATTCAAAGAACACTACTAAGTGAGCAAGCTCTGTCTCAGGATAATAAAGCACTAGCTCTTCAGATTCAAACTGAATCAGCTCATTCAAACAGCCAAGGACAGGTAAGTTATGAATAGAGTTAGAGTCCGTGCACCCTCAACTTTTTTAATCATCTCTCGAGTGGATTGCCAAAAATTATCCTATACTAGCTCTATGAATCAGTTCCGGTGTTGAACACCAATCTCTACTCAAATATGTAATTATAGACAATGAAAACTCAGTAAGTACAAAAAAGGCAAATTTTGCTTAAACAATTTAAAAGCATGGACCCTTTCTCTCTGTGTAAATTATTGTGGGGATTTTATTTTTAAATTTAGTGGCATATGAAAAAATTCTGGTAACTGAAATTTAATATAATTTTTTAAATTTGCTTTTCCAGAAAATAGTTGTAGATATCCCTTCTACAATCCTCCTAACACTACTATTGCTCGTCATTATCCACCTCTCCTCGCCAAAAGTTATCCTATACTATCAACTTTAACCTCTCAAGATCATTTCACTCTTTCTTCATAAAACAAACACCACTCTGCTTTTATTAACATTAATAATTCATGTGCCAACACTGTTGATAGAAGACAGTGACAGCGAACATCATCGAAATGTTGCAAATATAATTGTTTACTCAGTTAGAAGCTCGAGAAGACTTTATTCATTAGTAATTCACTTCACTTTCTTATAATCTCAGCATAGAACTAAGATCCCATTCTTAATTACTAAAATTCATTATATTATTAATGCAAAAGACACATGTACAAGATCAGTACAAAAAATTATTAAGAGTAAACAAAAATTCAGCGAGATACAGCCAATTGAAAATTTAAATTGTGAAGCTTTAATGCTAAGGTGGAAGTCCACGACAATGCTGCACATACCTTTTAAAACATTGCCACATTACAAACTGATTTTGAAGTAACAGACTACATGACGGTAATTGACGTGGTGGCAACTGCCCTTTAATAGCCAGGAAGGGATTTAACATGGGAGATGCATAAGGTAAAGATGGATAGCCATGGGTTAACTAGGATCCCTGGGCTATATTTTAAGAATCCTACCCAGCATTCACCTGAAAGTGATGCAACAGGCAGATCAGGCACTTGGGTACTTCTCTATCGCTCTTTTTAAATGGTGGGACAAAAGTACGTCACTATTTAAAAGCCATGCAAAGCTTGCCAACTGCGAGATAAAGCCACCATTTAAATGTCAGTATGATCAATAATCACATAATAGAAACTTCTAAATAAATAAATCAGCTCCAAGGAAGGCATGACACAGGATCTGGAGCTATAGTTTAATAAAAATTTATAACAAGTATATTTACCAAGAAAAAATTATCCGCTAATCTTGTGGGAATCCAGGTAGCTACTGTACATGACTTTATACCAGTTAGTTTCGAAACGGTTTTGTATCCCGACAACTTCCATGCCCTGAGAGCACATCTTCGACAAAAGAAGAAGGCTCATTTCCAATAAAATTACACAAATTTTCTTTACGGTCCATAATACACAGAGAGCAATTTTAGATGTACGTTTTTATATTTGATTTATATTGTTTTGGTGTGTAAAATAGAATTGTATTTTTTTTACAAACTTAGTTTTAATTTATAATTTCCCAATCTGATAGCAAATGATTTCCAGAATTGTGTTGCTATATTATAGTAAAAGGTACTGACAAATAAACTTTTTGGACGTAGCAATCTCAAACCTACAGTAGAAAGAATATAACAAGAGTTTTTTTATTATCACTTTGCATTCTAACTTTCTAAGTGGAAAATACTTTTGTTTTCTTAATAATAAGAATTAATAATAATTTTTATTCAGGGACATGACTATTATAATATATAATTGTGTACAAATATTGCCTATATATGTTACTAATACTTGGAGAGCCAAATGTCTGTTCCTTTTTAAAAGAAAACCTGAATCCTTTCAAACCTATTTCAAATCACTCAATTGTAAAAATAAAGTCCTTATAGTCACTTATTTATTTTTATAATCATTTAATTATTTATATGCAAAATATGTATAAATTTGTGTTTAAAAATTATAAAGCAAAATTGTTTGAAAATCAAGTGAAAATTCATGTAAAAAATGTTAGATTCATTTTGGTTTATTGGCAGCAGTGTGTGTGTGTGTGTGTGTGTGTGTGTGTGTGTGTGTGTATATATATATATATATATATATATATATATATATATATATATATATATATATATATATATATATATAGGACAAAGGTCGAGAATACACAATACGCTTTGGCATAGTAATACGCTCAAAGAAAGCATATGTTCAAGGTGAAGAGAGGATAGGAATAAGAAGGAAAGACTGAAAATATTCAGCAGAGTCAGGAATCGAACCCAGGTACTTCTGCTTTGTATGCAAATGCTCTACCACTTAGCTACCAGAACGGTTTAGTACCTGTTTCATTCTCAGGCAAAGGAATCTGGTAAAACATACTACAGACCTGTTCAGGAATCTTCTTGGAATATAACAAATACTAGATTGCTTTTAGGCCCAACTTACTTAGGTGCAAAAGCTCACATTCATATACATATTGTGAAGTTAAATATTTAAGACAAATATTAAAACAATATGAGATTAATATGTATTGTAATTTAATATTATATTATTATATTTATATTACAAACATGGGTAGCTTTTGGTTGCATCAACAAATTGGCTGTCTGCAGTTTGTGTGGAGAAGAAATATTATGGCTGGATGGGCCAATGTTGGGGTCATAAATTGACTGACCAGATGGTATGTGTGACTCTCTGGGATCAGATCAGACCTGACTTGAAAACACAAGTTACCTGGGAGTTTTGTCAAAGGACAGATGTTGAATGAGTTTGTGAAAGAAATAAGTCAGAGAGCTAGTTATGTAGAAACATTTAGTCAAAGTACTAGATTTCTCTGGCTTCAAAGAGAGACTAGTCCAGAGCGAACCTGTCTTTCGTCATGATACAATAAAACTTCTTGTCTCAAACTTCTCGAAAGAATCATTGATTCAACTGTCAAGTTTGCCTTATAGTTTCTCAAGTTTATGGTGGTCTTGCCAGCTCATCCAACATGTAAATTGATTTCCTTATCAAATGAATTGATAGCTCTTTCATTTGGCTTCAATAAATCTATTATTACTGCATGCTGCGCTTGCTCCAAAGGCTGTCCGTCACCTTCGTGCCATATTACTCCCACCTATCTAAAATTATTTAGTGTATCACAGGATTAATAATGATCATTGGTACTTTATCTCATTTTGGACATCCTGATTTGGCTTTGCCCAAAAAATAAAATAAATTCAGTCCTAATAAGCCTGATCTTGTCATTGTTTCATCTTGAATTTCAGCCAGAGCCAGAGAAGTTAGAGTGAGATTTTATTTAATTCAAGAGGTTATGTTTGTAAATAAAATTCTTGATTCTGGAGTAAGTGAAGCAGCCATCGAACTTGCCAAGTCTTGCCAACCTACCACACTGGTCCTTGTTGCCACAAAACCTGAAGACACCACAATAATGGAAAAACAAACAATCTATAGTGTATCGTAAGACATGGCAGAGGCATCCATTAATTGCCCTGTGTTCAGAAATTTTCATGCACTGAGCCAAGTATTTTTAACTAATCATTGAAATTGTTTTAAATGTTTAAATAAACTTTAATTAAAAACAATTGTTTTGAAAATAAATTTAGAAGCCCCAGACGTTATTAACAGTGGCAGTGATAGCCCTTGAAGCGTCACTTTTTTACATCACCTTGGTGGAAACCCAAGAATCCGTTGTTAATACAATATACCAAGAAAGTCTTTGATCTTTAGTAACCCCAAACGTTATATATGAATATATACATTAACTTGTGTAGGAATTTTTGTTTATGAATATTTAACAACTGAATAGAAAATGTTATGTGCTTAAACCAAATATATGTTCATGTAAAGAAAATATATGAAGATTATGTTGTTTATTCATCAGACTCAAAACATTATCATCTTAGGTGCAGACCATTATAAGTTATCTGTATGCAAGATACATACAAGATTGAAAATTGTTGCAAGTTGCTGTAGAAAGGGTAACAACCATGTTTAACATGCGACGTTTTGATGGCCAACGTGTTCAGTCGTCATCTTACAGGCAAAGTGTACGGACCCTCACAGTTGGTGGTATTAAAGGGTATTACTTAAAATGTATATAAATTTTGTGCTCATTCCCCCTTCTGTTGTGACTTTAATTTTACTGCAAATTCAAGATGAAACAATGACAAGATCAGGCTTATTAGGACTGAATTTATTTTATTTTTTGGGCAAAGCCAAATCAGGATGTCCAAAATGAGATAAAGTACCAATGATCATTATTAATCCTGTGATACACTAAATAATTTTAGATAGGTGGGAGTAATATGGCACGAAGGTGACGGACAGCCTTTGGAGCAAGCGCAGCATGCAGTAATAATAGATTTATTGAAGCCAAATGAAAGAGCTATCAATTCATTTGATAAGGAAATCAATTTACATGTTGGATGAGCTGGCAAGACCACCATAAACTTGAGAAACTATAAGGCAAACTTGACAGTTGAATCAATGATTCTTTCGAGAAGTTTGAGACAAGAAGTTTTATTTTATCATGACGAAAGACAGGTTCGCTCTGGACTAGTCTCTCTTTGAAGCCAGAGAACTAGCATAAATAGAAGATGATTTGGAATTTGAGCCTTTAAATTTGATATTCTTGAACAGAAGTAGTCCTATATTCTTGATAGGAGTATGTAGGAATTGAGTTTGGGATAAGTATACCTTGGGAGGTAAAATTTTATACTCTTGACAAAAACACAGAGCAGTTGAGTCTGGGCAACCATTTTGATTGATGATGGATGAAAAGTTGCAACAACATTTTGAAACAACTAACTTGTAATGTTAGGATTACAATTGAAAGAGGGTTCAATACAATTTTTAAAAAAACAAATTTTCATTGTTTTCCTCACAGACTGTAGGACAAATAGAAATATTTTTTTCAGATGTTCATTAAAGGATCTAGAGTGGTTATGCTAAGAAATTAAGCATTTCTGAAAAATTAATTTAAAAAACAAGATTGCAAATTTGTTTATGGAATGAAACATCACTATTTAAATGATTAGTTTATTATTAACAAAAATAATAATTTTCAATCAATTAAATTACTATTAGATTAACAAAGTGAAATAAAACAATTTATGTATTCAAACTACATTTCATCCAAATCTCGAGGGATTTGGACCGAGTAGCAGAGACAATTTCTATTTCAAAAACGTCTCACTGGGTCCAACAATTCATAGTATATTATGTTTTTGTCTCACCATAATCCATTTTATGACTGTTTCAACATGGTGTCATTCATCAGATGTGGGAATATTCTGTTGGGATCTCTATACTGGCGGTAGAATCTCATGGATAAAACTCTGCACACTTTCTGATGACATCAAAAAACTTAATAACCTCTGGGCATACTATCTGCACTGTTATTGTCCAACATCATATCTTCAATCCAACTGTAAAATTTCTCACAACAGTTTTTTACCCATTCTTTCATGATTTTGTTCACTGTAATCATTCTTGAATTGACAAAAAAGGGAAACCACTGTGATAGACCCTGTGGACACTTCGTCCACAACATTTTTAGGTTATCAAATATTGAACGCAACAAACATACACACTTCAAGATGATTGTTGATAACACTATTTTGAATCATCACTGAAAGTTACTAAATACTGTATTAGAGTGGTAGAATGGATTTCAATCATAAAGCGATGGCAGTGTAGTGGAGCAGTTTGGACATGGTGATGAACAAAGAAGTATGAATAGGAGTTCCATGGACAATGGAGGAGAAATTGATCAGTCAGAATTGAAGTCAGTTGTTGATATAAGCAATAAGAAAGGATAGAGAACCTGCTATGTTGTTATTGAGCAGATATCACGTTTACCAGGGACCCTGCAGTTAAAGCACTCAAAATTAATCAGTGTTAACATACCAGTGTATTCCATGAAATGTTTATATGTGCATGGATAATGTATATATATATATATATATATATATATATATATATATATATATATATATATATATATATATATATACAGGTTGTTCCGAAACTATTCATTCAAATTAAGATGGGCACCGGAGAACATAAACAAATATATTTTGTTATAGTACATATGGTCCCTGACATCAACTTTTAATGTTGGAGAACATTTTTTTAGTGATGCTGACATAAGCATATGAAGCAGATGGTGTATAAAACCATTGCGAAAACAGTAGAAGAACTTGTCAATAGAATTGCCGTTGCTGCCGGTACCATTGCAGACATCTTCGAACGGACACAACAATCAACAGTTTGACAATGTACTGTATGTATATAGGCCAATGGTTGCATATTCAAGCAGTTTCTGTGAATGCCACTGGCATAATTAGCATACTAAATTCTGTGTAAATCATCCCTAGCATTACAAGTTGACATCAGGGACCATATCTACCCTAACAAAATATATTTGTTTATATATTCTCTATTTCCTGTATTAATTTAAATGAATTGTTTCAGAACACCCTGTATATGGGCTTAGGCTATCAAAAAATTGAATATTTTAACTCCTCAGCCCAATTTGACCAACCATTGATTTTAGGAAAGTCAACATCCACTTTCTCCCTTTCCTATATATATATATATATTGTAACATGATTGTTGCGAGGTACGGTCGAGGGCCCTTGGCGGGGGAGACTGCAGTGTGTATGCACATGCAGGAAAGGCGATGTTGTTTTAGGCGCCAGCCAAGGGGACAAATGTAGGGTCAGTTCCAAGCTGGACTCGGCCAAGGATGGACGTGCTACCACTAAATACAAAGTTTGATAAACCACGCCTTGAAGTTAACTTGTGCCTCATGTTCGTTTAAATAAAAGTAATAGAATATTAAAAAGTTGTTTTGGTGATTTTCTCCCAAAAATTACCTGGCGCCCAAACAGTATGAATAATCAAACGCAAGGAGGGTAGCGGAGTGGCTACAAAATATATATATATATATATATATATATATATATAATGCTAACACAGAAGGCAACAGCTTAAAAGCTTAAAGACTTCAATTAAGAATGTTAGTTCTGTTATTAATTCAAATTATGTTCAAAAATGTAATTTTAATTTTATTAACTTAAAATAACTAAAAATAGAAAAATTGTGAGCCAATGAGAAGAAAATGGGGCATAGATCAATGAATTAGAAATTTAAGAGGAATTCCTAATAATATTGAACAATGAATTATGTAACTATACATACTTTACAACTGTCAATGAGGTTGTTATCCATTATGTAGTTGTAATTCGGTTGTAATGCTGCCCAAAATTCGTCTTTATTTTCTTCACGACTACCCCAAGAATGTCGCCATGAATCCTTTTCAGGATCTCGCCTATAAAATAATATATAATTATAATACCAAAACAGAGATGACACATCATATGAAGCAGAAATTAAACAATATGCAACCAAATATAATTTGACTAAGAGATAATATAAACCAATATATTCAATTAGATGAAAAAGAAAACTTTACTAACATGTAAAACATTCATAATCATCTGACCTTTTCCAGAAGTTTTCAATTTAAATAAGTGTTTGGTTAAACCAACCATACTGTGTTGAAAAGAAGACATTCTGGAACAAGTCATAGAATTGTTCAAAATCTTCAAAGGTTAATAGCCCATACAAATTTTAAACTTGACAAGCAGGAATAATTGATGTACTTGAAATCTACGAGGGAAAGTAGGTTGTCAATGACTTAAGATTTGAGAACATATTTAACTTCTTCCATTCTTATTATAGGCATAAACACATTTTCAACTTTGAATACCTTAGTACACAATAGTTTTTTTATTCATAATGAAATGTAAATGAGGCGACTCCATCTGTAGACATAGAATTTAATTTTGACATATGTAGATTGTATTGAGGCAAAATTGTGAATGCCTAAACATTGTATAAAATTTTCAAGGAGTTGGAGATGTTGGAAAGGACAAAATCTGGGTTTGCAGGGGTGTGAGTGACAACCTTTTGTTGAGAGGGTTAGGCTCTGAAAATTTATGACTGTCACTTTCTGATTGGCAGACCAGAGGACAGTAACTGCTAAGCATCTGTGGAAAGTGTACATAAACTAAAATATGAAATGTAAAGTTGTTTGCTTGGTTCCATGTCGCAAGATGATGTGTTGAAAATGTGAAAAGTCATCAAAGTGAAAGTTATAGTGTGTCGGTTGGATGAAAAAGTTAAGTGGTATTAATTAAAAACAGAGTCTTGTGAAAGAAAAGTGTAAACGAAAGAATATTGAATTGTTATGCAGAAAATAATTCAAGACAGCTAGACAGCTTGCAGAAAGGTAGACTATAAGTGGAGTGGACACTGGCACTTCAGATAAGATTTTAATGTATAAAAAATTGTAAAAGAAATACGTTCATATTGCCACAAAAATTTTACCATATCTCCCCACACAAAATTAACCCCTACGGAAAAAGTCAATGGTACATGTATTAAATAGTTTTTAGAAATTTGTAAAATGCATGTATTTCCCTAACAATTGCATTTATTTTAATTAAAATACTTTATATTAATACAAAACTAATTATGTATAATAAATAAAACCTCATAAAAAATTATTCATTACAAGATAGTATTCTTATCAGGAAAGTAAATGGATGGAACAATATTACCTGCTGAAATTCATGATAAGAGAATTTGTGACCTATGCTTAATGAAAAAGACAACATGAGAAAAGGAATAAGATAGTTCTAGCAATTTGAACAGTCAACAACAATGTTCATATTAGGGGAAAGAAGGGTTAAGAATCAAAGCTGGGCACAAACTCTGTGCATTACCACTCAAGGATTCTGTATACAGATGTTAAAATAGTTATTTGATAATAATTTTGTTGATATGAATTAATTATCTAATAGAACGTGAATTGATTAAAATATATATCTTGATTATATTACATAAAACAACCGATACTGCTTAGAAAAATTTTCAAGAAAAAACTTGTAATAAATTCTTCTTTAAGAAAAATTCTGCAAACTTATAGAAATACAAATGGCAAAGAAAGATGCAACTATTCAGTCATTTACAAGAAAATAACATTTCATTGTAAAATCACATCTGAATTACATTCAGCTGGAGAAACAAATACTCAAAAACGACAAAGAAAATGATATAATGATTAAATCAACAGTAAACTTTTTACCGATCTGTGATATTAATAGTAAACTAAATTAATAATTTTGGTACAATTAAAAATAACAAAGTAAGGTCACAAAAGTGATAAATGTTAATTTTTATAATTAGAGTTCACATTCAGTTAAGACGAATTAAAAAGAATATCATACAATTGTTGTTCAAATTACTCACTCTTTTCTTTACACAGAATTATTTGGTGTAGAACAGGTAATAAACTGTTTTCAACAACATTGCATAATAATTTTCAGAAAAATATATGGCATGTCTACTAAAAAAAATAATAAAATGTAATGCTGTCATTATACTTGGTCATCAAACTACTAAATTTGTATTCTATCAACAGTTAATTTACTTAGTAAAACTGTCCATTGAATAGGCAATCTCTTTCTATTCAATTCAATTCAAACATTTTCTGTATATTAATCAGTTAATTATATATTAGATACAATTAAATATATAATAATATTGAACATATTGTAAAATATACTTTACATACTGCAAAGTAAATATGAAAATAGAATCTAAAATTCATGTAAAAATTAACACAAATAAAGTTCAAAATATAAATTTGTATTGTTTTCTTGTACAGGGTTGTGGATTGTTTTGGATTGAGGTAGGTTTCCTTGATAAATACCTTAAGCCTTATTTCAAATTTTTTTTTTACTTGTATATAACTTTATATAACTCACAGTGTTCAAATTTTTCAATTGTTCAACATTAATGTTACCTGAAACTAGCAAGAGCTTTATACAGTTGGAAAATAATTTGGAATGACCTTTTAAATGAATCTGTTCTCTATTTGACAATATTTTTAATTATTCAAACTCCAATGTGCATAAGGGTTTTCTGAATGATCAAAAGCTTTGGCTTAAAAGCAGTCATAATCCCATGAAGCAACAAACTTAACACATTCTTAAAAGCTTTGAATCCGAGTATGGTTCTTGATGTATATATACTTAATTAAGCATGTTTGCTTTGCAAGATGGTTTGATTTAAATTGAACATCTGTTATTTGGTAGCTAAGCTTCTTCTATAGTTATAAAGCCAAAACTGTCCGTGAATATTTTAACTCAATATTCAGCTGAACATCCTGCATCCCTGAGAAATGTGCATTGCACAAAACAATTTTTTAGCACAAACAAAAAAATATGCAGAACTATCAATTTTGGCATCTTATTTTAAACTCTGGAAGAGACTTATAGGCTTTGCTTACAATGTTTGATAGATGTTTTGCATTAAGGCTTTCATACATTTATACAATAATCTTTTAATTTCAAGGATAGGTTCCTGTCATTTGTGGATTTTAATTGTAGGCTTCATGGGTGCAAAACTTTCATAACGTCCCAAATTATTTCTTTGTTGTTCAATATATTCCATATTGTGAACTGTGGTAACATTTTATTATATTGACTTATTTTTCACCTTCATACTGCTGAACAATGTAAATTTAAAACTCCAAATAAAAAGCTTTCTTTTAATTATTAGCTGCTGCATCTTCATGTGAAGACATTTAATATACATTTTGTGTGTATTGTAGTAGAATTTTAATTAATATGACACACAAAAAAAGTGTAATTATATCTTGTGCATGTTTTCAATCTATTAAATAACATTCAACTTGTCATTTAATCCCCAGGGGAGGGTGATGATGGGAGTGAAAATTTTGGAACATGCAAACACAGTCCATATTTGTGTTGAATAAATATTTTTCGGGGTTAATTAGTTGGATAATATTTCTACCAATGTTCTTTGTGTATAATTTCAACCCCTTTCGGCATGGGAGGTGAGCACATTTAGGGATAGGGGTCGAGATACGTTACATAAAAATAACACAAAAGCAACCAAGATTGGAGTCAAATTGGGAGGTTATGGATATATGACAAAACGAACAAAGCTGAGCACCCAGCATGCAATAATATTGAAAAACCTATGCTAATCTGCAATACTGAAATTTTTTCCACACTAAATCAGTTAATAAAAAATTGTACATCTAATTCTCAATAATTAAATATTATAGTATTTGATTCATGAATGGTTTATATATTTAGTTGGATCTCTCACTGTCTTATTAGGGACACTAGAGAGAATATCACACAACCAAAATGAAATTAAAAGTATTTCTGCGCCATTATGGTTATATAGAATGACATTGCTGGTGGAATCTAGTATTCACTTTGGCAAGAACAAAGGAAACAGAAGTACAAAAATTGAATACATATACTTAAATTAGACTTTTAACCCAAACACAAATATTAAATAATAAGAAAACAAACCTTGGTTTTTTCGTAAGGCTATGGTATGGCCTCTCAGCTCTTAGCCTCACATGTTCCGTATTCTCCAGAGTTCCACTGGAGGGTGGTAATGAGGAAAGTGAGAAGCTCATTTTCAGTGCAGAGTTTTCAAATCCTACACACAGAATAAAAATAATTAATGACATTCAATTTATAACATAAAGCATAAGTATTCAGATGCTATATTTTTTCATTTTACATGGTCAACCTAAAGAATAATTTCAAAAGCAACATTTTTCAATAAATTTTTGATATTGAGGAATTGAAATATCTGAGCAAAAATACACCACATAGATTTTTCTATATACAACCTGCAATTTTTTCTCACAAGAATAGATGGTAAACTTGTTCCAAGTGTAGAAAATATTAGTGACACACATGCTATGCAAAATGAGCAAATAAATGAGCAATTTTCATGAAGGAAGCTTCAATACTAGTAAATGGTGCAATGAAGTATCTTATCAATTGACAATACATAATCAAATGAATATAAGGAATGTGTTTATTTTAAGCCTTATGGATTCAATATTGTACATAAAACAAAAAACTTAGTATGGAAATACTATTATTATGAAAAAAATATAATTTTTATTAATTTTCAATCAAATGCACACTTTCTTTATATTTCTGACATCTCTCAATTTATTTATTTAACTTGAGTTCATATACTCTCCACTCTCCTTGTTCCTTTAAGTTTAAAATGTCAAAGTATGTAATAGAAGTCACAGGTACAATTTTGAGTTACCTCTGCAACCATTTGTTATAAATAGGTACATTCACCACAAACAGATTAAATCAACTACTATTTATCACAGTGTAGTTGTTGTATAAAATCTTCTTGGTAAATCAAGTGGGTTGTATCGTCAATTGATCACAACATTTCAACAACTGGCACCTTTGCAATCTTCAAGTGAAGAATTTATACAAATGAAATAATGACTTGTGTTCTGTTCAAGGCACACTATTTTCTGTATTTAAGTAAATGATATATACATTAGTTTTCTGTAAGTGTACTAAAATTAAATTGAGACTAAACAATTTTAATTCCACTTGCATTCTGTAGCTGTAGAAAGTATATGGCTGCAGAAGAAAAACATGCAAAATTTCAGACATTTGGTAGACTCATTGAATTTTAAAAATTATATAAGTAATATAATAAATAAACTTAGCAAACAGTTTATTTAGACAGTATCAAATCAAAGTAACCTGATATGAAACCTACAAAACTAGTATGAATTCCATGCTTTCATTTAATAATGTCTTGACATTATATTTATAAGTTTAATTCAAATGTGAACTTCACATATTTCTGATTGTACTATAATTAAAAAATGTAATACTTATTCAATATGACTGAAACAAGATACTTGTTTGCTTTTGTACTAAAAAAAACATAACAAATTAAGAAGTTGTAACGCGTGTATTTAGGTATAAGTTTTTTCTTTGTCTCGGAAGTGTTGTTTGCTGTGGTCTTGAGAATTCGAAACCGTGCACGTGCGTGGGGGTGGAGAAGATAAATATTTCCATCCAAGTAATTTCGTGTCCTGTCTCGATTGTTGGCCTCGACATGACAGAATAGTTAGCCATTGTTGACTACGCAACTGCAGCTTCGTGCTATAAATCTTGTGACAATGGAAGAATCAGTCAACTGGCATTTCGACGATGTTTTCTAACAATGAAAAAAGTAAACGAATGAGAGGATATAATGAAGGGGACGGAGATAAGCTTTTGGAAACTGGACAGTTGTTCTGTGCTCACCGAAGCTGGTGGATGTGATTAAGAGAGGCTCCGTAAAGTTGTTGTCTCTGAGATAGTTCGAGGCAGAATCGTCGTGAGAATGGGGCAACAATTGGTTAGTGAAGAGTTCACAGAATAGCACCAAACAATTTAGTACGACGGCTTGCCACCATTCAATCCCGGAGACCAACGCCTGAGTCAACACTGCAAATAACCCGTTCTGCCGGCTGTGAGATACGGAGACGTCGGTTCGAGAGCTACACAGGCAACACAACACAGAATAGCAGTGTGCATTTGGTACGGACGGCAGATCTCTTCTATGTAAAAAACCACAGGTGCCTGAGATAAGAGTTTTCATGTTTAACTTTAATAAACTTATATAAAATTTCTTTATTGGTCAAATATTTATTTTGATTTAACATAAAAACCCAGCCCACAAAAATTATTCTTTACAAAGTCTTTATCATTTGACTCTTATTCAAGTGCTGTTTTCCCTACACATTTACAGAAAACAAATGTTATCTATCAGAACAATAATTTTTTGCAGCAGGATTTACATTTATCCTTATTTGAAAAAAGTTCGATGGGCATTTATTTTTATACTACAACCCCATCACATAAAGGAAATGTATAATGAAGAATAACATAAATAATATGACCTTAGAAACATTATAGTGATAATTGTAAAAGAAACTTCATAAATTTCCTAACCACATGCTTCATTTGCGATATTTCCTATAACCGAGATTTGACAGCATTCATTTCTTAAAATCAGCTATAATTAATTATAACGAATGTAAAAACTTTATAATTTGTAATGGTAGATTGAGAATCATATAGAGAAGGATTGAGTTCAGTGTTCTTAGATATTAACAAAGAGTATTACACTGAAAAAAAACACTATTCTAAAATTTATTAACGCCAACCTGTAATTCATAATATTGAAACTAGTTATACATCTCACATTGTACACAATAAATGGTGTCCCTATTAGTAACTTTAGTTAGTCTTAACATAATACATTAAATAACAAATATCCATCTAAAGATAAGCCTCAAATAATATATAAAATATGGTTAACAAAATTAAATATAAAGGAAAAAAATATTTATTTATGTAAAATTATACTACGAGGTCACAAAGTTAGTGATGAAATGTAGTTTAATTTTCCATAAATAAATATATTTTTTCTGACTTCAAATTGGCTGTTGTTTATTTTTAAGTTGTCTCAAGAGTCAGTGTATATATATATATATATATATATATATATATATATATATATATATTAATAAAACATATTGGCATCTATCAAAATAATGAATATTTTCCTTACCAACAGACATTGTTGTGGGTTAAGTCCGTAAGTACTGGCAAACTATAGCCTAGGCATCTTTCTAGTTTTTCTGTGAACAGTTGCTCCCAGTCCTCCTTCTTAAGAAAGAAATTAAGCCAATATCAATATGATCTTCATTGGGCATACAGGTATACAAAAAATTACCTTATAAATTTTAAGTAAATAAAAATTGTATGGTAATATAGATATATGTTATATTATTACCTGGAATAAGAAAGACTAGGACTCTGGACAGAGCCCCCCTCCCTGTTTGTGAATTCCTGAAACAATACCAAAAATATATATTCAATATCATACAACAGTAAGTTTCACATAATCTCTTAAAAAGAAGTACTACAGGAAAATACTTTAATTGATTAAAATATGAAAATCACAAATTCTTGAATAAATTTGTACTTTAGGAACAGTACGATAGCCTTTAAAATTCAGTCTCTACAAATACATTTTAGAGAACCATAATGTAATACTTCATCAAAGCATTCTTACAAAACTTGCATAATCATATATCATAAATATGTTTTTCACAGTTAACAATTTGAATTACCTATTTTCGGACCTAAATATTTGGTATATCTGAAATAATGTGCTGTATTTCTGAATGCACTATTGCTCAGTAAATTAAAAAAACTATCAAAATATCATACAGCTCTGATGGCAATATTTCAACGTTTCTTCCAATATTTATATCTTAATGAGCCTAATACTCCCAATAGAATTGAATTAAAATTAAGCCTTTCCTAAAATTACATCTGCCATAAAATTTGAGTGCATTGAATGAACTACTTCTGACATTTTAAATAATTTCATGCCACAATAGTTGACTTTATAAAGACATTATGCCTTAAAATATACTAAGGGAATTCTGGGTACTTGCCAGATGAAAAAATGTATTAAAGTATTCCATCACATATTTGCCTGAACCCTGCAACAATGTTTACTTTGAAAATTCTTCAATGTTTATTTTGTAATAAATAAAGCAAAGTATTTGTATGATTATTCCGCATACAAATCTACACCCGTGGGGCAAATTTTACCAAATTTTGTACACATGTTCCTTGTGATCAGGAAACAAACACTGTCGGGGTGTGACACATTTACCAATCCTTGGAGCGGGGGTGGACAGGGAGGAAATATTCAAACATCCTAAAACGGCAGATATTTAAGTCAGATAAAATTTTTAGAGGTCAAAGAGACTTATAGTGTTTTTAACGATGATATCTGTGTATACTTTCAGCATTACAGCATTAGAAAGGTGCACCCTTAGGGGTGGGGGTGGAAGGACATTACATGAAAATAACTTGAATACAACCAAGATTGGAGTAAAATCAGGGGTTATGGATATATGACAACCCGTGCAATGCCGGGCACCCAGCTAGTTAACAATAAAATTAAAAAATATTTTCAGAAGGATTATTTATATTAAAGAGGTTTCATATCACAATTTGTTTTAAACGATGCTATTTCATCACAAATATTTAGTTACAACAAATCTCTTTAATTATTTGGTTTGTTTTCTGAAATTAGTCACCCCTTGCATTAAAACCTTTAATATGCAGAAGTAATTTACATAATCAGAAACAGTAGTTATATTAAAAAGTCTGACTGTAAAACATGGAGGGTGGATGTTCTCATTATTTACTCACTCTTATATATCTTTCTAACAATATTCCATAATTACCATTGCTATTATTTGCTGATTATACAAACCTAATATTTACTACAACTACTAGAAATCTGAGTACAAAGAAAAAATAATTTTATTTCATCTGGTACAATACTAACACAAATTATAAAATATAATTACTTAAAATTATATTTAATTGTTTTAATATTTTTCTGAAGAATTCTATTTCCTAATTTGAAGGATAAAAGATATGAAAATCATGTCTAAAATAAAAACTAACGGAATATGATAAATTTACAGAACAGAAATAAACAATACAAAAACCATCATAAGTATTCACATATATTTAATTTGAATATGAATCAGGATGTGCAAAAAAATCAAAGACTCAATTGCATTCTCTTTGCATCGAGACATGGCAGAATAGATAACATAATAACAACATTCTAGGAATTCATGTCCTTGTTGTACCCATTCATGAGATACTAATTTGAAACCCCGTTTGTGATGCAAGTATTATTATAAAGAATAAGGACTGTGTTAATAGGAATGTTGGGTTGGATAATTGTGGAAGGCTTTCATGTAAATTATTTCTCTGAGTTTCTGGCCTGAACCAGTGTTCCACACAGAATTTAAATAATATTTTGAAACATACTGATTTTGCATTTAAGCTTTCAAAGTGTACCAAAGTCCACACTGATAAAGACTGGGTCTGCACCAGCCAAATTACTGATAGTTTAAGAAAAAAATTGTGGTCTGATCTTAATGTGAAGATAGTTTTAGAATAAAATTATTTGAAATTCACAGGATTTTTTCAATGAAGGGAAATGATGAATTATTTTTGAGGATTTTGACTACTGTAAGTCTCTTTGCAATGGAATCTCTTTATACTCAGTCTATGGCTGTACATTGTGCAACTTATATGTCTTTGCTACACACATTTCTAAAATTTATTCGTTAAGTGTGTAGACTTTTGTATGGTAACAAAAGTATTTTAAACAAAGCCCATCAATCCCATAACAATAAAATCAGACAGAAACACGTCAATTGAAAAGAGATCATAAATGCATTGGATATAATTTCCAGAACCTTCAAGATTTCTCATACGCTGAAGTATAGTGGATATTAATGGAATCACCTGTGTGTTTCGACTAAAGTGTTCTGATCTACTTAAAAACACAAAGTCGTAGAAAAGTTAACCAATGTTAGTTTCAAGACGCCATATATTTACGGGTTCGTTTCTCCCTAAATAGCAGACTGTAATTACAGGTCGCAGAAGGTCGTAAGATGAGTTGCCAGTTTGAAATGCTGTCCCTGCACCAGTACAAAAACGACCGTTTCCGTTCTTAATCCGGAGATAGACCAAATGACCGCAAGACTCGGTCTCGGAACATTACATTCAAAACTGGTTCTCTGATCTATGCACTATTTTGCACTTATGTAAAACATAATTTTCGGCCCTTCACAAATCTGGATGCCCAAGTCTATAACTCACGAAAAATTGTCGACATATGAAATCCTGAAGACCGTACCGAACACACGTTCACTTGGAAATTTTACTTTATACCATCATCGAGTTTGAGACAAAGACATAATGAGTGAACACAGAGGCTACATCACAAGTAAACTACAGTGGTTTAAGATTGCTCTGAAATTTGCTTTTGCGATATATCACTTAGCATTATGACGGATCGATTGATGGTAGCGTTTGGAATCCAACGTGTTTCCAACCTCTGAAACGAAGGCAAATCCCTCCCCTACCATTTCGTGCAGCAATTTTTCAGGTCACTCGAAACTCTTCAAAGTAAAACATGTGCATTATGCCTGTACATATTCGTTATTTATTAACTTTTCCCTTCCTCAAGTTAATATTAATCTTTACTAAAATGTACTAGAAATTTATTTATTGGTTGCAGGTTTTCCGTTAAATTTAGACCACGTTTCTAGGTTTATGTGAAGGTACAATACATCACGTTTCATAAGCTAACTGAGCTTCTTTAGATACGGCCTGCGTGCGATGTTTCCTGGGTGGTCGGGGCAGAGTCCATCAGCAACCTGATATGACGCCAATCTTAAAACTTCCCTCACACCTCACGGCACGTTACACATGCAAAAATCCGTAAATCTCTCGCACTCCGGTGTCCGGAAGCTTATACTTACAGTTACGATTTTGGATTATATTACAATTAGAAAACGTCCTAGTTAGAGCAAACATGAAAATCATACTTAACGATAAACAAAGAAGAGAGATGAAAGGGAATTACTGCATTATTAAATAAGGCATGTGAAGTTACTGAAATTGATGTAAAATTAAGTGGTATATAATACAAGAATTTAGTTATAATAAACTTTAGGCATGAAGAATAAGTAGGCCCTACCGACGAGCTAATAAATAAATAAAAATACATTGCGTCAGTTAGAGAATGTCAACAACAACTATTGGCTTCGACCTTTACAGGAAACTAAAATACAACATTAACTTTTATCTTCTTGCAGCGTGCAGGAGGAGGGGGGGGGGGGGACTTTTCAGCTCGTTGCACGTCTACATGGAAAAGAAATACAATAACTAATAACTGTAATTTTTTTACAGCAAGCTATGATTTATGAAACTAATAAATATCATGTGAAATGTGGCACACTCTCGAAGCACTTGTCGCCTACCTACTTAGAAATTCTCGTACATATTAACACGTATCATTCAAAGACAACATTTATATATTTGGATAGATATTAAAAATAATATTACGCGTACGGAAGCTGAACTACTCCTAGTAATATTCTCTCTATTTCCTCATTTGCTGTATAATATATTCTTGATGTTGCACACATTCTCGGAAAATCGAATACGTAAAGGTTAGTCAGTCAGAGATTTTCAGACTGTTCCGTTTTTGTAATTCGAATATTACAATATTGCGAGAGCAGCTTTATTAACAATTCAATAATGCTAAACTACTTTCACATTATTAATATTAAGTGATAAAAGAGAGCGTTTCCTGGCAAGCTCTTTAAAATCGTAATTTCACTTGAGACTGCTATCATCAACTTGCAAGCTGATGTCTTACATTTCATAACTTAACAGGTCACAAAGGCCTACTATTGTCTTCTGAGAAAGAGGCAGACCCCCCAAGCCTTTAATTACATTCACACACTCAAGATGATTATCAGACGAAAACAATTAAACTTTGAAGCAACTGTTTTCTGCAGCGTAATAAAAGGTCTAAAAAGGTCCTAAATAGAAAAACTGAGAAGTTTCCAGAAATAAATTTCCGCAGTGACACAATAACTATTTCATATGACTTCTCACAACGGTTTGATACTAATTATTCTACGGATAACAACAACAAAAAACAAATATAGAACTTAGTCAACTAATATTTGACAAGCATAGATTTTTATTGTTGTTTTTTTAAATATTTCGAATTTAAATGGCGGAGATTCCAGGTGTCTTCACGCTGCTTAGCAAGTTTGAGATTGGGGGATTGTGAGCGAATTGCTTCAAACTTAGCCATCCTGGAAATAGACCACAAAGTAGGAACATATTTGTGTGAGTGAGTCAACTACCAGGAAATGCGACTGCAAACGAGTAACCGAATAAATATGCAAGTAGTGTTTCGTGTACGAAGAACAAAGAAACATCGAAATTAAAGAAGCCATATAATTGCAAAATTTTGTTAATGGATTAACCTAATTATTAAGTGCACATGCTAATTATGTACATTATTTGAATTTTGTATATACCGCAAATAATATGTAACCAACGGAAAATCTTGGTATAAAAGTTTTAATATAAATAATAGGAAAAAACACCGAGACAGATGGCAAGCTGTTTACTAACAATCAAAATATTAAAGTCATGATTTTTTTACGGAAAATATAGAGCTCGAGGCCGTTATTCTTATTTTACCTTAATTAGGATACTGTGGGCATGTAAGTCCCCAAATATTTCAGTCAATTTGTATTAAACTGAAGAAGTTACAAAATGTGAAGTGCAAATAGTTAACTAGCCCTAATATAAATTTTGATAATCATTTGGTCGAAGTAAAACGGTGTTTAAAAAGTGTTATTCAAAATAAAACATCAAACGAAGTATTTTCTAGATTCTTGTAAACGCAAACCAAACAGGACAAACAGGAAAAGGAATCAATTATTTCATACCCATATTCGGTAATGGCGACTGACAATATAAAGTAGGAGCCACCATAAAAGTTGACTATGATTTTCGATTTTAAGCTAAAGCGATTAGGAGAAGCATAAAAATGTTGATATCTACTTCGATCAGGAATACATAATATACAAAAACCTACTTCTATTGAAAGGCAGATCATAAACTTAAAATAAAAAATAGACCACAAAATAAAAGGACGTAGGTAAATTCTCGGTTTTAAATAGAACAATTAATGATTGGAGCACTTCTGGATTTTATAAAATAATAATCATTATATATAGCGCCTGATTATTTATTTAAAGTCCCATGAAGAAATGATTAGGAACTGTGTTTTTAAGTTTCGGGACAATTAAAAGAATATCTACGGAATTATTTATAATTGACTATATATATTATCATTAGTTGTTGCTAAAACAGCCACTGCGATCTATTGCATACACATAATAAAAAAACATGAAAACTATATTTTCCAGACCATATAATTTTCTCGTCAACTAGGCCAAGTGCTTAATGCACTTCCTTCATGAGATTCTTAACGAAAACTACTACCCAGAATATTTTATCGTGCTCATTTGAATAGCTGTATGTTAGTCGTGATGTTAAAGCAATTCAGGTTTACACGCCCTCAGGCGAAAGGGGGGGGGGGGCAGAAGCGTACAGTTGATACCGAAACGGAAAAGGAACGAAAGAGAGCAAAAATTGGAGAAGGATAGAGATGAAACGAAGGTCATTAATTTTGTAAACATGTGGGGTGGATCGACGTGGCAGATGGTGGAGCGTATTCTATTTTTTCTCCACCCTCACGCAAAAGAGGTGAGGTAGCAGAGAATAACGGCAGCCGTGGTCCTGGTGTTTTCTCAATGGAACCTTCAGATGAGCGGACGCAGCCACGGAGGGTATCCGGCTTAATCTTCTTATTCTGCGTGAAATTATTGTTAATTGTGAAACTCCGAGAGACACGGCGAGACCAACCACCGTGGGAATGCGATGGCACAAAGCCGTTGTCACGGGAAGCGGACTCGGAGCTTCACTAAAGCACAGCAGTGTCCATTCACGAGAAAAACGTAGCTCACGAGACGGCCGGAAGTATTTCCGGTTGAGCCTCTGTAACTGCTTTGGCACGTATCTTCCTTCACCGCACACGGATTGACCATTTGAACTGGGGAGTGCGAGAGGAAACGCCCTGACGGAGAAATGCACCCAGCGCTTCCTCCCACAAACTTCGTAAGAGGAATTACTGACTTAAATAACAATATTTGCAAGAATATTGATATTATGGATGCTTTTCTTAGAGATAAATAAGTTGAGTAATGAAAAACAAAGAGACAAACTTGGTGCACTGTGGAAGTTTGGAAACGAATAAAAACGATAGTGTGTGGAACAACAGACCCTAAGAAGTACGAAGGAATAGATACCAGTTCTCCATGGCGGTTCATCTGAATACACGGGTAGATCATAGCAATGTATGGATTGAGTCCTTTTTATTTCTCGGCATAATCTCCTTCAGCTCGAAATACTTCGCCCACATTTCTCAAACTTTATCAAGCCGACATAAAAGTAACTTTCCGGGGAAGGTCGCCTAAATGGTCGTCTGTTCTGATACTGATACTTGGAGGGGCCAAATCTGGCAAATATGGTGGATGTGGAAACATGTCAATCATCGATTCGATTTTCGCCACGTAAAACTGCACCGTCTTGATGGAAGACCATATTCCTCATTTCATGGCTCAAGCGGTCCAGTAATGACGCCCGATAACCTCCATTTATCGTTCGTCCTATTTCTCGATAGTCGATGTGTAAAGTTCCGTCTTCGCCTTCTTCAGAAGCTGTTCGCCTCCTGAGATCCAGTCTTTTCAACAGTTACGTATCTATGCAGAAACTCGTCAGGATTGCGACGATAATTGCCAAACCTGCCACTGAATTGAACACTGAGGAAACGCTGCACCCGTCTTGCTAATATTTCATTGAGCCTCAATAAGCCACGGGATATGACAAGAACACTGAATGATGGCCCTTCTCAGAAACAAACTTGTTTCCCTACTACCAGCGCCATGCCTGTTTTTATCGCGAGTCTATTGAAATGAGCATGGAATTACTTGGTTCAGCCCAGTTCAAGGAGAGCTACTTCAGTTTCTAAGCTTTCCACATTACATATGCTATTCTGGAATTATTACGTTCTTTCGAGGTCACTGCAAATAATTTGGATTTCCTGAAATCGGACAGATTAAAGACATTCTACATTCTACAAGATTTCGGTTTGGTGTGTACAATTTAGTGGAGTAGACTCATTTAGCTTTTGAAGTTTCCACAAACCTTACGTTTAGTTTATGCTGATTTTATATGAAATGTTCAACTTTGTTTTTACAGGAATTCAATTGAAAAACTTGAGACTCTCTGCTTGCTCAGTCTCAGCATTTTTTTGTTCCGCAAAAATAAAATTTGATCTTCCGCGATGAGTAACGAATTACTTGATGGGCCCTTCAAGGGTTAAATTACGACCACCAAATTTAATTCCCCCGTAAGCTTTTTTTTTCTTATCACTGTGAAGCTGATTTGAACCTCGTATGTGACAACGAGATTTCCTATATCCGCTAACTTCGTGCCTGTTCGTGGCATTGAGAGGCTCGGTGGCGATGTTGATAGTTTCTTGTGGGGCTTCTGCTCGTTTTCACCGGCTTCCAAAAGCCGCCGTTGACGACAAACAGAAACGGCACGCGCATACAAATCCCGAGCCTCGCCACGGCCATTGCGGCGAAGTCGGGCAAACTTATTAGCATAAATGCTAAACGCGTCCTCGCGAGTGACGGCTCGGAATGGAACCGGCGTCTTCGAAACAAAAGCACCTGGAGTGGCCGGAGAAAATAACGAAGCGCGTCCTGAATCTCTCCAATTACATTCGAAGCAAAGTTTTTGTTCCCGGAGAGTAAGAACTTTCCGGACTGCGAGCGCCGACAAAGTACAGGGAAAGAATTGATAATTTCCGTCGGACAAATGAGAACCCGCAGCCTCCCCGATCCTCCTGTTCACGTCGGATTCGGAGTCACGCAAGGTGCGAGCCCCCGCACTCCTCGAGTTTCTTCTAGCCCGGTATCGCGTGTCTTCGTGCTTCGAGGAAGCGATGGGAAACGCACGGCGTGGACGTACTGAAAGAAAATGACGAGTGCAGAGTTTCGCTAAACGCTGAGCCACACCCGGCGAAGCATTTCCGCATGAGTTGGCGACTGCCTCGGTGACTCACGAGGCTACGACTCCCTCCCCCACGTGCAGCAGAAGACACGAACCTGTTCCACTAATTGCCTGATAATCTCCTAAGCTATATCACAGCTGACGTGCACGCAGCGACTATCTTTGAAATCCGCCTCGCACGGTTTCAATACTCGCTCCGCTTAATGACCAGAAAATCTCTGTTTGCGAAGAATAGGAAAAGCTACAAAGTACTGCCATCAATCGGTGATGATCTATATACGATCATAAGCCCATTTGAAAACTACGAATTTGTTAAAATATAGTACACGATAGAGAATAACTTAAAAACAGTGATAATCGTGGCAATAAAAATGAGAAATTCTCAGACACTATAGTAGACTGTACAGTAAATAAATATTCGATTCGAAAAAGATATTACAAGTTACCATCGATGATTTCCCCAAGGTGTTAACACCCTGTACTTTACTAATATATTTTGTATATTATACGCGCCCCCCCCCCCCCCCCGAAAAAAATTGTCTGACTGATTGATTTGCAATAATAGTATAAAAATATAAGGTAATAGGTGACAAAAAAAGTAAATTGTTACGGTGTGAAATAATAACCAAGAAATAAATTATTATGAAAAAGCCCTACGTTTCAAAAGCTAAAAAAACTGTGATATATCAGCAGCCTGAACAGTGGACCAACTTGTTAAGCTCAGATATAGAAACACAGCCATCTCAGATTTTGCAACGTCTGTAAGACTCATATTTACTTTTATAAAACAGTCCTCCGCATTTTTTTAACCCGTCACACAATAGAAAAACTGACCAAGAATACTTCAAATACATCGTAATCAATATATATGTCTACGACGAGTATAAAACAAAGAAAAAGAAGATGTGAGGTTAAATAATATACATAAGATTGCGCATTGCTTCCTGAAGACATTTGTTAAGAGAGTTGAATATCCAGCGGGATGTATCCATTATTTGACTACAATTGTTCAATTAATACCCTACACTACACAAACGTTTTTACGATTGGTGAGAGCAAGAAGAAATAGGGATATTTGTACGAAACCAAAAACAATTTCTTTGAATCGAAAGTACAAGTGTATTCTTCAATACACACTCCTAGAGGTTTTGTGGCGCAGAATGATAATAAATTTCTAAACATTAATACGTTTGAAAGTGAATTATACAGCGAGGTGACCGCGTATTTCGGATATACGTTTGGAGATACTTTGCCAGTCCCATGATAACGAATCGGCTACAACTGCAAACTGCCATTAACCATGTGGCCATTTGGGCTAATAATTGGAGAATAACCATAAACCCAATGTGATGGATTCATCACAGTTCCTTTATCCCTAAGAAAGATACCATTAAGAACACACCCATTCCAAACAAAAAAACATAAGTACCTTGGTTTCAAACTCGATTAAAAAGTAACATGGTCCCAACACTCGTCAGATTAAAAAAAATCAATCACCGCTTCAAAATACTAAAACCATTAATTAATCCTAATTCACCTTTATCCCTTTCAATGAAAAAATTATTTTATATATCCATTATATATATTGTAATAACCACTGGACTTAATTTTAATTATAGGAATAATTAACAACAGTGATTAAGCTTAAAAGGAATTTATTATTGTTGATAAATTTTACAATTTACAAAACCTATTTTCTTGCCGAATTTCATCCATTTAAACAAATACTTTAATTTTCATTTATTTATTCGTGGCATCTATGAACATACAGTTCTGATATCATTACAATTAAATTACGTCGGATCTCTATATCTCAGGGTCATTACTGGGTTTGATAATTAGAACAAAATCAATATATAAACTGACAATTAACAATTCAAATATAAAAGTTAACCTAAAACAATCGAAAATAAGTGAAAAGAAAACTGAACGAAATCAGACTCTACCCTTTTAATTATCGTTTACAAATTTATTTAAGTTTTGGTTACTCACGGACCGTCTGTCCGGTAACAGATCTCTCTCTTGACTGTCCCTGGTACTTATCAAATTCCCGCATCCATAGTAACCTCAATATTCCATATAAATCCACCAAACAATAACGACTTCTTCAATATAAATAAAGACATAATTCACCCCAACCCCTTAATATTCGACACAGCTGCCTCTACTCCACCTCCCAACCAACATTGCCAATTAAACAGAAAGAGACCGAGAGACCAAATTACTAATAAAAAAACAACATAAGTACAGAAGGTGAAACAAAATGCTCCACAGGATACATATAGTATAATGTAACATCTTTAGATTGTAAAGTTTCGTGAATAATAATAAAAAAGGACTTTCAATTGCTTTCTGCGTGAGGCGAATTTATTCGATCCATCACGGTAATCTTATTTCGTGTCCACATTTGGTGAGATTTTTTAATAATATATGTTACATAGTTTTTATAAAATTGCTACAAAATATGCCCAATTAATCCCCACAGATGTATTGAATAATATTGTAGTAAACAATACAAACGGTTTTTAAATTATTATCTAATAAATAAAGCAGAGGGTTAGGTTAAGTAGGGTTAATGACATCTCGGGCAACGCCGGGCACCCAGATATATAAATAACAATCATTCACTGAGATGCAGCGACATTTTCCCCGTAGTTGCAGGCTTGTAGTTAACTCAAGTGTTACGTGAATGGTCAGTTCAATGAAAACGACAATCGTCCAATGACAATCACGAGAGATTAATGGCGGTTTTGAAGGTCCCGTCCGGATTGGCGCTAAAAGAAATATTGAACTCTGATTGGTCCGAGAAACGGAAGGGACGACGTAATAGTCGAGAATCTTCTAAATACATTTTCAGCGCAATTGAAGGGTGGAATAAAGTTTATTAATACGCATTCCCAGTATCTTTCCCGGATTATACAATTCTAAATCATTCAATAAAATTTTTTTAATTATATGAAAAATATCGTAAAATAAAAAATTGAGTTTTTTTCCTGGTTGGCTGAATCAAAATGAAACAGGAGTATTTACAGGTTGAATCTCACCTGGAACTGAAAAGAGGATCATCTCAATGCCAATTTTAAAATATTTTTGAATTGATATCGTTTAATCTGGGCTGTTATAGTATTTTGTTTACTTATAGATAATAATAACTATTATTTTTTCGAATATACGATTGACAATAGGATATTGGATTTTGTTCAGTCTGTTGTCTATGTGTTTAATAATAAAATTTAAACGGTACTCATTGGAGATTAAAATGTTTCGGACAATATTTAAGTTGTGTTGATGGAACGTGGAGTTAGAAAGTAGCATAGCTCTGTCTACAAGATTCTATACCATAGCTCTCTTTTGGTTTGGAGGATGATCAGAAATGTAATTGAGAATACGTCCAGAGTATGTATGTTTTCTGAACCAATTGGTGAGAATGGAAGTATTGTGAACATTTATGTACCTGAAAGTGACCGCCCCTGTGCTGAACGAGCGTAATGTTTACATTGTTCGTGCAGCCCAGGTAGAGAGAACGTGACGTAGCGTCGCGTCGCCGTCGGCAGCCGCCATTTTCGATGTAGCGCAGCGTCCGGGTCGTAACGACCTCAGCCTCTGAAGTTGCGTCACTGCAGACATCTTCGCTTCTCAGCTGCCACGGGAATGCTCATCGTGAAGAAGAACTAGGTACCTTTCCCTTTGTCGTCGACTTCGTACCTGTACGGCAGTCATTTGTGTGTGTCCTTTCGGATAGGTCTTACATATATTTTGAGTGAAAAATGTCAAATTTCCGCGGTCGGAAGACTGTCTAGTGGTCATCAATTTTAGTAGTTACGAAAGAGCAGCTATACAGGTGGATGAAGTAGGTAACAAGAGATAATATCCAGAATGACTGAGTGTGGGACAGTTGCTAATAGGTTTCTCACCATAAAGGATCTGCAATATTGTCGACGATAATGTTCATGAATTCCAAAGAATTTTTACAGATGCATGGGCTGTCTCAATATGGAATGTGGATGTTGTGGTTGACAGACCAATATTTGACTTTAGCTGGGTTCGTTAATTCAAGTAAGAGGTTGGATCCGCTGGTTTCACTTTAATAGCCATAATATTATGCAAGAGATTGTCATCGAAACGTTGCAGTCTAATGAAATTACCCTGTTGGAAACCCGAGAATATTTTCTTGCCAACCTCCAGTGGTGTAGGGGTCAGCGTGACTGGCTCACAGAGGTTCCGGATTCGAATCCCGGCGAGGGCATGAATGTGTGTGTACGTGAGAGAAACTCTCGTTAAAATTATTCCCCGGACAAGGTAAAATGAGTTCCCAAAATGAGTCGCTAAACTGTTGATGCGACTTAAATAAATCAATGTATTGAAGAGACTACAAATGTTTAATGAAATGTTTCCTTATTTCTTTTAATTATTGGCGGCGTAGCTTTGAGGCCAGAGCATTGTAAAGAACAGCATTGTTTGGCGCGAGAATTCGAGACTATAATGGTTGCTACGGTATACTGTCGTACGCTCGGAATTTTAGCAGAAAACAGTCACTCAGATATTCAGAGAGCATAGCTTGTGTTTGTGAAGACAGTTAGTGTGTTTTGGAGGACCTGACTATGGTAGTCCGACCTAGAGTCTGTGATGGTCGAATTCAGCAAAGTATGGGCTGAATATCATCAGTTTTTCTATTAAAGATTTTCCACAGCATACTGACGTGACCATACGAATTCAGCAAAATAGAAAGGCGCCCAAAGTGCTGGAAAGTGAGACGACAGTAAAATCAGTGCAATGGCCTGTCAGTGAAATTAGTGTTCAATAAAAATTAAATAATCCCGTGTGCACAAACCAGAGCAGCTCTAGAACAAAAAACCTTCACCTGTAAACCTTTACGTAAATATTGTTTCCCGCCAGATTTATATAACTCATCCAGATTTAAACAATGTATCAGATTTCTATAGTTTTTGTTTTTGGCAGAAAATTTTTATTTTTATTTTAAATTTTAATTTTTTTTTTGCTTTTGTAACTTGATAAAAATTACAAATCACTGTCCTTATTAGAGGCCCTATAAGCAGCACTGAAATTTAAATTCTCATAAAAGCTGAGGCATTTACTTAACAAAATAAAATGTAAATTCAATAAAAATAAAATTTGTCAAATAAATAATCTTTGATATCTTTTTTTTTAAAAAAAATTGTTGAATTTAAACTTCCTTTCTTTGTTTCTTTAATAAAATTGTATTTACCACAATATATATATATATATATTGTAATGATTAAATTATTAAATTTAATCGGCCCACGTTGAGGCACCAATTTGTAATGAATTAAATATTAACAAAATTTAAGCAATTGATTAATGGAATTATTTTATTTTATTAAATTTAAAGGAAAATGATTCAAAATAATTTACCAAATTTTAAACTTCACAAATTAATTTATTCCAAGTAAAATAACAACATTCCTTTACGTGATTATTTACATTTGTATTCTTGCAATTTTACAGATTTTATCAACTCTTATCTCAGGGTCCTTTATTTGGGCCTTATAAATAAAGAACCAACCTTTTTACGTTTAAATTAAACAATCAAATTTTACAACATTAGAGTTAAACAATAAAATGAACGTGAAACCGAAATCTGACGATTTGATTCTTATTTAACGTTTACAAAACTTAATTAAATTTCTTTCTACTTACAGTCTCTGCTCGTACCAGGCTTTCGTTTTGGGTTCTGATGCACTATACACTTTTCACATCTAACAGGCCATAATTTCACAGAATTTAAATGTATTTCGAAAACACTGTCCAAACTTTGGCATCTATCCACTGGAACGATACTCCGTACAGCTCCTGTGATCCTCTGCATTAACTCTCTCTCTCACCAGCAAATATGATATTTCTCGTTCTAACTATTGGTCAGCCAGATTGTTATCAACTCTATCTCGATTAAATTCGCGAACAGTTTTTACTATTTGAATTTCTACTGTGGCTTGACTTATTAAATTACTTTCCTGCAACTTTTACTCGATGAATTACTTTTCGAAAACCTTTACTTGATCAAATTCAACTTGCTACTTTCCTTGATGAATTTCTGCCCGCGACTGCCGCCGTTAGACTGGAGTTTTAGAATGCCTGCTGCCGATACATGTGTACCCATTATTGTTTTATATTTTCGCCGCTAACAATCCACCACAAATTTCCAATTATCAAATCACTAATGGCCTCTAATTAGTATTACAATATATATATAAAATTTTAATTCACAGGGAAAATCTTCCAGCTATTTTAATTAAATATAATTTATTTCACCGCGCTAATCGTTATTTATATATTTTTGAGAAGTCAACACACATTTAGGTAATAATTTTGAACACAAGCAACGCAGGTTTAACGTTTATTTACATCCAGCTAACCGCTAGACCTTTCTCCGTACCCGCAACTTTTCTTTCATAAGTATTACCCGTTTAATTAACACTTAAGCCAGGAAGTGATCGTAAAAGGAATTCCTGTTCGACAGGAGACCTGGTTTTTTTTTTAGCTAGATATCAACTGTTGACACCTTAAGATACGCGGCACTGTAACGGCTCATTTGATTATTAATTACCTTCATTGCTTATGGAGCAGCTCCACTATGTACATCCAACCTTGGAAAATAAAAATACGTTTTTAGTAGAACGACGTAGTAAATTCCAATTCGTTTTTCAAGAAATCGCGTTAAGGCAGGTTGTGTGAGTAGACATTTCTTAAAAGTCTTTAAGGCTAAGGAAAAGTTGCCTAATTAACACAAAACGGAAAAATTGCTATTATCTATGATAGTTTCTTTCGTATGAAAAATTCATCGTGGGTCTTATATGTTTAATATCGTCGCGACATTAGGTACAGGAAAATTTTTGAGTTTCTCAAGTAACACATGATTTATTTTTACGGCCGTTTTTATAATCCGCATAGGTAATGAAGGAAAAAATTACGGATGTGAAGTGAATTTTACGGCAAGATTACAAACGAAGGTCGCTCCGCGCGATAACAGGTAAGTTCTATAAATATAACACACCGTACAAGTAGTGTCGGATGGTATTATAATTGCAAACTAACAGAAATCCTTGGCTCCTCCCCAAGATTCTAGCAACGCTCTTCGCATCACACGGACGTTTACGAAAAATACTTCTCGCATTAAATGATTGCCACTGAAGATTTAGAAGCGTGACGTGGCCTCTTTTTACAGCTAATGTGTAACACAAAGAATAAAGCCATGCATTTTACGTGCTAAGTCATACGGATCTCAGGCGAAGGAATGTCAATGTCTGAGACAAGAGAAATGCAGTCTAAAGGAAATATCTGCATGTGAATGGTATCAGAACCGAGGCACGTGACAAGGACTTAGGTAAGCGTTCCCTGGCGATAGGGTCCCGTGACGTCACCTCACACGGAAACTATCCTATCTCGCAATCAACGCGCTGCTGCTAGTCCACATGTTTCTTACTCCTACTCGTTAAATACATTAAATATATTTACTTAAGAAAACTGAACCCGTAACTGCCAGTATCCACAAAAAGAAAAGCGCACTGTTGACAAGTTTAATATTTTTAGTAAAATTTGAGCTGAAAAATTAGCTTTACCGGTATCAACAATGGTGTAATAATACAGACGTTTGGACATGCACAGGTCTAAATTTGCGAAAATAACAAAGAAAAGCTATAATTAATGTTGACTGGACCCGGAATCTACCTCAGGACCTCCGCTAATTACCCGTGATGTTTACGTAAGTACGCGTACTTAGCGGATGGGTTTGATTCCTGGTCCGGTCGAGATTTTTACGTTAATTCAGTTTCACTGCCTTTAGACCTGAGCTTTGAACGAAGAATTTCTTCTGTCCTTGAATCAAATAATTTCTGATCGTTTTGCCGCACCTGCAAAATTTCAGCAAGTATTACTTAGTGAAGCTACGAGCTTCCTCGTGGTCTCAATAGTTCTGATCACATTAACAACCATTTATGAATTGTTCGGTTAAAGGTGTATCAAGTACAACTGCACTAATATCAGACGAAATGGCAAACGCTCCAGTTACGATATCTAAGAAAATCGTGAACACAATTTAAAATTGGAGAGCAATTGTACAAGATCGGCGGCGGCGGCGGCGGCGTTGCGGTGTAGTTTATCAACATGTAAATGCAGGCCAAACTTTCTACGCGGTTCCGATCGACGTTTATCTGACGTATCGGGAAACTCAATATACCCAAACACGATTTCTGCGATAAAAGTATAAAATACTGGCGCGGCGGGAGGCATTTTATCTCCGCGCAGTCGCGTGAGGCAAACGATTAAAAGAGAAATTTCCATTTGGTTAGCGTAGTCCCGGCACGAACCTGGACGAGAACCGCACCTGTTTAACCACGTTATTTAACATTCACCCCAAACCCTCACCCTCCCTCGTCGATACAGAATTTCCGCCCTGCGTCACCGAATCGAATATCTACCAAGTTTTAAGTGGGACCAGACACTCCCCGCCCAATACGACATTCATCAAGTAACAACCGAAACTGAAGAGAATTATAATATCCATTAATATATATATATATATATATATATAATACAATTTTGAAAATATTAATTTGAATATTTATTGAAGCTTGATGAAGTGCCAATATAATTGTTCATACAATACAAATTATATGATTACGTGTATTTGATTTATGTAATTTTTTTTATCTCATAATATATTCTAGAAACAAATACTAAGTTAACACAATAAAATAAGAAATTATATCATGGAATAGAGCCAAGAAGCAATTTAATCATTTACTTCTTAATTTTGATGGTCAATCCTTACCTTTCGGAGATATGAGGTCATTTGTTGAAGACAGTTATGATATAGTCCTCTTGCTGTATAATCAGTAAATAATACAGGTAATGATGCAACCCACAGGAGGAGGAAAGTGTTGAACAAGCATACAGGAGATATACTGTTTAAGAATACAAATACTTCAAATCAGAACCAGCGTGAGGCCCGACCAAACGTTACAAACGCCCCAAGAAAAAAACAGGTGCGGAACGTGGCGTTTGTTTAAGAACTGTTCACAAGAATACGAACAAAATATTTTAATTTGTCCCTAGAATTAGTTTCTCGTTTTGCCGTGCCATCCTAACTACGTTTCTTAATAGAAGATTACCTGCAAGGTGTGTGTGTAAACGGAGATACTTAATTATCCCCATCTGCTCAGTGCCAGCCTAACAAGATGCGTCGGACTATAATTAGTAAGTCTATACCCTATGACAACGTAGAAAGGTTGAGATATTAAGAGCTGCTGATTGAGTTCTATGCTAAAACAAGAAAATTAATTTAACTTGCATATTTTCAATCAAAATTGTGTAACCACAGAGAATCAATTTTTTTTCATAAAAACAATTTAGGACTTGATAGTTGATAATTATGACGATTCAAGGACATGTTGTGATTGTATTTTATAATTGATTAATTTTCATTAGCTACAAGTATACTATTAGATCCAACAAATTTAACATATTTAGGTTTAGACGAGATTAACATTTTACTAACAAGGTTAAATATATACTCAAATAATGTTTAGAATTGTTCTTTGTTCTCGTATACTTAAAGGAAGGAACAGTCAATATCCGACATTATCTGCGAGTTTTAATGCGTTGGAAAGATAATATTGGCCATAAACCGATTGATTGGAGAACGAACAATTGTGTGAGTTTCCAGCACGATAAGCAGCAGATAGTGGAGCCGTTTTATTTCCCAGAAGCTCATCAACACCTCACACTTCCATTTGTGAAACTATCACTAATATGAAGACTTAATGATTCAACTGAAGCCATAACAAAACTCGGAGAAGCAACCGAAGGCTTTACGGGGAAGTGCGTTTTTCGGCAACTCGATTATACGCTGACACATCGCCAGCGCGGGTAAAAAATAAGTAAATATTCAAATGACAGTCTTAAGATTCGGCTTGGAAGTCTACAGGTCCTATATGCACTTTTGTACTAAATATGGTACGAAATAATTTGCTTGGACTTTTCAACGTCTCGCCGTAGACAATAAAAAATTGAAAACTCGCCAAATAACAACATACAATTATATCAACGATTAAACATAAATAAACGCGAGTTAATGTAAGAATAATAATATCCTTAAAGTTACAGATATTTTTCTAGTATTCTCCACGCCTAAACCCTCAAAGAAAGAGTCGCTACTTATTTCAACAGGTTTCAGAGACTTACGTTTAAAGGTTCCTGAAATGTGTCAAATTATTTTGCAAATTTAATAACACCCCACTTCTGTTCGATTGGATTTCATCGTTTGAATTAAATATGTAACCGTACCTTGCTAAATTTCTCTCAGTGTGAACGTTTACTCCCGTAATTTGGAGGGTTCGAGGACAACTTGATTGTTCGCTATCACATATAATGAGAGAACCGCAAACTGTGCGTCACGGGTAAAGTGAATGGCAGGTAACCATAGCAGACACACCTCAGGCTGTCGCCAACATGACGTCACACTTTCCGGCTGTTAAAACGTGATGGTCGTTAAAGCGTGGACGGAAAATTGAAGCGCGAAGTCGCGTGTCTACGCGGGTCCAGGCCTTTGGCCACGGAAGTTCGTAAACGCTGCATCGCCCTGAGAAAAGCTATTTTAAGCTGGGTGCAGACAATTAGCACCGGAAGTCAGGGTTGCGCGATCAGCTGCCGACAACAAAGAGCTCCGCGGAGGAGTTTTTGCGGCGGGATCGCAGCTCCATAGATGGGATAAAAATCCACGCGGCCGGCGAGACAAAGCCCAGTCTGGACAACGCCAATTCAAGACTTCGCCATCTCGACCAAAAGTGACGCTTGATCCAATCACAGCCGACACATTCGTTAATCATGCTTAATGTGCAAATATTCCGGAACGAACCAGGCTGTATTATTTTCGTTGCTGGCCTCCCTGCTTCTCCATCTGGGCTACGCCGTGTCGCCTCGTTTATTTTTCGTCACGATTACGTTAATTGCTACGCGTACGTGTTATTACTCCTATAATCGCCGAAGAGAAACTGTACTGCTACCGTAAAATCGCACCCAACCTGTAATTAACAACGAATAATTTTCACCAGAAGGTATAGAAGGTAAGTGTAGAAGTAGACTGATTACGAAAATAGATAAACGAAAACCATGGAAGCATATTTTTTACCTCGAGTCTAATTACAATCCAAAGCGAAGCCTAAAACAATGGAGTAAGAATATATTTTAATGGAGATAAAAAAATGACCTTGAGTCAGAAAACTATACCGTTTATTCTCATAAAATATTATTTCAACGACGTTTCGTCCTCATCAGGTTTAACAGTTTTTAATCTACAATTTAGAAATTAATAACATAAGTATTTCTGAAGTTCTTTACGAACAATTACAAATTATTTTAATTAACTTAATTTTACTTACAATTTTGTATTCGATTCACGCGTAAAATGAGGCAAGGTTCAGCTTCCTGTTGCAACCGAAATGAAATGTGGCCGGAAACTATACTATAAAGATTTAAATTTCATTACAATATTATGTTACAAAAATATTAAATTAATAACAATTAGTTGTAATTGTTCTTTAAAAAAACTTTAAAAAAATTAAAGTTAATAATTTCAAAATTGTAGATAAAAAACTGTCCAACCTGTTGGGATCCCAAAAGAGGATGGAACGTCGTGTAGTTAATTGTTTTTAATTAACATAATTTCCTGACTTATGGCCGTCTATTTATTTATATTATTAAAAAAATCCATTTTTTTCATCATTAATATTTTATTTGTCGTTTTTCAGCTCATAAAAATTTATTGCAGCTGAACCACAGAACCGATTGGACGTTAAAATAATTTTACAGAACTGATGTTACAGATGATTATAGTCAAATATTGGGCCGAAAGCTACTGTAAAAATTACTGACGAATTTTAATAAAGTTTTTATATTATCAAGAAATTGAGACTGTGTAAGGGTTTGAAAAACTGAAAATTGTGTAAAGTACTACAGAACAAAGGGCTTGAGGAAGAATACGACACAATATGGAATACCTTAAAAATTAAGACTTAATATTTAAAAGGCGTAAAATGAATAAAATATTACAATTTCCTTTCATTCGGCTCAAGTCCCCTTCCGCCGCGTAGAAACAAAAATAAATGAGAGGCCGTAAAAGGAACCCATTCTTTTTATGCCGTCCACTCAGATGCCGTTTTACGGTCTCATATATTCAACTTCAAGGCCAGGCATTTGTTCTCCTTATATCACTGCTACAAATGATTCAGTAAATGAATTTCCTTTATAGGATACTACAATTAATAATGAGCGTTAAAGCTCAGGACAAAATTAATAAAGGATTACAGCACAAAGGATCATATTCGAGCAGGGGAAGAAGTAATGAGCGGGTATAGAATAACGGAATGCGTCTAGAAATTTCATTCATAAACTTTAAAGTAGACATTCGTCGGCATTCAGATATCATTCAGAACAAGAGGTATAAAGATTGTGAAGAGACGTACAAAGAACATAGTAAAATTGCAAAAAGAGAGAAATTTATGATGGAAGGATGTACTCAGTATATCATAAATTTTACAATACAAATCACGATGAAATGATGTAATTTGAAAGCGTCAAAGAATTACAGAAACGAAATCTATCAATTAGTAATTACGCTATATACATAAAGAGTGGTATCGAAGAATTTGTGGAACGTTCAAGAAGTTAGACACTAACGTGTAATATCCTCCTCACAATTATACTGTAACAAGTGGGCTGTCACTGTCGTTGTCATTGATGAGCCAAAACGGCAACATCAACCATGAGAAATACGAGAACTTTCGGCGCGGCTCGCTGTAAAAAAACCTTTGTGAAGGAAACTTACATAATTGAAGCGTCGCTACATTATAATATTAAACAATTATTTACAACAAAAAATTAAGCTTACTTTAGATGAAACAATAAACAGAAAATCTGAGCTCCAGAGTTACTACCGCGTGAATGCGACGTGTTCCGCGCATTACAGAATGAGACAATCAGGGGGTCGTTATCAAAGACCCTCGGAGTATTAATATAAATTAAATTTCTCCGTTCTACACAAAATGAAATACAAGTGTAGCGGCCATGTTGGGAATAATTAGGAGTCATCGCATGAAGAAACAAGGTATTACAGTACCACACTAATAAATGATTGTATGAAAGAAGCCCAAATAAAAGGAGAACGGATTATTGTGTCGGTTGTATATGCGGAGGATATAAGCGGAAGAAAAGCTAGAGTGGGAGGAAGAAAAGGAAGCAGATACTTCAACAACGGCGTATAGCACGTAAAGCAACTGGAAAAGTTTCTGAAACGAACAAGGCAGGTCTCTAGGTACCTGACGATCCTCGTTCGACTACAAACAATACTGGAAATGTTTCCTTTATTTAGTTTTTGCAGATGATCCTCATCAAAAATATTCTGGATATATATAAAGAGCTTAATTGTGATGCAGATATGAAACAAGATGCACTTAAGGTTAAAACATACCTGTCCTAGCTTTCCGTGAGGGACATATATTTCTTCTCGCCGGTCAACTTTAGAATATTTATTTTCTGTGGTTTATAATGTTTTTATATTATATATATTGTAGAGATCAACAATTTATTATGTACATTTTATTTAATTTTTTCTTTAATACTCTTTTCGTCGTAATTATAGAGGCATGAGCATTGTTTGGAGAAAGAATGCAGAGTCTGTAATGGTTGCTACGGATTATTGTCGAAAAGCGTACGCACACAGAACTTCGGCGGAAAACATTCAGTGTTTTGAGGGAGCCGGACGAGTAAGTTTTGGGAGGCTGAACAGAGTGTTTGGAGGGCCTGACCAGTATGGTAGTCATGGCGAGTGTTTTGGGGCCTGACCGGAGTGGTTATGGCCGTCTGTTGTGGCGGACCGGCCAGTGGTGGTCGCACTCAGCGTATGTATTAAAGGGAACAGTAAAGTGTTGAGGCGGCATATTAAGTGAAACAGTAAAGTAGAAAGGCGCCGAAATTATTGTGAAGTGAAACTATATAGCAATCACTGCTATGGCCTGTAAAGAAACTATTTATCTTTAAAATTAAAATGATCACGAGTGCACAAACCGGTACCAGAGCAGCTCTGAATAAAAATGGTATGTAGAAACCTGATTTAGTAAACCTTTATGTAAATAATTTTCCGTCAGATTTCTCTAGTTTTTGTTTTTGTGGTTGTTAGTTTATTTTTATAAAATTTTGCTATTGTAGATAAAATTTGTATATTCCTTTGTAACTTTGGAGATAATTGCAAATCAGTATCTTTATTAGAGGCCGTGTAAGCGGCCCTGATGGTTTGATACTCATTAAAGCTCATGCATTTATTAAAAAAACGTAAAATAAACACAATTCAATGTAAGTCAAAATTGTAATTAAATAATATTTTGTTATCTCTTTAAAATAATTTTGGTTTTATTTCAAGGTGAAATCATGATAACTTTCTTCCTTTGTTTCATTTAAATTAAATACTACATAATTTGACTCTCTAACGTGATGGCTTATTTTATTTAATAGTGTATACCACTATATATATATAGAATAGATATATTTAATATATAAAATATATAAATATATATAAAATATATAAATATATATAAAATATAAATATATATAAAATATATAAATATATATAATATATAAATATATATAAAATATATAAATATATATAATATATAAATATATATAAAATATAAATATATATAAAATATATATTATATAATATATTGTAATACTAATTAGAGGCCATTAGTGATTTGTTAATTGGAAATTTATGGTGGATTGTTATCGGTACGAATATCAAAGGCGACAATACATAGGCGAGCTTTCTTGGCCGCTAGCGTTTTCTAAAACGTCAGTCGGACAGCGAACACAGATGCGGGCACAGATACATCCAGAAAGGTCGCAGTTTTGAATTTGAACAAAAAGTATTCGGACAGTTATTTATCAAATAAAGTTACAAGAAGTAACTTAATAAGTCACGCCGCAATAAAAAATCATTAAGTAAAGAGACCGTCACTAAATTTCACCAAGAAGAAATTTGTAACAATCTGACTAATCATTAATTCGGAAGGAGTAGCAGTTTCCAGTTGACAGATCCAAAAGTTACAACAGTGTTTCTCTAATCAATTTAAATTCAGTGATTTCATGGCCTATTTAATGTGAACTGTGAGGTGCGTCTGAGCCCAAAGTTTAAGCCTGGTACCAGCAGATATTCGTAAGTACAAAGAAATTTGATAAAGTTTTGTAAACGTTCACTTAAGATAGAATCGTCAGATTTCGATTTCACGTTTGTTTTATTGTTTAAATTCTAAGGTTGTAAAGGAATTTGATTGTTTAATGAAAATGTAACGGTTGGTTCTTTATTTAGAAGGCTCAAATAAACGACCCTGAGAAGATTGTTAAAATCTATAAAATTGCAAAACTTCAAATGTAAATAATCACGTCAAGAAATGTTGTATTTTACCTGGAATAAAATTAACTGTCTTGCAAAGTTTAAAAGAATTTGGTAAATTATTTGAAATCCTTCTCGTTTAAATAAATAAAAATTAATTCACTAATCAGCCATTTAATTCTCTCAATATTGTTTATTCGTGATCTTTTTGGTTTCACCAACGTGGCCAACTATTGAATTCAATCCATTTAATTAATCTTTTGTTTAAATAAATTGTTTAATGAAATAATCTCTTTTATTTATTACAATATATATATATATATATATATAAAATACATAAATATAATATATATATATATATACACATAATATTATATATACATATATTGTATATATATTTTTATTTCTTATAAAAAATTGTGAGAATCTGTTTCGTTACGTCTGCCGTTTGCTGAGCAATCCATCATGGGCACCGGACCAAAGAAAACTGAATTTTGCGGGTCCGATTACGTTTAACGGCGTGCCAAACTCTCGCTATTAGTGGAAGGAAAAAGACTGAACGAGGCCGTACTGGAGGAACACATCTAAATTCCATACTTCCGTACTTTTATTTACTTAATAACAATGTAGGCTAACGAGATGTACCAGCACTATGAATAATGTCTCCGATTATTCAAGGAGCAAAGGACGTATGACAAAAAATATATTTGAACAGCCTGTTTACACACCGACTGCATTAATTTTGAGACCTTAACGAAGGCTATAGGAGAAAAGTTTTTACAGCGTTCCGAATCAAGAGTCGATTAGGCCGGATAGAATAATATGACGCAACGGCTTTGTGGCTACGTTGAAACAGGAGACAAAACACGCATACATAAGCACACGGATAAAGGTTTTTTAACGCCAAAATTGAAATCATTTCATTAGTCTCCTTCTGACGTTTTTTTTAACAATGGATTTAAACAAATTGATGAGATATAATTCAGGTTTTTCAATTGCGATGCGGTTGAGTGAAGAAAGTAACAGAACTGGAAGGTTGAAAAACGAGCTAAATTATTTTTAATTCACCTTCAGGTATTCGGGAATGAATAAGAAGTACATCATCTGATTCGACAGCCGAAATGGAACTCCCTGAGGTTTGTCGCAGCTCTGAATCACTCTCCGTCCCTTACGGTGAAGACTTTTCGAAACGTCGGAAATAAGTTTGCGTTTAGTCGTCTCTGATGCATTATTCTCTCAATCCTGAAAGCTCAAAAAACGCCAAATAATATCAGGAGCCAACGTCACGTCCGATAACGACCGATGAAGCAATTAGTTAAGTTGGAACTTGTGTGTGATAAGAACGTAGTTCAGTTGAGCATGCAATGTCACGAAAATCTTTTCGTCTTTAATTACATACTTATAATATTCAATTAGTGTACGAATTGAAACCTAATTATCTTAATTTTCACAGAGTTTTTGTCCAAACCATGTTGGAACGATTTTCAAATTTTCACTTTATTTTCTAACAAAGCTCATTTCCATTTAAATGGCCACATCAATAATTTAACATTGTCGGTATAGGACCCGGAATAGCGAAATTAGGTTTATTACTGAATTAACCCATGTCAATTATGTACATAATTTTATTGTATATACGGTAAACAATTTTTATACAACAAAAAATCGTAGGATAAGAGTTTTGTAATAATTTATTTTAAACAAAGGCCCGGAAAATTCTAAATTAACCCATGTCAGGTATGCACATAATTTTATTGTATATACAGTAAACAATTTTTATACAACAAAAGATCAAAGGATAAAAGTTTTGTAATAATTTTTTTTCAAAAAAGGCCGGGAAATTCTAAATTAACCCATGTCAATTATGTACATAATTTTATTGTATATACAGTAAACAATTTTTATACAACAAAAAATCGTAGGATAAAAGTTTCCTAATAATTTTTTTTATAAAAGGCCCGGAAAATTCTAAATTAACCCATGGATGGTATGCACATAATTTTATTGTATATACAGTAAACAATTTTTATACAATAAAAAATCATAGGATAAAAGTTTTGTAATAATTTTTTTTAAAAAAAAAACGGGCCCAGAAAATTCTAAATGAAAAACACTGAAAGCGTCTACATTGTCCTAATGTTTCAGTACGGGAAGTAATTTCGTATCATGGTGTTATTGAAAAAGCAAGGCGAGGCCGTAATCGTAATTTACGATCGGTATACAGTGTTATATAACATTTTATTCAGGCTTATAACAAAAACAATGAGGATGTACCACACGAAACGTCTGGTATCTCTCGGGAAAATACGCCGGCGAGGTTTCATGATTTAAAGTAAAATTTTTGCAGACTTTGTAACGCGACGGTGCAATCCTGAATGTTTATTTTAGTAAATTTTTTCTATTGAGTGAGTAAAAATAAAGAATTGGCTCGCCCAGTATATAATCTCCACGTAATGAATTCTGTTTAATTGCCAAGCAAAATACAGCTTAAATCACTTGAGACGGGGACCTGGGTTCGGCTCCGCAAATTTCTCTCGTTCGAGTAAGTGCGGGTACATAAAGCCTGCGGCCCTGAGACCGCCTCAGACGTGCTCAGGATAGCGATCACTTCGAAATGGAGCACTGGCTACCTGGCTTGCCTCACTAGCAGTTTCCTACCAAAACCTCATTCTCAACAGCCGGTACGAAACAACAATGAATACATTTGTTACGGCCCCCCCACGGCAGACATGAGATTTTTAGAAGCAAAGACATTACATTTAGCAGTAATATAACATTGTAGTTAAACGACACTTCATTGAAACATAATTTTCCCTATAAAGGGTAAAAATCATTATACTTTACAAACCTGCTAGAATATGACACAATTTCTTATTATAGTGCACAAGGTCTCGACATTCTCGGCAAACGTCTCTATATTTGCATGCAAGCTGATCCATCTTTCAATGATTTCTTATAACAGGAATACTTGCCCACGTCTGTTCGTTGACCCTTCTGTCAGATTTTTACGTCGTGGTTGCGTTACGAAATATCCCAAGAAATTCGCATACATACCGAAACATTTTAATCTCCTTTAAATTTTATTATTTAACACATAAAAAGCAGACCGAACAAAATCCAATTTTCTACTGTCAATCTTCCCCAAACACCTCAAGCCAAATTTTTCTCCTACTCCCTTAATTTAAATTACTATATCACAAATTTGTCCAAATATTAAAAGAATATCACATACCCATTATTTACAGATCCACTAATACCCTTTCATACTTGATTAAAAACCACAAGGACCCACTTGACACATACAGCAAACATTGCGTAGTTTACAAAATCTCGTGCTCTAATTGTAACTCCTGCTACATAGGGCAAACAAAACGTTCTCTTAATACACGTATCAAGGAACAAATGTCTGATATCAAACTTCCTATTGATGAACAATCTGTAGTATCCAAACATATCTGCAATTCTAAACATACATTTGATTGGCAAAATGCTAAGATTTTAGACATTGTCAGCAGGTTCAATTCCAGACTCATTTCAGAGATGCTTCACATTAAATCAAACATCACAGCTATTAATGTACAAACAGACACTATGAAACTCAACAATTGCTATGATCCCTTATTATTACGCTGTTTTCCCATTGTCGTTGCTCCCTTATTGTTACACTAATCCTTCGGCTCTGTCGTTGCGTTACGTCGCTTTCGAGTGTAGTCAACTGAACTGACAGGTGCAGTTGTGTTTCTCTAGGCTCTTCTTTGAACCTGACGAAAGGTACAAGGATACCAGAAACGTTGTGTGGTATTTATATTACCCTTTTAGTCTGAATTGGCTGTCTTTATTATTAATTATTCAAATTCGCATACTGTTTATAATTTTAAATTGATATGCATATGACTATAACAACACAATAAATAAATTTAATGTCGCAACAGTCAGAAAAGGTTTATGAATTAACAATGTAATTAATACAATTAGAAAAATATATCCCTAGGTTTCGTCCGTAATTTGGGACTTAATGAGTGAGAAATTAAAAGAACACGAAACCTTCAGGATTGATAAATATGATAATGTAAAATTCAAATACTAAAATTCAAAAGCAAACATATATGTTGAAAAAAAATTCAAATCGTATTTAATAATCATTTTCTGACGTAACGACAATTACATTTATGTATGTTTTTAATTTCATTTCAGGCGAGACTTCCTAAATAAGCTTTGTGTTACAGACAGTTTCCCACATTTATCACTGCAACCAATTTCTTCATAACAGGTTTTTACCTTTTTTTTCAGTGTGTAGAAATACGCACACACTTTCCTGTATCCGTGCCGACTATTTTGTTTTCAATCAGCGTTCTTTCAAAACACTATGTACGAAAGCGCCGTATATTTTATCATCCCACTGAATTAATAATGTCGAACCAATTTCAAGATTTATTGAAAGCAAGTATATTTAGAATTTTCCGTCTTCCCTACAAAATCACCCTATATCCAACCATGTGTTGCAGTGTTCTTATTTTTAACGGTACATTACCCTTTATTATTTTCTTCGCTGTCGACGAGCAATCCATTATTAAATTCTATTAAAATCGTCTTGAAGAAACATAACGTTTTCCGTGCCTTTTAATTTCCGTACTAAACATGTCGATCGTGTCAACAAACGGTTGAACCGTGTGCAAGTAGTATTTTACGAGATCCGCAACTTAAAAAAAGCACCTTGGACACAATTATATTTTTGTAGAAAAGCGAGATCCAACCATTTCCAGACCTGACGGTCGATTCCTGTTTCTTTTAACTCAATCAAACATATAATAATCTTCTGTATTGCGTAGTTACACATTTATTGATAAATATTTTACTCAGTGTTTTGTCTTTATGGAAATATTTATCAATATCAATTGTTTGCATAAACTGAAAATATTAATTGTACGTTTAGAAGATGTTGGGTTTTCTGTGTTCCACATTTATTTTATTGCATACGCCACCCCATCTACCTCCACCGCTATAGGTTGTTTTACCAAAACAATATTTGTTCCTGCATCTTAGGGAACGTACGTGCAAAATTTGGTAGAAAGTGCGCCACGCGTTTAACTGTGCGTGGAACTTTGTTTCAACTTCCACTCCTACTGCCTGAACTACGGCTTAACCAGCATGTTGAATGTCAGAATTAAACTCTGTGACTTACAGAAGTACGAATACGACAGCAATCTTAGTTGTTTTAGCGTTAATTTTATGAAACAACCCTCCACCCCCACCCCTAATGGTGGTAGGCGTGTCTTACTCCTACAGTGTTTGTTTCCGCGTAGTGAGCAACATGTGTACAAAAAAATAATGAGTTTTTAAAGTGTATCGGGATCGCAGATGAATCTTCTTTAGACACACAATTGACATGATGTCATTTTGAAAAACTAAAATCAACACAACTGTAACGAAAGAATCGAGCGTTAAGAGACACAAAAAAAGATAATAAGCATTTTTTAAGATGTAATCAATCGAATGGCAATATGTTCTTTAATCGTGGTTCTTAAAGTTTGGTTTGTCCACTATGTGTGAACAATCCCTACATGAAATGTCGTAAGATTAATTACTGTGTTTACTCGTCGTTAATATCTACAATAAGAAGTGCAATGATATTCCTAAAAAAAAGTGTTCCAAGTCGAAAACAATACAGTTATCCGAACCCAATCATTCTAAGTGAATTGAAAATTTATTGACAATGGTTAGGAAATTGGTAAGGACATTATTCTGGTTGTCTATGTTAGAAAAGAGCAAAGCAGAGAGATTAATAAAAGTAAAGGAAGTGATAGGAGCTGTTTCTAACGGTAAAACGTCTGTTCGTCTTCAGGGAAAGAAAGGAAAATGAAGTGGACAGTCATCGAAACGTTGCGTTCTATCAACGAGCTTCACCCAGTTGGAATCCTGAGAAGACTTTATCCGAGATGGTCAGTATTACAAATTAAAGTATGAAATCTTTCCGTCCTAACTCGTCCTGTTCCAGCGCTGCCTGAGCTGTGACTGACGTCACATTGGTGAGAATTGGGAAAATTCCTGAATCAGTTCAATCAGGATTGACAGTATAACCATAAATTACACGAAAAATTCGTCAGTATTATTGGACACTTATTCTTTCATCAGTCTTGATCACAGAATTGGGTTGAACTGATGCCAGATTGATCTTGTAAGGACCTTGTGAGAGTGAAGCGCTGCTGCACCGAACATCTGGAAATAGAGCGTGGGTACAGAGAATTGCTCCATCGTCGACATCTGACCGTTAGACCTGAAGCCTCGTCGCGGTTATCCATTAGCATATTATTGAGGAGGGGCTGCGTGGGGGTCTCCAAATTAAGAGTTGGTTTCGGCGTGCTGGCCTCGGGATGTAGGATGCGTATTGTTTGGCGTGGTATGCGAGTTCGAGGATGCCTGTGGGCCGCCACGGCTCGGCGTAGGTCTGCACAAGCCAGATGTGAGACAAATGTTCACGGAAGTTGCGAGGAGACGGGGAGCATCCTCGGAGGTGGCGTCAGACGAGAGGCTCGTGTTAGGTTTCAGCGGAACGAACATGCCGTGGCGGGGTTGCAGGTAGAGGTAGAAAGCACGGGCTCGCTTTCCTCGGTCACGCTCCGCTTGCGGGGTGAGCTTATCGCCGAAGGAATCCTCCCTGTGACCTTTCGATTCCGACGAGCGCTTTCACCCGTGCTACCCCGGCTCGGCTGCGTCCTCGACGTCGTCCACGGACGTCGCGAACCGGTCCGAGAAACCGCAGCGGCCTCTTTCGTAATCCCGCCTCTCTCGGCCGGAATCGAAGTCGGCAACCGCCAATCTAAATAATGAGACAATGTGCCGCTTTCGAGCGCGTTGCACGTCGCGACGCTGGGGAGAAAGCCAGGGTGTGGTCGCTCCCGCTTACTACGTCCTCGCAGTTTGGCCCGCCGCGGTTTCTATTTGCCCGGCTACGCAAATATTTACCTCTTGCTAAACTCCCAACTCTCGGAGCCACGTGTTTTCGCGTCTGCGACGAAGCTGCGTGACGCAACTGAAATTCCTTCCCGCATGTTCGCCTCGAAAGACGCCTCATTGTACTCGGCCGCGAGAACCTATAAAATTCCTTTTTACGTTCGCGATCCTGTCTTTTATGCGGCTGCGAATGCGAGCAGGTTTCTCGGATACAGAATCCGCTGTAGCGTCGATTTCAATTTCCGTTCCTGAACCGGTTTCCGTAATTATGATCGCTTGATACTGACGTAGTATTTTTTTTACATGGTCGTCGGAAAATTACGAAAAGCATTGCTTTTAGTTAATAGGATACTGAATGAAAACTTCAAAGAATACTGTTCGGAGTTTGTAAAACCTCCGGCTCGATACAATCCAGAACAGAAGGGCTACACAAAAATAGAATCTTCGGAAGATTATCCGGAGACATCCGTCTTAAAATGTATAAACGATATTCTAAATATTTATCCAGGGACGACCATACAACTACAGCAACTCTTGATTACTTAATACATCAGTAAGAAAACAGTCGTCGCGTTCTGTATCGGAGAGAAGGTGAACTTCAATACAGCCGTTGACACCTGTGTTTTGTTTTGTACATTGATGTCGTTCCGTTGCACGGGTGCTAAATCTTAACACATTTACCATCAAATATGTGAAATTATAATGATATACACATATAACCAAAATTTTAAAAAAATCTCATTTGAAATAATTAGTCAGTTTTAGCACATTAAAAATATATTACATTATAATGATTAACAAATATTAGGTATTGATTTTACCATCATTCTATGTCTCCTTCAGTACATACAAAATTGGGAAAAATCGTGGTACGTGCTATAAAATTAGTTCCACAGATCGTAGAATCTTTCGTATTGTTTTTTTCTTCATTCGATGGAGTATTGCTGGAGAAAATTATACTTTTGATTCAATATAAATATTTCTGCTTTATTTCGCGAGTGCTGTGACGTCATTATTTTTTGTAGCGCAGTTATTAAACACAAAATTATCACAGTTTTTAATTACAATTATTTCCACCGTTATGCTACAGGTTTCTCACCACCACAGTACCGTGTAATTATTTACATAAAACCGAAAAGTATTGAATTGTATATTAATCTTTTGTCAAGAAGCAATTAAACCTAAATCTAACTTTTCGTAGTTCCGTACATACTTTCGACCCATAGTGCAAATACATTGAATTTTATTGCAATCCCAACAAACATACTTCCGAATTTCTTTACGAATAGAATACTTAAATATACTCCTTGAGTATTGGATAATATGATTGTCCATCAGTCTTCATACATTACGAAAAATTGAATTGAGGAAATTGTTAGCTAGATTCACAATGTAAACAAATAGTCGCCATATTGAAGTCACGAAAATTAACTTACATTTTCCGCAAGGATCGTAAAGTATTTCGAATTGTATTTTATTATAATTCGATGGAGTATTGTTGGATAAAATTATACTTTTTATTCAATGGAAATATTTCTGCTTTATTTCATTACGGATAAAGGAACTATTTCCTTTGTTCGTGGCGTAGTAACGTCTCTCTCGCATGACGTCATGCTATTTTGACGCGCACTAATTTAACACTAAATTGTCACATTGTTAATTATTATTCCTTCCACCTTTGTGCTACGGGTTTCTCACCCCCACAGTACCGTCTCTCGTGTTTTGTAGAATATGTGTAGAATTTTTGTTGGAATCTGTCCACAAGTCTAAATCTGTATAGAAATTAACGTAAATACATACTTTTTTATTATACAGATACATCAGTAAGAAAACAGCAGTAGTGAATGGTTTTAATCTTATAAAGTAGGATGTGATACGTCCTTAGTAAACTCCAAACATGTCCCTGATCTTCAAATACAAAGTAATTATAGGGAAAGACTGTTGACATCATCACTTTTATCATTAAAAGATCGGTCCCGCCTTGAGAGATAAGGAAGCATTAGAAGCCATGTTGTGATTGTGTCAGCACTCCCACTTTATTCATGTTGTTTCTCAAATAAAAACTGATGCAGAGAAACTGCAACGACTGGAAAAGCGTTCAGAACTCAATCATCATACCCGAATACTTTCTCATCACAGAAGAACAGTACATATTTTACTGATCGAATCTGATTCTCTATTCACCATAACCTGACTTCGTCCAGAATTGAAAGCCAAGACAAAATGTCAATCCTGATTTCCTACACAAATCAAAATCTGACGAGTTTAAGCTAAATATACTGCAAGCATCCAATGACAGTTTAAAAAACACGGAACAGGTCAATTATTACTATCTTGTTGATTTTCAAATTTTCGGGTTAGCAGCCCTGTCACAGTTCAGATACAAAGCAAGCTGATAATCGATGCTCACGGAAAGCTCGTGGACTATTCATGGCAGCAAGAGAATGATTCGTCCCCCAACTCAAATATTTGTGTTGGAGTTACTTGTTGAAGTTATATTCCATGTTCATCAGTCATTACAGTGCCTTATCCGTCATTTCCCCACCCGCATCTCGACATCATTCCGGATATTTGGAAATTAATTATATTAAATCGCTATGCAGTTTGATATTACACAGAAATATTTTAGAACGCTTTTGCTAAGCAATATAGACTAAGGACGGGGAGAAACGCAAAAGAGTACTTAAAACTAAATTAATAAAAAAAAATTTATCGTTATTTGGTCTCGTACGAGAACGATTTTCGAGGTGATATCAGAAGGGGATTTTGGAGGCCTGGTAATTGTTCCACGTTAATCAAAAAGGGCGGTGGTTCAATATCACGTTACTTGGGGCGAGAGGGTCAGACCCTTGTACATAATAATGTATTACACGGTGACTGAGAAAAAAGTTCACAGACAGCTTGCTTATCAATTTCTATTTCAGCTTTTAGCAAGTTAAAGAATATTTTAAACCGCGAATTAATAACGTTTCACGGTATTTCGAAAACTATAAAATAATGTTCCAAAAAATTGGAAAGGTTACTTCTTGAAACGTCCGCAAATCCGTAGATTGTAGAAGAATGTCCTTGCCCGAGAAGTAAAGAGTTCGATTCCAACGACGTTCCGTAACTTTTACGCAGAGAATGTAAGCGGTAAAGTGTCACGAATCGCTTTGTCGGATAATTCCTTGGGCCGTAATACTTCGAAGTGGTAATTACGACAAAGCAGCACATGCCGACGTTAATTAGGAGACAGCAGATTCTCAGACACGACTGATCTTTAGAGGCCAATCCTCGACGTTTGGCAGGTAAATGAATTTCACGCAACTGTAAGTCCGTTTTGTATTCTTCATATCAACGAATTATATTAATACTGATTCATGAATGGTGGTGATCTCTGACCCGGAATCACTGAGTTTAGTAGTAGTACATGATCCAGGAAGCAATTGTCATCCAAGTTTTCCTAAGACTTCAATAAATAGTTCTCGGAATTCACACGGGTTTTGCATATTTATATTTACACGCAACGTTTCGACGACTGAAAGCACTGTCGTCATCTTCTAGGCGAAGTGAATTCCGAGAGCTATTTATTGAACAACTTCACCGGGAAAGACTTCAATCTTTGTTCCTAAGACTTGTTCAGGATGACCCTAAAGCTTGTGTTATCCTTAGACTATAAGGCCAGGGCAGAAAAAAAATAGAGTGGTGCTTACTTGAACTATTTACCGTACTGTGTTGCCGTTACTGAGTTCGACAGTGAAGTGTTTGCTACCGCGTTGAACTGTTACAACTCGATTGATCGACTCGGTCACAGTGGGTGAACAGTTCAATTTAATCCTGGATTATAACAATGGAAGAGGTACAAACAGAAACAGTGGCGATCGTGCGCAGCCTCACCGAAAGAAAGTCACATAGAGAAATGGATTTGAGCAATGGAAGGATTATATGCTGAAGGCCGTTGAGTCATTGGAGTCCTACTTCGAAGGCGACCACCAGTAATTGTGCATACTATCTTAAAAACAAAGTTACAGCTTCGATCACGCAATTTATTAGTACAGCATAAACGGGGCTAGTCTTTTTTATTTCCTAGTCTAAACGTTCACTATAAATTTCGCTTAAGTTAGTTGGTCAATTCCTTTTAACAGATTTTCCGTATCTGTTAGAATCAAGATAACGGGAAATTGGCATGCTGATTTCGCCGCGACTTCGAAGGCATCGCAAGTAGAAACGCAAGAACAATAGACGAGCGTGCAGGGAAAGGAACGAAGCAACATCCGAAAGGAAATAAAACACAATACAAGCGATAGTCGGTGAAAAGGGAGAAACGAGTCCGGTCGCCGTAAAAGATACAGGAAAGTTCATGCCCGGGCTCTAGATTGATCAGGAGCTGGTTAAGTTCGATCCCGTAAAACACTTTTCTGACCAACTTTCGACTTACTTTTGGCTGTAATGGGACGGGCGTAGAAAAGTTATGGAAAGACGATCGTTTCATCGTCGTAAAAACGCCACGTTCCTGCGTAAATCTGAGGGGAAGAGAGACTTGATAGGGAATTAGGCACGCGAACACTGGGTGACGGACGTTGCGAGAGGAAGTGCGTGGGTGGGGCCTCCAACCCCGTATCGATCTGGGAGTGTGACAGAAACTGCGGCAACACCGCCGGACCCGGGGTAATTTCTTATCGTGCCCGCCAAAGTTAGTCCCTACCTGCGGAGCGTCGATTATCTCCACTAAGACTGAAACGAGTTCGTCTTCCTCCGGCTGACTCGAGCGAAAACAAATTAAACTAACGCGAGCGCTTAGGTGGTCCGAGACCGTGGATTCGAGGACAGAAGGTAACAGACCGCGACATCGAGTGTCGGTCGATGTTCCGGATAAATCCTCCCGCCGCGGGTCATTTGCGACCCGAGCGTTACCTGCGCTTTTTCTCCGCTCCTCGCTCAGTTCACCATTCAATTTTCATATCTCTAGCAAACGAGACGGAGGCGGCTGCCCTTGCAACTTCGTCGACTATTCCGACCGACAAAAAGAAAAATTGATGGAGATGAACAATGAGCCATGTTTCGTACGTTGCCTACAACTAGCACTGCACGCGAAATTCGTGTCCAGGGATATCCTCCTAACATGAAGCCTTTTTGAATCAAGCATTCGTTATTCCGGGATAAATCCATACAATAGTCTTCCTGACGAAATAAAAACTATACAAAATTTATTTATAAAGAGTTGCAAAGCTTTGTTGAGTAATGGATCATATTACTCGCTGTAAGAGTTCGTAGATAGGAAGGATAGATTAGATCCGCTTTACTGGTATCCGGTTCTGCTATTATTTTAAGATTATAATGCTGTAGAATAACTGCCGACTAATTTTCTTTTTCATGTTCGACAGGAATCGAAGTAAGATTTGCTGCTGGAAACTCCGCCAAATGAAAATTGAAGATCACTGTACATATCATTCCTTTAATTACTGTTATTGAAATATCTTTAACTTTGTCTTAAATTATATATATTTTTTGTAAAGTACGTTTCTTTATTAAACTTTGTATTTATAATAATTTATTATTATTTTCTTGATTTTATTGCATCAGTCCTCGTATGAGGAAATAGGACACGTCAATACTTCAAATTACAACATAAGAATAATAAATAAATAGAAGTTAACATAAAAATACTAAAATTCGGGAACACAAATTTCCCTGTCCTACATAAAATAATATGAATAATAACAAAAAATTATTTAACTATTCTAAGGATATAACGTAATATTTACAGTTCTAATAAAAATATTCCGTCATATTGTTATGTTGTATTGACATATATTTCTTCGACCGAGGGCTAATGAAAAGAAAATAATAAATCTAAACCACAGACAACTCATTCGCCAATCACGTAATTTATTCAAAGTTTTTAGTTTGAACATTCTCGTCACCGTTGATTTTTACCTTTAAAATGAAAAAAATTACGTGTGATAGGAAATAATGAATAAGAAAGATAGAAAATTCAGACAAAAAGCCTGCCTCTTTCGTCAGGTGCTAAGAAGAGCCTAGAAAAACACAACTGCACTTGTCATTTCCTGATTACAAATTTCTACATCACAAATTTGCCGAATATTCAAAGAATATTAAACATCCATCATTTACGGATCCACTAATACCCTTTCAAACTTGATTAAAAACCACAAGTACCCACTTGACACCTACAGCAAACATTGTGTTGTTTACAAAATCTCGTGCTCTAATTGTAACTCCTGCTACATAGGGCAAACAAAACGTCCTCTTAATACACGTATCAAGGAACAAATGTCTGATATCAAACTTCCTATTGATGAACGATCTGTAGTATCCAAACATATCTGCAATTCTAAACATACATTTGATTGGTAAAATGCCAAGATTTTAGACATTGACAGCAGATACAATTCCAGACTCATTTCAGAGATGCTTCACATTAAATCAAACATCACAGCTATTAACGTACAAACAGACACTATGAAACTCAATAATTGCTATGATCCCTTATTATTACGCTGTTTTCCCATTGTCGCTGCTCCCTTATTGTTACGCTAACCTTTCGGCTCTCCCATTGTCGTTGTGTTTTCGTCGCTTTTAAGTGTTGTCAACTGACAAGTGCAGTTGTGTTTCTCTAGGCTCTTCTTAACGGAACAAGGATACCAGAAACGTTGTGTGGTATTTACATTACCCTTTTCCTCTGAATTGCATATCTTACTTAGTCATGAGTTTTACCTTTATTTAGTAGAACAGGAAGAGCATTTCCCGGATTAAAAACTTGTATTGTAACACGAATTAAACAGGCCATTAATTGTTTTTAATATAATTAAATTGTTAGCGCTACGAATGCGTGAAGGCGACAATGTAGGCGGGTTTTTCCTTTGTTTAACAATAGAGACCGCGCGCGGAGAAAACTCAGTATGCACTTGGAGTAAGCCAGTCTGGAATCGGCGATTGAAAGGTGAAGGAGTCAAAAATCTGCGTACGAGATGAAACTGTTAAAAGTCGACGGGGAAATATAATACAGTTCAGTTCACCTAGAGCAACAAACAGTAAAGTTTGCAGTTATAAAGTACGAATGGCGAGATCCTGTATTTTTATATGAAAGCAAGCAAATATTTTACGGAGAGATTTACATAATAATTTGCACACGGTAAAGCAAATGGTTGCTTCACGCTGATTGAACAATTACCGCATAGAGGAGACCGGAATCCACTAGTTGACCAAAGGGGGCGGCTCATCCGAGGTTCCAGATAGCAGAGGACGAGTATTTCAATCGTGTGTATTAAAATTTTCAATGAAGTGTAGAGTCTGTGTAAAAATGGCCATTTAGTGTGGTAGTTTTCAAGATGCAAGAGAAAGATCTGGTACCAGACAGACGGTCCGTGAGTAACAAAACTTTTATACAAATTGTAGACGATAATTAAAAAGGTATAGTCAGATTTCGTTCAGTTTTTCTTTTCATTTATTTTCATACTAGCTGGGTGCCCGGCGTTGCTCGTGTACTTAATTATATAAACTCGAAAAAGTATTTAATTGAATACTTAAATATATTCCTTGAGTATTTCAGGATATAATTGTCAATTGTCACTCAGTCTTCATACATTACGAAATATTACATTGATGAAATTGTTAGCTAGACTCACAACTAATATAGCGCGAAAATTAACTTACATTTTCCGCAAGGATGGTAAAGTAATTCGTATTCTTCTTTATTACCATTCGATGGAGTATTGCTGTATAAAATTATACTTTTTATTTAAAGAACATATTTCTGCTTTATTTCATTCCTAATAAAGGAAATATTTCCTTTGTTCGTTGCGTAGTAACGTCTCTCTCTCGCGTGACGTCATTGTCTCTTGGCGCGCAGTAATTTAATATTTAATGATCACGGTTTTTAATTATAATTCTTTCCACATGTATGCTAGGCCGTTTCTCGTATTTTGAAGAATATGTGTACCAATTTTTGTTGCATTCTGTCCACGCGATAAAATTTGTATAAAGAACAACGTAAATACATACATACATACATACATACATACAAATATACATCCTTTTTTATTATATAGATTGTTTTAGGTTAACTTTTTATATTTGAATTGTTAATTGCCAGTTTATACATTGATTTTGTTCTAATTATCAAACTCAGTTATGACCCTGAGATAAGAGATTCGACGTATTTGATTGAAATGATATAAGAACTGTATGTTCCTAAATGCCACCAATTAATAAATGAAAATTTAAGTATTTGTTTTTAAATGGATGAAATTCGGCATGAAAAATAGGTCTTGTACATTGTAAATTTATCAACAATAATAATTTTTTAATTTAAATCTTAAAATAAATGTTGTTAATTATTCCTATGATTTAAGACCATATTTTTAATCATTGTATATTCGACGTCTTCAACGTGTGGCTAATTATTCAAATTTTAATTAATTTTTTTGTTTATTGAATCATTAATTAATCGTTAACCTGTGTTTATTACATTTATGGCTTCACCAACGTGGGGCAAATTAATCTTTATCTAGTTGTATATTACAGCATATTAGGAATTCGCTGCTTAGTTCGTAGTATTCTCTACCCAATAATGTCACGTCTTGTACATAAATATGCATCAAGTGTTTACGGAATACCGTCGACGAAGGAAAGAGCACAATGGTAATAAAGAAGAATACATGAATCGTCCATTTTTTTAAATAAAATATTATCGGGCTTCTAACCGGGCGAAAAAAATTGCATGCACGACATTTCGACGACGCTCACGTGCACCCAGAAAGGCTGCATTCTTTATCATCCATATTCGTTCCACGTGAGTTTCGACGTTGTCATGGGCGCGAACCCCGCAGACGTGAAGGCAACTAAGCAATGGTCTGAAAAGATCAATGGAACTGGCAGCGTTGGTGATCTTCTCTTCCCAGAAGTGGCAGGTGAAGCAAATGTAGACCTCGTTCGTAGTTTGCATCACCCCAACTGAGAATAACCCAGACAACAGAGGTTAATATTTTGCAATCTTTGTGATTTTCCTGAAACGACGCCATTTCACGAATAATTGGCTCCTCCTTCACCATTTCAGTAGTAGTACCGCCACCTATTTGGACGGGAAAAAAATTTCAAGTGCAAGCTATGTATTGATACAAATTTTACATTACATTAGTTAAAGGGTTTTTCGTCTAATTTTTTTTAATCAAAGAAAGACTGTGATCAGCGTATTACTATCCCGTTCCATGACATGGGCCAGTATCTATTCGAATTGCCGGTGAGAAAAACTGTTCCTTCTTTCGTTAACCAGATAATTGTTCTCGCATAACGACGGTAGAATACCTCAGGTAGGAAATCTCACAAATTGCAAAAAAAAAAAGTTTGACGAAGTGGAATCTCTTCCCGTCTCCGACGGGCGTACTCTATCATCGGCCTGGTCAAACTCTTGATACATCTCAGAGCCAAATACTGGGTTATGTAACCTGAAGTTGTCAGTCTTTATCGCGACTCAGCTGACGAATTGATGTGGTGGTTTGTCGTCAGCCTACCAGGAAAAGACACGATCCTCCGTATCTCTAGCTTGGCGAGGGTGAGTTAAAATCATCCACTTCCGAACCCATTTTCACACAGCTACGTAAATTCGCTTTTGTATAACACACTCCATTAAAAGACTTGTATTTTCATCTGTACAGATTTCTCCAGTTGACATTCACATACAATCAGGAATTCAAGCTTTGGAAAGTCACCGAACTCTCCACCTACACGAGCTAACATGTGAATTATTTACCATAATTTTTGTAAATTTATGAACCAAACTGTAAAGTCGAAAGATAAGTTTTTATGAAATAATAGTAATAATAATAATAAACCATTCACATATCGACAATTTAAAAACAACAGTTCATCGGATTTTACACTCTATCACGTAGGGCCAGTCGCTCACGTTTCATTTTATCAAAATCTCGAGCTTCATACATATAAAATAAAAACCATTATCAACGATATTAATTAAATCCGGCATTTCCACGCTTGATGTCGACGAAAGTGAGACAGGAAATTTACCCCAAAACAGCAAACTCGTTAACGTCATTTACTGACTGAGTCAGTTCATTGTGACAATGTCGACGTAGGAAGAATAGGCGCAACGGTTAGGCTTTTGAAACACATTAGCACCACAGAAACTAGTGTTATGAAATGGAATAATAAACATTAAATATTTAGGAGTGACGATAAGTAGAGATCAATAAAGTTTGGAGAAAGATATTTTAGTTCCCATTAAAGGATATTACCGTTTGTAAATAAAGTTCTAAAGAAAGGTCAAGGATGTAAAATCACTAATTCGTGAAATTCTTGTGTATGGAGTAGTATTTTAGGACTCCTGTATGGTTAATCACATCCAGTCTCAGTGCGAGGTGTGCATTCACCCTCTTCCAGCTAGAAAGCTAGACAGAGGTATCCATTATCTCAGCTGGTGGAAACATAGCAGGAATCTCTTCCTTCCCGCTTCCTTAGCTCAAAGATGCGGTTTGTTCGTGATCTCAAATTTCCTGAAACTTCCTTTTACTTCTTCCTTATTTATTACAATTTAAAGAATGCTAACAAGCCTCCTAAATGAATGATGAATAAAATATTGTAACAAAGTGACGCCAAATTGACAAGGTTACTGTGTGATTCGCTCGTCAATGTCTTCCATAGTATCTTCATCGGATATAAAGGAAACTAAGTCTTTTCGTGATTAAAATCAGGAATAAATCAAGATATCTTATGCTTTTACACATCACAACCCCATATTCTGAGTGACAACCGTTTTCTTTTGTGTGGTAGGTGAGAAAATTATTATGGCAAGCCCACATTAATAACCTCATCCCCAAAACTAACAATAAATACAAAACCCTATACCAACTATTAAACAAAAACATCTCACTTTCAATCAATATTAAACTATTAATCCATCTCTCCCCCATCCAACCCATCTGGTCCTACGCCTGCCCTATCTGAGGCTCCACCGCTATAGCCCACTCACAAAAGTTCCAAATTTACCCAAAACAGAATAATCTGACAGCAAATGAAAATTACGACAAAATTCAGTGTAAGAAACCAGCACCCGCAATTCAAATAATTAACCCTCAAAAAACGAACATGGATAATTCACAACCAACAAACAAAAAAGAACTGCATCAACGAGCTCGACGAGACAAGCTGATAAGAAAGACGCCAGTAATCCTGAACAGAAGACAAGCACTAATACACCCAAGAAAACCAAACCAAACCAAACATTCAGGATCATAAATATAAGGCGCTTAGTCAATCATTATATGAAGAAGAAACCAGTGCTCCTCCTTTCCCTTTGGAACAGTTAAAGACTCTTATACTAAATGCTACCGACTCAAAGAACCCAATAACCATTATTAGAGATTACCAAATATCCTCTACATCATTCATAAATATATTGGACTCTTTTTACCCACACTTAAATGATATAACGGCAAAAATTAAAATAAAAATGCTCATAAATTTAGTCAAGAAACAAGAGAGTGATTCATATTCAGAAGCAGACGCCTCCTAATAAAAACAGACTACGACCACAGTACAGTGGAATCTGCAACAGTTGCAGCTTCAAACAAATTAATGTAATGAATTACGCTATTATTATGATAAATGATTAACAAATGCGAATTGTAAAATGTAAATGTAAGAAACTCACATTTGAAATGTATAATTATTCTTTCAAACTGTTCAATTGTAAGTATATTATTGGAATCAATGTGAGTCGCAGTATACTTATGTAAATAAGCACTATTTGTATTTTATTTATGGGTCGCCAATGACCAAGTTGTTAGCGCGACCATTATAAACCATTAATTTTAAAGAAATCCATCGCTCCATTACCAGTGCTCCGTGGTTCCTAAGAAACTCTACAACCTAGAAAGACATCCAAATCCCTACCGCCAACACAATAATCAACAAATCCAAATCCTCAGCACCCTAAATCACCCAAATCCGACGAAGCCCTCGCCGCCCTCAAACCGTGATCTGAAACGCAAACTCCCAATAGACTTCATACTTCGCCGCAATACTCAGGCAATTCCCATCATCCCTACTCGATAACCCATTCGCTACTCAACACACCAAACCTTTACAGTAATAACAAAACACCCAACTCATCTCACCCCAAACCCCTCAAATCAAGAACTCAAGGGACTGGACTCTCCACATACATAAGCTAACATGTGAATTATGTACTATAATTTTTGTAAATAAATTTATGAACCGAAGTGTAAAATCGATAGATAAAAAGTTTATGAGAATAAATGTAAAAAATTGAAACAGCTGCCCTTTTTGTATGTCCGCTTACGGAGATTGTCTTTCGGGGAAACGGTGTTCAAGCTGCATTCGTTTCGAGAAGATACTATGACGTCAGCCGACCGTTGTTGGCACAAGTGTAACATACAGCCGGAAAGTATTAATGTACATGCAAGGTTATCGCGAATAGAATGCAGTCGAGTCTGTCTCCACCATCTGACAGTAATTCTATTTCTTTCGTGTTCGGTGGAGCAGCATGAGCAGCATTATATAAATTCTCACGCAAAATTAGAGTTGTGATCTTGGAGGGGCCGCGAACAGTTTGGTCCTGCTGACGGAGTAGTACAGGCAATTAAACATGTGTTTTATTTTGCAGGGCGATGCCCCACAACACAGAGCAAGACACCTGGCAGTTTTCTTATTTAAAAAAAATTAACTCTTAGTCCGGAGGCTTTACAGTTGTGATAATTTAACATAATAACAGTATTTACAATTTGTAAATATTTAACAAGTAAACTTGGGGTCTTGGATATGACCTTTCTCATTCCAAGTTAGAGACGAGAGAAACCGACTAAGTAGTTTACAACATATTAACGAAGGTTTGCCTGCATGATGTTTGGGAAATATCTGATCATCGGGGAAACTTTGTGTTATGAAACGGAATAAGGAGGTTATGGGGATGATGGGAAGAACGGATATTTAGGGAGTAAGTAGTGCCAGTTGTTAGAAGTTGTTAGGCAATTCCGGAGTGATTTAGGTGCGGATGATATGAATTGGGAGTTTACGTTTGAGTCTGCGGTTTTGTGGAAGTTTGCTGTAGAAGAGCCCAATGGTTGGATTTGGGTGGTTGATGGAGCTTTTTTTATTAGGGATTTGGTGGATTTATGAATTATGGTAGGAATTAAGGGAATTTTAAGACCTTTGTGGATAACTGAGTTGAGAAGGGGGAATTTTAAATTAATTGGAGAATTTGGTTTTGCATTTTGTTAGAATGGGAATAGGCAGTGGATCCGCATATGGCACATGAGTACGACCATATGGGGCGGATTAAGGATGGATAGAGAAGTCTTGGTGCTAAGGGATATGGGAGATATTCTCTTGACAAGAGGGAAAAGTTGTTTTATTTTGATGTTGATTCTGGAGGTAATGTGGGCTATGTGAGGTAAGACACCAACTGAAAATCTTATAACAATATAAGAATTTAATTTATGAGGATAAAACACAGTGAACAATTAATGAATTGTAATATCATTTTCTATGTAGCAAAATAATATATTTTGTAAAGGTTAGAATAGAGAAGTGTTATATGTTCATTAATAGCCCTGCTGATTTGCTCTTTACTTATTTTCTCCAATCGTTAAAAATAAAAAAAATTATCAATCAGAAATATCCAATAAGATGTGACTCGGCATCTGAGTCTGTTATGCCTTAGTTGTCCGACAAGAGGACGTCACCTGCGACTCAGCATCTACGCCGACCTCGTTACATTCTTATTATTAGCGTGAAGTTTTGTTGCGTTAGCATTGTTGGCCGTTCGCATTTACGAAGGAGAGAGAGCACACTCGTGTCCGGGACAAAAGCTCGGTTGGTTACCTGCTCGGAGCTAAACACAGTAACCCAGAGATAAGGCCTAGCTGACCTTCAACGTGTCTCACGATATGCACGTGATAAGCGCTAACTGCCGTACCCTTAGTCCGCCATATTAGAAACCCCGCAAATCAGAACAACGGTTGCGTAAGCCTCTCCCAGACTGCGTGGGCGTCAAAAGCGAAGCATCCAGATGTTCGCGTGCGTCGATAATTAACAGAATCCGCAATTTGGGTAACGTTCATCTGAGCGTAATTGCAGACCTTTCGTTTCCGTGAGAGCCACGCGGGCCCGCCTGCAGTTGCGATAGATCACCTTCATAAAAACGGGAACCGCGAAATATTAGCGCACGTCTGCGGAAGCTCGATCCCGGCAAACTATCGGCACGTACAGATGCGAGCGTTCTAATTAACCACGGTGACTCGCCGCAAATCTCGGCGAGCTTCTCCGCGCGATCCGGAAGCGTCCTTTCAAAATATTTTAACAGCGTTTCGCCTAAGTTTGTTAATAGGATGCGTGCTTGTGGCGGATGCAAATCGAAGAGTTTTTCCGCAGCCCTTCACTCGCGGCGGAAGTGTGCCGAACTTACGCGTCCCACTTACGCCATTTTCCGCACAATTACTGCTCGGCACAATTTCCATCATGCAACAAGTTTTTTTTTTTTTTCCAAAAAACAAAGTGTGAAAAAGAAATCCAGCGTGTCTTACGCGGTCGCAAGCTGTATTACTAATAATTCAGCCACGAAAAAAAAAACTACTTGTAAATGGGACTTTTTCGACTACACTTTCCATACCAGTAAGAGATTCTAACTCTGAAGCATCTCAGATTCTAACTCTGAAGCATCTCTCTTCCTTGAAATGTTAACTGTTTTGGATTCTTATATACTATATAGCATTCCATAAAAATTGAAAATATATACTATCAGGAATTGAAGAAGTTCGTCCAGTTCTCAGCGGATGGTAGTAAAAACCTTCTAGACAAGTTCTCGTCAGAGGAGCCTTTTCTGGGTCTTCAGATTGATAGTAATTTAAAGTGGACTCGCCATTGCTGTATTAGTAATAATTCAGCCACGAAAAAAAAACTACTTGTAAATGGGACTTTTTCGACTACACTTTCCTTACCAGTAAAAGTTTCTAACTCTGAAGCATCTCTCCCTGGAAATGTTTATTGTTTGGATTCTCATATAGTATATTGCACCAATCGTTTCCGGGACACCAACGATGGATACTCGGAAAATACCTATTCTGATATAGACAATTGTAACATTACATCTCTAAAATAGCCAATGCGAGAATATGCGCGTTTCTAAGGAGGATATCAAAAACCTATTAAAAGTTCATGAATCTAAAATAACAATAAAGGGTGAGATGGTCAATATAAGATCTTTAATGCAAAAATACTGTCTTGTAATCTTGTCAAATGTATGGTCAGTTATCCCAAACGAGATACTGAGATACTGGTGAGTACTGGTGACCGAAGATTTTCTCACATTAAAAGTTTCATAAGACAATTCTTCATTAACCCGGATAAGCTAAATTCCCTTCCGGATTCGATAATGGTGCAATATGAAGACACTAGCTAGAGGGTGTATCCAGCAGCGGAGAACGACAACTGCTGTCATTGTAAAAGTCCCGGCCATATCGCGATAAATAGAGATGCAATACTGGAGAATAATCTGACTGCAAATGAAAATTATGACAAAATTCAGTGTAAGAAACCAGCACCCGCAATTCAAATAATTAACCCTCAAAAAACGGACATAGATAATTCATAACCAACAAACAAAAAAAGAACTGCATCAACGAGCTCGACGAGACAAGCTGATAAGAAAGAAGCCAGTAATCCTGAACAGAAGACAAGCACTAATACACCCAAGAAAACCAAGCCAAACCAAACATTCAGGATCATAAATATAAGGCGCTTAGTCAATCATTAGGTCCACTAAAAATATTATATGAAGAATAAACCAGAGCTCCACCTTTCCCTTTGGAACAGTTAAACTCTTATACTAAATGCTACGGACTCAAAGACCCCAAGGAGAATTATTAGAGATTACCAAATATCCTCTACATCATTCATAAATATATTGGACTCTTTTTACCCACACTTAAATGATAAAACGGCAAAAAGTAAAATAAAAAGGCTCATAAATTTAGTCAAGAAACAAGAGAGTGATTCATATTGAGAAGCAGACGCCTCCTCTTAATAAAAGCAGACTATGACTACAGTACAGTGGAATCTGCAACAGTCGCAGCTTCAAACAAGTTAATATAATGAATTATACAATTATTATGATAAATGATCAACAAATGCGAATTGTAAAATGTAAATGTAAGAAACCCACATTTGAAATGTATAATTATTCTTTCAAACTATTCAATTTATGTATATTATTGGAATCAAAGTGAATCGCAGCATACTTATGTAAATAAGCACTATTTGTAATTTATTTATGTCCAAGCTGTTAACGCGACCATTATAGACCTTAATTAAAAAATTGAAACATTACAAGCCCATATCCAGTTCTTAGTGAATGGTAGTAACAACGTTCTACACAAATTCTCGGCTGACGCGCCTTTTCTGAGTCTTCAGGTTGATAGTAATTTAAAGTGGACTCGCCATTGCTGGGAAGCTCAGTTAGACTTGTTATTGTCTCAGAACTTTAACGCAACATGTTGACATCAACACAACGAAATTTATTTTTATATTTTTTATTAGAAAATTAACAATCAGAACTATATAATACATGTTCCATGAGTTAATGTGATGACACAATAATACAATAACGTGAGCCGATACCCATCCAATGACGTTATCCGGATTGTGAACTTATACTACTTTCAGGTCATTCGGCCATTTCTTGTTCTGGAGTGTTCTGTATGGAGGGTCATGTTGCAGGGTGGACGCTAGTTCGTTTGGGTGAAGTTGGAGACGCAGGAAGTGGTTGGTGCATTCTTCCTGAACGGTTGGCATTCCGAGGTCCGTATGTAAAGTTCGATTGCTGACGTACCAAGGTGCATTTACAAGCATTCTGAGTGTTTTAGATTGAAATCGTTGGATGATGTTGACGTTGGATTACCAAGTGCAGCCCCATAGCTCAATGCCATATGTCGAAATTAATTTTATTATAGCTTTGTAGAGTAAGATTTTGTTTTTAAGCGATAAACACGATTTTCTCCCCAGTGCCCAGTACATTTTTCTCAGTCGCAGGTCGGATTCCTTCCTTTTTTTTAATATATGGTTTTTCCACGTTAGTTTTTTGTCCAAATGTAGACCCAGATAGCGTACTTCGTTTGATTGTGGGATTTCTATATTGTTTAGGGACACTGATGGACATTCTTAACGGTTTAGTGTGAAGTTGACTTGAGTACTTTTCGCTTCATTGACTTTGATCCGCCATTTATTGAGCCATACTTGAAGGAGGGGTTTGAAGGTTTATGGAGGCCATGTATGGGTCGGTATGTTGAGATAGGAGGACGGTGTCGTCAGCAAAAGTTCCTATATATGTGTGGGGATGGCGGCTGTATAGGTCCCAGCACACTTCCCTGGGGTACACCGGAAGTAATTGGATGGATTATAGAATAGCATTGACCATATTTTATTTCGAAGAATCTGTCGGACAAGTATGACTTCATAAGTAGGTAAATTTCGCTTGACAGAGATGACTTTATCTTGTGTAGGAACCCATCGTGTCAGACATTGTCAAAAGCCTGCTGTATATCTATAAAAACTGATGGACAGTTTTGTTTTCATAGGTCGTAGAAGTTATATTTACTACTCGATGGCATTGTTGAATTGTGGAGTGGTACTTTCTGAATCGAAATTCGTATTTTCATTCCCTTATGTGTTATGCCATCGTAAATTAGGGGCAATTACTCCGGGAGCATTGAAATATTCAAGTAGCAAATGCGTGCCATCAGAATACTTTCTAATACAGGATAATAAATCCAGTTGTAAACCGTTTTTTCAAAAGTCTGCGAATATTAACTCTTCCCGGCGTGTTTATTCATGAAATTTTAAAGTTTGTTAAGCGGAACATGAATCTTTTTCAAAGGAATGCCGAGTCTCACGATTATGAGACTAGAAATCGCTCAGGTCTAAGATCTTTGCTCTCTACCAGAGAACTATTCACCATTCAGGGATAGTTTTATACAATAGTCTCCCTCCAGATGTTAAGAACAATAATAACTACAAGAGTTTTTGGATTCAATGTAAAAATATTCTACTGAAAGGCGCCGGTGTTTTACTCAGTACAGGAGTTTCTTGATCGTTCACCTAATAATTAATTTTTTTAAAAAAACTGCACAAGTGTTCAGTGTGTTGCTAATAAAACTACTTATTTCATAACTTGCTTATTCTCTTTTGGTCTTTTCTGCTCTTTTGTTTGTTTGTTTGATGTACGGCCTGGAGTTTGCAGATTCCTCGTCGCTCTGTTTCGTGAAGTGAATTGTCCCTCAATTGTCTTCCCTCCAAGTGTGCTTATGTCAAGTTTTGTGATTAATTTTGAGTAATGTGTAAATTCTATATTTTACGACAGTCAATTCGCCAATCATCAATTATTTACTAGTACATATTGAATATTTTTATACTGTAAATATTATATTACACCCTTAGTATATTTAAATAATTATTATTTCTGTTATTATTAATATATTTAATGTTGGACAGGAAAATTTGTGTTCCCGAATTTTAGTATTATTATGTTAACTTCTAATTATTTATAATTGTAGCATCAAATTATTATATTGTAATTTTATGTATTGACGTATCCTATTTCCTCATACGAGGACTAATGGAATAAAATAAATCAAATCGAATCATAATTTAACTTTTTTGTAAAATTAACATTGAAATAATGACAGTCAAAATCAGACAAAACTAGGTGACAAAAATAAATACTAGCATACGTTACTACAATTTTTTTGCTTTCTTCAGATAAAGCGGAGAGACAGTGGGGGGGGGGGGGAGTTTGAAACCCAAATAACTTATACCTTAATATTAACCTAACTTCTTTGCTTTTATAATTAATATCTTCGGCTTTGTTTAAGTCTCTTGGGGAGTGTCGCATGGTTTTTAAAATATTACTCGTCTCACCCCTACACCTGAAGAAAACAACAAAGTTTACAAAAACTTTGCGAGGTATTAATTGCCTAATTTCTATTTAATTGTTAATCTTAAAGTGATACAGACAGTGTCAAGGCTAATCGTGTTATTAGCGTCTTCATTTATTGTAGTTTTTCTAATTTTGAATAAGAAAGATAGCCAATACAGACAAAAAATGTAATATAAATATCACACAACGCCTCCGGGATCCCTGTCCCTCTCGTCAGGTGCTAAGAAGAGCCTAGAGAAACACAACTGCTCTCGTCAGTTGACAACACTCAAAAAAAGATTTTTTATTCATTTTTCTAATTTTATTTGACTCAAGTTTGGCATATTGCTAACATTTTAAAAAACTAGCAAGAATGGCCTTTTTTTGTAGGGTTATCAAATTATTAGCTGGCTGTAGCACGAATTATGTGGTCTTGAAATAAGTTGGAAATAAAAGTAAAATAAAAACAATTGGATCGTGGCAATTGGGATACAGACTGTCACTTGCAGAATATGTACAAAAGTTGGAATCGCACACGCCATAATTAAATAAGAAACATAGTATATGGTATAATATAAAATATATAATGAAAAATAAATACGTCTTTTGAGTGTTGTTAACTGACCAGTGCAGTTGTGTTTCTCTAGGCTCTTCTTAGTACCTGACGAAAGGAACAAAAGTCCAAGAAACGTTGAGTGGTATTTATATTACCTTTGTTTGGTATCTTTCTCATTCAATAACTGATATATTTCATTGTTAAAAAAAATGATTCAATGAAATAATGAGACTATTTACAGAACAAGTTACCAAAAACAAATAGTGCCATATCGAATCCGACATGAAAATCAAATAATATAAAACGTTGCGATCACTGAAGAAATGTGCACACGGATAGGAAGACATTATGTTTTCTTTACAGAAAAGTGATTCTAAAACCCAGGCAAAACTGGGAACTGCAGCTCGTTAGTACAACTTTACGGATGTTGCATCTTAAGTACAAAATCTAAACCGGGGCACTCAGGCATACGAATAACAAAATGTGCCAGACACTAGAGAATGATGGAAATGTTAAGCGAACAGGCAAGGCAACTAATGAGTGAAAGCGAACTTGATTGGATACTTCCTAAGAAGGAACTGCCTGACGCAGAAAATCGCAACATAGCTGGGTGATGGACAATCCGTGCCTGATTGTTACATTATTCTTATTATTTATATAATGAGAGGAAAAAGAAGTATTGCAACGGGCCACCAATAAGAAGAATCTTGAATCAGCAATGAACGGCTGTGTTATTGTTTGAAAGTGACGCTTCACAGCGCACGTTGAAAGGTTTCTCCATCCAACTGTATTCAGTAACCTTCCATAGAGTTGCAGGTAAAACTTGTTTCTCAGTTTTTTCGGATTTTCATATACAAAGGTGAGGTAAGTTACAGCTCAATGGGAATTTTAATGGTTTCCAGTCTACATAGACAGTTAAAAATTGTTTCCTCTATTATTAGAAATAGTACCGAATCAATTTCTAGCCTAGAGCCTGTTGCGTAACAACAGCTGCACGAGACTTTCCAACTCAAGAGCTATAGACTGTGAACAAATTGAATAAAACGTTTTACCAATGAGTTCGTGAGGTATCGAGTTGTAATCTTCTATTAATCATCGCTGCAGTTTCAGGGCGAAAGACACGTTTAAATCAGAACAAAACACTGACACGGAGAAAACACAACCATTAGGGACTAGAACAATTTGCCTGCAAATGTACCAAAGAGTTTTCCTCGGATTAGCAAGAGTCTGAAAGATTAGATAAGTTTAAGAAATTAGATAGGCAGTAAAACGTAATTTTTGTGCACTGGAAGAAATGTATCATATTCATTTTAAAGCGACGGCATTCCACAGAATTTTGATGTTTTAAAAATAAATGTAAAATAATAATTAAATTACGCGGTGATAGTAGTTAGTGCCAAAGTTAAAATTGTAAAAGGAGAAAAAGAACCATTTTTTTGTTATGTATTATTTGAATTTTGACTTACTTTATTGGTAGTAACAACTAATAGGGAAAGTAAAAATAATTGCAACGATTACAAATTGTTAATTTAACGTCTGTATTGAATTAATAAAATAATTGATGACCTTATACAGACACTTATTAATTTTTATTATGACGACGTTTCGATACCTTTTTGTTTCTTCTTCAGATGTTTTCCTACAGAGGAGGAATTTATAATTGATTAGATTTTTCTAATTAGAAAAATATATTTATAAATTGTTAGATTTTCTCATTTACAGTGATAAGATTTGTCTAATTAGAAAAATTTACAAATCAATTGTAAATTAGAAAAATCTCATCAACTGTAAATTCCTCTGTATGAAAACTCCAGAAGAAGATACAAAAATATATCGAAACGTCGTCATAATAAAAAAATTAAATTAAAAAAGTGTCTATAAGGTAATCAATTGTTTTATACATAATAATATATAAATCTAATCAATTGTAAATACCTTCTTCGTAGGAAAACACCCGAAGAAAAATTTATTTATAAATGATTAGATTTTTCTAATTTGCAATTTATTACATTTTTCTAATTAAAAAAATTTACAAATCAATTGTAAATTAGAAAAATTAAATCATTTGTAAATTAGAAAATTTTAATAAATTATAAATACCTGCTCTGTAGTAAAACGCCTGAAGAAGATACAAAAAGGTATCGAAACGACGTCATATTAAAAATAAAAAATAGAGTTTATATAAAGTTATCAATTGTTTTATATATAACAATACATAATAATAGAAAAATCTAATTACAAAAATCTGATTAGAAAAATCTAATCAATTGTAAATACCTCCTCTGTAGGAAAACACCTGAAGAAGATACAAAAAGTTATCGAAACGTCGACGTAATAAAAATTAAAAATAAAAAGTGTATGTATAAGGTCATTTGTTTTATAATTGCAATAAATTAATTTAATCATTCATTCAATTACATGTTGTTGGAAACAAATGGTTTTTAGAATTGACTGAAGCTGAATTCATAGCAATCCCTTATCTACAGCGAGTAATCTTCAGTAATCAGCCTTACGCAGATGCTTAAGATACGGCGTACAAGATATTTAAATAAATCTTGGTAATAAATTCCAGTTAACCTTGTTCGCTTGTAACCTCAGCTTTTAAATACTTTCACACGGCCAGCTGCACTTTTAACTATATTCTAAGCTTACAACATTCTAAATCTCGCCTTTTGTCCAGTTAAGGTTTTTGCTATTCGAAGATCAATTGAACCACTGAAGCGATTAAAAAGAGTTTATTCCATTCTGTTACAAAACTTCTGTGGAGGTACCTAAACCACTTTTAATATCATCTTCTAGTAGTAGATTTCATATAATTCCTCATTTATATATAATTACATTGTATTTTCCTTATATGTGTAGATTATAGTATTTTTTTGTTGTCCTCATTTATAATGGTATTTTTGACTTGTCCTGTTTTCTCAGTAGAGGACTGATGGATTCAATATATAAATCTAAAGCTACATATAAATGATTTACCGTGACTATTTTGGGACGACATTTCCATGTATACAATGAATATATACAGAATCCTTTGACGTATTTGCCAGTTCGACATTGTAACCATTCACTGCATCTGTTTTCAGCTAATTGCTTACCAATGAAATTGTCAGAAAATACAAGCTATGCAACTTCAAACAAAAATGTAACCGAGTTCTGAGACACTATAATCTAAAATTGATAAAATTTGCGAAGTTCAAAATTCGTAGGTATATATGCTGATAAATAAAATTTGTCAATGCAAATTAATACACTTTCAAACAAATTAAGCACAACTAGCTATGCTGTTAGAAAATGTTGCAGTGATCAGAATATTAGAAATTTAGTTTACATACTTTTACTCATTATTAACATATGGTATTCATTTTCTGGAAGCGGATAGGAAAAGAGGGATTTTCTGTGAATAGAGAAATAAAAATAGATATTTTTCATAAGAGTTGTTAAACTTGTGTGCTTTTATCTCCACAAACATCTTGAGGGGAGGCACTCCTTCTCTTTAATGACGGTGCTTGTAATCGTCATTAGTACTTGTGATAAATAATATTCTCATATAAACAACAAATGTAGATGTGCACAATTTTAATTCAAGTAGCAAAATCGACATACGAGCACGGCGATTACACAAGAAAGAGTCCAATTTAATATGTTTACTATATTTTAAAAAACCTCCCTAACATTTAAAAAATAATATACAAGTAAAGCAGCCAATTATTTATTAGCCCTAACATAACTTTGCCAGTAACACCAATTTATAGCAATTAAGGCTATCTTTCGGCTCACAGACCATCAAGTGACAAAATGTACAAAAACAAATTTTCATTAACGGGCATAGATATTTGCTAGAAATACATTTTATTTGCGTACACATATGTGTGCCGCGAGAGGACATTTACCTATTTCATTTTCCACCCATTGGATTCTATGTGGATTGGCGAACCTGCAAGTCGATTAATAAACTTAACCAGGGGAAAACCTTCCGTCAAGTGACTAAAATCGCCTACCTTATAGCACACAAAAGCAAAATTCCATCTCTCCAAGTGCATTTTTTTTGTCCTTAACGCCATCACGCGAATAACTTTGGTACTACAATTCTAAAAACATTATAAATAATTTAATGAAAAGATAGTACAGAATTTTTCTTCTACACAAACACCCATATAAATTGGTGTTATTGGCACATATGTGCAGTTATATGAGGAATAATAAAAAAAATTTCTAAATTACTTTTATAAATAATAAAACAAAGAATCTTAAGTACATTGTATTTTCAATGATTATCAGATTTATAATAAACGTTCTGTAAATAATATTGTGGCAATTGTTTAATTTATAGGGTACAATAAATAAATACACGGTATTATTATAATTTCTGTACAAATCCTGACTCATCATTCCACATACTTGAATTCCAGTTCCGAGAGGGTTATATAATATTGTAATAATCACATGGTAATTAAGAGGCCCTGATTTGGATATTAAATAAAAGTGTGTTTGTATCAGACGGTTCATTTAATCTGTTTTGGAGAATAATAATTGGATATAGCAGAAGTAGACAGTGTTGGAAAGCGGAGGAAAAGCTATGCTGCAAAATAGAGAAATCCTATATTCATGTTTTTAGTATAAGTGACAACAGATATAGAAGGTCTGGAATACTATCCAGCATTTAACGAAAAGTTGGACCGGACTATCAACGGGCTTCCTTAAAGCAAAGACAAGTTAAATTTGAGGAATTTGTAAGTGGAACGTTTTCAAACTTTCGTATTGTGAAGCTTTTACTTTCAATTTAACGTCGCCTGTTCCGTGTGACCTTGTATTTTATTTCAATGTTATTTTTAACATGCAAGTTCAGAGCGCGTTACGATTATGAGTCACGCAGCAGTCTGTTCGATATTACGAGGACACGGACAAACTTGGCCTCCTCCGAGCGAAACGCGAGAGAACACGATCGTCACACACCAACAGCAAAACGCTCGGTTTTAATTAACTTTGAATTTTTATATGCCTCCGCACAAAACTCAAAACCGGGTAAGGTTTGTTTGGTAAATTTTTCGATCAATTGCCAGGTTTTGTCTCGTGAAGGAAGGAACGTGTGTACGGAACCATCGGAGATTCGAGCCGCTGACCTTCACAGAGGCGCCAGATCAAGTACGAAATCAAGCGAGCAGCTGCCATTATACAGTCACTAAAGTCTTTATACTATCTGAATATTTTAGAATAAAAATATTGAAGGCAGTACTGAAGTGATGAGAATTAATCGAAAGCTCGGATACCAACCTGAAACGTTTAACATTATATCCATATTTATTATTGATAAATAGGCCAAAATACATAAAAAAGGGTAAGTGCAACATATATTCTGAATCTGAAAACACACGTTAATGCATCAAAACAATTTGATTCACCAAAGTTTATAGACAAAATGGTTTCATAGTATTTAAATACTTTGTGTCACTTTGTGTATTGATGCTACTATTTAGTTTAATATGCATCATTTCAGTGATGTATCACAACTAGATTCTAGTAATCCAATCAATTTTCACATTGTGAGTCTGGATGATACTGAAATTGCACATCAACCGAAAATTTGAAATTAGAACTGCGCTGCTTAATTACAAATTTTAGAGACCTTTTTGTTCGTCCAATATAAACTGTATCACAATTAGAACAAGAAATCTTATAAACCACGTAATGGAAATCTCAAGGATCTAAGGGTCGTTGCAATTCTTAATGTACCAGGATAAGGTATTACGCGATTTGTATGTAATACATATACATAACGTTTAGTTACTTCCTTTAAGACTGAATCAGACGCACAATGGATTTAGAATATTATAAAAAATTCAAATAAAATATAATACATCCTTACTGTAATTAAATTATTTTGAATTAACTTGAACATTAAAATTTAATTTCAGAAAGTAACAAAATTTGCTTTGTTAATATAAACCTTCAACAATATATGTCCTTAAAACACATTGTTACGTTCATTCCGGTTACGACAGGCTGCGTAGATGGAACATGCCTTTGAAATTCTACTAAAATTAATTATACATAAAACAATTATTAGCTTATATTATGCGAATAATTTGGCAATGAATAAAAAGTAAGTTAATTTTATATAATTTGGTACAAAAAAAAAGTGTAGAAAAAGTTTTCGGGTTTCCCACACAAGCACGTTTCGACGACCGCAAGTTCTGTCGTCATCTTCCAGTGTCGGGACCACCTGAATTCGGATTGATATGGTCCCCGACACTGGAAGATGACAACAGAACTTGCGGTCGTCGAAACGTCGCGGCTGTGGAAACCCAAGAACTCTATCTGCTGCAACTATACCGGGAAAGATCGTAGATTACAAAAAAATTTCAAGACTTGTTTAAATATATATTTATAATTATCAATTTATAATACCTCAAATCAATTACACACCAGATGTAGTCCTAAATTGAGGACGAAACGTGGTGTAGTTGTATTTTTGTCAGTTACTTTATTCCGTTTTTTTTTCTGACCAGTGGCTGATTTATTCATTTATTGGAATATTGAAGTACGTCAGATGTATGTAGCGCCTATTTTAAAATCTTTGAACAACCGTTTAAATTTTAATATAAAATGTAAATTCATATCAAATGGAAGTATAATGGATATTTCATTTCTGAAATGATACATATTAAATTAAACAATAATACTATCAATATAAAAAGTGCTCTTTAAAAATAGGATTCCATTTTATCTACTCAACTTCTTTGTTGACTAAAATTTCTTTGATATATTAAACGATTGTTCATATTCAAGATACTTGTTGCAAGTGATGAGTTATATGGATAAGTAGAGGACACGTTTTGCTGGTTGTCTTACTTTTATCTGTTTTTTGGCCAATTTATCAGTAATAAATTGTTCATTCAAGAATTATTCATTAATATCGTAAATCTGACAACCTAAATATTCAATTGATATACCTTCATGATTTTATTTTGAGTTTATAATCAATATATTGTAATGCCAATTAAACAGTCCATTAATTGTTTTAAATAATTAATTTGTTAGCGGTACGATTGCGTAAAGGCGACAATGAAAGCGGGATTTTCCTTTGTTTAACAATGGAGACCGCGCAGAGAACTGAGTATGCGCTTGGAGAAATATTGCAAGGGAAAGAACAAATAAAACTTGAGCAGTTACTAGAAGTCGTTAATGTTGTGAATTAATACAAAGTTAAACATTCACTGAAGTATTGCATCGTACATATTGGAAAGTAATAGTAGTTTTGCCAGAATAGAACTTTCCAAAATCTTCGTCGAGGAATTGTTCCAGGAAAACATTGGTAAATTATTGTGGAGCGGAGCAGCCAATCTTGCCAAATTTTAAAGTGAAGTGTAGAATCAGTGAAAACCAAGGCCTGATGTTAAAATTAAAAAGTGTGTTAAAGTGTCTGAACGAGGTAAAATTGATTGTTCTGGTACCAGACAGACGGTCCGTAAGTAACCATACTTTTATACAAATTTGTAAACGATAATTAAAAGGGTAGAGTCAGATTTCGTTCAGTTTTCATTGCGTTCAGCTTTCTTTTCACTTATTTTCATATTGTTTTAGGTTAAATTTTATATTGAAATTATTAGTTGTCAGTTTATACATTGATTTTGTTCTAATTATCAACCCAGTAGTGACCCTGAGATAAGAGATTCGACGAATTTTATTGTAATGATATAAGAATTGTTTTTTCAAATATGCCACGAATTATAAATGAAATTAAAGTATTTGTTTAAATGGATGAAATTCGGCATGAAAATAGGTTTTGTTAATTGTAAAATTTATCAACAATAATAAATTCCTTCTAAGCTCAATCACTGTTGTTAATTATTTCTATAATTTAATTAAATCTAATTGATCAGTACATAAATGGCTTCACCAACGTGTGGCAAATTAATCGGCTACCATTTGATTATTACAATATAGTAAAGTAACGGAAGGGGAACATTAATTTGTCAATATATTGTAATGCCAATTAATTAAGACATTAATTGTGAATTTGAAAATCTAAATTGTTAGAGAAATCCTTTGTGACGGCGGTCCAGAACAGAACAACAATAGACAAGCCAAGCACTGTTTCCTTTGTCGGAAGGCCCGCAAAATAGCGTATGCGCGCTAAAAATTACGAGACGGGAGTCAGTTGGCAGGAAGGTTTGGTCAGATACAGGTCGCATTAAGATATTGAGGAATCAGTTCGCATTATGATATGGTGAAGTACAGTTCGCAAGGTTTGATGAGATAGAGTTTGCAGTGGGACGTCGTCGAAGTAATTCGAGACGATAGAGCAGCTAGTAGGAAGGCAAGGTGAAATACAGTTTGCAGAGAAATATTGAGAATTATCATTCAACAGAGTTATTGGTCCCTGAACATTTTTCTCAGGACAAAATAAACATTCACTACAGCATAACGACAAAACCTGCTAAGTAAAAAAAAAGCAGTTTTTGTGCACATAGCCGGCCAGAGTTAGCAGAACAATAAAGACAACCCAAACGACGAATCGCAGAATTTGCCCAAGGCGAGAGTACGAAGGTGGATCATCCGGGTTCCTGTCGACATATAAAAATATTGATTTAGAATCTGTAAGTTTTAGAAGCAGTGCAAAACCCGCAATAGTGTTTTCAAAAATTAAAGGTATCCTGGAATGCTGGGCAGCAGTGAGTAACAATATAAAAACAACTAATTATGTAAACCTGATTAAAATATAGCCGTCAGATTTCGTTCTCTTCGTATTGATTAAAATTGTTAATAAGAGTCAATCTTTTTAGTTTAACTTCGTTCACAATTAAATTTTGTTCTAATTTAATTGACAAGTAACTTTCTTTTTCTTTAATTGTAATTGTTGATAAGATTATAAATATAATGATTCGCCATTATCAAACCCAGTTATGACCCTGAGAGACTGAGATATATTTTAATTTGTAATTGTTTTAATTTATTGCCAATAAATATTTTGTTTGTTAAATATAAATTCTTTACATTTAAAAAGTCCCATCATTAGTGATTATTACAATATGTTATATCAGTTAACAACTTTTGATGCTGAAGAACTCGGATAAATATAATTTAAAACCGGGCTGACCTGACTTTATTTTTTTCCGAATATGACGTAGAAAGTAAGGTCCGTATCCTATATATATATAAATTAAAAATACTGCAGGCTACTTCACAATAACGTAACTGATTTCTGATTACGTGGTTAATAGCAGCAGTTTCCGATTTTTTTATCTGCATTTAGTGGGAGTCCAGCTAAACAACTATGCGAGATCCTGTAGAGCCAACACAGAACTCCTACAGGTAATTGCAAGTTGATTAGTAAAGTACCCGTGAAATGATGTCTGCCAAATCCTGTGGTGCTTTCTCCCCCGGTAAGAGGTGCGGGAAACCAGGTTATCCTCAACTCTCACGTGCTATCGACGAATGTCGATAAAGCCACAGAAACCAAAACAAACCCCGTCGAGTTGTGAGATACATCTAGCGGGAGAAAGTGGTCGTCTAGAATTTCTGTTTTCTGAAATCAGTCGTTTCGGTAGTCAACTCAAACGTGTTGCACAATTCGTCAGCAGCGGCAAGTGGCCCCGGCTTTACACATTACAAAATATAACACGAGAAACTTCAAGTAAACCGAGTTTAATCAATTGAGAAAGTCATTGAAATGTAAACAATTTTTCAGATTATGGTAATATTTAAGATATTATAAAATCTGTTTAATAGATCACCACTTAGCAAAGTCCTTTTTTAGAATATTATCTTTTAAGTTCAGTGTCTCGAATTCCGGTAAATCGTTCAGACTGTTGTCTGCAACACTGTGATCAAACGCTTAAAACACATCTTGCTAACAAACTCTCAACTTGCTTTCAGGAATAAGTAAACAATAGAAAATGGCCATTTTATCTTTTACTTACAACATACTAGAACATCTAAACGATATCAATTACGGACTTTGTCATTTCTCCGTAGCATTGGATCGATCATTCTGAAGCCACAAATTCCTAATTCTTAACTAACAGGAAACAAAATAATACTGAAGGATTTCCAGTAATCAATTTCATTCTGATTTGGGACAAAAAAAAATATGCGGATTCCACGTGGTTCTATTCTGCTCCAGTGCCTTTCCAGATAAATTGTACGGGGTCAAACCGTTTGCAAAGGACGGTAGAATATTAGTAAAGAGCTTGAATAAAATCAGGTTATATTAATCATATTGTTATTCCACGGAAAGGACGCGCAAAATATATTGTAATGATCAACAATTAGGCGTTAATTTAAATTTTTGCCCCACATTGTGGTAGCCATTTATGTAATGATCAAAATGATAGGGTTAATTAAATGAAAAATTAATCAAATTTTAACTAACAAAATCATTTATTTATTAATTTATGGCTTCTAAAATTTACAAACAATTACAATAAAATGAAAATCTCTTAATCTCTCAGGGTCTTTACTGGGTTTGATGATTTACAGTGAAAATTATTGAATGATCTTATTAACAATACAGTTTAAAATTTACTTCAAAATAATGTGCTGATAAATGAAAGAAAAGCTACAAGAAAAACGAACGAAATCTGACATTACCCTTTTAGTTAGCGTTTACAGATTTTATTAGAGTTTTGTTACTTACATATTGTTCGGCTAGTACCAGCATTCTTTGTAGCTTCAAAAGTACACTATATTGCAAATTTTTACACAGATTCTAAATTTTCCTCACAGAGTCTACACCTATGAAGTCGAAATGGAATTTCTAGGCTCCCAGGAACTCGGATGATCCTCTCCAAATTGGTCAGCTATCTGATGATTGCTTGCTTACAGAAATCTTACGAGTTGCAGATTTTTTATAGTCTTTTACCGATTTACTTATCGATTTGGATTGAAACTGCAAAGTAACTCAGTAAAGATTTATTTTTAAATGTCTATCCTTTCGTGGCTGATCCTAGACGTCGACTTCTCTATTTCGCTCCTCGCTGCTAACTGCAAACTAACTAACTTTTTCGCGCGTAATCGCCATTCCGACTCCTCAATAATAGAAACAGAGCTCGGCGCCATTGTCGCTTTGGAAGATCCTGCCGCAACAATCCAATTTTTATCTGGTAACAATTTAATTTTATTACAAACAATTAATGGCATAATTAATTGGCATTACAATATATTGCCTGCAAACAATTGTGAGGAATCGTGATCTTAAACGCTGCGCAGTTCAGTTTACTCGTTGACATTTACAACTATTATAACAATGTATAAAATATATACACGAGACTCTGAATTGGTAACGACTTATGAACAAAATATGTATGTAATTTCAAATAAAAATTGTGGCATTGTTGTCTAAAAATTATAAAAACATGTCCCGTTAAAAGTTCTAGTAAGGATTGGGTGTGGATAATTGGACAATGCACATTAATACACTCGCAAACAATACTCTTACACGTCAGTGCATACAAATCATTTATATTATTTGTGATAAATAATCGTCATTTATACATAACAAAATCAGATGTGCACAAATTTAACAATAAAACAAAACGTAATTTGAAAATTGACATTCTTGAAAGACACACAAATTTGAACGGACAAATAAATCTTAATGAAAAGTTTAATAAACAAGTAACAGTTCTTTCAGAAAAGTTGTTAAAATACACGAAGTTTCGTCTTTTCATTAGGACATCTTCAGGTATTAATTAATCAGGAGGCATCAGAGCGCCACATGCCAACGAATTAGTCGCAGAGCAATACAGATAATAATCAAGTGAAGAAGTGGAATATAAACAGAAAAGCTAAAAATTAATTATCATTAATATTGTGCATATCTGATTGTTTATGAATAGGTAACTATTTTTTATCACAAATAATATTAATAATTTGTATGCACTGACATGTAAAAGAAAGAATGCCCAGTGTTTTCAAAAGAGTATTCGTTGTCATGAAGCCCAGAGATGTCTCCTAATTAATATTTCAAGAGAAACGTCGTCTAAAAAATTTGGATGAAAAATTTGTAGTTTGTTCATTAAAATTTTTATTATAAGAAACAAACAGGCACCATCAATTAGAGAGACAGCAGACCATTTTAATGGGAATTATAACTCCCACACTCTAACAATTAAAAGATAATTAAATCACAAACAAAAAATATGAAACAAAGTTTTCGTTTATCCGCACCTATTCGATTAGTGCAGTACAAATATGAATTTCAAATAAATTCATATTGGGCACATGCGAAAGAAACTAATTTAAATGATAAATGATTGTAAAATATTATTATTTCTTTCCAAATCATGACTTTTTCCGCAGACGTGAATCGCAACTTCTCGTCAGGGTCTATGGAACAATGACAATACCAACAGAACAAAGAATTAGATAAATGTTTCTATTAGCTGCAGTATTACAACTGTATTCTCCTCGTTTCCGTTTTATTCTATTAGTATATTCCCATTCCTTCCAATAGTGTCAACTTTATCAGCTGACAAGACATTTTAGTCTCCCTATTAGTGTTAGTCAGAATTTAGGGGTTCTTATGAAGCGTCTTCAACATAATTCAGAATACTGGAATTCATGAACATGAATTGAATGTTTGAAGTCATTTGATTGTGATAATAATATGAACTGCACGATTAAAATGTCACCGTGTGCCAAATATTCACTATTTCCTCTTTACGATAAAAAAAACAATTACGGTACTAACACAATAATATTATATTTCACAGAAATTTAATGCAGTACAAATATGAATTTCAAAATTACAGAAAAACTTCACACTGTCCCAGCATCATTTTGAATTCAGAAAAATAATATTGAATAATACAAAATTAAAAATAATTTATTTTTAATAATCAGATTCAAAGTTTTAAATTTAGGATGTGCTGGTATTTTGACCTTCTTTAAAGCATTTATCAAGAATATTCGAGAAATATTATTACTCCGGATTTCCGTTATCTATTGATAGCCGAAGTTTTAAAGCAGTACAGACAGAAGAAGCGTGTAGGGTATTCAAGTGGTAATAGGAAAAAGCTGCAGATATTAATTATAAACGCAGAGAAGATATTTGGATGGAGAATAGCAAAGCATAGCAGTTCTGTTCGTCTCGAGGATAGAGCGAGCATTCAGGACTTCTGCTGACAGCAGATTTTTAATAGTCTCACACACGTAAAAAAATAAGCAGTGGGGAATCCGCAGATCGCGTGTAGCGACAACAGATTGAGAAACCAGGTCTAAGCCCTTTACAGATCTACTCCGATAGTTCTAGGATATAAGACTTTTGAATAAACTTTTCGCAAGAAAAAAAATATTAATACTGAGGATATTAATGGCTACGAGACAGAAAATTTTCATAGAAATTAAATCATTAAAATGAAAAATTACGTCTGATTGAAAATAATGAATAAGAAAGATAGCCAATACAGACAATAAAGGTAATACAAATACCACACAACGTTTCTGGGATCCTTGTACCTTTCGTCAGGTGCTAAGAAGAGCCTAGAGAAACACAACTGCACTGATCAGTTGACAACACTCAAAAGTTGTGTTTCTCTAGGCTCTCCTTAGCACCTGACGAAAGGTACAAGGATCCCAGAAACGTTGTGTGGTATTTATATTACCTTTTTTGTCTGTATTGGCTATCTTTATTATTCGAAATTAAATCATATTTTTGTCATGGATTATTTAATAAAGGATCTGTTATATACAAGGAAATTTAGGGAATTTGTAAGAAATAAATAATTAGGTCTAGTAATATAAATATAAAAAAGGAAAATTGTATTCGGTGAAATTTAAATAACATTTCAGCTATTTCGTAGTGAATAACTAAGCGTGGAGAAATGCCAGTGATATTGCAAGAAATCGTACCGAAAGCTCGTCAGAAAGAAGAGAACTTTGAGATTTATTCCTTCTTGCCGAAACACAGCATTCCAGCAAACCGTCAGTATTGTTATTCCCTCCACACGGCTCAGTGCGACTTTTGGCAGGCCTCGGGAGTTAATTTGAATCAAGCGAAGACGGCAAATCCAAAACCGTTTCCTTATGGTGGGACTATTTCGAAGGATTGAGTTTTTCAGGAAGCACCCGGAGTTAGTGAACTCCGTAATAAAGGATACGATAGTGATCAATGCAAATAAGTTAGAACAATTTGGAGAACCGATGACTGTAATTACCCAAAGCAATCTCGAGCATTCGTCAGCAAATATTTTGCGATCAAGGCCGCCGATCGGATCGTATCATAAAGTAAGGTCCGCCTTGATTGGCGAACGTGTGCACCGCGATCAACTCTCGCGCCTTAATAGAATTCCGAGGCAATTTTTAAGGCGGTAACTCTCTCTCGCAAATGAGGCAAATGAGCTGAAGCCAGATAGTCCGTGTGCTGCAAATGAAGTGGCGCGGGTGTAAGAAGGGAACCTGCCCGCGTCCCGGTTCAAGGTCGGAATCCGGGTGGATCGGCCCTAACTGGTTTTCAATACTCTTGCACATTTGCATACGTTACAAGTCTGCTCTCGCAGTCCGCTATCGATTCGCGTAGCAGCCGTTCGCCAGACGGGTATCTGCCTTTTGCACCCCAGGTTAAGGTCACACGCCCACGTCGGCCACGGAATCCCACTTTGTTTGGGCATTTTGTTACCCGCTCGGCCGGAGAAAGTCGCCGAGCGTTGCGTTGCGTAAAGCTTGTTACGCCTTAGCAGGTTGCCACGGTCAAGTCTCGCGGAATCTTTCCTCCCCTGGTCCACGAAGAATCGTCCCGACACGAAGGCCGCATCCACGTTCGTTATCATATACGTCACGACGTCGAGGCGTTACACAATACGTCGCAGATGTGCAACCCGCAACGGCGCGTCACCGCCCACGCCATATACAGGCACTAGCCCTTGCTTAACTATAAGCTGATACACTCGCAAAAGAAACTCTGCAGCACGAAAAAAGTCCAGGACGACACTGCGCGTTCCATCTATTTCAGAGTAGCAAATATTTACGGGTACCTAAATAGCGTGCAGTCTGGGAAGGAAACACTTTCCTTCTAGAGGGGGAGATAAGTCGTCCTACATGGTACAGAAAAGTCACACGAGCTACCACAGTTTTGCAAAACAATGTACATTTTTTTTTACTAATAGCTGGGTGCCCGGCGTTGCCCGTGTACTTATTTATATAAACCAGAAAATGTATTTATCCCCATAGTCCCCCTTCAGGGATCTCCTGCATCACTAAAATATTTAACAGCTGCCTGAAGCTAAACTACTTCCCCACGTCCTGGAAAACAGCAAATTGAAAAAACCCGGAAAGAACCCTCTCTTCCCCCAAAACTATCGTCCCATTTCGCTTCTCTCGACCCTGGCGAAAACATTTTATCGCGCCTCAATGACTTTCTTGAGCAAAACTCTGGCTTCAGGCATGGTCATAACACAATCCATCAAGCAGTTAGGTTGGCAGATCATGCCTACGAGGGATTACATAATAGAACCCACATCACAGGCGCAGTACTCCTCGACCAAACACATATGTTATGGCATGATGGATTGCTCTACAAGCTAGACCAGTTAGGGTGCCCGGACTACATGACACACTTGTTACACTCCTATTTAAGTAATAGACAATTCTATGTCTACTGGAACGAACAGGCCAGTCCTACTAGGAACATACAGAGTGAGGTCCCGCGAGGCAGCTGCCTTGGCCCTGCTCTGTTCAATATCTACATTAATGACGTCCCGAAGAGTCCGGAAACCGAATTAGCGTTGTAGATGATGCAGCCTATTTCGCCTCCGGACATAATCAAAATTATGTAGCTAAAAAGCTCCAGCGGTCTGTAAAAGGCTTTCAATCCTGGGCGAACCGCTGGAGAATGCGAATCAATGGGGAGAAGACCCAGGCCATAATGTTCACGCGTAAGAGAGAATTCCTCATTGTAGATATAATGGCAGGGGGAACCAAAGTCCAATGGACAAAGTCTGTAAAGTATTTAGGACTAAGGCTGGACAAGCGACTGACCTTTGGGGAGCATATCAAACAGACCAAAGCGTAATGCTATTTAGCAATAAGAAGCTTGTTCCCGTTGTTTAAAAGCCGCGGTCTTAGCTTAAAAACGAAGCTCATGCTTTACAAGACAATGGTACTTTACGGTAGCGACGTCTGGGGTGTAGCGGCCAAATCCAACATTGATCAGGCTCAGGCAGTGCAAAATAGGTGCATTAGTATAATCACTAGTGCACCTAGATATACTAGAATGATAGATATACACAATATGCTAGGGTTAGATACGATTAGGAAATATTTAGCGGTTAGGAGTAAAATCTTTTTTGATAGGGTTAGAGCATCAAAATTTGATAATATTAGAATACTTTCAACTAGCGATAGCGTCCTTATGAATAGAACTACTAGGTTTTAGGTCATAGTATAGTTAGGATAAATTACGATTCATGTATTAGGTTAAATTTAGGGCACGCCTGGGCCTGAACATTACAATTAGGCAAATAATTTAAATTATTAAAGGGAAACAAAGGCAAGAGCTACGCTCGGGACTCGAGTCTAAAAGCAACTCTCGTGGCCACCACAAATAACGCCATTTCTATATTAACCTTTAATATTAACTGTTCGTAGTTCGGTACATACTTTCGACCTATTGTGCATTAATTGAACATCTATAAAATACAATGAATTTTATTGCATAAATCCCAACCAACAAAATTTCTTTACGAATAGAATACTTAAATATACTGCTTGAGTATTGCAGAACATAGTGGTCCCTCATTCTTCAGACATTGCGAAAAATTAAATTGATGAAATTCTTAGCTAGATTCAAATTGTAAACAAATGGTCGTCATATTGGAGTCAGTAATATGGCACGAAAATTAACTTACATTTGCCGCAAAGACCGTAAAGTATTTCGCATTGCTTTTTTTATTATCATTCGATGGAATATTGCTGGATAAAATTATACTTTAATGAAATTAAATTTAATGAAATTAAATTTAATAAAATAATGAAAATATTTCTGCTTTATTTTATTACGGAAAAGGAACTATTTCCTTTGTTCGGTGCGTAGTAACGTCTCTCTGTCGCGTCACGTCGTGGTATCTGGGCGCGCAGTAATTTAACACAAAATTATCACGTTATTCAATTATAATTCTTTCCAGATTTATGCTAGGGGTTTCTAACTTCCACAGTACCGTTTCCGTTTCTCTTGTTTTGAAGAATATGTGTACATAGTTTTGTTTCAATCTGTCCACACGTTTAAATTTGTACAAAGATTAACGTAAATACATACATACATCATTTTTTATTATATAGATTGAAATATCAATAGTCAGTACTGCAACTCGCCTGAGTTCCGAGACAGAAGAAACAGATTTTTAAAAATATATTTGATCCCTCAACCACCCTCGATATACCGAGAAATATAATTGGGACGAAAAATCGCAGCGACACGTGTTGAATTTGTTTTGAGCGCTATTGAATGGTGGCAAGTGCAAGCCGCCGCCATTCCCACTGGGGTTGGGTGGCGAGAAGCCACAATACCCAGTGGAAACCTTCAATTTTATTGCAATTTAATTACATATTAAAACCACAGCCTATTACTCAGAAAAAAACATTCAAGAAAAATGTTTCTGAAAATCCGTCTACACATCCAGTGGAGGAAGGACAGAGTCGGCTTACATTTGACACTAGTCACGAACTCTAAAAAATAACAAGTGTCTTATCGATATATATTTTTGGTATAAAGATGTGGACGGAAACGCAAATCTTTTATATAAAAATTATTAGTTTTTTAGTTTTGATTTCAAAGAATATCCAAATGGTCACTCAAAATTTCGATAGATATGGAGATTGAGCCGATTGACTCCCGCGTATAATTAAACTTATATCGATATAAGTAAGTTATGACGTGGGTGGAAATTTCATAATTCTGAAATTGGACCTGTTTAGATAAAAATTCTAGTTTTCACTCGGTGTTCCATAATAATTTGGACATATTTTATCAATTACAACTTATTTTGGAATTCCGATTCAGTTAAAGATATTTCTACTAGCCATATTAATAATTTAGGTGTATATTATCAAGGAGCAAAATATCAAAACATGAAGATGTGAACATATAAACGTTAAACATGGATTTTTGTTGTTTTATTATTGCATTTCTTTAATAATTATATTACTAAAATTTAGATGAAAAATCTATATTTGACTTTATAACTTTTAGGGTTCAACTTATTTCTAAATATATATGACGATTACTGAAGACGAATAGGCATACGGCACATTCAGAAATCTCCGTCAACCATTAATATTATATTATGATGTCACTAATTAAAACAAGCATTTCGAATAAATTCATGAAATAGCAGCGAGTGTGAACAATGATTTTAGGAAAGGCGACGAAGAATCGTAAACTTCCCAAAATCGCTTTTAGAATACGCTTACAGTTTTCATGGTCTGTCGTTGACCCTTTTGTTTGATATTATAAATGTTGTCGACTTTTATACAAACAGGAACGGAAATTCATTGGTGCTGAATCAACGTCATCAACATTGTAATTAAAGTATATCATAACTCCGACGTTTGCTGACTGTATTTTATAATTGCCCCCGCACCGTACGTTATCGTGGAAATAAATTTGCATTCCTTTGCTTTTCTTACTTGTAACTTAATTGTTCAGCTCGTAGCCTGTGGTTTATGTATAAAAATATTTACTAATACTATCGCCAAACGAATACAATTCTCAGACGCATCAGAATTTAGGGATTTTATTACTTTTCATAGTGTTCGCTAATTATATTTTATTACCTTTTATCTGTAGGTAAACGACCGGAACAAATTACCTACAAGTGTTTTGGGCCGATTCCTACTCAGGAAAATTAACTATTTTGCCAATTTGAGCTAAATTAGGAAATTGAAGTAATAATGCTTAAAAAAAACAGCAGAATTAAAAGTCACAAAGCGATTAGCAAACAAAGTGCACAGCTAAATAGCCGATTCATAAAAATGGGAAATCCCAAGATGGCTATTTTACATTTTAACGGCACTTCAGTAATACAATTTATGTAGAATGTATTTTAATTTTGTTTTTAGCTGCCACTAAGATTGTCATTTCAGTGCAGTAATAATATATTAATTCATCTATTAGCAACTTTCCCTGCTAGATATCGATAGAGCTTAAACTATTCTTAAAAGAATAAAAAAAATCGCAATTTTTTCTACTTAAATATACTCCTCGAGTATTGCAGGATATAATTGTCCCTCAGTCCTAAGACATTACGAAAGAATAAATTGATTAAATTCTTAGCTAGATTCACCGTTTAATCAAATGGTCGCCAAATTGGAGTCACTATTAGGACACGAAAATTAACTTACATTTTCCGCGAGGATCGTCAAGTATTTCGTATTGTTATTTATTATCATTCGATGGAGTATTGTTGGATAAAATTATAAATTTTATTCAAAGGAAATATTTCTGCATTATTTCATTGCGGAAAAAGGAACTATTTCCTTTGTTCGTCGCGTAGTAACGTCTCTCTCTCTCTCTCTCTCTCTCTCTCTCTCTCTCTCTCGTGAGGTCATGGTATTTTGACACGCAGTAATTTAACACAAAATTATCACGATTTTCAATTATAATTCTTTCCACCTTTATGCTACGGATTACTAACCCCCCCCCCTACAGTACCGTTTCTCGAGATTTGAAGAATATGTATTCAATCTGTTCACGCGTTTAAATTTGTATAGAAATTAACGTAAATACATACATACAAATACATCCTTGTTTATTACACAGATAATTATGGAATACACAGCAAGGAACACAAAATTAAATATATGCCCCAATGACGTTAAGAAAATTTGTGGCGATGATAAAATTCATCTGTGATTTTAATCCAGCAAGTCTATTCTTATACCTCTTCCATATACAACGGTGGAAGGTTGTTCCCAAATGCCTGAATTATGACAAACGTCGTATTACAGAAATTTTATTGGAGATTGTACTTGAAATTGGTCGAAGAAATGCAGTTACTGGTATTAGATCAAAATTTGCTTGTCCGTATTCACATTCTAATTCAATATTTCTCTGCATCAGTTATCCGTCGTATTAGTTTTATAATAAATAGTAATAACATCTGGGTAACATTAGGTAAAATATACGCAAGATGTAAAACCAGTACAGCTTTGTACCTTTACCCAACCACAACAAATCCTAAGTTTTATTAGAATTCTAGAAAATGTGTTGGTAACATTTGTTGCTACACATTGCTGGGGATATAAATGCTCACAACATTCGGTGTAAACACGCCTAGTGTTACCAAGTTTTTCGATATTTATTTTATTTGTATTTATTCTAAAAATTTCAATCCCAAGATTTTACAGTTCTGATAACTAAGACACTTGAACAGGTTGACGGTCCATTGACTTTCTTGCCCTTCCGTTCGTTGTTGTTGTTCTGAGAGGTGGAAGTTGGCTGTTGTGGCGATTGTGGAGTGTATGGTGAAGGTAGGTGTCAGGAGATGCCTCTGTGCTCACGGGGGAGTTTACACTGGAGGACGTCGGGGAGGCTTTTATGTAGAATTGTTCTATTGTGGGATAAGGGTGATTGATGGATGATTTGATCTGGGAAGAAGTACTTTTGTTGATTTTGGTGGCGATGGTGGGGATTTTAATGTCTTGATGGATTTCACAGTGGAGCCCCATATGAGGCACGAGTAGGTCCAATGAGGGAGAGGTATATTAATATTTTGGTTTTTATGGATAATGTGGAGTTTCTGTTAGGATTTGAATTTGTTTTTCATTATTTGGGTACCTTAAGAAAACAAATTAAAACCATTACTGAAGCCGAAATCTCCTTTATCCCACACAACAACAAAAAAACTCCTTTACACATCCCGCATATATCCCCTCTGGTTTTATGCCTGTTGTATCTGGGGTTCGGCCGCTACCACCCACATAAATAAAATTCAAATATGCTAAAATAAAATACTCCGCTTTATAACTAACTGTCATTAATACGTTACTAACACTAGAGTCCACAATGGCCTAAATATTCCCTCAACCCAAAAAAACATTATTCGAACCTCCCTAATCCAACGTAATAGAAATCTCCACCACTTCAATCCCATTATCTCTAATACAGAATCCCATCCTCCTCCACCTAAACCCTCAGAAGGCTAAAAAGAAAACGACGAACTGACCTGGCAACCACCGTAAATTTTATATATATATATATAAAAGAATGTATATTTGTATCTTTGTATATATTTACATGTGTCTTTATACAATTTTTAACGCGTGAAATTTTGGCAACAAAAATTGGTACAGATGTTATTAAAAACACGAGAAACGGTACTGTGAGGGTGAGAAACCCCTAGCATAACGGCAGAAAGAATTACAATTGAGAAATATATTACTGCGCGCCAATATACCATGACGTCACGCGATAGAGACGTTACTACGCGACGAACAAAGGAAATAGTTCCTTTTCCCGGTAATGAAATAAAGCAGAAATATTTTCATTCAGTGAAAAGTATAATTTTATCCAGTAATACTCCATCGAATGATGATAAAAAAACAAGACGAAATACTTTATGATCCTTGCGGAAATAAAGGTTAATTTTCGTGCCATATTCGTGACTCCAATATGGCGAAAATTTGTTTACATTGTGAATCTAGCTAAGAATTTCATCAATTTAATCTTTCGTAATGTCTGAAGACTGAGGAACAATTATATCCTGCAATACTCACGGAGTATATTTAAGTATTCTATTCGTAAAGAAATTCGAAAGTATGTTTGTTGCGACTAATGCAATAAAATTCAATGTATTTTACAGCTGTAATATATAGAATTAAATACTTTTTCGGGTGTATATAAATAAGTACACGGGCAACGCCGGACACCCAGCTAATATATATATATATATATATATATATATTGTAATGCCAATTAATTAGGACATTAATTGTTTGGACATAAAATTTTGTTTGAGAAATCCATTATAGCGGCAGGAACTACCAAAGCAACAATGAAGCTAGCCGCCTTTGTTGAAAAGTCGAAAATGGCGTATACGCGCTAAAACTCGAGACGATAGTTTAGAATTTAACAGAGTTAGTTGGTGCCGGGACATTTCGGAGGACGGAACAAGTGATACTAGAGCAGAGACTAGCCGTCGTTTAATGTATTATTATTAAACAAAGTTGTGAGTTGAAGACAAAGTAAAACATTCACGGAAGCATGACATCGAAACTTGCTAAGTAAAAGCAGTTTTACGTTTGTAGTCAGCCAGGAAAGGAAGTCAGCAGTTTACGTCCATAGCTAGCCAGAAATAGTAAAGTTGCAGTTTAAGTCCAAAGCGGTAAAACACTAGCAAATCTACAAACCACAGAATTCATAAAAGACAAGCAGAAGTCATATAAGGATGTCAGCAGTCAACATAGCTGACAAAAATGAGGGTCATCCGAGTTCCTGACATCCTATCAATTTTGACTAGAATCAGTGTAAATTCTCGAAATAGTGTATTTTCGAAACCAAAAGGAATGCTGGAACCAACTGGACAGATGTGAGTAACAAAATACAAAATAATGATTTATGTAAACGAAATTAAATGAAAGAAGTCAGATTTCGTTCTATTTTAATTGTCAAGTTAATTTCTTTTCTTTTTAGTTTATTTCTATCGACGTATTGTTTAGGTAAATGCAAACTGTTAGTAAATAAGATTTTTAAATCAAATTGTTGTGTCTATTATCAAACCCAGTGAAAGGCCCTGAGATTTAATATTTTAAATTTGTAATTGTTTTTAAATTATTGCCACAAAATAAATAAATATTGTTTGTAAATTTTATTAATTCTTTTATTTTATTAACGCCTTCCATTTGATTATTACATTTTGGCTTCCACAACATGGGGCTCGAATTCTTCAAATTCATTAAATTAATTAAACGACCTATTAATTGTGTTCATTACAATATATATATATATATATATATATATATATATATATATTCAAAACTTCCTCTTTAAATAATCACTCAAGAAGCAACTAAATTTCTTCAAGTTAATTTTAACATGTTAACGTCATCAATGTATCACAATTGTAAAATCTTCGGATTAAAAAATTTTCTGTATATTTAAAAAAAAAATTTTTTTTGGTGATGTGATTGATGTGCGTTTGCCAGTTACAAATTATATTTGTTTTTACTCGTAGAATTTAATATTTTGTTGTCAAGATCGTAAACAGTCTCTACTTCTTCTTTAAAACTCAATACAGTTTGTGACAAATCAGCAATATTTACTCCGTTTCCTTGTAAAGCCAAATTAAGTATTTGTAAATGTTCTAGCATATTTCCAAGGAACATCCGAGACAGATAGCCAAGTTTCATTTTCTAATCCTGGGTGTTATATTGTCTTTACCTTTTGTAAATGTTATGACAGGATTTCGGAGATTCACAAAACGGCTTACAACAAAGTATAAGGATAAATCACCGGGCAATTCATCCATCTTTTAATGGGAGTCGGACTCGCCTCAACGAAAACCTACATTTGCCCTCCGTTGATATATGACATTAATTTGATCTGAATCTAGTAATGGAACAGCTGAACGATATAATCTACTATCATTAAATATCACATCCAAAAATTGTGTAAGACAGTGTTTCTCAAACCGCGTGCCGCGAAATCTTACCAAAAAAAAAACTAGCGATATTTTCCCTTAAACATATTTTAATTAACAATGAATTGTACTTTACATGTAACATAATTTACACGTTTTAAATACTAGTTTACAAAGCCGAACCGAAAATGTTTCAACATCGACTTCTAAAATTGCTGTCGATGAAATAATAATTGTGTGAAATTAATTGAGCTACGTGACCTCACGAAAATTTCTTGCGCCATTTACATTTGCTATAAAAGACAAAGAAAAGCATTTATTAAATCGAAAAATTTGACTCGTGTGGATATCCTTTTATTAACGATACATCAAACTGGAATCTTTGTCTCGTAAAAGTGGAAGAACAAATTTCCCATTTTTCTGATCCGACCTTAAAAATCTGATATTCCAAATTTCATTTGGATACAGTGAGACTATTCAAAGCTTCTTTAAAAACAGCAATAAGCGTTTTTGTCACATTCTACTACGTCGCCTTTATGGGAGTTATGAATTTCAATTTTCACTAGCACGAAAAAAAAAGAAAAAAACGATCAAATATGAAAAATGAGATTAACTGAAATAAGAGCTGATTTTACAAAAATAACAAACCTAGTCAGTGGCATTTCACAAAAACAATAATAGGTTATACATTTGATTTCTATCAAATATATCAATTATATACGAAAAATCTTGAAATAGTTCAAATTTATTACGACTAATTTAAATTAATTTACTATAATTCATTCATGGCTCCAGATTTCAATAGTCGATATAATTGTCAAAACCGTTATTTTCTTGGAAGCATTTATTGAATTTTGGTTTCGCATTTTTTTTGCTTTATTGTGATTATATATTCCCCCCCTCCCAACAGTTACAATCAGATGTCAATTTAATTTAAACTATTTAATTTTGTGATTAGTCAGCTTTCTACAATTTGTCACTGCCATCAATGAAGCATTTATATTAGAACAATTTCAAACTACACATCTTTTATATTAACAATTATTTGACATACATTTAAATATATTTTTTCTTTTTTACATTAATAACCAATATAACAGATACACGGCAGTAAAAACATGAATGAAGTGCTACACTCAGCATAATACCAAAGATAATAATTAAATACCTGAAAATGTGAAATGTAAAGAACTTGTAATAATTAATGTAAAATAAATCGGTGTATTAAGTATCCGGTAATGACCTAGAAGTTGACACCACTCAAAACAATTTTTTTTTAATTTGTACTTCTTTATTAATCTTTTTATTTGGACATTAACATTTATATAATATCAAATTTTTACAATTTATTTTTGTTGTAAGAATTGTTTGCACAAGACAGATCGTAATATGAATATAATAAAAATATGTTATTATTTTTCGTTTTATTTAAGGTAGAAACTTCTTCTGTGGCTAAAGTGTGCCGCGATTTTTAATTTCCTTTGGAAAATGTGCCACGACAGTATATTAGAACAATTTCAAACTATACAATTTTTTATATCAACAATTATTTGACATACATTAAATTTTTTTTTCATTAATGACCAATATAGCCGCCTTCAATTTGTCGGAAATAATTGTTCCTTCATATCCTCTTTAATCATAGTTCATCACAAAGATTGATCAGGACCGTAGATGCGTGTCATATTGTTTTTCAAGATTTCCATAACATACATAAGCATTTTACTGGAAAAACTGATCAACTCAATACTCGATAGAAGATATGAAGGAACAAATACTTGGGAAAACTTGAAGGTGTGTATACAATTTTATGATATTAGTTATTAATGATCGAAAAGCATATGTATGTCAAATAATTTTTTATATAAAAATATAGATTGAATTGTTCTAATCTATAAGTTCATAGTTGACTATTGCAAATTACCATTAGCTCCAGTCGAATTAAAATGAAGACTGTGACTATGTTGCACATATTAAAACTTATTATTTTTTTGACAGGGTAATAAACATTAAATAAATGTTTCGCAGAAAGTGTTTTTATCTAATGTCGACTGACTAAAACCTGGGGCCAAGAATTACAGTACATGAATAATATGCAATTTTTTTTATTGACAATTACCTGACATTCTTCAAATATGTAATACAAATGTTAATGGCTTCTACAAATTTATTGGACGACGTTTCATCCTTGCATTTGGATATCTTTATTTTTTTTTCACTTTGTAATGTATCAGCTTGTATGTATTTTTAAATTTAAATTTTCTTTCTTCGTTTTTATTCATGAATGGTGAAGCACATAATTGAATGTAAGTTTTATATTTTAAAGGTCTCCTAATTCGTACCTGAAGAGGTCCTGATCTAAGAGCGAAAATTTGTAAAAACTGATCCCACAGCCACCTGAAGAGACCAGGTAGGAATATCAAGAATCAGAACTGAACACAGGCCACATAATGCAAGGCCCCCCCAATAGTTATTAAACATATAATAAGTGAATGTCCAAAATACGATCAAGAAAGAAAACAGCTACTCGACAGTAAAAAATATCAATGAGCAGAATACCAAAGACTAATAATTAAATACCTTAAAAATGATTAATCGTTTCTGTGAAATATAAAGAAACTGTAATAATTAATGTAAAATGACTAAGTGTATTAAGTAGTCGCCAATAACATAGATGCGACCCAAAAAAATTTGCACTTGTTTATTAATCTTTTCAGTCAGACTTATTTCGACATTAACATTTATATAATATTAAATTGTTTACTTTTTATTTTTGTTGTAATAATTGTTTGCCCAAGACAGATCCTAATATGAATATAATAAAAATATGTTATTATTTTTCGTTTAATTTAAGGTATAAATTTCTTCTTCTGTGACTGAGGGTGCCGCGATTTTTACTTTCCTTTGGAAAATGTGCCACGACAGTAAGTATTGAGGAAATTTTTCGTGGAGGAGGGAAAGGGCACTTTCCGGCGGTAAAGCTCGGTATGCATTTTAATGACAGAGTCGAAGAGTCCGGCCAACTTCTCAGTAGCCAGGAAGTCACTGACGAACTAATCGCCGCGGCATTCTCAAACGTGAAACTTACGTAAGTCGTCAGTGTTCGCTTTATGACAAATGTCGGCGAGGCGCGTATCATTTAGCAGTTTTTTCGCTTACCCCGCGCGGAGGGAGAAAGGATGTTCCCGATAACGGACGGTCCCGTCTATTTATAGAAGCAGTACTTCTGCAGGTGACTGGCCGGCGCTAACGGGACATAACGCCAAAATTGCGCCACCGAGACACACACACACACCTTTGTCGAGTCTAGGCACTCCCTAACATACCATTCATTCCCGACAGTAGTGTATACACGCTCGGGGGAACCGTGGCTCAAGCGTGAGAAAACTGGTCGCCGCGCCGTCAGGTGCTCATGGACCACGGCCCACCCACAAAGGGAGCATTATCGCCAAACCACTGGACACCGTCCCAGGGGAACAACGGAGCAGTACCGTGCAAATAAGAGAGAACCGGAGGGGGGGGGGGGCTAAATGCTAAAATTTACCTAAGATATTCGCACGTCTCCCAGCAGGCGGGAAATACGTTAAAGAGGAACCATCATAAGACTTGAGAACAACTATGAAACGCAATCAGAAAATCCTCCTTTATAACAGGTTATCAAAAGCGCTAGATAAGGAAGTCTGTCTCTTATGAAACGACAATTCACTGAGACACGTCCACGAATAACGATAAACTTCTCAAAATCAAGAATATAACAGCGGAAATAATTTAACGTCGCCAACTCCTACATTTTCGGAGAAATCGCTCCGTAAACGTCGAACCGTTTCCTAGTCGGGAAAAATCTTTACGCGAACATGAAACAAGTGCTGGACCGGCAAATATATTATTCACTCGACACACCCGAACATATGTAATGCGTACCACTTAATTGAATCTTATATAATTGCAGGTGTACTTACGGCGAATGAGCCACTTACATTCAAACACTCCTCCTCTTCTAAGTTGGTGGTTCCGACTCTGGCAACTCCACTTCGCGGACGCGCACAGACCCTCGTACACAACCTCACAATTTTAAGGTGTTTCTCATACTGGTGCTCCGAGACGAGGCTTCTATTATTTAATAGTGCTGCCAACCTGCGGCGAGCAAACGTCGTTCATTTGAAGCTGTCACGACACGCCTCTTCCTCAATAAAATTGCGATCCTCTCTCGACGTCGGGGAGAAAACCCCCCCGGTGCACGTACAAAGCACTCGATTTCGCGAAATTAAAATTCGAGACTTGTTCGGTACAAGGTCTGTGGTGGCTACAGTGTTTCACAGGGTTTACGCTCACGTCGTGTCTTAACACCAATCCGAACGAGACGTTAACATGACAGACGGCTTAAAGTATTGCGAATGATTTACGACACACTCTACCCCAATGACTTTTTGCGACGTTGGCGTGCACGTCGTTCCCTGCGACAGCCTTCGGCTTCGACTGGAAAAGTGCAAACACGAGAAGGACGAACCAAAGATATTAGCTGCGGTGCCGCAAGCCAGCGCTATCTGTCCGCAAGCGGCGACACTCTCACCAAGACTCTAAAGGCGCTAAATTGAAATGAAATTTTTTCTAATCGTCTGTCGAGCCCCTTATCAATAAATTCTTGAATAGATGCTCCATTTTATTAAGATGAGTCATTTTCTGCAACCGCCCCAAATTTTCACAGAAAAGATTAGTCGTCTTCCGAAGCTATTATGCTTCTTAAATAATTTCTCAATAAGAAACTAAATGAGTAACTCGTTTCAGCCATTATATACGTATTACAAGTTTTAAAATATACTGAAATTACATTTTTAATTTACAATAAATAATAGGTCATTCTAACCATTTGCACTATACTAATTACCGTACGTTTATAAATATATTACCTTTTTTGTCTGTATTGGCTATCTTTCTTATTCATTATTTTCAATCAGACGTAAATTTTTCATTTATCGTACGTTTAATAGCTAATAAAAATTAGTGTAATAGTAGGTCTATACATAAAGGCATTTCGTTATAATTAACAGTAAAAATTTTCATTTCTACAAGGGAAAACGTTGCAGTTTTGTATACATACAAATGCAACAAAAAATTTTACACCCAAATTTAGATACAGTACGAGAAAATAAATGTACTTTAATAGGACCTACAGTAAATAAGTTTTTCCCAAACGCAGATTTACCGTCCTTCTCTAAAATATTTTGAGAAACATCACCTGGAAAATTGAAGGCAGTCGTAGGCCTATATTAGAAAGAAGTGCGCAAAATAGTTTTCAGATTACATTTCCAATGATCCATAATAATCTTATAATAAGAGTGACTATTCAAAAATTTGAGTAGTTCACACTTGAATGTATTTTAAATAATTATTGTTGACCGAAGGTTGTTAAAAATTATTACTCTTGCTAACTTATATGTAAATTGTTGTTTCCCGGGTTTCATGAACGTACCCCAAAGTTGTTACTAAATGTTGGTAGTAAATGGCATCGATGTTTATATAAATTGACATGAGAGGGTAATCATACAAAACAGCAAAATGTAATATGTCGGTTACAAAAATTAATAACTAGATAAAATAGCCACATGGCAAGACAGAATAAGGTGATGATAGAAATACCACTCAACGCTTCCAGAAACTTTGTGCCTTTCGTCAGGTGATTAACAAACACATGAGCCAGGAGTGACACAACCGCACAGTGCAGTTGAAAAGCCTTTTGAGTTTGTGAACTGTATAATTATTACACAAAATGTGACTAGTCCTTTCTTGATCACCGAGATTTAAGCTTATTTATTATCCTAGTGGTAGTACTCGAGACAGTTCTAATTTTCTATTTTTTTATCAACAAGATATTAATAGCGCTGTTTTCCCAGAACTGAAAACTTGTCCCAGCTATGTTTGATCCTAGCAATGATCCGTGTGCTTACTCGTTTTATGGTCACTTCTTTCTAATATAGGTCTAAGACTGCCTTCAATTTTCCAGGTGACGTTCCTTAAAATATTTTGGACAAGGCCAGTAAATCTGCGTTTGAGAAAAACTTATTTACTGTGGGTCCTATCAAAGTACATTTATTTTTTCGTACTGTATCTAAATTTGGGTGTAAAATTTTATGTTGCATTTGTATGAATCCAAAAACTGCAACGTTTTCCCTTGTAGAAATGAAAATGTTTACTGTAAATTATAACGAAATGCCTTTTTGTATAGACGTACTATTATACTAATTTATGTACTCATCGTCACAAAAATGGAGCGCCCCTTCCTGAATGGAACACGCAAAATATCTTTGATTCGGAATGTTTATTCGACTCTGGCTGTGAAAGGAAGTAGTTCTAACCAATAATGGAATTTTCACACAGATTCTCAATTACAATGTTTTTTTGTTATTTTAAAGAAATACATGATACATCCTCGAGAAATGCTCAATTTTTACATCCAAAATAAAACAGTAATTTATAAAGTACAAATAATTTAATTGTAAATTACCAAATGAGTAGTTTTAATTCTAGTTAAGGCAACTAGAAGTCCTTCTAGTTCTAAATATATATTATGATATTATGATCATAAATCAGTAACTGATACATTATTTTTTTTATTAATTAAAACACCAATTTCCAGTCATGAGTTTATTGTAAAATGATTAACGTCAGTCGTTTTAAGAAAACAAAACAAATGACGTAAATCGTGCGAATGTTTTACAGTAACCTGATTACTGGAATTTGGTGATTTAATTGATTATAATTGTTATCTATAAGTCTCAACATATATTGTCAGTTGGTTTTTAATTTTTAAATCATATAACGTTCCACTTGGAATTTTAAAAGGATCATTGTGATATGATTGCGTACAGGATATCAATTGTTATACGTGTTTTTCTGAAGACTAGTATACACAGAAGCAGAATCTACATTAATTTGAATGTATCAGCTGTAAATGCGTTTACAGAGTTTTAAAATGCCTTTAAACGTCTTGTAATATTTTTTTAAATTCAATTGCCAGCTACGAACGTTTGGCCCGGATCTGAGGTCAGGGTCATATCGATTTCTACTGCTATCAGGGGCTTCATTAATTTTAGCGCATAATCGATTTTTTCTTGAAGGATACGATTTAATAAGCGACAGTAATGAAGAATGCATCCAGTTAGTACCTTGATAAGAAACTAATTTCATTATACATTAACACCAGGTCGGTTAGGGAGGGGGATACTCAATACTTTTCAAGGAAAACGGATAGAAATCTAATGACGGATCGATCACAGAGTTCCTGATAGAACACTGAACACAAATAGAAGGAAATGGGTTCAACTTCAAGCGTTTATACAATATCACGTCTACTTCGCTATAGATTTCTCGTCTACTGAGAAGTAACAACGAGCAATAACTGCTGTTGCTTCAAAAATTTACATTATAGTTATTATCTGTTGCCGTATACAAGGAGGCTATCAAGACGATTTGCCAAGCAGCCATCATACATGACAAGATACTAGATTTGGACGAGCACGTGATCAGTATGTCGATTCTTCTCAGTCTTATGTTCTCACAGGAAATTTATTAATAATATGGAAAGAAGCGACCCGGTTTCGTTTTGGACCTGCACCCAGTGACTCTTTGTAAATTACTTTCACGTTGGAAAAAATGAAACAATTGTAAAAAAGGTCTACATATTTATTATTTCATAAAAAGTTGTCCATGAAAACCTTATATTTACAATACAATGTACTTGCAAGTACCTTACCAGAAAGAACAAAATATATTATACGTCCGTAAGAAACATTTATTAAGTACTAGCCCGTTCTAAGTCGTCAGAAAATATTATTAGGTCGGATAGACGAGAGTCTACTGTAAAGCTGGAATGCAGGCGTGGAACTAATTACACTTACATCCTTTAAATGGAAGAACGTAACGGCCGTATTAACAGACAGAAAGTTTAAATGTGTTGAGGTCCGATTTAAGACGAATCAGATAAATATGTAGGGTATTCTCAGTACTTTGATCCATGATAACGTTCCGACGTACTTCCCTGTAATAGCTAATTTTTTATGTCGAAATTTAGTCATCACCGAGCATAGTCATTGCTCCATTCTCAGCTTTTGAGACGTCGCCATCTTAGTCATATTGCACCGAATGCAATGGCTAAATGACCCTCGCTTCACTCTACAAACTGTAACTGGAGAACGTAGGCTACCGAATAAGACTTTTTTCGCAAAGGTCGGATAACATCCGTCACAGTTACGAATTGAAGTCAACTGGAAACGTGAATTACTCGTCCACTGGGGGGGGGGGGGGATAGAATAATCATTTATGGTATTTACGTAACGGTCGCCATTTTGAGCCCGTAGACGTCATTAAATACCTTTTTGGAAGGGCGATTGTGAATAATCGGCTCTGCTTAGTTTGAATGTAGAGCGCGAGCTAGTATGATCTAAACCTGAAAGGCGCGAAAGCAGAAACGTGATAGGAGTAATATAGACGACTGATCCACAACCCAGGCGGAACGCAAACACAAGGCTGCCATTGGGATCAGTCCCTCCGTAGGAAACTCGTCCCAATTCCAGAGCACTTAGTTAATTAGTTCGTACTATCTTTATCCCCGAAGACCGAGATGTTTGGGTATAACAAGACGGAACGCTAAATAAACAACTTGAAATATCGGAATTCAAATTATTTCTCGGCGTACAACTAGAAATTTGCTGAGCACAGCGAAGAACAACCTCGACAAGTGGAACTATTTCCAAAAAAAATTTAACAGAAAAGACCACGAACCGCATCGTATAGAGAAATTTTAAAAACAGAAATGGAGATGATGTTATCTTGTGATACAACTGCAAGCCCAGATATGAAAGGCCAAAACTGACGTAACAAACTTTCAGAAGTTTCCAGAAAAATAGAAAACTAATGAAAGTGTTCGGAAGCTACTGGGGAAAATGTCCAAGAATGTAAAGTGGAGAATTATAGTAGCGATGAAAACGTGTCTTCTACGAAGGATGCTATTCTGTAACAAGCACAACTCATACAAAGAGGCGAAATCAGGCAGGGGCAGGTGGGAAATTTTAAAAGGGAAAATCATGACGACATTTATCCCATAAATAACAACATTCTGTGTGGAAGCAATTATTCAACGCATTAAATTCACCATAAGTATCACTATATTATTCACAATATCCGACCCCGTATTTAAAACAGCTTGAGCAAGTTCGATTGCAGTTCAGTGAATGTCACTTCCGTTCTATGTAATACTACAAAACCTACAATCTGAAAATATTCATTAAAGTCAGATACGTTTCATGGAAATCTTTCTTGAGAAAGAATAAGAAAGATAGTCAATACAGACAAAAAAGGTAATATAAATACCACACAACGTTTCTAGGATCTTTGTGCCTTTCGTCAGGTGCTAGAGAAACACAACTGCAGTGGTCAGTTGACAAAACTCAAAAGCGACGAAAACGCAACGACAATGGGAGAGCCGAAGGCTTAGCGTAACAATAAGGGACCAACGACAATGGGAAAGCAGAAGGTTTAGCGTAATAATGAGGGATCATATCAATTATTGAAGTCAGGTCTTAGTACGACAAAATTGAAGAAGGGGGAATACACTGACACTTGTGCATTATATCCATTCCGTTAAAAATACTACCAGCAGCTCAGGGGATCGAAGAGAACGGTTGGGTTCGTTTTGGCCGACAACTCCTTTGTAAACAATGTCTGTTCCATGGGCATCGATTATTGAGAAGACAAATGGAGGGAGAAAACTAATGACAAGGCCATGCTGTTACGTCAACGGTGACGTCACTGAACTAGGACCAGTGTGGCGAACCAATGGCACGCGTGGCACGAACGAAACGTTTTCTGGCACGTTGTCAACTTTTATAGTCATCTTTAAAAACCATATATTTAACATATGAAATAACCATAATCCAAAATTAAAGCATCCTTATAATTTGGAATTCTCTCATAACACAATTATAATTACACATAAACAAGCAATTACAACATTCACTCATACCACTATTGAATTTTGTAATTGCTTGTTTATGTGAAAATCTAAATTGTGTCATAAGAGTGTATGAAATACGTTGTGACAAAAACAAGTAAAATTCCAAATTATAAGGATGTTTCATTTTTGGATTATGATGATTGTATTGTAATGGAGCCAATTTTAATTTGTTATTGTTGTTGTTTTACGCTTGGGTAATATCAGATAATAAAATTATCTCTGATAATATTATCTGTAAGAGTAAAGACTATTGTTGCGTGAGAGCATCATCGCTGCTTGCAGAGAGGAAACAAAATAATTGAGCGATGATTGAGTGAAAATTATCGGTTTTATGTTAAATGTTTCCTGATGAAATAATAAATATTTCAAACGAACGTATCTGAATTTATTAAAAAGTAGGTATCCAAGACGGAGCACCATTACCCCTGGATAAAGAATTGAGACAGGTGAAGGAGGTCGGCCATCGAACTTGAATTGTATCAAGGGCTGAACTTAACCTGAGATTCGCCGGAGAAGCTTCCTCTTCAATTGAAATAAAAGTGGGTCAGTACGTAATCCGCCAATTGTTTCAGTCATTGCCAGCCCATTTGGACCTGACGAAAAAGAATCGCATTTTTATAGCCGGAGCGTTGATTCTTTTTATTTCATTATCTCTTGATAAGTCACGTTATAGAATGGTACCTTATGACTAAGAAGAATAGCTGCTTGCGTGTGTTTGTAGTATATATTTTTACAGATGACTATGGCAAAAGTCGAAAGCTTCCGTTTGTATGTGTAACAAATAAATTTATTATTGAAGACTTGACTGGTTATTATAATAAATGTTAACCCTAATAAGTCGTTGCTTGAATTTAACAAATTGTATCATTATTTGACAACGAAAAATTCAAGATTTAAAGTCATAAAATACTTTCACGTACATATTTAATGTTCAATTTTGCACAAACTTTTTGCACTTTATATGATATTTTTCTCTATATTTATCGCATTTGGAATTAGTTACTAGATTATAAACACAAAATGTACATCAGTTTACACACACATATTATATATTGTAATGATTAAATAAAATAATTTATTAAATTGCCCCACGTTGTGGAACCAAAAATGTAATGAGCAACAATAAAGTTTAATTAAAGGAAATACTTAACAAAATGATCATGATAAAAAACTTTTTATTTGCCAAAGATTAATTTAACAGGTGTTAATTTAGCTTTTTACAAATGATTTGCCCTAGGTTGGCACGCCGAATTCAATAATTTCAAAATTAACAAACAAAGATTTTTTATTTATAATTGGTGGCGTTCAAAGTAAAATACAATCTTTTATATTTCACAAACAATCAAATTTAATAACTCTTCTTCTCAGGGTCTTTAACTAGGTTTGATAAGTAAGAACAATCAAAAATTATAAATTAAATAATTAACAATTCAACCGAATTGAAACGAACGGAATACGAAATCTAGCTAAAAATGAAAAGAACGAAATCTGACTATACCCTTAATTACCGTTTACAGAATTTAATTAGTTTGGTTTGTACTTACAAATGTCCTGCTGGTACCAGACTTAGTTTTCGCAGCTTGGAGACACAATTCACTAAAAAGGCCATTAATCACTGATTCTACACATCATGGTCAAAACACACGGTTGTAGTTCTTGTATTATTCCTCCGGGAACTCGATCAGCCGCACCTTCGGTCAACAGTCGGACGTATTATTTCTCAATGCCTTTATGCGGAAAAATGTTATTTCGGTACTCGTATGTATCTGAACGTGGCGCTAAACTTTTTGTTTCAGCTTTGCGGTTTTTATAACGTGTCTCTCCGTCCAGACTTTTTTACTTGGATTTTTAAAACATATTAGTCTCTCAGTTGAATTTTTAAGATTGGGCTACGCTGTTCGTACTCTTAAATTTTGCTCACTCCCTCGACCATAATATCTGCCAGACTGAATTCAGCCAGTCCTAGCAGCTCGCAACAAAGACCGCCGACAAAGAGCCTGCCGTCATTGTCGTCTTTAAGAATTTGTATCGCTAAACAGTCCAATTATTTAAACAATTAATGGCCTCCTTAATTAATATTACAATATATATACATTTGTCATCGCAAGGTTTAGTATTGTTGTTACCTTTGTGAAAATAACCATTACTGTAATGTAATCGAACTGTGCTACTCGTCGTGAGATGACGTGAAAGAGGAAATACTGGCATGCTAATATTGTTCAATAGAACGACTGTTTATATATAACTATAAATTATTATAAATAATTATATAAAACTTTTTCAGTCTTCAGAGTAGTAATTACTTCTTTGAAAACAAGGAAAAGATTAATAAAAAGTAAAAGAATTTCCTTTGGATAGGAATACGGAGAAAGACAGAATTATGGACATGGCTAAAAATATAACTTACCAACAAAAAATGAATATAAATTCTTCTGACTTCGTGTCTCTGTGTCTTGATGCAAGTACTTATATAACTGGACAGCTCGTTTAGCTATAAATAATAATCGTTTACTGAGTTGCAGCAACATTTTCTCCGCAGTTGCAGGCTTATAGCAAACTCAAATGTTACGTGAATGGCCAGTTCAATGAAGTCGACAATCTTCCAATGACATTACTTCAGATTAATGGCCGTTTGATGGTCAAGTCCCGATTGGCGCTAAAAAAAAATATTGAAGTCTGATTGGTCAGAGAAACAGAAGGGAAGGCGCATAGTCGAGATTCTTCCAAATACATTTGAATTGCCATTGAAGGATTGAATAAGGTTTATTAATACACATTGGGTGGAAATGTAAAGGAAAATAAATATATAAATAATAATCGTTTATTGAGATGCAGCGACATTTCGCCGTAGTTGCAGTCTTGTAGCAAACTCAAGTGTTACCTGAATGGTCAGTTCAATGAAATCGACAATCGTCCAATGACAATCACGAGAGATTAATGTTACAATTACAACCATGGGAAAGGAGCACCGCTAGGGGTGGTTGTGGACGAGCGTTACAAGAAAATAACGCGATTGTTGTCAAATCAAGGGTAATGGATGACGGTGAGTTTAATTTTGGCATTCAATTGGCCATTTAAACCCCAGGGTCGGGGTTGGACGCGGGCGGAAATTTTCAAACATGTTCTTCGGCCGACATTTGCGTCTTCGGTATCATTAAAATTCATAATATTTCGGTAGATATTCTCTGTGTATAAGTTCAACCCCTATCGGCATGGGAGGGGAAAACGCTTAGGGGTGGGGTTTGGTGGAGCGTTACATGAAAATAACGCGAATAGAATAGTGTCAATTCTGGGATTATGGATGTCGCTCAGTTTCATTGTCACAAAATGGGTTGGGCTCGGGGTTGAGCGGGTATTCTGGGCGGGGGTAGAAATTTTCAAACAATGTAACCGGCCGATAACACATTTAGGGATAGGGGTCGAGTTGCATTACATAAAAATAACGAAAAAATCGGGAGTTATGGATAAATGACATCTTGGGCAACGCCGGGCACCCAGCTAGTAATAATAAGAACTTGGAATGCCATTCCCGAAACCTTAAATTGTTCTAAAAAAAACAAGGAACTGCTGTACTGTCTATTTTCGTATATAATTATTTTGTGAATATATATAAACTCCTTAATTATATTTAATAAAATTTCATAACAATTAAATTTGTACTATTTATTTCCTACTAAGGATTTCCCGGCACGCCTGAGGTTGGACAAAAAAAGAACTGTAATACGTGGCACGCACATAGAAAAAGGTTCGCCATCTCTGAACTAGGAAGTTAGACACTCTCAACCGGAAACGGCGAGGTAATTTTATAGGTAATCACATAACTCCTGTAATTTTTACATTTTTTGTGAACGCGTTCGATGATATACATGTGTAAATTATTACGAAAATGGAAGTGATACTGGTTTTGATTGAAGACTGGTTTCAGAAATTCTTCAAGAGGGGAAATTAGAGGGTAAAGTTTGTTCAGTATCGATCGGGCTTTGGTAACGTAATGGCAGGTGAGCATTACTTCTCTTTTACTATAAACTAGCTCGGTGCTCGGGTATTTATTTATATAAGCCCAAAAAAGTAATTAATTCTATATTAAACTAGTAGTCAGGAAGTGTTTTGTCGTTCCTATGTAGGGGGAATGCTAATTTGATCAGAACTTCCCTCCCCCCCTTTAGAGAAGCAAAAAATACTCCCGATACCGAATATAAAAATACTCTTAGTAACTTAAGAGCATCAAAAATCGTCCCGTTGTGTTGAGATAGTAAAAAATATTCCTGGTAGCCTAAGAGACTTGAAAATAAACTCGATACCTTTTGATAGAATTCGCTGTACGTGCTTTAGAATGTATGCAAAACATTGTTTTCCCCGTCCACCCCCACTCCTTGGGGTCGAAGTTCAATTTAATCGGTAAGATGAATGTCATAATTAAACTCAGTGACATCCATAACCTCGGATTTGACCCAATATCAGTTGTTTTTTATTTATTTTTATTAACACCCCTCCACCCCACAACTAAGGGTGCTCCACTCACATGTAATACGTGGGGTTGAAATTATACTCAATCGATATCATGAGAAACTCTATCAATCTCATTGGCCCCGAAAGATTATTATTCGATGCAAATGTGGGTCATATTAGCATGTTGAAATTTCCACCCCACCCCGCCCCTCGGGGCAGTAGTCGTGTCTTACCTCCACAGTGTTTGTTAGCGGGTCGATAGGACCGCGTGTACAAAATTTGGTCAAATTTGCTCCACGGAGGTAGATTTTTATGGTATGCGAACCATATACACATACCGTCAATTTATTTATTAGACGAATATTGTGAAAAATTAAATACAATATTTTTCGAGAGACAGTAAGGTAAAGCTATTTGCATTTCTTGTTGAAATCGGTTGCAGGAGAATAAATACAAATGTACGTCTACTATACTTATAGCTAAGGATTTATTACCGTCAGTATTCTATAGTTTTCAAGAAGATACTCGTAATTTTCTACCCATTATATTCTTATCAAACGATATCGATGCAGTTGTTCTACTTTCATTCAAACTTTTTTTAAATCCAGTATTGCTCTGAAGATCTATAAATCTGTGGGTCAATAAATATGCAGTACTTTTTCTCCTCAGTAATTCCCTGAAACATTGTTTTTCACTAGGTATGAACAACTTACATAGTAAAGATTGAAGCCTTTCCCGGTGCAGTTGTTCAATATATTGTTCTCGGAGCTCAACCGGGTTTTGCATAATTGTAGAACGGAACGTTTCGACGACTAAAAGCTCTGTCGTCATCTTCTAGGCGAAGTGTCGGAACCATTCTATTGCATATTATATATATGCTCTACTGAATCATCACGCTGTGAGAGCCAATCAGCGCTCAGTCAACAGTCTGCCTCCGCCATGTCAGCATCAGTCAAAAGGCCAGCCACTCGCCGAGGTACATTACCCTCAGCAACCCCAGCCACAATAGAGCTCCGGACCCCTTGTCTTAACAATGTTATAGCTGGGTCCCAAGTCTTGCTCAATTGAAACCCGGTGTCCCGGTTTAGCAGGTTGTCTTGTGTCCTAATATGTATGGCCTCTTTGATTATGCTGCTCCAGAAACCATTGACACGGTCCAAGATTTTGGTTTCATTGAACTTTATGTCATGGCCGGATTCTATGGCATGTTCTGCAACCGCTGACTTATTTGGTTGTTTTAGTTTCAGATGTCTTTGATGTTCTGTGCATCTATCCATTACCGTGCGAATAGTTTGGCCGATGTACTTCTTGCCACATTCGCACGGTATGCTGTAGACCCCAGGTGTACGAAGTTCTATACGGTCTTTAACCGAGCCAAGCATTTCTTTAATTTTCTTTTGTGGATAGAAGACCGTCTCAATGGTATGCTTGGCCAGTAGCCGTCCTATACGGTTGCTGATGTTACCGGCGAAAGGAATGTAAGCATGGTTGACTGCAATTTCCTTTTCCTCTGCTGTTTTCTCCCTTCGGAGCGCAAGTGCCCTCTTTATCTGGCCGGGATTGTATCCGTTCTGGTGGAAAACGGTTTTAAGATGTTCTAATTCACCAGCTAGATTGTCTTTGTCGGATACCACCCTGGCCCTATAGACCAAGGTTGAGAGAACTCCACTCTTCTGTGACGGATGGTGGAAGCTGCTGGCATGTAAATACCGATCTGTATGTGTGGCTTTCCGATAAACGGAATGGCCAAGTCCACCATCTTGTTTCCTCCGGATTAGAACATCTAGGAAGGGAAGGCACCCATTCTTCTCCACCTCCATTGTAAATTTGATGTTAGAATGCAGACTGTTGAGGTGTTCAAGAAACATCTGCAGTTTCTCCGCTCCATGCTGCCATACGACAAAAGTGTCATCAACATATCTAAAGAAATGGAGCACTATCCAGAGCCTTATCCTCAAAGTGTTCCATGTAATAATTGGCAATCGCCGGGGAAAGAGGTGACCCCATGGCTACTCCATCGACATGTTCATAGAATTTTCCATCATACTGGAAGTATGTGGTCGTCAATACATGTCTAAACAGATCGGTTATTCCCGGGGAGAAATGCATCTCCAGAAGTTTTAGTGCATCCTCAATAGGTACACGCGTGAACAATGAAACAACATCAAAGCTAACAAGAAGGTCGTCAGCATCTAACTTGATGTGTTTCAGCAGCTCAATGAAATGTGCTGAGTTTTTGATATGATGTTCACATTTTCCAACAAATGGACTTAGTCTCCTGGTCAAATTCTTGGCAAGGTTGTATGTTACAGCATACCGTGCGAATGTGGCAAGAAGTACATCGGCCAAACTATTCGCACGGTAATGGACAGATGGACAGAACATCAAAGACTGATGCTGACATGGCGGAGGCGGACTGTTGACTGAGCGCTGATTGGCTCTCACAGCGTGATGATTCAGTAGAGCATATATATAATATGCAATAGAATGGTTCCGACACTTCGCCTAGAAGATGACGACAGAGCTTTTAGTCGTCGAAACGTTGCGTTCTACAATTATGCAAAACCCGGTTGAGCTCCGAGAACAATATATTGAACTTACATAGTATATTGCTTTTACGAAAATGTTTTTAAACCTCAGTTATTATGTAATGGTTACATATAAATTGTCCACGAAGTCACAAGCGATTTCCGTCGTTTCGTTTTTTTTTTCTACAATGGGAAGAATTAACTTCATTCAACAATGTACGCTAACCGCGACCCTTACATTGGGAGCGAGAATTTCGTGTAACCAAACTGAAGTCACCGTCATCAATCATTAGATTTAATATTGTTTAGTATTACTTTTTACAATCTCATGCGAGCACAACATCCAAGCGTATACTGAGGAAAACAACTCAAATAAAATCTACACGGATCATTAGTTTGATGGTTTTCACTATTGTAAACAACGGTAACTATAAAGGAATATTAGAGAAAGTGCAACAAGGCTAATTTACGCTTTATGTACGTTGGAAGAGCCTAGGTCGTCTCATGGATTACAGTTCCTTAGAGTGCGTGCTTTCCGCAATTCCAGTGGCCTTGACACAGTCTTGGATAGCCTCGGTTTTTCTGCATAGCTGTTTTAGCCAGAACTTGTACAAGATGAAATCGATTTTATAGTGACTCAGCGAGAAGAGGGGGACGAACGCATTGCTGTCATGCAAGTCATGGTGTTTCCATGCCACCTATCATTTTGATTCCATAACATTGCCAGTTTTAGAATCAAAAATAACTTGAAACTAGCAATAATTAATTAAAGTTTATTAACCAATATATATATATATATATATATATATATTGTGGTAATTAAAAAACATGTAATTATTTCATGAACAAACTTTTACGATTTTCATTGTCGGCGGCGTAAATATAAGAATTATGTACAAGAATATGGGGCCTATAATGCTTGCTTGCTAGGGCATTGTCGCGAAGGCATGGATGGACGCGCGGAATTTGAGTGTGTTAGGAGTCGGCGGAGAATGTAGCAGAATATGTTCTGAAAAGCTTTAATGTGTGCTGGAAGTCGGCGAAGAGTGAACTTGAAATGCAGAGTTTGTTCTGGAAGGCAGCTGAGACATATTACTCCCGGTTTTTTTAAAAAATTTACGAGTCGACAATCTGAAATATTTGTCCATTGGCATGTTTAGGCAAGCATCAAAGATTTGAAACTACGAAATCAACTGTAAAGAGCAGGAAGTGTTGTGTCTAAAAATTACAACCACGTTAAATTCAGTGAAATATGGCCTGTCTGTGAAGTGTTAACAATAATCGAGTGAGAACGACCCCCCACAAATAATTATTGGTAAAGTAAACTAAAAGAACTATTATTAATTGTAAACCTAATGTAAATAATAATTATCGTCAGATTTCATATTCCATAATTGTTTAGCTTAAGAATTTTTCACATTGTAAGTTTTTAATTGTCTTGTTGTAACATTCTTTATTGGAGGCCCGATAGTCGGCCGTGAAATTAAGCCGTGGCACTTGACCAACATGTAACTAAATTTTCAATTGTGATAGGAATTTGTATTTAACAAATTAACTTTGTTCAATATTTCAAATTCTAATTTATCATATAAAATCTTGTCCTTTTAATTTTTATTTTCCTTATTATAATCTAATTAATTTGATTATAACATTTTGTGCTTCAACGCCGTGTTCATTTAAATTTAAAATTAACTATCATTATTGGAGGCCCACTTTTGTAAATTGTGTTTATTACATTTTGGCGACTCAACGTGGGCTTGTTTTAATTTAAATTTTTTAATCATTTAATTGTGATTATTACAATATATACAGGCACACGTATGCAGGTAAAATCTGATTAGAGAAAAAGGGATAGATATCTCAATCACATCTTATAAATAAAAAAGAGTGTATGTATGTTTGTATGTTTGTTTGTTTGTTTGTATGTTCGTTATACAAATCTACACCGGTAGAGCAAATTTCACCAAAATTCGTACACGTGTTCTTTACGACCAGGAAACAAACACTGTCGGGGTGAGACATGTCTACCACCCCCAGAAGCGGGGGTGGACGGGGGTGGAAATATTTGAACATGCTAAAACAGTCGATATTTCAGTCGGATAAATATTTTTAGGGGTCAAAGATATTTATAGTGTTTTCACTGATGATATCTGAATATAATTTTCAACCTCTACACCCTGGGGAAAGAGCACCCCTAGCGTTTGGGGTGGAGAATACAAATCTATACCGGTGGATCAAATTTCACCAAATTTCGTACACGTGTTCTTTGCGACCAGGAAAACAACACTGTCGGGGTGAGACGCGTCTACCAACCCCAGAAACGGGGGTGGACGGGGGTTGAAATACTTAAACATGCTAAAACAGCAGGTATTAGATTTGGATAAATATTTTCGGGGTAAAAGATATTGATTGTGTTTCTACCGATGTTATCTGAATATAATATTCATCTCCTACACCCTGGGAAAAGGGCACCCTTAGGGTTTGGGGTGGAGTTGTTTTACAGAAAAATAACGCGAATACAACCGAGTTTTGAGTCAAATCGAAGGTTATGGATGTCAGTGAGTTTACTTCGGATAAATATTTTTAATTGCCCATTTAACCCGAAAGGGTGGGGGTTGGAAGGGAAGATAAATAGTCAGTTCTTGCGCGTTCTTGGAGGAGAATTACGTGAATACTATTTCAACGGATGTTGTTGAAAATATAAATCCCTTTAGACATTAGTGGTGAGCTTGCTTAGGGCTGGGGGTGAGAATTGTCTATTATTCTAAAACTGCCAAAATGTTATGTGTTTATGGGTAAACTACATTGATAGTGTTTCTACCGATGTGATATGAGTAAAAATTCAACCCTTTCCACCACGGGAAAGTAGCAGATTTAGGGGTGGTGTTGTTCATACTATTTTAACCGATGTTGTTTCCATTAATAACGACGTTTAATCAAAAATAAAAGTGGTTCAGAACCATTGCTTTTTATACTCTTTTAAAAAGTTTTTATATTATAAATTGTTATAAACATAATTTTACATTTACTCCGTAATTGAAGTTGTATTATTGAGAAGAAATAAAGCAACAAATAATCACGGACAAATACATGTAACAAAAACTCTACATGCTAACGTAGCTTATAATTTAGTTTACTACAACTTCACTGAAAATATTATCCACGTAATCTACATTATTAGAACAATTGTTCACAAAATCCTAAACCATATAAATCAATCCATTAATAATCCCTTTTCTACCAGAACGAAAGGGCTTTATATAAATAATTATTACACTTAATCTTATAAATAAAAATGAGTGTATGTATGTATGTATGTTTGTATGTTTGTATATTTGTATGTTTGTATATTTGTATGTTCGTTATACAAATCTACACCGCTGGAGAAAATTTCACCAAATTTCGTACACGTGTTCTTTGCGACCAGGAAACAAACACTGTCGGGGTGAGACGCGTCTACCACCCCGAGAAGCGGGGGTGGACGGGGGTTGAAATATTTAAAGATGCTAAAACAGTCGATATTTCAGTCGGATAAATATTTTTAGGGGTCACAGATATTAATAGTGTTTCTACCGACTGTTGGGGTGAGACGCGTCTACCACCCCCAGAAGCGGGTCGGGATTATCAGTAGAGCACTTTTAGGTGTTGGGTGGAGGAACGCTGCAATAAAATAACGCGAATACAACCGAGATTGGAGTCAAATCCAAGGTTATGGATGTCGTCCAGTTCAATTATAGCATCAAATTGGCCATTTAGCCCCAAGGGGCGGGAGTGGATGGGATGGAAATTTTCTAACATGTTAAATCATCGATATTAGCGTGGAATAAATAAATCCTGGGACCATTGACGTTGATAGTATTTCGACCCATGTTGTTTGTAGGCATGATAGGGGTGGGGCTGGAGGGGATTTCCTTGAAAATAACGGCAAAACAACCGAGATTCGAGTCAAATCGAAGGTAATGGATGTCCCTGAATTTATTTATGACAATCTGGACAACGCGCGGGTATCGGCTGGGTTGGGATGAGTTGACCGGCTGTTTTTTCGTCAATTAAATATATTTCGGGATGAATTAGATTAATAAAATTTCCCTACATGTTCTCTGTGTATAATTTCAACCCCTTTCGGACTCGGAAGGGTGCACCCTTAAGGGTTGGCGTGGAAGTAGCCATAGATAAAAATAAACCAGAAACTATCAGGATTGTCACTGACTTTAATTATGACATTAAACTTGACCGTTTAAGTCCCCGAAGCGGGAGTGGTCGGGGGTGAAAAATTTCAAACATGTTAAACGGTCGATATTTGCGATAATTATTTCCTGGGGTTAATTACATTGATAGTATTTATACCGATGTTGTTTGTGTATAATTTAACCCCTGTGACCGGAGCAAGCTTAGGGGTGGGGTGGAGGTACGTTAAATAAAAACCCGCAAAAACAACCGAGATTCGAATCAATTCAGAGACTATGAATGTCGCTGAATCTAATTGTGACAACCTGGGTAACGCGACGGGTTTGTGAGGTGTTGGGCGGGGGAATAAATTTTCAGACAATGTAATCGGCCGATTTTTGCGTGGAATACATTCTTTTTCATTATCGCATATTTGTGGGTGTGGTCATCTTCTAACATGTAAAAACGGCCGATATATTTAGTCAATGACTCCCCCTTCGGCATGGGAGGTGAGCACATTTAGGGATAGGGTTCGAGGAGCTTTACATAAAAATAGCGCAAAAGTAACCAAAATTGGAGTCTTATGGATGGTTATAGATAATTGACGTCCCGGGCAACGCCGGGCACCCAGCTAGTAACTAAATAAAATAATGTCCGAATATTCAAAAGATATACGTTTCTTAGAGCAACAATCTACAATAGATAAATTAAATTAACGACCATTATTAGAGACAATTAAAATATTTTATTGTTGGCATGGTTTGTCGTTCGGCATCAGATGTTGCAGAATTTTCACTTTGTAAGCATACAAAGGAAGTCGCTGGTTTACATACTACGTGTAATGAACCCGAACGACGAGCCATTTTCCTGCAGATATGCTACTGCGTATTGTTACGAAGAACAAGGCAGTAAATTGAATAAAGGTTCGATATTCTTCATGCTGCACATCCATGACATGTAGAAGTTTACATATAATTATTAAATAAATTCTTTAAGATGCTCTAGCTTATGGTGCAATTTCATTATCATATCTATCGTAGGTTTTTTTCCTGGGCCTTTAAAAAGTGGGAGGTTTGAACGGGACATCCTGTATTTCCCCATATGTACGTCGTAAAAACTGCGCTTGAAGATCACGGTGCTGCATGGAAGACATGATGAAGTGTTATGATAATATATTAAGTGTTTAATTTACATCTAAATCATGCTTAGTGTTAAGTTCTTTTATTATGAATAGCTGGGTGACCGGCGTTGACCGAGATGTCATTTATCCATAACCACCAATTAGACTCCAATCTAGGTAGCTTTTGCGTTATTTTTATGCAACGCAACTCGTTCCCTATCCCTTAATGTGTTCACCTCCCATTCCGAAGGGGGTTGAACTCATTGACCCTGAAATATTTTCATTCGACGAATATATCGCCGGTTGAATATGTCCGAAGATTTCCACCTTTGCTGCGCTGGGTTAACCAAAAAGTATTTATTCCACGCAAAAATCGGCCGGTTACATTGTTTAAAATTTCCACCCGCGACTGTAAGGGATTGAAATTATACTCAGATAACATCGGTAGAAACAGTATCAATCTCTTTCAACCCTAGAAATATAGGCTGTTTTTCATGTTTGAATGTTTTTACCCCCACCCCTATGCGTGCTCCCCTCTCATGCCCAAAGGCGTTGATTTGACTCAATCTAGAATGTTTTCCGTTATTTTTACGTAATACCACTCCACCCACACACTCAAGGGTGCTCCTTTCTCAAGCCCGAAAGGATTTGAAATTATGCACTAAGAACATGTAGAGAAATTTTATGAATCTCATTGACGTATTTTATGAATCTCATTTATTCTACGCAAAAACTGGCCAGTTAACATGTTTGAAAAATTCTACACCATACCACGCTTGCTCAACCCCTCCCACCCCAGGCCACACCCACACGTTTGTCACAAATAAACTCAGCCACATCCATAAACACGATTTGACACTAATCTCGGCTGTATTCGCGTTAATTTCTAGTAAAGCTCGTCCACCCCCACCTTTAAATGTGCTCCTTTAGCTGAAAGGGGTTGAAATTATACTCAAATAACATCGGTAGAAACAGTATTAACCTCTGTGACCCCTTTAAATATTTATCCAACTCACATATCGGCCGTTTAAGCATGTTTGAATGTTTCCACCTCCGCACCCTGGCAGTGTTCGCAAAGAACACGTGTACGAAATGTGGTGAAATTTGTTCCACGGGTGTAATTGTAATGCGTTACATACAACCAAACGCTCTGCTTTATTAGATTTTTAATATTTATGTATAAGTAATGAGTAAATTTACTTTGTGTTATAAATTCATTAGGACATAGCGTAATCTTAAGTTAATGTGTTCGTATATATTTTATTGACGTATTCTATTTCCGTTATCGAGAATAATTCAGTTGCAATTTGGTATGGATACTCATAGATGAATTTTGTAAAGTGCAGAAGGGGCGAGATGTTTATACTGAGCAACTTGGAATAAACCATTAAGCAATGTAAAAAAATATCGTGATACAGGCGAGAGTATTTTATCTTGTGAGGAATTTTTGTGACTGACATTTTAGATTATTATTTGCGTAGCATAGCTTATAATTTTTCTTTTAAAAAAAAACAATATAAATAAAAGTTTTGCTCTCTCAAAGTTGTAGGTTTACTTCAATTAATAATATCATGACATGTGTATTAGTATAAATGAAAATTGTTAGAAAAAATGTCAAATATCGCGCCGAAGCCAGACGCAGCACTGCAGTTACCACGCGAAAAAAAAAAAAAAGATGACACGTGATCATATATTACGTCTCAAGAATACGTTTACCAAAATAAAGCAGAATAGGGCAAACAAAAGAAGTTATTTCATAAACACAATTGTTAGATTGCTTTTTAATGAGTAATAATTATTACATGCTGTTTTCACTGTGCAGCCTTTATAAATCTGGATAATGTTGCACCGTAGAGGCAATTAGTTTGCAGGCATTTGTAGAGATAGATGAATTTCCGCAAAAATAAACGAAACAAACGCCGAAAGACAAGATAATTAACATGGGCTAAATCGAAGTCGGATTTTGGTGTGTTTCAAATTATAAAAATATTCCTATGAAATTATCTTGTTCTTAATGTGGAAAATGTGAAACACTTTAGATAAATAAATCAACAATATTTGATATTTACGATTTTATAATGTACATGTCTGGAAAAATCAAAAGCTTGAAAATGTGACAGAGATGATTGCCAGACTGTGTATGTACAGGGAATTCAGCATTTGAGCCACGTGGTCCTGGAGATTGCGTCCTGCAGCACTACGTACTTGGGCACAAATATTTCTTGCTAAAGATTTTACTGGAAAAGGAACAATTTCTTTCAACTGTGTTGTTACAAATATTGCAGTAGAAATTTCAAATGTCTGTGAAAAAGATAGCTTCCACTTTACCTGTCTGAATGATAGTTTATTGAAACAGTATATTTACACTTATTACCATATGTCAAAAGTGAACCGTATTGAATGAAATTTTGCATAAAAAACTTCAACCATAAAAATGTCAATCCTCTACAACTGTAAAGAAAATTCCGGGGTTACCTAAATTAACACCCAGGACCTTACTATTCTTCACACACAAGACACTTAGTTTAGGCACACAGTGATTGACAGACACACCTTGGATAAAAACTTTAATGCCTAGAGACAAAATATTGATAGTTACAATTTATTCCCAGGCAATGTTCCTAAAATGTTAAAGAAAGTCCAATCCACTCCTTACATTCTACCAACATTTATATACAGCCATACAAATAAACTACTATGTGGAGCAACATATTGTTTCAAGAATATTTATAAATTATAATTGTTAATAAAGAAGATATAGTATAAATTACATTGTTTTTATCTTCAATATGGAGTTGTACAATCTTGGAAGCTTTCTACATCAGCAAAAAATTCAAACGGTATTACATTTTAGAAAGAGATCCCTACAATTTATTTTTCAACAGATAACAGAAAGGTTGTTTGAGAATACAGATGCTGTTACACCTCATAAAGACTACAATATTCCAGAAAAGCAATTGTGTTACAAGAATAAAAGATGCTAAAACGAAAACCCTGGCTTAACCTAATAATTATTAATACAGAGCAAACAAGACTTGATCCTATTTTAGATACGACCAAAAATAATTTTGTGTAGATGTAAGGCGCCGATCAAAATGTATGGACTGTATTCTGTGATCATAGGTAGGAAGGAAAAGAAATAAAAAAAACTTTTTATAATGCAACTTTATAATTTATTTAAGTTTAGTTGCTGAGCACTCCCACATTATATATTTGGTCTCGATCGGACATGTTTGGTACTCATTAGATGTGTACCTTCCTGAACACGCAAATAGGAAGAAGCAACCATAAAATCTTCTGCAATGCAACAAAATGCTTCTTTCGGGCATCATGTGGTACAAAATCGTGAGCTTTCACATTTCACACCCATCCAAATTTAATATTATCATTTTATAAATTCATTTATAATATAAATAAAGATTATACATCATGCTTATAAAATTCATTACTGATCTAATTGAGCATTAAAGTATTTTCATTAAAATATCAAAGCAAATAGTGCCAAAACTCACTCAAAATATATGTATATACATATATGAATATATATTAATATACTGAATCATTAATTACACGCAACTGTGCAGATGATATAGTAACAGAAGCTCAAAATACAAACACCTAATATATGCAGTACAGAAAATTATATACAGCAAATTTGAGCCTTCATTTTAAATGTTAGACAATTCACTGGTAATATGCAAAGTTGTGCTCAGGTCCTTGGTACATTAGAACACACTACCCTGCAGAATGGTTTAAATAATTATGTTCCTATCATTAAATAAAACTTTGTCATTATAATATAATCTATATCTTCCAAGATGTATCCATAGCAGTACATATTAAGTCTTGAGATCACAAACCACGATATTCAAGCTTAATAGTAGAATTTGAAATCCCCATCAAGATTCCTTTTTAAAACCCATACCATAATGAAAAATACTCAAACAAAAATAAATGTAAACTCATGATATACTTTCAGCACTTGTCCAGTAGAGGAGATTACCTTTTAAATTATCCAACAGCAACATGTCACTATAATATTTGAAATTGTATTAAATAAGTGTTATTTGAGATGCCAATATTTTGACAAAAATAGCATATTTCAGAACTGATTTGTTGCCCAATTGATGAATTTAAATTTTTAAATAGTTTGCAAGCACCCAATGCAACCTATTGTGTCCTTTTTGCTCAATTCCTATATTACTATTCTCCTCTCCTTATGCCCCTTAATGTTATAGGCAAATGAATAACTGAAAATTGTTTCACCAGACCAAAGTCAACAAATTCCAAAAATTCAGAAAGGAAATATGGTAAATGTATCCACAAAATATTACCAAAAAAAGTTTTCATCATAAATATGAAAACATTGTGTTTATATTTGTCAGCATTAATTTTTCACAACCATTGCATATGATGAATTTTACTATAATCTCAATAATTACAAAATATATGGTTTGAAATTTAAAGACAATGGTGCATTTAAATTAGAGAAATATTACTAGAACGTTCCATTGCTTCTTTTGGCAACACTGAAGAAAGAAACTTTACTCTCAAAAAAAAAATTGTTTACTGTAAAAAAAGTCAATTGCTGCCTTTTCTTTATCATTTTGTTAAATTATTATTCCCTGTCCACATTACGTGATCTACATTCTCTACCTAGTTAGCACATCTCCTTGAAATCAAACAATGGAACACCTAACTTCATCTCTGAAATATTAATAAACATTTAAGAATAGAAGTTAATTAGGTGATAAATCAGTTCCACTGACAAGCACAAAGCAAACAAAACTGACCTATACTACCACTTGGCATCAGGATTTACTTTTTCATATCTATCTCCAATGATAGCCAACAATTAAAAACTCCACAGTAACAGTGTGTTCCACTACCAATGAAATGCTCAACAATTTTTCCATCATAAAATTCTTCAAAATGTTAATTCGTCCAGTCGTAAAAATGTTTAAACAAGCTTTAACCTTCGTTGTGTATCAATTGCAATGAAATTTCAATTTTTAAAATTGAGAACTATACATATAATTAAAATCATCACATCAAAGAGAGACAATTAAAAATTGAGGCAATTTTCATGGTGTAGATTCTGGCATCGTATTAATTAATATCATGATGGAATAAGTTTATTGTAGATAATTAAGTGTACTATATCTGCGACTGCATTATGCACTACCTTCAAAGCATTATAAATTCTCAATTTGTATTATGAGCTTCAAGGTTTCCATAAAAATTTTGATAAATAATTCCAGTCTTACATCACAATAAATCACCAAGCAATAGTGAATACATGCGTCTACATTTTGGACATTAATACAGTGAGCACCACACAATTTAAAAGGTAAATTATTGTCCACCTATTACCTAACCTGAGTTGTCTATTCACTTTTGGTGGTCCACCACTTTTTCTTGTTAACTTTTATGCTACAGCTTACTCAGAATGTGCATATGCACAACACTTAAAAACTTTCATATAATTATATGGCATGGTTAGTTTTGTTGTAAAACACTGAAATTGCATTAAAGCTGCCTGTACATAAATTAACTTAACAGAAGGATCAAAAGAAGTTCGGAAAATGTCTACATTAAAAAACATACTTAAACTGAATTTCATTATCTCATAAATTAAACAATCTAAGATATATATATATATATATATATATATATATATATATATATACAAGTGGTATACCTTACTTCTTTTAAATGCATTCTGAATAATGAATGTGGGCTATCTTTTAAAATAAACCCTATATCTTACAGAAGCTCAAAAACATGTTAAGATCCTTGCATGGCTGTCAGATCTTTAACTTTCATCAGTACCATCGTTGTTTTCAGAATCGACAAATTCCACATGTGTGAATGGAAAGTGACCCACTTTGCCATTCAGTTCTCCTTCCCACTGTCCATTTATATTCATTTTGGTCACTTTGATTATATCACCCACTTCTAATTTCAAAGCTGTTTTATCGTAGGCATTCGGCACCCTAGCCTGCTTTACTCTAGCATAAGCTGGAAGTTTCCGCTGTGAACAGATGAGATTGTAAAGTTACAAAAATAAAATGTAAAACAAATAAGTCATGACTTTTTTTTTTTCTTTTTCAAAAACTCAAGTTTCATTATGAAGTTAAAATTCTTCTACTAGATTACATTTTGTAACACAATGAACAAGTCTACCCCTGCCCCACCTAGAGTTATAGATACTAAAAGACAATCATCCAAACAATTTTTGTTATATCTGCAACAAGTTAACCAGAAAAACAAAAGTCAAACAAAACTATTATTTAGCAAATCCTAACTTTGTTTTAACAATAAAATTGATGACCAGAGGAATTTGTGCTTCAAATATGTTTTTTATCACAATTCATTCAAGCACTCATGTTTTGAGAAGAATCAATAGATCATTTAATAAACCACTTCAAAAATAATTTGTTCAACAGTACATAGCAGATACCAGAAAATATCCTGCTTTAATGTTTCAGTAAAACAGACAAGGCCTGTGAGACAAAACAATAATTGAAAATTGAAGGTAAATGAAGGAACATGGTAGTGGTTAATCCCAGGAGTGTTAAGCATGCAACTATGATATATAAAATCAAAAAATAAACAATAGATGCCCCAACACCACGGCACTAATTTTCACTCTCAAGGGAAGGTCACATGCTAGGAAAACTTTTGACAGGCACTGGAAATAAATACATAAAACACATATATAAAAGTGAATAAGGATGTGACACTATCAAAATTAATTATAGGTGTGGAAATGAAACACAGAAAGGTGGTGGTTTACTTGAAATTTAAACTCAGCATTTTCATTCAGGACAAGAGAAAATTCTTCAAATTTTCTGGGGTGTTAGCCTTCTTTTGCAGGAGGAAAGTACAGACAATGTGCTGCCTGGTTGTGGAGTGTCCTGAATAGCGACACTTAATTTAAATTTTAAGTAGGCCGCCATCTTTCCTTTCCATACCAATTGTATATAATTCGATAGCAAATAGGGATAGAGAATGGCTGACTTACCTTAAATCGCAAGGACCAGAGAAGGGAAGGGACTTTTTAGAGGATGTTGAGTACAGGGCTTTGCCAGGAATGTGGAACATGTTGGAAGGACAGTTCCTACAGATGGAGTTCAGCTTTTGATGAATCAGACTGTAGGGCTTAAAGAAGGGTTAGTGTGAAGCATTGTTCAAAATTGTTGGTATTGTGGGCCTGGACATGAGGAGCTGTTGGACTTTTTTTTCACAAGTTTTACAGTGTTGCATAGGTTGGCTAGGAATTTAGGGAGAGGTCTCGCCAATATAGAATGCAGGGATGAGAATTAGGTGAAGTTTTACTTAGTTTTGGGATGGGCAAGTATGTTGAAGTTCCAGAGGTTGGGAGGGTGCCTGAAATCAACACTTGGGCAGATGAGGAGTGTTGTACAGAGTGTTTTTTTTATTATGTGTTTGATTGCAGTCCAGTGTAAATCCACCTTCCTTTCCCACACACTGATTTACTACATTCCTGAACATCTCTCAATATGAATTCAGCTTTCAAATTTCTAAACTCCTTAGAACATGAAACTATGAGTTTGGCCAAATTAGTCTTTCTGACCTATGTCCAGAGGTCAGTCTTCCTGAATGGACTGACTATGAAATTCCCCTTCTTTGGCTGTGACCCATGTATCCATCCGATGCTGCATGTTTTCCACTAATCAGTCTAACTAACGCAATTTATCCAAGATGAATACTCATTTCTAAACCTCACATATATTAAAAACATATTCAGCATCCACAAGGAAATCCTATACTCTTTCGCCAATTTCTATCAAAATGCTGCCACTATCCTGCTACACACAAAAATTACCACCATGTCTGTGTCAAAAGCCATTAAAAAAGTTTAATAGCTCAATCAATCAAGCCAACGTTTCTTAACTCCCTCTTCACACAACCCTGCTGAATATGTAGCGAAAACCTAACCCTTGATCACCTCCAAAACAATAGTGAAATTGATGAACAAGGGCTCCACCAAGGTTGTCATGGACCTGGAGAAGTACACTGCAGAGGAACTACACTGTCTGGGGAATGACAAAATTTATAAGTCTGTCCCTACTGACCCCAATCTTTCTATTACATCAGAAATAGACAAGTACATCCAAACACATGGCCAACTTAAAAAATTATCAACTACCTCTATAGAGCACCTCACTAAAAAAATCCATAAACCTGTTGTACCAGGAGGTTGCCAACAGTTGCTGGCTAGCTACAAAGCCCACACGGAAAGGATTTATTCTTTGGATGATGAATCCATCCAACCGATAGTGGAAAAAGACAAACCATTTCCTCCACTGCCCCATAAACTCCTAAAATTTTACACTAACACCCCAGCGGCACTTTAATACTTCTCGTCTCGCATGGCACAAAATTCTTTCTCCACCACTAACTTTCTGATTTCCCTCACCCTGTTTGTCCTCAACATCTATGATCAAATAAGTGGCACAGCTATTGGCACCCCAGATGGCCCCCTCCTATGCCAACCTGTTCAAGGGACTCCTAGAATAAGACCACGTATATTTCTCCCCATGGAAAGCTATAACCTGGTTCACAGACATCTTCATGCTATGAACCCATGGACCAGACTCCCTATCTCAATGCCTCCACACCATAAACTTCAAATACTTCATTAAGTTCATAGAAAACCATTTCCCAACCAACATCACCTTCCTTGATGTTAACATACACCTCAGTTCTGGCATAATCAGTCAACATCAATCCTACTAACACCTCACAATACCTCCACCACGAGAAAACTACCCTGACCACTCCCGACAATCCCTCCCATACAGCCTAGCCCTCAAGTGAGCTCATATTACATCCACCTGGATTAGTCAATCAATTAAAATATACATTGAAAAAGCTGCAGCTGCATCACAGTGGTTCAAAGCCAGAACAAAATTAAATATATGAAAAATTATTAGTAAATTATGAACTTTATGATCTCAATATAAAAATATCACATTAAAGCAATGGTTATTAATTTAACACAGCATATTTTTAAAGTACCAATTTTTAAATTTTCTTTCATCACAATATACCTGTATATTTGTCCTTCTAATTGAAGATTCTTGTGGATGAGGAACAGGGTTACCACCACCTGAGCCAGGTCGATGAATCTCACTTGCACATTGCTGACTGTCTTCATACTGCAGGAAAAATGTTTAAACAATTATTAATAAATGTATAATATGGTAATATAGAAGTGCTATTAACTAAGTAATTATTAGAAAAATATGATTCTGAAATATATTTTTATTTTTACATGTAATGTAGCATAAATCATCCTTAGTTGTGCGTTGGCAAATGTTAAGGATATTAATTATTAAGTGACAAAGTCACATGTGATAATTGGATAGTGAGGAAAGATAGAAATAAAGGTTGGGAATACACTCAAGAAAGCATATGCTTTTGGTATGGTAATACACTCAAAGGAAGCATATGTTCAAGGTGTAGAGAGGAAAGGAAGAAAAGACTGAAAATAGTTGGCAGGGTCCAGTATAGAACCCAGGTACTTTTGCTATGTACACAAATGCTCTACCACTGACCTACTGTGCCTTTCCCCAGGTCTAACAAATATAGCCACTCATATTAGGTGTAGAGGGTGGAATGGATACCAATAATTTCTTGCACGGATTCAGATTATGTTTCCTCCGCTTCACAGGAAGTGCAACATTCACATCCTTCTCTCACGTGGGCTGTGAATGAATATGGGTTGTGAACACCTGGTACTTTGCCACGTTAATACTATTGGCTCATTTGAATTGTTCTAGCTAATAGAAGCTTCATGTCTCACTTCTTCTATGCAGTAAGTCTCAAGCTACAGACAGAATGCAATCAACTTTACTATAAGACAGACACCTGCTCCAAAGCTAAACCTATGAGAGTCTTAATAACATTTCATCTTATCCTCATGCCTACAGTCATATATTTTAACTGTAAATATATAATCTGTTTATCTTTGAAGTTTGTGTCTTGACTGATAAAGCTACCAAGCATCAGATTCTTCATTGGTAAGCCTCAGGCAAAAACATCTCTCGCATTACCCTCTTTCCTTGGCCTTCCTAATCATTCAAACCTTCGAGATTGTCCCTAGATCCCCTCTCCTTTCACATACCGAATCAGCACTTCGATTATGGACACCCGATTGAATAACAAAGTGTAGTGGGAACGGTACCTCCTTGCAATGTGAACATGTTACACGGGAACAGTGGTGGAATTAACATAAAATAGGAATTGAATGAGCAACGTTTAAGTATATTAAAACCGATGAGTTCATCAAGTCACGAAGTATATTCTGAAATACTATGTTACGACAAGGGCAGTTACATGATCACAACTGTTCAAATGAGTTCTTGACATGTTTCAGCAAAAGTGAGGATAACAAACTGGACATGAAGCTTATATATTACAATGATATTCAACAGTTCCTGCATATACAACATTATGGAATCGAAGTGTCCACCTGTTTTAGCTTTCAGCCAGAAAAAAGTAGTGTTTCTATGATTATTACAAGAAAACTAATCAAGACTACAATTTTTAAACTCAGCGTACCATAAAAACTCAAGTGAGACAAAATTAGTGATAAATCAATGTCAACAATATAACTTTGGTAAATGGATCAAATCTAACAAACTATTTTTAACTAACAGCAAAATCATCACCAAGTGACATGGAGTATTATTCAATGACGAACACACAATTACAATAGGCATGTCCATAAATCAGTATCCACCAAACCACGAGCACTGCCAATGATTTATGCAAGTGCAAAAAAATGCATTTACAAATACACAGAGAAACAATCAAATCAGTATCTTCAACTATCACAACAGCTTTCAACAAAGCCAGGTAATATACAACTCTGAAATTTATAGAAAACTAACTACAGGTGACATAGAAACTGAATCAAACTATAATCAAAGAAATTCCATGGCAAATAGTAAATAGAACTAAGAGGAGGAAGAAATTCTGAAGTCAAAAGACAGAAGATAACAACATACAATTTAACAATAGATATAATGCTCGCACGACTGATGAAGATATGGAGAAACCTGAAAATACAACCCCAAAGTAAATTCCAAAGCCACACAATGGGCATTAAAAAAAATCAAATCGAGGCTATAAAGTAATAAACAGTATAAATGCTAAACACAGACAATCTAAAGAGCCTCTAAACGTATTATTTTATGGATTTAGAGCCAGCAGAAAACAATAAGGAAATTTACAAAATCAATACTGATGTACAGTGTAGTACAAATTGAACCTCTGATAACTGGAAAAATTTTACTTGGTACAAGAGATGCCACCTGTATGGAGACACAAAAACATTCTGTAACAGACCATATATGTGTGTTAAATGTGGTTGGTTTCACATGCAAATACACCAGCCACATGCGCTCTCTGTGCAGGACAGCAACCATCAAACTATGCTGCAAAAATGATCAAAGTTTGCATAAAAATAAATACTAACTATAATAACTTAAATCACCAGCAAGCAATATGAATATTGCAGCACAAGTACTGACACCATTCTCCATACTGAGACAACACAACAGCTATACAAACACAGTATGTTCAACACGACAATAAATTATGAGATGCATAATACCAAGGATATCAGTAGTATTCTTAGAATACATCAAAAGTATGTTCAACAAACGAATACAGCAAAATAGAATGATTCTGAACATGCTTACAATGACAAAACGTCCAAATTCCTTATCTATTGAAAGCCAATGGCATCAACCAACACAAAGAAGAATTAAAAATATTTTCACAAAACTAAAAAATTGATATCCTCATTATCAAAACCAATTTCACAGTAAAAAATTTACCATCCTGACAAGATAGCACACAGAGGCACCGCAATATTAATAAAACAACATGAGCTATAATCAATAAATAAATATACCACCATAAGGACAGGGAATTGCTAAAATTATTATTTTACCACCAGGCAACCTACATACTGGCCTTTGGATAAGAATAAAATCCCTAATCTTCTTGACAACAAAAATACAGCACAAAATTACCTACTAATTGAATCATGTCTTGATATGTCATCAGACTACTCCCCGATCATAATTACACTAAGTACTCAAATATGCAACATGCCCAGATAAATTAAACTCAGCCAGAATAAAAACTGACTGGAACTTTTCAGAGAAATAGTTAAAAAGAAAATTGAACTAAACATCACTCAAAACCCCCAATGAGGTCATTGATGCAGTTAAAAACCTGAATCGCACCATACAAAATTTGGCTTACGATTCTACCCCCATTTGGAAATCAATAGACTTGTGTTAAACCCTACCTACAATAACCAAACGAGCAATAGCCGAGAAAAGGAAGATTCGCAGAATCTGGCAGAACACTAGATGCCAAATGACAAAAATAATCTCAACAAAAAAAATTGAAATAAATATTTCCAAGATACTGATGTACCTTCAAGATACAAAATCAATACTGATGAACAGTGTAGTACAAATTGAACCTCTGAAAACGAGGCCATACAATATTATCTATCAAATTTTTGGACCTCCAAAGCAACAGATTACTCCTTATAGGAAACCACAAGGAAATTAAAACAACCACATCAAACAAATTCTCCAATTTGAAAATTGACAGAAATGGGCAAATAGTGAGCAGGAAAAGGTAAATACATTTGCAACACATTTGACATATGTATTTGAATTGTTTTCCTCTGTATTCCAGCAGAATAAGCCAAAATATGTCTATACTTGGAGTCACCAGACCAACTAAGTCTACCAATAAAAAATATCACAATAAATGAAGTAAGATTGTTAATTAAGTCCAAACACAAACATAAAAAAGCAGCATGCTAAGACCAAATTACAAGTGATGTCCTAAAGCAATTGTGAAAGAAAGTATACACACTAGTAGTAGATGTTGTCGGGTTTTCCATTGCCTAGATGGTATTTTTGCGAAGAGAAAGCTGAAAAAAGAGGAACACGTGATATATGTCAAAGACGAAGATATAACAAAGAAGTATTGTATAACAAGTGAAAGTGAGGAATAGAAATGTGAAACAAAATATAGTAAAGGGAATTAAGACAACCAACGTTTCGAACATGAAAGAACTCTGTTCTTCAGGGTAGAACAATATTCATTACAAATGCATGAGAGTCCATACACTCTTGTGGATTTGGACCAGTTCTAGAGAGACGGCTATATCGGCTCTCTGCAGGTGAATGTTTAAGCAAGATTTTACGCTTGGTTTTATATGGTAGGAAAGAGTAGAGGGATTTGAGTCTGTTCCAGGAAGGGACAAGGTCATCACAAGGAAGTGGTTTATTCAGACGGTTGTTTTGCTTTTCCGTATTATTAAAAAGTAAGGAATTCCAAATGTTGGGAATAAGCGTGCTGGGCTAGGAGACAGCTTTAGTTGTTTTAATGGATATGGCTTCTTAAAGTTTTCTTTTTGAAATGTGAGGCTCAGAGCAGAGTATGGAAGAATTTTTAAAATTAAACCTGTGGCTGTTTTGCCAAGCATGTTCTGCTAATTTGACTTGGAGGTTTCTCCTAGTTTTAGATTATTAATATATTCCTCCATCCTCATAAATATCTTCCTATGGGTTTCGCCTACGTAGTTGTCACATTCGCTGAGCACAGAGTAAACAACTTTTTCTATTGTTTTTGTCTATGGTAGGTTTTGTCGTACAAATTTTGCTCTGGAGGCTATTATGGAAAGTGAAATCCTTCTTAATTTGAGCCTATTGCAAATTCTCCAGATTTTTATGATAATTTTGGAATGTATGGTAAATATTAATGGGCCATTGTGCTGTTTTGAGATGTGTGGTATGGGTTGATGTTAGTTTTGTAGCTTTCTGTAACGCCATTTTATGGTTTGTGTGGGATAATTGTTATGTAGATTGTTGGAGATATGTTCAATTAAATTGGCAGTCAGTATTTTTGTTGGAGCAGATACGTGAAGCCCTACAGAAAAGACTATAGGGCCATAAGGCTTCACATGTGGATTCCAACAATAAACTGCTTGCCAATGAAATTAAACACATATTTAAGTCTTTCTCAACTTTTTTTAGTTTGGCTCTAGATCTCCTCTCCTTTCACATACCGAATCAGTACTCGACACCAATCAATCCGGGATGCCAGATCGAATGACAAAGTGCAGTATGAACAGTACCCTTACTTTCTTGAAATGACTCCCCATTAGTCTGTATTGACAGGTGAACACATTACAATACAGCAATCACTGGTGATTTACAGAAGTGTGACTGAATAAAGATGTAATGGCTCAAAACAGAGAAACCAATTCCTTTTAAGCAATTAACAAACCCAAGAAAAAATATACATTCAATTTATTAATCAAGAATATTTCAAACAAACCACAATATGATGAAAAAATGGTTTGCATACCCTCTGAACATATGGCACAGGAATTGATCCAGTCTGGCCAAGACTATTAGATGCAGTCCACCATTGATCTTCATCTTTGGAAATAACTGTCAATATGTCACCTTTTTTAAAAGGCAAGTCATCTGGATCCTGCAACCCCAAACACACAATTAATGAAATTCTGTATGAAATAAAACCTTGGCTTTAAAGCATATGTTATACTAGCCCATTGTTTTCTTAAAAGTACAATTCACAAGATATACTGCACAATTTCAATCCATTTAACTTGCTTAAAATTTGTAAGGTGTAATTAATTAAAATTATATGACTATGACATAAAAAAGAGCAAAAAATGAATCATGAAGCAAATGTAATATTTCCAAATAGAAAGGGACATTTGTAAAACATACAAAAAAATAAATTTTTGGACTCAGAAATGTAATGACTTGCTAAACATTCAGGATTCAGTCCCAATAGGTGCATGCCACCCATAACATTAGGAAGGAGTACAACTTCTTCAAAATTCGAGAACCATATCTACTGTCCAGCATGGTAACATTGGATCTTAATCTCAGGTAAGCTATTATTTCACTCTCACCCTTTTCTATCCACATTTATATACTATATTAAGTCGTAGTTTCATGTGTGATGCTTTAAGACTCTTCATTGTATTTTAATGAAAGTAATTAAATGTTTCTCACTTGATTGTGCTAATCTATTTATAAGACACATGTCCAAATGTTACAATTTATATTTAAAGTTCATATAAGTTTGGATAAACAAAAATTGTAATTTGTAAGTGATACTTACACTTCCTACAAAGTCATATTTGGCAATAACTTTTTCAATTCTTCGAGGGGCAGGTCTGATAAGTGGTGTAGTGTCAAGATAGTGGAGTTTGTAGAAGGCCAAACATTGAGGCAAATCTGAAAATATCTGGTCTCCAATACGATATCTAACTTGTTCACCTTGATGAATTCTATTAATTATATAATGGCTAACTTTGCTATCCTCCCTGAAAAATAATACAATTTAAGTTAATTTACTGTTGGTGACTTCCAATAAATACAGGCCAAAATGAAAGCTTGAATAAATATATATAACACATTTAGATGGGAAAGAGAGACAGTGGAGTCGACTTACCAGTCAGGCTGAGGAATGTAAGAATTCCCAATGTACTGGACCAATGGTCAATTTCAGGGGTAAGTCAACTTCACTCTCTCTCTTTCCTATCTAAACATTTTGTATACACACACATAACAAGTAAGGATATGTCATCAAAATAACTGAGATCATGAGAAGGAAAGAGAGATAGTGGCTTACCTGAAATTGAAGCTCAGCGTAGCCACATGGGACAGAAGGATGTTCTTCAAATTTTCACAGTCTCTCAGACCCTTGTTTCAGGAAGGAGTGGCTACGCCAAGCTTCAATTTTAGGTAAGCCACCAACTACATATATATATATATATATATATATAAATAAAAATGAATTGCTGTTCGTTAGTCTCACTAAAACTCGAGAACGGCTGAACGGATTTATCTTATCTTAGTCTTGAAATGTTCGTGGAGGTCTAGGGAAGGTTTAAAAGGCGAGAAAAAATCGAATAATTTCCGGGAAAACCCTAAAAACAGCCCTTTTCTATTTCCCATACAAACGTTTTCTAAATAAAATACAAATCTACACCAGTCGAGCAATTTTCACCAAATTTCTACACGTGTTCTTTGCGACCAGGAAACAAACACTTTCGGGGTGAGACGCGTCTTCCACCCCCAGAAGCGGGGGTGGAAATATTTAAACATACTAAAACAGCCGATATTTGAGTCGGATAAATATTTTTAGGGGTCAAAGATATTGATAGTGTTTCTACCAATGTTATCTGAATACAATTTTCATCCTCTACACTCTGGGTGAAGGGCACCCTTAGGGTTTGGGGTGGAGATGCTTTACATTAAAATAACGCGAATACAACAGAGATTGGAGTCAAATTAAAGGTTATGGAAGTCACTGTGTTTAGTTACGACATTCAAATTGGCATTTACCCCTCAGATGCAGGGGTAGTGGGGTGCAAATTTTGGAACATGTAAACACGGCAGATATTTGCGTTAAAGAAATATTTTTCAGAGTTAATTATAATGATTAGGGTTCGAGTAGCGTTACATAAAAATTGCGCAAAAGCAGCCGAAATTGGAGTCATATCGGGGGTTATAGATAAATGACATCTCGGGCAACGCCGGGCACCCAGCTAATATATATATATATATATATGTAAAACAATTATTTGTAATATCTTCACTCCACAACCCGACTGGACAATTATTGATATCAGTTAGCTCGACTTTTGTTTTTCTCTTTCCTATCCAAATGGGTTATGTATGTATTGTATGTATATTAAAGAAAATAAGGATGTGACATTGTTAAAATAATTGGTATGGACAAGAAGATGATAGATTAGATGGTTTACTTGAAATTGAGGACCAGTGTCACCATGTCTGACAGTAAGATTGACTGGCACATAATGTACCATTCCTGAGGAATGAAGCTGATACCTCTGAAAATGTATAGAACTTTGTCCTTACTGGTAATATGGTAATACTGTACCTCAATTTCAGATAAGCCATCTATCTATTGATCATGTCCTCAAATTTGTAACAATCACCAGTATATCAAACTTGACAAAATAAAATAAAAATATTTATTCAAAAACATAACAACAATATTTATCATCTAGACATTAGTGTAATACACAAATCATATAAAAAGAAATTTATACAACTTCTTTCAGAAACACCAGGAAATTTCAATTTTTTAAATTGTACATTTTTACACTGCTGACAATTTGATGCATTACAGCAATTGAACTACTCTCAAAATGGTTTACTTTATGTGATATAAGCCGTATCTGTTAACTAAGACCCTCCATTGAAATTTTAGGCACTTTGTATCAACACAAATTCTACTTTTGGACTTCATACCAACAAGAATGATGAACAATAGTCAGAATTGTGCTGTTCTATGACACAGATAGATGGCATAAGAAACTAAATCAAAATTCAATATGAACCATTCAATAATTAAAAATCTTATTCTAAAGTAGTTTCAGAAGAAAAATGGCATATTTATATTTTTTGTGTAGTTTTTTAAAAAAATTCAGTCAAAGATTATTTTACAGAAAAAATATTTAAGGATCAGCATTTCAAACACTTGCATCATACTGAGAAAATTTACTGCACAGTCCTGACTATACTTTCCAAAAGTTGTTCACATAACAAACACTGAGAAATCATATTACATAAATTTAATTATTGTGGTAATAAAACCAAAAAATGTACATGTTTAATGGGTTTGTGATGTTCATGGTTCAACAAAACTGTATTTATAAAAAACTGGATTTAATTTCACACAATGGAAACTTAACATTGAATTTATTTGCTCCTTCATGCAATGCAGCTTTATTCATTAATCATACATTTTGGATTGGAAATATTCTTGCTTTTCAGTCTTCCTCATAGTATGAGTAACCAATATATACGAGTATTTGTAATTAGCAGGTGTTACTCAGCTGTTCAAAAAATGAATGCTTTATTTAGTATCAAGTAATGTGCTGTTTATAAGAGAGGAAGTTATGAGAAAGAAGGAAGAAAAATCTAGTACTCAAACAGCAATAAACTATATTAATATTCAGGTTGAAGTGGGTCAAGAATCAGAGCTTGGTACATGAATTTGAGCACTCTGTAGTAAAATAAACCAACTAAATTCAAGTAGTTAATAGAAATAACTATTGTGACCTTCCTATATGCTTATATCTTCCATGAATGTTGCAAAACATTTAACCAACAATGTTGCACTACTCACATATACAAAAAGGCATTTAATACATTCAATGTGTTATACACTAAACACAAATATTTCTTTACAATATATAATGAAACAAAATTATAGTAAATATTCCATATCAAGCAATTTCATTAGTCTCCTTAAACAGGTTCTAAACATTCTTATAAGTTTTAAGAAGCAGCAATAGGTTGATAATCAATATATTATAGGATTGGATCAGCCATGCACTTATGTTTATTTTCCATTATGAATTTCATAATCAAATAATTTTTGTATGTACCACGTGCAGAATGTTAATTTTTGTCTTGTGCTTACAGCTAATCTAAAATCATATACTGGCAATTCTCACTTGTTACACAAATAGTTTCTTAGTTTGCCTACCATATTAAAACATTATTCATTATTCTGAACCGTGAAGGCTACATCAATCAATATAAAATAAAATCTGCAAAATATTAAGTTTTGTGATGGAATTATTATAATTATCTATTTATTGGCATGGACCTAAAAAATTCTGCAAGTTACATTATATGCCTTACATATTGAGTCAATGTCAATTCATTTCTTACATATTTTGAAAAGCTTTCTTGATTAAACTTATCTTTCTTTCTTGAAATTATATTTTTGTCTTTTCTGATTTTCTAGACATGTTTCAAATTTTACTTTATAGTGGAATCCATATGCCTTGATGCATATCAATTGTAAACAAGTACTTCTAAGAAAAGAGGAATTTTTCACTCATCAGGTTATTTTACATAGTCACAAGGATGTCCCGTTATTTTCTGGCAAAAGCAAGTTCTCATTTAAGTAGAGGGGAAAACAGAATATGTTTTCCCATGAATTGTTAAATTATGATTCTTTTCCTAACGCAAAAAGAACAGATGCCACGTCTGCACAATCCTACAACCCGCAAAATCCTCCAGAATCTCAAAAAGACATACAAAACCAAGGAAAATATCACCTGATCCTCTTCCCACATATTCTGCCAAATTAAATGTGACTCTGCCCTGCATTCTAACTAAAAGACCTCTACCTGAAAGCATAGCCAAAAACACAATTACCAGTAGCTGTTCATGCCCAAAGCCATAAAACTAACAATTTTTTGACCTTAAAGCCCTATCCCTGATTCATATGAGGCTGAACTCCATCTGTTGGAACTCTCATTCCAACATGTCTTACAGTCCAGGCAAAGCCCTGAACTTACCATTCTTTAAATAGTTCCTTTTCTACTTGCCACACCAATCTGCACAAGTGCATGTGATTATGAAAGTATACATGCGTATGTGTTTTGTATGTACAGACACATATATGTATAAACTGGTATGAAAGAGCAATTGCTTTCAGAACCTTTCCTATGCCACAACCTTCCCTTCAGAGAGAAAGTGGGTGGCCAGGTGGGTTGTCTATGGTTTATTAGCAACAGCTAGCAGCGTGGCGGTCAAAACTCCACAGTTCACAGCTGGGCGGAGTATGAAATGTAACACTCCTTCCAAAAGAACGGGGCTGAGAGCCTCCGAAAGTTTGTGGAACACGAGTCTGTACCAAGTGGCTACGCCAATCTTCAATTTCAGGTAAGCCACCAACTGTCTCCCTTTCCTTTCCATCCTAATGATGTCAATTATTTTGACAATGTCACATCCTTACTTGTATGTGTACATACATGTGTATATATAAATATATAATGTGATGAGGTCAAATTGAATAATTTGGATAGGGGAGAGAGACAGCAAAGTTGACTTACCAGAAATCAACAGTTGATCGGACTGAACAGTAAAAATTTTTTATACATTTTTACTCCTCAGCCCGACTGGACCAACTGTTGATTTCAGGTAAGTCGACTTCGCTCTCTCTCTCTCATAAATGTGTGTGTGTATATATCTATGCCTAGAACATACACATTCTTTGAGCATATTACTATGCATAATGCATGAGCTTTCTTCAGTGCATAATCCCAACCTTTGTCCATTAACATATATATATATATATGTGTGTGTGTGTGATCTATGATAAACTTAAGCCAAAAGACAATCATTGATCATTTCCAATGAAATCATATTAGTTATAACTTAAAAGCATTAAATCAAATTTGAAACATGAAGAATACAATCAGAATGTCTTACCTAACACAAAGGACATAGTCACCAACAATTGTCTTACTATCACGTACAAGAAACACTCCACCCTCTCTCTCCCCCATTAATAGTTCTGTGGCATCCTTTCTTGACATAGAGCCAAAATACCAACTGAAACAAATTTGAACAACTTTTATGAACAGAGACACAATATTAAAAAAGATATGAGCAAAATACATAAGGAGATTGCTTAAAAATCATCTCAAGAAGTTAAGATAAGCACTGCCACTTAGGACATCTGGACTTCAAATTTTCGGAGGCACTCAGCCCTCTACTTCAGGAGGTGGCTGGCACTTAAATATATTTCCTGAAGAAGAAGGGGGCAGAGAGTCTCCAAAAATTTGAAGAACCTCTTCCTGCCCAGAGTGGCAGCGGCGAGCTTCAATTTCTGATATGCAATCAACTATCTTTCTTTCCTTTCCATTCAAATTATCTTAACATTGTCACATCCTTACTTGACAATGTTATATCCTTATATACATACATATATATATATATATATATATATATATATATATAAGGATATGACATTGTCAAAAAATAATTGCGATCTTAGTACGGGAAGGAAAGAGAGATAGTTTGTGGCTAACCTAAAATTGAAGTACGGTGTAGCCACAGGGAGCTGAAGGCTCTCAGGCTCCTCCTTCAGGAAGAAGTGTTAGCCCATTCCGTGCACCAGCCGGCTGCGAACCTCCTTTGGTTCCCTATGGCTACACCGTACTTCAATTTCAGGTAAGCCAACTATCTCTTTTCCTTTCCATAACAAGATCTCTCTCTCTCTCTCTATATATATATATATTTGCCAGCCAGCATGATGTTCAGATCTACTGGCTGATGAAGGGGGATTATGTGCTTGAAAATTTGATGTTATTTCTTCCTAGCTTGGTGACAAACTGATGAGTGAAGGTAAGTCTATATACCTCTTTTGTGTTCAAATGAATTTCATAAATGTATGTATATATTGGAATACAGAAAATTGCACCATATTTATAACAATATGAAGTACTGTGTAAGCAATGTAAGAAACAAAATGTTGAAAAATTATGCTTAAAAAAATTATTTTCAAACATCTGTAAATTATATAGAAAGAGACTTCCAACAACCGTAGATGTGAAATATTACACGGTATCTTTCTTCTAGGTTACCAATAACTTCACCCTTAATTAGTAGTCCGAATATTGTCAACAATATAATAAATAATAATAATAAAAATTGGGAAGTACTTGGGTTGTTTCTACAATTCCTTACCAAATTATTATGAGTGAATATTTTAAGGTTTTTAATATTAGATACATTTATGTAAATAGTGCTTCAGTACCATACTAAAAGTAACACATTATATATTGCCAATATAAAAGTAGATAAGTTAGGATTAGGAAGAATAAAATGTTCATGGGCTTTTAACCAAGTGAAAAGATGTATGTGCGACATTTCGATGATGTTTATTGTAATTGCCTTATGCTAGAAGATTTTAAAGTTGAAAACACTAAGTTTATTATTGACATAATAGTCCTTTAAAAATAAGTCTAATGAAGCAAAGGTTGTTGAAGAAACTATATTAAACCAAGATTGTGTCTGGGGTTTTTCAAGTCCAATACAAAAATTTGTTGACTGATGGACAGTTTAAATAATCTTATATATATGCAACTTTAATGTAATTTGACAATAAAATTTAATTTTAATAAAATGAATTATTATAAATATTTGTACAATATATAATAACCAAATATTTATATCAAAAAGAATAAATCAACTTGTAGACATATAATTTAATTAGAAATTGTGAATTTTAAACTTAGGTAAATATCTATAAGGGGATTTCAGCAAAATGAAAAATGTTTAGTATTGTATAACATTAATTGATTGTCAAACTATTGCAAATAATTATTATGCTTAAATACTCATACAAGTAGGATGTTATAAAAATGTCTATGAAATAATTGTGAGTTCCTATTATTAATAATAATGTGCTAAACAATAGTTTTTCCTAACTACCGTTGGAAGCCAATTTCTCTCACATTAAGAAGTACTTCAGGGAAAAACTTGTGTAAGTGTTCCAACTGTAATTATTGTTCTAAGTCTATCTGTCCACATAACTGGAAATTTAAAACCAAAGAAACACAAAGGTTACTAAATCTGGTGAAACAAAATAATAAATCAAAGCAAGAAATCCAATAACCTAAAGGAAAAAACAAAAAATTAATTGGCATTAATCATGTACTCCTACACAATCTGTCATAGCCTCATTTAAAAACTTTTATTTTTCGAGGCTAAAATACTTATTGGAATATAAAAATTATGCATTAAAGAAATATTTAACATGTGACTAGTTTCTATTTTTCAGTTTTAAAAAAACAAAATGCACTTTAAAATTACAGTTATTGAAATGGAATTTGCTAACTGCAGGAACAGAATATTCACAAATGAAGTTCAAGTTCTCATGAGAACATGAATGAAAAGCAGAATATAAACCTGTAAAAAGTTTAACTTAAGAATATTGTACTTTCCCCCTTTCATTCATCAATTGAGGCTTCAACTTAACCAGAACACAACGTTTTGGTTCGAAATTATGAGTATAGCAGTGTACCATAATGTAAGTGTAAAATTCAATAACAGAATGTAGAAATATAACATAAGATATAAAAATATTGCAAAATGAAGATTTAAAACTATATTTAAAGAAAGGAAAAAATTAATTGTTTTGTAGTGATGTTTTGGAAAGAAAAGTAAAACAGAGACTGGGCAATACTTAAGTGAAATCCAGTCTCCCAATATTTATAAATACTAATGTAGCATATTATATATTTGTGTAATAAATGTTGCTTCATGTCACAGTCGTCAAAAAGGCAACTGGAATCTATTTGTACACCGTGGACATACCTTGATCTGTCATAAGGATCAAATGTTGCAGCCATTCTTTAATTGACGTAGATTCGACTGACAGAGCCGGCAAAAAAAATTTCAAAAATCAATCACACCCCAAACTTCAAATGAACGCAATGACTTGAAACGTTTAACATTTCTCCCGAGGGATAGTCTATTAAATGTAATATAAACACTCATAAGGAATATGGTTAATGCAAATCTAACTAATCACTGTAACACTATTAAATTGTTATGGAAAATACGTTGATCCCAATGCTTTCTGGAGTTTTGTATAGTAATATAAATCGTCACTAACTGTCACTTCACACTTAACCAAGCTTCACTTATAAAAGATTCCAATGAATTCGGCTTTATTTCGCAACAAGTGGTCCGCTTAATGTATTCGTACGTGTTTTATTGAGTTTCAAAGGATCTAAGATGCACTCATAATGATTTGAATACTGTCGTTTTATAATCTAAACGCGGAAGTATCAAATTTAGTTCAATCAGATAATTTTCTACTGCCACTTGCAGTAATATTCAGTAGGTCCACTTGGGGGGTCAAAGATGGCTGCCGAAGTACATTTATTAACCACGAGATGGCATAGTACACGCAATTAAATAATTGCTTTGAAATTTGCAATAATAATTTTAGATGTAAATTCTTCTTCATATTTAGCACGGATTGAAATAAATGATACAAATTCTGAATCATTTAAGCATAAATATGCTAGAAGATACACGAATATACATTCGTCATAATTTGCCTTAGACTTATGATTTCATATGTTTGAACATTATTATACTTGTCCACTTAATTATCCAAATTAAAATGAAAAATATACGTCTGTTTTGAAAATTAATACTTAGAAAAATAGACAAATATAGACATAAGAAGGTGGGCTTTTAAGAACATCGTAATGAGATTACAAAATTGTATTCTTTAAGTATCTAATCCCAAAAAATTGTGAACGACTAACAGATGTCATTTACATTTCACTTCCTGAAATCAGCAGATGGTTATAGAAGTATACTTTATATTTCAATTGTTATTCATTAGTATTTCACAATTTTCTTAGGAAAAGGTTATTATATTTAATAGCAAAGCTATTTTAAGTCGTACGAATGAAATGTTTTATAACACGGTCACTCATTATTAAATTAATAAAATTTGTAATTAAAACTTAATATCAAGTTGAAAACAAATATAATAATTAAATTGGTAATTCAAAATTATTCTCTAGGTTGGAGGATATCAAATGAAATGTTTCTATCAAACAATTTCGGAGCATGATCCGATATGTTTACAACTAAGATAAATAAATTCAATTAAAGTATTTAATTTTATGCTAGTAAATGAAAACAATGTTAGTTGTTTAATAATGAAATAAAATAACCAAATGACAGACAAATTTAAGTGATGATATAAATACCACACAATGTTTCTGGAAACGTTGTCGTTTCTGCAGGTGCTAAATACAGTTGACAAATCTCAAAAGAGAAGCAAAACGCAACGACAATGGGAAAACACAAGGGTTAGCATAATAATAATGGATAACAGCTATTGTTTAGTTTCTCGTGACCGTTTGTACGTTATCTGCTGTGATGTTGGCTTTAATAATTAATATAAGGAATTTCACACAATGTGTAAAGTAATTTGGGTCACTCTCTACAAAATTCTGTCATTGAGATAGATCTTCTGGAACACCAATATGCGTGATATCTGTCACACACCATTTCACATAATTCACAAACACAATTCACATCTGGTTGATGAAAGCTTTTTGATTTACAAATCTTGTGGTGAAAACCGTGCACGGCGAAACGGGTTACCGTGTGTCGTAATTCGTATGATGCTCTCCTCCATTCGTTTGTCATGGCGGTGGTACTGTAGAAATCGTCCCATATCTGGTTCTTCTTTTCCTTTAGTTCTTGGATCACGTGTTGATATGCAGGTGTAGATGGCAAAGTTAACCCTGTTGTATAGCGTAGGTCTTCTAAGTAGAAAGGTTCCCTTGTGAGTTCATATGCAAGTCGTGATGGCGTATATTTTGAGACACACAGTATCTTTTTCAGAAAAGTTGCCTTTATCTTTTCAATATCTTTCAGGTTTTTTCTATTTAGTTTCTCCCATATTAATTCCAAACCGTATGTGACTATTGGGGTGACTTTTGCTTTGTAGATGGAGATGGCCGTGTCTATGGAGAGTTGTCGTATCATCCGAATATCTTGCATTGCTCTAATAGCTGCGATTACTTTTTCTTTCACGTGTAGTGTGAATGTGCTTCCTGTCGGTTGCAAGGTTATCCCAAGGTACTTAAAGTTGTTTGTAACACTTATTGGTCTGTTGCCGAGGTATAAAGTGTCTTTCGTGCTGTGTCTGCCACCTTTCCTGAATATCATTGCTGCTGTCTTTTGAAGGTTTATTTCTAGTTCATTTTCTTGAGCCCAGTTCGTCAGATTGTTTAAGGCCTCTTGTAGATCTTGTCTGGAGGTTGCTGTGATGACCATGTCATCTGCATACACATAGAGACGCGTGTTTTCTGTTGGTAGTGATTCGGCTATATCTGCAGTCGCAATATTAAACAATAACGGGCTTAGGGGGTCTCCTTGTAGTACCCCGTTTGTCTGTATTATTGGGTCCGATACTGATATGCTGTCATCTAATTCTACTTGGTTCTCATGCAAGATGTTTGAGATTATTATCGTCAGGTAATGTTCTTTTCCGATCATTGATTCCAGCTTGTTTAGTATTAGTCGTCTGTTGAGAAAGTCAAAAGCTTTTGTATAATCAATGAAGACCGCAATTCTGGAATGGTATGCGGTGTCAACCTCTAAATAGCATATTGCTGATCAAATAAATGTTTCGAATGAATGATATATTTCATTGGAAAGTTTGATATTAGACATATATTCCTTATATGTATATATGTATTAAGTGAACGTTTTGTTGGTCATATGTTGTAAGAATTACAATTAGAGCAAGATATTTTGTAAACTACACAATGCTTGCTGTAGGTGTCAAGTGGGTCCTTGTGATTTTCAATCAAGAAGGAAAGAGTATTAGTAGATCTGTAAATGATGGATATTTTATATTCTTTAAAAATTTGACGAACGTATCATGTAGAAATTGCAATAATTTGGATTGAGGTGATTGGGGACGAACAGCAGTAGGTTATTGAATTTTGTACAATCTAATATTTATGTTTTTATTATTAAAATTAATCGGAAATTAAAATTCTACTGACAATATTTTTTCTGATCCAATTGTATTGTGAATAGATAAATTATATCAAGGAAATTAAGAGAACGGTTCCATTATATTTGTTTTTGTAATATCTCTGATAATCCAAATAATTTCAGTTGTTCACAGCGGATGGAAGTGCCTTTCGCAGTGTAGAATTACATTGTTGCTAATTGCTGTACCAAAACATATTGTAAGTATGCTTAATTACTTAAATTTATTATTCATTGTGTACTTTCGTGTTAATATTGGACACGATTTTGTTTAAATCAAAAGTTTTACAGTAAAATTGGAAGCTTAGAAGCACTTCGAATTTTGTACTTGGCTTCAGTTGCCATTTTCTAACAACATGGCGTTTCGTAACCTAATTCCATCAGGTTGAATGGTTTTTTAATATTCGACTTTGTACGTAGGAATATTTTCCTTCCCTGTTAAGTCCGTATCCATATTTTCCAATGTAATACTAAGTCGTAATAATAGAAAATAAATGATTAATACGATTAAAGTATTGAATTACATAAATTGTTTATTTAAAGAATACTTAACTTAAATATTATAATGATTTCTCGTGAATGGAAAATTAACTGCAGCAGCTGAAAGGATTTAGTATAATTTTGGAAATTATATTTGCAATTTAGGATTAATATGGGATTTCTGATCCATGTAGAAATCAGTATTTAGTGAAACAGTTGTATGCCAGAGGAATATGCTGTAATTTCTTAAAGTTTTAAAAATAGTTTTTGGGTAACCGCACTGATAGATTTTTTACATTTTTATTACTGAATACAAGGCTTATTTATGGGTGCAAAATAACAGCGCCATCCTTCCAAAAAAAAAGTTTAAAACTACAAATAATACCAATATTATGTTATAAAATAAAATCTAAAGCCGGTCGTTTATTTTTTATTTGAGTATGTAGTGAGATAGTATCTTATTTACTAAGTTTTTCACAAATACAGAACAGATAAATTATACGTTCGAATTTTCAAAAATCACGTTCTAGAAATGAAATAAAATGTAGTTGTGTCATTCTAATACGAAAATAAATATTAAATGTTACAGTTAAATTTCATTACTTCTATTAAGTACTTATTCATTTCAGTTAGATTTTATATGTTTGAAAGTTTATTTGTGTGTTATTTTACATTTTATGTATTATATAATAATACACTATACTGTTTTCGAAAGCAACTAGACTGTACATCTGATTATGTTAAACTTATTTACAAACAATAAAAATTTTTAATTTGATATAGAAAGTTCTCAATAGGGATAGTGAATTTATCTATCATTTCCTATCCTTAATTTTCAGATAATGGATCCAAATCTTTGTAGTGAAGATGAGTATAATTTTTTGAGGAATGCACAAAAGGTATTTAATTAATCCATAATTAATATAAGTACCCATATACGAATGAATACGCGTTCTGTAAATAGAATTATTATCAATACTCTCTAGTCAATTTGAAATTTAAATCGGTAATTATTAAACAACGAGAAGTAACATATCCCAAGTATTTCGTAAAATAGATGATGGAGATGACAATTTGTAAATATATGAAACGTTATTTTTGGGGCAAATTAACAGTACCAAGTTAATGTTTAATTATGCTAATTTACATAATTTATTTTTAAATTTATGATTTTAACGACCATTGCCCAATATTCCGGGGTTAAAAGGGAAACTATGGACGTGCAGAACCCAGATATTGCAGAATGTGATGCCTATAGTTGCTTGGAAAATAACTTTGATATGACAGTTTTAAATTAACGTTAAAATCATGTATTTAGTTCTTCGTTTCTGGCAAACTTTAGTCTTGTATTTGTACAGATAATTGGTGATTAATCGACAATAATTGGTACTGACAAACCTGCTCGTCTAGTTGTCTATATGCGTAGGACAAAAAACAGAAAAGATTTGTCAACAGATTTAAAGAATGCTTTCCCAGTACAGGCAAATATTACAGAGAAAATACAACTGAGAAGTTATCTTAATCACTTTCAATAAAATAGTAAAATAGATGCCTTGATGTCACCATTATTATAGGTTTCACAGTCAAGTTAAACATATTAGTGAAGTATAACAAATTAATGCGTTAAATTTTATTGTAGTTAACGCCATGAAAGAAGACGGCCAATTTTCGTAATTTCCTTTGCAGGTACCAAACCCCTCACCGTGCCCAGTCAAACTTTTTCAGTTATCGGCAAGAGCTCGACCTCTTTAGATCGTTGTCGTGTGTGTTCATTCCGCCTTCGTTCGTGACGCTCACTATAGTATGATGCAAGCTTTCGAAATGTCAACCGCTTTACTGCGCTTTGATGCGGTCGCCACTACGGTTCATAGCATGTCACGGCCCTGAAATTGCAGAATAAAAAGTCAAATGTGTATTAGTCCATTTATCTGTATTAGGTGCAAATAATATCAGCACAGAAGTGTATGTTTCGAAATTTGATTCGGGTAGTATCTCTTTTTAGTTTCAATATGTTTTTAGTTATCTGCTTGTATGTGCTAAATAGATCTAACGATGTATTTAATTTAAATTATTACCTTTATTTTTTCTTCCTGTAAATATATTCATTTGATTTTATATGCAATAAATTAAGTGATCATTGTATGTCATTGATTAATTTCATTAAAATTTATTTCATTTGAATGAAATGAATCAATCAACATGGATTACTGCATCGAATATAATTAACTTGTATTTTGAAATATCTGTGATGGAAAATATTTTTATGTAATTGTGCTTAATTAATTATTAATAAATATATATTTGGGTTTTAGATCCTACCTTTGATCAACAGTTGGGATCGTCCCCCAAATCCGATTTGTGCAAATTTTTCGAGCAATTCAGATGATTCTGAAGATGATTTAACCTCTGAATCTTGTAAAAACATTCTGCAGAACGTATGTTATTTTTAGTGGTATAAATTAAACTTTTAAATTTTTTTAATAATAATGAAATACTTAGTTTTATAAAACCTCACACAAGGCTTCTCATGAGTTTGAAACCCAACTTCTCCCAACAAACAACACATTTTCCTCTCATATTTATAATTATTATTGAACTGAACTGCACAAAACAGCCATCTTTACAACAAACTGATTTATGTGTTCCAGCAACACCAATGCTCTCTTAAAATACCAATGGATTTTACTTTTAGTTAAACACGTTAACAAACTTATTGACATGTTGAGCATATGCCACAGATCTATTATAATTTAATTTCAGATTTATGTGAATGCATATTACCATAATAACTTTTGCACAAGTAAAAAATTCACTACATTAAACAGTTATTAAATATAATTATAATTTTTCTAAAGAAACAGGACAACCTTGGAAATAATTTGTATATAATCTATTCCAAATTCTACAATATAGAAGGTACCTTAATGTTAGAAACCAATTTCAAATTTTTGTTCATTTATATCTGTGATAATAATGTAGAGTTGATTAATATTTCAATTGTTTATATACCTATTTGTTCTTTCTGCTGCAATGCCATATAAATCAGTCAGGATGTTTTTTTTTGTTGTAATAGCAGCATAGTGTGTATATACTTCTAAATTTTTAGAATGTAATTTATACAGGCAAGCACAAGTTATTAGAAACAATGAGTATCATTTTTGCTGATAATCTTCAACGGAATAGATAATAGTAGTAAAAAATCATTTGAACTATTGGAGAGATTATTTATATATTTTGCATTTACAATATGTCCAATTAAATTATAAACACATATACCTGAATGTATGCTTATATCTATTTAATTATAATGTGAAGCAAATTTACACAAAATATTCTGCTTAATATATCTAAAACATTTTATTTCTAGGAGTCACAAGAAAAATTAAAGTCTGAACATGAGAATGTGATTGTAGCTCACCAGTATACAATGAACGTAGACTTAAAATTTATATAAAGTGTGACTATGAGAAAGCTATCGAGATGTCAGAAACATCTGGATGTGTTGTTACCACAAACCAATTTAAAGCACGAGTTATTTAACTCCTTTTGAGTTGCCAATTAAAACCACCACTAAAATTATGGAGTTCAATGATATTTCAAATGTTTATATTCTTATTGGATTTATGGATTTGAAGTTTGTGTCATCTATTCAGGAACATAATTTCTGTTTAAACATCAACATAGTCTTATACACTACTGAAAGGACGTGTCAAATATAATTTATATAGACTCCTGGATATAATGAATAATATGTAACCTTTTTTGTGGAATTCTTAAAGACACTGATAATTGAAGAAAAAATTATCAACTGAACTTCTGCAAAAATTTTATCTACTTCTTCCATCTAAAATATTTACTATTCAATCACAATCACTTATAATTGGTTTATATCTATTTAATCATGTGGTAAAGCTAATTGGTGACAAAAATATTCTTTTGAATATGCAGTAAATAAAAAATATTTTATTTGTAGGTGTCTCAAGATGAATTAGTGTACCAATATTACAAGAATGAAAATTTTGATAAAATCTACAAGATAAACCAGGAGTCAAAATTTATAGGAACTGCCACTATGCAAAAGGTATCGAGATCTCAATTAATATCCGGAAAATTTTTATGTCTATATAATTGTCTCTCAATGTATTGTTACCACAAACTAATTTAAAGCACTAGTTATTTAATTGCTTTTGAGTTTCGAATTTTAAGCAACAATAAAATTATGGAGTTCAATGATATTTCAAATGTTCAAATCGGAACTGCCACTATGCAAAAGGTATCGAGATATCAATTAATATCCAGAAAATTTTTATGTCTATATAATTGTCTCTCAATGTGTTGTTACCACAAACCAATTAAAAGCAATAGTTATTTAATTCCTTTTGAGTTTCGAATTTTAAGCAACAATAAAATTATGGAGTTCAATAATATTTCAAATGTTCAAATAGGAGCTGCCACTATGCAAAAGGTATCGAGATATCAATTAATAACCAGAAATTTTTTATGTCTATATAATTGTCTCTCAATGTGTTGTTACCACAAACTAATTTAAAGCACTAGTTATTTAATTCCTTTTGAGTTTCGAATTTTAAGCAACAATAAAATTATGGAGTTCAATGATATTTCAAATGTTCAAATAGGAACTGCCACTATGCAAAAGGTATCGAGATATCAATTAATATCCAGAAAATTTTTATGTCTATATAATTGTCTCTCAATGTGTTGTTACCACAAACCAATTAAAAGCAATAGTTATTTAATTCCTTTTGAGTTTCTAATTTTAAGCAACAATAAAATTATGGAGTTCAATAATATTTCAAATGTTCAAATAGGAACTGCCACTATGCAAAAGGTATCGAGATATCAATTAATAACCAGAAATTTTTTATGTCTATATAATTGTCTCTCAATGTGTTGTTACCAAAAACCAATTAAAAGCACTAGTTATTTAATTCCTTTTGAGTTTCGAATTTTAAGCAACAATAAAATTATGGAGTTCAATGATATTTCAAATGTTCAAATAGGAACTGCCACTATGCAAAAGGTATCGAGATATCAATTAATATCCAGAAAATTTTTATGTCTATATAATTGTCTCTCAATCTGTTGTTACCACAAACCAATTAAAAGCACTAGTTATTTAATTCCTTTTGAGTTTCTAATTTTAAGCAATAATAAAATAATGGAGTTCAATGATATTTCAAATGTTTACATTCTTATTGGATTTTTGGATTTGAAGTTTGTGTCATCTATTCAGGAACATAATTTCTGTTTAAACATCAACATAGTCTTTCTTATACGCTACTGAAAGGATGTGTCAAATATAATTTATATAGACTGCTGGATATAAAGAATAATATGTAACCTTTTTTTGTGAAATTCTTAAAGACACTGATACTTGAAGGAAAAATTGTCAACTCAACTTTAGCAAAAATTTTATCTACTTCTTCCATCTAAAATTTACTACTATTCAATTATAAACACATATAATTGGTTTATATCTATTTAATCATGTCATAAAGCTAATTGTATTGTTTACAAAAATATTCAGTTTAATGTGCAGTAAATAAAAAATATTTTATTTATAAGTGACTCAAGATGAATTAGTGTACCAATATTATAAGAATGAAAATTTTGATCATCTGTACCAGATAAACCAGGAGTCAAAATATATAGGAACTGCCACTATGCAAAAGGTATCGAGATATCAATTAATATCCAGAAAAATTTTATGTCCATATAATTGGCTCTCAGTTATATTGTGAGGTAAATGTAATAAAAATTAATATCCCCAAAAATATTCAGCTTAAGAACTCTAGAAAACATTTCGTTAGTGTTGGATGATGATGGAGATGCAACTCTTGTAAAACTGTATATCATGATCAAGTAATGAACATATCTTAAGTGTGCACCCATAACAAGGCTATTGAGACTGACACAATCTGGGAGTATAGTTACATCAAAGATAAATTTAAAACAATATTTAAGTGATATTGACTATTCATAATTTTATACAGGTGTAGTATATAAAATTTTAATCTGAATTTAATTTTATACGTTTTAATATCAATATGTTGTATAAATTCCTATGAATTATTAGCATAATTAAATTTAATTATATGTGAAAGCTAATTTAATAATATTATTTGAATATTCTAAAATATTTTGGTTTGTAGGCGCCTAAGATGATATAGAGACCATTATTACATTTTTTCAAGTCAGGTTTAATAAAGGGGAAAATCAACTGAACTTTTGGATAATTTAATGTTGTACTTAAAATATTTCCAATTTATTTAGAAACACATATAATTGGCTAATGTTCATTTAATTTTGTGTGGAAGCTATTTTAATAATATTTAACATATCACACTAAATATTCGTATTTATAATTTAAAAAATTTAATTTTTTGAAGGTGCCTGAGTTGATTTATGGAACAATATTATTTTTTTTTCAATTCAGGTTTATTTAAGAGGTAAAATCAACTTGAACTTTTGGATAATTTATTGTAGCACTGTAGTATTGTAGTACTTAAAAATTTTGAATTTGTAGGTGCCTGAGGTGATTAAATTTTTTTCAAGGCAGGTATAAATAAGGGGAAAATCAATTGAACTTTTGGATAATTTAATGGTGTACTTAAAATATTTCCAATTTATTTAGAAACACATGTAATTGGCTAACGTTCATTTAATTTTATGTGGAAGCTAATTTAATAATATTTAAAATATCGCAACAAATATTCTTATTAATAATTTAAAAATTTTGGATTTATAGGTGCCTGAGGTGACAATGCCGGGTAGTGAAGAGGCTGCAAATACTGCTAAACTGCATATGTTAACCCAAAATGCTAAATTCTTAAAAAAGGTATCGGGATGTCAGATATGTTATGGATATATTGTTACAACAAATAAAAATTTTAAAGAACTAACAATTTAAGTCCTTTTGAATTTTCAATTTGAAAGTAGTTGTATTATGAGCATCATTGCACAGATAGATGTGTTATAAATACAATGCTCACTGATATTTATAAAGTTTATACATATATTGGTTTTAAGTATTTTTAAGGTCTTGCTATCCATGCAGTATGTTATTTTAATTTTTAAGGGGAAAAAACACATTCTAATTATTTATGAATACTGCATGAATGATGTAAAGAATAATATATCCTTTTTATATTAATAAGGGAGCAAACTAGAGTGAAGTTTTGGAATAAAAATAATTTACATCTTGTCTTTGAAACATGTCCAATTTAATGATAAACACAATTATTTTGATTATTTCTATTAAATTAGATAGTGAAGCATATTTAATATTTATATGTCCTTTTATTAATGTTTTCAATAATCGCTCCCCTAAAATTTTCAACATAATTTATAAATATTTGACTGTAGATGGCTCAAGCTGAATTAAAGTCTGAAAATGATGAGGATGCAACACCCACTGAAAAGAATTTGATGAATCAGAAGTCAAAATATTTGAAAAATGCCGCAATTAGAAATTTATCGTGGTTTCCGAATCGATCTGGAAGTCATTTTACTCCAAATAAAATTGTAAATAGTTCTTAAATTATGTTTCTTTTCTGTTTTTTATCCATTGTATCATGAGTATTAATGTAGAATTCTAAGTTGGAATAAGAAAATGGAGTACACTGATATTTCCAAGTTATTATACCTATTGCTTTTGTTTTTGAATGACGTGTGATCCACACGATATATGATTTGTTTTTATTTGAGGAGCAGCACAAAACTTTACACACAACTAACAAATATCTGTTAAATAACCTAAACAACAGTATAGATTTGATTGTGGTTTGAGAAGAATTGAAGACCTTATCACAGAATTACAGTAAATGTTATTGCAGTACATTCATCTATATAAAAATATGTAGTGGTTTATTGTTAATTTTAATTATCAGCTAGTAGTAGAATGCCTTTTATACTGGAAAGGAAAATGGACAGGTGTCATATTTCATAAAGGTGCAGTATATTTTGATTTTAATCTGAATTTTATTTTATAAGTTTTAATATCAATATGTTGTATAAATTCTATTGAAAGTTAAAACATAATTAAATTTAATTATATGTGGAAGCTAATTTAATAATGTTTAAATTATCGCACCAAATATTATTTTTCATATACTAAAATGTTTGGATTTGAAGGTACCTAAGTTGATATACAGGACATAATTAAATTTTTTTCAAGGCAGGTATAAATAAGGGGAAAATCAATTGAACTTTTGGATAATTTAATGGTGTACTTAAAATATTTCCAATTTATTTAGAAACACATGTAATTGGCTAACGTTCATTTAATTTTATGTGGAAGCTAATTTAATAATATTTAAAATATCGCAACAAATATTCTTATTCATAATTTAAAAATTTTGGATTTATAGGTGCCTGAGGTGACAATGCCGGGTAGTGAAGAGGCTGCAAATACTGCTAAACTGCATATATTAACCCAAAATGCTAAATTCTTAAAAAAGGTATCGGGATGTCAGATATGTTATGGATATATTGTTACAACAAATAAAAATTTTAAAGAACTAACAATTTAAGTCCTTTTGAATTTTCAATTTGAAAGTAGTTGTATTATGAGCATCATTGCACAGATAGATGTGTTATAAATACAATGTTCACTGATATTTATAAAGTTTATACATATATTGGTTTTAAGTATTTTTAAGGTCTTGCTATCCATGCAGTATGTTATTTTAATTTTTAAGGGGAAAAAATACATTCTAATTATTTATGAATACTGCATGAATGATGTAAAGAATAATATATCCTTTTTATATTAATAAGGGAGCAAACTAGAGTGAAGTTTTGGAATAAAAATAATTTACATCTTGTCTTTGAAACATGTCCAATTTAATGATAAACACAATTATTTTGATTATTTCTATTAAATTAGATAGTGAAGCATATTTAATATTTATATGTCCTTTTATTAATGTTTTCAATAATCGCTCCCCTAAAATTTTCAACATAATTTATAAATATTTGACTGTAGATGGCTCAAGCTGAATTAAAGTCTGAAAATGATGAGGATGCAACACCCACTGAAAAGAATTTGATGAATCAGAAGTCAAAATATTTGAAAAATGCCGCAATTAGAAATTTATCGTGGTTTCCGAATCGATCTGGAAGTCATTTTACTCCAAATAAAATTGTAAATAGTTCTTAAATTATGTTTCTTTTCTGTTTTTTATCCATTGTATCATGAGTATTAATGTAGAATTCTAAGTTGGAATAAGAAAATGGAGTACACTGATATTTCCAAGTTATTATACCTATTGCTTTTGTTTTTGAATGACCTGTGATCCACACGATATATGATTTGTTTTTATTTGAGGAGCAGCACAAAACTTTACACACAACTAACAAATATCTGTTAAATAACCTAAACAACAGTATAGATTTAATTGTTGTTTGAGAAGAATTGAAGACCTTATCACAGAATTACAGTAAATGTTATTGCAGTACATTCAGCTATATAAAAATATGTAGTGGTTTATTGTTAATTTTAATTATCAGCTAATAGTAGAATGCCTTTTATACTGGAAAGGAAAAGGGACAGGTGTCATATTTCATAAAGGTGCAGTATATTTTGATTTTAATCTGAATTTTATTTTATAAGTTTTAATATCAATATGTTGTATAAATTCTATTGAAAGTTAAAACATAATTAAATTTAATTATATGTGGAAGCTAATTTAATAATGTTTAAATTATCGCACCAAATATTATTTTTCATATACTAAAATGTTTGGATTTGAAGGTACCTAAGTTGATATACAGGACATAATTAAATTTTTTTCAAGGCAGGTATAAATAAGGGGAAAATCAATTGAACTTTTGGATAATTTAATGGTGTACTTAAAATATTTCCAATTTATTTAGAAACACATGTAATTGGCTAACGTTCATTTAATTTTATGTGGAAGCTAATTTAATAATATTTAAAATATCGCAACAAATATTCTTATTAATAATTTAAAAATTTTGGATTTATAGGTGCCTGAGGTGACAATGCCGGGTAGTGAAGAGGCTGCAAATACTGCTAAACTGCATATGTTAACCCAAAATGCTAAATTCTTAAAAAAGGTATCGGGATGTCAGATATGTTATGGATATATTGTTACAACAAATAAAAATTTTAAAGAACTAACAATTTAAGTCCTTTTGAATTTTCAATTTGAAAGTAGTTGTATTATGAGCATCATTGCACAGATAGATGTGTTATAAATACAATGTTCACTGATATTTATAAAGTTTATACATATATTGGTTTTAAGTATTTTTAAGGTCTTGCTATCCATGCAGTATGTTATTTTAATTTTTAAGGGGAAAAAACACATTCTAATTATTTATGAATACTGCATGAATGATGTAAAGAATAATATATCCTTTTTATATTAATAAGGGAGCAAACTAGAGTGAAGTTTTGGAATAAAAATAATTTACATCTTGTCTTTGAAACATGTCCAATTTAATGATAAATACAATTATTTTGATTATTTCTATTAAATTAGATAGTGAAGCATATTTAATATTTATATGTCCTTTTATTAATGTTTTCAATAATCACTCCACTAAAATTTTCAACATAATTTATAAATATTTGACTGTAGATGGCTCAAGCTGAATTAAAGTCTGAAAATGATGAGGATGCAACACCCACTGAAAAGAATTTAATGAATCAGAAGTCAAAAGATTTGAAAAATGCCGCAATTAGAAAGGTATCTCGTTTTTCGAATCCATCTGGAAGTCATTTTACTACAAATGAAATTGTAAATAGTTCTTAAATTATGTTTCTTTTCTGTTTTTTATCCATTGTATCATGAGTATTAATGTAGAATTCTAAGTTGGAATAAGAAAATGGAGTACACTGATATTTCCAAGTTATCATACCTATTGCTTTTGTTTTTGAATGACCTGTGATCCACATGATATATGATTTGTTTTTATTTGAGGAACAGCACAAAACTTTACACACAACTAACAAATATCTGTTTAATAACCTAAACAACAGTATAGATTTAATTGTTGTTTGAGAAGAATTGAAGACCTTATCACAGAATTACAGTAAATGTTATTGCAGTACATTCAGCTATATACAAAATATGTAGTGGATTATTGTTAATTTTAATTATCAGCTAGTAGTAGAATGCCTTTTATACTGGAAAGGAAAAGGGACAGGTGTCATATTTCATAAAGGTGCAGTATAATTTGATTTTAATCTGAATTTTATTTTATAAGTTTTAATATCAATATGTTGTATAAATTCTATTGAAAGTTAAAACATAATTAAATTTAATTATATGTGGAAGCTAAATTAATAATGTTTAAAGTATCGCACCAAATATAATTTTTCATATACTAAAATGTTTGGATTTGAAGGTACCTAAGTTGATATACAGGACATAATTAAATTTTTTTCAAGGCAGGTATTAATAAGGGGAAAATCAATTGAACTTTTGGATAATTTAATGGTGTACTTAAAATATTTCCAATTTATTTAGAAACACATGTAATTGGCTAACGTTCATTTAATTTTATGTGGAAGCTAATTTAATAATATTTAAAATATCGCAACAAATATTCTTATTCATAATTTAAAAATTTTGGATTTATAGGTGCCTGAGGTGACAATGCCGGGTAGTGAAGAGGCTGCAAATACTGCTAAACTGCATATGTTAACCCAAAATGCTAAATTCTTAAAAAAGGTATCGGGATGTCAGATATGTTATGGATATATTGTTACAACAAATAAAAATTTTAAAGAACTAACAATTTAAGTCCTTTTGAATTTTCAATTTGAAAGTAGTTGTATTATGAGCATCATTGCACAGATAGATGTGTTATAAATACAATGTTCACTGATATTTATAAAGTTTATACATATATTGGTTTTAAGTATTTTTAAGGTCTTGCTATCCATGCAGTATGTTATTTTAATTTTTAAGGGGAAAAAACACATTCTAATTATTTATGAATACTGCATGAATGATGTAAAGAATAATATATCCTTTTTATATTAATAAGGGAGAAAACTAGAGTGAAGTTTTGGAATAATATCATTTACATCTTGTCTTTGAAACATGTCCAATTTAATGATAATCACAATTATTTCGTTATTTCTATTAAATTAGATAGTGAAGCATATTTAATATTTATATGTCCTTTTATTAATGTTTTCAATAATCGCTCCCCTAAATTTTTTAACATAATTTATAAATATTTGATTTGTAGATGGCTCAAGCTGAGTTAACATCTGAAAGTGATGAGGATGCAACACCCACTGAAAAGAATTTAATGAATCAGAAGTCAAAAGATTTGAAAAATGCCGCAATTAGAAAGGTATCTTGTTTTCCGAATCCATCTGGAAGTCATTTTACTACAAATGAAATTGTAAATAGTTCTTAAACTATGTCTCTTTTCTGTTTTTTATCCATTGTATCATGAGTATTAATGTAGAATTCTAAGTTGGAATAAGAAAATGGAGTACACTGATATTTCCAAGTTATCATACCTATTGCTTTTGTTTTTGAATGACCTGTGATCCACATGATATATGATTTGTTTTTATTTGAGGAACAGCACAAAACTTTACACACAACTAACAAATATCTGTTTAATAACCTAAATAACATTATAGATTTAATTGTTGTTTGAGTTAAGTTGAAGATCTTATCACACAATTACAGTAAGAAGTTATTACAGTATATTCAGCTATATAAAAAATATGTAGTGGTTTATTTTAATTATCAGCTAGTAGTAGAATACCCTTTACACTGGAAAGGAAAAGGGACAGGTGTCAAATTTCATAAAAGTACGGTATATTATGATTTAATAGTCATACGTAGGTTTTCCCGGTGTAAATGTTGGATGAAATTCTCTCGGGATTCCAGCCGGGTAAGATACCTGGCTGGAATCCCGAGAGAATTTCATCTAACATTATTATTTTAATCTGAATTTAATTTTTATAAGTTTTAATATTAATATGGTGTATAAATTCTAATGAAAGTTAAATCATAATTAAATTTTTTTCCAGATTTTTCTGAAGCACCATTCCAAAAAACATGATATTTCCCACCGATATGGAAAAAGGAAATTCTGTATATGTCACAATACTAAAGAGATTCAGCAGGTATTATGATCTAGTTATCTATAGAAAAGAAAATGCAACATAAAATGTTTAGTTAATTTCAATCCATATTTTGTAGTTGCCCACAGCTATCTGCTAAATGCTATTAATGTATGTTATTCCATTTATGGTAGTAGTAAATACTAAGGACTTTATTCGTAGAATAGGTAATCAGTTAAAATGTCTACAGTGATTCAGAATTATAGTGAAAATATTTTTGACCACTAATACTCTAAAAAGGCATGTCGGAGTGAAAAAATAAAATAATAGGTCAGGATGGTTCTAATGCTTATTAACACTTGTATTTCACATATATGTAAATGACATGTCAAATGTTATTTAAAAATCAGTCTTACATCAGCAGAAAATGCAAATTTGAAAGAGGTTTTAAGTCTACAATAAATAAAATATTTACCGTTTTTATTTATGACTACATTTTATTGAAATAAAATGCAGTTACAACATTTAGAAATAAATTTACAACTAAATATAACTATATATCAGTATACTTTTTATTTTGGATTTTAATTTGTATCCAATACCAGGTCCTATAATTTTTCATTTTTAAAAACTAATCTTACATTTGTAAGTTAAAATAATATTCATTAAATATATATGTAATAAATAAAAATAGAAAGTGTTACTAACATTCTTGTTTTACATCTATTTTAAGTGCACGCCACTGAAATGCAGGAAGAATTATGGAAGAATAAAAGAAATTATAAAAATCGATCATGCGAAAAAAGTGAAAACAACTACAGATTTGAAGTTTTGCATAGTTATATGTTTATATAGTTTATATAGTTATATATATAGTTAACTATAATTTGAAAAATACCATAGCTATTTTTATAACGACTAAGGGTTCCTTCATTAGATGGGTAGGGCAGTGTAATTGTGAAGCTTGCAGGCAATACTTTGAACAAGCTCACCCAAAATCGTAAAGAATTTCTGAGTATTCGATATAAGAACAATTCTAAAAAGTATCTTACGAAGGCTACACCATAAAGAATATGTTTATATAGCTGACGATTCTATATATATTCTTTTCTATAGATAACATATCGATTAGTAACAAGAATGTCTTGTTAACTGAATAGTGTTAAATTATCTTTGCTAATGGCGTAAGTTTCAAAAATTTTATTGTTTTCCAAATATAAATATATCACTTCTATAATCTTTTACATTACCTTTATTAAAGATTTGCAAGCGTAGGTTATGAATTTCGTTGAATAAATTACTATCTAACATGTAATTCAAAATTACCCTTATTTTAATCTCAGTTATTTCGTACAACGTATGTACAGTGGTGAACTGCTCGCCCCCGATTATTTCACATTTTAATAAATAAATGGGCCCCAACAAATTATTACATGTATTACCCTTTCGAGGCTGTGTTCGTAGCTACGCTATGTATCGACAAATTGATGTTAATTTTGTTGTATCAACATTTACTTTTATAGCAAAAGTCAAACCACGTACATCGAAAGAGTGCTAGCTTTATAACCCTCCGTTGACAAAATATTGTTTAACTATACATAAATTGTGTATATGTTAGTTACAGTATTTGAATTTATTAATACTGATGGAGAAAATTTTATCAGTTCAATATTACTGATAGTTACATTTTTATAACAATTAATAAATCCAACTTTATGAATATTTGTAGGTATTTTTATTTTTTAAAGTACTAGAATATAATCTGTCCATAATACAGGTATTGTTCCTGGTAATATGTGAAACGTGACAGCTACTCACATTACATTCTCATGTCTTTTTGTGTTTCTTATATTTATGCTTTGTTTGAATAATTTCGCATTATTAATGTCCATTGTGATAAATTATTTAGTTGTAGTATGAATGCTCAAGATGCAGTAGTTTCAGTTACAAGAAAAGGCTTAAATAATTTTGTTTTAGGGTATGATGTCAGGAGGTGATGTAGACCCACATACATCGAAGTGTATTCGATTACTCTATAGTAAGGCGAAAGACTCAGAAGACCAGTTGAGGCAACTCTTGGTAGATGAAGTGAAGAAAAGATGTGGAAAAGATATTAGTTCCATTTTAAAAAAGGTATGTAACTGCTACAAATTTATTTTAATGTTGGAATTTTTTGTAAGGTGTACATTATGTCTACATTCACTATTATTATTGTTATTTAAAATATGCATTATAATAAACCTTTACTAATAAAATGTTCATATAATGAATTATTGAAGTTAATAATAAATACTTGGAGAATATTGTGCCAGTGAAATAAATTTAATATATAATAAAAATTCTCATTAAGTATAGACATAATAAAGTCATCTTCAAACAAACAAAAAGTAGGATTGAATTTAAGAATTTCAACAAACAATTGGCAGTATTAAAGAAAATGGATTGAAATATAATACAATTCTTGTATGTTTGTACAGTTATATTTGTTGCATTTTTGACAACATAATATGTAATGGAATCGTGAAAGTATGATTCACAAATAAAAACTGTTAAATAAATATTTGCAATATAAAGTTCAAAATACTTAGTTACATTAGTTTTTAATTTTTAGTATACCACAACGAAGGGTGAATCTTCATCTCTCGATGAAACTCCAAAGGAAGTGCATATTATTGATGAGAGGGATGATGATGATGATGAGGATACAAACTCGGAGATAAATTTGGAAATTTTAGAAGAAGATCTTAACTGTGTTGTTTGCAGGTAAGATACTAAGTAAATAGTTCATCATATTTATTTTCATTACCAGCCATAGTTAGGAAATTTTGACATAAATATCTGCTGGTGCACATCCCAAAACATGTCATGTGTATTTTGAAACTGCTCAATTTGAACCTGACCATTAGTTATATTAACAATTTGTTTCCATTGAATATTTAGTATTCTTGATTAAGAGGACCATTGAAACTGCACTATTGATTGTCGTATTCTTGCAAGATCCTGAACTGCATAATATATATATATATATATACCAAAAAGTGTCTTTGTCTCTTATTAATTAAAAATCCTTAACATTGTGTTATATGTGTGTATAAATAATCCTTAACATTGTGTTATATATATGTATAAAAAATCCTTAACATTGTGTTTTATATATAACACATTTGGATAGGAAAGAGGGAGAGCGATGCTGACTTACCTAAAATCAATAGTTGGTCCTGTCTTGCATATGTGGAAGTTCAAATTTTCGAGGGCCTGAGCCCTCTTCATCAGGAAGGCAGATCTGAACTGCTTGCCAGCCAGCTACAAATTAATGAATTTAAATTGTGTGTAAATAATTTGTGCCCGGCTGGCAGATCTTCCTTCCTGATGAAGGGGGCTCAGGCCCTTGAAAATTTGAACTTCCACCTATGCCGTATTGGACCAACTATTGATTTCAGATAAGTCTGCATCAGTGTGTCTCTTTTGTATCCAAATGTGTTATTTAGTGTGACCAGGTGTGTGTTATATATATATATATATATATATATATATATATATATATATATATATATATAATATGATATTAGTAAGGATATGATAGTCATAAATAATTGCAATATTGGTATGGAAAGGAAAGAGAGATATGTTGTGGCTCACCTGAAAGTGAAGTGTAGTGTCACCATAAGGAACTGAAGGTTGCTCTTCAAATTTTCAGAGACTCTCAGTCTCCTCCTGCAGGAAGGAGTGTTGCACCATTCCATCTGCAGCCGCCTGGTGCATATATATACATATACACACACACACTCACACGTTTTTTAAATAGGCAGACCTCTTTAAACCATAAATCATCCATTCAATTCCATTCATATGAGCTTACAAGAGTTATGTTTTAATATTTTGGTATAATTGAAAATTCCACTTTTTTAAATATAGTTTGAAACTACACGGTATGTAATTAAATTGATCATAACTTTTGTTTCACTGTCTATGAACCTAATTGATCAAATTGAAATTTATAATCTATACATAAATATTTCCAATCCTCGGAATCTTATTTATGGTGTGGCTGGTTTTCTTCATTTACTTGTAATTTCAGTATGTAATAATTATTTGTTTAATATTTACTTCTATTTACACTACCAATACTTTTATTCTTTAAATCAAATGTTGAACTAAAGAAAAGACCTCTATAAAGTGCACAGTACAGGCAAAAATGTTAGGTTGTTAACTTGAGATTTTGCACGAATATTTTAATAAAGTCTATGATCAGAATCTCCGACTCTAAGAAATCCACGTATACTGTAAAGTTCAATGTCGCATATCGACGGTATATAAGCTTACACTCGCATCCTTCGAAAATGCCATCTGAAATCTTGATGTTAAAATTGTGTAGCCAATTTATTCATTATTTATAATTTGCTTTTAAGACAGAATTTTCATGATGAGAAGAATCAAAACAATTTCCTAGTTGTGCATTCAAATATTGTTCATTTATATATACTCTTTATCTTAGTTTAAATTCATGGATTTCCATGAGCATGCTTTCATAACTGCCTCACAAGCACAATAAGTCCATTTTAAGCATCTTGTAGAACCAATTTGTTGTTTTCTGGTTATATTGGAGTTATTTATTATGCAAATTCTGGTTCATTTAATTGTCTGTTCAACCTTATGCAGTTAATACAATTTGAAGTGGTCTTGCAAAATTTCAGGGAAATGGATGTTGGTCCACGTAATAGACTGGTTGAATGCTCAGAATGTCATTCCTTGTATCATCAAGAATGCCATCAGCCTCCAGTATCTGAAGCTGATATGGAAGATCCCAGATCTATATGGTATTGTTCTGACTGTATTAAAACCATAAACAAAATGGTAAATATTTTACTCTTATAACAATATATGAAGATTTTTACAGTTATTTTTTTCAAAAACCTGAACTAACTACTGATTGTATTTTGTGTTTCAAACTATATTTCCTAATATAAATGATGATAATCTACTCTTAATGAAATTACCTCAGCTCTAAAATACCAGTGATTCACAAATATGTTTTGAGATTTAGATTTATTACAGTTGGTTATTACTGGTTCCAAGATATTTTCAAAATTTTGTAATAATCGTTATATTTTGTAGAATCAGAAGGCATCTCACTCGTCACCAAAGAATACTCCCTCAACTATCACAAGTTCTATGATGAAAGAGGAGTCAACAAGGTCATCATATAAGACTGAGAATCCTTCTTCTGGCTTGTTTAAAAGGGCTGATAAGGTAGTGTTCTCTACTATAATGATTAGGTTATTCGTTAAAACGTTTACCTATCTATTTGAATATAGAGACAAAGTGCATATTTTCATTGACTTAAATGTTGTCATTATAATTTTTGGAGCACAAGATCACTCTGAAGCTGAGCTACATAATACTTTCATTTAGCTTGCATCCATGACCTTGATTAATATCTGAATTAATTTGTTTTATCTCAAAAATATTACTTTTTTTTCACTAGTGCCCTTTTGTCTCTATAACTTGACTTTTAACCTGAGATGTAGTTTGATTGCTATTACCAAATTGATGGCAGAAATGTGATCTTCTGTGTGTTTTATTCCTCAAGCCAAGTTTTTGTATCTTGTAATGACACAAATGAACATTTGAAAGTTTAGAACATGGCTTCATGCATTTTTGAAATGGTGTATAAGCCCAAAATGTGTACATGCTATTGGATGATTCTGTGAAACTTGGGCATTGCCTATCTAATATGGTAATATTTTGCTGAATATGCAACATCCACATTTCATGTGTGACAGTATTAAATGTTATTTTCCATAGATCCAAGTAGAACGAGTTATGTACAAGGCCAAAAGTCCAATAATTATCAGTGATGGCAATGGAAAATCATCCTCATCCTACATGAATTCTTGAACATCAGGATAATGTTGTGCAAGACAAGATACTCTTTTCACAAAATTATCCTTTTTATAAGTACATTAGCTTTATTATTATTTTGGCTTTGTTAAACTCATTTACTCTTTTCTTCATCCAAGTTGGTTCAAAATAGCTTCCATTAAGTACAGAAATGAACATTTTGTTATCTTTGTAGTGTGTATCACCAAACGATTTCATGATAGTATAATACCCAATTTGATTTGAGTCCAAGATTTTAATTGTGTTTTTATTATCAAACCGTATGATTTACTTCAAACTTATGCTTTCAGTTGTGTAAATGCAAAGTGGTCATGACTCGCAGGTGAATCTCGGCAGGTACATTGGGAAACTAGTGTCCAAAGTTAGCACATAGTTGGTCAGACAAGTATTTGTATCTGTTCACATCTTGTCTAACCACAATCACAAGTGCAATTGATTCAACATTGAATTATACTTACTGAAGACACATAATAAATATGAGGGTGGATCAAACAGAAACAGGACTAAATTGTAAAAAAAAAATGTACTAAAAAGTGAAAGGCAAAAATATTTGTTTTTTCTACATAGTCTCCTGTTTTAGAAACACAATTTTCCCATTGAGAAGGGATGTTTTTTATTGTATCATCGTAGAATGATGCTGGTTGCTTCAGGAGCCAATTGTGCACAAATCACTCCAGCCCTCGTCATCTTCAAATTTTTGCCTTCATAGAGCTTCTTTAAGTGGTCCAAACAAATGATAATTGCAGGCCATAGGTCCCGTCTGTAGGATGTATGGTAGAGTTAAGTCCATTTCTTCCCGTGTTGAGACTTAGATATGCAGTATGAGGCCTGGCATTGTCATGGATGTGTATCACCTCTCAAATTGGCAGGTCTCATGTTTTGTGGCAACATACAGCCCACACTTTTCTCAACATCTTTCAGTAGTAAGCAACATTGATTGTGCGTCACTCATGCAAAAAATTGATGAGTAAAATGTCTCACTGGTTGAAATAAATGGTTGAACGAAACTTGGCAGCTGAAAGTAGAATCTTGGCTTTTACTGGAGTTGTCTTCCCCTTCCTTATTCACTCCATATTGGCTTGTTTGAACTCTGTAGTGTAGTGGTGGACCCACATTTTGTCACAGGCGACGAACCAACTCAAAAATGCATCACCTTCTTTCACAAACTTTACTGTAAGCCTCTGACAGACCTTCAAACGTCTCAACTTCTGATGTATGGTTAAAAGGCAAGACTCATCTGGCGCACACTTTATGGAATTCTGGTTTATGATGATTGACAGTTCCCATACCTTATTCTGACCTGTCCTGCAATTTCAGGTACATCCACCTGTTGATCTTCTTCAAGAATGTGTCGAACCATGCAAATGTTTTCAATCGTAACACTGGTCCAAGAACAGTGATTGTGCTCCTGATTTTCCACTCATTCTTGTCCTTCCTTGAACTCTTGATGCCAGGCAAACACACAAGTCCTTGACAGTGTTTGCTCCCCGAACTGTGCAGTCAATCTCTGGAAAATTTCCATCGCTTGAACTTCTTCACAAGCACAATAATTATGCATTGTACATTAGAAGGGTGCACCTGCTGCTCCAACATTGTGAGCGCTACTGATGAACTGGTTGGGAATGAGAAATCTCTAGTTCACATACAAGAAGTGTGGGCCTGGTCCTACCAACAATTGGGAACAAAAATCCTGTTTATTTTTTATCCACTGTCATAATGTAATGTGTTTATTATTAATTGTTCCATTTTTTAATATTTGTACTCATAATTGTGTGTTGAAGATGAAAATACATTTGATACAATTTTAACTTTTAGTGTTAAAGAAATATGCTTTTTTGTCTTGGAATTTATTTTACTTTGTGCAGTTCATTATATTATAATAATTGTTATTCATCATATGTTAAAATTTAATTACTGGTTTGATTTTTAAATATATTGTAATGGAGAAGTATTAAATTTATTTTATATACAAGGCATTTTGGTAAGAAATTGGCTGTGTGCAGTTTGCGTGGAGATTGAATTTGATGGTTGGAAGATTGGCAGATGTTGGTTTTCCACAAGTTACAGAGAGCTATGAAACCAATGGAGAAGGTGAAGACTATGCCTTTTTAAGGCACACAAACAAATCCATGCTAGTTAGAGCAGGAATCACGAAAGTTTGCAGCTCAATTTAGTGTCCTGCACAGGTGCCATTCCCCCCCCCCCCCCTCTCTCTCATGTGGGCAGCCAATCAGCTTCAGTAAGTGCCTAGAGTTTGACCTTGTTAGATCATGTTGTGTGTGTGTGTTTATTTCATGTGCATAGTGGCAATGTCCTAGTTGCCTGCCCTCCCTCAAATGCACCGCTTTCCCTGGTGACGCATGGTATATATAGTCTGAGGAGCTATTCTGTTAAAGTCAGTAAAGTTGAGTGTGAGTTAGGCTGAAAGGTCAATCAAGACAAGTCATTGAAGTAGAAAGAGTCTGGAGAAATTTACAAGAAGCAGACATCATCCAGATGCTCTATACCAGCCAAGCCAATTCCTTGCTGCCAAACTAGGTGATGCCGCAATGACACAGTAACTGTATAATAAATCATCAATACTGGGGCAGAGCTGGTCCAACTACACTTGTGTGTAGAAATATCTCAGTCGCTGACCTAAGTGTTTTAAATCATTATTGTATTTGTTCCACTAATTTAAAAGAGATTTCAGATTAATCAGTGATTTTGTAAATTAATTTTTAAGTAAAAAACTTATTATAATATCACAGTTTACCAGAATTAAATGAAAAAAGTTTTCTTCTAATTCAACTGAATAATTAAGATTCATATCAGTTTAAATGTTTTCAAGCTTAAGAACTGCCTCTCTATTAACCATTTTCACTTGCCATCAACATCCTGAGTTATTCATTGCTACCAATTGATCTGTATTTATAAATATATAAAAACGAAATAAAGTGAAAATTTATGTTTCTGGTATCTAATTTGGAACTTATACTACTTTTAAAAAAGTATTAGACTACAAATTTACACTGTATTTTCAAAAATACATGTCTAACATTCATTAGGAATATTATTAAAGTTTCTGTTCTTTGTTAAGTATCTACAGCTTAAAAAGAAACATACTTCAAATTCAAATATTTATAATTATGTTGCATGAAGCACTTATTTCCTTTTATTTGATTATTCATGTTGTATACCTTTTTTCAGTCATCAAGCATGAGCATTAATCGGAAAGATGCATCTGCACCAAACACTGTTGGCATGGCTGGTCTGGCAGCGAGTTTACAACCATCTAAGTCGTCTTACATAGTGACTAGTGGTAAGCTTAGGCTACTTTTAACATTTGTGCAAGGTGGGAACATATTTGAAGGTGAGCCTCAATAACAAATCTGATCATGCTGAATCACAAAAATTTATGACCCAGTTTATATTTCCTGGTGTAAAAAGTTTTTACTTATTTGACCTTGCTGACCACAACATATTCAGGAAACCAGCATTGATGTTAGTGTGAACATATACATTTAATTAGCAGACATATTTATCAAATTTAACCATGTAAGTTTGGCTAAACATTTTGCATTACTTTCCTTATGTCATCTTGGTTGAGTGGATATTCTTGTATCAAATTTCAGCTTGAATAGTAAATAGATCAGATGATCTTTTGAAGCAAAGAAATTGTGAAGTATTTCCTGGTGATAGGTAAACACCGCTTTGGTACTAACCAGGTGTTGTTCTATATATATCTAGTCTGTGGCCGGCCGGTGCACGGAATGGTGTAACACTCCTTCCTGAAGAAGGAGGCTGAGAGCCTCTGAAAATTTGAAGAACAACCTTCAGTTCCTTATGGAGACACCGTACTTCACTTTCAGGTAAGCCACAGCCTATCTCTCTTTCCTTTCCATACCAATATTGCAATGATATATATATATATATATATATATATATATATATATATATATATATACTTGGTTAGTGAGGAAGGATAGAAATAAATAGGAGGATTACGCTTTATGGGAATTCATATGCTCAGACGAAGACTTGCGCACATAGAAAAGCATATGTTCAAAGCAGGGAGAAGGATGGAAGTAGAAGGAAAGACTGAAAATATTTGACCCAGGCAGGATTGAACCCACGTATTCTGCTCAGTACACAGACGCCTTACCCATCTCGGCCACCGGGTCAAGTTCCTGACCAGGCAAATATAGAGTCTTATTGTGGACAAATAGTTGTTTAGTGGAGGAATGGATAGAGTAGAGGGAATGAAGTATTAGGAGCATCCATTAAGGAATAAATACAATATTAGAAGAATCCATTAAGGAATTGGAACTAATTTGGTGACAAATTCACATTCAAACTTGGATAGTGAGGAAGGATAGGAGAAATAGGAGTATTACGCTTTATGGGAATTCATATGCTCAGGTGAAGAATTACACACATAGAAAAGCAAATTTGCCTGGGTCAAATATTTTCAGTCTTTCCTTCTACTTCCATCCTTCTCCCTGCTTTGAACATATGCTTTTCTATGTACGTAATTCTTCGTCTGAGCATATGAATTCCCATAAAGCGTAATCCTCCTATTTATTTCTATCGTTCCTCACTATCCAACTTTGGATTAGACTTTGTCACCAAATTAGTTCCAACTCAATGAAGTTCTCTCGGGATTCCAACCGGGTAGCGTAGTTTTGTAAACACGTTTCGATGGCTTGCACCGCCATCTTCTTCAGGTGAAACTACGCTACCCGGTTGGAATCCCGAGAGAACTTCATTCAGCAACTACACCGGGAAAACCTACGTTCCTTATTAGTTCCAACTCCTTAATGGATTCTCCTAATATTGTGTGTGTGTGTGTGTGTGTGTATATATATATATATATATATATATATATATATATATATATATATATATATATATATATATATATATATATATAATATTAGTAAGGATATGATATTGTCAAAAATAATTGCGATATTGGTATGGACAGGAAAGAGATATAGCTTGTGGCTTACTTGAAAATGAAGTACAGTGTAGCCATAGGGAACTGAAGAAAGATCTTCAAATTTTCAGAGGCTACCAGCAGTTTGCAATCAGCTGGTGCACGGAATGGTTCAACACTCCTTCCTGAATTAGGAGGCTGATGGCCTCCGAAAATTTGAAGAACTTCCTTCGGTTCCCTATGGCTACACAGTACTTCATTTAAGGAAAAGGCACATGCTATCTCTCTTTCCTGTCCATACAAATATTGCAATTATATATATAACACTAGTAAGGTTGTGAGTTGTCAAAATAAAACAATTGTATGGAAAGGAAAGAGAAAAAGGTGGTGGCTTACTTGCAATTGAAAGTAGGCGTTACCATTCAGGTCAGGAGGAAGTTCTTCAAATTTTCGTAGGCATTATTCTCCTTCTTCAGGAGAAACAAATTCCATCTCATGCACCGGCTGGCTGCTCATAAAGAAACTGATGTTCTACTGTCCTGAAGAAGGAGGCTCAGGTCCTTGAAAATATGAAATACTATTTATTCCTGGCCTAACTGGACTAACTCTTGATTTAACCCTTTACACGGCAAATTTACTTAGCTTTTTTTTTTAAAAAAACGTCTTGTTCAATAAATTATAGATAAATATGACTATTACTTATTCACAATGTTTTTTTGTTGAAAGTAAATATTTTCTATGAAGAAATAGAGTGGTACAGTGAACCAGTGAACATTTAGTCATGCAAAAATAAGCAATCTGCAAATGATCACTGGTATATAAGATGTACTACTATTTCTTTATAGAAAAAAAAATGGAAAACAAGTAATAATCACTAGACAATCACTGGTACAAAAGTTGTTCCACATCTGTAAATAACTATGGAATTCAGGAAGGGATTGATGAAAACACATTTTCCCTCCATCACTGACAACTAAGGAATACCAATAGAACTAATTTGAATCACTTAAATAACATATTTAGCACTGGTACAAGATGTATACAAGAGTCCTATAAGGGGCTAAGGCAAGTCAGCTGCTCTCTGTCCCCTCTTACCTATCCAAATGAGTTAATTAATTTGACTATGCCATATTTGCTTACTTCCTTTATATATATATATATATATATATATATATATATATACAATATTAGGAGAATCCATTAAGGAACTAATTCACATTCAAACTTGGATAGTGAGGAAGGATAGAAATAAATAGGAGGATTGCGCTTTATGTGAATTCATATGCTCGGTCGAAGAATTACGCACATAGAAAAGCATATGTTCAAAGCAGAGAGAAGGATGGAAGAAGGAGGAAAGACTGAAAATATTTGACCCAGGCAGGATTTGAACCCACGTATTCTACTTAGTACACAGACGCCTTAACCATCTCGGCCACCGGGTCAAGTTCCTGACCAGGCAAATATAGACAGTCTCTTATTGTGGACAATTAATAGTTTTAGTGGAGGAATGGATAGTCTTTCCTTCTTCTTCCATCCTTCTCTCTGCATTGAACACATGCTTTTCTATGTGCGTAATTCTTCGCCCGAGCATATGAATTCACATAAAGTGCAATCCTCCTATTTCTCCTATTTATTTCTATCCTTCCTCACTATCCAAGTTTGAATGTGAATTAGTTCCTTAATGGATTCTCCTGATATTGTATTTATTCCTTAATGGAAGCTCCTAATACTTCATTCCCTCTACTCTATCCATTCCTCCACTAAAACTATTAATTGTCCACAATAAGAGACTGTCTATATTTGCCTGGTCAGGAACTTGACCCGGTGACCGAGATGGTTAAGGCGTCTGTGTACTAAGCAGAATACGTGGGTTCAAGTCCCACCTGGGTCAAATATTTTCAGTCTTTCCTTCTTCTTCCATCCTTCTCTCTGCTTTGAACATATGCTTTTCTATGTGCGTAATTCTTCGACCAAGCATATGAATTCACATAAAGCGCAATCCTCCTATTTCTCCTATTTATTTCTATTGTTTCTCACTATCCAAGTTTGAATATATATATATATATATATATATATATATATATATATATATACCAGGTGTTTAAGCTTAAATCCATCATTTTTTAGTTAGAAAAACGTTTTTTCATAAAAAGCAAAAAAATATATATTCAAAGGAGCGGTGTTTGCTAGCTTCACATTTTCCCCATGTTGATGACAATTTGAGTATACCAGGCCAAAAAAATGCCTTCTCTTTCAAGGCACACCACAGAACAAGCCATTTTTTGATGTCTCAGTAAACCCATCGACTAAAACAGGTGGTAGTCGGAAGGGGCCATAGGGTAGCATCTCCCAGTTCACTGTGTTGTGGAGGAAAATCAGTTTCTCATGTCTTTGCTGATAATCCTGCCTTTTTTAATGAAGAACATAGTGCAATTTGATGAGTTGTTGGTGGTAGCAGTGGGCATTGACAGTTTCACTAGTTCATAGTAAACAATACACTGCTGATCCCACCAAATGCCCAGCATTGTCTTCTGTCCGAAGCAATTTGGTTTTGCGGATGATGCTGATGGATGGCCAGGGTGAAACTACAATTTCTTGCATTTAGGATTCTAAAAATAGATCCACTTTTCATTCTCTGTCACAATCCAATTCAGGAATGACTTTCCATTTTGTCTGGCAAGCAAGATTTTGCATTTGTTTCGTCGACACTCCATCTGCATATTGTTCACTTCATACAGCACACATTTTCTGATCATTTGAACCTTTCCCATGGCACATAAGCACATAGAAATAGCTGGTCGAGTAACACCCAATTGCTCAGCAAGCATTTATCGGGGTTGGGTATTATACTCCATCCAAAAGAGCCTGGGGCATTTTCATGCTTTTTGCCGCTAATGTAAATATTGCCGTCTTTGAACTGACAAAACCCATCTCTGCTTGTTCTTCCTGATAATGCACTGTTGCGAATGGCCTGCACAAGCATTTGATGCGATTCGGCAACTGGTTTCTTGAAATTGAAGCAGAAAATCAGAATTACCCGCTTTTTTTTGGCAAAAAACTATACATAATTACCAAAGGAAAAATGTATGTTGTATCAAATTGCTGATGCTGTTCACTGACTATTGTCGACATAAAAACTCAATAAAAAAAATGTCGAGTCCATAGTAGCTTCATATGATCACTAATGCCTTTTATGTGCTATACGGCTGGTATATATAAATATTAAACATATTTAGATAGAAAAGAGACTTACCTGAAATCAATAGTTGGTCCAGTGAGCCTGAGGTGAGAGAATGTTACAAATTTTTGATGGCTCCCTTCGTCAGGCGATAGGGTCTGAACTGCGTGTCAGCCAGGCACAAATTGCTGATGATGTGCACTGACTATTTTTTACAGATGACAAACTCAACCGCACTTCACTTTCAGGTAAGCCACAACCTATCTCTCTATCCTCTCCATACCAATATTACAATTATTTTTGACAATACAATTAATATATATATATATATATATATATATATATATATATATATACATATACATATACATATACATACAATATTAGGAGAATCCATTAAGGAATTATATATATATAAAATTGCAATATTGGTATGGAAAGGAAAAAGAAATATGTTGTGGCTTATCTGAAAGCAAAGTGCGGTGTCGCCATAAGGAACTGAAGGTTGTTCATCAAATTTTCGGAGGCTCTCAGCCTCCTTCACTGTGCCAGCCAGCTGTGGAGTTTTGACCGCCGCACGGTTAGTACCCTATAAACAATTAACCTTTCCTATGCTACGACCTTCCCTTGACCAAGAAAGTTAATTGTTTATGGGCTACTAGCCGTGCGGCGGTCGAAACTCTGCAGTCCGCAGCCGGTCGGTGCATGGAATGGTGTAACACTCTTTCCTGAAGAAGGAGGCTGAGAGCCTCAGAAAATTTGAAGAACAACCTTCAGTTCACTTATGGCGACACTGCACTTAACTTTCAGGTAAGCCACAACCAATCTCTCTTTCCTTTCCATACCAATATTGCAATTTATTGTTCTTCCTGCTTTGAAGATATGCTTTTCTATGTGTATGATTCTATGCCTGAGCATATGAATTCACATAAAACGTAATCCTCCTATTTATTTCTATCCTTCCTCACTATCCACGTTCGAATGTGACTTTGTCACCAAATTAGTTCCATTTCGTTAATGGATTCTTCTATATATATATATAATTCATGGCCGGCCAGCACGCAGTTCAGACCCTCTCTCCTGACAGAAATTTGTAATATTCTCTTACCTCAGCCTGACTGGACCCATTATTGATTTCATGTTGAAAGTCGACTTCACTGTCTCAGTTTCCTATTTAAATATGTTATTTAATTTTACCTCATCACATTTTCGTAAATATATATATATATATATATATATATATATATATATATATATATATAGTTAAATATGGTTTGGTTTTTTAGGCTAAAAACTTTATATACTATGGTGTGGGTGCTTCCCAGGCTTCTAGTTATATATCTCTATCTATTAAATAGCACTTATAATCATGCTAGAACATGACTTTTTCATGCCAGTGGATTGTGATTGGCTCTGTTCAATTCATTTCTTTGCTAGCCTGTGTCAGGCTGTATTCAAAAGAAAGGCTTTGTCTATATTAGCATGTTTGCATTAGTGGTCTTATTCATTTTCTGGCAGAACAATCACCCACCTTTTGTTAAAGTTTCTTTTATGACCATCATATATGTGTGGAGAGCAAATTCACAAGATAATTATTTCATAATTTTTGATTTAGCCTGATTTGTTTATCTACTTTACATTATTGAATCTGAAAGGAACTTTTATGCAGTTCATCAGTTTTCAGAATGACATCTATAAAAGATCTATTTAAAATTGGCTTAGGAGTAAAAGTAAGTTTTTTGTGTTGTGTTTAGCAAAAAGAAGTTGTAATCCTTCTCATTGGGATGGATTTTAATTTGTTTTAGTTGCCAAATTGTGATAGATAAAAATATGTCAATTTTTAATGTCATTTAGAATTTTATTAATTTTATGACTATATGCTATTTGACAACCAGTGTTTCTATATCTAATTGTGAATCCCTGTACGTCCAGTGTTTTAAACAGTGACTAGGTATACAGAAGAATATTCTAGAGACTGTTCTTGTATTTATATATACACATTATAATAAAAGTGATATACACCATGATTCCCCTCACAGTAATATTCTATCCTATAATGTGTGTAGGTTGATCTGCTTCTCATAGGACTTTTGCTAGTTTTTGAACACATGATACATAGTACTAACAAGGTCTTGGGATAATAAGAAAAACTTCAGAGATTGACAAGGCTTCTGAAATGGCAATTTGAAAACTTTATGTTTTATCCTAGGTCTGTCAGAAGTTTTCTCTTAAAATAATATTTCGCCAAACCTAATAAATTCTTTAAATCTAGAAAAATGGTCAGATAAAACACAAAAGTGTAAAATAATATACTTGTGTGTTTATAGAACTGGTTGGCCACACAAAAATTAAACTCACTTTGAAACAAACAAGCCAAGGATGTACCCTTAATAGTTATGAGTGTAAGGGATTTTAATTTAGTATGTATCAGTTTTATTACATTATATAATATAATTGAACAGAAAAGAGAGGTAGAAAGGATTTGGATTACTTGAGGAAACAAGTTGATGTAAAGTATTTTGTAATTCATATATATTGTCAAAGCCAAGTGTGTGACTGACCTTTTCTTGATTTATTATGTATATATTGTTACACATTAGAGTTTAAATTCCAGGAACCTGATTTCTTAGACATGATTATCACTCTACAAAAATTCTTATATAAAATCTAACGTATACCAAACCAAAATGACTACTTCTACAAGCCAGACAAGCTGTAAAGTAATTTTTTTCCCCATCTTGAATAAATATTTTGTTGCTAGGCAGAGGTAAAACAATTTCAATTTGGTTATAATCATAAGTAGAAATTAATATTTGCTAGTGGAAAATTTGGGGTGTTTAAGGTTTTAATCTTATATTACAAAAAGGCTATGCAAATGCTTGCCTCTTAAATTTTCAAAATACTGTTAGAATGTATGTTTTAGAATCATGCAATGCTGATATATTCCTTTTAAATTAACTTCAAAATTTGTTCACATCATAAAAAACTGAAATATAATAAATTTAAACTAATAATTCAAGGACTTCATCTATTAAGAAATAAAATATGTTTCGTCTGTACAGAGGGGAATGGTAAGATCTTGTTTTCTGAGGCATGACCTAATCTTTGTCGTTGTGTGTAGTTTCTTATTTAGTTAGTAGGTAACTGTTTAGATTAATGCTTAGTTGTTTGTGTTCTCTTGATGGGGCCCATGATATCTAGTTAATGTGGAAGTAAGGTTCTTGTATGCTTTTAATAATTTTTGTATTTTTGGAGCATGTTAAAGTTTGCACATGGAAATTATTTATCAGTTAGCTGTTTTGTCTGTTAATTATTTCTAAATGATTGTTTGCTTACAGACTTTTATTAATTGAGGTGATGATTTTTTAGAATTAACTTATGCTTAGTATTGAAATTGTAAATGTGTCCTATACATATTGCCTCTTGAATAGTAAAGGCTTTGTTTTTATCTTCAAATTCCTCATCAAGAATTATAATTTTCTACTGTGCAACTCTACAGTTATGTTGCATCTATCATGATTTCTGTAAAAAAAAATTATATTACAAAAGAGTATCTAATTTACGATGACAATGTTTTGTCATCTGCGGGGACCTCTTCAAGTATAACAGTTTTTATTAGGCAAGGCATTAATAGAAGAAAGGATTATATTTAAAATTATTAAAAATTGATTTCCTGGAGAGGTCACAGAAGAGGACAAAATGTCAATGTTGTGGATGTAATATAATTTTTTTTTATAATAAAATGTATAAAACTCAAGATCATTTATTTATTTATACTATTTAAAAATGTCAGTTGTTTTTCATCATTATTAAGTGATTTAAATTAGAAGACTCACTGCAACACTGAAGTCTTTTTCTGGTGTAGTAGCTGTAGAAAGAGTTCTTGGCTCGCCACACAGGTACAACTGCGATTAAACCACATATTTGACGACCACATGCTCTGACATCATCTGCTAGGTGATCGAAGATGACGACAGTTTGCAGCCATCAAAATGTTGTGGTTTAATCTCTGTTGTACCCATGTGGAAACCCGAGCGAGAACTCTTTCTGCAGAAAAACTATCTGTTTAGAAAATTGATTCAAAATATTCATTACAAATTTGTTCTAAATTATGTACATGAATATTTTCTTCCTTAAATATTATTTCAATTTTGTTAGGATATATCTAAATATAAGGTTCTGTTAGAGAATGGAATGATTAAGATGGGTATTTAAGTTGGTTGCTTCAGTATGTACCTCCTACAGTTAGCAGGATCTGAATACCTTCATCATTTCTGATGTGAAATATTTTGTGTGTATTATATCTGGAAACAAAATTGTCACAGCATACATTTAAATAGTACACGTGAAACCAGACAGGAGTAATTTAAGCATTCAGTTGCAATTTTAATCTTATATTTTATATTCATATATAGGAGATTCCTGTGTTAAATGTTATCTAAAAAAGTCAGACCTATCAGCTTCTAACAGTTATAACCTTTCACTTCCTTCCATATATTTCCAATGGAAAAAGTGTAATGAAATTCAAACAATTGTGATATTTATCTGTTACCAAATGATAAAACTACAACTAAACTTATCCCTTAGTTACAGGCTCCAGTAATCAAGCTGACCTGTGATGATGAAGGTAATATATTCTCCTGCAGTAAGCATCCTATAATATGAACATAGTACAACACAGGGTAAATTTGTTAATTATATTTTAATAACTTTAGAAGGCAAAGTTGAGAGAGTATCAAATGATGTAACTCAGTATGAGCCAGGAAATTGGGATTACAAGAAATGTGAATTGTTTGTATGTATAATTATCTTAGTTTTAAATATCCAATGTTTCATTTAATTGGCATGTTTATTTTTTGTGTGAATATTAAATTATTGCTTCAAGTTTAAGTAAACTGTTAACTTCTGATATGTGTTTAGAACATTGCTCTTGATATGTAAAATTTATTTGTAAATATAAAATACTGTTTCCTTGTAGTAAATGTACCTGCACAGTAATTACCTACTGTCTAATTATTCAAAATGTTTGTCAGGGACTAGATATTTTTAATGCTGCACCCCAAGCTATACTTCAATCATTCAAGAATCACATAGGGAATGGAGGTGTAAATGATGATATTATGTTTAAATATTGATCATATACCAATATTGAGATGTAATAACACTATATTATTTGACAAAATTCATTAAGTTAAATTTATTTGCTGGTTTTCTTGTTCCAAATCCAACAGAAAGAATTCAGGCTATTCACAACATTTTGAATGTCATTATATTCATCCATCTCAACTGTAGTTATTTATTTTATGGACAAATTATTATAACTATTCTTTGAAAAGGTAAACTTTGAACATATTAGTTTTGACAGCTGTTAGCATTTATAGTTTTTTTCTCAGAGAGATGTCTTTCATTGTATATTTATAACATTATGACCACATGAATCAAACAGTTATTTAAGTATTTGAACCAAACTGACTGAGCTATACTCATTATCTTATGTATGGACCATAACTTTCAGCAGGATGTTATAAATCATTAACAAATTAAACATGATTTCTTCGAGGATTTTATTTAATTTAGTTGTCAAAAGAGAATTTGGCTATAATTAAATAATTATCCTATTTTAGATTGAAAACTGTAACTATATATATGTATATTAAATTATATATATGTATATTAATATATATATATATATATATATATATGTATATTAATATTTTAGGTTTCAACCTATAAATGGTGATCACAATGAAAAGCAGAAAGCTCTTTCAACTACTAAAATAAATAAACACATGTAGAAAGTATGTGTCTAATTTTTGATAACCTGGGGAATTTGAATGAAAAACAGAAATGAATACAAATTGGTATTAGTTAAAAAAAAATTAAAATATTTAAGAATTTTTAAAAATTTCTTTTCAAGATTGGCCATTTCTGCATAAGAACATATCTTAACACCATCTCAATATATGGCCCAATTTTTTATATAAAAATGGACATAAATGGGAAAATAATTCTTTACTGCTGTAATTTTATATTCATATTAATACCTCTCTTCTGCATTATTGTAATTTTCAACTTTTGTAACTTCAACTTCAAAATATGTGGAGAGTTGGTCACAATATTTTATTTTCTTTAACAGTTTTCATGCATACCAAAAATAATGGAAAAGTCAAGAAAATTATTTTTAATGAAGACGTAGTAACACAAACTTTATTATTTATATATAGCTAAAAAAGTTATATTGGATTCATACTTACGTATATTTCTTTCATGGCAGATCTAGATGCTATCAAAAGTTTCCAAAAATTAAGCTATGATTTATTACAGAACAATGTAAATGAATATTAATGTCACAAATATAGCTTGAATAAATAAAAAGAACATCATCTTAGATAAATATAAGACCACTAGATGTTTGAGGTTATTCTAGGAACTTTTATACTTTGTATAAAACCAATGTTAGTGCATAAAGATCAGATTATATATACAAATGTTAAGGATATTAATTATTAAGTGACGAAGTCATATTTGATAATTTGATAGTGAGAAAAGATAGAAATATAGGACAAAAAATACACGGAAGAAAGCATATGCATAGTTATACGCTCAAAGGAAGCATATGTTCAAGGTTCTGTATATGAGACAGTTAATGCTAGAGATATATATATATCACACATTTTTGTCGAAAACTATTTAACTCCAGTTTAGAGAAGTCTGATTCCATGCTCTCAATGCCAGAGTGGTCTGAGTGTAGTAGCCCACTCTAGCATTAACCACTTCATATATATATATATATATATATATATATATATATATATATATAATTGTAATATTGGTATGGAAAGGAAAGAGAGTTAGGTTGTGGCTTACCTGAAAGTAAAGTGTGGAGTTGCCATAAGGAACTGAAGGTTTTTCTTCAAATTTTTGGAGGCTCTCAGCCTTCCCGAACTTAACTTTCAGGTAAGCCACAACCTCTCTTTCCTTTCCATACCAATATTACAATTATTTTTGACAATGTCATATCCTTACTAATATAATATAATATATATATATATATATATATATATATATATATATATATATATATATATATATATATTGGTGTGGAAAGGAAAGAGAGGTAGCTTGTGGCTTCCTTCAGGAAGGAAGAAGGAGGCTGAGAGCCTCTGAAAATTTGAAGAACAACCTTCAGTTCCTTATGGTGACACCACACTTCACTTTCAGGTAAGCCACAACCTATCTCTCTTTCCTTTCCATACCAATATTGCAATTATATATATATATATATATATATATATATATATATATATATATATATATATATAAAATTATAATCTTCTAGTATGTTGTTCATGAATATTACAGATATATTTTATTTATCGGTAAGTAAATTTCAGTTGTTAGCGAAAGTTAAAAAAACATCTATTTGTACAGCATGTTTGTCTGTAGTGAATAGGTAGTAATGCTTCTTGTGTGTTAAAAATGCTCATCCTTCCACTACTGCTAGATGTTTTTCATTTCAAAATTTGATGTAAGTAATTTATAATCGTGTGTCTACTGGAACAAGAAAAGTTGTCAAATAAATTTGCTTGCTTACAATCTCTATCACTGTAATAGATTGCTTGGGAAAATACATTGTCAGGTACTGTTAAATTGAAAGAAATATTTTAATTGCTTGTTTGTGTGTTGCTTTGCATGTACCAGTTTTTTATTTTCTGGGAAATCACAATAGAAATTGAAAGATGGTGCAGTTATTTGAGTTACAACTATGCCTATTTCTCATTTGGTTGATTTTTTTATGGTGGGAGGTGATAGGATGGAGAGCAGAAAGTATGAGGAAGGAAAGGAACAAAGCATATGGCCAACACCAAACATAATTTCAATAGAACCAACATAATTTATTAAATTCACTGACAAATTGACACCAGAACTTTGGCATGGAAAAGCCAATGGCAGATTACGCATGCTACTACATTTTGCTTTTATGAATTCATCAGGAGAGAAGGGGGCTGTGGCCCTAAAAAATTTGAGATTTTTTAGATTCCTCAGCTTGACTTGTAGAACTGTTGATTTCTGGTATGATGACTTCGCTGTCTCTCTTTCGTATCTAAATGTGTTATATAGTTTGTGGCTTACCTGAAATTGAAGCTCGGTGTAGCCACTTGGGACAGAAGGATGTTCTTCAAATTTTTTGTGTCCGCCACCAGCCAGTGCATGGATGTACCCCTACCTTGAAGAATGAGGCCGAGAGCATCCGAAAATTTGAAGAACATCCTTCTGTCCTGAGGTGACACCAAACTCCAATTTCAGGTAAGCTACCACTTATTTTAATAATGACACATACATATAACACTTAAGGAAAATTTGATCATGAGCTGATTCCTATCTATCTACCTATATATATGAACCACTTAAGGAAAATATGACAAGGTCAAATTAAATATAACATTTGGATAAGAAAGAGAGAGCGTAGTCAACTTATGTGAAATCAACAGTTTGTCAAGTCGGGGTGGTCAGAAAATATTTCAAATTTCTGAGTACCTGAGCTCCCTTTGTGAGGAAAGAAGGACTGAACTGCAGGCCAGCAAGCTGACCTACTGTCTTGAGGAAGGAAACCTAAGCCCTTGAAAATTAATCTTAATACTTCCCAGCCTTGTGACTCCAACTTTTGATTTAAAGTAAGTCAGCCTCTCTGTTGTCCCCCTTTCCTGTCCAATTATATACCAAGCCAGTGAGTACGGACAGGAAAGAGAGAGAGTGGATGGCTCACCGGAAAATGGAGCTCGGTGCACGCCCTCTTATATATAACACATTTAGATAGGAAAGAGAGACAGTGATGCCCACTTAACTGAAATCATTAGTGAGTCCAGTCTGACTTGGGTGAGAGACTGGCACGCTCAGGCCCTCAAAAATTTGGAACTTTCTCTCACCTAAGCTAGACTGGACCAACTATTGATTTCAGGTAAGTCAGAATCATTGTCTCGCTTCCCTATCTAAATGTGTTATTTAATTTGACCTCGTCACATTTTCCTTAAGTGTTATATGTATAATGTGTCATTATTAAAATAAGTGGTAGCTTACCTGAAATTGGAGTTTGGCGTCGCCTCCTTTTGGAAGAGCATAGCTTATGTCCTGGCTGGCAGTGGAGAGGTTCAGTGTTAGTCCTTCTCTAATCCCTGAATATTAACCTCCTGCCTGATACATACTTCTCTCTAAAGCACTTTATTTCTCAAATTTTCTGACATAAAATAAGGCTGTAACAAACATTGTGAACAAAGCTAAAGATGATTTAGAGTTTAAGAAACTAAGTTGTAACATCCAGCCCCAGCGATGTGTTGATGTTTCTATCTTTTTCTAGTGAAACTGCTAGATATGAGCAGGTGCAGAATGTGATTTATATGTAATTTGTATCAACGTTTTTGTGTTCCTATCTCTGTAGTCCTATGTTGTAATATTGTGTATTTGATAGGTGTAGAGTTAAAGAGCTCTGTTTTACCCAGATTTGACATTCAACCTTGAAGACAAGTAGAGCAGAGTCTGAAATATTAAAAAAAAAAAATTCTGGGCTTTATGGAATTTTAAGTATACTAGAATCCCTTTCTTTGAGTAGGCAGCCAGAATGTGATTTGAATCATCCAAAAGATCAATAAATAGACAAAAATACACACAGGCTGACAAGTCCAGAGTCCCTCCCTCCCCTACTTGCTATGTGACAACCAGCGTCCTTGAGTAGATAATCTTGAATATGTCAGGAACATGTGCCTTAAATGAATCCATAATTTTTTGGTGTGTAAATGTTTCATGCAGACGCTTGTATATTTTTGTTTGTTGTACAGGTAACGCACTGCTGAGAGGCCAGGGTGGTGGTAGCTCCCACACATTAGCCACACCGCAACCAGGGGCATCAACCAAGTTGACCCCTTTATCCAGTGCCAGCAAAGCGTCATTAGTACCTAAAATAAACATCATAAGTGCTGATAAAAGACTGGCCAACATGAAGAAGAAGGCAGCAAAGCTGCAAGAGAAGAGGAAACATTCCAAGTAAAATTGACATTTTCCTTCCCCTGCATCAATATTTGGCGACTACAAAAGTGTGATGGTAGAATGTGTTTATCCAATTATATGATTGGATATGTGAATTTGTTATCTATTTCCATGTAATTATAACTTATGAATAAAATTTTGTTTGATATTTTATAATGTGTTTTTGAAAAATATTTCCATATAAAAATGATCTTACTAAAGAATGAATTGTAATTCTAAAATCTTTAAGAAATTGGTAGTCCCACATTATCCAGTTACAGACATTTAGACAAAAGAGGCAGGGTCTATTCTACATTATAGTGGGAATAATGACGCAGACAAATGAGTACTTGCCATGTTGAAGGTGACACACAAGAGGTGTAATTCTCTTGATGTGAGAGGAGGTTTTGAAGTTTCCTGGACAACACTGGACCTCTATTTCAGGTAAGCTATCTATTCTATTTATTCTCACCAAATCAATTCTATATATACAGTCTTCTGTCCTGAGCACCAATGCTGAACTTCAATTTCAGACAAACCACCCCTTTCTCACTTTCCTTTCAAAACAAATTATTTTGTAATTGTCATGTCATATATATGTCAATTTAAGCAGATGCTGACTTCATAATATCCTAACTAAACCTAGAAGTTGTCCTGATTGGCAACTTTTTCCTACTAAATCAGAATAAAGGCAGGAAAATGCTAATTGAAAAAGGCAAAGGAAGTAGGCAGTGAGGTGTCCTTAAATGAATATACCTGTAATAAATTATGCATTTGTGTTAATTGCCACTTATAGAATACTTCAGAGGATGTGTAAAGTTTTGGATACAATTGAATTCAACAGTTATTAAAGGAGTGTCATATGCATTCATTTATTTGAAACCAACTTTAATATTAATTATAATAATGAAACAATAAAAAATTATAATGAAATTAAAGTAACATCTTAGGTCATATAATCCCTGAGAGATGTCTGAGAAAGCATCTAGCTTTACCCAAATGATATGCTTACAAAGTTATTTTGATGTAAGTTTTCAAAATATTTATTTAGAAAATATAAATTCTTTTCTTTCATGTTGTTTAAATGTACAAATCACTAAATCTTTTTAGTTTTATTACACTTTATATTTACATTAAAATTAAAACACCAAATTTCTCAAATGTGAATAATAGTTTGTTTTATACAGTCACTTGTTATGACTAATCACCTATATCAGCATTTGTAAACATTAAAATTTTTGCTACATTTAATTTGTTATGTGAAAAATTAATTTACAGATTTCTTGCAACAGTTTTGACTAAATCTATTATCAAAGTGAATGTTACGTAAATGATTTTAGTCAAGTAATTTTATGCATAGGTGTTGACAAGAAGAAATCTCATGTACTTGCATATGCCTCAATATTTACATGTTATTGATAGACACAAATCAGAAGTAAAAAACAATTTTTTTAATCTCTGAAATTATATTAATTATGTCAATATGAGACAAAAAAATAATTTTCAGTAATCTGTGAAAACAAAATATTTTCTTTTACTTCCATTAACCAATTATTTTATACCTGTATGAGTATTTTCATTTTAACTAATAAAATTATAATTTTTTCTAGTTTAAAATTTGATAACAGAAAAGTACAGTAATAATTTATTACCATTTAACTAAGCTAAATTATTAAGTATCTGATTTGAACAAAAATAGGAAAACTGTATATGAAATTAGGCATGTACAAGTAAATGAAATAATATTACTGTATATTAGGTACAAGTGTTTGGAAGAGGTTAACTACAGTTAAGTGTGTTGTGGCCACTAACAACACCTAATTTTATACAGTCAGTAATACTGTCTTAAATTACAAATGCATATTAGTTGTAATGAAATATCACAGAATAATGCATGTAGCTTATTACAAAATGTGTGTTATATTAAAGCCTGAAAATATTTGAATAACTTAATTTTTACACAAAAAATCTTCCATCTAATTTTCATTAATAAAATTATTTTTAAAAACTTGCAAGAAATACTGTTTTTTAAAGCTAACAAACCATATGTACTCTAATTCTTGTAAATCATATTAAATTATTATTTGGCAATTACAAAACATGTTTATTTATTCAATATTATATATACAAATGTATATTTGAGTATGGTTTACAGTTATACCTGAATGCTTGTGATAAGTTTTCTGCAGTTCATATAATGAATTTCCTTCAGAAATCTATAAATTATACTGTAATTAAAACATTATGTGACTTCTGCAAATGTAAATTTAAACATTTCTACTCTTTCCTTCACTACTTGGATCAGTTACAGATTGTGTGAAGAACCATTATTAGACTTGCTCATTTAACAATGGATTGTTGCACATTTGTGGAGTAAATCAGAATTGAAGAAGAGTTGTGAAGGGAAGTAACATTACTGCAAGTAAAAGTCCATAAACTAATAGCTATAGGCATTTGTATAAATTAGTTTGTATCAATTTGTGATTAAAAAAAAAGAAGAACAAAGATGGTAGAGGGTACATATTATGTCACGTTACAATTTTTTCTACATTATTTTGCTACATGTTCATTTCCTTTGCTCTGTGCAGAAGACATATTGTATCTCAATGAGTTCATAATGTGTGTACAAAAACACATTTGATAAATGTTAAAAACAGTCAATCAATAATGCTGAAAATATTGATTCTTAATTGCTATTCATTACATAGTTTTTACATAGCTAACATGGTTTAAACAGTAAATTAGACATCTTCACATCTGATCAGTTATCATGTAAATAATTTTTGAAATGCTACTACATAGATTGATACTGAACTTTTTTGAAAGTACCGGCAAACTGTTTCATATCGTGCATTACCGGCTTTTCAAAACTGAATGGGTTTACTTCTTTAAAAGGAAAGAAATGAACTAGTTTTCAACATTATCCAATTTATTGGTGAACTTTTCTGGAACTTGAACAATAGGACAACACTGAAACAAATATGAGATTTTTTTGTGACTTGGGGATAGGTATGAGATGGTGTGGGTCTTCTTGAATATATGTATTCCAATTATGAATTTTAGAACTAGCATAACCCTGCAATGATTCCACCCTGTTAAAGAACTGCATCAGAGTTTGACACATACACAGGAAGACAATTTAAAACATGCTAATAACGTTTTGAATTTTCATGTAGTAGTTGCAAAACATGTCTATATTCCAATAGAACGCTCCACATTAACATTTCAATCAACATTCCATGGCAGTAATTGTCTGTAATAATTAATTGAAGATTAAAGGACAGGTATAAATGAAAGAGAAAGTACAATGTCCTAGTGAATAAGTTTAAATGATTCTACAAGAAGATGGCAGTGCTAGCTGTCAAAACATCACTGTCTACCGAGATTAGCCAGATGAAAACCTGATAAGCCTTTCTTAATTCTATTCATTGGGATATGCTTTGATCTTTAATTAAGAGCATAAATTTTTATATCACCATAGCTTTTTAACATTGGTATAAATATGATGCAATTTATTTGTGTTGGTACATTTTAATATAAAAGGAAGTTAAAGAGATATATAAAATATTGTAATGGTTGCTAGTAGTTCATGGGTATCATACAAAATCTTAAGATTGTTTAATAAAACTTCAACATTTCCTTAGGAGCATCTAAGTTTTGTAATAAATTTATGATTCTTATTTATTTCTAGATTCTTAAAGAGAATATGGTATTTTTGGCCGTTTTAACCCATTTGTCAAGATATAATCTCCATTACATACAAATTCCACAAAGGAATGCCATGTGATTGGGAAGATCACTTTATCATTTCGATTACTTAAGGAATGTTCTGCAAGAGTTCAATGAAATTAAAAAAAAAAATACAGGGTGCCAAAAAAGTAACAGAGCCTTTTGAAATGTGTAGTGGCATCCTAAGAACAACTGGCAGCACACAACGTTGTCATTGGATAATTATGAATCCATTGAGCAGTTAACAATATACTTTCACCATAAAAATGTTTTGTCTATTTTTGCTTTACCAAACTGATATACTCTTTTTTAATCTAATTAATAAGCGCTTTTAGTGCAGTTCTGTTATTAAATAAATTTATTAATGGTATACTTCAAGTTCTGAAATTTTTTATAATTAACTGAAATATAAAATAACTTCAACCACAATACTTTTCTGAAACTTTCCTTCTACTAAAGTTGTAGATGTTTAATCATCAAGAAGCCAAACTAATGGATTTCAGTAATTGCCTCAAATTCTTTAGTCGCACTACAAATTTAATTTAATTTTATGATGTCCACATTCGTGAAATGAATTATTAGCATTATTACAATTAATTAGTTATTGACTAACAAGCTACTGTGACCTATAATTTAAGATGTTACAACACATTTTAAAAGACTACCATATTATCACAGATGGACGTACATGACATAAAGTAATGACAATAATCATGCTTCTAATTTATTTTCTCACACAAAATAAATCTCAATGTGACTAATTGTTCCACTTCCTGAAATACCATACACAAACAATTGTTTAACATTTATCACACCTTAGGCTGTTGATGAAAAATTAGAATGATTTCTAGTTGCAGAAAGGTTTACACTTTCATGCTTCTAGTGTACCATGTGCTACACCCATAATTTTCACAAATGCAACAACAAATATCAGTTATTCTTTCAGATTTCCCACAATTAAATGTTGATATTGGTTGCTGAATTTTCAGAGAGGAGGATATGCAATATAAATGACAATTTATTTCTCATGCACCGTACGTGTGCTACCAATTAAGTTCTCATAAACAATTTCTGTTGATGAAGAACAAGTAACACACATTTTCATAGTTCAGAAAATATAAATAAAAAAAACTAATGATACACTTAACCTGTACAGAATCAGATAATATTTTGAATAGCTCACACTCATTTAAAAACATTTCACTAAATCCAAATTACAAAAATACAGAATAAACAGTTCAGTGTACACCACACACAGTCATTGGATAAACACACATTTCAATTGCTACTTCCAGTAGCTAAACATTCTGCGTATATCAACCGCCCAGGTTGTAACTCTTAGAACTCTTTATTAAACGTATTCATTTCTAACATTTTCATTCTCTAATATTATTATCCTTACCACTTATTTCCTTTTAAATAATCAAAGTTTATCTTAAAAAAAATCTCATTACATGAACTGCTGATCTACAAAGTTAGTATTAATAACTACATTAGGGTATTCTTAAAATGAAACTGTACATTCAGCAATATGTAACTATAAAATTATAAATACTTGTATCAAAATAAAGCAATTCACTGAAAAAATTCTTAAACAAATACATTATTGTATAACAAATATTTGCTTATACATATATAAATACTGGACAAGGTTTATTTTCTGCCTATAAATAAACATTTATTATGTTTCAGTTAACCTACTATGTACTATGAGTCAATTAAATCATGTAATTTAAAAATCTTAATTCTACAACAATTTTTGTGTGTACAACATAGTGTTCAATAATTGATTTGAAACTACTGCCCATAGTAAAAATAATCCATTGTGATTACTGTAAAAAATTATGTATGATCATAAAACTGTAAGGTATGTATTTTACACTCTATCTCACAAGCATTCAAATGGAGAACACTTATAAATATAAAGGTGAAGTTGTACATTATATCTTTAAATATCATCCTAAATAACAACTTTTAACAAATAAGAAACAGCTTAATGTAAGAAAACAACACAAATATGAAAATAACATAGATAAGTTATACAGGTGCAACATAAATTATACAGTGTACAATATCATAGCTTCTTAACCAATGTAAGAGAAAATAACAGTATAATGCAATATGAAAATATCAGTAAGAGCTGCACAATATTTTTGTTTGTTAAAATTAAAATATAAAACATCTGTGTTCAAAGTATAATAATTAGATAAATAAGTAGCCAAATAACAGACAAAAATAAGTGCTAAATAAATAACACATTTTTGCCTGTTATTTAGCTACTTATTTTTTGCTTGTTAACCAAAATAAGAGATAAAGAAACAAATCTTGGAAAAATTACATAGAATTAAATATTTTTTCTGAAAAGGGTATCGATTATCTGCTTTTATCTTATCTACTTCTGAATATTGAAGGTATCTCGGAAAAATAATATGATCTATTTTGGAATATTAGTAATCAGATTTTCCATTGTTTTAAGGTGAACTCGTATTGTATTTCTGAGAGAAATGGGTAGGCAAGACAAGGTTCAGAAATATTCAATAATAACCCACAAAAAAAGGACAATTTATTTTTAAAAAAACTATGTTGCCAACACTTTAGAAAATTTGTCTTCATGGAGAACCTTTTCCATTCATCTCAGCTACTGAATTATCAGATAAACTTGTGCAATTGTATGAAAGTATGTTCAATATTCATAATTGGACCATCTTTTCCCCACATAACTAATAACGCTAAACATAGACAATAAAATGTGTTTAGTAATATTCAATGGCAACCACAACATTCTCATTAAACTTTAAATCTTGATTATATATCCTTCTGGCTACCAAAATTGAATGCTGCTCATAATGTAAAAGTAACTTAATACTACTTCATATATAAAGGAAATGACTGTGGTAACAAACAACACTTGAACTTCAAAAAATCCACAGAACAAGAACCATCTCGTTTCTTCAAAATATTGAACTCATTTACTTTTATAAATTAGCTTTGTGCTTAAATACTATGTTTTCCTGTTAACAGAAATACTAGACCTAGCTTATATTAAAATTTGTAGCACCCAATGACAATTAAAAGGATTACAAAAATTTTGTTACTTGCCATTTATTATAAATTTACTCTTACACTACATTGTCCAAGTACCAATATTTGACATGTCATTGACAAATATTTTAAACACACACACACAGATATATATATATATATATATATATATATATATATATATATATAAATATATATATATATATATATATATATATGTGTGTGTGTGTGATTGTGATAATGGTATGGAAAGGAAGGAGTGTTACACCATTCTATGCACTAGCCGGCCGGTGCACGGAATGGTGTAACACTCCTTCCTGGAGGATGCTGAGAGCCTCCGAAAATTTGAAGAACAACCTTCGGTTCCCTATGGTTACACCGTACTTCACTTTCAAGTAAGCTACAACCTATCTCTCTTTCATTTCCATACCATTATCACAATTATTTTTGACAATGTCATATCCTTACTAATATTATATATGTGTGTGTGTATATGTATGTATAGTTCATATAGTGGCAAGATTACAAAAGTGTTTCCTACCCGAGCATAAAAATCTATGGTACAAGGCTCAGGTAGATTTATTTCTCTCTCAATCTAATCCATTGTAGTGAATATCCTTGAAATGATCCATTTCTACAGTGATCATCTTTTGCCAGTCCTTTAATTTAAGTAAGTTCTAGTCAACAAACATTTCCCTGAGACACAATTCAAAGATAACTGGTCAAATCTTCCCAGCCAATATTACACTCAAATTAGTTCCACATTAATAACATTAACAGGTGTAAATCTGATTATACTATAATAAATTTCTGGTAAAAAGTATTATAATACATTTTGGTTTCAAAACTTTATAAAAAAAATTATTTTGCATACTGGCAATTCTGTATCTGTCAACTTGGAACTATTGATATAAAAAATCAACAAATTGTTTTAGGTACATTTGCTTTTGTTAACAACATTTAATTTTCTAATTAGGCATTTTATATAATAAAACATTCATTTTCATATTCAATAACTATTGTTGTATATGTCTTTATGTATGCTTGTATGAGCTACTTAAAAAATCGTAAACTCCTCCACCTTGGTAACTGTGTAATGAAAGTAAGCAATTTAATGAAAATTATGACTAACATTTAATGTGAATAGGAATTTTTTACACTAACGATGTATAGAAAAGTGAAAAATACTAAACAAAGCTAAAAGAAGGAAAGAAAGAAAATAAAGATCATAGTACACAAATCTATCACATCTATTTTGAAAATCCATAGCTGCACTTCTTTAAATAATATTTTAATAAATCACCAAAATTTGAAAGAGGGAAGAGCAAACTTAGTTAGTAATGTGACAGTTGAAAGAATTTTTGTAAAAGATTCCTCAAAATACCAAAATGGGCCTCAAAATATGGTACCTTCCCCACTGACCATCTCAATCCTCTGACCTTACAGTAAGTGCTTTCTATCATAAAGGTTTATCAAAGATACATTTTCTCCCTCTCCCCCAATCCAACCAAATACATTAGAAGAACTGAAGACATGCTTTACAACAGCAGCAAATTATATAATGATAGACATGTAGTAACAGTTCCAATGATGGTTGTGTACTAGTGTACCAGAGAATGCCAAATTGAACACTTGATAATTTTCTAGAATACACAATGTAACTTCAATTATTTTGGATGTTGAAAAAAGGGAATTTATTTATATAAATAAATACAAGAATTTATTTTAAATATATAGATTTTGAAAACATCCTGTACATACACAACCAAAACAAATGTTACATCTCAGACTCTGAACAAGAAACTTTAGTATGAAACCTGCTCCACAAAACAAATTTTGTCACACAATCTCCTCAATTTACAATTTTATTAGTAAATTATTGTAAATCCAATGGTTATCAATCTGGTGAAAGTACGCAGTAGGGTAGGACTCGCCGTCTTCTTGGCGAACCCTCTCTTCTTGCCTCTGTAGCTCTTCAAGCTAAGATTAAATAAATTTTAATAATTAGTTTTCAATTAGATAAAATAATAACAGATTATACTTCCTACAATTATGGTAAATATATGTTCCTGATATTACATCAATTTATTTTACAAATTTGGCATGACAAACAGATTACATAGAAATAAATATGCATATATTTTTAGACAATTCTGCCTCTCCACAGTGATAAGTTGTGAAGGAAATTAGTTAGGTGCACTCCTATTTGTGTCAACAATTATTCCTCTTGTCTCAAAATGTAAAAAAATCACTGCGATATTCTGTGTGTGATTTTATCCATTCTTAGAAAAATGAACGAAGAAAATGGGTTATGTGCAAACATTTACCTCAATTAATAATAAAGATAATACATGATTTAACTTTATACACAGTAAAAACTTATTGACTATAACTATAGTATTTAATCTGCTAATAAACTAAATAAATAAAGTAACCTATCTTAATGTCAAAACATTTACTTGGTTAATGTGAAATTGATTTTAGTCAGAATGGTGAGATATTGAAGAGAGTATGGGATGTTTGAATGTCTGTGCAGATGTGTTTCTTATAGGTATAACTGAGATATTTCAAGGTCATGTGGGTGCCAAAAGACCATGGCCAGGTGGAAAATAATTTTGGGAGGAACTTTTACTAGACTGGAATTTAAAGTGACATTTAGATTCCGAATGTTGATTCTGCCTTGGAAGTGATTTGAGGTGTTAGTTACTATGTATTTGGAATGGTTTTTATTGAAAAATATGGCTATAGATTCTAGACAATGAGTCCAAGGTACAAAAAAATATATCATGTATGAACCAGAACCAGGTTATGATACATAAAAAAATCTTACTTGACATTTATATGCCGTTGCACTTGAAAGGTCTTTATTTTTTAAACAATTAGTTACACTGAGCCAAAGTTTCCTTGATTCAAATGGATCTTGAACATGCAAGGGCCGCACACGTTTCTTATATATGGGCAGTTGGTTAACAAAAATGGTTTTTTGTTCACCCTGAAAAGAATAACAAAATATGAATATAGAATTAATCTTTCTTTGTTTATACAAGCAGTTAAAAACACACATGAAGTATCCTACAAACTTCAGTATTCTTATATCTTATTCCTTACCACATCTTGAACCATTTCACTTCACCTTTCTATTTTACTCTTCCCCATGTAATAGACAATGGGATACCTAAATTTGATTGAAAGTTTCATCACACCATTATCAATATATTTCAAAATCAGATTCTTTATTATTTTTTATTCTCCCCCCTCCCCTCTTTAGGAAACAAATACTTCACAAACTCCAACATGCAAGTTATTGTACTACTACAGATGAAAATGTTTAAATCTTACAGTTTGCCATGACACCTTACGATAAATATGTTATAATGACTACAATATTGTGCATTGAAACTTTCACCACTGTAGGCATTCATTATTCCATGATTTTGTTTAAAGATAATGTTTAAAAGTATTATTATAATCATTATTTGCAAATTTTGTGTATCATCAAATTTGGTGGGAAATATTTTGAAACAGGGGGGAAATGTTAACATTTACTACTGCAGGCTGTATCAAATTCTCAAGTTTCTTTACAATTCAAATTTAATGTGAACAAATCCATAAATGTAATGAAAAGCTGCATGTTTTTACATGATTTTACTAGCCAATTCCTCTAATGGTGAATGACTTTTGTACTCCTGAATTATTTTCAGTCCAGCAAAAGTCCATATTTTCTTTAGGTACAGGGGTTTGTAAGTGTTGTATGAATTTAAGTCAAAATGCTTATGTTTAACTTAAAACAACTAAATTTTGTATGCAAAATTAAGTGGGTGGTATTTATTTTATTATTTATTACTAATTATTAATTTTGTCTATTAATTGGCTACATCTTTATCTAATTAGTAGACGTCTAACACAGATGTTTTATATCTTCAACTCAAATTTATGTAACAAGCAATTTCTTCTGTTTTTTTGTTTTGAAAATTTTCATCATGAGAGGGGTTATTAGATTCATTTACAGATTGCTACATAATTTATGGGGTTGTCATCAACTGCAAAAAACAACAATCAATTGTATTCTTTGAAATCTATGATTACCACAAAATTCTCTCTGCATTTACAATTGGGGTCTACAACTCTCTTGTTCTGATAATTCACATATTTCAGTCAAATATGAGTGAAGGTGTCTTGAATTAAGCTAGGCAAGGTACGAAACTGGACTCAGAGGAGTTGAAATATATTCAAGTAGTAAAAAAGCATTTCATAGGGTCAAAAATACTGCATCTCACATTAGATTCATAGTTTGTTGTATTTTTACACAAATATCAGTTATGCAAATTTTTGTATGCTGCAACTGTGCTCTGCCTAAGGACCAGTGGCATAGCTACGGGAGGGAAGGGAAGGAGGGGGGGGGGGCATCTGACCCTGGGCGCAGCATCTAGGGGGCGCCAAAAGAAGTAACTTGATTTCCTGACGCAAATACAATACGTGTTTCACAATATTGTTGAAAATTTCTGTCTCCCACTCTCGACAATGGGCAGCAATTTATTTTAATTACGAAAAGGAATGCGACAGTGAGAGAATCTAGAAAGAGACAGCAGTTACTCACTTTTTAACTGAGTGAACACAAGTTGACTGCCCCACTGTATGATCAGTTCGAAATCATACTAACTTTGTCCAAGTCACTAGTCGGTAAAACAATTTTATAAGGGATGGTATAGGGTTAAATGTCTAATACACTTGTTTTAAAAATACTCACTTCCTTATTGCATTTCAGGAAACAGAAAGGGGTGCAATATCTTCAGTTGTCCCCAGGCGTTGAAAATCCTAACTACACCTCTGCTTATACAATGACAAAATGAGGCATATAGTATGGCAGTGATAACAAAATAATATAAGAAGTAGTGACCTGAGGCAACACCAGCCTTTCTTCTAGACAAGTTAAGCACTTAGGCTTGATTGAAATTAGAAAAGGGGAGCTGCTGCCAGTTAATCACAAACTGAAGTATGAAGTTCACCAAACAAGAGAGTATTTAACAGAGATTCAAAGAGGCTACTTCATTACAGCAGGCATGTTCCCTTTAATTGAAGGCTGCATTGTATGGAAACAGGCCCTTTAAAGGAAAAGGGTCACATTTTTATTTATTTTTTCCAACTAACATACGCCCTCTACCAGTAATTAAAAAGGTTACAGTTAAGGAAAGGACCTATGGATAAACAAACTAATAGTTATAAAAGGAACTCAATATTTTTATATCATTATCTGACACTCCTTATTAATTCTGTTCACTATAGCTTAGCCCTCACTGATTGTTCAGCTCAAAGTCTAACAATTACTTAGCACAACACAATTAATCTTAATGCAATTGGAGGTAAAATTTACATTATATTCTGGCAAATGCCACATAGTCTCATTAACACTTACTTCCTTACTTATATATTTATATATATATATATATATATACAATATTAGGAGAATCCATTAAGGAATTGGAACTAATTTGGTGACAAAGTCACATTCAAACTTGGATAGTGAGGAAGGATAGAAATAAATAGGAGAAATAGGAGGATTACGCTTTATGTGAATTCATATGCTCAGGCGAAGAATTACGCACATAGAAAAGCATATGTTCAAAGCAGAGAGAAGGATCTATACATAGGGTGCTTTGTATGAATGATCACTATCCGAACCTTTCCTATGCCACGACCTTCCCTTGAGAGAGAAAGTTAGTGGTCTGGTGGGGTGTTAATTGTTTATGGGCTACCGGCCGTGTGGCAGTCAAAACTCCGCAGCCGGCTGGTGCACGGATGGTGTAACACTCCTTCCTGAAGAAGGAGGTAAGCCACAACCTATCTCTCTTTCCTTTCCATACCAATATTGCAATTATATATAGTCACACAACCTGTCATCAGCTCAATCATTGATCACTTTTTTGTTTATTGTCTAAGTCTACTCATAACACACAAAAATCCAACACTAGATTATGCAAAACTCTACTCAAGCAGTTATATACATTTAAAATGGCATTATGCTATAATGTAAGTATACAGAAATATAAATTATTTTAAGACAAATAAGCAAATGTAACCCCATTTAAATAATCAAAACATAAAAAATTAATATGATTAATGAAAAACATATACTTACATTTGGATATGAGAATTCAAAATAACTGTTCCATTCCCCCTGGATCTTGCAAATATTATTGTCACCATTTCTTACATCTGCTGTAACGACATTTACTTTTCCTCCATAAAAAGGCTATAAGAAAATAGAAAATGGGAACTTGAATGTTGTATTCTCCAATTTTTTTCATATCTTTTAATATAAAGACACATTCAGATTTTAGCCATTTGGTCACATAGTGCAATATAACAAAGAGACTCCCACGAAAAACTGTGAAGTGCGAGGGATGGGAAGGGGAGAGTATTGTTATTTTAGGCCTGTACACAGGACAGCTAGCTCGGTAGGGTGGACAGTTGTAAGAAGGACTCTGATGACTGTGGGCATAAATAAAATTGTAAAATATAAATAGTTAATGGAAATTAATTGATCGAATGGGACATCAAGAAGTGCGACAGTTCCTGGTTCCAGTCGCTGAGGGGATAAGTGAGAGACTGTATTTAATATTATTTGTAAATAGCTGTACACACATCAGTGGTTATTCACGAGCTTTACTAACATACTATTCTTTTGTTAATAAATAGTTATTATCACTATAAATACTATTACGTGTTTCCTAAAAAAAAGTCCTATGCTAGCAAAGTGAGCTATATGAAGCTGTACCCAAATAAAGTTTTGTGTCTGACATCCAACAAGGGAAAGCAGGTTACAATAGAGCAACAAATTGTGCAGTACAATGGTAAGAAAATGAATAATTTTGAATTCTACTATATCATGAATCAAAAGTAGAAATGTTTAGAATTGATACAGGACCAGAATGAGACAGAGTATCAAAGGCTTTGCCAGTGAATAGAATTAAGAAAGGCTTCTCAGGTTTCCACCCAGGTTATCTCCATAGACAGCAATATTTCAAAGGATAGCACTTCAGCCTGGAGAATGATGCGAGTGCTAACCATTGAAATGTTGCTGTCTACAGAGATAACCAAGGTGGAAACCCGAAAAGCCTTTCTTAAAATAATGAGACAGTATGCCAATGAACAAAGATTACTGTAAAAGTATAAATTAAAAAAGAAAGTGTAACATATGACACATTCTGTTTTACAGATATATTTCAATAATGTTGTCCATAATGAGTGACCAGGAAGTGGACAATGCAATGTCAACATGACAGTGAAGTTGTGTGGATAATCTATGAGAATATAAAAATAATGTATTTTTAGTGGCAGCTTCTAAAGAATGAATGGCAGAAGATAATTTATTATACATAGCAAAACAAGGGAAAAAATTCTGTAGTGAAATATGGTATTAATAAAAAATAAAATATTATATACAATGTAGCAATTAAGATGTAAAAGGAGAACTCTCATGGCCAAAGTCTACAGTCTGATAGAGAAGACTAACAAAGTGCTGAAGAAAGGAAGGAAGGGGAGGGATATGATATTCACAAATTTCAAATTCTCCAACTACATGGAATGCACCTTTAACACTGATGTAAGAAACACCCTCTTCGGCATACACAAACTTCTTTGCACAAATCACATTCCAGTAGATTTATTTAAATTAATTAACTAATATAGTTGTCTAGAAGAGGAAATACAATATCAAATGTTCCATCACTTTAGCACATAAAAATTCTACATCAGTAGGAATACTAGTAGTATTTCTATGTTCTTAAAACAACTACAGTGTACTCTCTTCAAGGTATTAAAATTTTTCTGTTTCAAAATGCCCTTTTTGCAGGATGTTTCACTTTCCTCAAACACACTAGATTTTTACAAAATTGTATTGAAAGTGGATAGAGTAATTTGGAACTCCTTGGTTATGTCAAATTTTTATTATCAATATTTTTCTAAGATAAATCAAAATACTAACTTATTTTGCAATTCTGAAATTCTTTAGCTTCCTATTGACTATAATGCACATGCCACATAAAAAAAGCACCTTATAATAAAATATAACAAGAAATTACCAGAAAAAGTGGTCTTGTATAACATTTATAATTATAAATTATACACTAAAATTTCCAATAAATGAAAATGATCAATGAAAAATTGATCATATAAATGAAAAAAGGTGAGAGGGTGGTTGCCACATATTGATTAATAAAGTCTGTAGCTTCCAGCCTTCACAGAGCAGTTTGCAGTCTAATGAAGCAGACAGCTCTATTCTCCCGAAAAAGGAGTGCAAGTACCCTGAAAGTTTAAAAACTTTAATCCCACACAATCTTTCCTTCAAAGTTGTACTCTTATATCATATAATTCTAAGCAACTAACTATGGCCTAATTACGTGATTTTACATACCTTTGTGTGGAATACAATATTTGCGTTCAATCCTGTGCTAGCATTGATAGTCACCTTTCCACCCAGTTCTACCCAAGGGATGGATAGAATAGATCTTGCATAAGCAGCCGGTAGTGAAAATGTATATTTTTCATTAAACATTCCCAGGTATAAACTGATCTCACCAATCATATTAACACCAATCGACATTCCAGAAAAGTTTGACTTTGTCCATATGGAGGCATTTAAACAAATCATCTTTTCAGGACATTCCACATAGAAGGCTGTAACTAAAAAAATAAGATCCATAGAACAATATCAATACTTCAATGGAATTAAGATAATGTGAAAAAGTATAAAAAACTGATAAATTGATATAAAGTGGGTAAACTGCCCTTTGCTATCAAAATGTTTTATATATATATATATTTATATTTATATATATATATATATATATATATTGGTATGGAAAGGATAGAGAGATAGGTTGTGGCTTACCTGAAAGTGAAGTACGGTGTCGCCATGAGGAACTGAAGGTTGTTCTTCAAATTTTCGGAGGCTCTCAGCCTCCTTCTTCAGGAAGGAGTGTTACACCATTCCGTGCACCGGCCGGCTGCGGACTGCCTGCCGGTGCACGGAATGGTGTAACACTCCTTCCTGAAGAAGGAGGCTGAGAGCCTCCGAAAATTTGAAGAACAACCTTCAGTTCCTCATGGCGACACCGTACTTCACTTTCAGGTAAGCCACAACCTATCTCTCTATCCTTTCCATACCAATATTTTTGACAATGTCACATTCTCACTATTACAATCAATATATATATATATATATATATATATATATATATATATATATACACATACATATATACATACACACATATAAAGCAAGTAAGTTCATTGTGACATTGTCAAATTAATTAAGTCATTTGGATAGGAATGAGTAACAGAGAGCAGCTGACTTACTTTAATCAACAGTTGGTTTAGTCATATTGGGAAGAAATAATATGCAATGTTCATTTCTTCCCAGTCCGGCTACCATTGAAGGTAAGATACCTGATATACATACATACATAGATACATATATACCCAAGAACATTCCTTTGTGAGATTGGCTGCATATCACATAAACTAAAAAGTTTTGTTCGTAATGCTATTTGATATTTATATATCTTTCATGAATATCTTGTGATTGTATAGATTTTGGTTATAGTCTCCAACACCTGCATAAATGACAATTATTCTTGTATTTTTCCCTGCCTTAAATTTTGGTGTATTCATTTACGTCAAAGGTTTTGAAATTGTAATGTTTTTCAGCTTGATGTTTAAATATATCTTATTTTAAATGAAAGCTTTAATCGTCACTATGTTATTAACTATAAAAATTGAAATTCCTCCTCCATCCTCATTTTCTGACTGTTGTCAGTGTCTTAAATTTGTATTTTTAAAATTTACTTCCTCAGCAGTTTTATTCATTAGCACTATAACTGTAAGACATAGGCCATATTTGGGAAACATATTTTCTTGGCCTTCCATTATACTGTAAAGCTTTAGCTAAGCCACTGTATTATTATGAATTTGTTTTGGTAGCATTCAAAATTCATTGTTTCAAACCAGATAATTATATTTGTTGATCCTAAACTATGGTAATTTCGTTATTAATTAAATGTTTTTAAAAGAAAGAGTAGTTGAAACAATGGCACACAACACTTACTTGGAGGGTGATGTGAAACTTGCTCAGCAACATAAGTGATTATTGTGTCGAATGGGCTATGCTCTAAACTGCCCATGCTTTTTTTGTTTACTTTCCACGAACAATGGAACATTTCACCTATTATAGGGTTGTATGGCTTCTTCGCAATTGCACTCTTTCTTCCCATATGGAAAGAAGTTAAGTACCATTCAACAACTGCAAGTATTCTGTCTTCTGGTGAACACTGGTCTGCAATCCTGTAATTATAAACAATTGTTTATAATCTCCAAAATTTAGAAATAGTATTGTTTGTAGATTAATTTTCCATAGAAATAAAGGTTACATGACATGAAAAAAAGCTGAGATTATTGCTTTCATTAAAATTGAAGGTGATATACACATGTGAAAAACCATGTATACTATTTCAGTACAACCCATACATGTTTGAAATAATAAAATAATGTACTAATTTATTGCAAAATGTTGAGCAACATTAGAAAAAATCTTCATGAAATTATAAAGCACTGAAAATCAGTTACTACTTACTTCAAAAAACATTCTGGGTGGCCCATACAATCGGCAAACATTTCCAAGAGTGATCTCCTTTCCAAAATAAAAGTTGGTAAGACAACACGTGTTAAATCCATTCCCAGCTTCAATTGTGACAATAAATGTAGTATCACAGATTTGTTCTCTTCATTGTCATCAGAAACATTATCATCCAAATCCTCATCATCTGTAATTTCTTCTTCAGCTTTAGCTATAGCTGAAAAATGTGATAATGAATTTTTAATAAATTTTGTATATATTAAATACAAAATATGGATTTTTATAATTAAGCTGAAGCATGTATAAATAATTCTTAGTATTCAAATTCTCTTATTAATTTTAAAATTGTCTTACAAATGTTACAACTAGTTGAAAGGAAATTAAAAATAACTTTTCCACTTCATACTCATTAAGGTTCACATGTCAATAAAGTCACCCCGAGTCTGTCTACATATTTTTGTCACTTCAATTTTTCCTGCTTTCCTCTGATGCATGAAAACCACAGGAACCATGGGTCATATCCCACATCTCTATTGAAATTGTCTGGTCTCTTTCTCATTTTAATAGTCTGCTGATTCTTTCGTACCCAGAAAGAATTTTCTGCAGCTAGTAGTGTCTTCCATGGCTACATTGTCGTTTGTTATTTTCCGCTTCCATCATGCATTTGATATTCAGATGACTGTTATTTACATGTTTTAGGAACTGTCCCAATTCTTGTCTCCCATGTTGCCATATTATGAAGGTGAAGCCATCTGTCTCTTCATAGTATTTGTCATTGTATTTGAAATATGTGGTTGTTAAGCAGTGTTTAAACAAATGCACCATTTCATTGCAAAATTTCTTTTTCATACACTTACTATAAATGCCTTAAGTATGATAAAAATAATTACTTAATAATGCTAATACTAATAATAATATTAAGATTAAAATAAGAACCTGTAAATATTCTGCCAATAGGTGGTGAAGGTGGTGGTGAATGTAGGGGTGATGGCAGAGGTGAATTCCATGCTTGTGCCAATCTTTAACATAAATAAAAGCTTGTTCCAACATTTACAACAAATCTCAACTTACACAATAACTGAACCATGTTTAGATCTAAATATTACAGTTACTACCCTAGATTACCTACATAAAACATTAAACAGAAAAACTAGTAAGAAATGAGACTGCATAGTAATGGGAATAGAACATTAAATTGAATATATTTAATGAGAAATACAAGAATAAAGACTTTAAACTCAACAAACATTTACTACATAGCACATATTACACACACAGCAGTTTCCTTGAATAATTAATGTAATTCCATCACTTTCAAATGACTTACTTGTAATATCTACATAATGGCCTGCTAGAAAATGACATGCTCCATCCAGGATCACATATCAGAAAATTTGAGAACTATGTTTTCTGTTTGACATGACACCAACCCACAATTTCAGGTAAACCGGTCAACTGGCACAAGACACATGTTTCTGTTGCGAGGTAGAAAGCTTAATCCACTGAAAAATTGTCATGCCCCTTCCTATCCAATGTAGTGACACACGCTCTCAATTTAAAGTAAGGTTGAGATTCTCTCTCTTTCCTGTCTATCTTAATTATTTTAACAATGTTACTCCATTCTCATACATAAAGAACATCAGTAAAATATGACAAGACCAAATTAATTCGAGCCTGGCTGGCGCTGTAACACCTACTAACCTGATGAAGGGGGCTCAGGTCATCAAAAACTTTGTTTTTCATTTCTACACTGGAACACATGTTGATTTAAGTCAGATACTCCGTCTCTCTTTCCAATCCTAATATATATATATATTTCGACCAATGCTTCACACTCACCATCCTTAAAGCTCAACCCCGATTCATCAGAGACAGAACTCCATCTCTGGGAACTCTCCTTCCAAGATCTTACAGTCGAGGAAAAGCCCTGACCTTTAAATATACCCTTCCTACCTGCCACCCCCACTTTCACAAGACCATGTGAGTATGTATGAGCATGCTCATGTATGTATGTGTATGCATACATGTGTGTGTGTGTCTGTGCATGTTTATATGTATATGTATGTTTAAGCATATATGTATATATAGGGTGCTTTGCATGAATGATAAGTATCAGAACCTTTCCTATGCCATGACCTTTCCTTGACAGAGAAAGTTAATGGCCTGGTGGGGTGTTAATTGTTTATGGGCTACTAGCCGTGTGGTGGTCAAAACTTTGCAGTCCGCAGCCAGCCAGTGCACGGAATGGTGTAACACTCCTTCCTGAAGGAGGCTGAGAGCCTCCAAAAATTTGAAGAACAACCTTCAGTTCCTTATGACACCACACTTCACCCACAAACACACTCCAATATCTGCAGTTGCAATATTGGTATGGAAAGGAAAGAAAGATACAGTATGGCTTACGTGAAAGTAAAGTGTGGTGTCGCCATAAGGAACTGAAGGTTGTTCAAGTTTTTGGAGGCTCTGTCTCCTTCTTCAGAAAGGAGTGTTACATCATTCCATGCACAGGCCGGCTGTGGACTGCTATTTTTGACAATGTCATATCCTTACTAATATATATATATATACACACATACATTTGAACGTGGATAGTAATGTAATATTCTGCTATTTATTTCTATCCTTCCTCACTATCCAAGTTCGAATGTGACTTCATCACCAAATTAGATCGTATTCCTTAAAGGATGCTCCCAATATTGTATGTATATATATTGTGGTAATTAAAAATAAATCAGTAATTAATGAACAAATATTTGGACTCGCGTTGTCAGCGGCAGAAGGCACTGTGGTTGTACCCAAGAACGATGTAATGGGGGATAATTTGGGGGCAGATGGCAAATTAGAAGAAGGCAAGTTAAGTGTTTGTGCACCCGGCTCTGTGTGGAGGTGTGCAAAGTCATCATGAGTCGTAGTTGGACTGCACATGGGTTGTACCCAAGGACGATGTAATGGAAGATAATTGAGCGAGCGGCAGATGACAAATTAGACGAGGATTTGGGAAAAAGTGTGAGGCAGGGTGCAAAAGTGCACCCGACTCATGGTGAGGGGTGCAAAAGAAAGAGATATAAGTCATCGTAAGATGAAAGAGGAGGAGTCTGTTAGTAGCGTTCGTCGGTGGTGGTCTCAATGGACATTGGGCCGAGTTAGGTGTACGAAATAAATATAATTAAATTGTCTGAAAAGAGTCATTGAAGGTCTTCAAGAGGAAGAAGACGTCATGAGAATAAAGGAGAGGAGGTCATCGTGAGTTATCTTGGAGAGGTGGCTGTGGACAGACAAAAGTTGCAGTTGTGTGGTGATAGTCTGCCGTTACATAAACAATCTGTTTAGTTGTACTGACGAAAGTGTTCAGTGTAAAGTGTGTGCACAACTTGGTGATCATTATGGCCTGTATTTAAAGTGAGTTAAGAGTGGTATGCGAGTGAGCTGAATTTCATGGATTACCAGAGACTGAAAGTTAATAATTCATAGTATTCATATTCATATTTGTAAACTTTTAAGTAAAGGTATAATGGTCAGATTTCAGAATTCAAATTTGATTATTGCATGTGTTTTCTTAATTGAATTGTAAAATTGTTTAACAAGTATTTGTAGAATATTTTATTGTACAAACATTAATTGCTAACTGTTGTAAAAATTCATTTGATAACTTGTGTAAATTCAATTGTTTGTGATTAATAAAATTAATTTGTTTGTCTATTTTAAAATCTTGAGTTCTTACTAAAACATCTAATGATTTTAATATTAAGTAATTATCACAATTTGACGCTCCACAGTGGGGCTGAACTGAGAATTTATTTGTATTTATTACAAGTGGGCGCTCAACGTTTAAAAATAATAGTAAATTAATTGGTTTATACAAAATTGACCTCCAATGTGGGGCAAAACATAGAATAAATCAGTTTTATAATTTGTGTTTACCACAAATTGGTGCCCTATGTGGGGGCAAAATATAGAATAATTGTAGTTTTACAATTAGTTTATTACAAAATTGGTGCCCAACGTGAGGCAAAACATATAAAAATTGTAGTTAAATAAGTGGTTTATTACAAAATTGACGCCAAATGTGGGCATATTCTGCTCAGTACACAAACGCCTTAACACCCCCCCCCCACCCCTATTTCTTTCTATCCTTCCTCACTACCCAAGTTTGAATGTGACTTTGTCACCAAATTAGTTCCAATTCCTTAATGGATTCTCCTAATATTGTATTTATTCCTTAATGGAAGCTCCTAATACTTCATCCCCTCTACTCTATCCATTCCTCCACTAAACAACTAATTGTCCAAAATGAGCCTGTCTATATTTGCCTGGTCAGGAACTTGACCCGGTGGCCGAGATGGTTAAGGCGTCTGTGTACTGAGCAGAATATGTGGGTTCAAATCCTGCCTGGGTCAAATATTTTCAGTCTTTCCTCCTTCTTCCATCCTTCTCTCTGCTTTGAACATATGCTTTTCTATGTGCGTAATTCTTCATCTGAGCATATGAATTCACATAAAGCATAATCCTCCTATTTCTTTCTATCCTTCCTCACTATCCAAGTTTGTATATATATAAGTCGGCATGACTTATCTGAAATCAGTAGTTGGTCCAGTCTGGCATCTGTGGATGATTTCAGATAAGTCAGCATTGCTGTCTCTTGTTCCTATCCAAATGTGTTATTTAATTTGACCTTGTCACATTTTCCTTTATATATATATATATAAAATTGCAATCGTGTTATAGAAAGTAAGGGGGAGAGAGTTTGTGTCTTACCTAAAACAGAAGTACAGTGTAACAACACTCCTTGCTGACAAAGAAGGCTAAGAGCCTCCGAAAGAACTTCCTTCGGTTCCTGTGGCTACACAATACTTCAATTTCAGGTAAGCCACTATCTCTTTCCTTTTCATACCAATTATCATTTTGACGATGTTACATCCTTATATGTATGTGTGTACGAAAAAAACATTAAACATTTGTGAACATTGTATACTCCGTATTAAATTGATATGCAACTATTTCTTATTCTTTAATGTAATATTTCTGAGTTTATTTTTGTATTGCTGTAAAATATTTTATACAACTTTTTCATACACCGAAATTTTATATTACTGTTTTCACAAATTTATTATAACACAAGTTGATTTGCATTTCAGATTTCAATATATCTAATATTTGACTTGTGAGATACATTAATCTTGCTTGATCAGACAAAAAATATAATCATGTTTCAGATATTAATTAATTAGGCTATTCAAAGATTGTGGCACGCACATCAGCGAACTGTAGTGTTTGTTATAGACATAAATTTATACACTTCAGAGATTAAAAATCTCATACTTCGACCACAACATTATTATTGCTACATTCCCTACCTTATACTGGCTATTCTGCTATTCCTAAGAGAACATCAAAATGTGGGAGTTTTTCCAACAAAAGCATGTCAGATAGATGTGCACATGAGTCTGTATATTAATGGTTAACTAATATAATATTCTTTGCAGAACTGCATTGATAACTTTGAAACAAATTTTTTATTCAGAAAAACTTGCAAACTGTAACTAGAAAAATTGCATTTGAAATTTTAATGATAAAAATTTAGTCAGCAATAAGCAGCCATGCACAGACTTTAACTTGATGAGGAACTACACACATTTCTGCACTTTATATGATAGATTAAAGATGTCAAATTAAGACAGGCATATTATGTTATTAGATGATTCACTTAAATGTGACGTTATCCAAAAATACAAACAACTTTTCATTAACACATGCCATTCTTAAAATATGAGAAAAAAATTTTGTTCATAAAATTCTATCACATAAATATAATGTTTCTCTTGTTAAATGCAAGGTTACAATTACATTGCAATTTCTAAATGACACAATGATGAAGTTGGAATATTGATGAAATAGTACAACAAATTTTTAAAAAATCAATGAGTATCCTGATAACATTTAACTAGCATAAATCTGACTGATTACAAATTTGTTATATTTAAATACATTATAACTATTAATTAATTTTTGAACAAACCTAATTGTTAGAAAAACTGCTCATTGGGAGGGGGAATATAGATAAACCATTGAAATGCATGTTAGCAAACATTTTACGAAACACACACAGAGTTGTAACATAATCACGAGGGTGCAAACAGAAAACAATGAAAGGGGAAATGGGATAACATACCTCCAATACTCTCAATAAGTGTGAATGATGTGGTTAACTGAACAGAATGCAAGCATTTTAATCCGAGTCAGTGGAGCTCGAACCAGTCCACTGCCTTTTCAGCCTGTGAGACCAAGACTACGGCTTTACATCATATATGTGATATAAAGTGAAAAGTGTGGAGAACAGTTAAGTTTCACAATAATAATTAAAGATGAAAGCTATATGTAATTACACCTTGAAACATGGATAAAAAATGACGTAAAGAAGAAATTTCATGAATAAGGATAATTAAGGAAAAGTATTTCAAGTGAAGTAAGTCTGATTCTATCAAAGGAGATGAAGTTGGGATTAAATACAACCAAAAACACCTTATATATTTAAAAACTGCTTCGACAGCATAGTATATGCCAACATTCATATAGGACAGAAAAATGAGAAAATTTTTCCTATCTGAGAAATGAAATCAGTTCCCAATCATTAAGAATATTTTCAAATACCTTATAAAAATTGGACTTTCATAGTCACTAGGATAGTTTAGGACATTCTTGTTCATTTTTCTGTCCTAACTTGATATGGACACACCTATATTAACAAATTGATTATTTTTTAAAAAAATAAAACATAATTTATATCAGGCATATTCAATAAATGCATAATTAGATGACCTCTTTAAGATAATATTACTGTATTACATATACAAACGTACTGGCCTCGAAAATTAGAAAAGTTATTGCAGTCAACCTACACCACCTGATACTTTTTTTCAGTCCAAATGTGTATACATACAATTAAAACAATTGGAATGGAAAGGAAAGGTAGTAGCTTATCTTAAATTGATGCTTAGAGTTAACATTCAGAACAGAAGGAAGTTCTTCATATTTTTCAAAGCATCAGCCTCCTTTTTCAGGAGATGGCTTCTTGTATGTGCTGGCCAGTTGTGGGGTGTTCTCCTGAAGAATGAGGTTAAAGCCTATGATAATTTGGAGAAATTTCTCCTCTTCTGAATAGGACACACACAGTTCTACAATTTCAGGTAATCCGCCACCTTTCTCTCTTTCCTTTCCATACCAATTGTTTTTCTACAGTCAAGGGACCACCTTTAAAGGGTGGTACAGGTACCTATTTCATATAAGAATGTATGGTCTGAAGTAATTGATGCTCAATAAATCTGGGGTCACAATTTTGAGAAATAATTGTAAACATTGCTGGGAAGAAGTACTATGCAATGATGTAAATGAACAATGTTTTTTGTAAGCTGGACCACTGCTCCAAGTTTGTCCCATAACCGTAGAATCACCCTGTATGTATGTGTGAGTCGTCTTCATGGGACAACTGGAACAGCAACACCTAAATTCTTATTCACTGAAACCCTTAATCTGGATCATAGATGATATTTTCATACAGATGCCTTTTCATATTTTTTTGAAAACCTAAACACTAAATTTCCCCTTAAGTTTGCCTGGAACTACTCCCCCAACAACATCACCTTTCTCAATGATGATATACACCTCAATTCTGGCCTAATTGCCACATTATTCGCCAACACCTTACAATATATTCACTTGACGAGTTGTCGGCCTGAACATACCAAACACTTCCCTCCTATAAAGTTTAGCCCTTAGGGGAGCTTGAATTTGCTCTACTTGGAAGTCTCGCCACCTACACTAATCAAATCCTCAATGCTTTCATAATCAAAAAATACCCTGGTGAAACAAATAGACTGTACACTATCCACTGTCCAACTACCCAAACCCGTCCATGATCAACACAAGAAACATAGTCCATCCGTAACCAGAACCTACTTTCCTGGACAACAAAAAGTCAACTCCATTCTCTGCCTGGCCTACACTGGACTGCAATCCAACCTAGATATTAAAAATATCCTACCCACAATACTCCCCACCTGCCCAAGGGTTGCCTATGGCGCCCTTTCAACCTCAATACCCTCGCAGGCCCCACCCTAAACTTCCTTACTTAAGGCGGGTTGCCAACCTTATAAAAACAGGTGCCATATCTGCCCCATCCTACAGCCTGGTACAATCAACCAAAATCCTCCACAAATAGCCACCTACAAAATCCAAGACAACATTACATGCCTCTTCTCCCACATCAACTACCAAATTAATTGCAAACTCTGTTCAGCTTTCTATATTAGCCAAACCAAACAACCTCTCCCTTAACACATTGATAACCGCTGTCAAACTATCCAATAATATAGCTGTTCACACCATACTCCAACAATTTCGATCAATGCTTCACAATGACCCCTTAATGCCGACTCATCGGATGCTGAACCCCATCTTTGGGGCTCCTTCCAGCACATCTTACAGTCTAGGCAAAGTCCTGGACCCGACATTCTCTAATATTATTATAAGTCATTGTTGCAGTAGTTATAATATTATGCTGAAATCTTGTATCAATATAATATTATAATAATAATTGTTATAATGATCTGTTTAATTCATTCCCAATTTTCATTTATTTACTTTTTAACTTCCCTTCCTTCCCTATTTACCTTCCACTCTCATGTGTATGTGTGTGTATGGATGTACGTATGAGTATTTTTCCACTGTTGATAGCTTTCCTAGAGAGGGAGACAGTTGTTTGGCTTTGTTGGGTGTTCATTGTTGCTGTGTAACAGCTGGTGCACCTTAGTTTTAATACGTCAATTCGTGTCCAGCCAGCATTCAGTTCAGACCTTCTTTTCTGACAAAGGGGAATGCGGTCCTCAAAATTTGGAAATATTTTCACTCTTCTGTCCTACTATACCAACTGTTGATTTCAGGTAAGTTGAATTTGATCTCTCTCACTCTCTTTCCTACCTATCTATATATAATGTTAGTAACTTCAATTTGGTGACAAAGTCACATGGGATCATGGATAGTCAGGAAAGATAGAAATAAATAGGACAAAGGTTGGAATACGCTTTATGTGAAAACATATGCTTGAACAAAGAATTGCATACTTAGAAAAGCAAATGTTCTAAAGCATGGAGAAGGAAGAAGAAGGAAAGACTGAAAATATTAGGCCAGGACAGAACTTGAACCTATGTATTCTGCTCAGTACACAAATGCCTTAACCACCTTGGCCTCCAGGCTAAGTGTATGTGTATATTAGTAAAGATATGACATTGTCAAAAATAATTGCAATATTGGTATGGAAAGGAAAAAGAGATAGGTTGTGGCTTACCTGAAAGTGAAGTGCAGTGTCACCATAAGGAACTGAAGGTTGTTCTTCAAATTTTCGGAGGTAGTACCCAGCCGCCCGGTGCACGGAATGGTGTAACACTCCTTTCTGAAGGAGGAGGTTAAGAGGCTCCTAAAATTTGAAGAACAACCTTCAGTTCCTTATGGCGACACTTCACTTCACTTTAAGGTAAGCCACAACTTATCTCTCTTTCCTTTCCATACCAATATTGCAATTTTATATATATATATATATATATATATATATATATATATATATATATATACACATACATACATATATATATATATTGATATCGACAGGAAAGAGGGAGGAAGAGGGAAAAAGAGGGAGAGAATCACATTACTGCCTTACCTTGAATTGAGGGCCAGGGATTGACATTTCAAATTTCTGGAGAGGAGGCAAGCCTCCTTCAGTATATAGTACTGGAATGAAGTAATTTGAAATGTTTTTTTTTGTCTCTGACATGGTAACTCCATTCCTCAATTTCAGGTAAATCTGTGATTCTCTATGTCTCTCTTTCCTGTCCATCTAAATTATTTTGACACAACTTTTGTTTGACAAATATCACTATTATCTGTTAGTTTGTTTTCATTAGAATTACTGTTACCATTATCTGAAAGATGAAATGTTTTAAATCCACATAAATTCAAGTTTAGTAGTTTGATGTGAAAAATAAACTGAAGAAAACACAACAGCATGAGAATAATAAAATTATAGGGAGAAAACATATAAAGCCATTAAAATCCTTCAAGTTCAATTTCTGAAGTATTTTATAGGGAGCATAGTAAGGCTGGCTTTACACTTGCAAGAAATTGCAGCCAGTGGTTGCAATAATTACTTGCAGTGCCATATACACTAGTAGGCGCAAGCGACAAAAAAACTCTTGCATATAAGTCCTTGCATTTTTACATGTAGAGAGGGTTTAGCATTTACACTGGAAAGGTGCAAGTAACTTATTGAAATATCTCATTTATGTTTTCAATATAGTGATCAGAGGACATCTGTGTTGAACATATTTTTGTGCCCCTATTGGGCTGTGTTAGTTATAGTGTTGGAACGTGTCAATGCTGCAGTAAAATGTTTTGAAGTATGGAGAGAAGAAGAAGATTACAGTTTGTGTGCACAGTTGGCTCAGCAGAAAACTTGAGTCGGGAACTAATTTTTGAAGATGTCAAACACTGCAAACCAACTATGCCTCATCAAGGAACTAACATATATGTCTGATCATTACAAATATACATGTATCTGTATTGATCTGATGTAAAAAATATTAATCATAAAAATAAATGGGCAATGAGTCAAAAATTCATTACAACATAAGCTTTAATCAAACACAGAAAGTCTCATTAATCATGCAAGAATCGTGAAAGAAATGTACTTCCAAACATTTGAAATGTGAATATTACATCATAAATTAATGTAATATACTGAAGGTCTAGTTTAAGTACTACTATCATTGTAGTAAACTCATTGTTAACCCATGTATTGCTGAGAAGCCGCCATATATTATGGGATGCAGGAAACTGCAATAGTCATGTCCCTGTGTAGAAAAATGCATGGCATGGTCATACTTATATATAGTTCAATTACATATGAATAAAATTATACTTTATTTTATGCGTGCATGTTATGTCTGTATTCAATAACCAAGACATGACAATAACCTAACTTATGATTTAATTATTTTATGTATGTTTATTTTATTTGGGAGGATATTCATGAATTATGAATGAAACATCATATTAAAAATTAAGGATTATATCTTAATGAATGTCTGACTCAATGGCCATTCCTTTTATTATGAAATAAACATATTTGGTATAGTTTCAAAATATATACAATAAAATGATTGCAGATGTACCACATATGGACATGTCCTGACAAAGGGAAAACAATTTTAAAATCACATCCCATTAGCACCAGAACAATCAATCACCACTTGGTCTTCCATGATGCTTCTTAAAAATTTGCAAAGAAAATAAAAATGGTTTCTACTCATGCAAGAACTTTGATAACCTCTGGTGGTGGGTGGTACACTACTGACAAAACATATTGCATGTTTACTTGCAAGCGCTTGCACGAGGACTTGACAGACACTTTACACTTGCAAGTTCTTGTTGCAATAGGTGAATTGCAGCAATTTCTTGCAAGTGTAAAGCCAGCTTATTACTGTATGGCATGAAAAACCTAACTCAAAGTAAAAAGGTTAATTTGAAAATTACACATATTCCTTCTATAAATAGGTTGTATGTTCTAAAAATGATTGAGAAACTGTAAGACCTGCTATAAAATTGAATTTTGGAACCAATCTTTTCTTAGTTCATTTTAGTTCTAGAAACTTAAACTATATTCTTTGATGAACTTACTCTTGTTTATCATCAGTCTTTTCCAGATATGAGGAGAATGAAGCAGTTTCCACTTTAGATGGTGAAGGTCCAACTTTTTTGTGACTATGTGGATTGGAAGATGAAGAAAGTGGCTGTAATTGTTGTTGTTCCAAAATGGAAAGACAATTGGCCAAGCATGTTACTGTAGCTTGGCTAGTAGCTTTTAACAGTAGCAATTCTTCATCAGTGTTCTTTAGTTTACCTTGGAAATATGTATTAAAAGAGCACAGTCACTTTTCATTTTAATGCTACAGACAGATAACATATTAACATTTTTTGTGCATTTCAGATGAGAAGTATGTTAAAATTTGTAACATTTCAATTAAATCATTTATGACTTGGTATAGAAGTGTAATGACATAGCAGTCTCCATAAGACAATACAAAAACAATATTAACAGATTATTGCTAGATAATTAAAAATATTAAACCACACTAACCTGATGAAGGCAAATCTTCAACCTTTGTAGAAAGATGTTGGCTACTCTGGTCAGCTTTATTCAAGTGCTGGCGTACAGTAGCAAAAGCATCAAGAATTTCAAGAGAACATTGGGGCTGAGGAGACGGTTGTGGTATATGGACTAGAGAAAGGTGTTCCCGTGGGGCTAATGGGGGGTTGCTCTAAAATCAAATGAAGATAGCATATAATTTATGGCGTATAAAAACATAAAATGGAAAGGTTATAGGTTAAAATTAACTAAAAATATACTGTAATAATTAAATTAATAACATTTAATTAATTTATTCGTGCCACTCGTTGTGGAAGCATTTTGTAATGATTAAATTAGTGGCTTAACAAATAAATGAAAGATATAACTTTAACAAACAAAATTTATTATCAAAATTAAACAATTTACAATTAATTAATATCTCATTCTCTCATAGTCTCAACTGGGTTTGATAATGGCAAATCGTTCAAAACAATTAAAGAACACAAAATTAAATTAGAAAAAATAAAAGATTTACTCGACAATTAACAAACCTAAATTTAATTGTCAACGAAATTAACCTACAAAGATTGCTTCTAATTTACAAATTTTTTATCAATAAGAAAGGAACGATATCTGACATTTATCTTTTAATTTGGTTTACATCATTAACTGTTTTCTATTGTTACTTACGGCTTCCCACTGCTTCTAGGATACTTTGGATTTACGAAGCACGGTGATGGGTTTTGCACAGCTTCTACTAATCTCACAGATTCTAATTTAAATATTTCTGGAACAAAGTCAGGAACCAGGAACCTCTTCTTCATCTCTCGCTCCCTCGGTTGCCTCCTTCTCACGGCTGCCCAGCTTAGCCGGTTTTGTAGTTCTGCCTTCGATTCTTGCTCTCGGTACGTGTTTAGTCCTCGTCTCTCGGTATGTATTTAATCTCCAATTTTCGAAAAGTTCTATTACAACCACTCGATCGCTGAGGAACCAAAATGCAGACTTCCAGCCAAACGTCCACCCAACTTAATGCTCTCGCCTCTGATTTCCAACTCAATTAATTTTCGTTCCGTCCTCAACTGACTGCCCTCGTCTCGTAATTTTGAGCGCGCATTCCTTCTTCCAACCAAGACAACAATACTCTGTTTCATTGTCGCTTGTAGTGTTCGGTACCGCCGTCAATAATGTTTCTCTAACAATTCAGATTATCAATCACCATTAATGCCTTAATTAATACGCATTACAAAACATACATGGTTGTAACATAATATGTATACAATGTGCAGCAATGAACTTAATTGATGAATGTAAAAAGAAACATCATTCAATTGATTTTACATACGTAACATTTCAATTAGACTAATCCTTGGCTAAACATATGTGTGTGTGTTTATATATATATATATATATATATATATATATATATATATATATTGTAATACTAATTAAGGAGGCCATTAATGACTTTAATTATGATGAATTGTTTAGGGGCACCGATCTCAAAGACGACAATGGAAAATAATAGACTAGCTTAGTAAGTATCGCAGGCTTCCAGCCGGGTAAACTCATCAATAGCATGCGACGTTTCGATGACATGCAGCATCATCATCTTCTGGCGAAATGCCGAGTTAGGTGAGCGGACCCCCTTATATACCCTTGCAGCAGCGGCGGGGGTAGGTGGTCCTTTGATTGGAAGCCCGAGAAACTTTTACTAACTTTCTACACCGGGAAAACCTTCATTCTATAATAGACTAGCTTTGTTGTGAACTGCACGCATTGTACGGAAAGTAGTTGGTTGCAGTTTGGCTAATATTGTGGACAAGAAAGAAAGCAGAAATTTAAGAGTACGAACAGAGTGGTGCAAGCATAGAAATTCAACTGAGAGACTTATATGTTTAAAAAATCTAAGTAAAAAGGTCTGGACGGAGTGACATGATATAAAAAACCTGCAAAGCTGAAACAAAAAGTTTAGCGCCACGTTCAGATACATAGGAGTTCCAAAATAACATTTTCCGCAGAAAGGCATTGAAATAATACGTCTGACTGTTGACCGGCGGAATAATACAAGAACTACAACAGTGTGCTTTAATCAAGTGTAGAATCCGTGATTAATGGCACTTTTAGTTAATTGTGTCCCCAAGCTGCAAAACTAAGTCTAGTACCAGCAGGACAGTTGTAAGTACAAACCAAACTAATTAAATTCTGTAAACGGAAATTTTAATTTTGTTAGATTTCGTATTCCGTTCGTTTCAAGTTAGTTGAATTGTTAATTATTTAATGTATAATTTTTATTTGTTCTTATTTATCAAACCCAGTAAAAACCCTGAGAAGAAGCGTTATTAAATTTGATTGTTTGTGAAATATAAAAGATTGTATTTTACCTTGAACACCAACAATTATAAAATAAAAATATTTGTTTTGTAAATTATGAAATTATTCGGCGTGCAACCTAGGGAAAATCATTTGTAAAACTCAATGGACAACTGTTGAAATAATCTTTGGCAAATTAAGTTTCTTTAATCATAATCATTTTGATAATTAATATCATTTAAGTAACCTTTCTATTTTAATCATTACAGTTTATATATATATATATATATATATTCGATTTTGGAGAGTGAAGAAGGATAGAAATAAATAGGAGAAATAGGAGGATTACGCTTTATGTGAATTCATATGTTCATATTGATTCTTCGTCTGAGCATATGAATTCACATACAGCATAATCCTCCTATTTATTTCTATCCTTCCTCACTATCAAAGTTTGAATGAGACTTTGTCACCAAATTAGTTCCAATTCCTTAATGGATTATCCTCATTTGTATTGTGTGTATATATATGGATATGTATATATATGGATATATATATATATATACAGCCAGCCGGTGCACGGAATAGCGTAACACTCCTTCCTGAAGGAGGAGGCTGACAACTTCCAAAAATTTGAAGAACTTCCTGCAGTTCCATATGGCTACACAGTACTTCATTTTCAGGTAAGCCACAAGTTATATCTCTTTCCTTTCCATACCAATATCACAATTATATATATACAAATATAATATATATATATATATATATACATATATATATATATATATATATACATATATATATATATATATATTAGTAATTATTCCTTAATAATTAACCAAACTCTTCACTCCCTTTGCTCTATCTATTCCACCCGCTACACCTAATAACAATGGCTATATTCTTTAGGTCTGATGAAAGGTACAATAGCTCAATGTAGAGCATTTGCATACAAAGCAAAAGTACCTGGGTTCGATTCCCGGTCCTGCCAAATATTTTTAGTCTTTCCTTCTTATTCCTATCCTCTCTACACCTTGAACATATTCTTCCTTTGAGCATATTACTTTCTTCAGAGTGTATTCCCAACCTTTATCCTATATTTCTATCTTTCTCACTATGCAATTATCAAATGTGAGTTTGTCACTTAATAATTAATATCCATAACATATATATATATATATATATATATATATATATATATATATATATATAATGATATATAAATATAAATTATCAGAAAAATGAAATCAATTACTATGGAAATGAAAAAGAAAGGTGGTAGCTTACCAGAAGTTGAAGCTCAGAGTCACACTCTAGGACTTATAACTTTGCCCATTAGATACAAATATACCTTTTGCTCACTAATGTTATAAATAACTATTCTGTTTTCTTCATACAAATTTAAGTTAGGACAACCCGGCTATGTAAAGTTAACAGCATATTTAGTGTCAAATTTTCCTAATAAAATCTTGTACTCTAATCAGTCAATGACTCACTTGCGCTATTGCCAATGTGTGCATCTCTGCCACAGCACGAAGGCGATTAACCCATTCTTGCCTTGCACGAGCATCAGTAGCACGCAACTTAAACATTTCACCACTGGCAGAATTAACAGTAAAGGTGTTTCCATCTTCATCACTTGGAGAAATAACAGCACCAGCTAGATGTACAGAACCCCTTGGTCGCTGCTTACGTTCACACTCATTCTGAAAACCAATATTTGTTTTCAAGTAGTAAATACAAGTTAATGCAAATTGTGAAATAACATTGATAGCAATGAACAACAACATTAAATTCTAATCTATGAATGGAAGAGGAATACCAAGTAAAAATTAGTTAAGTATATTTTTCCATACATTTTGAAAGAATAAAAGAATATGAATTATTGATCAAGCTACAAGAGAAGCCTCCATCTCTTGAAGGAGGTTGATAACATCAATCAAAATGGAAACTATGTATCCTTGCCACAAGCTGATTTACATGTGTATATATGTTAAAGATGGGAACAACAGTTTTTTTAAGTGATCGGATTGGGACCACTTGCTAATTCTAAAGAGATAGCTTTTTCATGACTCACCACTCCATATATATATATATATATATATAGAAATAAATAGGAGGATTACGCTTTATGTGAATTCATATGCTCAGGCATAGAATCACGCACATAGAAAAGCATATGTTCAAAGCAGGGAGAAGGGTGGAAGAAGAAGGAAAGACTGAAAATATTTGACATAGGCAGGACTTGAACCTGCGTGATCTGCTCGGTACACAGATGCCTTAACCATATATATATCCTGCTATCCTGATGAGGACTACTCAGGTCCTCAAAAATTTGAATTATATTTCTGCACAACCTGATTGGACCAATTGTTGATTTCAAGTAAGTCGGCTACCCTGTGTCTCTTCCTATCCAAATGTGTTAATTAATTTGACTTTGTCACATTTTCCTTTTTGATTTTGTATGTCTTTTTGTGATTCTGGAAGATTGTGGTGGGCTGTAAGATAGTGCAAACAAGACATCTGTTCCTACCGCAAGGTTTCCAACCCAGTATATGTGGGCGATTGAAGGTGTATGTATTTGTATGTATACAAAAGTCAAATTGATTAACTTCATGGTTAATTAATTGCATTTCAATAAAAAAGAGGGACAGGTAGCATCATATATCATAAAAATCAGCAGAGACAAAATAAAATTTCGAATTTTCAAGGCACTAAGTCCAAATGAGTTAATAAATTTGACCTTGCACACATTTCCTTATTTGATTTACAAATATAGACACAAACACACACACATATATAGGTGTGTGTGTGTGTCTTCCTTCCTGAAGAAGTGGGCTCACCCCCTTGAAAATTTGAAGTTCCACCTATGCCAGACTGGACCAACTTATTTTAATTGAGGTTGAGGCTATATTGGTGGAAGAGGATATTTTGGAGATTAGGAGAGTGCCTTAAGGAAATCCTTCAGCAGGTGGGAAGTATAATGGAAAGGATGTTTCTTATATCTGGGTTGGATTGCAATCCAATGCACACCAGGTGGAGAATGGAGTTCTGGCATAATTAACATCTTACAATACTTTTACTTCACCAATTTTCACCCTGACCACACCAAACACTCCCTCTCCCATACAACCTTGCCCTCAGGAAACCACATTTGCTCCATTTAGAACAGTCTGACCCACAGACCCCAACCCAAATCCTCACTGCTTTCATAAATAGAAAATACCCAATGACCTTCAGAAACAAATACCCTGTGCTCTACCCGACTGTCCAACTAACCAAACCCACCCTTGATCAATATAAAAAACATAATCCACCTATAACCACATCCCACTTTCATGGATTACAAAACTCCCAACTCCATTCTCCGCCTACATTGGACTGCAATCTAACACATAATTTAAAAACATCTTGCCCACAATACTTCTGACCTGCGCAAAGGTTGCTTTAAGACACTGACCCAACCTCCAAAACTTACTTCCACCTACTCCAGGCTACAAGCCTTGCAGTAGGATTCAGTGCCTTGACTGCACTAACCTTCAATTCACCACAATCCTCCTGATTCCCACAAAGCAAAATATAAAATTAAGGAAAATATCTCCTGCCATATCATCTAACAAATTAATTACAGTATTTGCCCTAAATTCTACATTGTACAAACCAAACGGCCTCTCTCTGAATGTATAGCCAACTACCACAGCACTACCAAATTTCAAAAAACAATTTCTGGACAGGTCCAGAATAACAATACCAACAATTTCGGCCAACGCTTTACACTAACCCTCCTCTCAAAGCTCTATGCCCCCCCCCCCGCCCCTCAATTCATCAATTTCAGGTAATTGTAATTGAAAGATTTGATTTTTAGTTAAGTTTTAATTTCATATATTATATTGGTAAGGATATGACATTGTCAAAAATAATTGCTATATTGGTATGGAAAGAAAAGAGAGATAGGTTGTGGCATCCCTGAAAGTAAAGTGTGGTGTAGCCATAAGGAACTGAAGGTTGTTCTTCAAATTTTCGGAGGCAGTTTGCTACCGGCCGGTGAACGGAATGGTGTAACACTCCTTCCTGAAGGAGGCTTAGAGCATCCGAAAATTTGAAGAACAAAATTCAGTTCCGTATGACTACACCACACTTCACTTTCAGGTAAGCCACAACCTATATCTCTTTCCTTTCCACACCAATATCACAATTATATATATATATATATATATATATATATATATATATATATATATAAGGAAAATATCTCTACCCATTTAAACAAACAATTATTATTTATTAAGACACAATTTACAATTACACAAATAACCTAATGAAATTTTATAAAATAAAAAAAAAATAAAAAAATTTATTGAATACATTTGATAAATTAGACTCAGTACCCCAGGGTCTTTACTGGGTTGATAAGGAAACGGAACACGAATTTTACAATTAAACAAATACAGTTAAAATAAATGAAAAACAAAATGAAATGATTGAAACGAAATCTGACTTTTTACCTTTATTTAACAATTTACAATTATGAATGCAGAAAAAAAACTTACAAGCTCTCTGGTCCATGCAATTTGGATCTCTCGCATACCGGCACACACTCTCTTTATATAGGCATAAAAGGCACCAGGTTGCGCTCACACTCTGCTTTCACAGCCACCTCTTCTTGATGACGTTACCCTCACGAAGAATTTAACCAACTCTGCTGGCAGACAGATTTCCAAAACGAAATCCTACCAACTTTTGATGACTGATGTCCAACTGGTTACTCTCGGCCACCTAGCTTGGCCTACCATCCGATGATCTCTCCTGAATGCAAACTCCCAACTGTTCATAAAATTGTTTCAGCCACTTTACCTTGGCCCTGCGTCCGCCCTGCACCAACGCTCTCTCCCCGCTGACACGTCCGTCTCCTCTCCAACTGAAATACTCCTCCCTGACTAACTCATTCTTTTATCTGCTCTCTTATTTATATCCCGGCTGCAGAATATTCCCTTGTTTTTACAGTTGTTTTGAATTTCCAAGTTCGCCAAACAAACACCAGCTGTTGCCTTCCTCCCGCTCCGAGAGCCACTCAATCAATTAAAATAAACATCTCCTTTAATATAATTGCATCGTCCACCCAAACTTCTGTTATACCCATTAGCCCTAAGAGCTGCAAAATGCCCAATTATAGTCCTCCCCTTCTCTAAGAGCCACTTATCCATCATTTTATCATTATCTTGTACAAACCACTCAAGGATCCCCAGTCTGAGTTGGTAAACAAATCTGATAAAAATAAAAACAAAATTCATGTCCTTCTTAGCTGAGTATTACAATATATATATATATATATATATATATATATTGTAATACCAACTAAACGGTAAAGTTAGCAGCAAGACGCGAAAGGAAATGTATGCGTCGAGAACTGGGACATAGCAGTTCGGTCCACATAGAGAATTAGACACAGTAAAAGTCTGCAGATCAAGAATTATGAATAGGGCTATCTAGGAAGTCCAACGGTGTGATAATAGTTTACATAAAACGCAAGTAAACAGTTTCGACGGAGAGACTTATAAAATCGCAGGTTGGAAGCAGTTTTCCTTCACAAACTGAACTAATTTCGCATAGAGAGACTTTGAGGAGATCTACGTCCAGGAACTGGCTGAGGGTGAGATAATCCAGGTTCCAGCATAGCAGAGATCCAGAGCAACTACCGTGTGTTCAAAATCTAATGAGTAGAATTAGTGTATAGTGGCCCGTTTAGTGGGTGTTGACTTCAAGATACAGGAGTTCGAAATGGTACTAGTAGCACTGTCGTGAGTACAAAACAATTATTAATGACTGTAAACTACAATTAAAGGGTATAGTCAGATTTTGTTTGTGTTTTTCTTTTCATCCGTTTTCTTTTACTTTTGTATTTAATATTCTATTCTGTTAACTTCAATGAGTTTGGATTGTTAATATTTTAGTTCATTGTATTTGTTCTTCCTATGAAACCCAGTGGTGACCCTGAGATGATGAGAAATTCAAGGTAATTAATTGTAAAATTATAAAGCTATATTTTCATAGAACGCCACAAATTAATAAAATAAAATTGAGATATTTGTTTGTTAAATTGACGGAATTTGTCGTGTAAGGCACGGCTATAATGTGTAATAATCAACAATAAATTTTTAAATACAAAATAATTTTGTTTATTATTCCTATTAATTTAGACCACCTTATTAATCATTACATAATTAGCTTCATCAACGTGGGGCAATTTAATTATATATAGACCATATTAATTATTACATATTTGGTGTCTTCAACGAGTGGCTAACTATCATTCAAATTTTAATTCATTTTTTTTGTTTATTACAATATATATATATTGTAACACGATTGTTGGTTGCGAGATAAGGTCGACGTCCCTTGGCCGGGAGACGGCTGTTTATGCACGTGCAGGACCGCGGTGTTGTTTTAGGCGCCAGTGAAGGGGAGAAATGTAAGGCAGTTCCAAGCTGGACTCGACGAAGGACGGACGTCCTAGGACTAAAGATACAAATTGTGATAAACCATGCCCTGGAGATAATTGCGTGTTTCATGTTCGAGAAATAAAGCAATCCATATGATAAAGTTGTTTTGGTAATTTTTATCCTAAAAATTACCTGGCGCCCAAACATCCAAGCAAACGAAAAAACGCAAGGAGGGTAGCGGAGCTGCTACAATTAAAAAAAAATATATATATATAGATATCTCCATTCCACCCTCTATTCCTAAAATGACTTTGCTGATGAAAGTACAACAATTTTTGTACTTTCATATTAAGTTAAAGAGGTTAAGGTTTGTCTAAATATGGAAGGTGGCTCAATGGTTGGAAAAATTCTCTACAGCAGTTCTTCAGACCACATGACTGTACTGTGGGCAAAGGAATCAGCACCTAACTTTACAATTATCACACATGTGCAAACAGACATATTGTTTAAGCACCAATAATTTGAGGATTAAACTGTGGAAATTAGTAAGTAATCATTAAAATTAATACTAACCAAATAATAATGCAAAATTCCTGCCTCAGGATACAAAACAAACCAACGGTATTGCCATCCTTTCATGACATTGGTATACTTGCATAGTTGCCCTTCATACTGATGACGCAATTTGTCTGATGTTGTATCCAATCTAAATAAATAATTATACAAACTGTATTCCAATTTGCAGATAAATTATCAGCAACAAAAATTTATTAAGTTAATTCATAGTGTTAAAATAAACAATCACATTAAACAATATCATATTTTTAATACCAAGTCATATAAAATAGTGAATCAAATGCAAATTCATAATCAATATTTATTCTCCTGTGTGTAGTCAATATTAAGTCATTACAGCATGTACACAAAAAAAATGTTTTACTTGTGTAAGTATTATACAGTCCGCTTCTGGAATAAACTTGCAAATGGGATTGTGAAATATTTGTCAAAAATATATTTACTAATTAAAATAGTTAAATAATATAAAAATTCATAACATAATATTACAATGTCAATTTATATAATTCAATTATAAATAAATCTAACTAGTCATTAATCACTAATATATATTAAAGAAAATTTCAAAAAACAGAATTAATAAGGTTATACAACAATTAATTAGTTTAACATATATTTAAAATATTATTAATCAAATCATCAAAGTATTTAAACAGTATGGTGTTGATGAATTCCATTTTAAATTTAAAGTAGTTACCCATATTAATAAAATGCTTACTATAACTAAGGACAGAATTGACACTAGTAATGTAGTTGATAATATCCCATGTAAGAATTGTAATAAACATACATTGGATATACTACTACAAATATAAAAACAGGTATATATAACCACAAACTAACATTAAAACCAAAATCAAAGTAATAAAGATTTATCAGCACACATTAAGGTTCATAAACATGAATTTGATTTTGACCAGACAAATATATGATATCAAAATGAATGTAGAACAAAATTGAGGTTAGTATGGCCATTTAGCTTTCATAATTCTACAGTCGGGTATAATCGATTCACAGAATTGATTATAGGTAAATACATTTATCTTAGTATTATACCATTTTACATCATTAAAGATTATGTAGTACTCTGGAATTATTGTTTAACTGAAGAATTACATTATATTCATTTTAAAATCTTGTTATAGAATCTATCAGTATCATTACATGCATTTCTGTAATTAATGATGGTGTTTCTATTTAAAGTTATACAAATTCATTCAGTGAACCTCAAGTCAGGAGTAAACAACACCAAGAAAAAATTTAACTTGGAAGTAAATAAATGTTTATTTAAAACATACTTTAATATGTTTGTAATAAATGACTACTTAGATTGAATTATATAAACTGACATTGTAATATGTTATGAATTTTTTATAATATTTAACTATTTTAATGATTTTTCAATTGTACAGATACTGACGAAGTAGTTTAGGGAGGCCAAAAGATCCAGTTTTTACAAATACGTGCAATAAAAACTTTTAATAATATTTAATTATAGTCAATCATACCATGAATAGATTCACTTGAATTGGAGAAAATGCATATAATTTGAGAATTTTTACTAGAATGATTGAACAATTGAATAACTTGTTAAATGCTAAGAGTATTATTGTTCTTGTTTTCCAATGTCTGAATGGAAGAAAGAATAGCAATCTGTCGCATCAGTTAATTTGTTAAGGAGTGAGCACAGTAGTATGACCGTTTCAGACTCCTGAAGATAAACATTATATATTTTTTTACTGTTCCAAACATCAGGCGCCCCCTTACTATGTGACAATGAAAAACCCAAACAATACACTTAATATTGAAATTAAATATGAAATGTTTGCATTAAAATACTCTTAATATCACTACAACACAGTCAAAATTCAAACCAATTATTAAATATCTGGCTTATGGAGATGTATATGCCTTCACATTGTTACAAATCATACTGTAACTCTAGTCATGACTCGTAAGATGTGGGAAAGGATAAAAACATTAAGAAAACACAGGAAGATCAAATTAATGTTTCATAAAACGGAAATAATGTAACCCGAAATACTTCAATTCATATCCTGAATTTATCACTAGAGAAAATAATTGCTCATGCTAAAGTTAGGATTTACATCAGTTAATACATGTATATGCTTAACTGAGAACTTATGAGCGATTGAGAACTCAAAGAAAATCTTGGGCGAAAAATAGCAACTATATCGCATGAAACTATAAAAAAAATAGCAGTGACAGTTTTAGAAGCAATCTACACTAATTTAAGCTTTTAAACGCACGTAATACGATTTCTAATGAATGTATGTAGAATTTACAAAACTAACGTTAAACTACTTGCAAATTTAAATGATTCATTGACATGTATAGCAAAATGCTGAATATTTACCTTTGGTTCAACGCCATGCTGTCAGCAATGCATCAAAAACATTTACTTAGAGCATGTACAAAGATTCGCGAAATTGTTCACCAAATAAATGTCAACACACACAACCATAGTAAACATCACACTAAAAAAACGTTATCCAAATTAGCTAAGAAATTTGTCAAGAAGATACCAATCATCAAAGATGTTATTTATAAATGTCTTAATTTGATGTAATCAGTGTAAATTATTTAAAGTAAAAATGCAAGTGCAAATTTCAATGATGAATGTAAACTATCAAATTAATAAAATATTAAATACTTTCCCAAATGCTGAATACAATAGAATATAAATACGGACACCATTTTCATGAATACCTTAGAATTTTTGTTTCCGCTTTTCGAGTTATTAGCCCTGGGTGGATTTTCCAATGCATCTCGTTTAAACATGAGCTTTATAAAATTTTGAACCGTACACTATTCGGATGAAAATTCAACAATGATAAGTCTTGGATGCAATAATCCCAACAAAGGTACAGAAACTGTGTCAATACGACATCATTCTGATGATTTTGTGGTACTCATGATACTCACATGAGCATCTATTTTAGGAGTAATAAAATTGATATAATCACAGAGGCTAAGGATGGAAACATCCGACGGGGCTTCCTCTGCTGTTTTTTTAAGTATAAAACCCCCCCTCTTTCCCAATAGACGCAGAAGTTCCAGTCATTCTCCCCCGGAAAATATGCTGCGAAATAGCAAGCTATGGATAGTATTTTCTTGATATTTCAACCATTCAAATTTAAGTTATATATTGGAGGTGTAATAATTATCAAAAGTAACTTGCACCAAAAAAATGTAGACTACGAAGTTCTCTTAATTAGAAAAAAAAATGAAATTAAAAGTTATATTTGTATAAATACAATTAATTTACTTATTATGATTTGGTTCCATATCGACAGTAATACATACGGCCTTCAGATATTACAAAAATGTAACTTTTATGGGTTTTGCAGTTGCTTCACTGCTGAGCATGATTTAAAGCATATATTCTGTCGTCTTTATTAATTTTAAAAGTTAAAATATCCTCTCTACTTGCTACTGTAATAGTAAGTATAATTTCATAAGAAATTGTATGCAGTATTTGGGAATGGATTTTGATATCAAATTTGAACCACTTCAGGCATTATTAATGACATCTAAAAGAAAATAATGAATACTTTAACTTCAGTTAAAAGTCATTCGTCAAATTGATTCTATTTATTAGGAAAAAGATTTCTGTCAATATTTGTTCTTTTTACATTAGTTGCCATTAGATATGCGTGCTCGTCTGGAATACACAATCCGAAATGGTGATTGTGCATTTTTTCATTTTTTATCCTCACAATCTGCTCTAGAAAAATAGAATCAAAGTTTGCATTCATCTTCTGAAAGGGAAGCTGTATTGTTAGATATATAAAATATATACTATATTAATGCTTTCTTTCTTTTATTATCAGACCTCTTTGTTTTTCATGTATACCTAAATTACTATTGTCTTAGCTTAAACTCGGTCCACGTTTCAATACTTTTGAGCATGACTAGCGGACTGTTCATGGCTTTAAAGTCTTTCTTTCATGTGGCACCAATCATTACACAATCACCTGCTAATTTAACTCTGAAATTGTGTTTGTAACAAATATTTTGCAAGAGAAACAAAACACTGAGACTTTTATCTTGCTGTATAGTACACACTGCCTTGTTTTTCACCACTAGGCATAGTGCTAAATTCAATCGAAAAATGTCCCTTAGCATTATTTAGTAGGGATTCCTATTTTAATTGACACTATCATCTCTTTTAAAATGGCTTAAAATATCAGGTCAATCCAGGATAGAATTCTATTGTGAAGTAATACATTCAGACAGATTAAAATAAGAAATTTCCAAAAAATAGTTCTTTGGTTCAATAGGGTGTGATCCATATCATTATAATATAGATCAAACATTCTCTTGACTACTCACATTACCATCAAGATCTGAATATTCAACAGCCAAAGAAAAATCTGCAACAATATTAACTCATTCCTGTAAGACGTCACTTTGTTTGGCGCTGGTACACAAACTGCAAGTTATCAAATGCACCTTCTTGAATCTGTAAAAATTCTTCATGTTTTGTCATATTTTCTAAATTTATATCTATCCCTGGGCATTATTTATTCAAACACATCACTTCAATATTAAGTAAAAACATAATAAGTTATTGAATACTAAATATAAACACGTGTTAAGGTCTGGACACACCGAGACCAATTTAACACCAAAATCCAGCTGTCGTCTCTGTACTACATGTGGGGTGATCGTGATTAGTTTGGTTTAATTTTTTATGCCCACAGTGTGATGTGGAAGTATCCTACCAGAAATGAATGCAAGTAATCAAGGCCATTTCATATCAAACTGTGAAATTTCCATTTCCATTCTCACAATAATCTTCAGTGTCAGGTGCTTCACCAAGTAATAGAACAGGAAATCCTGTTGAATTTAATATTTGTTTTCCACAGACTTCACCCCCCCCCCCCCCAGTCGGTGTCAGCTGTAATTGAAAGTCCACAAACAACAAAGCCCCATGGAAAGACTTAATAGTACAGCCATACTACTTCCCACACCAAAGAAATATGCAAATACCATAATGAACCCAAAATGCAATTGTAATAAAGGAGATCCAACAAATGATTGACCTATTACTTTATTACGCACTTATGGCATAAGTTTTCCTAAGATCAAATCTAAATACTATCATGTATTGAACCACGTTGTCCACATTTGAAATTAAAAATCAACCTTTGCATCCTTTACATTTACAGAGTTGTTGGCAAAATCCTGGATATATACAAAGAAAAAAGTTTATCCAGGTTACTTCTTAGCAAAAAGGTCTTTGACACCGAATGAGATGGTGTTTATTTTAGTGAAACTTAAATTTTTCTGTCACATTCTCCAGAATAATATCATAATATCACTAATTTAGGACATAGATGGTGAAATATACCACCCAATCCTACACCATTCACACTTGTATGTCAGTTGCTTTGATATTTTGAAGCAGATATATTTAAAACTAGCTGAATGAAAGAAATAATAAAATAGATTTTTGAAAAGCATACAACTGTTTTATTTGCAAAAATGCAAAATTGGCAGTGATTTTATGGAATTAAATATAATGTTCAATCAGACACACACAGTGCTTAACAGTAATTTATTATTAATATAAAACAGTCTTACAGATAAATAGTTTAAGTAGCATAATTTGTACATATTTGTTGCACATCTCATCCACACAATTTGTTTTAATCCTAAATCACTCCTTCATATCCTTGAAAGCTGTTGCAATAAATTGGAAGGCAAAATTGCTTCAAGTTTGTCAAGAAGATAATGGAAAGGCAAAGATATCCATCCTAAAGCCTGAAATCAAAATAAAAAATAACACTTCATTTGGTGAAACTCTTATTTTGAAAAATGGAATACAACATACATACCGTCTTTGCTATAACGCCCATTGGTTCTGGATATTGATGCGTCAGCAAAGCTAGCAGAGCAGTAAATGAACACAAACCAGCTGTGAACAATATAAAGAATGGCAGCTCTTTCTTAGGATAAACACTAACATCATGGAATGCTAAAACAAAAAAGAAAACAAATTTCATAATTTTTACATTAAAGTGCAATTTAACACACATTTTAAATGTTAATTTTAACAAACATTATAAATATTAGAAACACTGATGTCCAAATGTTCTGTAACATAAATTCAGGTTTTGTTCCCTTCAAATATTCAGGTACAATTAATATGAAGCAATCTGACAATCAAATAGGCAAATGAGCTGACTGTATGATAACTTTATTTTGAGCATGCTTCATTGCATACAATGTGTGTAAAGTCTAACAATAAACGTTAAATAACATCCATAATTGAACAAAATTAATATCCATCTGGATAAATATAATGAACGTAATATATCATCATCTTACATTTACAAACTTCAATAATATAGAAATATCAAATTTCATTAGCAGGTTAACAATTTGTGTGCATCTAAAGTAAGACTGTAGAGGATTCCTAATTTTAGTTTTCCTCATACAAATGCTTGAAGATAGTCCTAAACATCCACAGCCATACTTAGAAACATGTTGTTAGAAGTCCAATGAAATAGTTGTTTCATCATTTTACTTAACCATAGCATGACATGTGAGAACACTCTTCATTGGGATGAACAATTTACAAAAACTTTCAAGATTTATGATAAAAACTTTGATAGAACATGTAACCTCTCATATTAATATAAATTTTGATAATGAATTACATATTAAGGAATTTAAGTCAGCATTAAACCAATTTATTTACAACAAAAAAGATTGTTACTTACCAGGTAATAGTTCCCTGTCAGCACATTCTGTACATGTTGGATAAGGATAAAAGAGATGTCCTCTTTCTAATGGATATGGCAACATACGAAAAGTGCCTTCCCAAGTACAATGTAATAAATTTAAGGCACCCTCAACTTGCTTCCAATGTGGTAAATGGAAAAAGGCATATGCAATTGCTTCAGAATCACCACGTTTCAATACATGTTCAGGTGGTAAAATTAAAGGCTTCATCTCTAAAAGATACTGAAAATCCATAACTGCAATTAGAAATATATGTACACTCAAACACACAAAACTGAGAGTTAATATAAATTGCAATAAACGCATACAAAATACGAAAAAGAGAGAAATTTTGCTCAAGTAAATAATTAAAAATGGATTAAAATAATATTCTTAAAATGACAGTTTTAAAGAAATTTATTAAATTTGATCACAAAAAAGTTCTTTTCAACTAATTCCAGAAAAAACAACAGTTTTCTTGAAATGTACAAATGAATGAAAAATATTTACTTCAGTTTATATTTAGTAGGCAAAAACGACAGCAAAGTTCATCACATATAAAAAACAGTTCAGTTTGGGATAACGATAGAAAAGTAAGATAAAAATGTTACCTGTAGGATACTAAAAGAAATAATGCAAATTTTGATACAAAATATAATGTATTTAGGATAAATTCATTGTTATTGAAATAATTAAAACTTAGTCGGCAAATATTTGATAAATAGGTGCTATAGGATATGTATAAAGGGAAATGCCATTAATAATATATCATTGGGGATGCACAAAGAAAGAAAATAAATGTGTGGTGTAACATAAATGACTGAGAATACAATGAAAAGAAATATGGTTCAATTCGTACGGCAAACTCCTAATATTGAAAATATACACCAAGAAACAGATTAATATAAATGTACATGAAGTCTAGACAGAGGTTTTAATGAATAAAATTGAATACAACCTGACAAATGGGGAAACATACGGTGACATTAAATAGATTCAACACAAGCAGAAATTACAGACTATTGTGAGCTCAGATCACATTCAACATGACAATGGAAGGGAAGAAATTGAGAAGGAAAAGTCTAACACTGATCTAAATAGAATTAATAATTACAAGAGGAATTAAGGGAATAAATCGATGCTAAACAGGAAAGAAAGAAAGTGGCACACAAGGAGTAAGACATCATTCAAAATTATCCCCTTCAACAAGGTAAATGATAGATAAAGAAAGATAAATGAAAGAAACCAAACTAAAAATGCACGGAAGGTAAATACATCACCTGGATGAAAACAGTCTAAACTTGACAAGAATGCAGAAATGAGTTAGCAATATATAAGTACAGTGATGGGTAAATATGGGTTGAAATAGTTTATAATGTCATTAGATATATATTTTGTAATAAACACCTGAATGACGATTAATTTGCCCAACTTTGGTGAAGCCATTTTATGTAATAAACAACTGAAAGGCTTTAATTAAATGAATCAATTAACAACATTTACTAAACTTAAAAGAAATTTATTATTGTTGATAAATTTTACAATGTACAAAACCTATTTTTCATGCCAAATTTCAGCCATTTAAACAAATACTTTAATTTTCATTTATTAATTCGTGGCATTTATGAACATATAGTTCTTATATCATTACAATCAAATTCGTCAAATCTCTTATCTCAGGGCCATGACTGGGTTTGAGAATTAGAACAAAGTCAATGTATAACCTGACAATTAACAATTCAAACACAAAAGTTAACCTAAAACAATATGAAAATAAGTGAAAAGAAAACTGAACGAAATCTGACTATACCTTTTTAATTATCGTTTACAAAATTTGTATAAAAGTATTGTTACTCACGGACCGTCTGTCAGGTACCAGATCTCTCTCTTGTATCTTGAAAACTACCACACTAAAAGGCCATTTTTACACTGACTCTACACATCATTGAAAATTTTAATACACACGATTAAAATACTCGTCCTCTGCTATCTGGAACCTCGGATGAGCCACCCCCTTTGGTCTGCTAGTGGTTGTCAGTCCCCTCTATGCGATAATTGTTCAATCAGCATGAAGCAACCATTTGCTTCACCGTGTGCAAATTATTAAATAAATCTCTCCATAAAATATTTGCTTGCTTTCATGTAGAAATACAGGATCTCGCCATTTGTACTTTATATCTGCAAAGCTTTACTGTTCGTTGCTCTAGGTGAACTGAACTATATTATCTCCCTGTTGACTTTTAACAGTTTCATCTCTCGTACGCAAAGTTTTGACTCCTTCACCTTCCAATCGCCGATTCCAGACTTTTAGATCATCAGACTTTTAGATCATCAGACTTTTACGTTTTTCAGTTCCCCACATGAACTGAACTGATCCGTTTCATGCAGCCAACTGGTCTTCTCCAAGTGCATACAGAGTTTAAGCGCGCGCGGTCTCTATTGTGAACAAAGGAAAAACCCGCCTTCATTGTCGCCTTTACGCATTTGTACCACAAACAATTTAATTATATTAGAAACAATTAATGGCCTGTTTAATTGGCATTACAATATATATATATATATATATATATATATATATATATATATAAAGAGAGAGAGAGAGAAAATTCTTAAACAAAAAATATTAATTAAAATTTGAATGATAGTTAGCCACACGCCGATTATGTAATGATTAATAACATTGATTAAATTAATAGGAATAATTAACAAAATTATTTTGTATTTAAAATTTATTGTTGATAAGTACACATTATATGCCCTGCTTTACACGCCGAATTCCATCAATTTAACAAACAAATATCTCAATTTTATTTTAATAAAATTCGTGGCGTTATATGAAAATATAGCTTTATAATTTTACAATCAATTACGTTGAATTTCTATTATCTCAGGGTCTCCACTGGGTTTGATAGGAAGGACAAATACAATTAACTAAAATATTAACAATCCAAACTCATTGAAGTTAACGGAATACAATATTAAATACAAAAGGTAAAAGAAAATGAATGAAAAGAAAAACGCGAACGAAATCTGACTATACCTTTTAATTATCGTTTACAGTCATTAATAATTGTTTTGTACTCACAACAGTGCTACTGGTAACAGTTCGAACTCTTGCAGCTTGAAGTCAACACCCACTAAACAGGCCGTTATACACTGATTCTACTTATTAGATTTTGAACACATGGTAGTTGCTCTGGATCTCTGCTATACTGGAACCTGGATTATCTCACCCTCAGCCAGTTCCTGGACGAAGATCTCCTCAAAGTCTCTCTATGTGAAATTAGTTCAGTTTGTGAAGGAAAACTTCTACTTCCAACCTGCGATTTTATAAGTCTCTCCGTCAAAACTGTTTACTTGCGTTTTATGTATACTATTATCTCGCCGTTGGACTTCCTAGATAGCCCTATTCATAATTCTTGATCTGCAGACTTTTACTGTGTCTAATTCTCTATGTGGACCGAACTGCTATGTCCCAGTTCTCGACGCATACATTTCCTTTCGCGTCTTGCCACTGACTTTGCCGTTTCGCTTCTAGCTGTAGACTGCGTTCCTCTAGGCATGCGGTCTCCAGTCTCCCATAGTTAACAAAGAAAGACCCGCTGCGATTGTTGTCTTTAAGCACCCATTCCGCCAACAAATTAAATTAAATCAATTAATAGCCTGTTTTAATTGGCATTACAATTTATATATATCACATTGTCAGCCATATCAACTCAATTATCATGGAGTAGCCTCCATAGGGCAGTAATGCATGACTGGTGTGTGCTTGTAAGATAACAGACACATTCAAAGCCACTAACTTTCTCTCACACACAGAGAAACATCACAACAAGTAAAAATTTGTGAAAAATAATGTCAAATACAAACATACACACTCATGCATATAGAAGTGGTAAAAGAAGGTAAGGTGATGTTCCTAAGAGTGAGGGAATGTGGTTAGGAGAAAGCCATTAGTAATGGAAGGAGTGTTCCCAGAGATGGAGTTCAGCATCTGAAAAATTGGGTGTAGTATTTTAAGGAGGTTCAGTGTGACAAACTGGCTAAAATTACTGGTGTTCTGTTCTGAGCATGAGCAGCTCCTTTGAATAGTGTTTTTGTGTTTGACAGTGCTACAATCTTTTAGTTTGGCTGGTGTAGAATGCAGTATAGAACCTGTAATTTATCTTATATGAGAGGAGAGGCAAGTAATGTTTCCTTTCATTTAGCTGGTGGCTTCAAAGATGTATGAGGTGTTGGAAGGGCACTTGAATGTGGCTCTTGGGTAGGTGGGGATAATTTTGTTAATGATGTTGTTTATATGTCTGGAATTAGAGAGTGGAGTTTGTGTAGTCCATGAAAGATAGTGGCGATAAGGGGTAGGTTAATTTTTTTTAATAGTAATCAAACATGAGTTTGGATAGTTGGACAGTGGTTAGGGCACAAGATATCCTGTTTTTGAAGTAGTCTGTCTGGTATTTGATATTTAAGAAGGTATTTGGAATGGTGTAGGTGGTAAGACTATTTCATGTGGAGCTGATGCAAAGCTCAATTACAGGCTAGGTTTTCTATGTGAAATTTAATGCTCTCTATTTTAATTTCATTTTATCAATTCAACTTGAAACTTGTTTCTATTTCTTACAAAAATTTTACAAAGGAATACATACTTTAGGGACATGAGGATTAAATTCGACTGCTCTGTGAATTGCTTCCACAGCTGTCATCTCAGCAGTTGTTAATCCTTTCTTGCTGGCAATATCTGATGAGAATCTGGAAGTTAAAAAATCTTCATGATGGAGGATTATCATCATAAATAAAATGTGAATAAAGATTAAAGAAATGTATTACAAGAGCATGAAATGTCTGAATCCTAACAGAAACAAATCATAGCAAAATTTCAAAGATTGAAGATTTTCCCAGTGTAGTTGCTGTAGAGTGTAGAAAGAGTTTTCACATGGGTAAAACAGCGATTAAATGTGACATTTTCATGACCACACACTCTGTAGTCATCAGAATCTGTGATGTATATACACCCCGATAGTCCAGACCAGTGTGTGGTTGGTCAATCAATGAGAGTCAATCAGTGCTTAGTCAGCATCACACCTCGGTCGCAACCCTGGCTCTACACCCAGCGGCACCGTTCCCGGTAAACCTCCAGCTCACCTGTTTTAACGTCGTTGTGGGTAAGACAGTGTCGATATTATATATGGCTAGTATGTGTCCGATTCTGTTCGTGGTATTGCCAGTGAAAGAAAGTTAAGCAATTTTCTCATATTCTCCTTCTCATATACTATTTTCTCAGCACTGGGCATGAATGCCCTCCTTATATGGACAATACAGAATCTATTAGACATAAAATGGTCTCTAGGTGTCTAAATTCACTGGATTCACTTTGCCTGTCAGATACTGACCTATGAATCAAGGTGACAAGAACAGTACTCTTCTACGCCGGATGGTGGAAACTATGGGCATGTAAGTGACTTTCTAGTATACAGAATGGCACAGTCTCTCATCCATAGCAACATTTTATTTTTCTAGCATTACTTATTGTTTTAATTCCCAAACCACATGTGCTCATGACTACCTGAGAACTGACCATGAAATGCTGAATGATAAATATAATTTGTTGTGTAAGCCTTCTATTACTGGAATTGTACCATGGCTTTCAGTGGCATAGACCCACGCGGCATTTTTGGGGGGCAGCTAAATTTGGTAAATTCTGTAAATTTTAGAGCCTTTTAAATTTAAATATCTAAATAATGGGGTGGCAAATTATGCCTATGCCTATGCTCTGGGCAGCTGAAACCCATTATATGCCGCTGATACCTTTAGATTTGATTTCTAGAATCTAAACAGAATACAGTGGACCCTCAGGTTACAAACAATTGGGGTCACAAACAACTTTTGGAAACAAATTTTTCTTCCGGTTACAAACAAAACTTTGTCTTATAAATGCATGATGCTAACTCTGCTCTTAAATTCCCACATACTTACAGCCCTGTTTCTTCTTTCTCTCACAAACAAATCATTTTATGACATTAGGTTTGAGATATAAATCCAGGATCTCCCCTCCTTTGACTGTGCCCTATGGAGAGAAAATATGGTAAAACTTTCTTTTAGTGAGTTTGCGGTAGTGGCCACACCCTTTACAATTCCTACTAGCCTAACAAAATTGTGGTAAATATAGTCATTAATATTTTGAATGACTATGTCAAGTCATACTTCAATTTTTTTTTGCAAAAACAAGAGAGAAATATCCATATTTGGTCTCAGAAAAGCCAGCTAAAAAGATTCATCGAATGGAATAAAGAAAACCAAACAGCATTATTAATATTTAATGAGATACATAACAAAAGTATTTTCCATATATCTGAGACTGGAAAATATTAATTGGGTTTAGATGTATTTCAATGGAAAATATATATTCAAGCTATGAATAATTTTGGATATGAGACTCCAGGAATAAATTATGTTCATAACCAGATGTTTTACTGTATGTGAAGAGTTAACATACTAGTGGAAATGAACTTAAGGACACAATAGAAATAGACATATATACCCCAAAGTGTAAAATAAGGAATCATCCTACAACATTACATGTATCACAATCAGCAAAACCTTAAAAAAGAGAAATTATCTGTAACATGATAGTTACGTAACATATTGAGCTAATGCTAAATATTGCACTAGGGTATGATATCTCACTCTCCCTGTTTTATTGGTGTAGAAAGCAACAGTTGCAGGAAGAGCTGAGCAGAAAAGTTGCATCCCACACCAACTCAATTGGACTGTCTTAGAGGGCAATAGTAACATGAATATGCTGAGGAAAGCATAATGTCCTAGCAACATGAGGATACACATTATTATACTAGAAGATTGGTTCATTTAGTGACTCCAAGATATGGTGGTAGGAACAGGGTTAATGTCAGATAAGTAAATATACTTATTGCTGAATAATTACTAAAAGTAATTGGGATGTATATTTTATGTTCTTCGTGCACTATTCCCAGAATTGGCTCTGCTACTTCAAGTGTTTACCACTCCAATGCTCTCTTCTAGCACCACTGGAGATGACCAAAACAATGAGATGGTATCAAGAATAAAAGTTAAAGATACATCAAGCTACATGCAACAATAAATTGTTTATAGTTCTTTCAGGCATATTTGAGGAGGGGCACTGACTGTAATTACACATGCTGTATTCATCACTAGTAAGGACGGATAAAAAGATCCTCCTATCTGGGCCACCATCAGTACAATAAGATTGCAAATGTCAGAACTTTTATTATATTGGCAGTGACAAGAGGCATGCACATTTGTAAAAGACAATTCCAATTCTAAGTTCAGGAAATAAATATTGATTCTAAATTAAACTTACTTATCAGCTACAATCCTTGCCTTTAAAAGTGCAGCTGTATAACAAATTGTTGCTGATTTTGGCAAAGTAATATCATCATATTTGGCTAATACAGCTTGAACATCAGCATAAGCCTGCATTTCTAGGAGTGCTTCTATCAGATTTTCATGAATGTTCAAAACATTCATAATAGGAGGAACTTCTTTAGTTAGCTGAAAGAACAATAAACTTTATAAATAAGTATACATATCTTAAACAATATACAATCAAGTATGTCAGTTTTCAAATAGTTTTTCTGGAAAGACAAAAGTTACAGCATTCAAAATTGTCGTTTGTTCAATATTATTATAAACAGTAGGAAACATTCTTGGGTTTCCATTTGGGTACAACAGTAATTAAAATGTGACATGTTGATGACTATCTGTACTGACTTCATCGTTCACTTAGCCTGGAAGACATGGCAGATTGTTGTCAAAATGGAGCGGTTTAAAGCTGTACCTGAATGGAAACCTGAGAACTTTACCTACAGCAGCTACACCCGGAAATCCTCCAATATTTAATTATTATAAACTTAATATATGATAACTTAGCAACTTTGATATATATATATATATATATATATATATATACTACACACAAACATTATTGAAATCTCAGGCTCACTCTACAAATCCATTGATGACTTGGTAACATTTCTTTAGTAGAAAATTTGGGATATTAATATATTTTAGATGACTGTCATTGTTGCCAATCCATTTTTATGACAACATAAAATATATCAATTTTAATATATTTTAATGTTACAAGTCAGTTATTCGTATACTTTTTATGGAAATATTTTGTTGGACTATGTTTTTATGCCAGTAAAGTCATTCATCATGGCCACAAAGTTATGGGGTAATATATAATAAATTGATGTGGGGAAAATAAAAGGATTCATTTTATTTCAAATAACTGAATTGTTTTTGTGGCCAATAAAACTTCATTAGTAACCATTTATTTACTGGTTGGTATAATGTGTCTGCTGTCACGGAACACGTCATGGAAACAAACCATAAGTAGACCTGGAAAATACTACTATACTTGTCAGGAAAATTCTTTCAGGGCATGAAAGATTTGGGAGGTAATTGAAAGAGACCAGCCAATTTCAACAGACATACTGGATATGACCTATGGCTCCTGTGGTTTTCCTGCATCAGTAACAAACAGGAAATACATGGACAGACTTGTAATAGTTCAGTTTTAGTTATTAGAAAAAAGGAGGAAATGTTCAAATTCCAAGCATTTAGAATGAGTAACCTGGGTGTCGGTGGCGAGTGGTCAAAGACAGCAAGGAATTTGTGGAAACAGTGGTCTGTCTGGACCTGCTAATCTAGCAACAATAACACAGACCCATGGCACAGACAGAGAAAACAACTCACCCCCTTCCCCCCCTCCCCCCAAGGAAAAGTCCAGTGGGAAGAGGTATGGCAGTTGGTAGGGGAGAAGACAAAAGGAGAAACCGTCCAGCTTAACTCAGCAAATGTGAAACACACCAAGAGAGGAAAAATTATTGGCTCCATAATCAAATAACCAGGCTGTCTCCTGGCCTACAAATATTTTTCTGGATCTAATTATCATTCTCAACTGCCAATGCAATGAAGAACTTCAGTCACAATGAGGAGAAGAAGCTGCCATCCATAAATAGCAGGAAGCAGATTCAACAAAAATTAAGGTCTGAAACCCACTGGGAAGGTCGTGGGTTAATTTGCCATTTATGTCAATATTCACCAAACCAGTGCCCGAATACCCTGTGAAAAAGAATCTCTGATAATTTAAAGCTGAGGGAGGTTATATTGTAAATTCTGAAACTGTTACTTCAACTGTATATACATATGTAATATTATTAAATTTATAAAACCAATTACATTTTTTTATTATTTGTCAGAAATAAATGAAAACCCATTTAAATTAAATAAAGTCTGTGGACAACTGTTACCGACTCAATGTTAATTTTAACGCCTGGATGCCTATATAAGTGGAAGATGCACAAAACTCACCATTCTTGGCCTAAGCCTTGAAATGCTTGGTGATCACAAGCAAAACAGAAATCTCACCAAAAAGAAACATGGCACAAGAGTCCAGAAACAGATGGTTCCTGATGAAGATTCATTATATGCTTTCAAAATTTAGAATATCTGGCATTTCAGTGTAGTTAAATTATAATCTCTGAATCTGGCAACTATGATACTGTGTCAGGATCAGACATAGGAGTAGGGTGGAAAGATGCAGTTGTACACAAAAAAAAAGGAGGCGAAAGAACAGTGCGGTCAATTAGCAGTGGGTGTTATTCACTGAAAAGAGAAAATTGTTATAAACACTCATTTTGGGACAGTTCATTATCTACACTGTGCTTGTATCAACAACATGGTTCAAGTCTCAAAAATTGACATCAAACATTCAAAAAATCAAAGTTATTCAACATGATCATATATCTTCATTATCTGCTATGATCTGTTAAGTGGCCATCAAGTATATATCATTATAACTTTGAGGATTGAAAGTGTACCATATATGATTGAAACTGGATTAACTGGTGTTGATTGGGAATTCAGACAAATAAATGGTGATATATCTAAATTAAAACTGTGTGTGTATGTATGAAAAGAATTAAGGCAATTGAATTTTTGGTGAATAATTGTCAAGTAAAAGGAGAATGTATAAATTTGTTACATTTATATTTTGAATGTGTGAATAAAACATTTATTTATTTTTATGTTAATTAATAAAAATAAAGAAATAAAGCATTAATTTTTGGTTTACTATTTTGTTTTCAGAAACTAGGAACTTAATAATCGTTACAACTCAACCCAAAACAATTTAATGCAGATAAAAGTTGAATGTTTCAACATATTCAGAACTGTGATATTGATCAACATACTGCAAGTGACTATTTATTTGTCAGTGAGTTCATACAATTATTATAGATTAAATTATTAGTAGAATAGTCAGAAATTATTATAGGAGGGGAGAAAGTTTTCATATCAAAATAAAATATCACTACCAGAAAAATTCTGCAATCTGCCAATATTGGTGAGGGCATATTTAACATGAAGAATCAATATGAAACAGACTTCACATTCACAAACAGATAACATTCAGAAGCTCAATGTGTAATTCACCACAAGCACCAATTAAAAATTGATATCACAACATTAAAATGACTGAATTATAAACAACAGTCAAATTAAATTTAAATTAATGTAATAGTGATCAAAATGAAAGAATTAGTTTGAAAATTAACCAAATAAAGTTCAGGATATTTATGTTAATGGAACTTGTTCATGATGTATAAATAGCTATTGGGCTCCTAATGGAATGTCATTGTTGTGGTAGTTGGTCCACAGACTGATATGATGAAGCTCTCCATGCAAATCTATTCTGTGCTAATCTGTTCATCACTGCATAACTATTGCAGCCCACATCGTTCCCGATTTGTCTGACATATTCTAACTTTGGTTTCCACTTCTATTTTTCCCCACACACTTCCATCTAATACTAATTTAACCAGTCCTTCGTGTCTCAAAATGTGGTCTATTAGCCTATTCCTTCTTTTGGACAGTGTCCTCCATAATGTTCTCTTTTCACCCATTGACATAATCTAGCAAGATGATGTCAGATAAAGTCATCAAAATGTTACAGTATAATGTATACTACATTCAGTTAGAAGCTCAAGAACTATTAAACATCATCTACACTGAGAAAGTTTACATTGTACAGTGTTTCAGAATTCCTATTTCAGACTTCAAAGGGTTTTTTAGGAGACTTAGAAGATAAAGTTTAAATAAGGAACCCATGTACGGAAATGTACCATTTGGATGCAAAATAAGTTTGAAGATAGAATTGTTTTCAATTTCCCCCTTCACAGTACGCAAACTAAATGGGCTGAGGGCAACAACTGATTTTGTGTGTCTTGTATTTACAATCAGTTCTGCTGAGTTGGCTTTCACATCAGTTGTCATTCAGCCATTGAGCAGCAAAGGACAAGACAGTACAATACATTGAGGTGTTGATAATGTACAGCGAAGCTGGACGTAATAGTTGAGCTGTTCAATTCACATATCACGAATGTTTACACATGAACTCACTCCATCACATACCATTTTCATCAGAATACAACTGTACAGTCTCATCCTGTACTGTTTGATGACTGAATTACATCTGATGTGAACGTCAACTCACACAAGAGACACAATATCAGCAGTTCCCCTCAGTCCATTTTGTTTAAGTAGCATTAAGTGGGAGATTTGAAATAAATTTGATCTTCAAACTTATTTTGCATCCAAATGGTACATATCTAGATATGGGTTCCTGATTAAAACTTTATCTACTAAATCCCCTCTACAACCCCCAGACGTCAGCAATAGGAAATATGAAACACCTTGTATAATGACCTGTTCATGTTGATTATTTTAAATTATATGTAAAAGTTTTAACAGTGAATAAAAATTGGTGAAAACATGACTTTTCTAACAATCTTGACACTTGCAATGACCATTCTCATTGCTTCAGTTCACACTTATTTGGTCAGAAATTAAAATAGTAGAAGTATAAAACTAACCCTTTCAACAAGAAACTTATGTATGGCTTTTAAATGTTCACAAAAGCAAAAAGAAAAGCTTTTGTTTTGTTCTAATAATGATGATGTAAGCTGTTATTTTCCAATTTTACCATACATTTATTTCAGTATTATTGAAGAATGTTCTGAAGTTTTTTCTGTACAGGAGAAGAGCAATGTTTCCACTAAATCATATTTAATTATGGCTTTAAAATAGGTAGTAGTTATTGAAGCTGTAGAAATGGTAGAAATTCAAACATATTGAAAGTAAGAAGTATCTTCAAATGAACTGAAACCAAATTATGGGAAACTGCAAAAGGCTACTGTAACTTTGGATGTCTAGTATGGACAAATTTAATGAAACTATTATTAATTTGAGAGAGCAACAACAAAATTGTAGTTTTATTAACCACTTTATGTTAAACACATATAAAGTAAGAAAGGCTTGAACCATAAGTTAAAATTGAGAAGAATGAACAGGGTCATCAATATGAGTCACGCCATTATATCAAAAAACAAGGGAAGAAATGGAATGTCAGTACTTCTTCTATAGATCATTTAGTAATAGATCACATTTTGCTTGCTACCTGCATAAGTGTAAACTGAAGGAAATCCAAATATTCTTCAATTCTTTGCTCCAATTCATCTTATATCACAGTAACAGAAGCTGTAGCCTTGGTACACTTTCTTGTTGTGGATTCCAGACATGAAATCTAAAGGAAAATGATGCATAAAGTGTATGTTTTCAATTATTTCAAAGTCAAATCATAAGCCTTATTGTGAGATAAAGTAGTAAACCTGTTCATTCTTCATCTATACACACTTCTGTGATTTATAAAACCTGTGTAATTAATAGTGTTAGGTTTCATTAGTGATTTTAGCCAAAGGCTGTATGTGCAAATGCTATTTGGAAGGAAACTATGGAAGAATTTCAGCTTCATATCAATGTAGTATACAATTTATGAATCAAGTACAAATACATACTTTTCCGCTAATGAGTAGCATAACAACACCTGTTTTAGGTGGAATGATATACCTGGTAAATTTTGTTAAGTTGCACGACTATTGGCAAGTGTGATATTTGTAATGACTTAGTTCAGATTTTCAGACAGCTGCAACACAGTTGGCACTTTTCCAGGCATATGAAAAATCTAACTGGAAAATGAGAGCTGCATTTGTTAACTTGTGGTCAAAAAGGTTCAGAGACTTTACATATAAAATTGTATGAAGTAAATTTGCAGAATAATGACTTTTGGGGTCATTCAGTGACTGTATGTCAAAAGGTTGACCATTGCAGACAAAAATGCATTAAAATTGGTGGATTGGTGAAGGTTAATTGTGCAGGAAGTATTTTAAATGTGGGGAAAAGTCATAACAATATATATGAGAATACACTACTGGCTATTAAAATTGCTACATCAGGAAGAAATGCAAATAACATAATGATATTTACAAAAAACATACCTTATAATGTGACGGCCAAGTAATTAACTTTTCAGGAATTTTGGAGGGATAGAATCTGAGGAATCAATACAGCAGTTATCAGCCTGGGCATGGAGACAAACAGAGATTGGTTAGCAGTCCATGCAGCTTCAACCTTAAGCCACAGTTTTATCATAAAGACTCGCAAGTGGGGTGTACTAGTCACTTGATAACCTTTGATCAGACGTTCTCTATTGGTGAGAGATCAGAACATGCTGGCCAGAGCAACAGGCAAACATATTCTGTAGCAATGAAGGTCACAACAGTAGTAGCAACATGCAGTCCTGCAGAAATGAAATGTTACCAACGTCTCAAAGATGGGGCACAGTCATGGGTATTCACACATCAAAAATGTAATAGCTGCAGTTCAGAGTTCCGGCAATGGTGAACAAGAGATGATTGAGACGCGTATCCAATGGATCTCCCCATACTCCAGGTGAAGGACCAATATGATGTTGATTAATACAAGTTCGCAATGTGCAATCTCCAGAATTCTGACAAACACGGATGCAGCCATCAAACTGTTGTATACAAAAGCAGGTTTTGTCCCGAAAGACATGAGAATATATTCCTGCATCCAGGTTCATATTTGATGACAGCACTTAAGGTACTCTTCCACAAAGCCAGTTACTGTGCTGGCAGTCCATACTGCTGTAAACAACATTGATCTTTCCATCTTTCTAACGACCCCATTTCTTGACTCAGAGTTTGTGACATTCATATAAGATGTCTCTCTTCTTGCGATTTTTTTTTGGGGGGGGGGGGGCATAAAGTTCAGATCTTCCTTCCTGGTGAAGGGGGCTCAGGTTCTCAAAAATTTGAACTTCCACCTATGCCAGACTGGACCAACTACAGATTTCATGTAAGTCGGCATCACTGTATCTCCGCAACCAGCCGGTGCAACGAATGTCTTACAGTCTTACATGTCTTACAGTCCAGGCAAAGTTTCACGAGACCACGTGAGTATGTATGAGCACGCTTATGTATGTATGTGTATACATATGTGTCTATGTCTGTGCATGTTTATATGTATATGTATGTTTAAGCATACATGTATGTATAAGGTGCTTTGTGAACGATCACTATCAGAATCTTTCTTATGCCACGACCTTCCTTTGAGAGAAAAAGTTAGTGGCCTGGTGGGGTGTTAATTGTTTATCGGCTACTAGCCGTGCAGCGATCAAAACTCCGCAGCCAGCCGGTGCACGGAATGGTGTAACACTCCTTCCTGAAGAAGGAGGCTGAGAGCCTTCGAAAATTTGAAGAAATACCTTCAGTTCCTTATGGCGTGTCGCCACAACCTGTCTCTCTGTCCTCTCTATACCAATATTGCAATTATATATATATATATATATATATATATATATATATATATATGTATATAAATGGAAGCAACAGTTGGTTCAGTCGAGCTGTGCATAAATGAAAATCAAATTTTGGAGGGACCCTCGTATTTGTAATAAAAACACTATGGAGTATTATTGTGCTGGTAATGAATCCACTAATAATTGAGTTATTTTAAGAATTAGAATTAAACAAAAAAAAACTTGTACAATATATGCTTTATGTTTTGAATGTTACAGACTGAATTTACTGAATACAAGACAATGCACACAAGTCACCAACATTACACTTTTGTGGGCATTTGCACAACACACCAAAGTTTCATCACAATGGGATGAATGATATTGGAACAAACAAACAAAGATACACTCATTTACATACAGTTTCAGCTGGCACATGGGATGTGACTCCTTTCTCCAGAAGAAGGAAGCTAACACCTCCGAAAATTTGAAGAACGTCCTCCTGTCCTGAGTGGCAATGCCGAACTTTAATTTCAAGTAAGTAACCACCTTCCTCTCTTTCTTTTCCATACCAATTATCACAAATATTTTGACAATGACACATCCTCACTCTCATATATTTGTGTGTGTGTATATTTATATATATGGTGAGGAATTTAGTGTGTCGTGGCCATTTTTCTCTGAAACGAAAGGGAAAATCGAAAAAATTTTCATACAAAATTTACAGTAGGCTTAAGGGGACATAAGACCTCAACTTATCCTTAAAATACCATTCTCATTGTCTTTTCAAGGTCAAACTACTTTCTCTTTTAATGCGATGAAGTATTTTCTTCTTTGGAAATGGAAAAAGCATTCAATTTTGAGTATAAAAGGTTTAGTACATTTATCCACAAGGGGTGATAGGTGATGTGATATTAGACAAATAAGACAGCAAATGGTTTTTACACACTTTGACTTTTCTCTCTCTCTCTCTTTTATTTTGTTATTGTTATTCAATGAAGGAAATCATTTGTTTACATTGCCAATTTAAATCTCAAAAGAACATTACCTATTCTCAGTTAGCTCCACTTCATTTTGTAATCATGGATGTTTGATACATGATTAATTAGAAAATTGATATGATGTACATTTATGGTGAAGCTCGTAAGAACACTAGAGCAGCCTGCAACTTATATGGAGAACGGTATCCTGAAAGGAGACAGCCACCTGTAAGAAATTTTCAACGACTTGCGAACTTATTCTCTGAATCAGGAGGTTTTACACCAAGAAAACATAACCGAAGAAGAACTGCTACTGGGAAAATTCAGAAGTAGCTGTACTAACAGCAGTTGCCACTAATCCTCTCGTAAGTTTCCGTCAATTAGAACGTGATTCGGGAATTACTCAAAGGAGTGTTCTTTCAATACTTAAGTGTAATAAATTCCATCCGTATCACTTTAGTCTACATCAAGCCCTTCATGGGGATGATTTTCAGAAGGGCGTTGAACTTTGTCAGTGGGCTCTAGTACAAAATTAAAATGGTACATTTTCAAACATTTTACTTTCTGATGAGACAACATTCACCAAACATGCTCAAATGAACCGTCATAATATGCATTAATGCTCAGTGGAAAATCAAAGATGGTTATGGGAAGTTGAGCATCAAAGGCAGTGGAGCATGAATGTTTGGTGTGGAATTCTGGGATTACGAATAATTGGACTATACTTCATTGATGGCCAAAAATACAGAAATTTTTGGGACCAAGAAATTCCAGCATTGCTTGAAGATGTGCCCCTTGTGGAACGGGGTGCTATGTGGTATCAACACGATGGTTGCCCATCTCATTACTCAGCTGTAGCTTGAAAAATACTAAACAGAGATTATCCTTATGGATAGGACGTAGAGGGCCTGTCCATTAGCCTGCTCACTCTCCAGGCTTTTTCTTGTGTGAAAAGCATTTGCAGTCTTATTTCTCCAATATCACATCACCTATCACCCCTAATGGATAAATGTACTGAACCTTTTATACTAAAAATGGAATGTTCTTTTCATTTCAGTAGAAGAAAATAAACCGGCCCATTTGACCTTGAAAAACATTGAGAATGGCATTTTAAGGATGCGTTATCTTGTGTCCCCTTATGCCTACAGCAAATTTTCGATTTTTACCATAGTTTCAAAACAAAATGGCCACGACACTATAAATACCTCACCCTGTATATATGTATGTGTGTGTGTGTGTATATATATATATATATATATATATATATATATATATATATATAATATTAGTAAGGATGTGACATTGTCAAAAATAATTACAATATTGGTTTGGAAAGGAAAGAGAGATAGGTTGTGGCTTACCTGAAAGTGAAGTGCAGTATCGCCATAAGGAACTGAAGATTCAGTTCCTTATGGCGATACCGCACTTCACTTTCAGGTAAGCCACAACCTATCTCTCTTTCCTTTCCATACCAATATTGCAATTATATATATATATATATATATAGTTCAGGCCCTTGAAAATTTGAGAATTTATAGACTCCTCAAACCGACTGGACTAATAGCTGATTTCAGGATAAGTTGACTTCAATGTCTCTCTTTCCTATCTAAATGTGTTATTTAATTCGACCTCATCACATCCTTTACTGTTATATATATAAGAAAGAGAAATTATTTTGTTACACTTTCGATGTCAAATTTTAAACTCAAGTCAGTAAATGTAATACAATAATCAAATTATTGTCGGATTAATATCTATTAACAATTTCATAATTATGTTAACAAATGAAACAAAAATAAATCAATAAATAGATTGATGTGTCCAAACAGAGGGATTGTAATAAGATGTAGTGTTTTCCTGTTTACACTTACATCTCTGAACATTTTCACGGCTTCCTTAAGTTTCCCCAGCTTTCTGGCACACATAGCTAATCTTCTTTTTATATAGATTAGAACATTTGTATCTCTTCCTGAAATAAACAAAAATAATTTGCACATTTTATGCAATCCAGTCATATTTTCCACAAATTATTTCATTTAAACAAAATATGATAAATGTTTCAAAGCAGAAAATGTAATTGCAAAGAAATCAGCATTATAAAATACTGCATGTTTAAACTGCACAATCACTACTTCATAATAGCATGAATCACAAGGTCATTTTTAATAGGAAGAGAATAAATATATCTATCAACACTGTACCTTCAGATTTAATTGATAGTGTGACACTTTTTATTATTGAAATTGTGATCATGTTGGTGAAATAGTAAAGGTGAATATTTGTAATAAAATTCCATATATCTAATAATTATTGTACAAAACCATGAGCATACACAACTCAAGAAATACAAATATGTAAATATTTATCTTAAAACTTGTTTCATGTATAGAAATATCTGGGAGAAGCTTTAAGAATTAATGTCTATGAAAACAAAATATAAAATTTAGACACGATATACATAACAATGAGAAGAAATCAAATATTACAAACTGAAGTCATCATGTGAGTATACATGAAACTAAATAATAAAAATACTGCAGTATACAAATTAAAAATATATTATGTATATGTTATATCACAAAGCAGAATAAGAGATAGTATAAAAGAAGTAGATGGTATCTTGTATTAAGGACACAATACTTAAAAAATGAGAATTTTGGAAATTTTAAGATGGTCAAAATGGTAAATTTAAAAATATAAAATCTAGCATATTTGTTCTTATTAAACCAAAAATATAAGAGAAATGATGACTGACATTATAACATTAAAGTATAGCTATGTCCTCAAGATTCATTCTGTAACACTTTGTTCATTTTGCACAAATACTATTTGATTTCATCTGTCTACTTCTATGTAATATGATCATCATAACAACAAAATGGCCTCTACTGTTTATAAAACTCTTCTGTGGCATAATAACTTAACATTTAGGAAACATTGTGCTTATTCTTATTCATGGTTTGTGTGTATCTGGCCATATATCATCTGCTGCTAAACATAAAATTATCAATTTAATATAGAAATAGTAAAGTTTATATTCAGAATGACCAGTAACTAAGTTTCCACAGTCTTGCAGTTTTTTTTTCTTAAAACTCTTGTTAATATTTTTAAATATACTTTGACAAGGACGTTGTTTCTCATATTTACTTCTCATAGAATGGTAAATAATTATTCTTGTCACATTTTCTATCTTTTTTATGTATCCCAATTAGTTTTCAGTTAATTTTCTTATTGGCAGTTTAATATATAAACTTTGGTAGATACACAGACTTAAACATGTGATACCATTATTTACTAAATTTACTTACTATGGACAGCTTCAGCCACAGCATTCTGATGTTGCATCTGTTGGGACTTCCTGTAATTTGCTTCAGCAGCCTTCAATGCCTGTTTCAATATTTTTTCTGCTTCATTAATTGTTGTAGCATCTTCTTCCGCAAGCAGAATATATGCTGGGGCACAATCTGGGTTTTTATCCAAAGCTTCATGAGCAGCCTTGATTCGAGCAACTGGATTACGTTCACGCCATGCAGTTTGCATAACTGAGGATATTGGGTGGGGGGGAGGAAAAAAACAACAATAAATTCTCATTTCCAACTAAAATTAGTTCCTTGAGGTTAGTATTTGTATTAAGAATAATTATCTTCAAATCTGAGAAAAAATGTTGATATAAGGATTGTTTTAAAAGTATATTATTTTTCAGCAATCACACTGTAATTTTATAATAAATGCTATATCAATGTATTACTGATTTCTGTAAATTAACCCTTAAGTAATCATGTGGGGTCTACAGCATCCCCAGCATATTTCTAAGCTGTGTAAAATGAAATATACTATTCTCATACACCTGGGACCCAGTATATCTATCACTTGAACATTCACCTATCTTCTAGGAAAAGTAAATCTGAAATACCATTAGGTTTTACTGGAATAGGAAACATTGTTTGCATTTGCGGGACTTCCAGCATCCCTACACAACTACTTACATTTGTTTCTGCTTACTGTTATTCTTGTGGTGTACCATTGCAGACGTGTTTTCTATAATCTTTTTGTCGTATAAAATTGTTAATATGCGTAATTGTGAATATAATTCATAAATTGATAGTAGAAATCTGTGATGATGGAACAAATATTGATGAGTCAGATTCTGGTGAAGTTGATAACTGTGACCAAACATTTCACTTTAGTTAAAGTGAAACAATTATGGAAACTGTGAATTTTCTGACATTGAATATAATACAAGTGACTTTTAAATTGGAAAGGATAGCAAGACAGGCGAACAAAAATAATTCTCCACAGTATGTGTGGACAAGAAAGTGAATTTGTCAGACAGAAAACTGATGTAAAATGTGCTGGAAAGGATGTGAATTATTGAGTGTTACTTCTCATCTATAAATGCAATTACAATAAGATATGTTACAATATGCTCAACCATATAAATAGACACTATTGTAGGAAATATTTAAAGATAAAGAGGCACAATGCAAATAAGATATGTAACACAAAAAAGTTTTTAATGAGTTATTAATAATAAATATTAATACTTAATATTCAATAAAGTGCAATAATTATTTGTGATAATGGGAATAACTGAGAAGAGGTGCTGCATATCCCCACATGACTACTAATGTCTGTACCAAGAAAGTGACTGCAGAAGGGTTAAAATATAGATTGAAGTAGATAAACTATAATATATATATATATATATATATATATATATCATATTAACTGATAGGAATTAATGTGAAAGTTAGAATTCATATTATCTATACAGTAACTGTGGTTTTATTTGCATTTCAATGGTTGTAGTAACTGACTATAGACTATTACTGGTGGAGCAATTGCAAGTTCTAAGCAGGTCTAGACAATATGGAAGGGTTAATTTCCTATGACCAGGGTAACAATTGATGAATGTGGGTATGGTAAGTGGTTTGTTAGTTCAATGTGGTAAGCATGCCTGAACATTATTTCAACATTGAATGAAGTGATGTTGATGGCACAGTCGTTCAAAGAGAAAGTAGCTCAATATTTGATGTTAATTTGATGACGAATACTGATTCTAGCCCATGGAACCAGAATGAAAATGTCATCTATGAAATGGACTTAAAAGGTTTTAAACGATCATGTGCCTGACTAAAATCAATTCTGAATAAAGTTCAGTAAGAAAACTTGAGTTTTGCCATTCTTCAAAGTGCATTAAACATGTCAATGAACACGTTCAAACTTACTCTCCTGAAGAAGGGGGCTATGGCCATTGAAAATTTGTCACGTTACAGGCAACTTCAACTTTCTATTTAATGTAAGTCAGTCACAATCTTTCCTCTTTCCTATCCAATTAAACTATATATATATTTATAATATTTATACATATTCATCTGTATGTACAGCAGCCTTAGTTCAACAAACTTTCATTTAATAAAGTTTTTTATTTAATTAAATTTTCTATAAAATCTTTATATCGAACCCCGTTTACACTCCATCTTTTGACATAATTTCTATATTACAAAGTTTTGCTAACCTACATTTTTATCACCTGTGTGTTAACTAACTAAAAATGTCTTATGAATAAGTGGTTTTCTTTTTCAGGCAAAGTGATACTTGTAGGTGACGATGATAAAAGAAAGAGGAAGAAATAGGTGGATTTAAAGTATGATATAGCAAGGAGCACTGTGTCAACATTTAAAAAAAGTAATTCTTCAAACACTCAGCAAAAAAGCAAAGTGAGTGTGAACAGGATAAGATTAAAAAATGTTTATAGTCAGCAGTTTCCTTGGTGGCAACAGAAAAAGAAGACAAACAACAATTAGCCATTTTTAAAGAGTAGTAAATATTTGTTTGTGCACAAATACTTAAGTGAATTTATATGAAAAATGCCATTTTTCTCATTTATTAACTATATATTTTTACAATTTCAGTTGTGTGTAACAGAGTAAAAGCATAAAAAGGACTCTGCTTCATGAGTGTTCCTAACAACAAATTGTAATACATACAGAAAGTCCTAAGAACTTACTACAGAGAATCCTTTCTATTTTTGTTTATTACCTCAGCTTATATCAGATCGTCATATTTATTTGAAATGAAATGAATTGTGTTCTTTTTTTAAGTTAAAAGCCTGACTAATGACAAGAAACTAATTATGAACACTAACTATAGAATATTCTTTTTGGTGTTACATTTAGAAATCATTGGATACTTTTTAATAAAATTCTATATATGAGTAACCAATAAAATAATAGCAAAGATCAATAAATTGTGGAACTCTCTTGAGTTAAGTGTGTTCAGACTCTAATGGCAGATCTAACTCTTTCCTATGTTGTTGAATATGAACATACCAAATAGGCTTCTGTGGAAAATTAAAGAAGGTAAGTAGAAATACACATAAAGATGAAACAACTTTTTAAAAACTTAATTGCCAATCCAGTAAATACTTAACTCTAATGTGATTCCGATCTAAGAGGAATATAATGTAAACTTCACAAATAAAGTAGGAAGGAATAGTTTTGAAGATGACTGAAGTTTAATGAAATTTCACCATTGTGGATATTGGTGTGAACTAATCTCTCTTTTATCAGGAAACTTGGAACTCCAAAATCAATAGGAATGATAATTTATAAGATATTGAATTCCTAAACTTGACACCTACACAGAGTAAATTTGCAAATATGCCATCGGTAAACATGACTTCAGAAAGAAAAATTTTTGTTTCAATGAGAAAAAAATCGCATTATAATATTGGACAGAATATATTTGAAAATATTATCTGCATAGTATAAAATAACAGACGGTTGTGATTTTTCTCTCATAATTTGAATTATTTGGTAAATCCACCCCTGAGTATAATTCTAAGCATTGAGACTATTAAACATTACATTTATAGTAAAGTTCTCATGTTCTTTTCACAATCAAGGTTTTTGTTGCTTGAAATAGGCTAAGTACTAAAAATAAATTTTCATACTTTCATATTCACTTTTCCCACAGTCACCTTCACAAGTGAAAAACGTCTGATGATCTTGTGCAGACAAATTCATATCATAATAAGTAAGAGGTTCCTTATTTGTAGCCCAATAAAACCTTTGATACTCAGCCCCTCTAAATAGATTCAAAGGATTCCTCCAAACTTTACATTCTGAAAAATACAAAACAGATATTCAATATTTAATTATGGTGTATTTCAAGTAAGATTCTGTATTTAAGTGGAAGTTAAAAAGTAAAGTAAGTGAGTGAGAGTATGTGGAGTCCAGGAATTTGTGTGGACTGTAGGATGTGTTGGAAAAGGAGTTAACAAAGACGAAGTTTAACATCTGATGAATCGGGGGTAAGGGTCAGTACGAAGCACTAGTGGAAATTGTTGGTATTGTGGTTTTTGGCATGAATAGCTATTGGGAATTGGATTTTAGACAGTTTGACAGTGCCATGGTGTTTAGAGATGCATTCATGAAGATATAGTTTTGTTTGACTGATATAGAAGTTAGGGAGTGTGAGGGTGGGCCTACAAGGGCGAAGAGGATGTTGAGGAAGATGGTAGGACACCTAAAGACAACTCTTGGGCAGGTAAGGATGAATTTGTGTTGGATTGCAATCCAGTGTAGGCCAGGCGGTCAATGTAGTTGAGTTTTAGTAGTCAAGTAAAGTAGGTTGTGGTCCACAAAAGTGGACTATGTTTTTAATATTGGTCAGGGGTAAGTTTGTGAAGTTGGACAGTAAGTAGAGCACAGAATATTTGTTTCTGGAACAGGTCACTAGGGTATTTTAAATTTATGAAAACAATGTGAGGATCCAGTTGGTGTAGATTGCCAAACTGTTCTAAATAGAGCAAATGCAAGCTCCCCCAAAGGCTAATAAGACGTATGGGACGGAATGTGGTATTTTCAGGATGACAACTGTTGAAGTGAAGGTATTGTAAGGTGTTGGTCAATTCAATGTGGACTGTTGTGGTGATTAGGCCCAAACAGAGATGTATGTCAACATCAACGAAGGTGACAAAGTCTGTGGCTTATTTGAAATTGAAGCACGGCAACACCACTCAGGACAGGAAGAAATTCTACAGATTTTTGGAGGTATTGACACTTCAGCATGCATATTGGCTGTGTTTTCTTGCTAAAGGAGCATAATTCCTCTGAAAATTGGAAGAACTTCCTCCTATTTTAAATTTAACAATGGGATTCAATTTCAAGTAAGCCACCACTTTTGTGTCCTTACTTTCCATAGCAATTATAAAATTGTCATCTTACAATATATTTCAAACTTCTACTTACAATTTGAAACAAATATTTAAAGAATACATTTTAGCCATTATCTTTTATTAATTATTGATTTAAAACAAAGTGTTGTTTGTATTCATTATAATGTTTACCTGAAACTGTTTGTTGATTTGTTGTATTTGAATTTGCAGTAGTTGCTAAATTGCTATCAACTCCATTAGCATCTCCGCCACCAATCCAAGGACTAATATGATTTAATGAAACTTGTTCAATAAATGATGTTCCATATTTCCTGAAGTACCACCATTCAAATATCTGAAAGTAATTAGATATATAAGTATTTCATTCATAGAACAATAACATAAACATGATTTAAGAACTGAAAATTATGATAACTTCAATGAACTTAATGACAAATTATAATCATGCCTATTTTATGCCATTGTTTTATTACAAATTAAGATATAATTCTACAAAAATCTATAAACATTTAACAGTTTTATTGACATGTGTATATATACGGAAAGGTGTAATACTCCGTTTTGACAATGTCATAACCTTACTAATATCATATATATATAATTGTAATATTGGTATGGAAAGGAAAGAGAGATAGGTTGTGGCTTACCTGAAAGTGAAGTGTGGTGTCTCCATAAGGAACTGAAGGTTGTTCTTCAAATTTTTGGAGGCTCTCAGCCTCCTCCTGCTGAGAGCCTTCGAAAATTTGAAGAACGATCTTCAGTTCCTAGTGGCGACATCGCACTTCACTTTCAGGTAGGCCACAACCTACCTCTCTTTCCTTTCCATACCAATGTTACAATTATTTTTGAAAATATCATATCCTTACTAATATTATATATATTCATATATATTTCTCTCAAACACACTCAAGGGTACAAAAAAAGAAAAATTTTTCCTAAGTACAGGCTGCTTTCATTAATAGACCTTATAAATTCATTCAAAACTAAAGACATTCCAAAGTTTTGACAGGTTGCTTTACTCTTGCTGCCTTCACTGTGGAAAATATGAACTATTGCTGCTGTTCCCCATAATCGGACTCCTCCTCTTCGCCATCTTAATTTTCTGATTCAAAAGTATTATCCGATATATCATAAAACGGAATTATATATATATATATATATATATATATATATATATATATATATATATTAGTAAGGATATGACATTGTCAAAAATAATTACAATATTGGTATGGAAAGGAAAGAGAGATAGGTTGTGGCTCACCTGAAAGTGAAGTGCAGTGTCACCAAGAGGAACTGAAGAATGATCTTCAAATTTTCGGAAGCTCTCATACACACACACATACATACAATAATAGGAACTAATTTGGTGACAAAGTCAAATTGGATCTTGGATAGTGAGGAAGGATAGAAATAGATAGGAGAAATATGCTTTATGTGAATTCATATGCTTGAGCATAGAATCACGCACAAAGAAAAGTATATGTTCAAAGAATGGAGAAAGAGAGACTGAAAATATTTGACCTAGGCAGGTCTTGAACCTGTGTAATCTGCTCAGTACACAGACGCCTTGGCCATCTCGACCACCAGGTTCCTGACCATACAAATATAGTCTTATTACAATTACAATGCTTTTTATTTCCTATAAAAGCTTTCAACCCGTGTTGGTCATAGTGGCCTACTTATTAAAGAATTAAATTTTTTACACCTATTAAAATTTTTGGTCAATTACAAAAAATTCTTTTGTTAAATAAACCATTTATGCTAGACAACACTTTATCAACCAAATACACATTATCATCTATATTAAAAATAATATTTGCTTAAAATATCTCCACTTCAAAAGCTCAATTCACATAAATAAAAATTGAGTGAAGAAACTGAATAAAGACTAAAGGGCATTCTAAATTGATCATGATAAAATTATAAAAAGAATTAATTGCAAAGGATTTTTAATTTAACAGAGGCAGATGGTTCCAAAAAAAGAGTTTATGGGTAGTATACGTAATGTTGTGGAAATAATCCTACAAATCTGTATACTTTAAATATATGTAACACTTATTTGAAGCAGAAGCAATCACAGTTGCAGTGTCTCATTTTATAACTATGAAATAAATGGTTTTTATTCACATGTTTGTGTGAAGTAGATGGAAATTCTGACTTACCTACTGCTACAGTGTGTCTAAAATTGGCATTGAACAATTGAATTATCTCATGTAATATTAATTTCTTTATAGAAGATTACATTCAATATAATTTACATTATTAACTTTAATAAATTATCGTTAAATTATTTCTCACCAAAATTAGTCCAGATATTAATGAAGATGTTCCAGTCAAAGCTACATAAAATTTAGGTGTTAGAGTGCTCAGGAACATTGTGGCTAAAACAAAATGAAGAATTTATTATGAATTACTCATTAACAAATTTATAGAGATAATGAAAACCAGGTTTCTAAACTTAATATAAAAGTGTGGTACTGACATATTTAACAGGATAAATACTAGTAAATTAATTACTTTGATATTAATATTTTAAAAAATCCATAGTAAAAGTTCATAGCACCAACAATTAATATTTTCAATATATAAAATTGAATAATAAATTGTGCTCATAAATGGAAAGATACTTTAACTCACAATCCCACATGATGAAATGTGTTCACTTGATGTTAACAAATAATTCTCTCCAATTCAAAAGCTCCATTCACATAAATATGGCTGGTAGGTCTATAGATTAAGACACGTTAATTTTAAATATGTTGCTGCTTTAATTTAAAGGTGCCTATTGAAGAAGAAGATGCATCTGGCATTACTATAAACTTACAAATAACTTAATATTATACACGGACAATAGGTATCTAAGATAAATGTGAAAAACCCCAGCCTAATAGTCAGAAATATTTATTATCAAATTTAAAACCTTATATTCAACAAAAACAACCTTTCATCCCTGATTGGTGTATAATTTCAATCAAATTCAGTTATAATGTATTATATTAAAATTTAACATAAATTTCTAACGAGACGTTTGTATTCACATTGTGGCCGAAATGCTCATTTTTGTTAAATGTAATGTTCTAAATTTGATAATTATTTTTTGATTAATAGGCTGGTGTTTTTCACATTTAATAAGATAAAGGATTTCCCATAGCGGAACCACTAATTTTGCTGATAATATAAATTGTTGTCAGAAATATTTTATCCTTGTGCATACAAATGGAAATTTATTTTAATCTAAATTTTAATATAATAAATTATAGCTGAATTCAATAGAAATAAAACTACTGCAAAAGAATTTTTATATTTGGTGTATAAGAACAGTACATTATTCTTTTCAAATATCAAACGGAAATCAGGAAAAAATTAATTAATTAAAATAATAATTTTACATATTTAGAATTCCATGTGCTTCAATTTTGAATGGTTATGTATTAGATTTTCTGACTTGCAAAATTTATTAATCTTAAAATAATATTTGCATTAGAGGAATGTTTCAATGTATAATACAGTAAACATAGAAATATAAGTTTTTGTAATGTAATAGTACATATATTATTTCATTATTCATTTCACAAATTCATATTTTGTATGTTAAATATTAGATCAATAGAGTTATGGTCAAGAGGAAAACCAAACCGCAAGAACTACGTTAATGATACAAATGTTTTAGTCTCTCCAAAATCCACATAGGCAATACGTTCACATTATTTTCCAAATATGGAACCTTTTTACGATTTTGAACATATTTACTGATATGCTTCTGAGGTTATGCAGCACAATAATCAAAAATGGGGACAAACATACTAAATTCATATTATTTACATTTATTTTAGCTTGAATAATTCAATACCACTTTTCCGACAGCATCAATATAACAATACATGGAATACTATTCCTACATAAACTCAAAGTTATGAAAACTTTAACTCGTTTGTTTTCACACGAAAAGCAGGGCCGCCAACCCTAACAATAAATGATCACGATGAAATATAAATAATTACATAATTTAGAACTTTCATTACACGAATATTCATTACTTCCTTACAGCTAGCGTATTTTTAAACAGAAGTTACACTACGCTCTTCGCAAAAGGCAATGTGACATATTTTTATAAAATTGATGTGCCATTAACATTCTTTGTGTCATTTGAGATTTATAAGATACGCGGAATAATCATTGATCGTGGTAAAATGTATTGGAAAAATATTTAGTAATTTAAATTAGTACTTAATTCATATTATCAGGGACGAGAAATTTAATATTGCCCAATGGGCAATAGTGATGTATTAAACGGTGATTTCTTGGTAACATGTTACTCGGTAGCAACGTGTTCCAGTAATAGGTGATTTTCATAACGTTCTTAATTGCGCCAGTTCTAATCTCGTTGGTCCTAATGGGTAGGCACGTACCTAGTTAAGTCTTTTTTTTATTGTCCCAAGCAACATAGTTCGGATTCTGGATATAAAACATTAGGTGGTTCAGTGGTAGGAACACGTGCAAGAATTTCTCCTTACGAAATTTACTAATTTACGTATTTATCAACAAAATAAAAATGTTTCACTACATAAATAACCTAACAAATTAATTATCTGTAACTTAATACAAGTTTTTATTAACGAAAATTTGGAAAACTAACAGACTTACTTACGAAAGATAAATACTGAGCCATGAATAGCTGCATAGTAAAAGTGGGAGCCTTAGCATATAGGGGCCTGGAATCTCGGTGATTGTGTAGAAAGTAATACTAGCCTTGGGCAATAAACATGTGAATTCAATGATGTGTACTATTAATAATAAACAAATTTTCAGTTTTCAGAATATGAAATTAAAAACCTTTGTTACTTAATGAAGTTGTATTTCTATTCTCAAATTTCCTTAAACAAAAGATCCTAATCCTTTATTTTTTTTGTATTTATATTTATTTCAGTAATGAGTTTGTCTTTGCTTGCCATTACTCAATGTTAAGTAATATAATCCTATTTTGATAAAAATATATTTACTTTTCTTTCCTAGTTATTTATTTACTTGAGATTATACATAAAAATTCATATATTATATGTGAATACCCACAATTGGTTTGTGTCAAGTATAATATTAATCAACTATGTTTTTAACAAAACGAAATTTGTATTGTAATAATTAAAAAAATAAACTTTTAAATGAATGAAATATTATTAACTTTACAAAAAAACAAATTTATTATCAATGTTTGAAACAATTTCACAAATAATTACAAATAGAATTTATCTCAGGGTCATTACTGGGTTTGATAATGGCTAATCATTTATTTAGAAATCTTATCAACACAAATTTCAATAAAAAGATTTACTCGTCAATTAACAATTACGAAATTTACTTGTCGACGAAATTATACTAAAAAGATGGATTCTACTTAACAAATTTTATCAAAGGAAGAGAACGAAATCTGACGACTATCTTTTAATCCGGTTTACATAATTATTTATTTTATATTGGTACTCACGGCTGCCCATTCCAGGATACTTTTGACTTACGAAGCACTATGACGGGTTTTTGCACAGCTTCTACTAAAACTCACTGATTCTAAAATTAATATTTTTAGATCAAAATCAGAAACCAGGAATCTCCTCTTCGTCTCTCCCTCACTCGGTTGACTCCTGCTACTTCTCTGTCTGGCTATGTTCACCAAAACTGTCTGTGCTTAGCAGGTTTTATAGTTCTGCGTGTGTGAATGTTTTATCTATGCTTTCCTGCAAGCTCGTTTCGATTCTCGCTCTTGCCTTTCGCTTTCGTCCTCGTCTCTCGGAACGTGTTTCAATCTCCAAGTTCCAAAAGTTCTTTCACGACCACCCGATCGCTGAGGATTCGAAATACGGACTGAACTCTACTGTATCTTAAATTGAACTCCACTCTACCGTAACGTGATCTGCACTCTCTCATACCATAACGTGAACTGCTTCTCGTCTTGCAAATCCGAGCGCTGCATATGCCATTTTTTAGGGCTTCCGACAAAGAAAACAATGCTCTGCTTATGTACCGCCGTAAGAATATATTTCTCAAACAATTTATATTTTCAAATTTACCATTAATGTGTTAATTAATTGGCATTACAGTATAATATTTAAGACAATTAAAAGATTCAAGCATATGGTGAAAATTACGCTTATACCAAACAACAATGTCCAGATGTACATATGAAAAGAAGTACAAATACCAACCGTAAAATGTATTAATCCCCTAAAACTACCTCTCATAATAAAATACAAAATTTGATGTAAGAAAGATTAAAATAAAACGATATCTGACTGACTTTTTTTCTTGAAAATGGTTAAATTGTTATCGATCATAAAGGATAAAAAAACTTCGTTTCGAATAATAACCAACCATTTTATTATAAATATCATCACAATTTCACTTGAATCATATTAATTATATGAAATTTTATCTGAATATTATGTATTAACATGTTATTTATTTTTTTACCCCACATGACGGTTCAACGCAAGCCCAATATGAATATAATATTATGATGAACATTTAAATACACTTCCTTTACTATTTTTAATTTTTCCATTACATGTCTGCGCATCGGATTGAACTTGCTTCGCCTCCACTCTTACTAGTATTTATCTCTCGTGAGAAAGTCTGTTAGGTTTCGAAACTTCACTGTTGTGACATAATTCTCCAAAGTTTTGTCAACTGACAAGTGCAGTTGTGTGGCTCTAGGCTCTTCTTCGCACCTGACGAAAGGAACAAGGATCCCAGAAACGTTGTGTGGTATTTATATTATCACTTTTTAGTTTGACATGGCTACCTTTCTTATTCATAATTCTTCAAAGTTTGAGACTGTTATTTCTCCCGTACTACAATGAACAGTAGCATTTTCATGGAGTAAATGTAAACTTCGTTTAAGAGACTGTTCTTTGAAATCAGTTTGCATCCTGTCTGGGCAATTCTTGCATTTCTTAATTGTCCTGGATATACATATCATATAAGTTCTAAAATAACACAATTTAAATGTATACATTTAATAATTTCTTTAGTGTTTTTGAAATTTGCCGTACATATCAATTGTTATTTTCCGTATTTTTAAAGTTGTTAGTGTTATTTTTACTTAAACCAAAATAGATTCTATTTATTATCAAAATAAAAATAAATCTATGGTGTTGGTAGTTAAATATCTTTATTAAGAAAAATTCATATAATACAATCCCAGTGCAGTAGTAGCAGGAACATAAAACTATTCATATTAAACATAAAATTATGAGCTTGTGGGGACGAATATTCCGTGCCTCCACGCGAGCAAGAGAATCCCGTTACGCACCCCGCTAGGGGATGCAAACAACGCTCCCCACCAAGTAACAGGACCCTACCGAGCACCTACAGCGTGCACGCAGAGAGAGCCCATTCTGTTCCCGGCATTCGCGCGACACTAATCTCTGCTTCGGAACAACGGCCAGAGTCGCACCACGTGGTAGAATAAAGTATTAGTTTAGGAGACTAGACTTATTGTTCTCGGCTCCGGGTATCCTAACCCTGCGCGAGTCTCGCCTATATTGGTGACCCCGACGATGGACATTTTAAACAACAAAATCGCCGAGCTACAGCAGCAGACCGCAAAGCTGAAGGAGGATCCACGTGGGAAACACCAGGACGCAGCACAGGTCTGCAGGATCACACTGAAACTGCCGGCTTTCTGGGCGGACAATACGGACGTCTAGTTCGCCCAGGCGGAAAGCCAGTTCGCCATCGCCGGCATCACGCAGGACGCCACCAAGTTCAACCACATCGCAGCTCACCTCGAACAAAGATGGGCTGCGGAAGTCCAGGACATCCTCGTCAGCCCGCAGGCAACAGACAAGTACGAGTGTTTAAAGAAAGCGCTGATACAGAGTCTTTCGCCTTCACAAGAACGAAGAACTAGGTTGCTGCTCAGTGAAGTCGAACTTGGTGACAGATCGCCCTCGCAGTTCTTGCGGTACCTCGGCAGCCTAGTAGGGGCTACTTAAGTGTCGGACGATTTCCTGCGGATGTTGTGGCTGCAGCGCCTGCCGGCCTACGTACAGGTCGCGGTCCAAAGTCATTTAGACGCACCGCTCACCATGGCCGCCCAAATCGCTAATAGGCTTATGGAGATTCCAGCACCCGGTCTTCCACCGCACGTCCACGCTGCCAGCACGACTTCACAGTCCACCATTCAGGCAGATGAACTCAGCCCATCATCCCCTAGCCTCGAGCAGCGCCTGGAGGCGCTGACCGCGGAGGTCGCAGCCCTGCGAGGCGACCGAAGGCCGCTAGCACGCCGCCAGCCGCCCGAACAGCAGCGTGGCCGCCGCGACAACGTCAACACCGGGAAATGCTAGTAACACAGACGGTTCGGTAGCCGGGCTCAACGCTGCGAACCCCCGTGCAGCTACATCCAGGGAAACGAGTAAGGCGGCCGGCTATTCCGGCTGCCCATGCAGTGGACGCCGTCTCGTCGTTAGGGAGCAGACCAGCGGTCATGGGTTCCTAGTCGACACCGGTTCCGACTTATGCTGCTTCCCGCGCAACCTACTCAAGGGCCAGCTCGCGGCCACCAACTACAAGCTCAGCGCCGCGAACAGCAGTACTATCAACACGTACAGCTGCCTACCCATGCGTATCGACCTGGGGCTGCACCGGGTGTTCGTATGGCGTTTCGTCATCGCGGACGTCGCGTTGCCAATAATCGGCGCTGATTTCCTGGCACACTTTGGCCTTCTACCAGACTGTCGAAGCGGGCGCCTACTCGACGGGACGACGGGCCGCGCCGTAAGCGCGAACAAGGACCGATCGCCGCAATCCAGCGTCAGGGTGCTGACGACGTGCTCGCCATACCAGGACCTCCTGAGACGATTCCCGGAGCTCACGCGCCCGGCCGGCGCGCCCCGCGTTGTTCGCCACACCACGGTTCACCACATCCGGACGACGCCAGGGCCCCCAGTTTCCTGTAGACCACGACGCCTGGCACCGGAGCGGCTCCACATCGCACGGGCAGAATTCGAGGCCACGCTCGCCGACGGCACCGCGCGACGCTCGAAGAGCCCGTGGGCATCGCCGCTTCATCTCGTGCCTAAGAAGAAAGACGGAGAATGGCGCCCATGCGGTGATTATCGCGCACTGAACGCGCGAACCGTCCCAGACAGGCATCCCGTTCGGCACGTACAGGACTTTGCCTTGAGCCTTCGGGGAAGCCAAATATATTCTGTCGTCGACCTCGTTAAGGCATACACACAGATGCCTGTGCACACGACAGACATCCCGAAAACGGCCATAACCACGCCGTTCGGGATGTTCGAATTCCCGTTCATGACCTTTGGGCTAAGAAATGCGGGGCAAACGTTCCAGAGGTTCATGGACGAGGTGTTACAGGGGCTGGACTTCTGCTTCCCGTACATCGACGACATCCTAATCTACAGCCCGTCTCCAGAGCAACACCGGGAACACCTGCGGACTGTTTTCCGCCGGCTGTCGCAGCACGACATAATCGTCAACGTGGAAAAGAGCGTGCTGGGGCAGCAGGCCGTAACCGTCCACGGCTACCACGTTTCCTCGGAAGGCGTAAGCGCACTACCAGAACGTGTCGCCCATCCAACGCCAGAGAGCTCCGTCGCTTCTTGGGAATGATAAATTTCTATCGTCGTTCCTTGGAGAAATACAAGGCATCGCTCGCCAACGCAACGATGCTGGCTCACCCGGACCCGACGGCACAGCTCGGGTTTTTCACCGACGCGTCGCAGAATGCAGTCGGCGCCAGCTTGCTGCAGCAAGTGGGAGGAGGCCTTGACAGCAGCCCATAGCCCGGTGGATCTCAGCCGCATCGCCCACCAGCAAGCCGAGGACGACGAGTTACACGCCACTGGGAGACTTAACGACGCCGTCAGCTCGTTTCCGTCACATACACATTGACATCGTGGGTCCACTGCCACCAGCAGGCTGTTACCGGCACCTCCTAACTGCGATCGACCGTGCATCGCGTTGGCCAGAAGCTTATCCACTGGAGCGAATCACCACAGAAGCCGTGGCCAACGGCCTGCTCCACGGCTGGATCTCGCGCTATGGCTGCCCAGAGCGTGTTACTACTGAGCAAGGACGGCAGTTCGAGTCCGATCTGTTTCAGGCACTGGGGAAGTACACGGGCTGGCAGAGGTCCCGCACGACGCCGTACCACCCACAGGCTAACGGGCTAGTAGAACGGCTCCATAGGCAGCTGAAGGCAGCGATAATGTGCCATGAATGCGCCTCCTGTCTCGACGCCCTCCCGGTCGTCATGCTCGGGATTCGTACCGCCTTCAAGGAAGATCTGCAGACATCGGCAGCCAAACTGGTGTTTGGAGAACCGCTACGTCAGTTACATTCCCCTCCAGAAAGGAGCTACCAATTCTGACATTGTTACATTGTAAATTTTGTTAAGTTAAGTTAAGGCATAAGAAGCTCGCATGCAATATTTGTCTTGGACACAAATATTAGTAGGCGATAGCACAACTGAACAACAGCGAGTCAGCCCCTCGTGACTCTGACTCGCACGTTGCCCTATGTTCACCCTCGTGACGATAACTCACGAGCTGCTAATGTATAAAAACCCCATGTCACATCCCCTCTGGAGTTCATAATTACATCGAGGCTGAACCAGAGAGGTTTGATTAACAATAAAGTCTTTAAAACCCACTTGTTGTTAAGTCTACTTCTTTTCCTGAAACAAGCTAGGCGCTGCATCATCGGTCCGAACTTGAGGACCAAGCTGCCATCTTACGAAGAAGGTGACATATTTAACTGGGGGCTCGTCCGGGATAGGCAAGTCGTCTATCCTAGCCAGATTGACGGAACGCTGTTAGCGCCGAGCAACAACTTCTTCTCCAATTAAGAAGCCTTTTCGCCTGCCTGCCGACCAGCCTGCTGCCTATCCGATTCTACTGCAGCCAGCTCCAGAAGGACGAAGAAGACGTGCAACATTTCATCACTGAAGGAAGATGCTGACATCGCTGATCATCCTTTCCTGCCTGTGAGTGAGTTTTCATAAAGATTTTATTGTCAGTGGCGTGTGTAAAAGTGTTTAGGCGTAGTCAAGAAAGATTTTCTGCCCATATCGCTTTTCCCACAATTCAAATTCTGTGAACTCATAGTCAGCTTTTCTGGTTCATATCATTTCTTTTGGATTTCATTTACGCGAATATTTTTTTTTGTCCAACATAAAATGGCTGAATCTGAATTTATCTCCAAATTTGAATATGCACACATCCAGTTGCTGCCAGAATTTGATGGTACTTCTGCATGCAGCTTAGACTATTTCATAGCTAGGTGCGATTCATTTTTGAGCAATTTTTGTAAGCCTGCTACATTTCCTAACGCGAATTTAATCAACGATTTCTTTTTTAATGTAGTAAAGTCTAAGGTGAAACGTGATGCTTGCAGTATATTAGATATAGATGCGAACAGCAGTTATGACAAATTCAAAGAGAAACTCGTTAGGAAATATGGTGATGTTAAAAACGAACAAATTCTATTAAAGGAAACTTCTAATTGTTTTCAAAAATATAATGAAACTTATGTAAATTATCATGAGCGATTAGATTCCCTAGTTTTACGCTATAAAAGTCTTTGCAAAATAAACTATAGAGATCAGATTTTAGAGTTAAAATTGAAAGAGATAGATGAACTTAGTCTAAATACATTCAAAGCCGGTATTTTAGAACCATATAGATCATATTTGAGATATGCTCAGGTCTCCGATCTAGGGCACGCTTTAAGAATCTGTAGGTCGTATGACAATGATAGAGCGTATGAAAATTACATGGACCAGTTGAGGGGTTCCCAGAAACCACTTTGCCCGTCATTCAACAAACTCAATCATTCTAAACCGCTGTTCAATAAACCTGGAAATCCAATGCATAACCCATTTGCTTTCATTAGCCAGAACAGGCCACATCCCCAAAACATACCACATTTTGCACCTAAGTCAGCATCGCAGATCCAATCCAACAATCAAACTAGATTTATCCTACCAAGTCAAGTACAACACGACTTCATGACTTCGTCGCGAAAAAAACACACAACCTCCAAGAATACTGAATCGTCCCTATCCTACACCAAGTAATATTGGAAAACGTTTCCAAAGCAATCTGCCACGCCCTATGTCCGGTATCTCCACCATTAGAACTAATTTAAATGCCCACGTAGAAGCTGATGATGAGACTGTATCAGAAAACATTCTGCTAAACGATATAGCACCCTATCCTTCAGAACCGGAATATGATGATTATTATTATTCACCGTCCGAAAATGTTGAAATAGAAAACGAATACGAAAATCAGGATTTTCACTTGGCACAGCCATACCATTGGAAGACCTAAATAATATTTACAATGCACCACAATTGCCCTTTATAAACCTATTTGGACTCAAAATTCTTATCGACAGCGGCGCATGTAATTCTATGATGAATCCTACTACTGCTTACGGTTTATTCCCTGATTATATTTTTAAAGAAGCATTTTGTATTCAGTCCGTCCATGCAGAAACAGTAGGTAGCGACAATGTTCGGTTTCCCATCTTTTGCGAGCATGACATAAATATCCCAATTAATTTCAGAATAATGCAATGGCATAAGTACTTCGATGCCTTAATTGGCACGGCTGACTTTGTCAAATTAGGAGCAAAGATTAATTATGTTAATAACACAATCACCTTAAAGAATAAAGCCATACCGTTTCATTTACACTCCCCCCGTAAACAGGAGGATTTCAAAAATGACTGTAATTCCCAATCTATAACAATTCCCATAAATGTAAAACAGGGTGATGTGTATGTTCCTCACTTTGTTCATAATGGTCTCTATTTTTCCGACGCCATTCTTCATGCAGAAAATTACCAAGTACAATACCCGACCGAAAATCAACTAGACTTAGATTTTGAAGAACCAGTGTTCGTGGAACCAATTGATCACATAGAGATGCTACCTTTAGAAATAAATTCAATCACGGATACTGATATAACCGAATATCTTCGCACGCAACACGCAAATGATCTCGAAAAGGAAGCTATCTTTGACCTATGCTCACAGTACTCCGATGTATTTTACTTCCCAGGATGTGACCTATCCTTTACGAATATGGTCAAACATTACATTAGGACTACAGACGAAGATCCGGTACATCATAAAAATTACCGTTATCCACCAAAATAAGCAACATAATCGGTAAAGAAGTAGAGAAACTTCTAGATCAGGGCATAGTAACACACAGCGAATCTCCCTACTGCAACCCCGTTTGGGTTGTACCAAAGAAGCCAGACGCTTCTGGGGAAAAAAGGTGGAGACTTGTTATCGATTTCCGAGACCTTAATAAGAAAACTATTGAGGACAAATATCCACTTCCAAAGATTGAGGAAATTTTAGATAATCTGGGTCGTTGCCAGTATTTCAGCACGTTATATTTGGCGCAGGGGTTTCATCAAATTGAGATGGACCCCCGATCTGTCGAAAAAACAGCATTTTCGATCAATAATATGCACCTGATGTTTAAACGCATGCCTTTTGGGCTCCGTAATGCCCCTGCGACGTTTCAAAGGGTCATGGACAATGTCCTACGTCCCTTTCTGTATAAATTTTGTTTTGTGTATATCGACGACATAATTGTTTACAGTAAGTCGCTAGAAGAACATGTCCATCACTTGTCATTAGTATTCCAGAAACTCAGGGAAGTAAATCTTAAGATACAACTAGACAAAACAGAATTCTTTCATAAAGAAGTTGCCTTTTTGGGCCATGTCGTCTCACAAGACGGTATAAAACCAAACCCCATCAAAATTAAAGCTATAAAGGAATATCCGATTCCTAAAACACAGAAGGAAATTAAACAATTTTTAGGCCTAACAGGGTATTACAGGAAATTCATAAAGGATTTCGCCAAGATTGCGCAACCCATCACCCGATGTTTGAAGAAGGGCGCGAAAATTAATACTGAAGATTCTGACTACAGAAGTGCTTTCGAGACACTAAAAACTCTTCTAATAAACAGTCCAATTTTAGCCTATCCAGATTTCAATGAAAAATTTACATTAACAACTAATGCCTCGAATTTTGCCATCGGAAGCGTGCTGTCCCAAAAGGGGCACCCAATATCATACTTTTCCAGATCCTTGAATCCTGCAGAGAGAAAATATTCGACAATAGAAAGGGAATTACTCGCTATTGTAAATAGCTGCAAACATTTTAAACCATATTTATGGGGCAGACAATTTCAAATCGAATGTGATCATAGACCCTTACAATGGCTTTTTAGCCTAAAGGATCCCAGTTCAAGACTCTATCGTTGGAAGATCAAGCTAGGAGAATTTGATTACGACATCAAATATGTAAAGGGAAAAACTAATTACGTAGCCGATTCCTTATCTAGAATAGAGATAAATGCGAACGAAGAAACGGTCTCGAACGTCGCTATTAACGAAGACATGACATACCAGGAGGAAATCGATAACATGACTATTCACTCTAATGCCGAAGATCCAATATTCACACTAAAAGCATCAGGTAGAAATCTAAACTCTAACCGTAATCAAATTTTAGTCAAATACGGAAATGCACCGAAAATTCTAGAGCAAAAACTTTTTAAGAAATTCACGCGCCATACCCTAATAGTCACTAAACATAATTTCTACCAAGACTTGCAGAAATTCCTACTCAAGACAATTATCACCTCAAACAAATACGCTATTTATTTTTGTGACGAATCAATAGAAATCCCTTTCATCAGAGCATGCCAAAAATTGTTTACATCCGAACTAATAATAATCAGGTCCCCAAAAATTTTAGAAGACGTGGAAAATTCCGAGAATCAACAACAGATAATTAGACAATACCACTCCATAAATCATAATGGTATAAACGAAACTATTGATCATCTACAATTAAAATATTACTGGCCCCACCTGAGGGAACAAGTCAGAAGCATCATTAATCAGTGTAATCTTTGTCAGAGAAATAAGTATGAACGGAACCCCAACAAGGTGCAGAACCAAGGCCCCATTGTAGCCAAACACCCTTTTGCGCAAATCCACGTGGATACCTTCCATTTTGAACAGACCCGTATTCTGACAATTCTGGACGTCTTCTCAAAATATGGTCAAGCCTACATATTGCCCAATGGCACCGCACTCGCTGTACTAAACCAATTGCAATTTTACTTCTCACATCATGGATTGCCAAAAAAAATATCCCATGACCATGGAGGAGAATTTGAAAATAATATTATTAAGGATTACTGCAAAGCCTCAAGTATTGAATATCACGCAACCACACCCCTAAATTCCTCTTCTAACTCACCAGTAGAAAGATTCAATTCAACACTACTCGAAAAACTTAGAATCCTTAAACAGAAAGACAAATTCACGCCATTACATCAGTTAATAGTAAATGCTGTCATCAATTACAATTCTTCCATTCATTCCACCACAAAAACCCCGCCATACAACATACTCTATGGGCCGTATTATGATGCATTGAACCATGTTTTCTCCCCTTCTCCTTTAATCGACGAGTACATCCAAAGGCAGAACGATCAATTCCACACCCTGCGAAAAGCCAACCCTGAACCAGTTACTTCCACTTTCAACCATCAATACAACCTCGGAGAAACGGTCTATGTGACAAATCCGCTCACGCGCAATAAGAAATCAAACAATCTTTATAACGAGGGAACAATAACTAAAATCGAGGGGAACAAAATTCATTGCAAGATGAAAAATGGAAAGACTCATATAAGACATTTTAGGGATGTTAAACCTAAGAGGAAATCTATCTCTTTTACAGATACCTAACAGGACACGGGTCAATGAACACCGAAAGGATAGAAACACAAGGTTTTTATGCCGATCCTCTTGGTCAAGCTGTTATTGTCACGAATCACCACAAGTTTTTATTCCACTTTAACTTAACCAAGCTATCTAATTCATATAGCAATCTCTATGTCACTGCCAACGCTCTATTCATGCAAGCCAACAACACCTTTCCCTACCTGTTCCATGAACTGAACAATATTTTAGCAGATACCGAAAATGAAATAAACAAACTTATGCCACCTACTAAGAGAAACAAACGAGGAATAATTAATGGCTTGGGAAACGTAATTAAATTCATCTCGGGAAATTTAGACCAAGATGACTTAGATAACCTCCAAGCTCAATTAAATTCACTCAGAGACAGCCATAACAAAGAAATACAGCATATTAATCAACTAGTATCAATAAGCAATACAATAGCCGACAAATTTTACGCCGAAATGAACCAGGTAAACCTGAATATGGGTATCCTCCAAACAATGTTAAGCAGACACGATTTCGATTTGGGCATACTAGAACATTATCAGTATATATTAATGTGTATAAATAGACTTAGAAAAATCACACAAACTTTAGAAGAAACAATCAGTCTGTCCTTCAACGACATAACAAATGTTAAATTATATTCTAGAAAGCAACTAAATCATTTACATGTAATATATCCAGAAAACGCCATAATACACACTGACCCGTATCATTTATATGAAAATTTGAAACTCACCAAAACACAGGTAATAATAATGGAGGCAGAGCTAATTGTAGTCCTCTCTGTACCCATTACAGATGGTATCAAATATCAATTATATGAGATTTATCCTCTACCTACCATTAATAACATTGTATTTGTGCCCTCTGAGAAATATTATTTGCAAGGTCCTACATCTAGGTGGTCTGGTATCCCTTGTATACGAGGCACGCAATCCTACGTATGTATGTACTACAATGTAAGGTTAACTGCTTGCAATTTAACAAAGACTACCGGTTGTGAGTATGCTTCTGTTGGAAACAACATAAATATATTCCAATCGGTGAACAACGAACATATTCTATTTTTTAGCGCACAGACAGAGGTCTTATTACAGACCTGTACTACCTCACAAACAACAGTACAAATTACAGGTTCATATATCATTTATTCAAATCAGTCTTGCCCAATATCAAGTATGGGGATTACAATCGAACCTAAACCAACTAACTATGTTTATAAGTTCTCCCTTCCTCAAATCCATCTAGAACCTCATATAGCACATAAAATAAATTTCCAATATTCACATCTCGATGTAAATAAACTAAAATTGGATTTACAACCGCTTACTCCCAATACAATAATAACAAAAGAGTTTATATTTACAAATGTAACTACAATATTTCTATCATTTTGTGTAATAATGTTAGTTTTAAGGAAATGTTTGTATGAAAAGTATTTATTTTGTAAACATCAGTGTACAAAAGTTACTGAGGACAGTAACTGCCAACAAAGGGTGGAGGAGTTACATTCCCCTCCAGAAAGGAGCTACCAATTCTGACATTGTTACATTGTAAATTTTGTTAAGTTAAGTTAAGGCATAAGAAGCTCGCATGCAATATTTGTCTTGGACACAAATATTAGTAGGCGATAGCACAACTGAACAACAGCGAGTCAGCCCCTCGTGACTCTGACTCGCACGTTGCCCTATGTTCACCCTCGTGACGATAACTCACGAGCTGCTAATGTATAAAAACCCCATGTCACATCCCCTCTGGAGTTCACAATTACATCGAGGCTGAACCAGAGAGGTTTGATTAACAATAAAGTCTTTAAAACCCACTTGTTGTTAAGTCTACTTCTTTTCCTGAAACAAGCTAGGCGCTGCATCATCGGTCCGAACTTGAGGACCAAGCTGCCATCTTACGAAGAACGTGACATATTTAACTCGTCTGCCCGGCGAATTCTTCACCGCGGAACCCGAGCTTGGCGACCCGACGTCACTCATCCGCCAGGCGACAACAAACATACGGCCCACAACGGCGTCGCGACACTCCCGACCAGGAAGATTCGTGTTCAAGGAGCTGGCGACTTGCACTCATGCTTTTCTCCGTGACGACGGTATAAAGGCCCCCCTTTTTACGCCTTACACGGGACCCTACCGCATCGTCAGCAGGGACGAGAAAACCTGCATGCAAGTCGCGGAGGAACACGAGTTTCACTGGACAGGGTAAATCCGGCCTTCAGAGGAAGCAGTTGGGCCCCCCAGCGTAGCGCCGGCAGCCACGAACGACAGCCCGGTGGCACCACAGGCGACGCTATCCACGCCAGCGCCTAGCAGCGCCTCACCCGCATCGCCTAGCAGCGCCGTCAACTCGCTCGGGGCGCCGGGTCCGTGCCCGGACCGCTACTCGCCCACACCGTAGAACATTTCGCACATTGTTTTGTAAATATTCTGTATATTGTTGTGTATAAATTATGAACATATGTATTTATTATTGTACTGCAATGCGACTCTGGCACAAAACGTATACCCTGACTCCGTCTCTTAACGGGTGGCTGGTGTGGGGATGAATATTCCGTGCCTCCACGCGAGCAAGAGAGTCCCGTTACGCACCCCGCTAGGGGATGCAAACAACGCTCCCCACCAAGTAACAGGACCCTACCGAGCACCTACAGCGTGCACGCAGAGAGAGCCCATTCTATTCCCGGCATTCGCGCGACACAAATCTCTACTTTGGAACAACGGCCAGAGTCGCACCACGTAGTAGAATAAAGTATTAGTTTAGGAGACTAGACTTATTGTTCCCATGCTCCGGGTATCCTAACCCTGCACGAGTCTCGCCTATAAGCTCAATTCACAGATAATCATCATAATGCGTTTCACCGTATGATTTAGATCACTCACATTTAGAAGAAGATGCATCTTTTTACGGACTGTAGTTTCCTGAGTAGGTAAAGGGTGTAATCATTTTAATGCTTATTGTGTGAACAGATGCACTTGTTCCCAGAATTTCAATCTTTGTTAGAATTTCTATAGTATTAATTTGCGACTTCTTGCTGATTTCTTCTACTGTTAATAAGTGAACTGTTTGGTTGTGATTATTCAATCGATATTTTAAAACTAAATTATTATGGTTACCGTTAAAAAGTTTATGTAAAAGAAACTGTTTTAAAAAATATTGTAATTGGAACAAGAATTGGCCATGACTTATTTACACATTATCCTAATTACATGCTTTTGACCTTATGTTCTATACCTTTGGAGTCACCCAAAAAAGTTATTCTATCGTTGTTTCTAGAATGTAATTGAAATGAAATAAATTAAAACGTAAAACTCACTTCAAACCAATGCTAAAGTTGGCTCTGTAGGTGTATATATACTTCGATTTTGATGATCGAGTGCTTTTGAACGAGTAGAGCAGAGCAAGCAGAGCGGAAAGAATAGCCAGACGCTCCACAGTAACGTCTCGTGCGCATGTATGCTGATTACTGTAAAATATAATGTGGTGGTGAATAATTAATTGGTGTATTTATTTAAAAAGCCAAACAATCCCCTATAAGAATTGGTGACCCCGACGTGATTAGTGCAGTTACAGCCAGGATTCAAACGGATTCTAATGGAACACGTGGACGAGAGAAAGCCGAAAGAAGATTCATCGCAAACCGTCTCGTTGAAGTATACGGATGTGGTGAGTGTAAAAATTCCACCATTCTGGGTAGAGAAACCGGAAATTTGGTTCTATCAAGTCGAAGCTCAATTTCTTATCTTCTATATAATAAAAAAGGATGTATATTTGTATGTATGTATGTATTTACGTTGTTCTTTATACAACTTTTATAGCGTGGACAGAATGCAACAAAAATTGGTATACGTATTCTGCCAAAATCGAGAACCGGTACTGTGGGGGTGACAAACCCATAGCCTAAAGGTCGAAAGAATTGTAGTTGATTTATTTTTACGAATTTTCCCATAAGAGTTAATGTTATAATTTAGTGTAAAATTAATGCGCGCCAAGAGACCGTGACATCACATTTATCCGTTGGCGCGTGATACAAACGAGACTTTCACGCGAGACATTCACGCGCCATAAAAGTATAGTTCCTGTTTTTTGTAATGAAAAAAAGCAGAAATATTTTCATTGAGTAAAAAGTATAAATATATCCATCAATGTTCCATCGAATTATACTAGAAAACAATATATGAAATACTTTACTATTCATGCGGAAAATGTTAGTTAATTTAGTGAGTGCAATATGGCCACCATTTCTTTACATTTGGAATGTAGCCATCAATTTCATCAGCATAATCTTTCGTAATGTCTGAATACAGATGGACAGTTATATCCTGCTATACACAAGTATACACAAGAGTATATTTAAGTATTCTATTCGTAAAGAGATTCAAGGTATGGTAATGATACTATAAAATTCAATGTATTTCTTAGCTTTTAAATTAACATCGGTCGAAAGTATGTACGGGACTAGGAACATTTACATTGAATTATAAGTGTAATTACTGTACTTTATGCAACGTATTTCTCGAAATAATAAGTTTAATTATAACCAGCAACAATATGAAAGGTTATACAATCCGTCCAACTAATGTTATTTTAAAAAACTTGACTTTTAACGGGGCATATTTAACGGGATCACGGACCAATTATATCTTGTGCCCAATTATATCTTTCTACATTCACTGGAGGAGACTAAGAATGATGGAAAACACAATCCCTAATACTTCTTAATCATTATAATTTGATAGATTTTAAATCTGCATAAACTGACGTATTCTTGAAGTGAAAGTCATGAAAAAAATTTGGTTATGTATGTATCATTATAATTTCACATATTTCATTCTAAATGTTTAAAGTCTAAGGGAGTAATTCCAAGTGAGAACTGTTAAATATAAATTCAGTGCAATATCGTTAATATTTTCTATTTGAGAGTTGACGCATATCGTAATGTATTGCATTCCTTATACAATGCTACCAACGTCAGAGAGTAGAATCCACCAAAGGGTACTTTGACTCCTTTCAGTTATCTGGAGTATATATGGTTATATTCATAACGGTTTTGGTTGTATACCACAAATGTAGCGGTGTATGTTTTACACAAAAAAAGTGATGATATACATTACTCTATTTTCTTATTATTAATTTATAAAACAGATGTAAAATTTTCATTTTAGAAATATGATTTTTTTAAATAGCAGACAGTGATATTCAATATTTAATATTTATACACACACACATATATATGTATATATATATATATATATATTGTTCAATAAATATATATATATATATATATATATATATATATATATTAGATATAGGCTCATATCCTCATTTTTATGAAGTAGGTTTTATAGCCAAATACTGACAAAAAGAAGTGATGATATACATTTGTCTGTAATAGGATAATACTTTTATTATTAATAATTTTAAAACAGATGTAAATTTATCATTTTAGAAATTTTTTAAATTAAGTTGTTTCAAATGTGACATAGTCAAAATTATTAACTCACTTGGTTACAAATGATCAGCTGACTAACATTCAGCCAACAGAGGTGTGACTGGTTTGTAATAATTCAGGATTATTTAATCACTTATGGCTATTTACAAATTCATATATATACACGAACTTATTTGGATTGATAATCAGCCAGAGAGTAGATGACATACCATAAATCTGTATAAGGTATGTGTATATACATTACTTAAAAGACTTCCCAAATTTGTATATATATAATTTTTCCAGCTGAAAGTTATGTTAATAATATTTTTCAATAAATATATATATTAGGTATATGCTCATATCCTCATTTTTATGAAGTAGGTTGTTTTATTATTCATATAGCTCTCTTTTGAATTTTTATATTTTAACTATAAGAAACATACAAAATAAGTGATGAGATACATTTGTCTGTATTAGGATATTTTTCTTATTATTAATTTACAAACAGATGTAACAGATGTGAAATTTTCATTTTAGAAATAAATATTTTTTAAATATTAGACAGTTAATAATAATGTTCAATAAATATGTATATCAGGTATAAGCTCATATCCTTATTTTTATGAAGTAGTTTTTTTATTATTCATATGGCTATCTTTTGAATTTTTTATATTTCTAAACTATATTAAAATAACCAAATACAGTGAAAAGAAGTGACGATATACATTTGTCTGTAATTGGATAATATTTTTATTATTAATAATTTTAAAAACAGATGTAAATTTATCATTTTAGAAATTAAGTTGTTTCAAATGTGTCATAGTCAAAATTATTAACTCATTTGGATAGAAATGATCAGCTGATTAACATTCAGGCAACAGCAGTGTGACTGGTTTGTAATAATTCAGGATTATTTAATCACTTATGGCTATTTACAAATTCATATATATATATATATATATATATATATATACACTAACTTATTTGGATAGGTAACGAGCCAGGGTGTAGATGGCATACCATAAATCTGTATACAATATATATAATTTATTCATGTATTTTACTTAAAAGACTTCCAAAACTTATATATAAATAATTTTTCCAGCTCAAAGTTATGCTTTCAAATGTTTACTTTGCATTGTTGCTTAGAATTGTAAAAAATTACATATGTGAATTTAAAAGGCTCTTCCCAAATTTGGAATCTAAATTAATGTTTACTATGTCCAAAAATCATCTGATTTAGATAAAATTTATGAAATTCTATATACTATCCCATTTGGAAAGTAAAAAAGTACAGAGATCAGATTACATGATGAATGTTGATGTGGTTTAGTTACATAAAAATATCCGAAAAATACATGTTTACCGGCAGTTTAAATATATTTCTGGAACAATGAAATTAATAAAATTTCTCTACATGTTCTCCGTGCTTAATTTCAATCCCTTTTGGGATTGGGAGGGGAGCTCCCCTTACGGGTTTGGGGTGGAGTGGCATTACATAAAAATAATGCAAAAGCAATCAAGATTGGAGTCGAATTCAGGGTTATGTATGTCATTGAATTTGATTATGACATTCTCTTTAATCCACGGGCACGGACGGGGTGGAATTTTTAAAAAGTATTAAATCGTCGATATTAACGTGGAATAAATAAATGTCAGGGCCATTAGCGTTGATAGTATTTCTACCGATGTTGTTTGTAAAATTTCAACCCCTTTCAGCGTGAGAGGGGAGAACGCTTAAGGGTGGGGGATGAAATATTCTAACATCCTACGACAACCGATATTTGATTCGGATAAATATTTTTGGGGGTCAAAGAGTTGATAATGTTTCTAGCAATTTATATTTTTTCAACCCCTTAAAGCATGGTAAAGGAGCACCCTTAGGGTGGGTATGGAAGGGCGTTACAAGGAAATAACGGGAAGACAACCGAGATTGGAGTCAAAACCAAGGTTATGGATGTCGCCGAGTTAAATTATGACGACCAATTTGCTCATTTAACCCCCAGGATTTGGGTGGTTAGGGGTGGATATTTTGAAACATGCAATCACGGCGGTTATTAGCGTAGAATAAATATTCTCAAGGGTTAATTAGATTGATTGTATTCCTACTGATGTTGTGTGTGTAAGATTTCAACCTTTATCTTGCAGAACTCAAGGAGTATATTTAAGAAGAAATTAGGAGGTATGTTTGTTGCGACTGATGCAATAAAATTCAATGTATTTTATAGATTTTCAATTAATGCACTATCGGTCTAAACAATGTACGGAACAGTTAGATTTACTTTTTCGGTTTTATATAAATAAGTACACGGGCAACGCCGGCACCCAGCTAGTAAGTAATATTGTTCGCGAAGAGACGAAATTTAACTACTTGATAGCACAGCTCGAACCCAAATTTATAGAGCATGTATGGGACATTATTCAATCGGAAAGACTAGATAAATATACAGCAGCTAAAGAAAGACTTCTAAATACGTTCCGAGAAAGCGAAGATACGCGCATTAAGCGTTTGCTGACATCGTTCGAAATCGGAGACGAGAAACCTAGCCAATTCTTACGTAGAATGAAGACCTTAGCGGGATCAGAGGTTACGGAAAAAGTTCTGAAAACCTTGTTGAGATGAACCGAGCATCGCACATTTATGCGGTTTCGGGAAGTAAGGAAACGGACCTAAATCATAGAATTGCGGAATTGGAGAAACGCATAGAAATTTTAATGCTAGACAACCAAAAACGTCATAGAAGCCGAAGTACGAGTAGAAATCGGTATAATCGGAATTATAACCCGAAAGGAAAATATTGCTTCTACCATTTCAAATTTAGGGATGAATGTCAGCCTAATAAATGTAAACAACCTTGCTTATGGAATGCGGAAAACTCCAGCCAGCAGTAGAGATTGCGGCTGCAACTGCTGCTGAGAATTCCCCAGGTAGCCGCAGTTTTCGACTGTTTGTTAAGGACAGAAAAACTGGACTTAAATTTCTGGTGGACTGTGGAGCTGACGTTTCAATTATTCCATGCTCAGATGCAGCTAAACCGAGTAATACGTCATATAAATTGTACGCTGCGAATAATTCAGAAATTCCTACGTATGGATTCCAAATTATGAATTTAGACTTGGGTGGGCTTACGTAGACAATTTCAATGGCCATTCATTGTCGCAAAAGTCGGAAGAGGAATATTAGGGGCAGATTTTCTAAATAAATATGATTTAGTTATCGATATCAAACGAAGAAAATTGGTTGCTGGAGTGACACAGCTTTATGTTCATGGTGAAGTCTCTGCCATCAATACCAAAGAAATTGTTTGCTCACTAGCACAATCTAAGTTTACAGACCTGCTATCTAAATATCAGAGTATTACAACACCGGCATTAATTCCAAATCGTGTAAAACATGATGTTAAACATCATATTGTGACCAAAGGACAGCCAGCTTATTCTAAGGCAAGACCTCTGGATCCTAAGAAATTTGCAGAAGCGAAGAAAAAATTCCAGTATATGCTGCAGAATGATGTAGTTCGTCCTTCATCATCGCCGTGGGCCAGTCCTCTCCATATTGTGCCAATGAAAGATGGTTCGTTTAGAGCTTGTGGTGATTATCGACAGATAAACGATAAAACTATTCCGGATCGATATCCAGTTCCTAGAATAGAAGATTTCCACCAAATCCTTCCAGGAAAAAAAGTTTTTTCTAAAATTGATTTGTTCAAAGCGTATTACCAGATCCCAATAGCAGAAGAAGATAAAGCAAAAACAGCTGTAATAACACCATTTGGTTTATACGAATTTAATGTAATGAGTTTTGGATTGCGTAATGCATCATCTACATTTCAACGCTTCATAAATCAAGTTCTCCAAGGTTTAGATTTTACTTTTCCGTACGTAGACGATATATTGATAGCTTCTTCATCGTTGGAAGAACATCGAACGCACCTTGCCTTGGTTTTCGAGAGATTGCAAAATTATGGTCTTCGTATTAATATATCCAAGTCTATATTAGGCCAAGACAAGATCGAATATTTAGGCTACTATATTACGGAAAAAGGATCGGAACCACTGATGGAAAAGGTAAAGGCTATCCAGGAATACAGTTTGCCTCAAACAATTTCAGAATTAAGAACATTTTTAGGGATGGTTAACTATTATCGGCGTTATTTGAAGGATGCCGCACAGACGCAGGCTATCCTGCATGAATACCTGCGTGGTGCTAAGAAGAGAGATAGAATAAAAAAAAATTGGACAGAAGAAGCCAGAAATAATTTCGAAAAATGCAAACAAGATTTGGCAAGCTCTACACTTCTGACATTTCCTAATCATGAACTACCTCTCAGCTTAAGTACAGATGCATCAAATACCGCAGTCGGAGCAATGTTACAACAATTAGAAAAAGGAAGTTGGAAACCGATCGCATTTTTTTCAAAAAAACTGTCAAGTGCACAACAAGCATATAGTGCATATGATCGTGAATTGTTAGCAATTTACCTTGCAGTGAAACAATTGAAATATCTGTTGGAAGGTCGTAATTTTACCATACTGACGGATCACAAACCTTTGATTTTTGCGTTTCAACAAAAAATGAAAAAGCTTCACCGAGACAACTACGACATCTACAGTATATATCTCAGTTTTCGACAAGAATTCAACATGTAAAAGGAGAAGAGAACGTAGTTGCCGACGCGTTATCCAGAATTAATGAAGTGTCACTTGTTGATTACGAGAAAATAGCGGAAGCTCAAACTTCGGATGAGGAGATCGAAAAACTATTGCAAGAAAAGACGTCGAACATCACATTGAAAAGGTACCCGCTTGCTTCAGGGAAGTTCTTGTGGTGTGATACATCCACTTCAAACATTCGACCAGTAATACCAGCAAAATTCCGAAAAACAGTGTTTCACCAAACGCACAATTTATCTCATCCAGGTGTGAAAGCGACTGTCAAACAAATAACAGAACGGTTTTTATGGCCAGAAATTAAAAATGATGTCAGAAAATGGACGCAGGCATGTATTAATTGTCAGAAGAATAAAGTAATTAGACACACAAAATCGCCAATTCAGCCATTTTCAGAACCAGACGGAAGATTTCAAGTAATACATTTAGACATTGTAGGACCACTACCACCATCAGAAGGTAACTCCTACTGCGTTAGGAGATTTACTAACTGGATGGAGGTCGTACCTACAAGCAACATCATGGCGGAAACAATCGCAAGAGTTTTTTACGAAAAGTGGATTGTAAGATTTGGAGTGCCGATACAAGTGATTACGGATCAAGGAAGACAATTTGAATCGTCGTTGTTCCGTAATCTAGCAGCCATTTGTGGAATAAAAGTACAACACACTACGGCATATCATCCGCAAGCAAATGGAAAACTTGAGAGACTCCATAGAACCATGAAAACTGCAATCAAAGCTCATAACAACGTAAAATGGACACAATCACTACCTACGATTCTATTAGGACTTCGAGGTGCTATCAAGGAAGACGTAAATCACAGCATAGCACAGATGGTATACGGGAAGACAATCCGCCTTCCTGGTGAATTGTTTAAAGAAAAGAAGTTTCCAGACAGCGCAGAAACATTTGTCACCGAGCTCATCCGGACGATGAAATCGCTTAAACCAGTGCCTATAATGTACAAAAATAAGCAAAATGTATATGTGCATAGAGACTTATGGACCTCAACGCATGTATTCATTCGTAATGATCGCATAAGGAAAGGGCTGGAACCTGCATATGACGGACCATTTTTGGTCAAACAACGTAGTGGCAAATTTTTCACACTGCTTGTTAATGGCAAGCAGATAAATTTTTCTGTTGACAGGTTGAAACCCGCTTACCTATTGGCTGTGGAAGAACCTGCCCAAATCAACCCAGTTCCAAAACATGCAGCTGGTAATGGACCATCAACACCATCGCCGCCAGGTGAAAAACAGAAGACAAGAAGCGGCAGGGAAATCAAAAAACCTGCTAGAGTCCTGAAAGTTGTTTTTTGTAAAGACGGTGCAAAACTGAACTAACATATGTGATGTTTTTACTGAGAGGAGAGTGATGTAGGTGTACATATACTTCGATTTTGATGATCGAGTGCTTTTGAACAAGTAGAGCAGAGCAAGCAGAGCGGAAGGAATAGCCAGACGCTCAACAGTAACGTCTCGTGCGCATGTATGCTGATTACTGTAAAATATAATGTGGTGGTGAATAATTAATTGGTGTATTTGTTTAAAAAGCCAAACAACCCCCTATAGCTCTATTGCCTTGTCGCGATGTAAACAATGATGACGTTACAAAACGAAGTTGGAATTTTAAATTAAAATATAATAAGTCTGTGTTAAAAATTTGCAAATTGAAAAAAATAGCGGAATAAATTAAAAATGAAGTTATAATATAAATACCATTAAACAATAAATAAAAAATCCTTTATTAATCCTCAAATGATGTAAAAATAAACTAGCTTTCGCCTTTTTCCTAAGCCATATTCATCTGTTATTTGTATAAAAATTACATATTTACAATATATGCCACATTGTTCTAAGTACGTGGCATTCGTGTCACGTATAATCTCACAATTTTATGTTATTTGAGGACCAATAAAGGTCTTTTAATTTATCATTCATTTGATAATAGTGTTTATCCTGAATTTCTATACCACACAACGTTTCTGGAATCTGTTCCTTTCGTACTCACGGCTTTCGATTTTGTAATGACTTCATTTTGTGTGTTATTTGCCTATTTTATTAAATTAGCATATAGTTGGAATTTATTACAGAACTGGATATTTAGCAGCAAAGACGATCATCTTACAAATAGTGTAGGATGTTTGTCGTAAGTAAAATTTATTGTTTTTGAGTGTAATAACACTTTTTTGAGTTTTATATCGTTTTAGTAATTGGAATTTTTAACCCCATAATAACACCTCAATAATCTTGTACTCTGGAATACACGATTTAAGACAAGTTTACTGGCAGATAACTACTTGGATTAATAGTCACTTTTGATATACACAGACTACACAAATTATCTTTACTTAAGCCAAAGTAATATTAAATTAATAAATTTAATGGTGAAACATCTTTCTGGACAGAAAATTTATACAATTAGAACAATTTGAAAGTGCTTGAGATCCTGTGGAAACAATACAGACCATCTCGCTCACTGCACTATCGTGTACCTCTAAAAAAATCAACAATGCTAATTCAATATTGTTCCATTCCCTGGGTTAGATGTGTGTTGTGAGAAGAAAGACTCCCGACACACAAAAACTATTTTCAAGGTATTTTTTTAATCTTCTGATTAAACTCGCCCTTCCAAGTTTCAGCATGTGTGTCTATCTTGACTCTTCAGCCACTGTTTCTACAAGTTAACCTGTCTTTAGTTGTCAATTACATATTTAGGAACCATTTTAGGTGCCTCGACAATCACCACAGCTGAATGACCTCTGTATTGTCATGCTTGAATTTTTCTTCACTTGAGCCTTACATATCAATGTTCACTGAAACAGCCTTCTGGTTGTATCACCCCACTCTGCCTGTTTTACAAATGAGTTACCTTGCAGGACTCTTCATGTTTACATGTGGCATATTTCTTGTGTGTGTGTATATATATAATATTAGTATTCGATATGACGTTGTAAAAAATAATTGCAATAATGGTATGGAAAAGAAAGAGAGAGAGGTTGTGGCTTACCTGAAAGTGAAGTGCGGTGTCGCCATAAGGAACTGAAGGTTGTTCTTCAAATTTTTTGAGGCTCTCAGTCTCCTCCTTCAGGAAGGAGAATTACACCATTCCGTGCACTGGCTGACTGCGGAGTTTTGATCGCCGCACAGCTAGTAGCCCATAAACAATTAACACCCCACTAGGCCATTAACTTTCTCTCTCAAAGGAAGGTCGTGGCATAGGAAAGGTTCTGATAGTGATCATTCACAAAGCACCCTATACATACATGTATGCTTAAACATACATATACAGATAAACATACACACACATACATACTCACATGGTCTTGTGAAACTTTGCCTGGACTGTAAGACATGCTGGAAAGAGAGTTCCCACAGATGGAGTTCTGCCTCTGATGAATCCGGAGCTTTAAGGATGGTGAGTGTGAAGCATTGGTCGAAATTGTGGCTTTGGGCGTGAGCAGCTACTGGGAATTGAATTTTGGAAAGTTTGACAGTGCTGCGGTGGTTGGCTATTCGTACAGGGAGGGGTCTTTTAGTTTGGCCTATATAAAATGCAGGGCAGAGTTTACAGTTAATTTGGAATATGGTGTGGGAGGAGATGCAGGTGATGTTTTCTTTGATTTTGTGTGGTTCTGGAAGGTTGTGGTGGGCTGTAAGATAGGGCAGACATGGCATCTGTTCCTACCACAAGGTTTGCAACCCAGCATGAGTGGGGGTTTTGCAGGGGTGGACAAATAAATTGTGGAGGTTGGGTGGGCATCAGAAGGCAACCTTTGGTCAAGTGGGGAGGATGGTTTTTAGTTCAGTGTATGCTAGGCGGAGAATGGAATTGATTTTTTGTAGTCCAGAGAAGTTGGTTGTTGTGAGTGGACTACATTTATTTTGTTTTAGTCCAGAGTGGGTGTTTGTTTCTATTGATGAAGGCGTTGAGGATCCGGTTGGTGTAAGAGGCCAGACTATTCCAGGTGGAGTAAATACGTGTCCCCTGAGGGCTAGACTGTATGTAAGGGAGTGATTTGTGTGGTGTGGGTGGCAACTTGTGAAGTGCAGATATTGGAGTGTGTTTGTGGGTTTTATGTGGACAGATGTGTTGATCATGCCAGAACTCAGGCGTACGTCAACATCTAGGAAAGAGACTTTGGTTGGGGAGTGGGAGTTCAGGGTGTGGAGAAATTCAGATTGGGAGTCTGGTCCGTGGGTCCATAGCATGAAGATATTGTTGCTTGATATGAAAAACAATTAGTACACTGCAAATTTAAAGAAACTGTAGGGCATGGTGAAATGTTGGATCATTCATTCTGTCTGTGGTTTCGCATCTTTAATTTATTGATTTCAACTGATAAGGGTAACATGTAGTTACTGTATTAAAATAATCAATAGTTAGACTAGAATTTTGCAATAAGTAATTTATGAGTTACGTTAATGAACATGTTAATAATGATTACTTTCATACGACATTAATTCTGTAGCAATTTGGCACTTGTCATTATCATTTTACAGGCTGTTAAATGTAAATATGTGAAATGAAGGGAATGTTAAAATGGAAAAATATTAAAATAGTACAAGAGCAACAAACACAAACATTTAACACTGTTATCATTGCCAAGCAATTTAATTAAACTTTAATATATAAAAAGTCAAAGAATTATAAAATTAAGGAAAAAATTAACTATGTCATATTATGCAATTTTATTTACATATATTAGTTCCAGTTTGATTACAGTTTCTCTTTGTTTCATGAATGAGGAGGCACATACAAGATTAACCCATCTATGTACAATTTGATGTGCAACTCTGCATTATGAATGGCTATTTGGTATTGTTACCAATTAGAATGTGTCATTTAGATATTGAAGACATAAATTTAAATGATTATTACAAACAAAAATATAAATAATTTAATGTTTCAAAGCACTTAATGAAAGTACAATATTGAAGTAAGGGGGCAGATACTGACATATTTAACAATCAACACATGTAGAAAAACATTAATATATGTTGGCTATTGTTCTAAAACCATCTTCCTACCATGTCTTAGAGGTTGAGAAATTTTCAATAATTATATAATTAAAAGCCTTTTTGAAACTACAATGAAAAACATCCCACTTTGATATTATTTTAATTCAAAGGCCAAAATAAGATTTTTAAACTTATATTTTTTATATAATTAACTGATATACAATCAATTTAAAACTCATGTCTACAGTATATTTTCATCATTGGTCTTACTAATTTAATTCCAATAAATACATGTTGAAAAGTTTTTGTAAAATAATTTTGAATTTTAACTGTGAATATTAGAGAATGTATGAAACATATTTACATATTTAATGTTATTTGTATTGTCAAATTACTCATTAACATTATATAATACCATTTAATTAAAATATCAAAATAGTTTGTTCTGCTTTCAGGACGTGGCACTTTTAGGTATGTTATATATATCTTTATTTAAAGTTGAATACATTTAGCAAAGATAAGTTGCTTACTTTAGGATCAATATTTTCACTAAGATTTAGGGGTCAGTACAAGAAAAAGCCAATCATGTATGAAACAAATACTAAATAATGTAAATAAAGTTTTAAAAGGCACAATACATCAGTTCTTCAAGCAACTAAATACATTGTAAAAGTTTGTAATACCTGTAAAGTAAAACATTGAAGAGTTAGTCATGCCAACTGACTATTAATTTGCTAGATGAAAATAGATTCAGTTAAAGCCCTAAGAGTTGAAAAAATATTAAATAATTGAAATATATAGAATAATAAAAGAAAAATTGACTCAAGTTTTAACAACTTGAACATATGTAGGCACATTGGATTGACAAACTATTAAATTGCCATCAAAATATGCCTCAACTTTGGCAGTGCCATATTTGTACATATTCAAAATACTTAATATTTCCACAAAATCCTTACGAAAAATGTTCCTTGCAGAGGAACTTATTAAAACTGCTTCACTTTAATTGAGCTGTAGCTTCCTTGCTTGAGTACCATTAGGCAAGGCAGACACACAGATTATCTCCCTTTGAGTTATTTGCTCACCACCAACTGGCACACAGTGGTAAGGGTTCTCTGTTTCTTATCTGCTGTTCCTGGTCTTAATAAATGTGTAGTGGTACATATCATTTGTTTTTGTGGACAACCATGCCAATAATGGAATAGGAATAAATGTATATACCCTGTACAAGTAATAGGCTAACACCATATGTATATTTAAGCAGGATCTTAAATTTGGGAATTTATCCAGATGCTAAAATAGCTGATTTTGGTCCAGCAGTGAAAATAGAATATGGTGGCAAGAGAAAAAATACTTTGTGGTATGTCAAATTACACAGGCCCTGAAATAATAAACTACTTGCACCTATAATGTTCCATAATTCTATAATGTTCACTTTACTGGTTACCATTCGAGGCTATTAGCCTTCTTTTTTCCAGAATCATACAATGTAACATACAAGTTTAGTCAAAGATTTCTGAATCTGGTATAATTGATAATACAGGTGTTCTTACAAAATCCAAAGTTTAGACCAAAAGTATAAGAGATTTTGAAGTCTTTATTCTTCACAGATACGTACTTGCTGAAACAACTTCCTTAATCTTGTTTAAAAACTGCTCCAAAAGAAACACTTCTAGGAATGAATGTTGCAGGTGATGTCACCAGTTCCAGCACACTTACTGCTTACAAGTCTCTCACACAAAACCCAGAGTTTGACTATGTAAAACAACTGGTTGAATAACTAGACAAAGTAGACATTCTGATTCAGACTTCCCCAGGATCAAAATTTGAATCAAAATCTATTGATGAACTGACTGATCCAGCATCCAGGCCTATTGTGCGGATCAGCAAATGGTGTGATTATCCTGATAAGTACAGATTTTGTCATCTCTCCGATGATGGTGTGTGGGTGATGTATAACGATTATAGTAAATTTAGGTATTCATGTTAACAAAAAGGATGTGTACTGCATATTGGACTATGGGGATGAATGTCCACTTTTACAATAAAACTAGAATTGGAATTGACATGTGCCACTACATGTTTTATACAAGAAATGGCTGACAGGGGAGGAGCTCTTTGCGCCTGCCTGATGGTACTCAACCAAGAACTGTTAAGCAGACCAAGGAAGATGCTGCTTGTCACCACAGTGTGTTTACCAAAATATAAAAGAATTCAATTTTAAGACTGTTCCTAGTTTGTAATGCAATAATTTCTTTGAATAATGACTAAGCATTCTATCTTCATGTAAAAGCTTTAATAAAAATTATAATATTTTGGCAGCAAATTTATCAAGCCTTTTACAAATTTCAGCTAACATCTGAAGAAGAAAATTATTTTTTAAAACGTCCTTTATAACAATTTGTATTCATACTTTATACAAAGTTTTAAATGGCTGAGATATAAATACATTTTCATTAATTAAAAATACAAAATTTATTACAAATTAAAAATTCCATACCGTATGCACACAGATAACATACACTACACACCACACTATAATTAATGCAATCTTTGTACGTGGTTAAAATGGAAGCACTGTAATGGTGGTGGAAAAGTGCAATTCAAGAATTCATATTCTTATCATGGGAACACATTTACAGAGTTGATTCAACACGTGACATCCCCTTCTCATCTGAACGAATACAGCTTCCAGAGTCTGAATCATTACTGTGTGGACTTGAATAATTGGCAGCTTCCTGAAGTCTCATAAGCATATTCAGCTAAAAGTAGATAAAATGTTAATAGAATATTTACTAAATCTCCATTTTATTAGATGTTAGCAAAACTTACCAAAGGATCACCCTCTGTGTCACTTTGAGTAGAGCTCATTGATTTGATGCTACTACCACCAATACCACTTCCTTGCTGTATGTCATATCCAACATCTTCAGGTCTCAACCTGAAGTGAACCAAAACTTTAATATTCATAGAACGATTCTATGTGAACATAAAGTATTTGATAAAAAGTTTACAAAAAATGAATTTAACTTTCATTAGACTCATGTGAAATAATATAGCTCAAAATATTATATCTAAAATTAATGGTTTCCACGGTTAAAAGTATTATACGCTAACAAATAATTGTTTGAAGTAAGTATTTAGTGCTATGTTACGGATCATTCTTAACTGTATTCTATTATTGAAACTATTCTCTGGCAGTAAAGCACATATTTTACGATGCTAACTTTAAAAAGATTTGTTGATACTGCCGAGATACAAACCTTCAAAAAACTTATACCATATTAAGTAGATATATAAACTTGTGTGATAAAGCTAGAACAAGTTAAAATGGATGATAATGTTACCTCAGAAGTGCTTCACAGCCACCTTGTACTATATCACCCATCCAAGGATAACTTTGACAAATAAAATGTGTTGGGTCTTCCCATGGCGCTCTCCTTCCATATAACTGCAAACCTTCTCGAACTGCTTCCAAGAGGTAAGGAACAACAGAATAGTTCCACAGGTCTGTGAACCATACCTGTGAGCCAGCTACATTACTTGGGCATGAAAGAAATAGTCTAGGACCTGAAAATTGAATAATAACAAATATAGATTGTGTGTAAACCTAAAACTGTGCAACAGAAACATTTATCATATGTTCTCACATATAATATTGTATTCACATTATTTAGTCCCAACTCTTACAGATCTCAAATATGAAACTCAAATGTACAGTATAACAATTGCATTTTAGAATGAAGTGAATATGTTGAAATTTACAAAAAGGACAATTTACTCATAAGAACTTTGTGCATAAAATATCAACTTTAACTAAATCAATTTATTTTTAAACATACCAATTGTAACATCAGAAGAGCTATGAGTCTCTAGGAATTTATTTAAATGTTGCCACACTTTAGGAATCCAGTCAAATATTCGTGTAAGATCGTTATTTCGAATTCCTTCATGGACTTCGACTTCCAACAAGCGTCTACGTAGGTAACGGCCAAGAAATCCTTTCACTGGTTCCATGTGATTGGCACACAACACCCATCTAAAAAAATATAAAATGTGAAATTTATAATTGCAGGTGATTTTTTTATTGAAAACAACGAACATTTATGTATGTCTTAAGGACATGATAAATATTAAACATCACTACAAATTATAGTCATACAAAATGACTTACCTAAAATTATGATGCAATTGCAGGTTAGTAGTTGAGCAAGTAGCCTGATTCATAGTTCCTATGATATAAGGACACTTGGAATATTTAGCATTGAGGAAGCCATTGAAAACCTCGCCCAAAGATGCAGCATGGTGAAGATTGTCAAGGATAATAACTGAAGGCAGGTCTGAGGCATTAGTCTCACATTGCTCTGCCACATTTGCCAAATATTGCCGCAACTCCTTGCTGCTTTTATGGTCAACATTGAATGTTGCAATTGCTTCTGCTGTAGATTCCTTTCCTTCATTCAAAACCAAAAATTCTGCCAATTTGTTGGCCAAATATGATTTTCCAGTTCCACTAGGCCCACATAAAATAATTCTTCTGTGTTCCATAAGTAGGGATACATACCTGAAATAAAAAAATAATGAGTTAGCCATCTAAACCTTTTAGAATGGAACAGTAAAGTTTTTAAAATAATTAGTATGGTTATAATATAATTGTAAATGCCATTCATTGCTGTGTTTTTAATAGTAAATATTACAAAAAGCATGTTGAACAATAACATAGTTGCTTAAATTGATATTGTCTTCTTAGACCAAGGAGTTGAGTTTTTAATATTATTTAGATATGAATTCCATACTTTAATGATCCATTTGGAGACGAAGAAAACTTCAGTTTCAGTTTGGATAGGTTTTTATGGTTTATTATACTATCACATTTATTTTAATAATTGCTAAATTAAACTCAACATTGTATTGACTTCTAGTAATGAAAAGATATTGAGGCAGCTTAGAAAACGTGTAGCTACAGTTAAAACATTTAGCATTGTCAGATCAAAATCCAGATAATCACTTTCCAATTATTTATTTATAATAATTATTGCATTTTAATTTTTCCCCTGTATATCATCCAGCATTTTCACCAATATCAGATCAATATGTAACTAAACCCCACTTGATGTCAAAATACAATAACCAAGTTTGTAATCAATTTATAAAAATAAATTTTCGTCACACTAACCTTTGGACAATGGATTTTGGTATTAAAGTTTCAAATGCTAAGGCATCTACACTTCCAGAATGTAATGCTCCTTTAAGACAGACTACAATATTATTGGAATTTCCAACAAGATAGCCACATGGAAGAAGTTCTGGTGGGGCACTATCTTTATAACGTACAACTTCTCCAATGTGGTAGCTCCATAATGAATCAGCACTCAATCCCAAATTTGAAACTGGATCAACACGCAAAACATATTCCTAAAACAAAAAACAAAATTAAGAAGATAAAACTTATGTGCATACAAAAGCATTTAATACTACAGTGGAAAATGGACACAGAAAGTTAATATCAATGTAATAATTAGTGCAACAGAAATTTGTAATTTAGAATTTAAATATTACAGTTGTTATAACCATTAGGAATCAGGAGAAAGAATGAAACTATAGTACCATTAAACAGTCCTATCAAATGTCACATGTATATTTTAATTACCTTGAAGGCTCGGCGTACCATGCAGTCTAAAATATCCCATTTAATCTTTGAACTGACTGATATGGCAGCAATTACACATTGAAGAGTAGCATTGCCTTCTTCCATGTACTTGTGGTAGCTTCCATGGCTTCCGAGTAAAATGGATATAAGAACTCTCTTACCGTCACCATCAGCTGAAAATTTTTGGTTAATTTATAGCTTCTTTAATTTTTTTGATACATATTCTTAGTTTAAAACTATGTGCTAATGATATTTAAAAATTTTCTTCTTTATTAGTCCAAAATTTTCAAACAGAAAAAATCTCATTTTAAGATGAGTATATACAAATAAGAATAATAGGATTCTTGGAAAATATCTAGTAATTAAAATTATAGAACATGAATGAGAAATGTGGTACAATGAAACCATACCTACAACCGGGATAGTTGATGTCTCGGTCATACTAAACCTCCTTTCCAGACTATCTGTTATAGGAAGAGAACTTTGAGATGATGTTAAAGACTTGCTGGTAACTATCCTCTGAAGCCTTTCATTATCTTGTTTCAAATTTAACATTTCATTCTAAAAAATTGAAACAAATTAGAAATTTATTTAATCAAATTAAAAACAATATATATATAAAAATATTATCAATTCCACAATTTGAGAAAACACACAAATAATACTGCAAAACAAACACAGATGCTAGTACAAATAGTAATTACACATACCCTCATTTTAATGACAGTATCCTTCAGGCTCTCCAACTGATGAGCAGAGCTCAAAGCTTCAAGTCTGATGTCGGTCAAAACCAGATCTTTCTCACGTAACTGTTTTTTAAGTTCTTCGACAACATCCGAGCTAGAGGCTTCTTGGTTTTCTTTTCCATATATTCTAAAAGAAACGAGAACCATCAGTTAATGAGGAAATGCTAAATGTTTCTTGCAGTCAAAGAGAACCTTTAAGCCAAAATTAAGCTGCAGAAATTAATACTCGCTGACTTCAGATAACCTGTGGGAGCTGTTCTCAGCTCCTGCAGGTGGAACCTTTCTCAAGAGAAAGGAGGCTACATGCGGGAGTGCCTTCTTCTCTCTTCCATTTTAAACTAAGGTTCCCAGAAGCCTGTTTTAAGACCTTGGGCATATGGCTGCCTCATAAACTGTTTGGGGCATGGTGAAGAGAATGCTGTGTCCCTACAGCGAACCCTACTCCCGCCATCAAAAGGGCGTGTGACAAGTGCCTGATGCAGGTTTTCTAGGGTTTGAGCTGCATCACTTTTAGGCGAATGCCGGGTAGGTTCGTTAAACTATAGCCCGGGGCCCTAATTAACTTTTGGCTACCTTTTTTTACCCTTTCATACATAATCACTGACCAATCAAAATAAAGATCGATATGTAGCGTATGTTACAACAGAATTTTATGTTACAATATAAATCGGTGCTCAGCAGAGCGATGATTTACTTACGCTGATGAAGACAAGCTGCCTTTAATTCCGTTCGTTCCGGTGTTCATTTGATGTGGATTATTCAGAAGTGGAGAAGACGGCGCTGAAACATCCGAGTGCAAACCTCGTGAGTCTTCGACGTCTGATACGGAACCGTTTTTGTTTTTCTTCGACCGAGAAAACGCTTTACTGAACGAGCTCCTCAGCTGAAAGAACATATAAATAAATCAATTTACCACTTTGCAGGTAGGCCACAGAAAATTAACATTTAATTCCTTTTTCATTTGAAGTATTGCGTTCGTCCACCGTAATAATCAAAGCCTGAGACATACGAGTTCCGTCTACACAAAAATTAGGGGAGACAGAGGAAAGGCATGTTAACGGGTAATCATGGTCATTGTCATTTCTCCAATATGCAATGCCATAAAGTAGCGCAGACCACTGCTGCAGGTGAACTGACGTAGTGCGCTGTAAAAATTTTTTGATTAAGGTATCTGAACTCATTTTCGTTCAATGACGCTTTTTACTCAAGTTGAGTTTCTATTTTGTTGCACACCATGCTCTTGGGTTAATTGTAGAAATAATTTATTTTTTGTTTAAGATGAGTAGACATTATATAAGAATAACAGAAAGATATATGGAGTTCAGCATTTTAGAGAAAGATACGCAGGCTTTTACTAAAAATCTGTAAAATAATTTTAATAAGAGTCGTGACTGTTGAAGAAATGTATCCACTGACAGATTGTAATGATTAGTCACATCAAAGGCAAGCAAAAAATACAGAGGTTTTAAATGAAGAAATGATTCTGTTAGATTCACCCGACAATGAAAACTCGAGAAACGGAGACAAATAAATCTGTGAAGAAACCAAAATAGATAGAGATATGTATTTAAGGGTACTTTGGTAATTGAGCTTACTGTTTTCAAGATGGGAAAATGAAGAGGGCTTTTGCAGAACCAGCTAATTATATGATTGTTAAGTAAATGCATTTCAGTTTTTAAAATTATCTGATTAAATATTACATTTATTCTTATAAAAACTTACTTTCTGAAATTCAATGAGTGACAGCCATTAATTTTTTCAGAGGCAACTTGAATCACCTCTGATTTTCTTTCAAATTGTTATTGTAAAAAATATAAAACTTTGAACAAATCTGAATAAGTTGTGTGGAAGAGCAGCTGCAACTCATTATGTGTTTCAGTCAAATTAATCGCGTAGCACAAGATTTTTCTTAAGGGTCCCGCCACAGGTCAGACAAAAGTCTGCAGATGAATTGGACATGTGTTAACAGATGTTTTTCAAACTTTTTTGTAAATAGAAAAATATTTCTTCATTCTGTGCAGATTTCATCGGGAGAGTTCAATTAACACGTGTCTGTGGCAAACAACTAAACACTCCTGAAAATCAATTGGTGCCAGGTTGTGAATTAGTAAATAAGTCAAACGATTGCTTAAAGAAATCAAAATTTAATAACCTAATTTGTGCTTTTTAAGGAAATTTTTCAAAGAAATGTAACATAGTATTATCTTTCTGTTGGCAAAAACGTCAGCGTCAACAAAAGTCTTTAATGGGGGGGGGGGGGGAGGATGCTCGAATGAATGTTTCACTTTTATTTCCATTAAAGCTGTGACCAATGAAAGTAAATGAGGATAAGTTTCCTTAACCATTTGCAAATAATTGTTAGGTACTACCTTCAATTCTGCAATTAGATTTATCTGAGAAACGTCTTGTGTTTAACACCCATTTCTTACACTATTACACAAATGTTGACACACTTTGTTAAGATCAAGCAATCGACAACCACTACAACTCTGTCGTCTGAAGTTGACGTTCTGGTCAAGAACTAGGAAGGACTGTTGTCTGTGCAGATGTCTTGACACTTTTGTCTGAGGTGTGTGGTGACATAAGATTGAGACAAAAGCCTGTAGGCTGTTCTGCGTGGACCTCATTTTCAGACTTTTGTCTGATGTGTGTAATATGTAGGGCCCAATCTACACTAAATACATTTAAAGGCTTCAGCTACCTGGCGGACGACCAGTAAAATGAAACGTTGAAAGCTTACCCAGCCCTTTTTCTTCTTTTTCGCTGAACCGTCCTGTGCATGAGCTGAACTTGATAAACTGCAGGCCGAGGACAAAGAGTTTATGCTGGAGACAGAGTCGGCGGACAGTTGACGTGACATTTTGCTTCCTGAAAGAACTCGTATTGTTTAAGAAAACTCTTAAAAAACTAAAGCATCACAATAAAAGTGAAGGAACGTACCGTTGAGCGCTGCACCTGCGTTGATGGTGTGTCTTCTCGCGAGAGAAGGAGACAGGCTCTGTAGATGCGCCGACGTCAGTCCCGCTTCGACGCTCTGCTTTCTCAAGAGTTCGATCGTTTGTCGCAGTTCCAGAAGCTCGGAATCCTAAAAATAAGTTAATATATTAACATCTTGAAAATAAATTATAATTGTGTGAAGAACTTTGCGATCTCGGCTCACTGACCTTCCTCTCGGCCGTGGAAGTGAGGTGCTGCAGCCTCTGCGTCATGCTGGACAGGGACTGCTCGAAGGCGGAAACAACATGCGCCTGCAACACAAGCACGGGCCCGTGAGATTGGCGGACGGCAAGTTCCCACCATGGCAACCGCGGCGGCCGCGCGCCCACAGCGTCCTCCCAGAAGGAAGTGTAGCGCCGCATAGACGCAGCTGCATGCGCTCATCTGGCCGTTGACGTCAGCCAATTACGTCGGAGCCCACGCTCGCGCCCAAAATCACCGCCAATATAGACCAGTTACGAGATAATACTGACTAGTGACGCGGCGAATCTACGATGTTAGCTTAACGATTGTCGTCTGACTCGCGCGCGCGCACACACACACACACACCTAAGTAAAACATTAGAAAAAGTTTTGACATTTAGCACTTGCGTGCACAGTTCTCAAACCCTCGCATATTTTAATTCTTTCTTACAGTTTCACTCAAAAGGATAATGTTCACAACACTCACCATTCCCACTCGTCTACTTCGAATTCCCATCCAACCTATTCTGTTCATGACTCTCATACACTCACGCTAAATAAAAAATTCTCACGGTATTTTATTTCTCCAAAACATTTTATATTAAGTTGTGGAGTATTGGTGGACTACCCCCATCGTTACCAAAAGTGTAAGAAATGGACGTGGGGTCCAAGAGCGTCATTGTTCCATTCGGCTTACACTCTGAGATTCATTCACTGATTAGGAACCTAAATGCATATGGTCAAAACCTTACTGCCAGCCGACATTGGAAATTGGAATACTGGCTAAGGTCCTGACAGGGATCTTGAATCTGTTCGATTCCGAAATGCGCTCGGGATTCAGTGAGATCACCAGAGACCATGGAAAAGTCGAGGAGACTTCCAATATTAGCGAATAGGACTTGAAACAGGGGAAATAGAGGAACCACGGTATTGCCATTTGCTCTTTGTGTAAACTTTCTGCATTTCCTTCAATGTGCTAATTCAAATTTATGTTTAATATTTCAGTACGAATATTTGTCATGATCCTTTTTATCTGTGGTATGTTCTTATCTTCGGCGAGGCTAATTAATACGACCCCGAGATTTCAGTCTAGTTCACATTGTATAAGAGCCCAAGTAAATTTATAATTGTGAAAACTTTGTTTTGTATTTATTAAATTATTAGTATATTCCATGAGGAAGCCCGGCACAACTGTACTATAATGCACATATAGTATGGTTGAAAGTAAATTTTGCTACTGATATATATAATGCAAAACTAATTTCAAGAAAATTGTTAAATTTCATTAAATAGTTACAAGTAATTATTAAAAAATTACTCTCCCATTTAACCCAATAGCTTAATTAAATAAAGATCAAATAAATAAATACATGGTCAAGTAGTATAGGTTATAATTGGCTTTGAAATGAAAGTATAATATGTCTATTTTTAAATCTTATAAATAAAAAAGAGTGTATGTATGTTTGTTTGTATGTTTGTTTGTATGTTTATATGTTTGTATATTTGTATATTTGTATGTTCGTTATACAAATCTACACCGTTAGAGCAAATTTCACCAAATTTCGTACACGTGTTCTTTACGACCAGGAAACAAACACTGTCGGGGTGAGACATGTCTACCACCCCCAGAAGCGGGGGTGCACGGGGGTTGAAATATTTAAACATGCTAAAACAGCCGATATTTTAGTCGGATAATAATTTTTAGGGGTCCAAGATATTGATGGTGTTTCTACCGATGTTTTCTGAATATAATTTTCATCCCCTACACCCTGGGAAAAGGGCACCCTTAGAGTTTGGGGTGGAGAATACAAATCTATACCGGTGGATCAAATTTCACCAAATTTCGTACACGTGTTCTTTGCGACCAGGAAAACAACACTGTCGGGGTGAGACGCGCCTACCACCCCCAGAAGCGGGGGTGGAAATATTTGAACATGCTAAAACAGTCGATATTTCAGTCGGATAAATATTTTTAGGGGTCAAAGGTATTTATAGTCTTTCCACTAATGATATCTGAATATAATTTTCAACCTCTACACCCTGGGGAAAGAGCACCCCCTAGCGTTTGGGGTGGAGAGTAAAAATCTACACCGCTGGAGCAAATTTCACCAAATTTCGTACACGTGTTCTTTACGACCAGGAAACAAACACCGTCGGGGTGAGACGCGTCTACCAACCCCAGAAGCGGGGGTGGACGGGGGTTGAAATACTTAAACATGCTAAAACAGCAGGTATTAGATTTGGATAAATATTTTCGGGGTCGAAGATATTGATTGTGTTTCTACCGATGTTATCTGAATATAATATTCATCTCCTACGCCCTGGGAAAAGGACACCCTTAGGGTTTGGGGTGGAGTTGCTTTACAGAAAAATAACGCGAATACAACCGAGTTTGGAGTCAAATCGAAGGTTATGGATGTCAGTGAGTTTACTTCGGATAAGTATTTTTAATTGCCCATTTAACCCGAAAGGGTGGGGGTTGGAAGGGAAGATAAATAGTCAGTTCTTGCGCGTTCTTGGAGGAGAATTACGTGAATACTATTTCAACGGGTGTTGTTGAAAATATAAATCCCTTTAGACATTAGTGGTGAGCTTGCTTAGGGCTGGGGGTGAGAATTGTCTATTATTCTAAAACTGCCAAAATGTTATGTGTTTATGGGTAAACTAGATTGATAGTGTTTCTACCGATGTGATATGAGTAAAAATTCAACCCTTTCCATTACGGGAAAGTAGCAGATTTAGGGGTGGTGTTGTTCATACTATTTTAATCGATGTTGTTTCCATTAATAACGACGTTTAGTCAAAAATAAAAGTGTTTCAGAACCATTGCTTTCTATACTCTTTTAAAAAGTTTTTATATCTTATAAATAAAAAAGAGTGTATGTATGTTTGTTTGTTTGTATATTTGTATGTTCGTTATACAAATCTACACCGTTAGAGCAAATTTCACCAAATTTCGTACACGTGTTCTTTACGACCAGGAAACAAACACTGTCGGGGTGAGAGATGTCTACCACCCCCAGAAGCGGTGTTGCACGGGGGTTGAAATATTTAAACATGCTAAAACAGCCGATATTTTAGTCGGATAATAATTTTTAGGGGTCAAAGATATTTATAGTCTTTCCACTGATGATATTAGAATATAATTTTCAACCTCTAAAGTCTGGGGAAAGAGCACCCCCAGCGTTTTGGGTGGAGAATACAAATCTTTACCGCTGGAGCAAATATCACCAAATTTCGTACACGGGTTCTTTGCGACCAGGAAAACAACACTGTCGGGGTGAGACGCGTCTACCAACCCTAGAAGCTGGGGTGGATGGGGGTTGAAATACTTAAACATGCTGAAACTGCAGGTTATTAGATTTGGATAAATATTTTCGGGGTCAAAGATATTGATTGTGTTTCTACCGATGTTATCTGAATATAATATTCATCTCCTACGCCCTGGGAAAAGGGCACCCTTATGGTTTGGGGTGGAGTTGTATATTTGTATATTTGTATGTTCGTTATACAAATCTACACCGGTAGAGCAAATTTCACCAAATTTCGTACACGTGTTCTTTACGACCAGGAAACAAACACTGTCGGGGTGAGAGATGTCTACCACCCCCAGAAGCGGTGTTGCACGGGGGTTGAAATATTTAAACATGCTAAAACAGCCGATATTTTAGTCGGATAATAATTTTTAGGGGTCCAAGATATTGATGGTGTTTCTACAGATGTTTTCTGAATATAATTTTCATCCCCTACACCCTGGGGAAAGACCACCCCTAGCGTTTGGGGTGGAGAGTACAAATCTACACCGCTGGAGAAAATTTCACCAAATTTCGTACACGTGTTCTTTGCGACCAGGAAACAAACACTGTCGGGGTGAGACGCGTCTACCATCCCCAGAAGCGGGTCGGGATTATCAGTAGAGCACTTTTAGGTGTTGGGTGGAGGAACGCTGCAATAAAATAACGCGAATACAACCGAGATTGGAGTAAAATCCAAGGTTATGGATGTTGTCCAGTTCAATTATAGCATCAAATTGCCCATTTAGCCCCGAGAGGCGGGAGTGGATGGGATGGAAATTTTCAAACATATTAAATCATCGATATTAGCGTGGAATAAATAAATGCCGGGACCATTGACGTTGATAGTATTTCTACCGATGTTGTTTGTAGGCATGATAGGGGTGGGGCTGGAGGGGATTTCCTTGAAAATAACGAGAAAACAACCGAGATTCGAGTCAAATCGAAGGTAATGGATGTCCCTGAATTTATTTATGACAATATGGACAACGCGCGGGTATCGGCTGGGTTGGGATGAGATGACCGGCTGTTTTTTGCGTCAATTAAATATATTTCGGGATGAATTAGATTAATAAAATTTCCCTACATGTTCTCTGTGTATAATTTCAACCCCTTACGGACTCATAAGGGTGCACCCTTAAGGGTGGGCGTGAAGTAGCATTACATAAAAAGAAACCAGAAACTATCGGGATTGTCACTGAGTTTAATTAATTTCCTTGAAAATAATGGGAAAACAACCGAGATTCGAGTCAAATCGAAGGTCATGGATGTTCCTGAATTTATTTATGACAATCTGGACAACGCTTGGGTATCGGATGGGTTGGGATGAGTTACCGGCTGTTTTTTGCGTCGATTAAATATATTTCGGGATGAAGTAGATTAATAAATTTTCCCTACATGTTCTCTGTGTATAATTTCAACCCCTTTCGGACTCGGAAGGGTGCACCCTTAAGAGTTGGCGTGGAAGTAGCATTAGATAAAAATAAACCAGAAACTATCAGGATTGTCACTGAGTTTAATTATAACATTAAACTTGACCGTTTAAGTCCCCGAAGCGGGAGTGATCGGGCGTGAAAAATTTCATACATGTTAAACGGTCGATATTTGCGATAATTATTTCCTGGGATTAATTACTTTGAAAGTATTTAAACCGATGTTGTTTGTGTATAATTTAACCCCTGTGAGGGGAGCAAGCTTAGGGGTGGCGTGGAGGTACGGTAAATAAAATCCCGCAAAAACAACCGAGATTCGAATCAATTCCGAGACTATGAATGTCGCTGAATCTAATTGTGACAACCTGGGTAACGCGACGGGTTTGGGAGGTGTTGGGCGGGGGAATAAATTTTCAGACAATGTAATCGGCCGATTTTTGCGTGGAATACATTCTTTTTCATTATCCCATATTTGTGGGGGTGGTCATCTTCTAACATGTAAAAACGGCCGATATATTTAGTCAATGACTTCATCCCCCTTCGGCATGGGAGGTTAGCACATTTAGGGATAGGATTCGAGGAGCTTTACTTAAAAATAGCGCAAAAGTAACCAAAATTGGAGTCTTATGGATGGTTATAGATAAATGACATCTCGGGCAACGCCGGGCACCCAGCTAGTCTAATAAATAAAAAAGAGCGTTTGTTTGTTTGTATATATATTTGTATGTTCATTATACAAATCTACACCGGTGGTGCAAATTTAACCAAATTTCCTACACGTGTTCTTTGCGACCAGGAAACAAACACTGTCAGGGTGAGACGCGTCTAGCACCCCCAGAACTGAGGGTGGACGGGGATGGAAATATTTAAACATGCTAAAACAGTCGATATTTGAGTCGGATAAATATTTTTAGGGGTCAAAGATATTGATAGTGTTTCTACCTATGTTATCTGAATATAATTTTCATCCCATACACCCTGGGAAAAGGGCACCCTTAGGGTTTGGGGTGGAGTTGCTTTACAGGAAAGCACTTAGTTTAGTTATAACATTAAACTTAGCATTTAACTCTCAGAGGCAGGGGTAGCGGGATGGAAATTTTGGAACATGCAAACACGGCAGATATTTGCGTTGAATAAATATTTTTTAAGTTTAATTATATTTATTGTATTTCTACTGATATTGTTTGTGTATATTTTCAACCTATTTCGGCATGCGATGGGAGCACCCTTATGTGTGGTGGTGGAGGGGAGTTTTATATAATTAACGCCAAATCAACCGAGATTTGAGTCAAATCGGGGATATGGATGTCGGTGAGACTATTTATAACAATCTGAGAAACTCACAGGGGTGGGTGGGAATTGTTGGTGATTACATGGGGTGGGCGGCCGATTTTTTCGTCGAATCAATAAAATTCGGGATCAATAGAATTCATATAATTTCACTACATGTTATATGTGTATAACTTCAACTTCTTTAGGCATGGGAGTGATGCACCCTTAAAGGTTGGGGGTGGACTGCCATTACATGAAATTACTCAAACACATTCGAGTTTCGAGTCGAATCCGGAGATATATTTGTCACTGTGTTTAATTATGACATTTAACTTACAGTTTAACTTTCTCAAGCGGGGATGGACGGGGGTTGAAATTTTCAAACATGTTAAGCAGTCGATATTTGGGTTGAATAAATATTTTTCTGGTTCACTGAGATTTATTATATTTCTCTACATGTTCCATGTATTTCATATAACCTCTTTCGGGATTGGAGTGGAGCACTCTTAAGGGGGGGGGGCGGTGGAGAAGATTTATATAATAATAACGTAAACACAATCGAGATTGGACTCAAATCCAGGGTTATGGTTGTCAGTGAGTTTAAGTATAGTTTGATATTCAAGTTGCCGTTTAAGTTCCCCAAGCGGGGGTGGCTGGGGGTGGAAATCTTAAAGCATGCTATCAAGGCCCATATTTGAGTCTGATAAATATTTTCCGGGTAAAAAAGATTAATAGTGTTTGTACCAATGTATGTCAGTAAAATTTCAACATTTTACGGCATAAGAAAGAAGCTCCCTAGCGGTGGGAATGGATGAATGTTACAATAAATTAACTCGAATACAACCGAGACTGGAGTCAAAACCAAATTTATGGATAACGCTGAGTTTAATTACGACATTAAACAAGCAATTAACCTCCCAGCGACGGGGGTGGTCGGGGGTGGAAATTGTCAAACATGTTAATCTACCGATTTTTGCAACGACGAAATATTTATCGGGATCAATGAGATTCATACAATTTCTCTACACATTCTGTGAGTATAACTTCAACCCCTTTCGGGCTTAGCAGTAGAGCACCTTTAGGGGTGGGTCGGAGGAACGCGAATAAAACCGAGATTGGAGTCAAATCCGAGGTTATGGATGTCGCCGAGTTCAATTATAGCATTCAATTGGCCATTTTACCCCAAGGGGCGGAAGTTGATGGGGTGGACAGGGATTGAATTTTTCTAACATGTTAAACAATCGATATTTGCGTGGAGTAAATATTTTTAAAGGATAAATACAATTAATTGTTGGGGTCAGTGACATTGATAATAAATCTACCGATGTTGTTTGTAAAATGTAACCCCTTTTGGCATGAGAGGGAAGCACACTTACGGGAGGAAGTGGAAACATTTATTTAGGCAGATAAATATTTTTAGGTATCTAAGATATAGTGTTTCAACCAATGTTATATGAGTATAGTTTCATCCCTTACAGTATGGGAAAGGAGCACTCTTAGGGGTGAGAGTAAAAAAATAAATAACGCGAATAAATCTGAGAATACAACCAAATCAAGGGTTGTGGATGTCGCAGAGTTTCATTATGATATTCAATTGGCCATCTAACACCCAAGGGTAGGGGTGAACCGGGATTGGAAAAGGTTTAACATGTTAAACGGTCGATATTTGCGTGGAATAAATATTTTTAACAGATAATTACATTTATAGTATTTCCACCCATTTTATGTTTGTAAAATTTCAACCCCTAGCGACATGAGTGACATCATGCTTAGAGAGGTGGGTGTGGAGGTGAGATACCGGAAAATAACGCTAATACAACCGAGATTCTATTCAAATCGAATGTAATGGATGTCTCCGAGTTTATTTATGACAATCTAAGCAATCCGCGGGGGTGGATTAAGTTGGGTGAAGTTGGGCGGTGGTGGGTAAGGAGTAGAAATTTTAAAATAAGTCAAGCTCCGAATTTTGCGTCGAATAAATATATACAATGAGATCATTAAAATTTCACTACACGTTCTCAGTGTTTAATTTGAACCCATTTTGGGATTTGGAGGGAGCTTACTTTAGGAGTGAGGCTCAACAGGAGTTAAAAATAAATAACGGGAATAAAACCGAGATTAAAGTCAAATACAGTGTTATGAATGTCGCTGGGTTTAATTATGACATTTAAATAGTCATTGAACTCCAAGGGGTGGAGATGGATGGGAGTGGAATTATTGAAACAAGAAATCACAACCGATATTAGAGTTTAATAATATTTTTCATTAAATTTTTTTTTAATTAGATTTATAGTATTTCTATCCAAGTTGTGTGTGTAAAATTTTAACCCTTCTTGTGGCATGAGGGAGGTGCATAGTAAGGGGTGGTGGTGGATTGGGACTCTTAAAAAAACAATGCGAGAATAACCGAAATTGGAGTCAAATCGAAATACCCTGGGGCGGGATTGGGTGGGGTGGAATTCTTCAAACATGTTAAATCATCAATATTATCGTGGAATAAATAAATTCCAGGGCCATTGACGTTGATAGTATTTCTACCGATGATGTTTGTAGGGATGATATGGGGGAGAATGATAAGGGGTGGAGGGTATTTACAAGAAAATAATGCAAAACCGAGATTCAAGTCAAATCGAAGGAAATGGATGTCGCCGAATTTATTTGTGACAATCTGGGCAACGCGCGGGTGTCGGCTGGGTTGGGATGAGTTGGGCGGAGGTGTACGGGGGATAGAAATTTTAAAATATGTTGACCGGCAGTTTTTTGCGTCAAGTAAATATATTTCGGGATCAATTAGATTAATAAAATTTCTCTACATTTTGCCCATGTATAATTTCAACATCTTTCGGGATTGGGAATGGAGCTCCCCTTAAGGTTGGAATTACATTGTAATGATGCAAAAACAACCGACATTGGAGACGAATCCACGGTAATGGATGTCAATGAGTTAAATTATTACATTTAACTAACCGTTTAACTCCCCCAAGGAAGGGTTGGCAGGGGTGTAAATTGTTTAAATATGTTAAACGGACGAAACGTGAATAAATCCCAGATTGGAGATATAGGTGAAAGTGTTTATGGCAACTTGGGATATTCACGGTGGGTGATGGTGGTGTGCAGGGGTGTGAGGGGATTGGAGCAGTTGGGCGGGGGCATAAATTTTCAAACATGTTAACCGGCTGATTTTTCCTTCGAATAAATATATTTCGCCATCAATGAGATTCATAAAATTTCTCTACATCTTCTGTGTGTATAATTTCAACCCTTTCCGGGCTTTGGAGTGGTGCACCCTTAAGGGTAGGCGTGAAGGGGCATTACATAAAAAGAAAGCAGAAAGTATCGAGATTGGAGTTGAATCTGGGGTTATATTTGTCACTGAGTTTAATTACGTCATTCAACATGCCGTTTAAGTCCCCGAAGCGGGAGTGGTCGGGGGGGTGGAAATTTTCAAACATGGTAAACGGTCGATATTTGCGATAATTATTTCCAGGGGTTAATTACTTTGATTTTATTTATATAGATGCTGTTTGTGGATAATTTCAACCCCTGTGAGGGGAGCAATCTTAGGGGTGGAGTGGAGGTACGTTAAGTAAAAAAAACGCAAAAACAACCGACATTCGAATCAATTCAGAGACTATGAATGTTGCTGAATCTAATTATGACAACCTGGGTAACGCGACGGGTTTGGGAGGTGAGGGACTGGAGTAGAAATTTTCAGACAACGTAATCGGTCGATTTTTCGTGAAATAAAAACTTTTTGATTATCGCACATTTGTGGGGGTGGTCATCTTCTAACATGTAAAAACGGCCGATATATTTTCTCAATGACTTCAATGCCCTTCGGCATGGGAGGTGAGCACATGTAGGCATAGGGTTCGAGGAACGTTACATAAAAATAGTGCAAAAGCAACCGAAATTGGAGTTATATCGGGGGTTATAGATAAATGACATCTCGGGCAACGCCGGGCACCCAGCTAGTATAATAATAAGATCAAATAGCTAAAAGATACAACAAAATAAAGTGATGATATAAATACCACACAATGTTTCTGGACACTTTGTTCCTTTTTATCAGGTGCCAAAACATAACAAGTTTCCAGAAACATGTGATATCTATATCATCACTTCGTTTTGTCTGTCTTTTGACTATTTTATTTTATTCTTATAATTGGTTTACTGTGGGATTTAATAAATTATTAACCGCCACAGAAGTGTACATTACAGTGTATATAACTATATAATTCTGATTAGTGATAGCAGAATACAATATTTTAAGTGATTGTCAAATAATTAGATTATATGAATATATACATTGAAAATGTCTCTAATGCACATGCTTTATTATAATGGATAGCTCTGACCAAATTCAAAATTACAAATAATTTTGGAGATGTTTATTAAAAAGATACTTTATAACTGAAAAAAACAACAACATTGGGCTAAGGATATAAACAAAATATAACAAATATCAGTCATAGCAATTTTAAAATTATTGTGTTGTTAAAAATCCTTCCTTAGTATATTAACTGAAGTTACCAGAAGGGTTGCATGCTCCACAGAAATCATTCTATCAATTTCAATGTAACAATTCTGATGTCATCAGCCACTGATTTCATTTCACTTCTTTTACATGCACATTTCACAATGACAGAAAATTTGATGAGTGCTCACTACAATGCCCAACTAATAGGCAGACTGTCAAGAGAAAAACTTTCTGCAGACCACAACGGGGGGGTCACACATAAGCACAAGTATCTTATAAACATCTCCAACAAAGCAAGTTATGCACATATATTTGCAAAAAATTGAGATCTTGCAAATATACACATGGTCTTAAGGAAGATATTTCCTGAATAATATTGATTTCTTGCCTATCATGCGTTTACAAATTAGAATGCACACACACATGAAACATATAACATGTTATAAAAATACTACCAATAGCATTTAACAATTATATAATACACTGCACATGAGCTCATTGCCATTTAACATAGTAATAGCTTGTTCTTTATTAATAAATGCAAAGATTGGCATTTGATCCTATTTCTGATTAATCTATAGGTATTGTCAATTATTCTTTCTGCATTCTAAATTAGCTAGATGTATAGATACTTACATTTGTAGAAAGTTGGCTTGTCAGTGTATGAACTTTTTCTTGCGCATCCATAAGTTCTCGTCGTAACTTTCTAATTTCGTGGGCTTGTTTCTCTTCTGCTGTGCTGTATAAAGATGAAGCGGTAGACACCAAACTAACAGATGATCCATGTACTACAGACAATAAAGACATGGAACTTATTACATGCAATTCTCTTATTACAAGAAATATAATTAAATTCAATTATATTTATCTTACCCTCATCATCTTTGGAGTTAGTTTTTGATAATAATCCTGAGTATGGAGACATGCTGGTCCTACTAAGTACATGACTAGAAGCTGAAGAAGTAATAGGAGACATTGGGTAGTTAAACCTGTTGATAAAATAACATTTGCATTCAAACTGTATTCTATAATATACACAAATGTATATAAAAACAACAAACGCATACAAATAACTGAGAAATAGACATACAGATTCAATGCCCACTCAGTTTTTTAAACCAATACCCTCCACAACCCCAAAGAAGTCTTCATACCTAAGAAAACAGATGTCCAACCTATCACACCACATGTTAAATAGCTGAAGGCACTTTCTAGTATTTTACCATGATACTCTACAATAATTCAGCTCCTCCTGAGTGTAGTTTAAACAATTAACAGATAAATTTTTAAAAAATCAGCTAACATTGATTATTAATACAATTAACATCCTTAAAAGCTTTTCCCTAAATTTCTCAATGCCAAACTTAATTTGCCACTGCTGTAAACTGAATATAAGTAATAAGGTTTGTAGCCTTTGTAGCTTACTTTTTTAATGTGTGTTTGTGAGTATGTGTATAATAAAATGAAATTTTGTAGAATCTCATATATAAGTCCAAAAGAAGGTTTCTCTATAAAGCTTTGGCGACACTTATAAAACACTTATTAATATAAACTGATTGGACAATAAAACTCCTTAAATACTTTTCAAATTAATAAAGAAATATATTAGAAATGTTTTGTTTATTTGGAACTGTGACAGGGGATTGAGAAGAGGCAAGGACGTAGACATAACAAACAAGTTGGGTTTTAATTATGTACCACATTGGGTAAATGCTTTAAAATGATTCATTTTCAGTCTGATGCAGCAGACCTATTAAACTGTGAAGAATGCGAATTAAATACCCATCTCTAAAGAAAAAAATAAGAAAGTTCTGTGAAAACTCCATCTTTGTAGACCCTATGATCACTATGTATTTAGAATTGCTGACACAGAGCGTATGTCCAGTCTGATATGTTAATAAATTAAATCAAGTTTACATATTGTGTTTAATGACAATTATACTAAGTGAATACTGTAAAGCTTACCGGGATGCAGTTCCTTGGGAAACTTGACTTGGTGTTGGACTAGTGGGTTGAGAAGCTCCTAATGGAACACAGTAATAGGGCTCCAGCTCTTCAGATCGCTGCAGCATGGACGGATAGAGCTTCTCTGATTTAGTAGACCTATAACAGAATAAATTTACAGGTTTAAAACTTTTTATTCATCTCACAGCCTAGTACACAAAATAACCTGGCTTATTGATTGTACAAAATGTAGACTAATAAAAAAATGATTTAAAATAATTAGAACATTTGTTTATTAAGCAAATGATTTAATCCATATATTTTTTTTTTGAAAAATATGATGGATTACAGCATGAAATTGGCTTCCTGAAAATTGAAAGTCAGCAAATGTTAATAATACATCATATAAATAAAATTGCTCAAATTGTAAAAGTGCTCAGTTTTAGGATATATCTTTGTTAGGAAATTAATTGACATTTAATTTTTACTTGTTAAAGGAAAATTAAGAGAAAACGTTTGACAGGGGCAATAAAAGAGTAGTTATGTATGTGAACACAAAATAAAAGGAATAATAAAGAAAATATTACATGACATAAATTTAACTGATGAGAAGCATATGAACATTGAAATTCAAATTTTATAATAGTCTAAAATATCTAAGAAACATAATACTTAATGAAGATATAAGTAAGTCACACTGCTATAAAATAATTTAAATGCAACATAAAATCTCAACTTCTTAAAAAAACACATTCTTGTTTCATGCTTTTCTCTAATTGAGTCCAATACAACAATAACGTTACAAAACATATGTTTCTTATGAAAACTTATAATCATAAAGATACTGGAAATGAAAACACATTAGCCTATATTTAAAATTGTTTATGAAGATGCAGTCATGCTAAACATAAATACAATGCTTTACTTTGAATACACACGGTAAAGAGAATACAAATACAGGAAAGCTAGTAGCTAATCATACTTCTTTCTTGTGGCACATATAAGTGGTTCCAGAGTTTCATATTTGGGCATTAGCTGTACAAAATTGGTAAATGAATTTCACCTATAAATAACTAAGTAGACCTAATCTTTACTTTAAAAAGATACCGTTTAAAGCAATAAAGTTTAGTATTTTATTTTGTAATTTGCATGAGCTAAATTACAGAAGTGTGTTTATTTTAAAATTTAAAGAAATCTACCAATAAAAAAAGCATATTGTCATCCTCAAAAGCAAAGAAACAAAAAAACATCATAGAAACTTCAGGCAATTAAAATTCACGGTACCTTGGAAAAGTCCGATCCCTGAGGTGGCTGGCATATGTAATAAAACAAAAATTTAAATAAATTCTGATGAATTGAATTAGATATTTTCACTGAACTCTTATGTTTCCACTTAACATTATTACTCACATAATTGTATAAGACTGCTCTAGTTATGGTATTGTACTTAGTTATATAAAGAAATACTGCTATATGCCATCATTATAGTAAATGTCACAAACTGCTCCAAATTTATTAAGCTATATGACAATTTAATTAGATTGATGACCTTTTTTTTGTTGCCATTCTAAAGTTAATAAATTCCTCAAATGAAATTATGTGAGAGTTTGTATTATTTATGTTACAATATGTTTACACGGAATTGGAATAGACTTCCTTCATAGTAATGAAGACTGGAGCAAAGTATTTTGAAACTGAATGTGAGAATTACAGAAATGAAACTGGAACAAACAAAATAAGGAATGAGAAAGCTTTATTGAATACTAGGGCATTCTGAAAGATGACAAGCCAATTATTTTGTAGGAACAGACTACATGAGGGCCACTTTGATGGCTGCTCCCTTTTAATAGCATATGAAGGGATGAAAGCGGGGTATGTGGAAGAAAGTGCATGGTAGCCAAGGGGTGACTGGGAAACCCGGGCTGTAATTTAAGGATTTTACCTGGCATTTGCCTAAATATGATGCAGGGAAAACCTTAGAGAAATCAGAGTCTAGTAGGCTAGGAGGCTCTTGGTACTTGTCCCGTGTCCTTCCAATAAAGGGAGAACAGAGTGATTTGAGGGGACGCAACTTACCCAACTCCATGCCTTACCAGATTTGGGAAGCATCTGGTGGACTGGTCCAATGGTAACACAAAACAACTCTTACCATATACCCAATGCCTGTGACCCCCGAATATACACCCCAGCTTAGGTATTATGGCTTATGCGAACCTTGACTTAAATTCGTTGGTTTAGAATAAAGGACAGGAAAATTCAAAAGGAGAAACTTAGCCATTCCTTCAAGAAAATACAAGCAACTGAACCATATTATATAGTTCCCAGGGATAGTACACACTGAGAGTGTAGTGTGAAGGGTAAAAATATCATGGGATGAATATGAATAGAAAATAATAATTATGGTTGTTGAATGTGGCAAGTGAACATAAACTGACATGAAAATATAAGACCAGGATAGAAGCTTGAAAACATCACCTAATCAAACAAAAATGCATATGTCTGTATTTTTTTATAAAGCAAATTATATATATATTGCAATATTGGTATGGAGAGGACAGAGAGATAGGTTGTGGCTTACCAGAAAGTGAAGTGCAGCCGGCCGGTGCACAGAATGATGTAACACTCCTTCCTGAAGAAGGAGGCTGAGAGCCTCCGAAAATTTGAAGAAATACCTTCACTTCCTTATGGCGACACCGCACTTCATTTTCAGGTAAGCCACAACTTATCTCTCTGTCCTCTCCATACCAATATTGCAATTAATTTTGACAATGTCACATCCTCACTAATATAATATATATATATATATATATATATATATATATATAATTATTTAAATAAACAATGTAGTCTACTTGTCTATAATGGATAAAATTTAATATATTAGGTAAACAAAATTAATTAACCAGGAAGATACATGTAAAGATTTCAGACAAATAATTATAAAAACATTTACTACAAGAATGCATATATTGTTTGATGTTAACATGCATAATTTCCATACCATCTATTTTCATTCGATGTAATATCTGATTATTAGGTTAAATTAAATTGTATAATAGTTTAAAATAAAGTTAATATAAACTAACAAATGAGGAGAACTTCCAGTTTACATAAAAGTTGTTTGCAGACATTTGAGTATGTCCTGGCAATAGTTGAAAAGCAACATATAATCTTCTTCAATGAGTTACAAAATGTATTGAGATGCATGGTGGAACTTTTGAGCTTATTTTGTGAAATCTGTATCACGGGTAGAATAAATAAAACTAAAACTTTTGTTTGCAACTTTAACACGACGACAACTAATATATGGTATAGACTAAATGTTCATCATTACTCATACTATAATCTCCTATAGTATAGACATTTTGTCTTAGAACACTCTGTATATGATGATGCTAAACCAAAAATCTGTGAAAGGTTAATACATTTCAGCAAAAGTTCGTATAGCTCTATCAAATAATTACAATTTTTGCAGCTTGACACTTATTTATAACTGAACAAATACATTTAAATGTTTCTATTAAGAGCTTTTACATTAGATTCATATTGACAGCAAATTCATACTGAAATTGGAAATCGGGTATTTTATGATTGTCATACAAAACTACTTAAATGTATGTGTGTGTGAGTATACATTTATATATATACATATATAAATATACAATTGTGATATTGGTATGGAAAGGGAAGAGATATAGGTTGTGGCTTACCTGAGAGTGAAGTGCGGTGTAGCCATAAGGAACATAAGGTTGTTCTTAAAATTTTTGGAGGCTCTCAGTCTCTGTCTTCAGGAAAGAGTTCACCGGCCGGTGCACGGAACAGTGTAACAGCCCTTCCTGAAAAAGGAGGTTGGGAGGCTGAGAGCCTCCGAAAATTTGAAGAACCACCTTCGGTTCCCTATGGCTACACCACCCTTCACTTTCAGGTAAGCCACAACTTATCTCTCTTTCCTTTCCCTACCAATATCGCAATTTTTTTTAACAATGCCATATCCTTACTATTATCATATGTATATATATATATATATATATATATATATATATATATATATGTATATATATATATATATATATATATATATATATATATATATATATATATATATATATATATATATATATATAGATAGATAGATAGATAGATAGATATGAGTGAGTACATCTGTTTAATTACCCTGATTAATGACAATAATTGTTTAAGTTAACTACAAATTGGACTAATGCAGAAGTTAAAAACAAATTTTCAAGTATAATGTTATGTAGCTGACTTCATATAAATATCAGCAATTTAACATTATTTTGATTCTAATGTGAATTAACAAGACTCGTGTATTAGCAGAAATATCATGATCTTGTCTTATTTCAAAGTTTTTGTAATCAAATTATGAATTGTTAAAACACATTTAATATAAACTCTATTTTCAGAATACACTCAGATAGATTGTTGACATTCATATAATAATGTTTCTCATTATAGTTTTCACTTAGATTTAATTCAATTTGATCAGTTTTGTGTGCTTTAATTATAAGCCTACTAAATTGCTTTTCATCACTTTTGTGTGTGTGCATTTACATCTAAATTTTTTGGTTATCGATATTTTGGATAGTCATTATATTAATTTTATTGGTTAAAACACTGAAAATTATAGCAGTGTGCTAATGATAATGTACACCTTTCACATTTGATTGTAAGAGTCATAAAACAACATGTCCGCCTTTTTTTTAAAAAATGTAAAAGAATAAAGGTGTAAATTTGTTTAAATGAGGACTGATAAACAATAAAGAAAATATTTCAGTTATCTTGTTAAAATATTCAGTATATATATATATATATATATATATATATATATATATAATTATATATATACAATATTAGGAGAATCCATTAAGGAATTGGAACTAATTTGGTGACAAAGTCACATTCAAACTTGGATAGTGAGGAAGGATAGAAATAAATAGGAGAAATAGGAGGATTACACTTTTTGTGAATTCATATGCTCAGGCGAAGAAATACACACATAGAAAAGCATATGTTCAAAGCAGAGAGAAGGATGGAAGAAGAAGGAAAGACTGAAAATATTTGACCCAGGAAGGATTTGAACCCACGTATTCTGCTCAGTACACAGACGCCTTAACCATCTCGGGTCAAGTTCCTGACCAGGCAAATATAGACAGTCTAATTGTGGACAATTAGTTGTTTTAGTGGAGGAATTGATAGAGTAGAGGGAATGAAGTATTAGGAGCTTCCATTAAGGAATAAATACAATATTAGGAGAATCCATTAAGGAACTAATTCACATTCAAACTTGGATTAACAAAAACTTGTTGGGTAGCAGTCAATATTGCACCTTTACTGAGTATGTTTACATCAAAACAATGTATTAAATGTAATGCATAACATTTAGTGTTCTGATATCTGTGGAATCCATCACTAAATAAAGTAACTAGTCTTTAAATCCAGAGTTTTTGGAATAAATGATTGCTGAGAATATTGACAAAATTTGTATGCAGTAAATATAATTACAAATTGTTTTTCAAGAAAACTGTATTAGAAGCAAATTTGAAGTGGCTACAAGTTTATAATGTTTATACACATAATAGTAAAATGTTAACAAGTCATGTTATATCAGAACAGATTTTACAATATTGTGCTTGAAATGTCTTTATTTCGAAGTTCAAATTAATTACACTGTAAACTCGTCAAATTGATTAGTTACAAAAAGTATTTTTAATGTTAAAGCAAAACACACAGAATTTATTAATATTTAACTAAATGAAGAATCCGAAACTACTTAACACAAAGTTCCAAAGATAAAACTGAAGGGGTAGAATCATGCACATACCTCCTAAGAAGTTTGATTGTAATGGATCTAAAACACTTATATATTTACCTTATACTATTGCTACGGTTGAGTCTTAATACAGGAGAACCACTTCCTTCCCGTTGATGCATAAGAAGACGTGTATGTGTTAGACTCGCCCGATGCTGCAATTGAGCTGGAAGTGAACATAGTGACTCCACACTATCTGCTTCTACCAAGCCAGCTGCAAAGAAATTCGTAATGAATAAATGAAAAGGTTTAGGTAGATTTTATTATTTATCTTTTATTTAAATAATATATAACAAACATATAACTTAATAAAGGCTAATTGATGTGTAGACTGCACCTTTACAAGCTATTTAATTTTTTTTGTAAACATAAGAATAATCTTATCAAAGTTTGTGAAAACAAGTTGACTTTCAGATATTTAACATGTATTTGGTAACAAATACATGTTAAATATTAAATTATCATTTTATTTCGAGGATATAATTATTGGAATTGATCACAGCTTATCTGAATATGAAAGTAGAAGGTAACTTTTGGGGGTGTTATTACCATTCTTTGGCAAATATTAAGTCTGTTCCATTTGGCAAGAATTAAATATTCTTTGTTCTGATGTCTGAACCCTTAATGTACCAATATGTGCTTCATTCAAAGTTTCAAATATTTGTGAGACTGTGCACGTTTGTATATTTTTATAGTGCTTGGTCTCCACCTTTTACATTTCTCAGAGCCTTTGATTGTGAGAGGAATAGGTTGGAGTTCTTGCTGAATTCTTGACTGTGTGTGTCTTATCAGATAGAGGTGTCTTACAATGTGCAAATGAAAAAGTAATAATGTCCACAAAAAAGTTTAAGTTTCATCAAATTGTGGAAAGATTGTATACCAAGATATTTTATTTGTCCTACAATATATAATTGCATACTTTTGAATTATATTGAGAGAGAAGAAACTGAGGCTTGTGACCAGATAGCAAGTTTGTAATGGGTGCAAAATTGAATTTATAGTACATTGAAATTGAACCTTGTCCCAAAAATACCAACATATTTGGGAGCCCTGAAATGATATCCAAATACTGGTCAGTATGGATGAGGATTACATCACTTACCTGCACTTGTACGAGCTGGTAGAGAAGCAGTGTAAGTAGAACTATGGCGCAGCCATGAACTATATGGACTATAGCCTTGCAGTTCTGTGTAGTGAGCTGTAGTATCAGAAAGAGATCCATCAGTAGGTCGTAGAGTGGGACGTGGCGGAAGACTTTGAGACCCAAGAAGCAATCTGTCACGCACATTTTGAGACAGTTTGTAGTGTTGCTGTTGTTGCTGTTGCTGCTGCTGTTGTTGCTGATGCTGCTGCTGCTGTTGTTGAAGATCAGCACTACATGTTTGTGTTCCACCTGATACTTTTAACTTTGTTCGTGGAACAGCTGCTACCTGAGCAGTTCGTGCTTCCCCACCTTTCCCCCCACCATTTGAAGGTCTCTTTACATAACCAAAGCTTTGTGGCACACCACGTACTTTCCCACTACTCTTTCCTTCTCCATTTGGACGAGAAGTGACAACTGCTTTGCTAGTCTTTTCTCCACTGCCTGCATATTCCCTTTCTTTTCCTGGAACCTCATCTTTCACACCTGAAAATATGACAAATGTTATTAAGAAAACTTCATAAACTTTCCTAAACAAGTAACATGAAACAATTATAAAAAGTTGATTATTATTTTCAACAATTGATTTTATTGAACTTTAGAACATTACACAGAAAATATATTTTGATATATATAATAATTTATTATTTTTAATTAGCAGATTATCTTATTCTCTCATAAAGGAGTTTATCTTTTTAGGACAGTGAGCAATTTTCGAAATAAATATCTTTAGGCAGGTTTCACAAAAATAATAGCAGAAGGTTAGATAAATACACTGACATTCAACCACAAAATAGGCTATATTAGAAGCCACAAGTTATTATTCACACTGGTTTGGAGTAAGTAAAGTGAACCATGAATATGTAAAAAAAAATGTGCATGTAATCAGCAAGCATATTGTTTCCTGCACAACAATGTAACTAATTAGTGCCTGGAAGGCAGCAAAAAGGAAAATTATGATGGACTAGTTGCTGAACACTGATCTAGGACAGTAATAGGGGAGAGATACATAAGTTATTTTGTAGCAGAGGTCATCAAAGTGATGGATGGGCAAATTGATTAAAAATCACAAGCATACATATTAAATGTTGAAATATTGTTGAAATTAATTTAAACTAGTTTGCTTGCTGGCAAAATTACACAACTCTCCACTGCATACTCAGTACTGAAACTTTCTGCTTAAATTGACATCAACATGCAAGATAAATTTATCTGCCGATCTTTAAGCAGAGGTGAATTTGAAACATTTAACAGATACAAATGTAACACAAAAATACACAAATCTTTGTGTTGGGTCATATTCTTTTTTTGTTGCCATTTACAATTTCATATATGCTTGTTAATTTTATGTAATATGTGGAATTCTGAGGTGATTAAGTTTAAACCAAAATTTGATAATCTTGATAAGAATCATAGAGTATTACTAATATTGTCAGTAAAATTTCAGGTATGAATCATGAGCGGCATAACATATATATATTTAAAGTATGGTAATTAAATTTTGAGTTAAGAAATTATGGACACTAGTTAATACTTTCAAATTTATATTGTGCATGCTGTTATCTGATTACAATAGGACCAAACAAGAAAAAGTTTGATTAAATGTACAAATCGCATATCAAAATGAAATACTCATGATTAGATAAGGAACTCCAGCATAATTTTACAGTGGTAGGAGGGTTGTGGAACTCAGTGGACTAGAGAGAAGAATCCAGTAAAGGAGGATGCTTAATAATTTTATTGATACTATAAGAAGTGATATATCACTTACTAGGCATTTAAATGACTCACCCATTCTCTTAAGTTTTTCAGCATTCTTCTCTGGCCTTCGTGACACCTGCCCATTGCTGGGAGATGAACGAGGCCTAACTACTTCCAAATCTGACTTCCCTCTCTGGAGCCCAACTTCAGCATACTTTTTCCACTGAGAGTTTGACACTTGTCTGCAACAAGTTTCATATTGTTAGATATACATTACCTTAAAAAATGATAAAACAACTAAAACATGTATCACTGCTATATTAAAAATATAGCAATATAAAATATCTTAAGTCCTTAAAATGACAAATTATTTTTCACAAAATAGCACTTTACCTAAAGGCACTATAATCAGTTTGTTGACTGCTGTCAGCCTTTTTTGCATGTGAACGTGATCCAACAACTCTGTATAAGACTTGAGGGACGTCTGAAGGGCTGAAAGGTGGTGTCAGGCTTTTCTTGTTGCTACATCCTCCAATTTTGTTGCTCTGCACAGCTTTCTGTTGTTGATGCTACATAATATTTAATTTTCATTACTACTTATAGATAAGTTAATAAGAAAAAATAGCAGTTAAAGTACATAAAATTACCTTGTTGGAATTATTAGCAGTATGATTCTCTGAGCTATAAATATCTGTTACAGAATCTTCAGCCAAGCTAGAATCGTCAAACCTGTAAAAACAATGGAAACATGCTTGTGTAGCCATGTAGACGAGTAAAGAAAATTCATAGGTCTATGAAATAAAATGGATTTTGAACAATTGTAGTAACTTAATTACAACATAAGAAAATAAGCATACTCAACAGGACAAACGTTTTATTAAGATCAAGTACAGATTATCAATATAATTTAATTTCATGTCTACATTCGTATAAAAGTATTCCATATAATAAAGAATGGTATGACTTTTCTAAAATAATAATTCTTAAATATAGTTAAATATATATAATTAACACACATTTTTCTGACAAACTGGCTGTTTTTAGTTTGATTAATAATTAATATCAATCAGGAGTTATGAAGGTCTCCAAATAAATAATGTCCTTTCTAGGACACTGCCAGTTTTATTCAACAGTATTATCAAACACACTTAATGAAAGTTCACCATAATATGGTCACAAATATAAATGAATATTATGTCACACATTAATAGAGAAAATATAAAGATAGATTACACCAACAAATATGCTCATTTAATGTCAAAAGTCTTGGGAAATGATCAGTAGCCAAATAAAGAAATGTTAAGACATCATCTCACACTATTTGAATAAATGTGTAAAAAACTAGCAATAATGATTTAAAAGATGACACTAAACATACACTCATTAAAAATAAAATAATGGGGTATTAAAATAAAGAAAGTTAATGGTCTATTAGTCTCTTTGCCTATAGCATAATGTGGTCCATTACAATATGTAGTTCCAACAAATTAACTCAGCATGAAAAATATAGTGAGATATGTGATGCATATCAAAATAAAAAGAAGGAAGGGGAATATAGTGAGTTTTAAATAATGAGAATAAAATAGAGAAAGAAGTAAATAGACTAAAGCAGCATAGAATACATAAAACTAGAATTTTGGAAACAGTAGGAAACATGCCTCATGAGTAGATTTATATAGGGGCTACCTATATGAAGCAGAATTCCATGATAGAATGAAAGTAAGTATAGAATAGAATGAATAACATGATATAGAAAGTGCAAACACAATTAGTGGAAAGATACAATAGAAATGAAGGCAGAAAGTAGATTCATAAAATGAAAATATACATGAGAGATGTGGTGTAGGTAATACATTATCAAGTAAATGCAAGCCATTTATGGACTGTTATATTTTAAGAAGAGGTGTTTGGCAATGATACTATAACAGAAAAATATAGGTGATAATTAAATAAAGCAGATATAGTTATTATATGGATACTAAAAATACAAAGTGTGATTAAAAATTTAAGACATTGATCACTTTCAGAGACAGAACATGAACAATCTCATCAAAAGGCCACAAAGAAACAAATATTAAGGGTTTATAAAAGTTAACATTGCATAGAAAAATGAATCAATCAGAAGCATACAAACAAAATGTAATGTGATAAGGAAACCAAATAATATTAAAAGAGACAGACTGAATATTGAGACTAAAATATATCAAATTGTTCCACAGTCTAATTTTCAGTTTATAAATTAACTGGCAAAAATCTCTCATAATGAGTTATAACTTACCTTCTGGGCTTGCTACGATTAGACGTTTCCGTGCCGGAAATATTAAAATTCGTGGTGGACGTTTGAAAACTGAAATATGTTATAAAGAGATCAGTACAGAATGGTTGCAAATGTCTTATTTTAGAATAAATTCAAAGGAAATGAACGGACTACAGTTGAGGTTGGATGATAACAACATAGTGCACCCATTTCACAATAAACTTTACAGCATATAGAAGAGTGTAAATTTAAATATTGATAAATGTGCAAATTTAATGCCAAACTTTGTCGTAAAACTTTTCAAATAAAGTTATCATAACATTAAGCGCTAGATAAACTAGGGAAAATGTATCATAATAAAGAAATAAGCGAAAAAGTATATTTCGGGCGATAGAACTATGTCTCGATCGATAAATAAAATTTTAATCAGTAAAAAAATGTTACCAATTGATATTAGCACTTCGAGGATGCACGACAGACGCTTCGCCTTCTCCTCACAACAATACTACACACTATGGCATCTACGAATCGAAATAACAGGTTCGCCAACATACGTCATAAAACTTAAATTTAGATAACACGTCAGTAATGCCAACTTACCTACATTGCACAGGGCACGGAAAAGTCGGATTGGTCTTTATCCAGCTGACATTACGTTGGCCCCGTTCGGCCGCATATAAGCGAGCTCTGGGTTCCGTGGTGACGTCAGAATAGCGAGCTATTGATCGGCGGCGCCTTGCCGTTCCCAGTTCCCACGTGCGTAATCAATAGGACCACAAGGCCGTCAAGCTAGCACTTGCCATTTACTTTTCACCGTAGACAAGCGACGCGTGCAAACCAATTCGCAGCTCTCAGCTGCGTGGCGAAAGGTCGTTCGCCCACGGAAACGCGCGGCCGGAAGACGTTAAGCTATTTTCGGAACGGAGAGGTGATGCACAAACTGCATCTGACGCTGCAATGCCTATGTACGTTTGTGCAAGGTAATTCTTCTAATCACAGAAGAATTATCTTAATAAAACAATTAAACGCCCGAAAACCCGCCCTCCCATTCACCGGCTGCTGTCCGCAGAGCCGAGACTCCACTTCACAGATTCAAAAATCGAAGTTAGCAATTTATTTAAACCTTGTCCGAACCAATCAGTTAAATGCGTTAGGAACTAAAGATTGTTTCTCACTCTTCTGTCGTATAGACCAACCGCGATTATTACAGATAGATGCCCACCTAGTCCTTGTTTTGTTGAATGTTTTCGGGCAAAAGTATCTGGGAGATGAAAAGTGGAAAACTACTTCCAGATGCGAATGCAAAAACATTTGGCTCTCTTACTTTCGTTTAAGTAGGAATTTCGATGTGTTCGACCTCGTTGGTAGCCCCGAATCTTAACTCCAACCTGGATGACATTTACATTTGCTATTGTTGAAAAAATATTTATTTTCAATTCTTATTTATGATAATTCCTTTCAAATACACTAACTCAATTTCCTGGTTGACCATGGCATCAACAGAAACCCAGACAAAATCTCTATCAATGGTTCTTTCTCAGCTTCTAACACTTATTCTGCACACTTCTGGCCCCATCATTTTCACCAACATAATAAAATATAGACAACAGATCAAATCAGCAAACAGATGAGCATGGGCCTAATGCTAATTATTTTGCAAACAAAGTATAACACACACTATCCTGCTGGTCAGCATGAAGTTCAAACCTACTGTCAATAAAGACAGTCTTTCTCAGTTTAGAGAATTAATAAAGTCTTCTCAGGCTTCTAACTGAGTATTCAATGGTCTTCACTGCCATCATATTCTAGCAATATATTTCAATTGCAATAGACTCCAGCTTCTTACGACCTACTTTTCTCTCCCTCTAAGATTTCTCATATATATATATATTTAGAGAGAGAGAAGGTCTGAACTGTATGCCAGCTGAGCATGAATTTTAGTGTTTTTTTAATTTTAACTAATCACATTTTCCTTAAGTTTCATATATATATGAATAATATTAGTAAGGATATGACATTGTCAAAAATAATTGCAATATTGTTATGGAAAGGAAAGAGAAAAACAACCTTCAATTCCTTATGGTGACACCGCACTTCACTTTCAGGTAAGCCACAACCTCTCTCTCTTTCCTTTCCATACCAATATTGCAATTATATATATATATATATATATATATATATATATATACACACACACACACACATACATACCACCACTAGAACTATGCTTAATTGGAACTACGTGGTTCAGAACCAATCGACTATATAGGCAAATAGTCATTTTGTCTATATTTCAGTAATCACTCTCCAAATAAGAGTATGGAACATCCCAAACATATTATCTTTGAATTTAACCTAGCATATTCTCTTAATTTCGTATAGAAAATGTTCACCATGAAAATCGTTTACATGGTGCATAACTAGATTGCTTGACAATTTATTTTTACATATACTTGCTATTCTTGACTCACATCCCTTTGGAAAAATACAAACATAAGAAACTATTGATGGTATTTGCTCCACAACACACAATGACAAACTTATTAACTGGGAGAAAGGGCAGAAATGAGAAATGAAGTATCCCAAATTACACAGCACCTTACTGGCAGGTATACCATATACAAAACAGCACAACCAAAAATAATATATATGGGAATTTTTCATTTTTGAATAACAATGGATGACTAAGAGTATTAAGATTGTAATTATTCCTCCATTAAAATGCAACATTGATGGAAAATTACTGTCTGCAACAGACCAGCATACAGAATGTAAATCTCTTTTCTGCAGAAGGGGGCTGAGAGCCTCTGAAAATTTAAAGAACATCCCTCTGTGTCCCAAGTGGCTATACCAAGCTTCAACTTCAGGTAAGCCACCAACTATCTCTCTTTCCTTTCCATACCTAATATCTCAATTATTTTGACAATATAACAACCTTACTCATATATATATATATATATATATATATATATATATATATATATATATTTATAATTTGACCTCATCACATTATCTGTAAGTTTATATATATATATATATATATATATATATATATATATATATATATATATATATATAGGTCTTCTGCTCAGTAAGCAGATGCTTTAACTAATTAAGCTACTGCACCAACTACCAAATTTGGCGAATACAGTCAGTAATATTAGGTGTAGAGGTGGAATGGACAAGAGTAGAAGGAGAGATGAGTTACGAACATCCATTAACGAATAGTCAAAATGTTAGGAACTTAAATTGGTGACAAAGTGTGTGCACGTATATATGTATAGCTATCTCTTTTTACTGTCCATACCAATATTGCAATTATATATATATAGTTGGGAGATGATAACAATGATACCATGTGGAAAAGTGATGCGACTGGTCAAATGTGAATAGTGCCTTTTTTATGTGAACATTTTTCGTGAATTTTTCTATCTGTATTAATTAGTACTATTAAAAATTTAGTTACATTGTATAAGTAATTAGAAATCTTTATTTGTACTTCATGTATTGTATATAAAGTATTTATTATATATATGTACTTACTCATGAAAAATTTGTGATGTCATATATATATATATATATATATATATATATATAATGAAATCATGTTAATGCTTACAAATGGTACAATATATATGTAGCAGAATATTTAAATGTATATTCAGTATCAGTAGTTAACAAGTATACCACAATGTGCTGCAATAAACTCACCTAATTGTTACCAATATTACATGCAATCAAAATTACAATTTTAAAGATGCTAATTAATAGAGTATAATAGATATATGAAAATTAGTTAGGTCTATTCTTAGAATACAACAGCCATTTGTGAATTATGAAAAAATTAAAATAGACATTATTATTATTATATTAAATATTGATTTGGAATCACTTTACAGTAAAATATTAAGTAATTGATAAAATATTTTTTCAGTACATTATTGAAATTCTGACAGTATGATTGCAAGTTGGAGAATATTATAAAAAATGAAATGAAATTGTTGTTTAGAAATTGTATAGAATGAAATGAAATGAAGTTGAGAATTATTACCCATTGGGCAGACAGCAAAAATAATTATTCCAACTTAACAATATACAATTGTACCAAATTGAAGGTAGATCACTTTTAATGTACTGATAAGATTTAATTATTTTAAACTTTCATCACAAAACTCAATTAATGTCATCATAATTTTTTATTAATCATAAATTGTGAGATTACTAATCATTTAAATTTGCTCTAATTAATATTAAATTTTCATATATTGGCTATTTCAGATTGTAATATGAATTGATGATTACAATATAAGTTAAAAGATAACTTACAGATTCTAACTATGAATGAATTTTATGGTTCACATTGTTAAATATAATGGAGTCTAATAGGCTTATGTATGTAAAATACACATACATACTTATATAAAGAACTAAGGATGATGTGAAATTGTCAAAATAATTGATATGGACAGGAAACAGATAATAAATGTCTCACCAAAAAATTGAGGGCTTGTGCCACCGTGTTGTGATCATATAACAACCTTACTCATAATATATAATCATAATTGATTAATACTAAGGTTAGTGAAATGAGTCTGACTGCATGGCATATCTGAATTATAATGATGTTGGTGTCCATGTTGCAATACGATTTATTGAATTTTACAGATTATCACAATCCTTTCTCAAAATAGTGAACAGAATAGTATGTTCCAAGACAGATATTATGGATAACATCCCTGAAAATGTCTCCAAATAGCCAACCTTGTGGAAGCAACAATTAGAACACATGTAAGATATGCACTTTTTCACCCTTTCCTATCACAATGAATTGACTGTCTATTTTCCATATAATATACAAAACAACTTTCAAAGAAACAGGTTGGCAAAGGTGACTATTAAAATTGCTTTGTTGTTACGAAAAGAGCTACAAAATATTTGGCCAACACCCTTTGAAATGAATTGTAGTGTACATGACAAATGGTTGTTTTTAAACTACTTTCCATAATACAATACAAGAATAATGCTAACCAAACAGTGGTGCAACTTAATAAAATTTTCATCCATTTAATGGAAAATAATTTGTAAAATATTAATATAAATATCAAATTCAAATTTACTCCCCATCCACCCTATTTCCCTAATTTAGCTCCATATGATTTTTTTCTTAACATAAATTTATTTGTGAAGTAAAACTGTTTACCCATGAGAATGCTATTTATGCTTTTAATGAGAATGTGTACAGTGATGGACAATTTTTTAGGAGAATAAAGAATGGAATCTTGAATTGTATATTAAGCTAAACAAAGATTATATTAACATTATTATGTATTTTTTTAAAAAATAAAAAAGGTTTAATATAATTTTTTCAGGATAGACTTTTCTCCATTTATCCAAAATTATATTTCTCAATAAATACTTGGATTTTATAAGTAAATATGATTGAATAAAGTATAAAACCTCAATGTACTTACTTACTACCCTGGTAGACCATTTGTCTTCGAGCATACAAAGAAGCACCTCCTTCAGACATATATCCATCACATATATCAGGAAGAGGCCGAGATATGGCTCCCCCTCGCATCATTTCTCCATCAGACAAGTAACCTATAACATAAAATAATCTATAAAGAAAAAGTTCAGAAGAAATTGGAAGAATTTGTATGGTAATATGAACAAGTGGAAACCTTTCACATAAGAAATAATAATGTGATCAATAAATTAATTTATATTCTATACTGTTAAGGAAACTAGAATTGTTTGAAATTATAATTATGGTTATATGATGACTTATTTTCAACTTGGATATCTTGATTTTATTGTTAAAGCCTTTTATGTTCTTTTCATAAAAAAATTAGTTTGGCTGAACATGTAGACTGAATCTAACATAGAAGAAGTTGGAATATGATTAAGTATCGTTGGAGAAAAGAAAGTTGATTTGAAACAATAACATATCTGCAAAAATGTGATGATAGTAATTTGGAAAATATTCGAGGCATAACAAATAATTTTAGCACATACTATGAGAGGAATATAGAATAATATATTAGACAAGTAGCCAATAATAATCATTATTAAATACACATTATTTTCGGTGATTAATTTATTGGTTCAGGTATCTTCCATACCAGATGCAAGATGTAAGTCACTGTAATCATTTTCTCCATAACCTCCATCTCCCATTCCACGTTTAAAATCCAAACCAATATTCATTTTTGGTGAGAAACTTGTGCAGTTATCATTCAGGATACCTTTAAAAAACCAAAATAAACCAAGGTTATTAAAAACACACAGAATACTGATTTTATACATGAAAACTATTTAATAAACCAAAGGAATCAATAATTTGACAAAAACAAAGTAATGATTTTACAATTTATTACAGAATTTATTCAGAATTAAAATGCTTATTTTATTTATGAATTGATATGTGAACTATCATATCTGTACAATATTCATATACAGTGTAACATAATGTAAATTTACATACATAAATAAATAAATATTTAGTTTCATGGCCTATATACCCGAGCTTTGTTTAAAAGCATTTCTTCTGCTCTTGAATACATAAATCCATTCATGATAATTATTTAATAGTGAATAATTTTTTTACTGAATAATGTTTTGTATCTAATAATATGTAAATATATAAATATGCAATACATGTACATGTATAATATTTGTATTTTTGCTGCACTATACCACATTTTTATTGTCAATACATTGGAAGATGATGTAGAAAGCTGCTCCTCATCACAATTTAGAGCAGCTTCCAGGCCAATGAGTCTTATTTCATATGTGATATTTTATATGGGCTGTTCTTGTTCATTGTCTGAATTGTTTCTCTCTCCAACAACCACATATTGTTGTCATAGAGAATGTGTTTTTTTGTTGTCCTTTAATCCTCACTCTTCATTTTCTTCCTGTTATATATCTAAACACAAAATTTGAATATCGAAGGAAAATACATCTGAGTGAGATTCTCAGTTTTCACTTGAATTGGAATTTTCTAGAAATAGAATTACAAGCTTCAGCAGACATAAATTATGTTCTTTTGTAAATTTTGTTATTCAAGAAGAAACAGTTTAAAGCGTGAGGTATGGCTGACTTATCACCAAGGAAGCCAGTAATTTCTGCTTGAGTTGGTATAAACTCAAGTTTAAAACATCAGTTAATTGAAGATATCCAACCAAAATTTAAACTCAAGACAATTGGACCTCCAGTAATTGTGGTTCTGCTTTATGTATAACACAATCTACAGAAAAATATTTTCAAGTTATTTTTCTTAATCTTGTATCATAAATATTTGAGGATTATCATTTCTGGACAATGGACAGTTTTAATAACCTTACCTTAACGAATGGTGCACTGGAATGTAATATTTTTCGTGTGTATAGGAAATGTAGAATGTAAGGGTTTACTTTTGTGGATATTAGATTTAATATTAAAGACCTACTTTCCAATTTTATTTTAATATCTATTTATTGGCAATCACATATCTGTGTATCTAAAACAGTAGTTGTTAAAACTAATGACAGAAAAATTACTTTATGTTTGAAAGAGGAGAAGAATAATTTAGGAAACACATTAATTATCTTCTAGTAGTGTCAGAAGTGTAAGGTATAAAATTAAAAATTACTTTAATCCACACTTACTCATTGGTGATACATGAACACTTGGAGGAACAGATCTTCCTGATATCAGTAAGCCGCCTGTATATCCCCTCAACAATGGCTGCATTGGTTTGACGTTCATCATACTTTCTTCTTCTTCCCCAAATGTAGTCTCTTTTGGTTGAACAGTCCTTGTTTCTTGGGTTATGACCTGAAGTATGGTCCATGACAAATAAGTAAAAAGTGATTTTAAAGGATTGATTAAAATACATTTTCCAAAAATTACCTTATCAATATTATCGAAAGTAGTTTCTATAATCTTTGTTGCTGGTTTTCCAACATCACTTCCACTTTCAGAACTGGGTTGGAAAATAACACTGCTATCAGAAGAATTTGATCTTCCAGTAGAATTAGAGTTAGAGTTACTGGATTCACTCATTTTTGAGCCTGCTTCAGCAGACACTAAATTAGGCATGGGTGAGACCATTGCTATGCTTATGTTTCCACTAGAAGGATCATCCCAACCAAGTTGTTTCTGTCGTGGAGGAAGAGCACTTTTGACAGGGGTAACAATGTTGTTTTCTTCTTTATTTGTCTTGGTGGTACCCTTAATAGCAGCCATTGGTTTAGGAATATTACTATTTGGGCCAGAGACTGAATTATTTTTAGCCAGCTTTGGTTGATTCAAATTTGATATTTTTGAATGTTTGATAGGATTGTCCAATTCCACATAGTGGAAATTGGCCTCTTTAATAGAATTCTCCAACTTATTCACTTTAACATCATCCACCACTGATTTGGCAACAGGTTTGTTAGTTTGTCTCAATGAATCATTTTTCCGCACAGATTTTGGTGAATTTCCCTTCGCTAGCTTGTTTTTCAGACCACGGACAACAGTTTTTGGGCTGCATACATCATTTGTAGGAGCTGCAACACTAAATGCATGCACATATGATAGAAAGTATTGAAAAACAGGTATACTATAAAATGCTACCTACTACATTGCAAAGAAAACATTGTACAAAAACAACAGGCAATGCCACAAATGTGAAGTGCTGTGGCAATCTTCTAAAAAAAAATTCACTGTGCTGTCTCAGATGTACTTATTTTAATTTTTGTGTAAATAATTTACCTTGAGGATGGTTTTACGTCACTACACAGGCTTGTTGAAGAATCACTCTGCTCAGATTTTGCAGAACTGAAACCACTTGAACTAGATGTCCTTTTAGAAACAGCATTTCCTGTGAAAAATTTAAGTTTTCAATTTAGACTCCAACATAAGGTAACACAAAACAACTAAATATATAAAATAGATTTACCTGATTTCACTTGATCAATTTTCTCTTTAGAATTAAATATTTTTATTTTATCCAGCATATCGTTTTTGCCACCTGGAATTTGATTGTTGCTTATGACAGTGTATGGGCTATTTAAATTTCCTGAAGGAGCTCTCAAAGAAGATCGATTTCCAGTAGTAGGTGGAGTGGTGCTCCTTATGCTTAAAATAAAAAATTATAAAAATAATGTACGAATAAGGAAAAGAAAATAATATACAAAACCGCTAAAATATCGTAAAAATATATGCCATGGATATTCTGCATCGGTAATTACCTTAAGTATCATTTAAAGAAAGTATCGCTCAAAATTGCCGCCCGTTATTAAGATCTCCGAACAAAAACAATAACAAAGACGTTTTTTCCCCACAGTAATAAGATTTGGAGTTTCCATACATGAAGCCATTGTTTAACATAACACCTAATAGTATAAAAATTTGTACAGATTCGAAAACGAATTTAAGTATTGTATAAAATATATTGCACATCAGACATTACTACCCTACATAAGTTGACAGCCCGATCGCGTCCCTTTAAATGTCTGAAGCTCTTTGGCACAGATGTTTCAATAAACGTCACTTCAAATTTGTCTGGACTTTAATATGGTATTTAACAACAAATCGGGCGCACAAAACAAGTCAAAAGCGTATAACATATTTAACCATACGATTTCACATTTACGAGACCTGTAAGTTGGAGATGTAAGTAATAATATAGAGACCGAAATGTTGTAGTTTTGGAGACTGCCCCCAGAGGCGCTACTTTGAAGTTGACAGTTGAGGACGCGCCAAAATCAAGCGCTTGCCAGTCACGCAACAATGCACTTAACTCAGCGTTGACCGTAAACTGTCGATTGTGGTCTTCAGAATGGTTAGACAAGAGATTTAAAATAATGCAGTTGAGTCTTACGTTCAATTATTTGAGATTCTCGCAACATTTGGAACCTGTTTGAGTAATTGTATAGTGACGTTTTTGGGTTCGGAATTAAAAATCCGGTAATTACAGAAATTTCTCTTTACCGTCAAGTTTAAAATTAAGTATTTCTATATTCAGAAAGGAAACTTGTTTGAAATTGCTTGTTCCATGATTATGACAGATTTATTCACGCTTAAATGTAATCCGGGAATCAATAGAAAACGGTAAATAATTAGGTAAAAATTTGAGAAGCTCAATGTGATGGAGTCTGTCACGAAATAGGTCGCGACGGTAAAAAGCAATTTTAAATCAGTAAATGAAGGATTGCCGATGGATACAAAATTAGAAAACTCAAATTCTTTATACTCTATTAAACTTTAATACAAAAGTTTAGTTTCATGCTACAAAATAATGAATAATCTTGACAACTATCGTTAGAATTAAAAAAGTTCTCCCCCACAAAAACCCAAGATTTGTGAGAGAAAGAAGCATATAACATTCACGTGGATATTACGTATACTGCGAGGTATCCTGCCTATTCCATAAGCAAAAATAAAGTTAACTAACGTTCGATTTATTTTTTCATCACTCATTTAATTACTGAGGTTATTAATAATGAGATTTAATTTATGAGAAAGAAATATTGTGAAAATTTAAACAAACAAAAAGTTCTGAATACGGATAACAGCTAATAAAATAAAAAGTTGTTAGCGTACGCTTTTATAACGAGAACCTTTAAACTGGACATATTATTTTAATGAAAATTATGAAATGTTGGCATTTTACCAATTCTGTTATTTATTTTTACTTCATTCAGATCCTCTTCGCTTTATGCGCCATAGCTAGTATATTTGCATTATATTTACGAACTTGTGTAGTTATTATTAGAAAAGTCACAGAATTGAAATTTAGAATTTTGTAATACAAACGACACCTGTTTTAATGTTTTATTCATTGATAGGATTAATCAGTGATCTATCGGTGCTCCTAATAGAGGACAAGGTTCAAACTCATTTCAGAATGAGTTGATACTGATAAATTAGATATATACTTTTAATTGTAAACAACACCTGGTTCGAGTCCCGGAACGTGGGGTGGGTATTAGAGATTGAGCCTGACATGGACTCGTGGACCTGGAACTGGAGCTGGAAACTGACTTGGTGTTCCCTGAAACAATAAAAGTCACATCAGTAAACACGCACAGAGTACCTCATACTACTTCACGAACAAAGTTTAGCTAGAATTGATTATATCCTAACTGATAGGAAGCAGGGTGAAAGATCTTGGGGGCAATAAATGAGTTGAAAGAGGCGGAACCATAAACTACTGAAAGATCGAATCGTACTCAACAAGAAGGAATTGATAAGGAAATCCCGAACACTTCCGTACCTCATTGGACTTGATATATAAAAGAACAAATTAAGGGAAGAAACCAATCATCCAATAAATAATATGTAATATAATAATAAAGATTACGCAAACCCGAAAGCAAGTAGGGGCCTAGGTGGCCTAGATGTGAATACCAAACTACCGCTTTCTACAATACAATTTATGGATGGAAAAAGAACAATGAAAGCACTAGCACTAAAATTTTATGGACAATACTAACATCACCTACAATTTGCAGATGATATTTCCCTACTCTATCTAAGTGGCAAGGCACTGAAAAATGAATACAAGAACTGAATTCTATAAGTTGGTAGAGCTTGACATTAACTTTGTAAAAATAAAAGATGACCTTCAATGAATAAGTAGAGAAATATCATGGCATAAGTAATTCATTTTTGAGAAAACTATTAAATTTTTTTGTGTGCAAGAGAAGAGAAATGCCTAACTGTAACACTGGAAACTCGCATTAGAAACAACCTACTACCGGTTCTAAATATTATATAGCGTTTTTCGCTGGAGATAAAGAAATAATAATCAGAGCAGATAATGGACCCAATCAGAAGGTTTCTATAGCATTTAACATGTATGAATACGCCGATTACCAATAATTTAAAAATCAGTTGCACCATTGCGAGTGGTAACGCCGACATGCACCGGAAGTACGTCACTTCGGCACCAGTTCCGGTCAAAGTCACGTTTCAAGGACCATATTGGATAGCATGGCAGCATCTCAGGGAACTGCCGGTTAATTAGGGAATTTACCGTCAAAATATTTAAGAGCTAAGCAAGCTGGAAACTACGTGCCAACATTCAGTTTCGCGAGTGGTTCCTACACAAGTGAAAGGGGATAAATATTTTCCAGGTTCCAATGACTAGGAAATATATTAAATAAATTTTAATAAAGAAAAATGTAAAAAATTGAATTTTTAATTTGTATCTTCTTCCTATTATTTTTACGACGATGCACTTGCCTGGATATGTTGTTTCCGAAAACATATGGGTATATTAAAGCCTCGGTTAATGATTCCGAAAAAAGACGACGGATAGCCCTTTAGTGTAACTCAGAGTTAGAATCCATAGAAATTTTATTTTCGAAGGAAACTGGAAAAGAAACCTTTAGCTACTGCCAATTTTTTCTAATGCGTACTAGTCTGCACAAAAGATTTCTTGAAGTATTATTGAACTATTCAAATACTAATCTAAATGAGAAAATTGATAACAATTACATGCGCCAAGGCGAAAGATCTGAGACACGAGCTTTCTCAGTCTTTCTTCGGCTGAACATTATTGGAGAGGAATAACGAAACGTTACACTGTATGGAGGCTGTTCGAAAATAAAATTTTCACCCCGTTGGATACGGTAATCGTAATTGGAAATATGGTAACGGGATCCATCTGTTTATTTACGAATTCAAGATGTTTCGTAACAAGAGATTATGCTCTTGACGTTACATATTTTCTCAAATGCAAAACGAACTGATCGCGTCTCATGTGTTCCTTTCGACGAGACAACAAGCATCGGCGTCTTAATTCAACTCTTAGAATAAATTTAATAGTGAAGAAAACATCAGAAACAGTAAAAAATTTATAGTTTGGAGATGATAAAATATTTCGTAAAACACAAGAGCTTTGTACACTGTTTTTGGCCGTAATTATCTATCTAATAAAAAAATAGTTTGTTGGTTTGTGTGTATATTCTTGTGCATGTTCAAGCTAAAACGACCAATGCTTGAGTCGAATAAATATTTTACGTAGTCAATGGTGTTTCTCCCGATGTTGTTTGTATATAATTTCAGCCGCTTTCTATACGGGAGCGGAGCACCCTTAGGGGTAGGAGGTTGAGGGGCGCTACATAAAATAACGCGCAAACAACCGAGAGTAGAGTCGAATCCAGGGTTATGCATGTCGCTGAGTTTAAGTATGACATTCAGCTTGCCGGATAAGTTGTACGTCAACCGCTAGGAGTAGGGGTGGAAGGGGAAAACAAAGTTCCGCGAACAATCTTTTACACGTGGAGCAATTTCGACGAAATTTTGTGGTGTCGCTAAAGGTACCGGGAGTATTTTTTACACTTTTCGATAAGCGTGAGTATTTTTGTGTATCTTAAGGTACTCTATTAAGGTATTGGGAGTATTTTTTTTTACTTTAAATGATACCGGGAGTATTGCTGACGCTCTTAAGGTACATGAAGAAATTTTGACTCGCTAGCACCGGGAGTATAATTAACAAGTGCGTGTATTTTGACTTTATTAGGGTACCGTGTAAAATATTCAAGTCTCTGAAGGAATCAAGAATATTTTTGATTCTCTCAACGTACAGGGAGAATTTTTGACGCCATTAAGGTACCAAGAGTATATATATTGTATTTGGAGTATTGATGGTTCTCTAATAGCATGGGGTGGGGATAGTCTGATGAAATTAGCATTCTATCTGCATAGGTAGGTTAAATCACTAATACATTAACGTAGAAGTAAATATTTCTTCGGGTTTATATAAGTAAATACCCGGGAAACGCCGGGCACCCAGCTTGTGAAAGATTAAGAAGAGGCAATTTGATAAGTTCGCTTGGAGTAGTATGTTTTTAAACCGAGTCCACAAACACGAATTAACGAGAACGGCGGAGGGGGAAATGACGCCTTCGAAGCCGGTCATTATTTACCGTTAGTCGATTCTCGCAATGCTTCTTTACAATTAATTTATTCTCGAACCCACCTGGCTGGTCGCTATAAAAATTCAAGGCGTATAAACGTAACAGTATACAACGGAATCACTTCAAACGTTCGCATGGATTTTAATCCTCTCCTCGCGTCTTTGTTCGTCGATTCTCGCATCTGGTAAATTACGAAGCAGGGAGACGAGGTAGTTTTAATTTGGCTCTTGTTTGGGACTGAATATGACGCCGGCTGCGGGGGAGGAGGGCTTCGCGGTAATTTATGCACGTCGCACCCCTCAGTCATGACAACGCTTCGCCGAACTCCTTTAGCCGAATCTCAGACACGGTTTTGAATACGCGACATGAAAAAAAAAAAGATCGTCCAGCATCGCAACGCGGGATTTTTCTGGCGAAGCAGAGGAGCGTTTTCCTGCTGTGAAGGGTTGTTTCCGAACAATACGGCAAGCGCGGCGACGAACGGATTATATCTCGTTATTTGTTCCGTCGGATATAATTTTCCGCTGGCGCGAGCGCGGATGTCATTTGCGAAGCTGAATTGCGGGCACTCAAAGCAGTGACTTGTGAGCTGCGGAATACCGAATCCCTCAATAAAATAGCGCCGTAACGTTTCAACTAGGGTCGTGCAGCATCAGGGAGGAATCAAACGGATTATTTAAGAATCGATCCTGGCCTGAGATGAGAATACGATTACATACGTGGAGGTTCTTACGTGGAGCCAAAATCCGGTTCGCTAGACGGAAATTCGAAACTGACGCTTTACGGTCGCGTGAATACGGAGTATATTTCATCTTACCGGAGAAGTGTAAGGAGGGCGAATTAGAAGATTATGTCTTTACAAAAAGGAAAGCCGACGTAAACCTAGATTGCATACAAACGTGATTGCCTGGCTTTAGGTTTCCAAATTATTTCGCTTAGATATAAAGTTTCATAATGTGCCATGGTATTTTCAGCCAGTCGCAAATTTGTAAAAATGAGTAAATTAAATGCATTCGTAAGGCAAATTGACGGATCAAGGACGATAAGTGCAGCATCTCTGTTCGTGAAATTATCTTTGCATGCGACTCGGCATAACTTCGGATTTTTTTTATAAAAAAAAAAGCTGACCTGACGAACTTCGTACCGCCTCAGAATCAATAATCGTTGTGTTAATATACCCTAAAAGAATGAAGTTCCATAAATGTACAAAACAACTTAAAAGTCTTATAATGACATTGAAATGGCGGAGGCAATAATGCAAATTTCACTTTGCCACTGAGACAGCACCATTCGGGCGTTTCTCCAGCGAACTTCAATGCACCGCAATGGTCGCACACAACCTCCATTGTGCCAAATCGAACGAAAGGATGCTATAGGCTATTGAGCAATCGTATTGAAACGCTACTCGATTCAAATCAACAAAGAATCATTTCTTTTTACGCGTCATCTTTCTCGTGCCATTTCTAGTTCATCTGCAGTGGATTGATTTGCAATATTCCGAAGTCTAATTGCATTACGGCTTCGTTGTGAAAGATCAGATCTTCTTTCTCGCGCCATTGTAAATAACACTCAACAAAATAACCTTTCACAATATGCACTTCATCAACACCAATCAAACTGAAATAAAAGGACCGCGCATCAGCAACAGCTGTCAAAAGATAATGCACACGACGCCATCTACTGGCATTACCGGAACCAAGCGTACAACACCATCAGATAATTTTCTTCATAATTTTGATTTCGTGAAATTTTCGATGTTTTAATAGTTATTCTGCTATTCGGGACGGAGACAAATCCAACAAATCAAAAATCATCAAAATCGGTTCAGCCGTTCCCGAGTTTTAAATGGTATAACTAAAATCCCAATTTCATTTAATAGCGAATCCTATTTTACCCCGTGGAAAAAATAAAGAATGGAAATCATGTAATACTATGCATACTTTGCTGATGGACTGGATACTCCTTGCTGTTCGAAACATTGTTTATCTTATTCCTTCTTATAATTATTTGGATTCTTACTCTACAACCATCTACAATTCCACCTTCCAATGGACAGTTCGATTAATAATATCCCAAATCTGTCTTACAATAATGTAAAGCCGACCTCATGTTATGTAGCGACCAGCGTTCCTGCCTCGCATCTCCGGTTCGAATCAGATATATATATATATATATTGTAATAATTAAAAGGATTAAAGAAATTAATTGGTTGGCCACGCGTTGATGACCACAATGTAATAAACAAAGAAATTAAGAAAATCAGTGGTTAATTAATGGATGAATTTATTTTTATTAAAATTTAAAATGAAAGGATGTTAAATAATTTTTAAAATTTAAACCTCAGAAACAATTAAATTATTTAAAGTAAAATAACAAAATTTTCTGCCGTGATTGATTTACATTCGTCCCCTTACTATTTTACAAACTCGTATACTCTCATCTCAGGGTCGTTTATTTGGGCCTTTTAAATAAAGAACAAACCTTTCTTACATTCAAATTAACAATTAAATTTTACAACATTAGAATTTTACAACAAAATGAACGTGAATCCGAAATCTGACGATTTGATCCTTATTTAACGTTTACAATAAAATTTCTCTCTCTACTAAATCCAACAAATCAAAAATCATTAAAATCGGCCCAGCCGTTCCCGAGTTACACATGGTGTAACTAACCCGAGTGTTATATATATGGATAGATAGAAAGATTAAATAACACCAATATAACGTACGTCTTGAAACTGATTTGGAAAAATAGTTTTAGTTGGTTGCGTTAATACGGAGTGTGTGTGTGCGATAATTGATTATATGCGACGCAAAGATCATGTTGTGAAGTGGATGACAGATTATCTCTGACGGAGGTGTGTTGACTTAAGAGCGGAAACGAGAATCGTGGAAGGAGGAGTAGCCGTACGAGTTTAAATAATTATAAAGACACAAAACCTTTTCACGGAGGTAGCAGAAAATATCGAGACGAGTATTTGGAAGTGTTAAAGATTTCGAATACTCGTAGTCGCACTAGGTAACGAAAGGAAAATATCAATACTGTTTGTATTGTTTTCATATTTTGTCTAAAACCATGGACGGTATTTAATATAATATTTAATAAAATAGAAAAACTTACGTTTGATTGAAAATTAATAATAAGAAGGATAGCATAATACAGACAAAATAAGACATAATATAAAATACCACACAACGTTTCTGGGATCCTTGTCCTTTTCTTCAGGTGCTAAGAAGAGCCCAGAGCGACACAACTGCACTCGTCAGTTGACAAAACTCAAAAGGACCCCAGAAACGTTGTGTGGTATTTATATTATCACTTATTTTGTCTGTATTTGGCTATCTTTTTAATTATTAATTTAAGTGAATTATTGAAATGGTCAATAATTTAAATAAATATTATGTTTCGGGAATATTGTTACTGATGTAATCGTCAACTAATTATTTATTTGATTAAAATGTGTATGTTTATTCTAATATAAATATTGTATTAATAATTAGAGGCAATTAGATTTAATAATTGGAAATTCGTAGTAAATTGTTACAGACGGGCTTTGTCGTGCCGAACTACGGGGTTTACAGGAGGCAGTCGCGGACAGATTTTCATCGAGTAAAGAGTGGCAGGCAAGACTTTATTAAGAGTGGTGTGGCACACAGAATTTCATGGAGTAAAGTTTGGACATAGACTTCGATCAAGTATAGGTCGCAGGAATGTTTTCAATAAGTAAAACCACAGTCAGAAATTCAAAAAGTAAAGACTGTTACAAAATTTCATCGAGAAGGAGTTGATAACATTCTGATTGATCATTAACCAGAACGAGAACTACAATATTTGCTGGAGAGAGAGAGGCTTAATGCAGAGGTCCACAGGTTTTGTACGGAGTAATCGTTCCAGTTGATAGATACAAAAGTTTTGGCCAGTGATTTTGAAACAAATTAAATTCTGTGAAATTATGGCCTGTTATATGTGAATAGTGTATAGTGTATCAAAGAGGCCAAAAACGAATGCCTGGTACCAGTAAAGAGACTGTAAGTAGAGAGAGAAATTTTATTGTAAACGTTAAATAAGGATCAAATCGTCAGATTTCGGATTTACGTTCATTTTGTTGTAAAATTCTAATGTTGTAAAATTTAATTGTTAATTTGAATGTAAGAAAGGTTTGTTCTTTATTTAAAAGGCCCAAATAAACGACCCTGAGATGAGAGTATACGAGTTTGTAAAATAGTAAGGGGACGAATGTAAATCAATCACGGCAGAAAATTTTGTTATTTTACTTTAAATAATTTAATTGTTTCTGAGGTTTAAATTTTAAAAATTATTTAACATCCTTTGATTTTAAATTTTAATAAAAATAAATTCATCCATTAATTAACCACTGATTTACTTAATTTCTTTGTTTATTACATTGTGGTCATCAACGCGTGGCCAACCAATTAATTTCTTTAATCCTTTTAATTATTACAATATATATCTGATTCGAACCGGTGATGCGAGGCAGGAACGCTGGTCACTACATAACATGAGGTCGGCTTTACAATATTGTAAGACAGATTTGGGATATTATTAATCGAACTGTCCATTGGAAGGTGGAATTGTAGAGTAAGAATCCAAATAATTATAAGAAGGAATAAGATAAAGTGTTTCGAACAGCAAGGAGTATCCAGTCCATCAGCAAAGTATGCATAGTATTACATGATTTCCATTCTTTATTTTTTTCCACGGGGTAAAATAGGATTCGCTATTAAATGAAATTGGGATTTTAGTTATACCATTTAAAACTCGGGAACGGTTGAACCGATTTTGATGATTTTTGATTTGTTGGATTTGTCTCCGTCCCGAATAGCAGAATAACTATTAAAACATCGGAAAATTTCACGAAATCAAAATTATGAAGAAAATTATCTGATGGTGTTGTACGCTGGTTCCGGTAATGCCAGTAGATGGCGTCGTGTGCATTATCTTTTGACAGCTGTTGCTGATGCGCGGTCCTTTTATTTCAGTTTGATTGGTGTTGATGAAGTGCATATTGTGAAAGGTTATGTTGTTGAGTGTTATTTACAATGGCGCGAGAAAGAAGATCTGATCTTTCACAACGAAGCCATAATGCAATTAGACTTCGGAATATTGCAAATCAATCCACTGCAGAAGAACAAGAAATTGCACGAGAAAGAAGACGCGCAAGAAGAAATGATTCAAGTGTTGATTTGAATCGAGTAGCGTTTCAATACGATTGTAAAATAGACTATAGCTAGCATCCTTTCGTTCGAATTGGCCCCATGGAGGTTGTGTGCGACCATTGTGGTGGATTGAAGTTCGCTGGAGAAACGCCTGGATGGTGCTGTCTCAGTGGCAAAGTGAAATTGCCTCCGGCACCTGAGCCATTTAAGTGTCATCATAAGAATTTTTTTGTACATTTATGGAACTTCATTCTTATATATATATATATATATATATATATATATATATATATATATATATATAGTGTTTCCTCCTAGTGTGCGCGTGTCAATTTTTGTATGATGTGTAAATTCTATATTTTATGATAGTCAATTCTGGAATCATTAATTATTTACTAGTACATATTGAATATCTTTATTAGAACTGTAAATATGTTACACCCTTAGTATAGTGAAAGAATTATTATTTTTATTATTATTAATATATTTTGCTTATGTAGGACAGAGAAATTTGTGTTCCCGAATTTTAGTATTTTTATGTTAACTTTTAATTATTTATAATTGTAGCATCCAATTATTATATTGTAATTTTATTTATTGACGTATCCTATTTCCTCATACGAGGACTAATGGAATAAAATAAATCAAATCAAACAACGTTTATTGATTCTGAGGCGGTACGAAGTTCGCCGGGTCAACTAGTTACTATATATAAATAACACATTATAGTTATACGTAATAATCAACTAATCGTCTTGAAAAATAATTATGCAGTACTATTCTTCACATTTGAGAACATTTTTATTTTTCCCTAAAATTCTGCCTCTCGGAAAACCTAACTAATTATTTATGTTACAAATTTATATCTGTAACTCAATTTCTTAACATGCTCTCGATCCACGACAGACGAAACACCTCGTTTTTATTAACTTCATGAAGTCAATCGGTTCAAAATATTGATAGCAACATTTCAGATGTTGTAAGCTTCTTCCATGGTTTTCTTGCAATATTGTATTTCTGGATTTAAGACAATATTTTGGTCAAATTGAAAATACTGTTAGTCTGAACGGGGATTATTTTTTTTCCCAATCTATCCTACGTACCTGAGTCCATTTGGACAATACTAAAGTGTTTGGGGATGACGTCCCTCTGCTACTCTTCCCCACCCCTCGCTCACGCAAACACACTCCCTCACATGTTCTCTTAATTAAACGAGTCGTTCGACACTCCCGCTGCCTCAGTTCTAAAGCGACTTACCTGGGGTCTGCTGCGGAGGCGGCGCACGTCTGTTGGCCGCGGACGGTAGTGGGATACTCGTGGCGCCGCCCCCAGCGCCAGGAACCGCCGCCCCCGGCGCATGCTTGCCGAAAGATGGAGCGGGTAGCCTGAAACATAGAAGCAAACTCTCTGCAATATCGTTCAAGAATCTCCCCCTTCACCCACCCCTCGCCCCTTAACACACTCCAGCGCTGCTGGGGGAAAGGTGAGTAATGATTCCCGCGCTGCGATGGAACTGCAATCTTGCACCCGTAAACAATATCACCATCAGCGTCAAATATTCGGTCACAACATGAATATATCGGAGAAACTACGTGTCACGCTACTATCATTGCCTCATGGTTTACAAAGTTAAATTGCGTTTCGCTGGAGGATACTAGATACCAAACTGGCTTAGTAACTGGCTATACTAACGACAACAATGTTAATAATAAAACAACTAAGAATAAAATGAGAATAACATAGATAGTAAAGGAAAAATAGTTACATTAATAGCTGTAGTGTTTACGCCACGCAGATTTTCTGTCAACGTGGGATCTCCAAGAGCTTTCTTCTCTGGTCTTGACAACTTATCCGAGGGAAAGCTCTCGTGATACTTAAAAAAAATGTATTTTGATAATTAATAATGTTCAAAAATAGTAAAAATTGTCAACTATAAAATTTCAGACCTCTGAGTCTGAAGCGCGATGGTCACGTAGGCCGTGTAATGCGACTCAGAGAGGAAGTAATTATATCACGGTTACATGAATATGGGTCAAATGGAATGTACATTCCGAAGTAAGTGAGAATCTGTCTGAGGGTAACCAGTCTGCGAGGCGGACCCAGAGTCTATTTCGCGCCTCCAGCAGCGGCCTTTCCTACAGGAGAACAGACTTACCTCAGAGCTTGCGGACCCGTGGGTGCTCCGCTGGACGCATTTCCCATGACTGCAGTTCCCAGCTGTTCCTGCATTCATCTCCGCTCATATCGATCCCCGTGTTGGGGAAGTCACGCAAATTGTTTCGAACGCTGCGCCTGAGTCATCTCGGCGCACAATGGCGACTCCGGCGCAGCGTGCGCGGTCACAGGCGTTCGCAGATCGGCAAAATTGTCGCCGACTTACACATCCGCTCTCAGGTCGAGTCAAATCCGAGTAACATATCTCTCCAGCAAACACAATCGCATTACGTCCGTTCACCCGAAACGACTTCTTTTCGCAAGCTGTCTTAAAAATTCGCCCTAACGGTTATTTGTCGAGCACGGTTATTGCACATTTATGTACGATGTAACATCAGCGGTCGGTCCAAATAAACAGCTCTAATTTCACATTTCTAGCGTTCGGTTCTGTTAGTAATATCAATCCGCTAATGCAAACAATGGACCGTCGAGAACGAGTCGAATGATATGTTGGCACATAGAGAATCTTAACCTTCCATTAGAGTCACCACTATTTCAATACTGAATTTGAAGCCCGATTGATTTGTACCCATACTTTCATTAAAAGACGACCCCCAGTTGGCAATTCATCTTTTGAAGTAATTAAAGCCTGCTATAGACCAAGTAGGCCAATGACTATGACTTGAGGACTATCATGCTTGAGCTCGTAACTGACATGAGCAGTTTTTTTTTTCTTTTGAAAATGTCGACATCTGATTCCTTCCTGTCTCACCCAACATCACTCTGTTCAAATTCTCATTCTCTCCTCCTCGCAGAATTCACTTCTTCAGATAAATGGAACGCGCAGAAACTAAAACTTCTGAATTAATCACAGCATCGTCATTAAATTTTAAGACTAAAAAAAAATAGTGTCCTCAGGGTTACGGTTAATTTTTTATTTATACCGGGAAACTAAAGAACAAAATTTCGTTTTACGAGTAACATTAGACTAAAACATTTGTAACATTAAAGCACTCATTTTCGTTTCACTTGGTGAAAGTATTACTCTCATTTATCAGAATATATAACATGGGAATTGATTAAAATTGGAAATAGGCCCAAGGAAAGGAGAGTAATACTTATTTTTCATGTACGACACGTTTGGCCGGCCAGAGTAAATGATAGCAGTTATTAAATATTTAATCACGAAATTATTTAGTCTATATTTGTTAAATGGCTACAAAAATTGAGGTCACTACACGCATATGAAAAAGACAATGGTAAAGAGTCGCTCAGCAACGGATAGGAATTCCGTAGATAGGATTAATTTAATTTTAAAGTTTTAACGCCATTTATTTACAAAATCGTATCCTCCAGTGATAAATGTAGTACTATGTTAAAAGAATAAAATTAACGCCTGTAAGGACAAATAAACACAAGTAATTAAAAATCAGTTAATTATTCAGTCAGAATCATTTTGGAACTTTTAATTGGCTCCCTAAATCCACTTACTCTGGTATAGTTTTGAATTTTCTATCTAATCATCAATTTAACCATTAAAAGACAATGGTTTTTAATTTTGTAGACAAAGCTTTGTTATTTGTATGATATATCACATCATACTGATAACCTTAACTGCTAATTATTATCCTATTGATTTTATTGTCAAACTCATTAATCTTAAAATTAATTACATTTATATATTTTTTGTCAGTAAAAAAACTACTACAAACAATTTCGTTGATTTACCATATTATGATTGCTTTTCTACAAAATTTAGAATGTTATTTAAAAAACTAAATATCTTTGTAATTTACAAATCTGTTAATTCTCTGTTATATTTTGTTAAAAAAATATAAAGATGGCCTCAAAAATTTTGATTTCCATAATGATGTTTATAAAATTAGTTAAAATAATTTCTCACGTTGTTATATCGGCCAGACTAAACGATCTTTGTTAAGTAGAATTTAGGAACATAAATCTAATGTAAAATTTCCATCTTATAAACATTGTCCTATAACTGAACATTGATTGGATCTCAATCAATCCTTCAATTTTGACAGTACTCTTAATCTAGATCAGGAAGCTATTTTTTAAAAAAACGGTTAATCACAGAAGTGATCCATATAAAGTCCAACAAATTTTATTTAAATATAAAAGACACGTATCATTTAAATACTATTTATGACGACTTGTTTAATAATCTTCGTAGTTTAGATCTATGTTTATATTCTTTGTAATGTTTTAGCCTTAAACCATATTATTTCAGTCTGGCTCGAGAATTCACAAATATCACAACAGTTGATCGAAACGTCTACTCATTTTAAAATTATATATTGTTCAAGATTAATTTATGTTATAGAGGTCGTTAATTACTTGCATTTATTTATATGTTAACATAGTGAAAATTGTTTTATTTGATGAAAAAAATATCTGAATATTTATAATAATAATATAAATACGTCCTTGATTCAGAAAAGTATACTATTTATTAACAAAACTAATTTTACGACGTTTCGTCCCCCTTTGGTACATCTTCAGGTTGGGAGTATTTCATAATTTTTTTGTACAAATGTCATTTCATTGTCACCTAATAGTTTATTTGCGGTTGCAACAGGCAAGGTAGCACAACCTTTTCTATAAAATTAATGCACGATTTGTACACAAAATTATTAAATACAGTCCGACCTGAAGAGGTCCCAAAGAGGACGAAACGTCATAGAATTGATTTTTTTGTGAATAAATATTATACTTTTCTGGCTGAATTCCGTATATTTATATATTTATTTATATATTTTATTTTATTTCGGTTTCAAATAAAGTTAACTAGGCATGGAATCGTGGGCTTGTCTTTTCAACGATGATACTATCACCACATGTAGTTCAACGCTCAGGAATCGTGATCAAACATAGTCACTGACGAAACACCAACAATAATCACAGTAAATGTACGATCGTGACGCATCGTCGGTCACGCTCACGATGAAACATATTCAGTTAAAATCTGATATTATTTCTAACTCTCGATAATTGTACTGAAACGGATTAGCATCTTCATATATGAAAAAAATACGAATTATAACTAGGCTGATTTTGCGCGATGATCACAATTGTAATAAAGTTGTTGTCAGCATTTTTTCCCAAATTGTGTGTAATGCTTTGTAAGAACTACGGATGTGATCACATCAGTGGAAGTATTAGCATCAAAGCTGGGTAGCATGATCAGATCCCCCCCCCCTACCTTTTCTGTCTGTTAGCCTGGTTGGAAGTAGTAGGGGTTCGTCCAACAGAGCCGTGCTCATTATCCGTTGCTCATACTATCTTGTTCCTCGCTATTCATCCTCGTTTAAAGCAGCAAAATATGGAGATAGGAGTATCATTTTCTCCGCGTGGGACACGAGAGTACACAAGAACAAAAGATTACGCAGTACTTGACAAACATGGAAAATGGATGACATCCCGATTCGTAAAGGTGATGTTTCGCGACTGCACGTGATGAATAATTTATCGCTAATACAATTTTATTTAGTCGTAAATCGCGATATGATGTAATGTTCGGGAAATAATGGAGAAGTATTGACGAAGTGAAGACCGAGTTACAAATCAACATGTGTGAGGAAATTGATCGTGGAACAGCGATTATTATGAGCCGACGTAACATTTAAATGGTATTTTAGAATCAGGCAAAAACCCTAATTAGAGCAACTACTGGAGAGGATGCTTCTTAATTGCTTGAAGACGCGACAGAGAAAATATTGCATTGCACCAAACAAATTGGATTACATTTTTATTCGTGTAGATTTCTCCAGTATACCTGAAGAACGTGCTTTAATAGGGAAGCTCAGGCTGTTTACGATTATAAGGATTCGTCGTATTCATTGTGTTTTTAATAATATATGTGAATAATAACATTTCTCACTCCAGGGCTGTACAGTAGAATTAATTAATAAAAACCAACCGTCCAAAATATCTACTTCACATTATTACACATATTTTTTTAAATTGTAACACTGTTGATGTACTCTGACTAGCCTCGTGATTCAGTTCAAACAAACATGTAACTGTGAGAACACGTCCCAGAATTAAGTCTTCAGTTAAAATATCATCTCTCTCTATATATAAAAAATGAATATCTGTCTGTGGTTTCCCTATGCACTCCTAAACTGCGCTGAAAGTTGTGATGCGCACGCCCGCAAAGGTTTCTGTCGGGTTTTCGAAGCGTTACATAAAAATAATGCAAAACAACCGAGATTGGTGTCAACTGCAAGGTTATACAAGCCAATGAGTTTAATTATGACATTTACCATACTGGTTATGGTGTAGTTCAGCCCCTAGGAGTGGGGGGTGGAATGGAATTAAATAAATTTCCGTTGACAAACTTATACGGCTAGAGAAATTTCTACCAAACTTTACACACATTAATTACGATCCAGGAGCAAACACTGACGGTTTAAGGCACACCTACCGTCTCTTGGGGAGGGGGAGGGGGGTGGTGAAATTTAAAAACATTCCTAAACGGCCATTACTAGTGTCGAATAAAAAGTTTTCAGGGATAGTATCACTCTAGAATTTTTAAGTGTGTAATTTCAACTCCAAAAGGAAGTGAGTGGAGCACGCTTACCGTACGGGTGCTGGTGGAAGGGGTTTACATAAAAAATAGTGCAAAAAATACCGAGATTAGTGTCGATTCCGTGGTTATAGGAGTCGCTGAGTTTAATTCTCACATTAACACATGGTAAATAAATACCTGGGCAACGCCGGGCAGTCATCTAGTGTTATATATAACAATGTACGATTGTAACAGCTAGTGTGTAATTATATTGTAACATTTTAATTGAAATATGACAAACGGTTCCTACTTTTCAGTCGGAAACTTCTGATGATTTTATTTTTATTTTTGATGAATATTTTTTTAATACAGTTGATATTTATTGACGGTTAGTTTTTATTAATTAATTAATATACGTTTCTGATCTGTGGTGTTACATGAAACTGTTACGCTCTTGACGCTACATCTGTTGAAAGTAAGGCACAATTTTACGGTGTGGACGTAACTTCAATGGAAGAGTTCGGTAATCGAAATATAGTAGTCAGCTTGGATAAACTAAATTTCTAGAACAGATAAATCATAAACAGGAAAATTGCAGATATCTTTTTGAAAAAAATATATATGTAAGAAAAAAGGGAATAACTTTCACTTTTAGTGAATAGAAACCTTTACGAACGAGTCTAAGAAGAAAATTTCGTAAAACAAAATATTTAAATACATACAACTTTATAACTGTAAATTTAGGAAGTACGTTTCTCCAATTTTATTCGTACTGGGGACTCATGTCAAGTTACTGTTTAATATTTTCTACTGGACCGAACAGTAGACGTCATTCATAATGTATATATTATTGTTAATTTTTTAAAAAATTGGGGGTTATGCTGATTTGTATTTCGCAAATGTCTGTATTATGAATTACCATTTAATGTTCAAACATGATTGGGATAATTAATTCTAAGTTGATACATGTCTACGTCAGGATAAAATATGGTAATCGAAATTCATATTGACCGTAGTACAATTTAAGTGCAACAAAACTGTAACGATTTAAAACGCAGAAAAGTATTAATATTACAGGTATTTCTCTAGATCTCTTTGGTTTACTTTGTTAGTTGGTTGCCATGAATGAGATAAATTGTCATTTGGAGAGAAATGAAGCAACATGATTTGACTGAGGGAGTCGTTTAAGTATGTTTCTGGATGTAATTTGAATATTAGGACCTGGCTGAGGTGTTGCCTAACTTTCATGTAGACGGGTACGACAAGTTATCTTGTTACAGATTTCTATGTTCGCTAGCCTTGCAGACGGCAAGACTGGATTCTGATCAGCTCGAGTTTTGTGGTCGTCGCACGTGATTTCTGCGCGCTACCGGAGACCGGAGTCGACGATGTGATCCCACCTGGACAGGAATTTTTACGTTTCTGTGAAGTACAGTGATGTGAACAACTGACATATCGTTTTCTTGCTTATTCAGTTACAACCGAAACCTTTATTCTTCGAAAAGGCTACAATATCATTCTGAGGTATCATTTGAATTTATTAAAAGCTCTATAAAATTATGCTTTGTTCGTTTTTTATAACTTATTTGATTAAAATTACAATATAATTTTAGTTAACTACAATACTAATCGTCAGACGTAAGAAATTGGCCTTGTGGTTGTTAGCAGAATAAATGATTACCAAATCAAAAAGATTTGTAACTAAAGCTGATTAAAATAATTTGCAACAATGTTTTAATTTCTGTAAAATTGAGGATATTTTACATAGTCAATTACGATTTAAAACAACAGACTGTTGTTAAAGGTTCAATATATTGGAATACTAATTAGAGTCCATTAATGATTTTAATAATTTGATAGTTATGATGGATTGTTAGCGGTACCAATTTTCAAAGACAACAATGTATAGGCGGGCTTTGTTTGAGCCGCGAGCACTTTCTGGAAGTCAGTCGGCCTGGTGTTGAAGTCGGGTGTGGAAGTCAAAATTTGAGAGCGGGCAACGAACAGCGTGGCCGGCGTATAGATCAAACCGAGAAGGTTACAAGTTTTACTATTTGAGTATAAAGTTTGGTCAGCGAGATACTGTGTAATACTGCAAAGAGTAACCTAATAATCAGCGCCACATTAAATTTTCTACGATTACCGAGACCATCATCAATTTCCACATAGAGACAATTTTGTAACAATCTGTCTAACTAATAGTCCGGAGAGAGCAGCAGTTCCAGTTCCCAGAGGAGAGACTCGAAAGCTACGACCGTGTTTTGTACAATCAAGTGTAGATTCAGTGATTTCATGGCCTGTTAGTGTGAATTGTGAGCCCGCGCCCAGGAGACCTAAGTCTGGTACCAGCCAAATATTTTGTAAGTAGAAACCAATTTAATTAAGTTTTGTAAACGATAACTAAAGGTAATCGTCAGATTTCGCTTTCTCGTTTTTGTTTTGATTGTTTAACTTCTTAGTTTGTAAATTCTATGATTGTATAACGTAAATATAAAGATTGCTTCTTTACTTAGCAGGCCCAGATAAATGACCCTGAGAAAAGAGTTATAAAATCTCTAAACATTGAAAACTTGGAGTGTAGTTAATCTCATATTAAAATGTTATAAATTTCTACGGAATAAAAGTAAATTGTATTGTAAAGTTTAAAGAATGTTGTAATTATTTCGCATTCCTTCACTTTAAAATAAAATAAAATAAATTGTTTCATAAACGAACTGTTGATTTAAATTCATGGAGATAATTTTGTTTAAATAATATTGCTTAATTAATTTCCGTTTAATCATTATAAATTGGCTTCACCAACGTGGGGCAATTCATTTGTTTAATTAAGCCGCCAGTTAATCATTACAATATATGCTGTGTTTTTAAAGTTCTACACAAAAGTTTTAGATTCAAGCGAGGATCTTGCAAAGTTTAATTTCAGAAAATTAAAAGTTCTTTTACTTTATTGTATAAATCCAATGTGATATTTTCGTGAACATGTTTCAGCGACAGCATAGTAAGGTACCTAAAACCCCGGGTTATCTCATTTTGAGAAATACAGTCGGCTGGACTGTTAGTAAAAATATACCAAATTGAAGGTATATTCCTTGTTTCAAAAGAGGTGGATAATAGAGGATGATCAAATGGGTTAACGAGAACTTATAAAAGCCTGAAGTATGGCGCCAGGAAGTTATCGACGGTCACGGTGAAGTGAAATAATTGGACAACTGTCCTGGAAGTACGCTGGAATGTGTGAAAGGTGCGTCTAAGATAGTAACTAAGATCTTAGAAATGTGCGTAGGTAATGTATAGGACTACATATACGAGGGCTCTCCCAGAAATACCCGAACTAACAAAGAAAACAAATAATTTGAGAAAAAATATCTTTACTTCTCAACGTAGATACACCAGAGATGGTCAGTAGCTTCGATACGTAGTTTAAAAAGAAAACCATCGAGCTCCTCAAAATAGCCATCAACCGCAGCCATACACTTCTTAATCGTTGGAATATCTTTTAAATTTTGTCATTTTTGATAGAAAGAATAATCAGAGAGAGTTCAATCTGGCGAATAGTGTAGGTGAAGAAGCAATTCGATTTTTAACTGACTGATTTTGGTCATCGCTATAATGGATGAATCAACTGGTCGTCATGAAACGACACTTTCTTTTTCACCAAATTTAGCAGTTTTTTCCTTGGTTTTTAATCTATACAACGCTGCAATAAGTTCGGAACAATATTCGCCGTTGTTTGTTGTTCCGTTTTGAAGATAATCAATGAAAATCTGACGTCATGACCTTGTCAGCAGATGGAACTGTCTTCGCCTCCTTTGGCAACCATTCTCCCCTTTCAGTCCTTTGTTTTGACTGTTCCTTCGTCTCAGGTGTGAAGTGATGGACTCATGCGTTTCATTCATAGTTATGAATTGGCTTTATAGCTGTGAAACATCGCCAAACACTCGACTTAAGTATCCTCACGACGACTCTGTTTTTCTTCCATTGTAAGCAAACGCGTCACCCATCTTACAGACAGCTTTCTCATGTCCAAATTTTCAGCGATGTAAAGCACCTTTTGTAAAGTCTACATTGTCTGCTATCTCGACGACTTTCATTCGACGGTCATTCAATACCATTTTGTGAATTTCCTTCGAAATTCCTGGCGTGGTCACTTCATTTGGTCTTGGCAGCTCGTACGGCCTTGCTAACTCTGTCACCAAAACAAAGGAGCAAATTCCCCCTGAGTGGAATCTTGCTCGACTTTGATATTGGTAGGACTGAGACCTTTCAAATGAAAGTATTGAATCACATAACAATGACAATTTCCCCGCCCCCCATGTTTACAAATCCACTGAGAGAGTTCACTATTGATGGCTGTCAAACACTAACCAATGTAACGTCTTCAAACTAAAGATTTATACGAATGATACATCAGACCACTTGTATTCTCATCCAACAACCCGCCATCTATAGGCCTCGGTCAGTGTCGGGTACTTCAGGGACCACCCTCGTTTCAAATGAGGCATACAAGTTAGCCGAATGATAATTGATTAAATGTTATTGACCTCCTGTGGTGTAGGGGCCAGCGTGACTGCCTCTCATCACATAGGTACCGGGTGCGAATCCCGGCGAGGGCATGGATGTTCGTGCGCGTGAGAGAAACCAGACAAATCAGTTCACTGACAAGGGAAAATGAGTTCCCATACTGAGTCACTAATGACCAGAGCTGATGATGCGACTGTAAATCAATCAACATATATATATATATATATATATATATATTGTAATATACACTATTATTTAAAATTAATTAACCCACGTTTATGCGCCATATTTATGTCATAATCAAAATTTATTTTATATTTAATATGAATTAGCCTCACGTTGAGGACGCCAAAATGTAGTAAACAAAATGTAAATTTATATTAAATCGGTGAATTTATAATTATTTTGCCTCACGTTGGTGAAGCCAAAATGTAATACATAACTCTATTATTTATTAATTAGCCCCACGTTGGGCGCCATTTATGTAATATGCAAATAATAAAATTAATTAATTAGCGGATGAATTTATTATTAAATTATTTGAATGAAAGAATGTTAAAATGATCACAGGGTTTAAATCTCAGAAACAATTGATTTATTTAAATTAATAATAACAAATTTTCTTGTTGCAAATTTTTTTACATTAATGTTTTTATTATTATACAAGCTCCTTTACTCTTGTCTAATGGTCGTTAATTGGGCCTTTTAAACAAAGAACAATACATTTTTCTACCATCCAAGATTAACAAACAAATTTTTATAACATTCAAAATTTGGTTAGAATAAAACAACAAATGAAATTGAAACCGAAATCTGACGATCTATCCTTATTTAACGTTTACATAGCAATACATTTTTAAAGTTTCTCTCTACTTACAGTTTGTACCGGTACCAGGCAATTGTTTGGATTCTATGATACACTTTACACTATTTACACGTCACAGGCCATTGTTTCACTGAATTTAATTCACTTTGTCCACCAGACACAATTGTTCCGTAAAATACTGCTGACCTTCACTTTAAGCCCCTTTCTCCAGATTGTCGCTCTAGTTCTGATTACGAACAAATCAGAACGTTGTCCACTCCTTCTCCAAAGTTCCACGCCACTGCCAGACTCAATTTGCTTTTGGTTTCACGATGTTCTGTACTGTTTAACCAATTTTCAACGTTTCTCCTTATATCATTATTCAATGGTTTAACTTTACTCCACTAGTTTTTGTATACAACTTTACTTGACGAAATTCTGTGTGCGACTCTACTCGGCGAAATTTTGTGACTGACTGTTGAGCCCCGAAGTTTAAACTCTCTCCAACGACAAAGGCCTGCCTATATATGTATTATTACCCATTGTTGTGTTTGTATTCTCGCCGATAACAATTTATTTCAATTGTTTAATTTATTAATTCTTTAATTGCCTTTAATTATCGTTACAATAAAAAATGTTAGTTCTCTTATATTCACATAATAAACTGTAATATTTGTAATTTAGTTTTATTTTACGAAACCGCTACACAAGTATTTCAATATCTTTCTGTCAAAGAATACCATGGAGGGAGAGGAGCAAATTAGCTGAAAATAATATATTTTTCTTATTCCTGTTTCTCTGAGACGCATTCTTCCTAGCAGCGTTCATGTTTGAACGAATGTGATTAAACTTAAGCTTTTTCAGCCGATAACCAATTTTATTATCCAATTCCAATCTGGAATTAATCCAGTTCCATGTTTTACTGCGATAATTACTAATTGCCACGTTAATGAACACCATAACAATATTTCCCGACGGCCTGTTTATATTGCTACAAAATCCGCTGGAACAGAAAAGTAGGTTGCTCTGGAATTCAGTTTCCAGTCGGCGGATGAAACCGGACGAGGTGAAGTTCTCCCTGATTGCCGACAATATTTTCCAAGCTGAGCTCGAGCCATTCAACTTCGTCCCGGAGGCATGTAGATTTTAATGGGGGCAAAATCCGCCGAGAAATGTCATTAACTCTAAAAAAAAAACCTGCATAAATCCACACATGTCAGGCACATGTAAATTTTACAATTACTATCAGCAAATAAAATTGCAGAGGGGAATCACTTTTGGTCGTCTGAATGCTAGAATGATTGCACTATTTTCTCATCCAATGGTCCTAATCGCGTTTTATGTATCTAAGATTAATCTAATTCATACAGGGTGATTCTACGGCTCGAATTCGATTTTTTTTGCATACGTAGAAAGTGACGCATTGAAGCACGAACACCAAAAATGAGAATTGTAAAGAAAAAATTGTTTATTTACAAGATCATGGTAAAGTGCTCTTTTCCAACAATGTTTACAATAAATCCTCAAAATTGCGACAGTATATATAATAAATGTATGAATAATTATGTTTTTGGGATGTACAGTTGACTATGGCAATTTCCGAAATCTTCAATAATCAAAATTATGAAACTAAATTATTTAAATTACTGATTTTGAGGATCAGGATGGTAAAAAAAACTCGACCTTTTCATAGCCTTTAGTGCTGAGCTTCGACTGAAAGCATTTCTTCTGTTCTTGAATAATTATTTTGTATTACTGAAAATGATTAAAACCTTCCGATGGTTTAAAATATACACTATACTACATTTTATATTTGTTCATTTTAATAATTACAAAGTAATGAATAGAAAATAATAGACGTTAGTTATGAGTAAAATTCAACGAAGTACAATCAATTGAAAGAAAATTAGGTAAACCCGGACCAAAAGACATTGCGATTCTGTAGAAGAAGACGGCGAGACTGAACAAATTGGTCAAGTGTTCCGGACTGAACCGACGTAGGCTCAACGTGGTCAAGACAACTATTTGCAGAGATTTGTGTTCAAGACTCGTCAAAAAACCTTTTCACATTCGTTCACTTTCGAACAGACAATTTTTAATGTGGTTTAAACGGAAGTTAAAACATCAAAAATATTTTATCGTGCACCGATTCAAAATTTAACCAGTGAAATCTTGAATTTCACCACCAAAAGACTAATAATATAGGAACACTAAAAACCTAGAATCAGATCACAGTATCAGAATAACATTTATTTCTTATTTCTTCATCATCATAACACACAAACCAAAACCTTACGGTCAGCTGACCATATTCTTCTGGAAAAGATATTTAGAAACAATTTTAGACTACAGTATAGATATGTAAGGACATTAATATTAGTTGTAGAAGGGTCAGATATGATTGTAATTCGAAAACTGGTATTGTTTATAAAAAAAACGTTTCCAGATGAACGTGGTCGGTTGACCGAAAGCTTCTGGTTTGTGTTATGATGATGAAGAAATAATAAATAAATTTTTTCTTTTGATTCTGTGGACAGATTATTTGGTTTATAGTTTTCCTATATTGAAAAATGAACCATTCCCAAAGTTATTTAACGTTTTGCGAATAAATGGTTAATATTTGCGGAATAATATTAATTTATTTAATTGTACAGGTGCAAAAACATGGAAAACTGGAAACCACCTACGACCTAGTTTCCAGATTGGCATAAGATTGTAAATATTTTTCAGAGTAACTTTCGCGTTTTTATAATTCTCACTTAATTTTTTAGAGACATTTTAAATGAATTTATGCGTTCTGACGAACGACAGCCTGCATGTATTCTTCAAGACCAGCTGTATGTTCACCTAGAGAACAAACAGTCAGTACTCCTCGCAATTAGTCCATCCTTTTGTATAAAACAGATTGCAACTGCCAATAATCTGCACGGCCATTGTAAACGTGGGTTTTATTTGTGTTCTGAATGCACAAAGGCATCACCGTACATCTGTTGAAAAGACACGTCTGTCATTTCAGGAAATGTCTAATTACAAACGGCAGTCTGTAATAGTTCAAGAATAAAAACATATTCTAACTGAACTCCTATTCGTGGTTCGATTCATACGGATCCTTCTTAACCGAACGATCAATTTGGTCCGTTTGGGAGGTTCTCAAGTTGCAATCTATTGTTATATTTATATTTGAAGCAGTTAATTGATTATATTAACGGGAAAAAAATTTAAACTTAATCGGAACTCTCTAGTGAATATAGGGTAGTGTAGTGAAGTGATAGTGCTCCGTTAGAAACTAATACGAAAATATAAGAAACATTCCTCGTCTCTTTGGGTAGTTAAATCGTTACTTAACCTCTATTTTCAGATATATTTCCAGGATTCTTCTTTTCAGTCCAGTACAATATTAATTCCTTCTTTAACTCTTTCAAAATTAGCCTTTAATTAATGTCTTGTAATATACACGTATTTATAATTTAAGTAATGTTCCTAAACCTATCTTATATTTTATTATAATTATATTAATTTTCTACATTTTCCCTTATTGTAACTTCCCTTATTTAATTTTTAATAAAATTGTAATTTCATGCATCTACCACCGGGTAAACTACCCATTTGTAGATTAAATACATAATGTATATTTCCACGTAGAGGAGTAATCAAAATTAAATGATCAATTCTCTTCGTGTTTGTTACCCGAACACACTATTTTTTAAAAAAAATTGAGAATAACTGCTGAAGGAAATTATATGTTCATTAAAACAATTTCGACGCCAGATTGAACAGTCTTTATCCTTACTGTTACATCCACATGTCATACACTCCATAAATTTGTTTGTAAACCCAAACTGTCACCGCCACTTGATCAACTATTTTGTGGGTGCCCTCAGGCCTCCGAGGTGAATACAAATTCTTCTACGGATTTATTCTACAATGGCTGTAGTTCATATATATTTAAACACATTTTTCTTCAGTCCATCTTCCATTTTGAACTTCGAAGTCGTCTTCCGTTACTCTCATCGATGTTACTAGTAAATTTTAATTTTTAAATATCTCTCCGTATTAAAACAGTGTGCAAAGCTTTAGATCCAGTTTTGACGTTTGTTGGTCGATGAAAGAGATTTATTTCTATGACGTTAAACAAATGTGACCCAAGACGAAAGGTGTGTATATAAATGTTTCGAATAGAGAAAAACTTTGTTCGTCTTCATAGATTCCCCCCTCATAATTACATCACCAAGTGACTAAGGGCTTCAAGTGAACATGTTATACGAGGGTGAATCAAATATAAACGAGACTTTTGGACCTGCGCGCGCAATAGTGATGGAAGAACGTTCCGCTGTTATTGGCTGTTAGGTTGGTTTGTCAGGAGTGGGGGAAGCACGTGACTCATCATCATAGACTCGCTCAGTGTCCATCGTTACGATATCCGAGCAGGAGGTACCTCCCTCTATTGCGCAACGTATTGTTATCAAGTTTTTAGCTGCAGAAGGTGTAAAACCGGCCGAAATCTTGAGAAGATTGACTGCACAGTTCGGGGAAGAGACGCTGTCGCGAGCTAGAGTGTTTGCGTGGCATAAACAGTTCGTGGAGGACCGTGAACGTGTTGAAAATGAGAGCCATGATCGCAGACCCCGCACCAGCATTACAGCGGGCAACATCGACAGTGTTCGTCAACTTGTTGAAGGTGATAGGCGTCTAACAACTTCGGATATTGCAATTGAGGTTGAAATAAGTTATGGGAGCACTTACTCTATACTCTCAGAGGAGCTAGGGTATCGCAAGGAGGGTTCCTCGCCTTCTCACAGTTGACCAGAAACTGAATCGTTTTCAAGTGTGTGAGCGTCTTCTTGCACGATTTCGGGAAGAAGGAGACCCATTTCTTTCTCACATTGTCACCTGTGATGAAACGTGGGTGCATCACTACACTCCTGAGTCGAAACAAGCGAGTATGGAGTGGAGGAAGAAAGGAGAAACCGGACCAGTGAAAGCCAAATCACGATTATCAGCTGGCAAGGTTTTGGCTACCGTTTTTTTTGACCAGCGTGGCCTGCTGCACCTTGATTTTTTGCATGAGCGCAGAACAATTAATGCGGAATACTACTGCCAAATTTTGACTGAGGTCAGACTTGCATATCGCCGCAAAAGACGAGACCTTCCGATGAGAAAAGTGATTCTCCTCCATGACAATGCTCGCCCCCATACAGCAGCCCTGACCGTACAAAAATTGGAGCAACTGGGTTGGGAGAAACTGGAACACCCTCCATACACTCCAGACCTGTCTCCCTGCGACTTCCATGTCTTTGGTCCTCTCAACGAAGCTTTGGGAGGGCAAAAATTCCACAGCGATAATGAGGTTGAAGCATATGTGCTACAAACACGACCTGACTCTTTTTACGTGGAAGGAATTAAAAAATTACCTATACGCTGGAAAAAATGTGTTTATAAATCAGGAGATTATGTAGAAAAGTAAACTATGATTGTTTGTGCGTTTGAAATCAAAATAAATATTTAAAAAAATAAGTCTTGTTTATATTTGATTCACCCTCGTACTTTTTACTCATTTTAATCAAGTCCAATGTAAAATCTACGGATTAAATTTTTAAGAATAAATAAAAAAAATTATGATTGGTTATGGATACAAAGGATAAATGGCTGAATAGTACGAAGAGCCCTAGGGGAATAGGTCTAATATAGAGGGTTGTATCTTTGGAGTTTTAATAAATTATAAGCTGCGGGACGGCCAGAAAGGGTCCTGACGGGACTCCATAAAAAAAACACCTACGGAATTTGTACGTCAGTTTATTAGGTCTGTAGGACGGTATGGATTTCCTGCTGCAAATCTTTGTTTTTTCCTTATCAACGAAGACTAATTATTCTATAATAAGTACACCATATAAGACCTCTTACAATTATTCACCTGAAATTTTGAATATTTACATTGTCTCTACGCAGTTTTCATTCTGATAATAAAAATTACATTCATTCTTTTACATATCTGCTTTAAATAACATAAAATTTACCTAATTTTCAACATCTGACTTACTTCTTTGACTCCAATACTTTTCAACACATAGTTTCGTCACACACTGGTTAATATTATATTATATTACTGGCTATATTATTAATAAATAATAATATATATTATTAGTATATCATATGCTAAACTATAAACACCACTTTCTTTCTCTTATTATTTATTAATATATAGTATTTTGTTAAATATTAATTGAGTTTTTTTAAAATTTTATTTGGCACATAGACATTTTCTGTTTTTATTTTACTGTAACATTCTCAATGAATTATACTAACTAGCTAGGTGCCCAGTGTCATAATTAAACTCAGCGACATTTGTAACCACGAATTTGACTCCAATATCGATTATTTTTGGTTTATTTTTTTCGTAGCGGCGCTCCACCCCCACCCTTAAGGTTGCTCCCCTCCAATACAGAAAAAGGTCGCAATTATACACGGGATAAACACTATAAATCTCAATGAACCTGGAAAACTTTTATCCGACGCAAATATCGGCCGTTCGAGCATGTTTCAAAATTCCCACCCCCGTCCATCTCCGTCCCTGGGTGTGGTAGTCGTGTCTTACCTCCCCCCTCTCCCACACACAGTGTTTTTTTCCGGTTCGGAAGGAACATGTTGGTCAAATTTTCTTTTTCTTAACTAAACAACCTTTAATGGCTGTATACATATGTTAAAGGTTGTATTTTTACGTCTGTTTCGGTGTGTGTTTGTACCTTCATCAGGTCTTTCCTGCGGAGAAATTGTACAACATAAATTTGTATTATCCAGAAGCCAATGAATTTATAAAAGTAGTTGAACAAAAATTATTATACTATTAACAACGAAACTAAGAAACAGTCACCTAAATATGCTAAATGCTAAAAACTATTTTCACATCCTAGTGAATATGTTAAATATAATTTTGTTAAACTTTATTCTTAGTAATGGGCTGGTGTTTTTCAATTTTTTTTTAAAGGAAGTCAGATTAATGTAACTGATAAAGCAATTTGTTTTGGCTGTTACTAAAAATTAAATCACGCAATGCATAAGGTTGAAAATGCACATTTCAGTAACAACCTCATTTTTGAGACTATCTGCGACAAATATTATGTTTTTGTAAGCACTTATTGACCTTCCTTTGTAACGTCTCTGAATTTCTTTCCGAGACGACGCAGCTTTCTACCAATTTCTTTATAAAACACATCGCATTTAAACTTGGACTTCCCGAAGTTGTACTGAATATTCTTGAGCGGAAAGGTTTGCGTGCTTATGTGACCATGAGAGCTCTGCTGGTAAAGGACCAAGGACGAGGGGTACCGGTCCTCTTGTTTGGTAGTAGGGCATTGGGTCAGCGTGAGACAGAAACTAAATGAGTTGTAGCGTTATATATACAGTCCTTATTTTATACTTAAGGATACCAGAGATTCAATTTGTGTTCCGCTCATTATGATATGTATTCCAGAGCACAATTTTTAAATAAAGTTAAAATGAATGTAAAGTAGGTGTCTAACCTGGGCATGTCTTGCGGTGGTCGTTGTTGTTGCTGTTTCTGCTGCTGCTTGTACCTGGACAGCGCGAAGAGGAGGCTGAGCACGGCCTTGAGGGAGCCCTCGCGGACGTCGCGCGCCTGGACGCCGTCGACACTGACGCCTAGTGCCGACAGGCAAGCAAGGTTCGCCCTGATGTTACCCACCTGCACAAACAAACAAGGTACCTCGTCAGATCAATCCAATACAAATCAACGCGATCAAGTAGAATGATTCTAGAAGTTGCTTATGGCGACTGTACCGGATCTGTAAAAAATATTCCTCAACTTGTCACCACTTGAATCACAGGAGTCGTCCTGTGGAGAAAATTGCAGGGAATAATCGTCGGCATGCCTGCATTTCTTTCCGTCCTGAGTGTGTGTGAGTCGACTGTCGTGATCACCGTTCGATTTGTCAAAATGTTGTGCGATGTCTGAACGACTTGGACAGCTATTGAACTTCACATTTCGCCAAAACGCCTGGACATGCGTCAGGACAAGGCACAGGAAACAGTTAACGAGGCGCGTTAGGCGAGCGTATGCACGAGGAAAAGAAAACCTTGTGAGTTTACAAAACTTCCTAGATTTATTAAAATTAATGCAGTTTTTCGATCATAATCAGACAATATTTTATTTATTTATTTATGACTAGCTGGGTGCCCGGCGTTGCCCGAGATGACCCGATACACTCCAATTTCGGTTGCTTTTGCGCTATTTTTATGTAACGCTCCTCGAACCCTATCCCTAAATGTGCTCACCTCCCATGCTGAAGGTGTTTAAGTCACTGACCAAATATATTGGTCATTTTTACATGTGCATACCCACATGTATACACACATACATACCCGTATAAGACAATTTTATAATATATATATATATAGATAGATAGATATACATACACTATTTAAAACAATTATTAAATTTGTAGACATATAATTTTTCCATCTGAAATTAAACTATTTGGTGGTTTTAGCAATCTGCAGTTGGTAGCATTGTATAAAATTAATGCAAAACATTACGAAATACGCTGTCTTCAATAAAAAAATATCAATTTTGAACATTTAAGTATTGTTTTTATCATAATTCTATGTATCTTCCAGTGCGTATTGCAAGATATAATTGGGAAACATATTGGTCCCTGATCCCGTTAAATATTCCACGTCAAAAGTCAAGTTATTTAAAAGAAAATGAATGCCATGGATTGTATAACCTTTCATAATAAATTATATTTATCACTCGATGTGGTATTGGTAGATTTAATTATACTTATTATTCAATCAAAATATTTTTGCTCAGCTTCATTTCTCAGAAATTGAACATCTATAACGTCGTTCCCAAAAATGGAAAACAAATATTGCTATCCTAACCTCAAATTTTTGTTTCACGACACAAATTGCACGCAATAATTTGTTTACATTTACACAAATTTATAGAAATACGTTGCGTAAAGTATAATTAATTGTACTTTTAATTCAATTTAAATGTTCCTATTTCTGTACATACCTTTGACTGATAGTGCATTAATTGAATAACGACCATAAAAACTTTCGGAGTTCCGTACGTCATTTTCAATACTTTTATAGTTACAAACATATAATTCAGCAGTCGTACCTTATACAAATCTTATTATCTTCTGAAATATTATACAGGATACAATAGTACGTTATATTATGAAATTTTATAAATCTCGACCGACACACATTTGAATGTATTATAAGGCGCCATATTGGCTTTATCAAAGATAGCGGGATAATTAACTATTCCAAATTAACTTTGCGCAAGGATGGTAAAGTGTTTCGTATTGTTTTTTATTACTATTCGATGGAGTAATACTGGAAAAAAATTTTACTTTTTATTCAATCAAAATATTTCTGCTTTATTTCATTACGAAATACAGAACTATATTTAGGATGGGTCAATGTCTTGAAAACGTATGACGTCATCGTCTCGCGCAGTAATTTAACACTAATTCGTAACTTATTTCAATTATAATTATTTCCACGTTTATTCTAGGGGTTTCTCACCCCCACAGTACCGGTTCTCGATTTTGGCAGAATATATATACCAATTTTTGTTGAATTCTGTCCACGCGATAAAATTTGTATAAAGAACAACGTAAATACATACATACATACAAATATACATCCTTTTTTATTATATAGATAACGTTTCGGTACGTGTTTGTGCCTTCATCAGGTCTTTCCTGCTGAGAAATTGTACAAAAGGTCACAGAGACAGATCGTAAATACCTAAGAGATTTGACAATTCTATTGAGGGTTGGTAATCCTCTTCAGTTCTGCTGCGACCACACTCGTGTGTAGTTTGTGAATAATTGCCTCGGAAAAACTTCTAAAGTTTGTGTTTTTTTTTCAATAGTATTTGAAATTAGGTATTTAACATTTAGTATATTTAGGCGAGTGTTTTCTTAGTTTCATTGTGTTAATAGTATAATTTTTTTTTCAACCACTTTTATAACTTCATTGGTTTCTTGATAATAAAACTTTATTTTGTACAATTTCTCAGCAGGAAAGACCTGATGAAGGTACAAACACGTACCGAAACGTTGTCATAAATAAAATATTGTCTGATATTGGTCGAAAAACAGACGTAAAAATACAATCTTTAAAATTTTTTAAAATTATTGTAAATAGAAAGTAAAAGGTCAGAGGCGACATTCTCACGCTATACACTAATTGGGAGTAACGAAAACAACACGAGAAAACTTTACAATTTCGTTCGGAAACAAAAATAAAATAATGACTGGCGCGTTTGGAAGAAAATTTCTATAGGATAATAAAAAGGCAGATCTACTAAATACATTCCTCATTTCAGTATTCAACACAAACTGTAACAATTTTTCAGCTACTGGACAGTGATGGGGGTTCGGAAATTACAAATTTTTGTTTTGAAATTAAGGCAAAACCAGTCTTAGACTACGTAATTTTTTTTAAAAAAAACCAATACGTCACGGGGTCTACGTGATAATTCCACAGAAATTTTGAAACTTGGAGATGATTCCGTATTTTATAAGAATTTTCAACGTGCCAATTAAGAATTCGGCGGTTACGGCTGATTGGAAAACTGGAATTGTTAGTGCTAATGTTCAACTTGGGTAAAAGAACAGACGTCATAGGAGAAAATACCGCCAACAAAGATCTTATCTCATCAGAAGAAGCCATAATTAAAACCATAAAATATTTAACTCAAATTAATGTATTCTATGTAGATTACGAACGTTGTATGGAAATTTCTTGGTCGCTAAGATCTTTTCAATATAGTTAAAGCGACCTAAAATAAAGTAAATATACATAAAAAAAAGAAACTATAAACCCGTCAGTCTTACTTCGGTAGTATTTAAGATAATGGAGCATCTAATACCAACTTACGTTCGATATAAACGCGAAAGAAAAGGATGTATTTTTTTAAATGATCAACATGGTTTTCGGGAAAGGTTCTCCAGCGGAAGTCAAATTATAAGTATATTTCAGGTATTAGCTGACGAAGTAGATAGTAGGGGTAGAATAGATGGGGTTATCATACAATTTCTCAGAGGCTTTGATCTAGTTTCACACGACATCCTATTGTATAAATTAATCAAAACAGGTATGGATAAAATAGTAGTACTCAGGGTAGATCGCAAAAAAGTGAGTACTGGAGAACAAACTTCAGATATAGGAATCGTTACGTCGGGAGATCCTCAAGGCTAAGTAATCGGACCATTACTCTTTGTAATATTTATAAACAATCTGCCAAACTATTTAAATTCGGGATTCAGGCTTTTCGCAGTCGACTGCATCATTTATAGGACGGTCGACATACATTTGTGTTACAGGAAGACTTAGATAAGGTCAATAGTTGGGCTAAAAAACATGAAATGCAAATTAATTAAATATATCGACGTTTCGTCAGTTTGTTTAGGACAGAAAAAAGCACGAAATGTCTGTATATTTATTTTTTTGTTAATAAATAATTTTCTGATTCACATAATTGATAGTTAAGTTTAAGTAAAAGCCGACGTAAAACTATATAAAAAACCTGGTAAAACACTTCAAATCCCTGCAGCCCTTAAATATCCACTGACCCCGAGAACTCATTAACCGTTCTCCAGAGCTCGGTTGTTAACATAAGGATATTTTTTTATCGTTGTACTTATATTCAGTAGAGTAATTATTCAAAATTAGCAAGAAAGCTGCCAAGTAGGCTGTGCTCAGCAGCGAGACTTTGGAAAAAGTCTGTTAACAAGAGACGCAGTCATTGGCTGTGAAGAGCAACGAAGCCTGATAAGTTAACAAAGTCTTATTAACACGCTTCGGCAGTTTGTGGGTCGTATAATTATAAGAAAACACTGAGCTTACCTTAATGACTCATAATTCCGCAACGTAGGAATGAAAAATTCGAGAAATTTGCAGTTCACATATCGCTTCATCCAACGGGGCCCCTAAGATCTATTACATGTGTTTTTTTTTCGGAAAATTATTGATCAAGAATTTGTACGTGTTCCACGAAACATGTAATTAAAATTATATATATATATATATATATATATATATATATATATATAGAGAGAGAGAGAGAGAGAGAGAGTAGAAGAAGGCGAAAATGATTAACAAGAAATAAATTGGTATGATAAATATTAATACTTCTGTACCATTCTCATAAAATTTTAATTGCAAGTTTCGTGGCACAGTTCTGACTGACCGACCGATCGACTCTTTGACGCTACGGTCCTTGTAGAACCTTGGTCTCCGCAACTATCTTCTTCCAAAGCTCTCTTTCGATTGCCTTGGTTCTCCATCTCCTGCCTCCCATAGATAGCGCGTAGGTCTTTCTCCACCTCTTCAATCCAACGCGTTCTTGGTCTACCTCTGTATCTTCAGCCACCTGGATGCCCCTCCAGAACTTTCTATGGTTCTCTTGTATTCTCCATCCGATGTACGTGTCCTAGCCAACGCACTCGAGCAGTTTTTATCACAGATATTATATCCTGCTCATTGTACAGGTCTCCAAGCTCCTGATTTGTTTTAATGCACCATCCCAGTTCTGTTTTCGTTGGTCCAAAGATCTTCCTCAATACCTTTCTTTCCCATGACATTAACCTTTTTTCTTCAGATTTATTTAATATCCATGTCTCCGCTCCATATGTAACCACCGGTCGAGTGGCACAGTTCTATCATCTCCTTTTATGGGAACACTTTATTTCCTGCCCATAGAATTATCAAAATTACCAAAATTTCCCGTTTTTCCTGAACGCAGAGACTTTTTTGTTTCGCCTAAATGGTTTTATAGCTCGCGTCTTGATGGCCTCTTTTCCTGCAAACGAATATATTTTACATCTGGGTTAAAAGTAATATGAAACGCTCAAATTCATTTGATCCGGGACAGGAGCAGTCGATGGTAGATTCCACAGCCCAGAAACTCATTCAAGGCTTTCAACTTTAAGATCGTTGTTAAATACAGTGTAAAAGCGTTCAGCCATCGGGGAGTGAGTGTCGGGGGCCTCAAAAACAATCAGGCCAAGTTCGTATATATTTTTTAGGTGGAACAAAAATACGGAAAGCTAGATCTTTTTTTTAGAGTGACAGGCTATATGAGGGTTATCCGCGTTAATGTCTTTCACCTTGAATAGGACAGGAGAGGATGGAAACGTGGGGGATGAAGGGGGAAACCTCTAGGTTGGGATCTTGGTACTTGTCCCGAGGCCCTTCCGATTAGGGCTGTAACATTTGGGGTTCCGCAGCCAAAACACACGTCAATAAGATCCTAATATCTCAAAATAAAATCCATGGTAATATCACAAACTTTCCCTGGTATTTCTCCAATTCCCGAATCCGTAGTGACCTTAATATTCCATATATCCGCCAAACAATAACCTAATACATACTTCTTCAATATAAAACAGACATAATTCACCCCAACCCGTTAATATCCGATACAGCTGCCATCGTCGATTAAAAAGAAAGAGACCCGTAGACCAAATGAATAATCAATAAAATAAAAAATACAAATAAAATAAAGTACAGGCGAAACAAAATGCTCCACAGGATACATATTTTATAATATAACATGTACATATAACACAACTGTAAAATCTTTTGATTGTCAAGTTTCCTGTAAAATAATGATAAAGAAATGTCCTTCCGATAACGGGAGTGGGGGTTTGCTGTGGTAACGCAGCATTCCCTACTCCATGCCGCGATCGGATTTGGAGTGGGGAAGGGGGGGGCAGCTGGTCGACTGGTCCAATAGGAACGAAAACAACTCTTACCTTCTGTCCAATATCTGCGCCCCAGGATCACACGCAACTCAAATCTAGACTAGGGCGTCACTGTTTATGGGAATCTTACTATAATATCCCTGGCTTGAAGCCGGGAAGAGGAAAACCCCAAACAGGAAGTTGTTGCCTCCGGGACTAGAGTAGCTGGCTTAACTTTAATATGGTCATACTTCACTTATCATATACAGTACGGATGACTAGAGAATAATTTATCCTCTTAATGAGCTGTATGAAACACACAATAAATTTGTCAAAAAAAAATCAATAACGGTGACGTATTAAAATGATGGAGCAATTTTGAATAAAATAAGACTAATTACACCGGAAAACCCGTACCGATGTATTAATGTGGCATAAAGTGGATCTCATTTTAAGGACAATTAATTTTCACATGACAATCAGAAGTCCTGAAATTTTTGAACAAACTAAAGGCGGCACTGTGTTCATAAACAGAGATAACCTTAAAGTTACGGGGAAAGCTTAACATATATGTGCAAATAATACGTCTACAAAACCAAAATACCTCGAAAAAATTCTGGTTGAGTTTACAAGACAAAAATAATAAGGTTGGATTTGTGTATAAAGAGAAATTTTAGAATGTAGAAAATTATAGTGAAATGTCCAAATTTAAAAAAATGAGATGTAATTAATTTTATAAATATGTTACGAACGTCCCGTAATATTTTTTTTGCTAAACTGCAACATATGTTCATTACTGTGATGGGATGATTTCGGTAGCATTCGCTAATAACCCGTGGCTGTTCCCTATGCCGCTGTTTGTTTATTTATTTATAGCCTATATCATAGCAGACTGATTAAATAACTAGGAGTGACTGAATTAACTGGCCATTGTAGCAACTGCCAATTTACAGGACTGAAACTAAGTTAATATAAACTGACGTAACAATGACACACCTATTAACTCTAGTCGACTCGACACCGCATATATTTTGATATGTATATGACTGGACAGTTGACCCGCATAAGGGAATATCTGTTACAAATTGTACTCACAATATATATGAAAAAAGAAAAGAGTTAACATAGTATTTAAAGTGGGGGAGATATTCCCTGTAGCAAATTTTCATTGTACCAGAAAAAAGATGCCAAAGTACTGAAGAGACACGCAGACAAGAGATGGGGATTGAGAAAGAGAATAAAAAAGAAGGGAAGATTTAGAATAATTTGTAGAAATTCATCAATTGATGATATAAAATAAAGAAAAAAATTCAAATAAACTACTACTAAAAAGTTTTAATTAACGTCTGTCTTGAATAAATAAAACAATTAATTATTATTTTATTTTTTTATTATGAAAGAGATTTCGATACCTTTTTGTATCTTCTTCAGGAAATTTCCAAATTAACGCAGTAAAAACAACTTAACGAAACATGTTGTTAAATTCAGCTACTTTTTGAACGGTGGTCCGACGCTAACAAGATTGAAGAAGATACAAAAAGATATCGAAACGTCGTTATATTAAAAATTAAAATTGTGTGTATGAGGTCATCAATTGTTTTATTGAAAGTAATGGTAATTAAAATTTGAAATTTGTTGGGCCATCTTTGTGATGGTTTAGAATCTGATGAAAAGGAGAAGATATCTTAAAGGAAAATTTATGTCCCAAGCAGTGAAATGCGATTTATACAGAATTTTTCAGAATTTTCGTGTGAAAGCCACTTACCATTAAAACTACGGAATGTGAATGTATCGAAGAACAACCCTACGCTATATAGGCGATGTTTACGTCACGACATACAAATCAAACTTCAATATTGAGGCATTTTATCCAGAACTTCCAGACGAAGCAAAATAAAAAGCAAAGGTGACCGATTTAGCAGAGCCAAGGATATTCCAAATCAGGATAACCGGACAGACAACAGACTCCCCGACGAAGCTTCGTTGTACTTTTTTTCCCCCCCTCACAGCAGTCTCCTTTACAAAAGGTAAAACCGCTCATGTCAGTTTCGCTTCCCTTTGTGAAAAGCGTGTGAACTTGTTTCGCAGACGGCGATTTAAGGATATCAAAGCAAAATATTAACCGAACGTGCCGATTTTGATCTACTATAAATAAAAAATAAGAAAACGTGTTCAGAATTAAACTAGATTTTTAATTTCTTAGTTAGAATAATATCAATTTTGAATAGTTGACGAAGCATTAAAGACTGACGCCAAAGTACTCGGAGGTGAAATAGGACAAAATTCGAGATCATCAATTCACCATTTGATCGATTTACCTGGAGCCGTTTTGAGACGAGTCGTCTAGTTTCTAAAATTATTAAAAACCACTACCATGGGAACTATATTTCTGATATACGATAGTGAAACAAAGATTTATATTTTGTTTAATGAAATATGTATCCATAAATATGTAACTTGTCGTTTTACAAATATGGCTATAATAAAAAAAATTACAAAAACATAACTAGGCCTCTTTAAAATATGCCGTTCCTTATAGCATCTAAATTCATACAATTAAATTTTAATATAAGCATTTCAGCCAATCATTGTTTTCTTCGTGATGTTAAACACATTATATATATATATATATATTGTAATAAACAAATTTAATTATATAAATTAAATGAAGGTGAGCCTTACGTTGGAGCATGTATTTGTAATAACCAAAATTTGTTATTAAAATATAACGAAACTAATTTAATAAAATAAATTTTTATATCAGTTGAAATTTTACAAATTGATATTGTGCCACGGCTTAATTTTCAGAGCCGCCTATCGGACCTCCAATAAAGCTAGCTACATAAATGACAATTGAATCTTACACGGCAAAATATTCCTGACTTAAATTATTACTATTTTAAATGAAATGATCGAAATCTGACTGTAATTATATTTACACTATACGGTTTACAATTAAGAAAATTCCTTTTTCTCTACTTTACCCTTCGCAGTTCATCTGGGCTCGATCTCACTTGTTTTTTTAAACATCACAAAAATGCCATATTTCACTGAATTTAAAGATGTTTTAATTTGCAAACCCAAATCACTTTCTGATCCTAATTGATTGATAACTTTGTTTGAGCAATCACAGTTGATAGCTTTGTTCTCTAAAACTTTGATAATTTCTCGAACATGGCAATCGACGAAATATAATTCCACACTGGCGACTTGCAATTCTAAAACCCGGGGACTTTTAATACAACATTTCTCAGCTTCCATTTCACACTTGCTCAGTTTTGGTCTCGGGACTCTGAATACGGACTCCTCGAAACACACCTCCCGCTATCCTGCTCCGAGCAACTCTGAATCTCCCAAGTTCCGTACGTCTCAGTGCTGCCTGAGGCAACAATGCAACTCTAGCAAGCAAGCATTATAGGCTCCATATTCTTGTAGACATAATGCAATGGCCTCATATTTACGCCGCCGACAATGAAAATAGTAAAATTTTATTTATTAAATAATTACATATTCGTAATTACTACAATATATTGTAATACTAATTAAGAAGGCCATTAATTATTTAAATTAAAATGTTTTGTTTGTCGGCGTTAATCTCAAAGGACGGAGTGACAGCGGCTCTTATTGAAGTTAAATTAGGGAGACCACGAATTGTTTAAATTACAATTTGTTTAGATGTACTGATATCAGAGAACGACAGCGACTGCGGGCTCTTATTGATGTTAAATTAGGGAGACTAAGAATTGTTTAAAAATACAATGTTTTGTTTATTGGCTTTAATCTCAAAGGACGGAGTGACAGCGGGTTTTGTTGATATTAACCAGGGATTTTTTGGTTTATAATATGTGATTGACAGCGGCACTGGATATCAGAAAACGTAGAAATAACGTGGGAATGGCGAGCGTGAGAACCGAGAGTGGGAACGCCAAGAGTTGGTGTTGTCTGCTGAGGGATGAGAAGCGAATAGTTTAGTTGGGTGCCAGATCTCAAGGGAGAAAGATGTGGAAGGAGTTGGATGCTAGAGCTTGAGGGAGAAGGATGTGGATGGCGGGTTAGTTGTATGGTAATCGTCAAAGAGAGAGGAAGCCTTGCGATGATAGGAAGAGAAAAGTTATAAAGCATTGTAAAGAGTCTATCTGCATAGTCAGACTTAGAAAGAAACATTATTGGGCGACTCTATAGTTTGGAGAATTATGCAGCAGATAAAATAGCTCTCCTATCTTGTTAGATGTACATATTGGGTGTTTGCGGAAATGGTGACTGATTGACTGGAGGCTGCGGTGGTCCATAGAAGAGGAGTCTGGAGTCTGAAGCTGGGAAAGGATTAATGTGTGTGTTGGTGAAAGTGTATTGCAATTTTATGCACATAATAGCCTTTTAGTGAAATGTGTTCCCAAGATTTGAAATCATTAAGTCTGGTTCAAAAAGGACAGTCGTAAGAAAGAACTAAAATATTGAATGTATTGTAAACAGTAAATTAAAGGTAACAGTCAGATTTCGTTTATTGTCATTCCATATTCAGTGAGTTTCAAATTGTTTAAATTGTAAATTCTTTAATTGTAATCTTGATTTGTTTCTTACTATCAAACCCAGTAAAGACCCTGAGAAAAAGAGTATTTAGATTTGTTTGTAAAATATAAAATTTGTAACCTTGAAGAATAAATTTGTTTAAATAATAATTAATAAAATTTTTAATTAAAGCCCATCTTGTAGATTATTAAGTTATTGGTTCCACAACGTGGACAAATATTTAAATTAAATATTCAGTTGTTCATTATATTTTGACGACTACAACGTGTTGAAAAGATATTATTAATTTTTTTAATGTAATATTTTTTTTAATTATTACATTTTGGCTTCCACAACGTGGGACAATTTAATTAACAATATTCAATTAATTATCACATTTATAACTGTAACGTGGGATAATTTTTATAAATGTCATATTTTTTTAATTATTACAATATATATATATATATATATATATTATTTAAAACGAGGTTTATAGAGTCGAACACCTCAACGTATCTGCACAATAAATTATAAACAGCTGATATATGAAGACAAAAGTGTTAACCTACGTAATAATTAAGGGTGACTAAGTATCCAATACCTTCAAATATAAACGTCGTAACTATGACCAAGTCACAACTCTCGAATGCACTCGAACACAGTCCCTCGTTACAACTAGCATTTTATGTGCCAGTATTTTATTCGTTTTCGACATCGCCTACGATTTTACGTGATGCGGAACTCGGGACGTCTCCAAATTTCCATTTTTTTTCCCAACTGTACGCGGATAAACAATATCTTCATAAAGGCATTGCACACATACTTTTACCGTAAACCATAATAAAAATAAAGTAAGAAATCGATCTGATATATTGGGAGTTGTATGATTTTGACGATATCAAACGCTGATGAATTGAAAGGCACAATGTCATGGAAACTACATTTAACGTTTTTTTCTGGTGAATTATACTTTAATTAACACTTTTATACTTTCATACCCAAAAACATACTCTTTCAAGCCCAAATTAATTAGTGCCAGAATAAATAAAATAACGAACTATTAAGAGACTGGCTATAAGTGACGATTTTTAATAGTGACGTGATAGATGACGAGTCAGTAAAGGTTTTTAATAATTTGAAAATTTATAATTACTAATTCATCAAGAAAATTTATAGCCACTAAATTGCCGTTTTTTAAGTGATAAAATCTGGCCGACGTTGTTTTCCTCGATTTATATAAAAAAGTATTATAAAAATTCCAATTCTTTCTCATCGATTTGCTGGAATGTCACTCGGTTTGAACGGTGATTGCATCTAATAATTGCTAACAGAACTGGCAATTATTCAAATATTTAGCTAATTACTCACATTTGGTGGAGGTAGAATCGATTTCCTATAATGCAATATAGGCGAGGGGAACAATAAGCTCTATATTATCCAATGCACGGGCAGTAATGCAGGTGCGAACCCATTTCAACATGAAGTCTTCCATGCAGGACTATTAAAGTGCCACTGATTGGCTGGAAAACATTTCTTCCTAGGAAGAACATATATATTCCAGTGGCGGATATATATATATATATATATATATATATATATATTGTGGTGGTGGTGGTGGTGGTGGTGGGGGGGGGGGGGAGATTAGCGTCAGTTTGCATCCAGGTATTGCACGTTCGCACCGGAAAGCTTTGGCAACGTTGCGGAAGCGTGCTCGGACTCCTTCCGGAACGAAACAGATAGCGTTACATTTTCAGCGTGTCACTTTTTCGGACTGTCAACAGGAATATTAGCAAATTCCCAATTGCAGTAGCTCCAGCCAAGTTTAGTTCGGCAATAGCAGCTGGAGAGTCAGTTAGCGACATCACTTTAGATTTTCTACTCGAAATTGTTTTATGGAATTCTTATAGTTTCGCAAAAAAAATGATTCAATTAGACGGATTTGAAATCAGATACTTGGGGATTATAGCGCAAATTTCTAATGTGCGGCCGAAAAGAAAAGTTTACAGTTTTATTATCTAAATTTTAATTATAACTTTTATTATTGCACAGTTAACTTCTTATCGTGCGATTTTACAGTTGTGATAGTAAGTATTACATTGAAATTAACAATAGGTTGTCCATAACAATTCTCACTTATTAAATTACATCGAATTCTTTTAATTAAGGTTTAAGCTATACATTTAAAACAGTAATTAGTATGACGTTTTCTTTAAGTCGTATTGTTGGGACTCTGGAGGAACTGAAGCTGCAATTTCAGCTATGATTGGATTCGTATGCGCTGTTGAGTTTTAAATGAGGGAATCAAAGGATTTTTTTATAACGTCTTTGACTGTAGCTACGTTGAGGTCACTATGCAGTCTGTTATTTTTTAAGTACCCAGCACATCCAGAAATTATTCTAAGGGAATTATTTTGGATTACTTGAATTTTAGCTGCTACTCCCCAAATGGAGGAAGCATATTGTCAGATGGGCTTTATTAGGTGTAAATTAACTATTTTTTGTTGAATAAGAAAGATAGCCAATACAGACAAAAAAAAGGTAATATAAATACCACACAAAGTTTCTGGGATCCTTGCCCCTTTCGTCAGGTGCTAAGAAGAGCATAGAGCGACAAAACTGTACTGGTCAGTTGACAGTTGACAACACTCAAAACAGTGCAGTTGTGGTTCTCTACGCTCTTCTTAGCACCTGACGAAATGGACAAGGATCCCAGAAGCGTTGTGTGGTATTTATATTAAGTTGGGATAATCTATTGTTGAGCTTAGACTTGAGATTGCTAATGTCCAGTCTAACGTTAGTCCGAGATGTGTGTGAGCGGATTTATTCGGTAACGATGAGTTGTCAAAGTAGACATGTGTACTGGATTTTTTTTAGCGAGAATGAGATGATGGTTGATTTGCTGGAACTTGTGGTTATTCGCCATTTCTTAGCCCATGCAATGATTAAAATTAACGAATTTTGAAGATTAAGTCTCGCTGTTTCAACTTCGGGAGCCTGATTAAAGATGGCTATGTGGTCTGCAAAAAGAGCTTAAATTGTAACTGAATTAAATTTTTACTGTACACCTGAAGAGGTCCCAATCAGGAATGAAACGATGTAGTCGTTGAACATTATGTTTAAATATGATAATAATTTTTTCTGCCAAAATGCTGTTGTTTTTAACATTAATTTTGAAGACAAGTCAGATTATTGTAATTGTTAAAAAAAATTGCATTCCCTTCTAACAAAACTAAGATTTTGTGTAGCGCTCAGTTTATTGCTAAGCTACTGTGAGTTTTTAAGCTCATCGTGGAATCAAAAATCACACCAAAATTCCTCACATTTTCATGTTAAAAAATACAACCGTAATAATCAAGTAAAAATTTTGATTACCATAGTGAAGGTGATATATTTTCAATTTGATATATTATAATTTCGTGAGCACCATTTAGAAACATCATTCTAAATCCGTGAAGTTAGTGTATAATTTTATTACAAATTACATTTTATAAGGTCTTTTACCAAGAATAACAATTTAATAATGATATACATTCTTACTATTTAGGATTAATTGTAAATAAACAACAACCCTTTTTAAGTCAGAAAAAAATGTATTTAATTGAAATTCCACTACGTTTCGTCACTAATTTGCAACCTCATCAGGTATGATGTTTTACTTGACAGTCAGGGTCGTTTCCCTGAACTTCAAATTAAACATATTATTTTCTGACTTCAAAAAGGCTATTGATTATTTATAATAAAAATTTAATGTCTGAAATAGTTCAGTGAGGCTGATAATTTGTATCTTTAAAGAATAAATGTTTTAAATTAATTAATTTTTCTAATTAAAGCCTTCCAGTTTAATCATTACAATATCATGCGACGTTTTCTTTAAATTTTCCCAACTTATCGGCTAAATGAGAGGCCCGTTTCATTTATATAATTTATTATTATTCATGCTTGAAATAATATTGTAACGTGTGGCCAAGATATAGTAAGCGTATTGTTTACGACTTCTGTTTCTTATCCTCAGTAGCCGTGTATTCAGTAAGTAAATGGAAATGTTCAGGATAATTTTATTCACATATAATCTGTTTCGAGTTTTGGGGACGATGTGAATTCAGCTCACCTAACCGACCAAATTAGGTATGAATCGGCCGTGTGCCATATATACGAAGAGTGTCCGCGTTGAATGAGACTTAGCAGGCGAAATAAAGGATTCTGCGAGCCTCACAGCATTTGAAAATACGTTATGGAGTGGTAAATGTTACAATTATCCAGACGTGTTTTTACGACGACGAATTGAAGAATGTGTAATCGGGAAAGTTTTAGAAAAATAAAAATGGGTTACAATACGACTAATAACAATTGGGAGGCAACAGGCTGCTCAGAGATTTCGTCGTTCTGCAACTGAATCTTTGTAAGGAGACCTGCGACGTTTTTGAATGCAAGTGATCAGTAAGCGGTAATTCATAGATTATCTCGCTATTTATCAACAAATATTGTCGTCGGTCATCCCCTGTGAACGGTAGGGTCACCACATTTTAGATCAGGAGCAAAATATGGAACTAGTACACGTAGGGGAATTAGTTCTCAGTTGTTCTTCTAAGGTCCTTGTCACACAGGCAGACAACTTGAAGTCTGAGTATAGGAATACTTTCATATCTCAACATCTATATATATAAAAATGAATTGCTGTTCGTTAGTCTCACTAAACCTCGAGAACGGCTGAACGAATTTATCTTATCTTAGTCTTGAAATGTTCGTGGAGGTGTAGGGAAGGTTTAAAAGGCGAGAAAAAATCGAATAATTTCCGGGAAAACCCTAAAAACAGACCTTTTCTATTTCCCATACAAACGTTTTCTAAATAAAATACAAATCTACACCAGTCGAGCAATTTTCACCAAATTTCGTACACGTGTTCTTTGCGACCAGGAAACAAACACTGTCGGGGTGAGACGCGTCTTCCACCCCCAGAAGCTGGGGTGGAAATATTTAAACATACTAAAACAGCCGATATTTGAGTCGGATAAATATTTTTAGGGGTCAAAGATATTGATAGTGTTTCTACCAATGTTATCTGAATACAATTTTCATCCCCTACGCCCTGTGAAAAGGACAAACTTCGGGTTTGGGGTGGAGATGCTTTACAGTAAAATAACGCGAATACAACCGAGATTGGAGTTAAATCAAAGGTTATGGAAGTCACTGTGTTTAGTTACGACATTCAAATTGGCATTTACCCCTCAGATGCAGGGGTAGCGGGATGCAAATTTTGGAACATGCAAACACGGCAGATATTTGCGTTGAAGAAATATTTTTCAGAGTTAATTATAATGATTAGGGTTCGAGTAGCGTTACATAAAAATTGCGCAAAAGCAGCCGAAATTGGAGTCATATCGGGGGTTATAGATAAATAACATCTCGGGCAACGCCGGGCACCCAGCTAGTTTATAATAGTGATGACGGGGGAGAGATTGGGGAATTTCATATTTACATCCTTACTTACCATAATCGAGCGTATGCCCTTTGACTTAAAATTCCTTAAATTTTAATAATGCGGTCAATTCGGTTGTATGAAAATAAGTGGAAGTGTCTAATCTTCCGTCTCTACGCATTTAACATATGCTTTGTGTGTAATTCTACTCCTGAGAAGATGCTTTCTTTAAATAGCTTATTCCCAACTTTCTCCTATTTAACAAGTATTCGTTACTTGAGAATGAAACAAACTGAAGTAACTATTCGTATATACGACAAAAACAAAGATTTACCGTGCTATAGCACGCGTCAGCTGGGAAGGCGAGTGCGTAGTTTGAGGCGACGCGGATTAAACACATAACAGGGTCAAGATCGAGGCGCTGAATCTGGTTGGTTGCACACGAGGAGAGGGTAACACCTGCTTAGAAGGACACTACACTGGTCCGCCAAAAAAATGTCTGAGACACTTATAAATTTTCAACTCTGAGTGTGGTTGATTTGTTCTAGAAAACCCACAACAGCCACGATATCTGCAGTTAGAGAAATAATATTTTTTGCCTCATAATAATATTTGACCGAAAAGAAAAATGCTAGCTGTTACTATTTGGCAACAACGGTATACAATAGGATTTTCTAATATTGTTGGAGTATCATTCTCATCAATTCACGTTATATAATTTTCGGACAGCGGATTTTTCTATCACGCCTACATTAATAACTAGTTAGAAAAATATAGTCAACAATATATAAAAATTCAAAATTAATAATATCTTAAAAATTAATTAATATTTTTTGTATATATTGTTGAATTATAAAAGACTAAGTGGTGTTATATAAACATACTACAAAAAATATCAGTCATAATAATTTTCAGAAAAACATATAAAAGGAGTATGACGAATGCACGAATAAGATGTTTTATACGCATGCCGTTTCGCACTAATATCGAAGGATATCAGGTCTTAAAATAGTTAAAGTATGTTTTATCGTACACTTGTCTAGTTCTTAAATCAAAATAATTCATTGAATGATTATGAAAAATACTCGTTACATCCCCACTTACGATGAAAATGCCTTTAATGTAATTAAAATCCAGGAAAACTCATAATATACACAATACAGAACATTAATGATATGTATATATACAGGGTGTTCTGAAAGTCGCTGTGTACTGGACTATGTATGTAAGTTTGAAACAAAGTGACTGAAATAACTGCGTACGTGAGTATATCACAATCAGTTCTGCGGAAAGAGTTTTCCAATCAAATTAAATGTGTTGAGACCAGTGGGAGATAATTATCTATACAACAAAATACAACTTTATCAAACGTTTAAAGTTTACAAAATCCTACAATTATATAATTTTTCAACATTAAATTTTTTATTTTTATAACATTATATGAAAATGACCAATTATTTCATAAATTATATTCCGAAATCATACCTTCAATTCGTCAAACATTTTCTGTACTTCTAAACGTGGACATCGAACTTCTCCGTGCATTATAAAAGTAAAGAAATATAATGTTGACAAATTACAGGATTTTGTAATTTTTTTTGAAGTTATATTTTGTTTTTTAGATGATTATGGCAACAATTATCGGCTGAAAACGTCTCGTCCAAAAATTAATAAAACATCGTGTTGGAGTTATAAAATTATTTTTGAGATTCATTAAAAAAACCTGTAGGCTTATATTCAAAAATACAATATTAGTTTTGAACTACCAAAATATTGAGGGAATGAAACAACATCAATTTTATCTGAGATGCTGAATTTTTTTTTCACAATAAATTTCCGGTATTACTTTCAGGCGTGCTGTTATTTTTTCTTCTCAAAGTTCAGTTCTAATTTTTTATGCGACCCAAGGAAATTTTTTGTAGGAAAAAGTATAGCGAAAATAGCCGAGACAGCATCCATCCATAGATACTTATGGAGGTTAGTGAAAACGGATAGACCCTTGTTTCGGCTATGAGAAATAAAGTCTGTCAGTTGTTACGCTGCGTTTCGCCCGCAAGCATCAAGCCACGACTATCAGTTGGCGTGTTGACAATAGCGTGCTGATAACCGTCGCGGTGTGAAACGACTGAATGTCATTAGCCAGAAAGATTATCGCGACACGAGAGCCATGAGCCTGTAATCCGCGGTTCCACGGCCTTGTAAACGTGGCGTTTCGACACCTCTTATAATTACCGTTTCGAAGGGGAAAAGCCAACAGTGCGTGAAACCCGTTTACTAAATGAATGTGTCGGCTGGAAAATTCGCTGTAAATGTGACGGATTATCTGGTTTCAACGTTGTGGTTACCCATCACCGATACATTTTTATTTCAACCGTAAAATTTATGATTTAGGTGATGCTCGGAAGAACGACCTTTCTCTGCATATACACATTGTAAAACGTAGAGTATGATTGTGAGCATGCTTATTCATATATTTACCAAAATTCAACTATCTAGGTGTAAAATTTAGCAATTGTACTAGAAATAAACTTTACTTTCGTGGTGAAACCTTGGTACAAATGCAGTTCCCTTTAAAGAAGGCAAACTGCACTCAACTGGCAATCAAACTGTTAAATAATGAAATCCCGAAACCAGATGATTTATAAAATAGGCTCATCCGTTTTAATAATTTTGTTTACAAATTATGTTTTCCAGCCTTGCTTGTAGAGCATTTCGGTTGTTTTACATTATTTATATACAAAATTATTAAACCTGAAGAGTTCCCAAAAAAGGAACGGAACGTCGTTTATTTAATGTTTTGTTAATAAACATAATTTTCTGACATAAGGTCGTGTAGTTGTTTAATTTTATTAGTAACACAACTGATAACCTTATACAGACACTTTTTATTTTTATTTATATTATAACGACGTTTCGATACCTTTTTGTATCATCTTCAGGTATTTTCCTACAGAGGAGGTTTATTACTAATGATTTGATTTATAGCATAATTGTACAAAGTAAACATTGCCAAGCTAATTTACTTAAAAAGAAACAACATACCAAGTTAATATAATAAACTAGCACAACTAAACGATTAACAAGTTATTAAATTTACACAGTTTTGAAAAAGGGTTCCGAGGCTCACAATTCACTTAACGGTAACAAAATTGTAGCGAGACTGAATGACATGTTGTAGCTTCCCTTTAAGAAGGAAAACTGCATAGAATAAATGTGCACTGCACTGAACTGGCAATCAAACTGTTGTATAAATAAATCCTAAAAACTAGATGATTTATAAAATTGGTTCGTCCGTTTTAATAATTTTGTTTACAAATAATGTTTTGCAGTCTTGCCTGTTGAGCATTTCGGTTGTTTTACATGATTTATATACAAAATTATTAAACCTGAAGAGTTCCTAAAAAAGGGCCGGAACGTCGTTTATTTAATGTTTTGTTAATAAACATAATTTTCTGACATAAGGCCGTGTAGTTGTTTATTTTTATCAATAAAACAATTGATTGTCAATTGATGACACTTTTTATTTATATTATGACGACGTTTCTATAGCTTTTTGTAATCATCTTCAGGTATTTTCCTACAGAGGGGGTATTTACAAATGATTAGATTTATAATATAATTGTACAAAGTAATCAAAGGCAGGCTAAATTATACAAAAGAAAACAACAAAAAACATACCAAGTTGATATCATAAACTTGGACAACTAAACGATTTTGGAAAAGGGTTCCGAGTCACGCAATTCACTTAACGGCAACAAGATCGGAGCAAGACTGAATGACATGCTGTAGCTTTGAGCTGACATAGGGTCATCAATTGTGTTATTAATTCAAAACAAACGTTAAAATAAACCGTTTATTTTTATTATCGTCAATGTCAGATATTTTTTTCCCGTTGATTTAAATGAAAAAATATTTCTATTTCCGATTTTGCGCGCAAAAGTAACATAGTGACCATTTCGTATTGTGTATATTAGACCTGGTTGGACGTAAAATTTGTTTTGTATACGATTTGTACGTTTTCCGGCCAAGGAGCAATCTCGCATGTTGCCGGTGGCGTTACGACGATTGAGTCGAGCTCGCTGGACGCCTTTATGAGATAGCTTTCACCCACCTACTGCCACGTCATTGCCCTGCGAGAGCTATTCTTAGCAGCACCTCACATGTTTAAGTCCGGTGTCATACACCTCACCAAAACGATTGTTTTCGAGCTCAACAGCGGCTAACTTTCTAGGTCCTGCGATGAGACTCTGGACTCGACGAGACGCTTCCAGTATGAGTCATCACATCTCTTTTCAATTTACATATTCATGGCATGTTTCCTGATATTTCGAACGTGAAACACTTCTCTTCTGCTTCCGTTAAAGAAAGAAAACTAATCGATTTCGATACCTTGCGGTCCTGTTCCAAACCTGTGTGCGTTTGTCGGTCAGTCTGAACAGCTGGAGAGATTTCTTAAAATTTTCACGATTGTATTTATTCTGTCTCAAGGTACAATATTGGCTATGAGGAACACATTTATAAGACTTATTTTCTTCAAATTTATTTCTATTTTTCTACACTGTCTCCTTGTATGTCTCCACACTTCTCCCACCGATGCTCCCATCTCTTTAACACGTCCAAATAGTCCTGGGCGTGTTTCTCTGCAAAATAATTGTTTACTCCTCATATGACGGAAATCTCTGTCCTCCGAGCGTAACATTAAGCTTGGGGAGAAAAAAAATTGCTTGGTGCTACATCTGGTGAGTAAGGATGGTGGTCAAGCAGTTCATACATTTTCGCTATGGCAACCGCTGAACTATGAAACAATTTTTTTCAGTAAATATGGCCGTTTCCCCGCAATTTCTGCCTTCAGATTGTTCAGTAATGGTTTTTTCCTCTTTGATGATTATCGATACCTCCATGACTATCCCAAAAAACAGCCGCCATCACTTTCCCAGACGAAAAAACAGCTTTTGATTTTCTTTGGAGCCGATTCACAATTCGCAGTGCACTGTTTGGACTGTATTTTTGTTTCTGGTGTATCCAAGCTTCATCTACAGTAATTAATCGGCGCCAAAACTCAGATTTATTAAGCCTAAACTTCGCCAAAGCGTTGGAAATGTTCATTCGAACACTTCGCGGTACCCGACACGCTGATACTTTTCTCATGCCTAAATCTTGATTCAATCTGTGACAAACACGTTCGTTGGACACATTCAAAGCTTCTGCTATCTCTCTCAGTTTAATTCGACAGTTTGTCCAGCACGATTTGGAGAACTTGAGCGATGGTTGCAGATTTTGGACGTCCAGAACGTTCATCGTCTCACAAGCTGGTACGGACACGTTTAAATTTTTAAGTTGTGTAAATGTTGGTGCAGAGTCCCCGCACACAGCGTCCAACTCTTCTACGATTTTAGTAGTCGTATTGACTGTCAAAAACAAATATTTAATGATTTTTTCCATTATCACAAAAACACATCGATTCGAATAACTCAATTGTCTTTGGATTTATAACACTTGACGACGGATATTATTCGTGTGACACGTTATAATTTCAAGTTAAGAAGGAGAGTCCAACAAAATAGTATTAACTTCAAAGATATTCATAAGTTACACAGTACTGTATATGAGACAACAATGACTATTGAATATTTTGTCCATTCCGTAGGATAATGGCAAAGTATAAGAAAACATTGCATTAATATTTGCTTTCTTACGATATTGTACTGTTCTTATATCATTAGAATTTATGACTGCAATATTTTTGGATTTTTGGGGTGTCACCGGTTAATAGCCTGGAGGATTCGCACAATAAGTGTAAAAATAAAATACACAAATTCATTCTGAAAGAATAGAAGGATAGCTTTCAATGAAGCTCTGTCATATAGGTCATGAAATTATTTTTAAATTATCAGGATGGATACCGCACCAGTTATCTGGAGACCCGAGTTCGATTCCCTGTCCGGTCAGGATGTTTGATAAAATATGCCTGGCAAACGGAAAGCTGTCAGAAATGACCAAACAATAGTTCGAAATGTCTCTCGAGGGTACTTTGTCAAGCCAGAATAAATTTTTTGAAAAGTCCACGTGAGATAAAATACGCAGTTACGCTTTCAGGATATTTTTACTCAATGGATACAGCCTCAAAATAATTAGTCGAATAATCTATAAGAGCTGACGTTTGAACATAAATAATAAACCATTACTTTCTTAAAAGAAAAATAATATAAATCACCTAATGACGCTAAAGAGAAGATTCATGATGCGTAAAAATATCCGCTTCGATCGCGGAAACGCGTCAAGTACAGTAAGAATAATCTCATAGTATTAAAAAAAAAGTAGCCTCGCCAAAAAATTATGTGCAAAATTACGCGTACAATTTGTTAAAAAAATGTTATTAAAGGGTGCGTTATTGTCACGTGTGTTAGATGTGATACTTAAAAGGACAGAAGGTGGAAAGTTTTAATTGATTATTGAAAAATTTAAATGTCTGCAATGGAATTTCAGGTATAAAATATTGGTTGATTGAATAACATTACGGATAAAAAATTAATTAAACTAACGTATTGTAATACTAATTAGAGGCCATTAATTGTTTTAATATAGTTGGATTGTTAGCGGTACATTTCTTGAAAGTAACAATCACGGTTCTTTGTCGGCAGTATTTATTGGAAACCGCGCGCTCGTGCGGAAGTCAGTCCGGCGAACGTTTCGAGATAGAGAGGAGGGTGACCTAAAAAGTACGAATAGCGTGGTCCAGGAAGTTCAACTGCGAGATCTATTAAATTCTATAAAACACAAGTAAATAGTTCTTGACGGAGAGTCTCATGATATAAAATCGCAAAGTGGAAGCAAAAGGTTTGCACCACACAAACCAAAATAACATTTCGCATAGAGGCATCGTGGAGACAACGTCCGAGGGCTGACCGAGGGAGCGGCTGATCCCAAAATTCCAGGTGGAATAACAACGAGAACTACGACCGTGTTTATTAAAAATGATGTGTAGAATCAGTGAATAACGGCCTTTTTAGTGAGTTGTGCCCTCAAGCTCCAAGAATCAAATCTGGTACCAGAAAGACATTCGTGAGTACAAAAACAATTATTTATGGTCTGTAAACGAGGATTAAAGGTATAAGTCAGATTTCGTTATCTTGTTTAGTTTTCGTTTTCTTTATTGTGTTTAGAATTTATATTCAGTTCATTTCAATTTTGATTTGTTAATTAGTTTATTAAATTTGATTGTTCTTACTATCAAGCTCAGTAAAGACCCTGAGAGAAAGAGTAATTAGATGTAATTGTTGTAAAATAATAAAGTTGTATTTTCCTAGAAAGCCACAAATAAAAAAAATAATATAGAATTTGGTTTGTAAATTTGAGGAAATTAAATGTGCAAAGTGAGGCTCATATTCGTATCTTTGAAGAATAATTTTTTTTTTCTAATTCTAATTAATTAATTTTTTTTAATTAAAGCCTTCCGGTTGATCATTACATATTTGGCCCAACAACGTGGTGCAATTTAATTTAATCATTCTATTTTAATCATTACAATATATTGATATTTATTTATTCATATGTGTCAAAATCTAAAAATGGAGTAATGGATTTACGACAGGTAAAGTAAGTTCGAGTTTATAATCGGTTTTCAATTCAATGACTGTCGTTCAATGGAGACAGAAAATCCTCAGAAATGTATTTGAAAATTTAGGAGTCGTTTCAATCAGCTAGGAACAAGTCGTCGTGCCTATCCTGTAACATTCTGCATAAAGCCGTCTCAATTATGCACCACACGGAGAAAATCCAATGTCCTTCAAATGATTGTTTCTATGACTAAACTTAACACGGAACATCCAATATTGTGGTCAAGTCAACGGTCTCATAATTTGTAAGTAGCGCGCAAATATTTAGCTTAGGTGTGAAAACATTTATTTAGCGTCGTCGTGATTCTGACGAACAATTGCCGGCATTGTTCGCGCTTTAATATGACGGAGCCGAGACCTCAGACCAAGAACTTTAAGCTCTCAAACACAGCCATTTTTATCCGTATGTCGCCCCGGTCACTAAATCTTTCAGCCCAGCTGCTATAAACACATTCATTAAGACTTTAAGCGGCAAGCCATTAATTTTAAAATTTGAATGCCGATTCAGAGCACGGGGGAGCCATGTGTATTAAACTCTCCGTTGAAAACTAAATCGGCACGGCATTGGGATAATTGTTGCAGAAAGAGCGGTCTGGGTCAACGAGTTTAGCGACGCTGTTCGAGCGTTCATTGAAAAAAATCACCCACCTTTTATATATTTTTAGTCTGCAATATTTATGGATATCGTCAAATTATTCCCCAATTTGAGAAACGCGGCAACCATCTCGCTAATTTTTTTTTTTCAAATCAGTCGTATTGGGCAAATCTAGTGTATACAATGTATGCGTCAAAATTTAAAAATATCGTGTTTAGATTTTGTTTTTCTTTATTGTGTTTAGAATTTATATTCCGTTCATTTAAATTTTTGATTTGTTAATTAGTTTATTAAATTTATTGTTCTTACTATCAAGCCCAGTAAAGACCCTGAGAAGAAGAGTAAATTAGATGTAATTGTTTATAAAATAGGAAAGTTTGTATTTTCCTAGAATGCCACAAATTATATAAAAAAATAAAGTTTGGTTTGTAAATTTAATTCACTTTGGCGTGCCAAAGTAAGGCTGATAAAGTGTACCTTTAAAGAATAAATTTGTTTTACTAATTAATTAATTTTTTTAAATTAAAGCCATCCTTTGTTTTATAATCATTTCAATATATATATAATGTCTAGCATTTATAAAGTTATATATTTTTACGTAATTCGACTGAGGTATTTACAAAATTCAAGAAACTACGTTTGTATTATCAGGAGTAGTTTGTTTCCAAGACTGAATATTATCAATACTTCGCTTTAATATCCCACGACTCAATGGTTTCTATTTTTAATAAAATTGAGTATAAAAAGTATCCAACCGATTGGTGCCACGTTCGCTCTCAGTGGAAAAAGAAATTTAATCGTGTGGTCGGTTCGTAGCTTTCTATTCGTAATCCTGACGACATCGTCCGTCGATTCATATTTTTTTGATGAAACATGGATCGAGAACTACAATTCATAGGCAGAACAACGGTTGAAACAGTGGGGGTTTTCTAGACAAAGCGTCTCCGAAGAAGGCGATGGGTACAGTTTTGTCTTCATCCACCATTTAGTGACATGACACGGTCGATTTAATTTTTAAATTTTGACGCATACATTGTATACACTAGATTTACCCAATACGACTGATTTGAAAAAAAAAATTGGCGAGATGGTTGCCGCGTTTCTCAAATTGGGGAATAATTTGACGATATCCATAAATATTGCAGACTAAAAATGTATAAAAGGTTGGTTTTCGGCTCCCAACGGTATTTTAAGAAAACCAAGACAATGAAGTCGACTGGAAAGATCTGGACACGACTTTTGGGAATGTACGCGGAATTAGCCGCTTCGAATAATTAGAAAACGACCAAACGATAGACGGAGACAACTATCCTAAGTTTCTTTGACAGCTTGGGCCAAGAAATAAAGAAGAAACGTCGAGGAGAAAGTGATCTTCCATCACACGAGTACTTTAGATGGCGAAAATTGTCTGATTGAAGATCTGTTCCGTATTGTACACCTGCATTTTTTGATTTCCTAACCTGAAAACAAATAGCTCGCCGGAAAAAAATTCAGGATGAAGGAGGAGGACGTTACTGAAATAAACTCCTATACTGAGGACTTTCCTTTTCGACGCCAAGAAGAAATTTAAGAAACTTCTTCGGGAATAATATCGAGCTGGGCTGAGGTTACGCTGAAGAGTAAAATGATGTTTTTTTCTATTGTTATGTAATTAGTTATTGATCTACCGTTGTAGAATCAGTAGGGACCACTGGCTTTCGCGATATTTAGCCATATTTTTTGAAATCATATTATGTTTTAGTCGACATACATAAAGAAAGAGTATTGGCTGGCAGGCGCGATAATATAATTTTCTTATTAAAATACAGATTCCGTGGCAGATTTACCTTACTTATAATATATCGAAACTAGGGACATGAGGGGGCTCGGTAATATGATTTTACTCCTAAGATATGACATGGCCAAGTACGTTACATTAATTTGCGAGACGTGGAAAAATGGCCGCCGTGTTTCTCGAGGGGGACTCTGATTTTGAGCGTGTTGTAACACAGGCGTTTGTTTAGCTCGTGTCACCTGCAGGAAGTCTGTTGCAGTCACATGTTTAACAGCTCTTTTCCTTCCATTGCATAAACATACAAAAGCCTAATTTAGGCGCATGACCCTCAAGCCGGTGCAGGTGCGAGCACCGAAAACAGAAACAACCAAGTTTAGGAGGGTGAAACTTTCGACCTGCATTGACGGAATCAAGTTCGATAACTAGCTGAGACAATAAACCTTATTAATTTCACGACAGGAAAAATTAGATATTATTCTCATTCAAGAGAATGTTTCCTAATTGCTTTTCCATCTGAACTTTGAAGAAAACTTGAGTTACATCCGGATAGAGTGGAATTATGTTTTAGCCGCATTATTTTTTTTAAACTCCTCCTCTGGATTTTCAAACTTGTTTTGAAAGTTAGAAAAATAATAATAATAAAATCCCTAAAACTTTAAAGGACATAGAATAAAATTTATTTAATTATTTTTACGTATATCACATACAGAAGTTTGAGTTATACAAATTGAGCGATTAAAAAAAATACAATGTAGAAAAGACAATGGTTTTAACTTCACATTGCAATTGCATTGTTAGCAGGTTTTAGCTACTTGGAAGCTAGAATCAACTGCAAAAAAAATGATATATTATGACTTCTATTCAATTAATTTTATTTTATTATAACTGATTATTACAATTTTATTATTGTTTATTATTATTATTTATTATTGTTCTTTGAAAAAAATTACAATTTTCTGACTTAAAATCGTATGTGATCTGGACCGTAGGTAAGTGTGTCTAAATTTTTTCTTTCAAATTGTTTTATTCAAATTTACAAGACAATGTGTAAGGAAATATGTTATACTTCATTTACTTGTTGGATTTATTTTTCATATATTTATTAATTTTTTAGATTCATCTGAAGAAGCCCCTAAGCTAAGTGATGAAACGCTATGTATGTATTATATATATGTTATAATTTTTAACAGAAGCTTTCGTCGTTGTTTATCGACATATTCATCTGTTTGAGACTTAAGGCCCTCTGCTAGAAATTATAACGATAGGATATATTGTATCTATGAATTTTTATGCATTGACAGGAATAAAAGTTGATTTTAATATTTAAATTTAATACAAGTCAGATACAATTTTAATTGCAAAACTTGTAATGTATTTGATATATAACTACACATTATTCCAGGTTACGAATGTAAATGGCATCAACAAGCAGGAAACACACGCAAGTGAGAATCTCATCGAGGAGATGCGGTTATGTGGAATCTGCTTCCGAATCAATTATATTTGATCCATGCAGGTAAACAGGTTCGGTCGTTTCCGTTCGAACTCGGCTACTTCCGGTGTTGACGTTTCCTCTCCGTTCTCGTGTGCCACACATTGTCGGAATCGGCTACTTACGGTAGAGCTCGGGCGAGTTCGCCGTTCGGCGTGGCCGTTGCCTAGCAATCCCCGTAATGTAAACGGAGCACATTGTTGTCGCCCCCCGCGCGTGATCCACACGATTTGATCTGACGATATTCGCGATAAAGATGGAGTGAGGCAGCAAATACAACACAATAAATTTCCTAGATGGCTAAATAATTGGCCGTCAAACTTCCAAGTGAATTATCTGTTCTGCGTGGGAGGGCACCATTTATATTCCAACGACAAAACAAATGAACAGGAATAGTTATAAAAGTACAATCAAATATGTTATCATAACGGTAATAAAAGTAGTTCATTCTTGCGATTCGGGTTTTCAATGGTTCAAGTCTTTCTGTAACAAAATGGATTCAATTGTTGAACGCATTCTCCTCCATGTATTTACATTCTGTTGAGAAATCTTCATCAAGTACAAAGCATAAGAAATAATTGAAGTATATAAAAAAATATCGGTTCGTTGATAGCCCCTCCAAAAAACCAAACGAAATTAACTTCTGAGCTAGTTTGCGTGTTCGTACATTTATGAGCACGAAAACATTACGGTTTCTTCGATATTTCAAATACGAAGAAACAGTTATCGACGATAAGACGTTTCTGTAAACAAAACGAAACGGGTTACCGGAGATAATGGCAAACTGGCACCATTAAAAGATATCGTAATGCCTGAAGCGATACGACGTAATTACTTTCCACCACTAAAATTGGGCCATGTTATAATTGGCAAAGATTATAGACTAATATTTTCGGTCAGTTGTAAAAAATATATATAAATGAAGAAAAATAAAAAAAACAGTTAAATAATTTCATTATTAATGTTATTGTCCAACACGTGACCAATGTTTACCAACAAATTTTAAATTGAATGCTAGAGACTCATAAAAACAAAATGATAAAACAAACAACTTATAATTTATTGCAACATCAATGATATTATACACAAAATTTGCCGTAATTGAACTACTATGTTCTGACTTAACAAATATTATTTAATTCACTAAACAAAAGTCTCTATAATAATGGTAGTGATTTAAGTAACTTTTTTTTCGTTATGTAACTTCTGGTGAGAAATGACAAAATACCACTTTTAAATAAATAATATAAAACGTTTATTGATTAACAAAGTGTTTTATCCAATTAAAAGAGTACAGCTCAATGTTTCGTCCATAATTTGGGACTTCATCAGGAGAACAATAAAATGCATGTAAGGATGGTTTTAAAATTTTTTAATACTTTTATAAAATATTAATATAACATAATTTTTGGAGTCTATTCATTGGAAATGCAATTAATCAGAATATGCAAGTTATGTGATAAACTTTCAGATTGTAATATGGTCTGATCTTTTTATTGCTGACCTGATGAAGTCGCAAATTAAGGACGAAACACTGTTAGTTATTAAATATATAAAGTTTCAGGTCTGCGTAGACAAATTTGAAGATAGAAATCCAATAACAGACAATTGAAAAATATTTTATTAATTAATTATTAATTATGTTGGTGGTAAAATATTATTTCGTTTGTTTATTTTTTTTATAAAATTTTGAGGATATAAATTTGCTTCTAAAATGTGTATGATGGTTTTTAAATTACTTGAGTGATACTTACGATGGGAAAAAGTAATAGCTTTATCTGATAAATAATATACAACAGAATTTCGTGGAATATGCGGTCCACATGAGGTCTGAAACATTTCAAATTAAATAATTAATTTAAAAAAATATTTTTCAGGTGTTTGTAATGGGCGGTTTTAGCACCAAAGTTAATTTTTAAATCTTTTCAGACCGATTAACCACTATGTATATATTTATTTGTTGTGTTAATGTAGTCAGATAAATATCTTTGTTAAAATATCACTTTTATTGGCTCCATTTGCGCTTTGAGCTGTGTTGTAGTTTTATGTGGCTCAAGGTCGAGGACTTCTTGGGAGTTCCGTATACTTGGAAAAAAAAAAATGGTTGTAAAGAGCTCGTATAACGCAATGGGAACGTATTCGTCAGTTAGTGGTCGTCCGGGGTTTTCTGTTTCGTGAGAGTTCTGTTTAATAATATTTCCGTACAGTCGGGCCGGGTCGGGCCGGGCCTGGCTGGGCGCACTGCCCGTTACATAATAACGGTATGACCTGGAAGGGCTACGTGAAGCCATCTGCGCCTCCTTCAAACACGGGTCATACCGAAACGAAGCACATCGCATCACATCGAGCATCAGCTCGAGCAACAAGCGCCGAATTACGCGTTCCGTTGTGTTTCCACGTCAGGTCGACGGGACACAGCTCGAAACAGGTTCTACGCGTCTCCACAGCGCTAATCAAAGAATTTTGTCTTTGAAATAAAAAGTCTATTACAAGCAGACGTTAGGGGAGAGACTGTTCCCTAGATCTTATCGATACAAGGGACTCGCCGTTTTCCGTAACGAAGAATATCACTTCAGCAGACGCAATTGTCCTATTGTGAAGAATGCAATTTTTCACGTCAACTGCGTTTCCTCGCGGATTCAAACAATATTGCCAACCCGACCGACTATATGTCTTCAACTAAACATTTTTAAATATTTCAGGAAGGAGCACGACACCGCAGTTCAGTCTGATTTGTCCTTCCGAAGACGACCAGTTTCTCACCTAAAAGGTATAGTATTGTCTAGGTCGAACTATCTCATTCTAGACTGAGAATAGGTGACAAACTTCTCTTACTCAATTATTAATTTATTTTATATTTCTATAATTCTCCACATATAATTGAACACTTCCGATATATACTCAATGTTGACTGGAATTTTCCCGCAATGTTTTCATGAATCACGCAGAATCGTACCAATCACAGTTTCTATAGAAAATTGCACTCGGGACTGTTAGAAAATTATTTTGGGTTTCAAGTTTGTCGATAACGGCGAGGGATCAATCGGTTGAGATATCATCGGGCGTTCCCGCTGTAAAGGGTCTACAAATAAGAATGTCACTAAAATCACCAATATTACTTCTTTACAAAATAAAACTCCAATCTTCGACATTTTTAGACAATATAATTCAAACTGACATCCCGGATTTGTTTTGTTGAACGGATTATCCAGTCGCCGTAAATAGACAACGTAGCGAGTGAAGTTATCGATAACCGTTCGATGTCGCATAACCCCAAGGGAAGAATTCCGAAAGTACGGCCAGTTCACATCACAATTCCGCGAAATAACCCTTTTTTTGCGCAAAACAACGCGGCAGTGTCGGGCGCTGTGTGACGTCTGGCACCGTTCTGTTTCTCACGTCTCCGAACACCGCATTTCGATAATAATGTTTTTATGTCTCGCACCCGGCGTTCTCTTTGCATGACGATTTTCCGCAGAGTAATCAGCACGTCTGTTCAGCAGAGCGACAACATTTCCAGCAATGTTGCCAACGTGACCGTTTGAAGTGTCGACAACCTTATTGTTCGACGCCATCAAAGAATCAGACGGAATGCAGTATAACTGTACAAGTTATGCGAGACAGTTTTCTGTGAGTCGCTTCACAGGGAAAGAAGTTTTTCACGCCAAACGTTCTCATTTTTTCTATCAATGTAATATCCACGAACGGAGAGGAAACGTGCGAGCGATTACCGTCGATAATTTTATGTGGAGACTGAGCGATGTTACTTTAGTGAACTGGCACTGCGGTAAGCTAAAAAAAATGTCGAGATACAAGTTTTAAGTTTGAGACTGTGTGCGGTTTACCTCAGCGTGTGAGTGACTACGCGGACGTGCTTCTAAACGACTCTCAACCGTCCGAGTGGAAAAGTGCTTCTGGGATTGTGCGAAATACGTGACATTTCGACCGTGTCGCAGACTCAGGTCACGCGAATTTTCTTAAATTAGACGCTCATCAAAAAAAAAAAGTCTTACCGCCATCTGCGATAAGAGAATGCTACGATGCGATATTCGCAGAGAACGAAGCGGCAGGATAAAAACGTTATAAAGGAAAAACTAGCGAACCTGGTTTCAGTCTACGGGACGGGGAATTAGCAGGGTAACGTTTCCATTATTGGAAATCTCTTGCCGATGTTCTTATGGTCGGTGGAAGCGTTTCTAGACGACATCGTATAAAAGACTGAAATGGTTTGTTTAAAGACTACGCGAGTAAACTCCGTACCTGCAGTAATAGACTGCCGGGTCATTGTTAATATCACGTCGGAACATTGAGACCCAAATTCCGACTCACGGGTCCGACGCCGGCTGGGTATATAAATCAGGAACCGACACTTGGGGCAGAGACACAAAGTTGATCACGAAGACGAACAATCTCGAGGACAGTAGAGTGCATGCATGTATTGGGTTACTCACATAGATTCATGAATGCAGGACGATTCCGCGCTCAGCTGATGAACAGAAGCACACTTTGGCCTCACGCCAAAGCGTCGCATGTCGGTAAACGGCGGCACCTCGAGGGAAATGAAAATTTTAATAGTAAGAGGGTGCAGACTCGTAAGATACAGCCAGCTTTTTTCCTTTCGGGGAAACTCCGGTGACTGGTTTGATCCGAGTATCGCGACGTGCGATGACGCACAGTTCCCCGAAGTCGCTAAGTCACCACCGGACGTTAACGCCTGTCGCAGATTTTTTTTTCTACCGAAGGTTAGGACGAGAAAAAAGTCGCGCACAGTTTGGGATTAGCGTATAACGTATTGCGTGATCGTTTTTTCGTGTACGTCGCGGTTACGTGCCTCCGTAGACGACGGATGGTGAGTATCGGCCGTCGCGCTCCGCTGCGAAGCACAGACTGACTTGCCCGGCTCCTGCTGCAGCGCGACCACGTGCTCCGTGACGTCACGCCTCCCATCCACCCGCGCTCTTGACCCACACCGGCCAGCCCTTTGCACCCTGTCTTGGCAACACTCCTCCGAGGACCGTGCCTCTGCTGACCCACATCCACCTGTCCTCTTCTCCGCGAAAACCACGGTTTTATCAACTCCATGCACTTCTTCAAAGGCGCTCAAAAGTCAGTTTTACGAATATGTCGAATATAAGCGTTTATTACGGTAATGGTCTACATGTTCAACCTGAATGTTTTTAAGGTTAAAATATGAAAACATGAAATCGGTGCCAAGCAGTTCCTCAATTTTCTCTATCCAAACTGCAGCCGTGAATTGTCTTGATGAAACACCACAGCCTCAGTCTCAGTCAGTACGAGTCAAACGTACACTATATAGGTATAGCATTATTTAACAGCCTTCCTGAACAAGTAAATAACATCAACATTTGTCAAGCAGTGCAAAACAATTTTTGTAAATGGAACTTATTACTCCGTACACGAATTTTTACATCGGTCGCAAATTCGCTGAACTGCGGTGTCTACAAAATTTCTGAATATGCACCACGTAAGTATATATATATATTAGTATGTGCAGTTCTCCCATTCTCGTTCTGTTTTCCTGCCTCCTTTTTTCTGTTCTCGTAAAAATCCCTTTGTACCTGTCGACAGGAGGTGAATACCAGGAAGTGATTAAGTTTTGAACTCGTTCGTCCTCAATAAAATGTGTAAAAGCGATGAGAATGGTCAAATGTAAATACTGCCGTCGTGATGTGAACTTTTTTTTGTGAATTTCTGTATCTCTATTAATTATAACTGTTAAAAATGTAGTTACATTGTATACGTAATTAGGATTTTTTATTTGTAAATTATTTATTATATATTATTGTGGTAATTTAAGCTGTTTATAGTACTATAGTAAAAGAAGAAGAGAAAAGCTGGTTGGCAGACAACGAAATTTGGATGGGAAAGGGGTATGATCGTTGGAGAGAGCAGATTGAAAATTATAATTCATGTGATTTAATGTAATTTAAAGTGCTGGAGAAATAAAAAATACATGTAAACAATAATATTGATTTTTGATAATTTTTTTAAAAATAAATTATCTGGCGCCTAGCTGATAAAGTTTCCATTGCTGAGTTCACCGGCGGGAGTAGTAAGTACAATACACACATACATATGCATATATAATATGTATTGTATTTTGAAACTTGGTTATCATCTATGTAGTTACTCATATAAAATTTGTGACGAATCCTATTTCCTCATAAGAGGGCTAGTGTAGAATAAATCTATCCATCCATATATATGGATGGTTTTTATTTATTTATTGATTAACGCGGTGCAATTTTTTTTATAATAGCATCCGTAAGCCTGCAATTAAAACTGTAACGATTTTCAAATGGGAGCCGTTCTGGCTGTCAGCGAATGAGAGAAGAGAAACGTTGCCACATCGTCAATAATAAATGGCAAGTAAACTTACTGGCAGCCGCGTGGACAATAATATGTGACAACGTCGCACGGATTTGATTCGACGGCGCAAGGAACAGCTTCAAGGTCAAATCGGCCCACATTTGAAAAGAACTACAGTTTTTGAATAATAACCAAATTAAACTATATATTTGATGATAAACTGTCAATAACAGACAATTGAAAAAGTATGTTATTAATTATTAAATCGGAGACATTTCCGTTCCCATGTGGACTCTCTTCAGGCGAAGATAACATATGTGCATATGTGCAAAAATTCATACTTAAATTAACCTTTATTCCTGTCACGGTATAAATATTCGTAGATACAATATCATATTTAGCAGTAGCTTTCGTCGTTATATTTCGACATATTCATCTGTTTTGAGCCTTCAGCCTTGACAAATACACCATTATCAATAGATTTCAAATCCTTGTTAAATGTTCATCGTTTCGATCCTTGTCCCCGCAACGCTGCCTTATTTCAAGCATTGTGATTGGTTGATTCGAGATCACACCCCTCGACATCAGCCTACTAATTTAAAACAGGCTATATTTGTGCCGTTTTTATATTGGCATGATTCGTCGTCTAATGAGCTAAGTTAGTTAATATCAAAGATTGAAGCCTTTCCCGGGGCAGTTGTTCAATATATTGTTCTCGGAGTTCGGAGTCGAAACGTTGCGTTCTACTATAATTATGCAAAACCCGGTTGAACTCCGAGAACAATATATTGAAGTTAGTTAATAGATTACTAATTTTATTTTTCCAATTCAGTCTACTGTCTACCGTTAAGTTGTACTTCGTCAATACCATTTTCCTAGACTTTCAGTGTGCAAAGTAGCGTTGGTAGAATTAAATCGTGTGATCTGTGTTAGTCCATTCACAGAGTACAATTGCTGTAGATATTTAATAAGTATTCTGGAGGCATGTTCATGTACGTGATTGATGCAGCGCGGAAAATCGCGTGAGAGCTTGATGCTCGAGGATAGGAAAGGTGAGTTTTGCGATGGCCCTTGGACTACGGGATGTTTGGAACGTGAGACGTTGAAGCGACCGTTAGCTACTGTGACCCCTGGCGCGCAGAAGTGGCTTCCTGCTTTCGGACCGTCTAGCGTCGACTTCCCAAGACAATGCGATGCGCAACTGCCTCCATTACTGCAAGCCATTGACGCCATGCCGGAGCTACGTGATCGGGATGTGAAATGCTCTCGAATATTGTCTTCAGAAAATGAAACTTTGCCCAAAGTTTCAGGCCGGCAGATACAATACACGTACACTAGGTGTGGGGGGGGGGGGGGGGGCGGTCCTTCATATACAACAACGTAGAACAACGGCAAACTAATTCTCATTCCATTTACGTCATAGACTTGAGAGATCTTCCACCAGAAACTACACTTAGTAATTAGAACATATGTCATCAATCTGACAACAGTAGATTAGTTGCTGGGGTTTACAGAAGTCGGACGAGGGATGTTGTCGGTAAGAGTTTGTGCGTGAAAATATTAATATATATATATATATATATATATATATATATATATATATAAATGAATGGAAATAAATTAAATCGGTAACTAGTAACAAAGGAAAAATGGAGTTCATGTACAGTCTATTACAATATACATAACTTTCAACAATTTCATAACGCAGGTCGATTGGCGGCATGGCCAGAAGAAAACTCATGGGGCGATTTGAGTGCGGTCTGTTATGGTCCTAATGTAGAATTAATTATATTTCTTCATTACATATATGTGTGTAACCCACGGAAGGAGACGATTTTTTTTTGCATAAACAGGACCGATAAATTGTGTTGATTCGAGATACTTAGGGTATATAAAAAAGCAATTCCTTATCTTGTTGAAAAATAACATTAAAACAGGAGCTTTCGGCCGAGAATGGTCATTACTAACTGCAAATAAATAATTAAAAGCAATAATCACATTTTCACATTATATCAATATTAAATGAAGGAAGTCCCAACGAGACATACCAGTACGTGACTTTAATATTAATTGATGTTGTGAAAATGTGTTTATTGAGTCGTACTTTTTATTTGCAGTTGATAATGTTCCTGTTCTTATTTAGAATAAAAGTGTCGTTTTTCAACAAGATATAGGAATCGTATTTTTACACCTTCAATCTAATACCTAATTATAACGGATATATAAATACTTGCAACGGCACAAGCAAAGACAGCTGCATTGTACGATGTTGGATTAAGGACTGTGTAGATGATTACGAGCAAAATATTATCGCACAATTAGATCCTCAATTTTCTTTCGAATAACGTATGTAATAGAAGCGTGGGTCACTCTCTATGTGCAGACGACCCGCCTTCCGGATTGCACCCGGACTATATAACTCATATAATGTGTGTAGTATTTAGTTTTTGAATCAGTACGGCTGGTACACATTGACTCACATCTTCAATCAGATTTTAGGAGACGGTAGACTTGTCTAATTTGTTTACATTGTGGCTGAACCCTATCGTTCGCAGAGAATTACAACAAAACGCTCGTTCATGGAACGAAAATTTGCCTACGTCAGTCTTCAGGATCTTAGTACTGAATTTGAGCATATGAACCAATCTGATAAAATATATTGGATTTTTTAATCTTATCTTGAACTAGGCTCCATGCGTTATGTTCCGGGAACGGTTTATATTGCCCTCGAAGCACAGATTTCTGATTTATGTTTCCCAGTGCTATCATGTTTTCACCTCCATTACTTTCCCCCCATTATAAAATATTTTTTTCGTATTTTCTTCTAATACCTGTGAAATAATCCCGAACAAGGGCACCATACTCCCATTAAGGAATTCTAACGTTTTATATGCCAGTTCTTCAATTTTGTACTACCCTTCTTGCAACTGAAGAAACGTTGCTTTCATCCCCGTATGAAGAAAAATTACCATGTAGTGTACCTTATAATACAGGATTCTTCGTAGAATTTTTCCTAACACCACAATAGTTGTTTGTGCCCCGAACCTTAATATCAGCTTTGTCGAGAGTGAAAAAGCGGGATGTCTACACGATGTTGCAGTTCGTATGAATCTGTGGTTTCTCGTGTTGTTGTGTGAGCGTCGCTCAATTCTGCGAGGACCCGAGCGGAAGGGCGAAGGACTATTGGCGTTCGTCACGGGGGAAAGACAATTTCAGTGTATGTAATCAGAGGGGAGGGAACGCTAATTACATCACAGGAGGAGCCCGACAAATGTTTCAGTAAACCTTCACAAGGGCTACGGCCTGATGGAAGACACGCGTTTAAATGGAAACGTCACAATGAGCAACTTTTCGCCGGTTATTGTGCTTAATTACGAGCTGTGCGTACGCCACGGTGACGGATATTAACTGACGAAAGTGTTATTAACCCAAAGATAATGTCGTTTTACGTGGCGAATTCTAATGTGTTTGGACTTGAAATTCGGCCACGTTCCACTTGACACAGTAAAAATATAAATGTGAAAATCCAAATCTGTTCAGATTTTAAGGCGTTCACACAGACACGATATTTATGAAAAATGCCTGGGTCAAATTATTATACTAACGGGAATAAGACTTGATAAAGCTAGAATAAGGCGTATATATGTCTAATAACAATACACGAAACTGATGATTAAACTGAAAAAGAATATCAATAATAAGGAGAACCTGAATAACTGACGCAGAGGTGAAACTACTGAATTTAGAAACGTAAAATTTGGAATAAAAATTTCGATTACGACGTAAGTGGGTAGTTGAAGAGACATTTAAATAAACTAGAGATCAATGAATGGTTCATTTTAAGCGTATTGAATTGCTGATAAATACTCGCTAAATCGAAAAACATCTGAAATGATTCGCGGCCTACCTGGCCAATGTCACATGTTAGGAATCTTATACACACTGGATAAAAGGAAACATAATTTAGTTTATAACATTCACGGGTGGTTTATTGGACAAACCAAGCGCGCTTTAAAAATCAGGCTTAAAGAACATATTGTTTATAAATGAATTTATTAACTACAAGTTTACACTTTTGGCCAGTCATAATTAAAGATAAAATTATATTTCAATTTTAATTAAAATAAAACATAGAACTATTTTCCTAATATCTTCAATTTTTTTCTCCTGAAAATAATAAAAAAGATCCAGTTCTCAGTGGTACCTAAAATGTTAATATGTAACATAATTCAATACACTTCACTTCACTACTTAGTGACCGGGTGCAATTTTAAGATGACACCCAAACATTGTGAAGAAATATAAATATTGTTAAATCAACATTAAATTCAAATTGAAGGTGAGAAGACATTTTATAATTGTTAATTCATTAATAAAGTAGCCCTGGGAAATAATTGATGTCGTTTTATCTGACTGTTGATTTAATTATGTTTTGCTTACTAAGATTTTCGTATTTCATTAAAGTATTTTAAATTATCATTATATAATAGTTAAATAATACTTATCAGACATAATTATCTCGTATGTTATCAAAACAGTTTCCAGAGTTAAAAATGTATTTAAAATATAAAAAAACTGCTTATGCCCACTTATGGGGAAATCAATAATTTTTTGTTCTATTAAACAATTTCTTAATTGAGTTAAATCTCAAAGTTGAAACTTATACTGGAGTTTGATATTACAGAGACCTTTCATGTGTGCAGGTTTTAGATTTTTATCTAATTTCGAAACAGATATTTTACAACTCATATTTTGCGAAAAATTGAAAAATTTTATTTTTGAAAGCGTATCATTTACAAAGGGTAAGTCAGTTATCAAGTTACCATTGATAGTTTATATACAGTAACTATCCCATTATATGTAAATGACCATTATTGAGACTCATAAAACCTTTCTTGGAGCCTATGAAAAATGAATTTTTTTCCATTTTATATCGACAAAATTAGTGTTCCGCAGAGTATGTAAATAGACGTTTGATTTAAAGGTCAGAATATGCTGAACACGATGCAGTTTATTTTAAGACGAAAGGACAATGCAGTGCTGGGTAATTTATAAATTCGTAGAAACCTGCAAATCTAAAAAAAACAGCTTGTCGTCTACTCCAAAAATATCCGCACATTTTTTAACGAGGCACAATAAAAATTAAACAAAATTAGTTTTGAACTACCGAAATATAAAGAAATGCACCAACGAACTAATAAGTTTTTCTGACATGATGCTGCTAACAATTTCTTTTTTTCTGGACCACTTGATATGGGTTGACCTTAAGGTAAAATAATCAGTTTATAATATTTGCTTTAAAATGAATGTAACACTTTTATCGCAATGCACAACACTATATTACGTAATTACACATTCCAAAAGTGGCTATTATACTTCTAACGCCTTCTCTACATTCTTAAATCAATTAAACCTAACTTTCAATCTTTTACTATTCTTAGGTAAAGTCGTTAGTTATTTTCCAGGCAAAACGTTTCAATCCCTAATCGAGTTTTCAAGAAACGGCGTTTCTTTCTTTTTGTTTAATGTTTTATCGCAAAATTTCTGTTAGATTCGGATCACCTTCATAGTATTTATGATTTTATATTATGATGCAACTGGTTTTATTGTCATTAATTAAACGTTTTACTTCAGTCCTCTTTCATGAAACACCGGTAGTCACCAGCAGGTATTACGTAACTAGTTAAAAAATTTAAGCGAGTCACAATATTTCGGAAAAAGGTATCTGGCTGCTTTTGATTAACAATTAGCCATCGAAAAGGCGATATAGGATTCGGATAACATTTTGAATGATTTTAGGTTTTTACACTATAATTACTCGTTAAATTCAGTAATATATATATATATATTAAAGGGAAGGGGAGTATAATTTACATTTTGAAAAGAGGAATGCTTGACTTGCGATGCTTTGACTTTAACAAGTTATTTTGCCTGGGAACGCGAGGTTCTCGCAAACTCTGGCTAGCCAAGCAGAATGAATTCATTCCTTTGATATATTCATGCTATGGTCGCCAGAAACGTTACTGAACTCTGATGTGGTGGCTGAGGTTCGCGTAAGTCACGCTCAAGCTACTAGACGACCCGGAGAAATAAGAGCATTTCAGTTGCATCATACAGAAAGTGGCCGGATGTACCTTACAGGTAAAAATACGCAGAGAACAGCGGAATGTGGCAGCTGGAAATAATCGAACTGAATAGTTGCGTCACAGAAGAACTAGTAAAATATTCAGACACAGATGTCTGTGGCAGCCGCCTGTCATGGAAGTTTATTTTACTGTTTGAAACATCTATCAACCGTTGCACTCTCAATTGCATCACATCAATCTCAGCTAGAATTAACCTACTTCATATCCAAATCAGACAAATGAACACCACAAAAATATTATCTCTGAAATGAACGAGATGTAGTACGAGAAGACACCAATACAATATTTAGATATTACGTCAAGGTAGAGTTTAAACTGGAGTGACCACAATTTTTTTCAGTGGCGGTTGACAAGCGATTCGTTTTATCAATTGAGTTTTGAAGTAAACTTCGAAGGGAAAATGTCGATTGTACGCATTAAAGAACCCGTACTGAAGCGAATATATTCATAGACCTTACATAGGGTTGAGAATATGGGAATCCCTTCCAGAACGGAGGAAGAAGGCCCGTTTTTGCCTGAAGCTTTCACAAGGGACTTGGTAGGAAGTACGGAATCTTACGAGCCCAAAAATTATGTTAGCAAATATAACAAGGATCAGGATGGAAAAATCTCGACAGGAGCGGTAATCGAACCCGGGTCTCCCGATCGGTACACGGGGCGCTCTAACAATTGACCTACCAGAGTCGACTCCAGGCCATGCACGAGATTTCTCCATACATTATTGAGGGCAGGCTTCACCTACAATTCACTATATCACAATCCTCACGGTCTATATAGTGGCTTGAGCGCCCGTGTACCAATCAGGTTCCGGGTTCGATTCCCGGTCCGGTTGAGAGTTTTCCCATCCTGATCCTCCAACTATGGCCTATACGGCTGAGCTTCTTTTGTAACACTCCTTTTAAAATTAAACAAAGAAAGCAAGTCACGGTCGTGGGGAAAATACTCGTTTTTTTAACAGAACGAATTGCCTGCGAAAGTGCCAACGACGTTACCAGTGAATATGGAACATTTGAGACACAGATAAGATAATTGGCTTGAGGAAAGTAGAGTAAGCATTAAAAGGAGAATATACAGGCGTTTAATTACGTATTAGTGCCTATGGCAGACATGTTTGCGGTTCATTCGAAGGTCGTTTAATGATAAACGGGGGCAGTGGAGTGACGCGAGGTCATGAAAATAATAAACATATTTTAAAAATATTCAATTAATGCTGGAAGAGAGTGACTGAAAGTTTACCGAGAAGAAGAATGGTGATTCAGAAGCAAACTTACGTATTCATGATGAAAGTCACGCCTTAGAAAATTTAATAAAAACGAAAAGTGAGGTAAATAAACACACATTATATTCTTTTTTATAAATAAGGATTAAGACTGGTTGTATAGTGGTGATATTAATGAAACCCTTAATCACTCTCCACAAATTTTTCTTCTTCTAACATATAAAGACAGACGAAGTGGTCGAAAGCTGCTGTAAGAAGACGAAGCCTCCAAAGAAAAATTTGTGGAGGCTGATTAAGGTTTTTATTAATTTAATTTTTTTATAATGGAAAACTCGATTAGTTTAAATCAGAGAATTATGACTTGGACCAAACAAAAATATCTTATTTGTTGTGCGGACCAGTACCCGCGGTTTAACACGTTCGCTGTCATGAGGGACGCCGGCGTCCCTCAGATTTGTATTTCTGCCACGAGTCCCGCACAAATTTCTTCGTTTCAAAACACAAATTTTCAAACTAGTTTCTACAAGGCCATGTAGAGATATAAACAGCTAAAGTATATGAGTTCTGAGCGACGGCACCTACGAAATATCCATCTGAGGGACGCCGGCGTCCCGCATGGCAGCGAACGTGTTAAAAAGAGTAACAATTATTATTTAACTACGATGATTAAATTTCATAAGAATAAAATTAAATTTTGGAAATATGTTTTATTGAACTACGTTGGAGTCCTGTCCTATGAGAGAAATGGAGTTTTTTAACCCATATTATTTGTCCAATTTTTGGGCTGAACTTACAAACTACTACCAAAGACTGTTAAATAGTAATAATTAATTAAATAAGTTTCAGTGTGTGGATAATCAAAGACCCTCATTTTTTGTTTGTTCTTCAGTGAATGTTGAAGACTAGCGACAAGTAGCGTTCAAAGATTTATTAAGAAAAAATTAAATGTACCGTCGTTTCGTCGTGTTTTAGGACAACTTCAGGTTTAATAATTATATATATAAATCAAGCAATCAATTTAGAGACAAGATTTTTGTTGCCTTGCCTGTTAGAACCGAAATGAAACACTTTTTCTCTTTACCCAAGAGTTGTCGGTTGCGACAGGCAAAGAAACAAAAATCTTGCTTCTAAATTATTTGTTTTTCTTTATATATTATATTATTAAACCGTAAGAGGTCCTAAAATGGTCAAAACGTCGGTATATTTAAATTTTTGGACAATAAACATAATTTACAGGCTCAAGGCCGTTTGTTTATTTATTTATATTATTATAAATGTCAGATATTTTTTCATCATTCAAAGCTTTGTTTAAGTCGACCAGAGATTTGATAATTTACCGGTACATGGATGTCAAAATCTATAGCACATTCGGAATAATCAATTGATTTGTACTTGAACCTTACCAGATCCCTGTTTCTTGCTTGATAGAGTTAGTAACAAGTGCGTGAAGGCCCGTTCTTATTTATCAGTCGAAAGGATGACTCACTGAGTGCTCAAAGGCTTTGGGGCCATATTGACAACGCGGTAAAAGCTCTCAGGAGAGATAGCAAAGTATCTGTCGACTCCCTGTACCACTTTCCCATTTGCACGACTTCAGTTTTCCTGGCATTGGACGGCGTCGGCACAAATCCCGGTACTCAATCACCTCATAGAAACGCTTTGTCATCTGGGCTCTTAAGAGAAAATTAAAAGAAGAGGGGGTAAAAGGGATCAGAGCTCAAGGGGGGTGTAGTGAGATTAAAAAAAATTACTGACATAACATTTTATCCCTCTTACTATTCACACTTTTTATCGCTCCTATTATAATTTTTGAATGCCGTCCCCGCCTTTCTTACTTTTGAAGAGAAAATTTATGCATTGTCCTCTATTATGAGAAGGGTCTTCCTAAATCGTTTTCCCCTTTCCCAATAACATGCTTAATGGAAACAGTAATAAAATGGCGGCAGCATTGTGGCATAGGTCCAAGTTTTAAGGTTTGGTGTGTCATCCTCGTGTGACAATCCCATTGTTTAGATGAACACCGGATGGAATTCTTTAGACCGCAACAACAGCTTGCTGACGAATCAGTTCGAAACCGTTCTTTTTATAAGGAATATTTTTCCTACGATCATATCAGGTAATTTTATTCTCATTTTGTATTGACCCTCTTCTTCGTAGTCATCGAACATGCCCTTCACATTAGAATTTATTCCTCTCACATAGTAAAAAAGCGAGTGTGCTAACTGTTAGCAATATATACTTGAAGTTTTAGAGATGATTTATGTATCAAAACACCAAAGTTGTTGAGAAATTCAATTTAACCAAAACTTAGACTTGACTGAGGAGGCGGTGGCCAACTGTACTACGAGGGGTGATCAGAAACTAAGTTACAATGTACATTTTATTTCATAGAACTAATACAGCCACCCATTTATATACAGTAGGGGGATTTTTCTTGACATAGTCTCGATATCGTTTTAGGCAATTGTCGCTTCTTGGGATGAGTTCGAATATTCCCTCCTGGTAAAAATCCTGTCGTTGCGTTGTCGCTACGTGTTTTACCTCCTCGTCTGAAGCGAATTGACGGCCTCTTAGGCGCACCTTCAAGTGAGTAAAAAAATGTGAAAGTCTCTCCAAGGGCGTCATCTTCCTTCACGACAACGCACGACCTCATACAGCTCAGAAAACAACCACGCTGTTGAAGCAGCTTCGCTGGTACATCATCGACCACCCTCCCTACAGCCCAGACCTCACTCCAAGCGACTTTCACCTCTCTCCTCGCTTGAAGGAGCACCTAGGAGGTCGACATTCAATGTTACACATCCACATTTCTGGAAAATAATTCACACCTGGCGCCTTTGAAGCTCATTTACGGACCAACATTTTTCTTCCCCTTTTTATAAAATGAATTTATGTAGTTAAAATATTATTACTTTTCTATTAACTATCTTTTGTGCTTGTACAATTGAGTTACATCGATGCAGATGCGGGCGCAATCGGCGAGAGCTCGTCGATACGATTCAAGGTCGAAATGGCAACATCACTTTCGCACATGTTTGCTATAGCCGATAATCAAAGATAAAACCTACTGTTAAGCTTCGCATGCTTCAACTCTGTGAAAATAACTTTTCACAAATATTATTTAAGATTTTAATTGATATGTACACGCTCGAACGAGAACAATCAGTTTATAATTTAAATGACGCACGGTGTTTTGAGGCACGATTATTCACGAATTATAATTCCTCATTTTCATGAAGGTTCGATGTCTCTTCGCGGGAAAGCAGTTGTTAGAAATTCTCTTTGAATTCGAATTTATGGATAAAAATAAGAGAAATAAACAGAATAAATAACCTCAATCACGTTGAAATTATTTCTGAAGAGATTTTAACCTGTTTGACCTAATAACAAATACATTAAATTTAAATTCTTCCAAAAAAGTACGAGCTTATGTTATTTTTGGCAGTTTTCCTCTGCAGATAAATTTAAATGTTACTGGCAATATGTTGATACATTTGGCGCTACATTAACGACATGCCGTTAGCATATACAACATTTAAAATTACAAAGGTTGATCAAAGAGTACTTTCGAAAGTATAGCGAAAAAATTTTTTTTCGGTAAATTCCACAATTTTTGCCAGGGAAACCGCACAGATGTGCACTCGTGCATTGTCCTCATGAAAGAGCGCTCTCCCCTTTCAATAGCGTTTCATTGCCACTTATTGTTCGCTCTTTTTATTAATAGTCGATGTGAATAATTCCGTAAGCACCGCAAAAAATCTGGCCGTTAGTTTACTCCCTTCGCCTTCTTTGGAACCGGTTTGGCTGCACAAACGCAGTGTTTCCACCATTATTTTGCCATGTGTTCATCAACAAATACGAATCTGTCATTATACCGACGAAGCAGCGCCAAAACGATCGCGTTAATCTTCACTGTGAGCAAACGTGGCACCAAATTTTGGTGTTATTTCTTCGAGAAGATTTTTAATGAAAATCGAAACCACTGAGCCTTTGGCTTCAATAAGTTCGCGTAATACGAATTGTCGATCACTTATATCTTTATATATCATGAACTTTGTCTGACGATTTTCACCATTTGTGGATGTCTGACGTCGTCGAACTCATTCATCCAATTATAAACTATTTTTCTTGGAGAATATAATATTTATATTTAAAGGACTGATAATTAATAAATTCTTAATTTTTATAATTTTTAAATGAAAAACTAATTCTTCATTTTCAAATCTTTAATTTAGAATTTTGTCAGAGCTTTCAGCAGTTTGTCAGGAATAAAAAAATTCAGAAACCATTTGCATTTTAAAAAGGATCTCGCATTTTTTAAATTAAATTTTTGTAAATTAAATTAATTATAAATTTAATATTATTTAAAAAATCATACCTTTAATTTTAAAAATTCCCCGAAATCATCAATTCACAAAATGTCATCTTGTCCAAATAATTGATAATTTATTTAATTTACAAATAAATGAATATGGTAAACTGTCGAAAGTTCCCCATAATTCCAAATTAAATATTTCAAAACGAAGAATTCATTTTTAATATAATTTCTGAATGATTAAAAGCAATGGGGTAAGTAATAAAAATTAATTCTAAACGATTTTAAACGCTTCGTCTTCGGTTCGCTCAGGAGTTTTTTTCTTTGAAACGTACGTTTTTAATCACTAACCGAAACGCCTTTCTTCCCTTTGTTTAAAAGGAACATATTTGTTTTGAACTATACTAAATATCAAGCCAGGCAATGGATATGACCGAAAATTTCTCACTTGGGTATTGAAATCCGGTATTTCTCAGAAATAATCAGCTTGCTGAATACCAGATCTTATATTTTTAACTACTTACAGGCCGACCCTCGTAATTTATTTATTGAATTTAATCATAATGTATTAGAGAAGAGAGAGAAAATTAAAGTATCAGGGAAGAAAAATCTTGACCTGATATTTTAATTCAATTTTATCTCATGGCTTCTATGGCTTGAGCATGTTAAAGCTTTCTCACTATGTCTGAATTGAACATTCGGAAATCCTTGATCAATTTACAGATAAAATATCAGTTTTTCATGAAGGTCCTAAAATTTAGACCATGTCAGAATTGTGATTTTTAACAGGTGGATGGAAAAAAAATATAGCGGAAGTTCCGGGTTTCTATTCCTGGTCCGATCGAGTTTTTTTTACATCGGGATACTTTAATTCAATAAAATTTTATTTAATTCTAATACTGTCTTTAAATGTAACCTTGCGTTTTCCACGTTCATTAGAACGCTCCTTTCGATTTGTTTTGCAAGACAAATTATTATTTACATCGGTCGATAATAATCTGTAATATAAACTTTATTTCCATATAACTGCATACATACCATATGGGAAAACGTCAGGTTTAATATAAAAATACAGAAGAAAAAATAAACATTTAAATTATTAGTATAAAGTTTTACAGTCATATTATCACAAGTCATGTATTATTTACTAAATACTCTTTCAGAGTTCTATCAAAGAACTTGCAATGCAATTCTTTTGAGTACAGTGGCAGTTTATTGTTAAATATAATTTCTTTCAGAAATGGGCCATGCTCAATTTTTTTTGTATTAGTCCGCACTCTAAAACAGTCCACAGTTGCCCTAGTATTATAAGGGTTAGCACTGTTTTGATCTGGGAGGATTCTTTTCGACTTTACCATCATAATCAACGATATATAGAGAATAGACAGTATTTTATTTTTGTGAAATATTGGTTTAAATAAATCTGTTTTTTTTTCATACCAAATATAAATCTAATAACTTTCTTTTGAGAGATTAAAAGCCTGTCCATATACTTAGAAGAAGCACATCCCCAAATTTCTATTCCATAACTAATATGGGAGTAGACATTGCCATAGTATATGTTCATTAAATATTCTTATGGGTGAATAGATGGCAGTCGTTTTAATGCATATGTATTTTCTGTTTATTATGTTTCCTCAGTGGAATTAAAGAGGAAAGAGCTATGTAATTGCTGATAATACTACAAGGTTCTCGAAACGAATAACTACTGTATCTATTCCTGTCCATACTTATATTCGGCCACAGCAAAGAAGATACTTGTGAAATAACAAACACATGGAAAATCATGGTTGCATATTCCGATTCAGTTTTTACTGTGCAGAGAATTATGCTTACAAAAGTCTAGTAATGGCTGAATTAAAATACTAACAGAAACGGTAGCTGCAGACTGGAAACAAAAAGCTTCGGGCTGGTTTAAATGACAAACAAACAAATAGCAATATCGATCGCAGTCAGTCTTTCTGCCTATTGACAAATCATCGGCTCGTTACTGAACTTCCATAGCTCACTCAAAAACAATTACACATTTCGAGGTCTCATTTGGCTGAGAAATAACGGCAGGAATGAGAGGGGCCGGGTCCATGTATCAGACAATGCACAATAGGTCCCTCACACACCACGGCTGAATAGCGGGATTATAAATCAAACGCGATTGTATCGGCCGACGAACTGTAAATTCGGTGGTGAAAACGTTCTTTCCAACCCCGAGGGTCGTCGCTTAATGATTGACGTTAAAGCCAGTCCTCATTCTGGAACGCAACTCGGCAAACAGTGAAATCCTCTTCTTTTTTTCCCCCTAACATGATCTATTGCGAAACGAATGGCAACGACGAGCCCTTTTTTAATTTCCAGTGCGAGAATGTCGCCAGCCAAATGCATTGTTACGCCAGCACCTGAAGAATCAGTAGCAGTGATTGGTACTTTTTGTTTGTTTTCTGCTTTGGCTGAAAATCGCTCACAGTTGAGCAAGCCAGCTCAAGGGCGCAGGAAGGAACGCTAACCGCTGCACATAGAAGCGTGCAGATTTTTTTACATGACTCGTTCTCTCGTATCCAGCGAACTGCGACGTTCAACTGCAATAACTTGCGTTCTCAATCTCACCTGACAAACATAAACATGAATAGTTAGATAAGACACTAGGCAGCGCGTTATCACCGAGCCTCGAGTGTACGTTATAGTGATTGAATTCCGTCGAGGTGAAACTGACAAAGACTGCTGGGAAGATTATAACCCCATAAAATTATAAAACTTCATTGTTTTTCTAATCTCACTACTCAGAGACGACAAACATGGGAAAATTCACGTGACTATCGAAGTACCAAGTCCGAATAATGTTGAATTCGAAGTCGGTTTTTTCAAATCATAAGTAATGTATTTATTTAACGACTTCATTTAAGGTCCCGTCAACAGCGAGGTCATTTCCTACCGAGCCGTTCAGCTTATTACACCACCATTTTATAGTTTACGGAAATAATGTTAACTAGCCGTTTGTAATAATTAAGTCAACAGTATCTGCCACTAATTAATATTGTATGACAATAATATCTGATTTAAAATGGAAAAAAGTACGTCTGATAGAAAATAATAAATTTGGATTCTTGCTACATAGGGCAAACAAAACGTTCCCTTAATACACGTATCTAATATCAGACTTCCCATTGATAAACAATCTGTAGTATCCAAACATATAATTAATTCTAAACATATATTTGATTGGCGAAATGCTAAGATTTTAGGAACTGACACCAAGTACAATTCGAGACTCATTTCAGAGATGCTTCACATTAAATCAAACATCACAGCTATTAATGTACAAAATGACACTGAAACTCAATAATTGCTATGATCCCTTATTATTACGCTAAACCTTCTGTTTTCTCATTGTCGTTGCTCCATTATTGTTGCGCTAACCCTTCGGCTCTCCCATTGTTGTTGCGTTTTCGTTGCATTGAGTGCAGTTGTGTCGCTCTCGGCTCTTCTTCGCACCGAGGAAAGGGACAAGGACCCCAGAAACGTTGTGTGATATTTATATTGGCACTTTTTTGCCTGCATTGGCTAACTTTCTTATTCAATATCTGATTTCAGTTGATACAGATCCTTGCAACCAGAGAGAGGAGAAAGATACTACCTGTGGCGTTGCGAGGCGAGTGTTTCATCTTTGTTGACCGATGTAAAAGATAGTCAGTATTTTTTCTAAATTTGATTGTAATAGAGTGTTGATGTACATTTATTGTATTCAAATTAAATATGTAATACTGTGACCGTGAAAATGCATAATAAATTGTAAGTAATCTGGAGTTTGAATTTAATTTTCAGTTGCAGGTAATACAAATGACCCGACGAGTTCAAGTTAATCTCGCCCTGATTCGTCTATTTTTTTTTTGGAAAACTGAGGAGGAGCATTAGCACGTCAATTGGATGATTCGGCGGAGAGGATTACATGCAGTCTGGGAAGGCACGTGTTAATTTTATAAACATTCAAAGCAGTGTGTTCCAATATCTACTTCGATATTTTAAATGTATATAAAACGCCTGATTATCAGTCAAATAAAACCTCATTTAATAGTGATTTAACTGCATTAATTTGAAGTAGCTTTCGGCTAACACAATAATCTTATATTGTTTACAATTTATAGGTATAACCTAAAATTCAACCAAAATTTTCATTATAATTTAAATCCTATAACTAAAATTATTACAAATTCAATTAATCTATGATTAATATTATTCATGAGGTGTAATTTTGATTTATTTATACATGCATCTTTATTATTATTTTTGTCCTTAAAGTAACTGGGAATATTGTGTCATAATACTGGAAATTCTTGTTCTGATCACATAACAATCACATTTGAAAATCCAGAATTGTATTGGCATTACATAACGGTCGCAGTTATTTGAAGTACATCGTCCAGTTTCATTTAACTTACCAGGTAAACCTTCTCAAGTTAGAATTATTATAACCACGTCATAATTGATTTATATCGATATAAATATAGACGTTGGAGTCAATTGTAATTAATTTAATTAATAAATTTATTAATTTAATGGTAATATCTTTACAATTATTTGTGTGTCGTAAACGAAATTCTAGAAATTTATTACGATAAGAATTCTTGATTTCCCGCAAATTCAATGTCTGCTATGGTCCAATTTTTGGATCATGGATTTATTATGCAAACTGTGATGATCGGATTAAGAAAATAATATTTTGATATTATATTAATAAATCGAGTTCAAGGAAAAGTTAATCATAAAATCAAAATTTCGTCGCCCTACGAGAAATATTAATCAGAAAGTATTTCAATATGTAATAATATGTTTTAAATTAGGATGAATATTTTAAAAAAAAGTATATAAGAATTTTAGGTTTTACCCATAAATTGGAAACAATATAAGAAGATGACTACCGAAAGCAACTTCAAATAAGTGCTTTTGAAACACTATTATATGAGAGTTTTTTTGAATTTATATTATATAAATATCAATCACATTATAAATTCTAAAATCAAATTAACAATGTTACGTGGGACATACGAACTCAAAATGAGCATAGCGCACAAATATTAATTTCTTTAAAGCGTGGTGAACATAATATTTCAAACTTAAACGGCAGTATAGCTTTTATGAAATAATCGATACATAATACTGCTCTACTATGTTAGAAGATATTTAAGGTGTAAAAGATTAAATCAGTTTGGGTTTGTTGGAGTTTAATGTTGTGGAATGAAAGTCGTGTGTGGCAATGGGACAGAGTTTGAGCGCTAAGACACCTGAGGATTGGAACTCGACTATCTAAACATTACAATATGCAAAATATTATTTGTCTGAATTTGATCCTCACAGTTTACATAATAAACCTATTGTCCAAAAATTGAACCAGTGCAGACATTGAATTTGCGGGAAATAAAGTATTTTTGTGGCATCATTTCTAGAATTCACATGTGATTCATTTACGACACACTTACAAATAATTGTAAATATATTACGATTAAACTTCTGTATCACAATTACTGATTTTGTTTAAGGCGAAGGTTTCAGTTGCATTCTTTTCGAAACTGGAAACTAACAAAGCCGGCATTTGTAATGTTGCGGGAGAACGTGTCGGGAAAAGCTCATATCTTTCCTCGCAGACCTCACACAGAGCTTAGAACTTGTTCCGATAACTATCACGATACCCACTTTTGCGTGACATATGTTTGTCCTCCTTGCAGCAGCACGAGAGGAACGACTGCATTCTAATTGAAAATGAAAGACAGCTAGTTATCGCCTTTTCAGAAGCGGAAAAACAAAGAAACTTGTAATCTAAATTTAGTGCCGCTGTGTGACGGAGACAAAAGCCTCAAGACCCCGACGCAGGTGGATTGTAGAAACGGACGCCTAGCTTCGTATGGAAAGTCAATGATCAGAAAATGAAGAAAACTAACTGCATTTTAAGCCTAACTTGAAAATCATTGCATTTAACGAGTACGTGTAAAAAGGATATAAATATACTCAGTGACCGTTCCACAACAACATTTTAACTGACTTAAAGCGTATTTTTTAGTAAACCCGTGGGAAAGTATTGTATACATATATTGTAATGAACAGGTACCATGTGTTTAAAAAATTTAATATTTAAAAAAGATTTACAATAATTTAATAATGAGTAATAAAGCATTATAGGGCGTCAGAAAAAAAAATTATAATGATATTCTTTTGTATTGTAGGGTAATACGACGTCTCATTTATGCATAATCAGAGTCGGACATTTTGATTATCTAATTTTTTATACCTCAGCAAATTTTGTGATTGGGTGAATTTTCAGAAGAGCAGAGACAGCAGGAGTGAAAAACATCCGACATAGGCACTCGATAGCTGGATTTGACTAGGATTGGTTACGTCTGACATTTCTTACGCTACCGTTATTAATTCGAATTTTCTAGTATTATAAATACTACGTTTGGAGTTGAGTTTTAAGTGACAGTGACTGGATTTTTTGTAAGCGCGTCGCTGTGGGGGCCCCGTAAATATTTTTAATAGGTGGAGCCAAGCAGCACTGGACCCGCTACGTGGTGGTTACAAAAATTATCTCGTGAGCGTTGTGGTCACGCTGACAAGTGTAAATAATGACTTTACAAAGTAAGACGACCAAACTATCAAAATCTATGTAAACCTTCATGCACAGGATAGTTAGCGGCTCTGTGTTTATCATTCGTTACCGTTGTAATTACATATGCCCGTTCTAATCAAAATTATATTATAAAGTTGTAGATTAAATCTACTGGCGCCCAAAGAAATTGATGTATAGTTAAATTTGGAAATATTAGAAACGCTGAATGAATGTATCAGTATTAAGTGAATATACGCAAGTTCGTGACGTCATAGAGTGCGGTACAACTGAGAAGATTACGGTATAAATATTACAATAATATAAAGTTTTACGTCTGTGTAGATAAATTTCATGATAAACCAGCCAATAACAGACGTAAGAGTCTTTAACTTCTGAAAAACAGTAAGAGTTGTGCATAAAGCAGCGATAAACTGAAACCTATAGTATTTTGAAATATATTATATACAACTAAAATTTATATTTACCATATTATATTCGAATGATTTGAGTCAGGAAAAAAAACATGAGCTCATCCTGCTTGGCAGTCTTTGATCTGATTGATACCCACATTTTACACAGCAAACGAGAAAACTGAATCCAATTAATCGTTCGCTATGCAATTGGAGAGAAAATAGAAACATTTAGAGCCAAAGGCCCGAGTTTGTAGGCATTACACATCAATTCGTTTGTGTTTTTCCATAGAAAAATTTGGATTCTTTACCCTGCAGTTCAATGGAATCGACAGAAAATAATTGATGCTCGAAGAGTCCCGCCACGGAATATGCACACTTCAAAGGAAATGCGTTTCTGTAGGTAAGGCAACAAGAAAAACAACGGGTAATGATTGTTTATACTTTTTACTTTGAGTTACATAAAAAGGAGGCCTGAAAATAACATCTGAAATTTATAGATAGCATCTCCTCTGCGATATACTTCACCGGTTTAAATGACAGCTGGAAAGCCGAAAGTAATGAGAAATACGGCCAATAAAGGACACGGCCGGAAAACTTCCAGATTAAGTGAAATATAGTGAACGAGGTGAAGGTAAAGTGAAACACTCCGGCTGTGGTGAATGTCAGCCTAAAAAAAAGAGAAAGAAGTTCTAGATACCAACAAAGCTCTTGCCGAGTGAAAGGTGAAAAATGGTTTTGAAAATTGGCTTGCAATCAGGTACATCTGGCAAAAATTACTTTCGGGATAAGGAATATCGAAAACCTTGAAGTAATGGGACACGCGATATTCGTCAAATAGTTAAACGTCACAAACTGAAGGAAATTATAATTTTATTTTCTTAATTATATATACTGGAACGAATTTCAGAACTATATCCTGTTGAAAATGATATAATTGATACAGTACGTTAAAGTCAAACTCTGATTTTTTCACAATGTTTCTAAATGTTGTGTGTATCCAGCCTTCGTCACATGGCACACAACTAATAGGTAGCCCAATTCTGCCCATACCCGACCCAGCATATCAGGAATGACTGTAAGAACAGCTGCTGCGATGCCTTTTCGCAAATCTTCGAGGTTCTGTGGTAGAGATGGAACATAAACTCTACCAAAGATGTGACCCCCACAATAAAAAATCTGAAGGCATCAAGTCCGGCGACCGCGATGACCACTGGAGTAGCAGCAGGTCAACAGCCGCTACACGGTTTATCTATCCAGTGACGAGGCAACATCTCATTCAGGTAATTTCGTACAGAATAGTGGAAAAAGGAGGGACACTATTTTTCGTTTTTTAAAAGGTTTAAAATGATTGCGTCGACATTGTAATCATTATTTACTATCGTTTACATAAAGTGCTTATTTACATGAGATTTGTTGCGATACAATATTCATAAACATAGAAACAATTATTGTAAAAGATTCGTGTACTGAATAATAAGTTTAACAACAGAAATTATTGTAATTAATTTCTCCTTTCAGATAATGAAATCGTTCTGAACTTCGCATTGAAAAACCTCGCCTAAGCCTTTTTGAATCACGCATTCGTTATTCCAGGAAAAATCTATTCAATAGCCTTCGGAAGAAATAAAAACTTAAAGTATAAAAAATTTATTTATAAAGAGTTGTAAATCTCTGTTAATTAATGGAGCATATTACTCGGTGAAAGAGTTCGTACAAAGGAAGGACAGATTACATCCTCTTCAATAAAATAGTTTGCTGGTATCCTGTCAAGTTATTTTACAATTATAATATTCTAGAATTTAACTGCTGACATTTCTTTTTCATGTTCGACGGGAATCGATGTAAGATCTTCTACTGGAAACTCTGTCAAATCGAAATAGAATATGAATTAAAACACTTATCATTTCTTTAATTACTAATTACTGCCATATTAATATATTTAACGTAGTTTTAAATAATATATGTTTTGGTAAAGTACAATGTTTGTTTTTTAAATTTTGTTTTTGTAATAATTATTCTTTTCGTGTAATCTTATGTTATGACGTATCCCATTTCCTCGATATACAATTTTATGTCATAGGAATTTTAGTCATTTTTAACAATAGAGATTAATAAAACATTTCAAATATTAAAGCAACATCTTGTTGAAAGATGAAATCTGTGCTTAGTCTAACAGAAAATCTCTCGTTTGGAAGTCTGAAAGTTTCAATCCATTCCTTTTCAACATTTCATCCTCGGGAACAAATCAGGTTCAACTTTGATTTAATATAATGCAGACGCATCAAAATGGTTTCCTGGGGTTTTCAAAATATTTAATAAATATATGATTAATTAACACAATTAAATTTCTCAGCACGTACTGTGTGAACAATTTTAAAGAATCATTAAAGTTTTGCAAATATTTATACATATCTAACGTATTTGTTTTCTTACTTACAATTATTCTCTTATTTACATCTAGCCTATTTTGTACATTTTCTCATGATGTGTTTATTATGCGTCGTCACTTGTATTGTAATTCTTTTTTGCATTTGTGATTTTTTTTATTTCTCCTCAAGATATTTTCGTATATGAGAATATTTTTATTGATGTAATTTCATATTTATGTATGCAATGACGCCTCTGAATTTACCTATTTCCTAAATTAAGAATGAATTAACATTTCCCCAAAACATTTCCATGGATTAAGTTCGACATCATAATTTAAGAAATAAATATCTATTTTTAACCTCTCCGTGAAGCAATGGTACGCACAGAATATTTATTATGCGGAAATTCTGTGTCATATCGTGGGTTTTACTAGAAAGGTCTTGGTATTTAAACAGATGTTCAGTCCGTTATTCCGTTTGCAGAAGATTGAAGACGCGAAGCACGTGCACCTGCCCTGTAATAATCTCCGGCAGTTAGTTTTTTATTTGCTCGTTTTCAGCGAAGTTAATGACACCCTTGTGTTCCAGCTCTCAATGTGCACAGAATTGTTATGCTTGGGTACCCATATATGTAGGTTTTAATTGCTAAACTATCTGAGTTACTTGTCTCAATTCTTCAAGGACCGTCGAATTTTTTTTTAAAGAAATCAGTCGTGTCTTAACATACAATTTTCTAATTTCAAACAATATCAGGCTTCGCAGTGAAGTATGTAACTTCATAGCTCTTTCATGAAATTTAAATTCTTTCAAATCCGAATTAATTGCGTCGAAATTTCTTTAAAATAATTTCTAAAAGTTCTGACAGGGTTTACTGAGCTCAAACAAAAACTGTCTACCCAAGATTATTAACTGATAATGTTTCGCCGACTTTGGGCTACTGTAATGTGAAAATAATGGTGACTAGTTCTTTGCAACGAGGCCCAGTCAGCACATAGATGCGAAATAACATTTCTCATAAAGGCATCGAGGAGATATACGTCCGATGGCTGACCGAGGGAGCGGCTGATCCCAAAACTCCAGGTGGAATAACAACGAGAACTACGACCGTGTTTATTAAAAATGATGTGTAGAATCAGTGAATAACGGCCTTTTTAGTGAGTTGTGACCTCAAGCTCCAAGAATCAGATCTGGTACCAGAAAGACATTCGTGAGTACAAAAACAATTATTTAAAGTCTGTAAACGAGGATTAAAGGTATAAGTCAGATTTCGTTATCTTGTTTAGTTTTCGTTTCTTTATTGTGTTTAGAATTTATATTCAGTTCATTTCAATTTTGATTTGTTAATTTATTAAATTTGATTGTTCTTACTATCACGCCCAGTAAAGACCCTGAGAGAAAGAGTAATTAGATGAAATTGTTGTAAAATTATAAAGTTGTATTTTCCTAGAACGCCACAAATAAAATAAATAATAATATAAAATTTGGTTTGGGAAATTGAGGAAATTAAATGTGCAAAGTGAGGCTGATAATTTGTATCTTTGAAGAATAAAATTTGTTTTTTTAATTAAATAATTTTCTTAATTAAAGCCTTTCAGTTAATCATTACATTATGGCCCAACAACGTGGGGCAAATTTAATTAATTTAATCAAACAAGTTAATCATTACAATATATATTGTAATGATTATATTAAGAATGGTTAATTAACAATTGGATTGCCCTACTTTGTGGAAGCCAAAATGTAATGTTTAAACTGATATTAATTAAACAAAATTTTAATTATTATTTAAACAATTAATTTGCAGTTTTATTAAATTGATATTTCGTTATGAAACAATTTATTTTATTTTAAAAAATGAAGGATCGAGAAATAATTACTACTTTAAACTTTATAATACCATTTATTTTATTCAATAAAAATTTATAAAATTTTCTATAAGGTTAAATACATTTAAAGTTTTCAATGTTTAGAGATTTGATAACTCTTTTTTCAGGGTCGTTTACCTGGGCTTGATAAGTAAAGAACAACCTTTGTACTTACGTTACACAATGATAGAATTTATAAATTAAGAAATTAACAATCAAAACCAAAACGAGAAGAACGAAATCTGACGAATATCTTTAACTATCGTTTACAAAAACAAATTTATTTATATTGGTTTCTACTTACAAAAATGTTCGGCTGGTACCAGACTTAGATTCCTGGGCTCGGGCTCACAATTTACGCTAATAGACCATAACATCACTGACGCTACACTTGATTGTCCAAAACACGGTCGTAGTTATCGAATTTTCCTCCGGATCATTAGTCAGACATATTGTTACACATTGTCTATATGTGGAAACTGATGATGGTCTCAGTACGCGCAGGAATCTTAATGTGGCGCTAATTATTTGATTACTCTTTGCAGTTTTACTAAGTCACTCGCCGTCCAAATTTCATACTGGAATCCTAAAAAAGCTTGTAACTTTCTCGGTTTTTTGATTCCATCACGCGACTACAACCTCAGACCAACTGCTCCAGACAGTCCCGTGGCTCACAACGACACATTGTCGTCTTTTGAAGAATTGGTACCGCTAACGATCTAATTATTAAAATCATTACTGGCCCCTAATTAGCATTACAATATATATCTATCTATATATATATATATATATATATATATATATATAGATAGATAGATAGATAGATAGATAGATAGATAGATAGATAGATAGATAGATAGATAGATAGATAAAATCCGTTATGTTTCAGTCAATTTAAATCGTAATTCGGGGCTAGAAATTTTGAAAAATATCTTTACAAGCCTGGTTTTAATACAGAATTTAATCTCAAATGTACTATCGTGACCAGTGATGACTCGTGAGTTTATGAAGTTACTATACCACCACTAGCAACCATTTTTTTACGAGGATAACTATGTAAAATAATAATACTACAACAGCGATAGTGTTACAAATACTCTGGCCCAATCCTTAATTTTTATTCCGTTTCCAATAGTGTCTTTTTTTTAAAGCGGAAAAATTTAGCATAATGTTGACACGCATTTATAAGACGAAAGTACATATTTTAAATAAAGTTAATTTTTGGAACAAGCCACGCATGATGGCAATATTGAAGCAGGGTCGTGCGGTATATTTTTGCAATATGACGCCCCTTAAGTTTTACACTTGATTGTGATTTTTTAAAACAGAAATACTACCCTAAACGACCGAATACTTTTTTGTTTCGGAAAATTTAATTAATGAATGGTTAACATTTATTTGGATTTCGTTGCTTATGCCCCCTTTCTGTATCATGCACAGCACGGCCCTGTTTCTATGTGCTATAGTGCAGGGAGGGTGGATGAAACGGAATACTGCGCATGCGCATTTCTCGTTCACCTCAGAAATCGTGTGCTACAGCAGTGAGTAGCACTAAATGGTCAACTGGATGCATTAGCAGGAGCGAGTACTCCGCAAGGCGGGCACTTTAAAGTCTTCGATATCGAAGCAGTAATTCGCACTGTTAATACACAATTATTATTGAGCTTCTTAAATCTTATAAATAAAAAAGAGTGTATGTATGTTTGTATGTTTGTATATTTGTATGTTCGTTATACCAATCTACACCGGTTGAGCAAATTTCACCAAATTTCGTACACGTATTCTTTACGACCAGGAAACAAACACTGTCGGGGTGCGACATGTCTACCACCCCCAGAAGCGGGGGTGGACGGGGGTTGAAATATTTAAACATGCAAAAACAGCCGATATTTTAGTCGGATATAATTTTTAGGGGTCCAAGATATTGATGGTGTTTCTACCGATGATTTCTGAATATAATTTTCATCCCCTACACCCTGGGAAAAGGGCACCCTTAGGGTTTGGGGTGGAGAATACAAATCTATACCGGTGGATCAAATTTCACCAAATTTCGTACACGTGTTCTTTGCGACCAGGAAACAAACACTGTCGGGGTGAGAGGCGCCTACCACCCCCAGAAGCGGGGGTGGACGGGGCCGGAAATATTTGAACATGCTAATACAGTCGATATTTCGGTCGGATAAATATTTTTAGGGGTCAAAGATATTTATAGTCTTTCCACTGATGATATCTAAATATAATTTTCAACCTCTACACCCTGGGGAAAGAGCACCCCTAGCGTTTGGGGTGGAGAATACAAATCTACACCGCTGGAGCAAATTTCACCAAATTTCGTACACGGGTTCTTTGCGACCAGGAAAACAACACTGTCGGGGTGAGACGCGTCTACCAACCCGAGAAGCGGGGGTGGACGGGGGTTGAAATACTTAAACATGCTGAAACAGCAGGTATTAGATTTGGATAAATATTTTCGGGGTCAAAGATATTGATTGTGTTTCTACCGATGTTATCTGAATATAATATTCATCTCCTACGCCCTGGGAAAAGGGCACCCTTAGTGTTTGGGGTGGAGATGCTTTACAGAAAAATAACGCGAAACCAACCGAGTTTGGAGTCAAATCGAAGGTTATGGATGTCAGTGAGTTTACTTCGGATAAATATTTTTAATTGCCCATTTAACCCGAAAGGGTGGGGGTTGGAAGGGAAGATAAATAGTCAGTTCTTGCGCGTTCTTGGAGAAGAATTACGTAAATACTATTTCAACGGATGTTGTTGAAAATATAAATCCCTTTAGACATTAGTGGTGAGCTTGCTTAGGGCTATTTGTATGTTTGTATATTTGTATGTTCGTTATACAAATCTACACCGGTAGAGCAAATTTCACCAAATTTCGTACACGTGTTCTTTACGACCAGGAAACAAACACTGTCGGGGTGAGACATGTCTACCAACCCGAGAAGCGGGGGTGGACGGGGGTTGAAATACTTAAACATGCTGAAACAGCAGGTATTAGATTTGGATAAATATTTTCGGGGTCAAAGATATTGATTGTGTTTCTACCGATGTTATCTGAATATAATATTCATCTCCTACGCCCTGGGAAAAGGGCACCCTTAGTGTTTGGGGTGGAGATGCTTTACAGAAAAATAACGCGAAACCAACCGAGTTTGGAGTCAAATCGAAGGTTATGGATGTCAGTGAGTTTACTTCGGATAAATATTTTTAATTGCCCATTTAACCCGAAAGGGTGGGGGTTGGAAGGGAAGATAAATAGTCAGTTCTTGCGCGTTCTTGGAGAAGAATTACGTAAATACTATTTCAACGGATGTTGTTGAAAATATAAATCCCTTTAGACATTAGTGGTGAGCTTGCTTAGGGCTATTTGTATGTTTGTATATTTGTATGTTCGTTATACAAATCTACACCGGTAGAGCAAATTTCACCAAATTTCGTACACGTGTTCTTTACGACCAGGAAACAAACACTGTCGGGGTGAGACATGTCTACCACCCCCAGAAGCGGGGGTGGACGGGGTTTGAAATATTTAAACATGCTAAAACAGTCGTTATTTCAGTCGGATAAATATTTTTAGGGGTCACAGATATTGATAGTGTTTCTACCGACTGTTTGGGTGAGACGCGTCTACCAACCCCAGAAGCGGGTCGGGATCATCAGTAGAGCACTTTTAGATGTTGGGTGGAGGAACGCTGCAATAAAATAACGCGAATACAACCGAGATTGCAGTCAAATCCAGTTCAATTATAGCATCAAATTGGGCATTTAGCCCTAAGGGGCGGGAGTGAATGGGATGGAAATTTTCTAATATGTTAAATCAAATGCCGGGACCATTGACGTTGATAGTATTTCTATCGATGTTGTTTGTAGGCATGATAGGGGTGGGGCTGGAGGGGATTTCCTTGAAAATAACGGGAAAACAATCGAGTTCGAGTCAAATCGAAGGTCATGGATGTCCCTGAATTTATTTATGACAATCTGGACAACGCGCGGGTATCGGCTGGGTTGGGATGAGTTGACTGGTTTTTTTTTGCGCCGATTAAATATATTTCGGGATGAATTAGATTAATAAAATTTCCCTACATGTTCTCTGTGTATAATTTCAACCCCTTTCGGACTCATAAGGGTGGGCGTGAAGTAGCATTACATAAAAAGAAACCAGAAACTATTGGGATTGTCACTGAGTTTAATTAATTTCCATAAAAATAACGGGAAAACAACCGAGATTCGAGTCAAATCGAAGGTAATGGATGTCCCTGAGTTTATTTATGACAATCTGGACAACGCGCGGGTATCGGCAGGGTTGGGATGAGTTGACCGGCTGTTTTTTGCGTCGATCAAATATATTTCGGGATGAATTAGATTAATAAAATTTCCCTACATGTTCTCTGTGTATAATTTCAACCCCTTTCAAACTCATAAGAGTGCACCCTTAAGGGTGGGCGTGAAGTAGCATTACATAAAAAGAAACCAGAAGCTATCGGGATTGTCACTGAGTTTAATTAATTTCCATGAAAATAACGGGAAAACAACCGAGATTCGAGTCAAATCGAAGGTAATGGATGTCGCTGAATTTATTTATGACAATCTGGACAACGCGCGGGTATCGGCTGGGTTGGGATGAGTTGACCGGCTGTTTTTTGCGTCAATTAAATATATTTCGGGATGAATTAGATTAATAAAATTTCCCTACATGTTCTCTGTGTATAATTTCATTGCTTTTCGGACTCGAAAGGGTGCACCCTGAAGGGTTGGCGTGGAAGTAACATTAGATAAAAACAAACCAGAAACTATCAGGATTGTCACTGAGTTTAATTATGACATTAAACTTGAACGTTTAAGTCCCCGAACCGGGAGTGGTCGGGGGTGAAAAATTTCAAACATGTTAAACGGTCGATATTTGCGATAATTATTTCCTGGGGTTAATTACTTTGATAGTATTTATACCGATGTTGTTTGTGTATAATTTAACCCCTGTGAGGGGAGCAAGCTTAGGGGTGGGGTGGAGGTACGTTAAATAAAATCCCGCAAAAACAACCGAGAATCAATTCCGAGACTATGAATGTCGCTGAATCTAATTGTGACAACCTGGGAAACGCGACGGGTTTGGGAGGTGTTGGGCGGGGGAATAAATTTTCAGACAATGTAATCGGCCGATTTTTGCGTGGAATACATTCTTTTTCATTATCGCATATTTGTGGGGGTGGTCATCTTCTGACATGTAAAAACGGCCGATATATTTACTCAATGACTTCATCCCCCTTCGGCATGGGAGGTGAGCACATTTAGGGATAGGGTTCGAGGAGCTTTACATAAAAATAACGCAAAAGTAACCAAAATTGGAGTCTTATGGATGGTTATAGATAAATGAGATCTCGGGCAACGCCGGGCACCCAGCTAGTATAAGAATAATATTAATTAACCTAAATTATTTATATGCTGTTAACACATATGCACTAGCCGCCACTGATCGAGATGCATCTCCCGTCACAGTCACGATTAGTACATTACCTTCCAATATATTCAATATAAAGTAGAAGCCGACCAGTCTCCGTATAAAATCTTTTATTGTATTCGGAAGCTTTCGACAGATTCTGTCATATTAAAAACTGATACATTTGGATCTAGTTTTAAAAAGGATGAATCTGCCGAAAGCTACAGAAAATAGTACAAGATATTATACGGAAACTGAATTGGTTACTACTTTATACTGAATTATCTAACAGTCTAATTCAACATCAAACATATTCGTGTTAATAAAATATTAGAGGAATACAGATGACGCTTAATTACGTTGGTCAGAAAGTCTCCGAACAAAGACGGAATAGCGAGCATAGCTAGATGATACAATACCAGATGAAGAGACCACAAATAAAGAAAAATATTTTCGTAAGAATAAATGAACCTGGCTTTGAGTGACAGTAAACCTGTAATCGCACAATGGATATTTAAAATGCAGATTGTATATTTTACGATCGCACTTATATTGGTATCTACGGCGTGCGCAGGTGATAATGAGAGCATCGTGAAAGGAGACGAGGTAGTTAAATTTTTTTTCTGGATTTTTGGGCAATACTCGAACACAAGATAACAGTAATGGAGAATGCTTGTGGGTCAGAGAGAGGCAGAGTGTCATGTAATCAAAAAAATATATCATGACCAGTGTCCACCTTCCCACGAAGTGCGAAACAGAACGGATTTTCCAAGAACACGGACTCCGTGATTTACGATGGCGTTTATATTGTCCGCCGTGCGCTTTGATATTTACGGCCCGTCCCAAAGAAGGGAAGGAATTTGAGACGACCGAGAACAATAGCGAACGGAACATTTCGGAACTAATCAGCTGTTATTATTATCACGCGGGTTGTTCTTACTTTTCCCGGAACCGTGCGACGCGATCTTTGACCGAACCGCTGTAACCAAAGAGTGGTTTTTAAGCGTCAAAAGCGTTTTGTTAAGTCGGTGTCACAATACATTCGCACTCTCGCGTTACAAGAGCCTCGCCCGCGTTGTCGTCGCTTCGTGCGGTGGCAGGTGCGAAACAAGATTAGGCGCTCTCATTCGACGAACACGAACAATATCTCTACGTGAGACCTAACTCACAGGCCTTCTTCATCTCGGACACCGCACCTGGATTCGGGTGATCACACCCTTTGGCCTCGCATGCCACGGCAGTGATGATCGCTCGACTGGGACGCAGCAGTGCTTGACTCATGCCCTTACACACGAATCTATAAAGCAATTCAATTGCAGCATGTTATAGTTAGATTGAGGCAACTCAAATGTAAGACTGGAAGGCTACTGATCCGAGAATGATAACGTTAAATCCTTTTTCACCAACGCACAGTGTTGAAACCATAGAAATGGCACATTAACGATATACCGAATTATTTAGATCCCTTAAAATCAGGAGGACACAAATTTGGTAATCACGAACAGCGACTCGGAAACGTTGCGTGATAAAGTAGAGCCGTTTGAATCTGTGCTTCACTGCAAACAAATTTTCTCTTAATCTAGGGAAAACTAAAATCGTTACCTTCCCTTCAAACCCAAACACTTTAATTTCTAATTCGGAGAACATTTCGGAGCACACGCATCTTCTCTTGGTCTGTTGATTGTTAATAAATTGAAATTGAATCGGGAAAACTTAGCAAAATTTGCTTCACATTGAGAGTGTTAGCTCGGGAAAGTGATATATCTACAGCTAAAATGGTATATCATGCATATTTTCATTCTGTCATGTCTTACGGAATAGTAAATTGGGGTCGTCTACATCACGCGTTTCAAATTTTTAAAGTACGAACTGTATCGAGTGCGGATTGTAATGCCAGTTGCACGCCTTTGTTTCGGAATCTTGGGATTTTAACATTGCCTTGCACGCATATTCTAGAAATTTTAAAGTTTGTCTGGAGAAACGTCAATTTATATGCCCCAAACGGAGCAAATCATTTATACAACACTAGAAATCGCTCTCAACTCCGCATAGAAAAACGTCGCCTAAGCCTTTTTGAATCAAGAATTCGTTATTCAAGGATAAATCTATTCAATAGTCTTCCGGAAGAAATAAAAACTTTAAGTATACAAAATTAAAGCGTTGTAAATCTCTGTTAATTAATGGAGCATATTACTCGGTGAAAGAGTTCGTACAAAGGAAGGACAGATTACATCCTCTTCAATAAAATAGTTTGCTGGTATCCTGTCAAGTTATTTTACAATTATAATATTCTAGAATTTAACTTCTGACTTATTTTCTATTTCATGTTCGACGGGAATCGATGTAAGATCTTCTACTGGAAACTCTGTCAAATCGAAACAAATATGAATTAAAACACTTATCATTTCTTTAATTACTAATTACTGCCATATTAATATCTTTAACGTGATTTTAAAAAAATATTTTTTTTTTCTAAAGAACAATGTTTGTTTTTTAAACTTTGTATTTGTAATAATTATTCTTTTCATGTGATCTTATATTATGACGTATCCTATTTCCTCGACTGAGGACTATTTGAATTAAGTAATAATAAATAAATAGATATACAATTTTATGTCATAGGAATTTTAGTCATTTTTAACAATAGAGATTAATAGGACATTTCAAATGTGAAAGCAACACCTTATTGAAAGATTAAATCTATATTTAGGCTCACAGAAGTCTGAAAGCTTCAATCTATTCCTCTTCATCATTTCATAAAATACTTTGCCGGTATCCTATCAAGTTCTGCTATTATTTTACGATTATAATCCTGCAGAATTTAAATCCCGACTTATTTTCTTTTTCATGTTCGACGGGAATCGAAGTAGGATTTGCTGTTGGAAACTCCGCCGAATGAAAATTCAAGATTTATATGGATATCATTTCTTTAATTACTGTTATATTAGTACCTTTAATGATGCAGGAAATTATATATTTTTTGTAAAGTACAATATTTGTTTGTTTTTTTAAGTTTATTATTAGAAATATTTTATTCTTTTCTTGTAATTTTATATTACGACGTATCATATTTTCTCGACCGAGGACCAATAAAATGAATAAAAAATCTAAATCTAAATAAGTTTCGTCTCCACTTCTCAAACATACAATTTACAATAATCAGTAAAACGAATTCAAGTCCTCAACTTTGTATTTCCGAACGTCACAAAAATAAATACAGGAGCTTTCGCGACTATCCTGCCATATTCATCTACAAAAATCACAGTCATAGTCAGCATTACAGAACATATTACAAACACAATTTATAAAGAAAATCGACTTTCAAAATATCAAGTTTACACAATTTTAAATCATAATAAAACTGAATCATATATAGAATTTCAATTTTGTTCGTCAGTTTTCACATTTATTGAGTATATATTGGACCTAATATACAGTATTTAGATCAACAAACCAGGATAATAATTAGATTCAACATCTAGAAATTTTATATTTCTCCAATCAATTCTGTGATTATTCATATATACAGATTGTTTATCGGTTGTTTCACTTTGAAAAATATTGTAAATTTCTGTTAATTAATGGAGCATATTACTCGGTTATAGAGTTCGTAGGAAGGAAGGACAGATTATAACCTCTTTAATAAAATAGTTTTCTGTTAGCCTATCAAGTTATGCAATTATTTTACAATTATAATCTTTTTCATGTTCGACGGGAATCGATATAAGATCTTCTACTGGAAACTCCGACGAATGGAAATAGAAGATGAATTAAAACGCTTATTATTTCTTTAATTACTAATTACTACCATATTAATATCTTTAACGTAGTTTCAAATCATATATTTTTCGGTAAAGTACAATGTTTGTCTTTAAACTTTGTATTTGTAATAATTATTCTTTTCATGTAATCTTATATTATGAAGTATCCTATTTCCTCGACCGAGGACTAATGGAATGAATAATAAATCTAAATCTAAAATGTTTATTGAACAAACGATTTTTTTAAAAAAAATTCTATGAAGCCTAATGTGATGATTTGGTTATTTAACTTGACACCAAATAATAGACATTCACCAGATTTATGATAATAACGGAAGTAATCTGTATTTCCATAAAAAAATTGTTGATATTATTGTAGTGGTACTCGGTTAGACATTGTTCAAATATAACAATTATTGTTTATTGAAGAAACATTAAACAGCCTCCAAACAATTTTATTGAGAAAGAACTATCGTGCGTGGTGCTCTTACCATTTGAGCTACCTCGTTAGACTCCCTGTCGGATGCGGCATTTCTCCATCCTAAACACATGCACACCTTCGACTCCTGGTCCGGTCTAGATTTTTCCATAGTGATCCTTCAATACAATTTCATAGCCTTCAGTGCTGAGCTTCGATTGAAAGCATTTCTCGAATTAAATAATTGTAAATATGATCAATTTACACATAACATCGAAGTTCTTAAATGGAGGCCGTGGAGAATGTGAGTCAATAAATTCCAACTGAGCCTGATGTCAGGTCTATACAACAGTTAGAGAAAACTCGCACGTGGCAGGGAGACAACCTGGTCAGCTCAGATGGTAAGAGCAACGAGTACCAAGTGGAGGACCAGTGCACGATTCCAGATGCGGTAGAGATTTTTCCATCCTGATCCTTTAATACAATTTTATTTGTTTTAATGAATAGTTTTCAACAATCTGCAAAACAGCCCAATTACATGCAAATGGATATATATTCGACCGATCCGATATGGCCAAGAAGATTGCTAATAAAGAAAATTGGAGAAAATTCAGTGTAAGTACCCGGCGCCCGCAATTCAAATAATTAACCCTCAAAAAACGGACATGGATAATTCACAACTAACAAACAAAAAAAAGAACTGCATCTACGAGCTCGACGAGACAAGCTGATAAGAAAGACGCCAGGAATCCTCAACATAAGACAAGCACTAATCCACCCAAGAAAGCAAAACAAAACATTCTTGATCATAAATATAAGGCGATTAGTCAATCATTAGGTCCGCTAAAAATATTGTATGAAGAAGAAAACAGTGCTCCACCTTTCCCTTTGGAACAGTTAAAGACTCTTATACTAAATGCTACCGACCCAAAGAACCCAAAAGCCATTATTACAGATTACCAAATATCCTCTACATCATTCATAAATATATTGGACTCTTTTTACCACACTTAAATGATAAAACGGCAAAAAGTAGAATAAAAAGGCTCCTAAATTTAGTTAAGAAACAAGAGAGTGATTTATATTCAGAAGCAGACGCCTCCTCCTATTAAAACAGACTATGACCACAGTACAGTGGAATCTGCAACAGTCGCAGCTTCAAATAAGTTAATATAATTAATTATCCTATTATTATGATAAATGATTAACAAATGCGAATTGTAAAATGTAAATGTAAGAAACCCACATTTGAAATGTATACTTAATTTTTCAAACTGTTCAATTGTATGTATATTATTGGAATCAATGTGAATCGCAGCATTCTTATGTAAACAAGCACTATTTGTAATTTATGTATGGGTCGCCAATGACCAAGTTGTTAACGCGACCATTATAAACCGTTAATTAAAAAAAAATTGGAGAAGACAGAAAACATGACGCTGTAACTTTATTATTCACATTATAATAAGAATTTTTGAAAGATATCATTAAAATAAATAAAATGATTTCGAGACTGCATTATGGTTATTTAATTATCAGTAAATGAAAATATGAATTGGAATATAATGAACAAATAAATGTAATTCCTAAAGATTATGATAAATATGACGATTAGCCGAAATCTTGCATATAATAGTGTGTTTTTTTTAAAACAAAAAGTAAACGACTGGAGCCTGTTTTCGGCTGTTGATTTAATTTAACATACATCAGTCAACAGAAAATAAACGGGCCTGTACGGACAGTTTATCTTCATACGTATACAATGTTCATCACTGTGTGGTTGACGCAAAAGCGATTTCGTTATCTACTTACACAGCCCTCGCCATTGGAGACGTGCTGGCGCCGTCATTCACACGCAAAGACATTCTCTCGTAAAGCGTTTGTGGAACTTAACCGAATCCCCGTTGATGTAACTTTTTCTACCGTATACGATTTTAGCTTTGCTTTTCCACAAGTAAGAGCAGACATATTGATGACGTTTATTTATTAACAAAATCAATGTAACATTCTTTGATTATTTTCTATAATTCTTTCACACATGGATTATTATGAATTACTTAATTTTCAATAAATAACTGTAGAAAATTTAGTATGTGTTTAATTCTCAGGGGTGAAAGAATTGTATAATAAATAATTATTTTATTCTGTTATTATGATGATATGTATTTTGATTTCCGCTTCAACCAATAGTTTTTGATCTGCAACACGAGAAGTGTAAGTCCGTTTAAAATTAGAAGTCTGCTGGTGTGTGCACGTGGAGGGTGGCACTGACACACAATTTATACAGCACACTGAAAACAGTTGAATGACACCGTCATTGTTCGGAAACACTGTTTTATTTCAAGCGTTGTCACTAACCGCCATCGACTTTCTAATTTTAAAAAGACTATAGATATAATCGGATTTTATGTTACGCTTCCCAGTACTGGAGAGAATTTAAAGGCGCGTTCCCGTCGAAAAAGTTAATTGAACGTTTATAACTGTAAGAAAACTACTGATATCAAGTAAACTGAAATTAACATCTTGAAAATTAGAGTAGACAAAGCTTGGAATTATTTGTTTTACGTGTTTCAAGGAAGTTTCAACTGAAGTTGATGTTCCAAATAATCTCCATTCTGTGTCTCGTTATATGACAAAATAAAAATAGGGTTAATCTTATTAGTTTTAAATCCCATGGTTCATTTATTTATGAAAGAGCCTTATCTGGTTGCAGACCAGTGAATGGAAATCATTTATAGAACGATTGCGAGAAAAATCAGAAACGAAAATGCTGTTTCGAACTCTGACCATGTACATTACGAGTCCGGATAATAATTTCAGCTATAGATAAATAGGATAATATTTGAAACAGTTATACTACAAAATAAACTTGATTTTCCGTGGTAGCACAAATGCATGTTCTATGAATAAAAGCGTTAAGGTGTCCCGAGAAATTTCGTATATCAATTAAGTAATAAAAACGAATTTATAAAGGTTAATAGCGGGGAAAATGGTTGAAGATAACCCAAATTTTATTAGGCTGTTTCGTTCCGAATCATGACATCTCCGAGCGTGCTATAAAAAAATAAGAATTGGCAGAGACGCAGCAACGTAGTTTGAAGCCCTTATTTCTTCGCCAATGGACCACAGACCACAGAGGTGGACCATAACTTTTATGATGCGCCCACTAAAAACTGATTGATAGGAAAATTTAAGTGACAAAACTTGAGCAGTCTGTGGCTGTGGGAACAAAAACAGAAAAGGAAAAAAACATTCCGCTAAGCGGCGTGAGTTGCCAGATGAATGCTACTAAAAATGTCTATCTGGATATGAAATTACGAAAGTAATTTCTTTTTGAAATATGAAATTAAATTTATACTGTTTACGACATAAACTTAAAAAAAATATAAATTTATATAAAATATGTTTTTATTTTATTTTAAGGTCTGTTAATACCTGGAGAGGTCCTCATATAAGGACGAAACGTTGTATTTATTAATGAAGAGTTTGCAATTTCTTCAGTAAATAATTTATTCTGACTTATTTCATCATTAATATTTATATGATAATTTCGTAGTTTTCGATACGGAATGTAAATTTTTAAGACTGACTCCATGCGAGTGGTTTTACGCAAACCCGTCACATTCCCCAATACGCAGATTGGCAATGAAAGACGTACAACTTTTTCAAAATGAGGGAAAAAAAACTTTCGCCATTAAATACGATACGCCTAAATCTAGTATATTTTGTTTGTGACAAAGCCAATCAACAAATTTGCAAAAGATCTAAATTATTTGTAACGAAGACATTAAAAGTTTATTCTGATTAATTAATATCCACATTAGAGATTAGTTTTCTGCAGTCAGTTGAATGTTCATTTCATGCAAGTTATTCACTTCGAAATAATGTTTTATTGCCTTTTCTGTTATATTTTATGTGCAGACACTGATGAAATTTCTCCATTTGGTCTTGAGAATGAACGGCAATTAAGATTCATTTAGGGTGCGTCAATAAATTGAGTTATAATGTGACATGACACTTGGAGTCACTATTTTTGTTCAATTTAAATCTAGAAGTTCTGAAAAATATCTTTACAAACCAGATTTTAATTTTTTTCTACAATTTTTTAACTATACGAGCAACAGTTTTCTTGAACGCTCGTGTTATGAAGTGCAGACATATCATCTCAATTTATATCTCTTACTAGCTGGATGCCCGGCGTTGCCCGAGATGTCATTTATCTATAACCCCCGATATGACTCCAATTTCGGCTGCTTTTGCGCAATTTTTATGTAACGCTACTCGAACCCTAATCATTATAATTAACTCTGAAAAATATTTCTTCAACGCAAATATCTGCCGTGTTTGCATGTTCCAAAATTTGCACCCCGCTACCCCTGCATCTGAGGGGTAAATGCCAATTTGAATGTCGTAACTAAACACAGTGACTTCCATAACCTTTTATTTGACTCCAATCTCGGTTGTATTCGCGTTATTTTACTGTAAAGCATCTCCACCCCAAACCCGAAGGGTGTCCTTTTCACAGGGCGTAGGGGATGAAAATTGTATTCAGATAACATTGGTAGAAACACTATCAATATATTTGACCCCTAAAAATATTTATCCGACTCAAATATCGGCTGTTTTAGTATGTTTAAATATTTCCACCCCCGCTTCTGGGGGTGGAAGACGCGTCTCACCCCGACAGTGTTTGTTTCCTGGTCAAAAAGAACACGTGTACGAAATTTGGTGAAAATTTCTCGACTGGTGTAGATTTGTATTTTATTTCGAAAACGTTTGTATGGGAAATAGAAAAGGGCTGTTTTTAGGGTTTTCCCGGAAATTATTCGATTTTTTCTCGCCTTTTAAACCTTCCCTAGACCTCCACGAACATTTCAAGACTAAGATAAGATAAATCCGTTCAGCCGTTCTCGAGTTTTAGTGAGACTAACGAACAGCAATTCATTTATATATATATATATATATATATATAGATAAATAAGCACTTGTATGTCATTATTTAGTGTGATGGTATGTTTTGTATGTTTGAGCCAGTTAGTCTGTATAAATATTGACTCGTCTCCTTACGAGCGTCACGTCCCGAGTTCGATTTAAAAATAGCGTAATCTATCTCAGAGGCTTGAGCTTCCAGATAGCTCCAACCCTTGCCCATTTATTTTCAGGTGGCACTGCCCCGGTCCCTAAGCCATAATATTTGCCTCAGGTTCCCTAAACACGGCAGGATTCCTCTGGATTTCCGCTGCACTCTCATGCAATTAAATTGCGTTAGTTGAAAACTATCCCACCGCCTTATCCTTCGGTGAAATAGTCCTTCCAAATAAATTACTGCGAATATTTAGGACAAAAATTTACGCTCAAAAAGTTCCGCAGAGATGTTAGGAAGTACAAAACTGAAACCATTTTTCACCAACCACAACACTGCAGTAAAATAATGGATACTGGACCTCAGATAAAAAAATAATTTGGGATGGAACTGGATTCATGGAATTAAATCCATTGTAAAAACAAAGAAGCATTTTTTGGTTGATTTTTAATATACGATACGTGCGAAATATAGCCTATATAAGGAATCGAATCATTTGTAACTTATTTCTGATAACAACTAAAATATGTTTTTGAATTTGTTTAGTTTTGGCGAATTTATTGATCGTGTGATAAATCACAATTTGTACAAATACGGCAAGACGACGTTCCTTCTACTCCAACCTACAAAATACAAATCTTTAACAACGTCGTTTCTTCCGTTTCATGTACGTTTCTTATGAAGTGAAACACTTACTCGTATTTTCGCTGCTGTATTTAGTTTAATATAATTTATTTTCATGTTAAAAAAAACTAGATAATTGAATTGCCTCTGACTGAGTAACACTTGAAGACGGATATTATGAATACGAATAATTTAAAAAAACATCACTTTTAATAATGCAAAATAAGCCAAATTATATTAATTCGCTACATTATAAATAATGTAAAAGCTGAATATCTTTAATAATGGTTTTAATTTCATATTGGAGGGTGAACTCGCAATTACTGTAATTTATCGACAAAAGTGACATTTCAGAAACAAACAAAAACCTGACGGGCCAGAAATTTTGGGAAAATGAGAAAATCGTGCTATTGAATATGTGTTTATCAGGAAAAGAACTATATAAATGGCCTTAAAGTAGTATAGATAATTTATTCTCTGATTAAGTGCAAGTGAAGGAGGAGGATAATAATAAAACAGTATATTATGTGATGAATCTAGTAGGTTTATTTCGATAAGGAGTGTCCGACTCAACTCTGAAGACAAGCAGAATTGATACTGTTCAAAACGTAGGATCATTCTTTCTTGCTTCTTCCACCCGCTCACAATTTTTCTTCTATTAGAGACAACGGAACGCCCGATAATTTCCTCACTAAATAAAAAGAAAATAATGATGCTGAAATCGGCGGACAATTGCTGAATGTCTCCATCAGTGGCTTCAAACGTAATACATATGAATTGTTTTCCTGTCCTCTGTGATAGCACATTTTCACGTTGGATTGTCAATTGACGTTCCGAACCTTAATGTAAGTTGGGACATAAAAATATATTTGACTGTTATGACTTCAATTTTTTTGAAGACTGCGTTTATTATATATAAAATAATCTAAACTCTCATGAGAAACGAAAAATAGTCGAGGATATTTATGGGCCATATACCAGAGGATCTCATCTAAAACAAGAGCTTTACTCTAGTGACGGCATACGGGACGGAACGCCAGAAGTTGGAACCCTGGGGTTGTTCCTGTCAAGTAGGTCTAGACGTGAAATTCCGGATCTCTGGTCTCCTTTCGTTCTCTCTCCGACCTCCACACATCATCTTTGTGCCAACTGCAGTTCCATACACCAGGTTCCATATATACTTCTACTTCGTTCTGATAACCTTATGCCACACACAAAATTTTCATTCCTCCTTCAACCCGCATACAATCAAAATTTTAATTCTGGTCCAAGTCTGCCCTCTTCTTCCCTCTCCCAACAAATCCAACCAATCGTCGTCACCAGTTGGTCTTTGTTCAAGGTCAATGCCTGCTTGGTTTTCACATGGTGACTACATGTCTGGGGTCTAATCTCCCTTTCAATATTGCGAACACAGTCGGACCCTAATATCTATACCTAGGAATTCCGTTTGCTGAAGCCAATTTCCACCACGTGCTGCATAAATTGAAGTTTAAACGAAAAAAAAATTAATAAACCAAAACACGTGAGTTACAATGTCATGGCTTCCTACCGACGTATATTAGAACTTTTCGCAATATGTTATATTTGCTGATTTAAAGAACGGATGACCCGTCTACGTTTAGCGCTATCAAAATAAGAGAAATATTGAGGACACACGACGGAATAACACCTCGATGGCCTTCAAGGTTCCTATTTTTTAATAGTATATGACTGCGCTGAAGTATAGTAGTATTCAGGAAGAGTAATGCTTTACGTTTTACCAAATTGTCGCTCCTCGTGTGAACCGGAAATCCGGATATTGATACCGTTCCAACGATCGCGGCAATGACTACGTCAATCGTTCTGAAATCGCAAATACTTGAACCTGACCCCAACGCACGGTTCGTAGCAAGGGACGATTGCGTTGTTCACTTTCTGGGGTGCGTATAGGGAAGAAGCTTGACTCAGGATTCAGATGTTATCGATCCTGACACCCCACGAGCCACCAATACCACTTGTGTGTCTTAGGGGCGCAAACATGGAGCATTGCCAGGTGACGGTGAAATCCCATCCCAAACCTGAGATCTTCTAACACTCGTGACGTTTCTACTTCATGAGCACATGAACCAGTACAACTTTAGGGGGGAAATTTGAAGAAGTGTATTGCATGTTTCGTAATCAGGACGATCCAATATTTGCACGTACGAGGGTTGTACTGTTAGTCACGTTATTGACAAAGTCATCACCAAACGCTAACACGCTAATCGATTATTTATATTTACAAAGTTTCAGACTGTATAACTGGGCATTTACAATTTATTTCATCAACCGATAACAACCCTATACCATTCTCTACCCAACACTCCAAACCTTTACACCCATTTCATCTTCCACCCCAAACCCGTCAAGAACTCAAGGGCTGGAAAGTCACTGGGCTCTTTTCTTACACAAGCCAACGTGTGAATTATTTACCATATTTATTGTAAATTTAGTAAGCAAACTGTATAATCGAAAGATGAAAGTTTTTAAGAATAAAAAATATATTTCAACACCTAAACGTTGTCACCCTATATTTTGCAACAAAGACAGTAGCTATCGATTCTTAGGAAACATTGCAAAAAGATTACAACATTCCACATTAGATCAACACTGAAAATATATATTCAAGTCTATTGTATGCATTTTTTTAATGTGTGTTTTTAAGATTCCGAGAAACGAGGCATTCGCTCATATAAAACAACCTTAAAAGCGCAGAAAGGAAAGAAAATCAAGTGTCTCGTTTCTGAAAATCGAGGGAAACTCCTAATATTTCATACAGTACTTCTCTACTTCTCTACTGTATTTATATGGATTAGATTATTCTATACTTACGAACGGCTACCCATTTAATGGCAGTTATAGCGTTTTATCACTGCTTAAAGAAACCTAATAATTCGATAGCTTTTCTTGCGACACATGTCCACGGTTTGGAGTGATCCTGTATTATAAGAATGTTAGAATGATTTATTTTCTTAAATTTTGATGGAAAGAGCAACGATTTTATTAGAAGGTAAGCTGCATTTGAAGTTAGCAAGGAGTCAGTGCACTACGTGAGTCTGTAAACAGGATTATCAGTTGTTGCGTCATCTATATACATCCTATGTACTTAGTGTATCGGAGATAACCCGTAATTGAAAATGGTGTCATAATCAACAACAAAAAAGAGGAACTGCGTCATTTCTTCCTCCACATTTATACTGTTGTATATAAAATATTTAACAATCTATGGATATTAGTGTATCAAACTGTCCTTGATATATGACAAGTACTTAAACGATAAACGTCACGTTGAAGATAATTCACTAGGCCCCTATAAATAGCTCGCGATGATATTAATCGAGCAGCAGTTAAGAAATAATACTTCTCCATTTTAAAAATGAAGTATCTCATAATGAATGAAGCATTGAGAAAATCGGACTCTCTCCCTCCTAATAGAAAGAAATTAGACGCAATTTATTATTCGAAAGGTTTTACCGAAGATGCTCCAGAGCAGTTTCATTTATCTCTTGAAGGGGCATGGAATGAAATAATTACGATAAAACTCCAGAAATTTTGGGGAGGACGAAATTAGGATGTACTGATTTGAAGACCGGTTGGTATAAAATAATATTTGGAAGGCAAACCAATTGGGAAATGTAACATGCAGTATTGAGACCGGAAGAAGTTAATTGTTTGATTGTCAATAAAACTAGAACTGAACATGTCAAGAAATGAATGAAAGAAATTAACGACCTTTTATCTGAAAAAGTCGTTAATTTCTTTAATTTATAATATCAACAAAACAGACTAAAATATAAATGCTATTTTATAACAAAAATATATCAAATTATGTATGAATTTTCAAGTCCCAATTAAAGTTTAGAAATTATATTATTGGGGCAAAGAGTTTTCGATTACCGGAAATTTGGAAAAACATTTTATTGGATATTAATAGACGATTTTTAACGACTCAAATGACAGCATTTTTTACAATCGACGTTTCAGTAGATCGTCGGTCCAGGAACAGTGTATGAATCTTCAATTAAACACGACTGTTATATATATATATGTTATATATATATACAACATATATATACACAACATATATATATAAATATATATACAACATATATATACACAACACACATATATATATATATATATATATACAACATATATATATATATATACATATATATATATAACAAATATATACAACATATATATATATACAACATATATATATACAACATATATATATATAACATATATATATATATATATATATATATATATATATATATATATATATATAAAACCATTTTTTTTCACAAGAATAGTTCCCATTCCTCTGAAGTAATCTTCGCACATATGAAACGTTTTTGATCAATATTCTTGTGTTCCAATCAGAAAGATATCGGTTCCTGTTGAAGGGAATATTTTCGACTGTGAACAGACCGGTAAGCGAGAAACATTTATTAAAACGAGGCGCACGGATTATTGTCTGACGAGATTTAGTATGGTCCAACTCACTGGGTGTTTTGATCAGCATAGTAATAGTTTGCTGGCGGCTGTTTCTGTGTTCAATATTCATTGACGTCTCCCTCCCTCGCCGCCGGAATATTCACGTATCTCTGCGGTTCACGACAGAAGCTGCTGATTCTTGTCATGAACGGACGAAGAAAACGGAAAATAAACAGTCATTTGACAGGTGTCACGATATTATACGTCAGCGTTCCTCGTGATATTTTCAGAAAAAAAAATGAGCCTATGTGGTGAGTCCAGAACCGCAAGTTGTTACGCGCATCCTGAGTATGACGCCATTTCCGCCATCGTCAAAGAATTCTCATTAAGCCGAAGGGAAACCTTGAGTCAGTTGAATAACGTCTTCTTATAATCGTGATCTTGACACTACTTCACGACTCCAGTATTTTATGGTTTTTATATTTAAAATATTAGTTGTAGCTATGTCGTCCTATGTTCAAGTAATGAAAGCAAATAATGTAGAAGGGAAATTTAAAGAAAAGTTCACAGATCTAATATTTTCTTATTTCATCTGCCTTAAAACACGGGATCGATGATTAATATTGGCGTGAACTTGTCAATAACAATTAAATGTTTGGTTCAATTTTTTAAAAACGACTTAAGAAAGTACCAGGTTGGTTCATTTTACATCAGAAAATAACAACGCTGCGGCAAATCACGCGACTTCCTAGGAATACAGATTGACAATAAATTAAAGTATTGATTTTTGACAGCAAACTTTGTTCCGTACTTTACTCCCCGTGCGTTGAGAAAATAAAAAAAATATTCTTGGTACCCTAAAAGACATAAAAATATCCCTACTCGGTACCTTAATACCGTAAAAAAATACACGCACTACCTTTAGAGTTAATTATAGTTCCGGTGCCCTAATCAACTCAAAATTTCTTCACATACCTTGAGTGTGTCAAAAATACACTGGTACCTTTAGCGAGACACAAATAAACCCGGTATCTTATGGGGGTCAAAAATATTTTCATTAGATGAAGAGAATAAGACATATTCCCTTTAGACTATGAAGGACAAAATTGCTTCTGTTACCTTGAGTGTGTCAAATGTACTCTCGGTACCGTAATAACGTGATAAATATTCCCGGTACCAAAAAAGTGTCTAAAATCCTGGCACGTTAAGAAGTTCCAAAATATCTCGGTACTTAAAGAGTAAAAAATACTACCTCTAATTTTGAATGTCTTCTAAATACCACCCCATCATCTCTATAGGTGACAGGGGTGTTTTACCGACCCAGTGTTTTCTTCGTATCGTACAAAATTTGGTATAATGCTGTCCACGTGTTTAAGATTGTTTGCAGAACATTATTTTCCCCTTCCATCCCCACTCCTAAGGTCGAAGTACAATTTAACCGGTAAGTTGAATGTCGTAATTAAACTCAGCGACTTCAATAACCCAGGATTCGTCACCAATCTCGGTTGTTTTCGCGTTATTTTACGTTACGCACCTTCACCCCTACCCGTAAGGATAATTTCATGCCTCCTACGCCAAAAAGGGTACAAATTATTCACAAACAACATCGTCCGAAAAGGTATCAATCTAATTGACCCCGAAAAATATTTATTCCAAGTTTCAGCATGATTCAAAATCCGCCCCCCTGTCCCCGAGTACCCCCACAGTGTTTTTTCTGGTTCGAAAGGAACATGTGTACAAAATTTGGTCGAAACTGCTCCCCGCCAAGGCATTGTCAAGGGGAGGAAACTGCTCTCGTAGATTCGAAATATTGAAAATGAAAAACACAGCTATAGGAATTATGTATGGTTTAGTTTGTGCAGGAATTTACGTATCTATATACTAGTTGTTTTAGCATGAGACGAAAATTCAGAGTTAGTTTCTGATTTTGGTAAGTAATTACTTATTTAAATAGGTATGCATAACTCATAATTTTATGACGTTTCAATCAAAGTTTTATAACATTTAACATTATTAATTTTTATCAGAGAACAATCGACGAGGGTGGCAGCTTCTCCATGATTTCAAAATACAGTTTCGTAGCTATACGTATGGCAAACTCTTGATATTTGGTGGTTTTCTTCAGTATTAAATATTTAGAGGATATGACTTGAAGTTTTCCTCGACTTGGATAAGCGAGACGCGTAGTTTGTTTTACTTTATTCGCCTGAAGATCGTTTTATCTGAGCGAATACCACATTCCTCCAAGTAACAAAAACGTCATTTACTCCGCTTGCGTCATATTTAAATGGTCTACATATTTGTTTTTTTGTGGTGATATAAAGCAAAATGATGCAATATTATGCCCTGTGATTTTATCCGCAATGACTAATGTCTTTGTTGCGAAATAACGATCTATTACGTTAGATCCAGACATAAAGGAATAGCTTTGCATACTCGCAAATATTTTTCTTGGACTGAATGTGCGTCTGTAAAGACTGAATGATCACATCCTCATGGTCTCCAAAGTGTATGTACTGGTATTTCTAAGTTCGGTTGAGATAAACCAATAAACTTTTGAGCGTTATGAATGGAGACTTCCGTTTGGAGAACAACGACGCTTGTGTAGCGGCGTTTCATCCTCAGCTCTGGTGATCGATAAACGTACGTGGCTTTGATATGGCATGTGGAAATTACGTACATTCAATATTTTATACTGTAAGAGCAGCAGCACTGAGCCGTAGAGGAGAGATCAATGAAGCAACTTATCATGGAGCAGTTTCGAAGTTTGAATAAATATTCTAATGTAAGACCAACAATAACCCGAATAAAACTAATCAAACTAAATACATAACATTTCAAGCTGTGTGTATTAAGAAAGTAGAGCACAGAAATTTAGAATCCAACAAATAGGAAAACATTTGGTCCTAGTATTAATTCCACACTAATGGAAATTTTTGTGGGCAATACATAAAAAAAATTATAACTCTGGAAATATTGCACTGTAGTTTCAAATTTGTTGAAAATGGAACCAATAAATTTATGAACTTTCAAACTTATTCAACTAGTTATAATTACAGCAGTTCATTCATTACAATAGAAACTAAAATTACAATTCCTGCAGGGAAACGTGTACCTTTTATTTCATACAACACTTACAGCCACCAGATCGTACATACAGTGGGTTATTTTTCGACATAGTCTCCATATCGTTTTAGCCACTTGTCACTACGCGGGTTGAGTTTGCGTATACCCTAATGGTAAAAATACTGTACTTGCGTTGTCGCGAAGTGTTTCACCTCCTCATCCGAAGCAAATTGTCTGCCTCCAAGGAGGAATAAAAAAGATGAAGGTCTCTCCAAGGGCGTCATCTTCCTTCACGATAACGCGGGGCCTCATAACCCAGGTGACTATCAGTTTCGCTCGGACATCATCGACCACCTTCCTTACGCCTCGGAAATCATCGACCACCCTTCCTACATCCCGGACCTCACTGTGAGCGACTTTCACCTTATTCCTCAATCCTACTTGTACAAGTGCATTCGTCCAGTTAGCTGTGTATACTTAGAGAACGTTTACAACGAGTGGAATTAAATCGAAGAAACAAATGCAATGAATCAATAGAAAATGACCAGCGGTATAAATGATCTTAAATCAATTTCGGCGATTTACTATAATATTTAGACGATTTATTTATTATAGCGTCTTAATGTCTATTTCTGAACCTTCGTTTTTGTAATGAATTATCTTAAACGTATGTAATAATAGAAACACTTCCCATATACTGTATGATTTCTGTCATCAAATTTAAAATAACAGAATGCTTATGACATAAGTCGAAAGCATTCTATCTCGATTTATAAATAAATTGGAGATTGTGTAAAAGGTTTTTTTATCACTACTAAATATCATAAACATTCCAATACTACTTAATCAAAAGCTAGAATCGAAACTGGATTGTCTTACAAGCGTATTTTACAACGGTGCCATGAATTACAAGAAAACATTTTGCTAGTTGCACAACAAAATGTTAAACTCAAGAACCATTGGGTCTTAGTATTTACGACTAATAGGTGGAGGAGCTATAATATAGGCATATGGAAAGAATTGTGAAACGATCTAATTTCTCGTTATCTCAGTTTATTATGGAATGCTTTTTTCTAATGTCTATAATTTCTATGGTATATAAGGGGAGGAACCACATCGTTTATGTCTATCAGGCAATCTGTTTCTCAAAAAAGAAATACATAAGTCTACCACTTTAGAATGCTCAACCATAAATTAATCGAGAATTGTGTATCGAAAATTTTAAAGAAGTTTTATCACATTTCAATATCTCAGGTACGTAAAGATGAAGTCAAGGGGCTAACACGATTTGTGCCAAACAGAAGAAAGCTGAAATAACGGGGCGAAACTTCGCAATTGAATTCCCGAAAACCGTCAATAAAAAGTAATATATAAAATAAGATATATTTAACGACCAATAACAGACATTTTTATTATTCAAGTAATTTTTTTATTCATATTAAAATTTTAATTTAACAGCCAACCCAACAAGTAATCTTCATAGCCAGGCAGATAGACAAACTTTTCACCTGAAGAGGCTGCAAATACGTACAGAAACGTTATTGTGCTGTTTAATTAAAATTTAATGATAAATATTTTTTTTGAATTAACTTAAAGAATGGATTCCTCATAATGAGAGAATAAAAAATGTGTATTTCAACATGGGCACTAATTTATTGTTGACTTTGCAAGCTCTGGAAGTCGTTGACTACAGTATCTAATCAGCCAATTTTAGAAATACTTCGAATTGGCGGGAGATGGCACTCAGCCTTGCAATACCGTCCTTGAAGCGAACAACTGCGTCGTTTATGATCGTTTATGCTTTCTGAGCACGTCCATTTGCAGGTGAGCATACTTGCGCGTCCGCCTGTCAGTATAACTTATCATCCCTGGCGACAATCGGTATAGTTCCACTTACTATTTGGTTGACTCGAAAAGGTTGGAGAAGGATAGCGAGGTGAAAAGATTGCGTTGAGAAATGTAAATGAATCAATGTGTGCTTCATTGTTTTTCAAGTACTTATTAACACACCTCGTATTTGTTTCTTCGTTTTTTTAATTTTTTTATTATATTGATGTATTAGTATTAAATCATATCCTATAAATTCATTAACATTTGTTGGAATTTCCCATATTTTTAACAAGAGTTATATTTTTATATAATTGAAGTTCTAAAAATTCAGTTATCGAATATAAGTGTGGGTAAGCTATAACTTAGATAGTTGTTCTTTGAATTTAGTTTTATTACCTTATAAGCTATTTAAAGTTGTCTGGGAGCTTCTTAAATATGTTAATACTATTATTACGTATTCCTCTCTGTGTAATTGAAAGTGAGTTACCAGGTTTGTAAAATTATATATTAGCAGAATGTAGGAGATAAATTCTTCGGATACAGAGTAATTTTTATTACTGATTGAAGGTTACCACATTTTGGCGTACGTTTAATTTATGCTGGCTCTATTTCGGTCACCAGATCCGTATTATTCAGGCAGATGTCCTTTAGGGTCGAAGAAGCCTTTAGCCTTTCTATGTCTACCACCTGCATCGTAATGCACACCTCCCAGGAATTTCCTCCGAAAGAAATTTGAATTCTTTCATTTAACACCAATTTTTACTTAAAATAACAGATTTAAAAATTTCAATTAGAAATATCTGGATGTAACAAAAGGAGGAATATAGAAGGATAAAGTTTAAATAGAAGCAATATTAGTCAAATAATTTAATTTTAAAAACATTAAAAAAATCTCTGTGTAGTTGCAACATCAGTAATCATGCTAGACCTAATAACTATCACTCTCTTCCTCAGCTGTAAATACATTTCCTCCAATTATCGCCTTCTGCCCACAAACTCTTATGTCTGCATTAAATCACGGATTGGAACATTTTCCCCTTCTCAACTTTTTGGGAAACAATAAAGTTTTTTACGCGTAAATGAGGTGTCTTTTACTATGGAATCGGTCTCGCTGAACACGAATCTGGTCTTGAATTTTACCACACATTTGTGGGTGCAAAAAACCTCAATAAGCAGTTCTCAAACCATTTTTTCTAGCCACGTAACTACCATTTTATGTATCGAAATACCACCTGGTTCTACACATGATGAAATCCGTAATTTCCCTCACGACTTCAAAAATACCTGTTCACCCTTATCCCAAAATATTCCGCTTTTCCACAAGTTAACATAATATTTTGCAATAATCGTAGTAAATCTCAATCACGAGTAAATTTAATCACTACGGTTTTTATGTCATCGAACAATGTGAACACTATTGCTATCTACCACAGGTTATCAACTCCGGAATATATATTGTACATATACTATTCTAACTGGACATTTTTTTTTTGGAAATGCACAAACTATCGTGCATTATCGCCAGGACACGCCAAACGTGGTACGAAAAGAAAAGAAAAAGAAAATGTAAGTGGACTGTGCCCTGCCATTGACGGGGAAGGCGAAGGCGATCGATTCGTACGCACGCGACTGTAGTAAACTAATTCACCCTTCCCCACACAAGCACGCACCCTAGGGCCAGTGGCCAGACGTGAAGAGTGGTCACAAACCAGCATAACTGCGTCGCTCACAGTCATGCCTGCTTCACAATAATGATAAGAAAATTCCTGTCAATCCCAGAAATAATGACGATTATGGGAGAAAATTGACAAACGGAAGTCCTGTAGAGTTTTTTCCATCCAGATAGTTTAATATATATATATATATATAGCTCGGTGCCCGGGCTTGCCAGTGTACTTATTTATATTAACCCGAAAAATATTTAATTCTATATTAATTTTTAGCCAAGAAGCGATTTAACCTAAATAAAAATGTTCCTAGTTCAGTACACACTTTCGACCGATAGTGCATTAATTTAACAGCTATAAAATACATTGAATTTTATTGCATCAATCCCAACAAACATACCTCCGAATTTCTTCTTAAATATACTCCTTGAGTATTGCAGGATATAATTGTCCCTCAGTCTTCAGACATTGCGAAAGATTAAATTTATTATATTGTTAACAACATTCATAATGTAAACAAATAGTCGCCATATTCGAGTCACTTAATGTACCATGAAAATTAACTTACATTTCCCGCAAGGATCGTAAAGTATTTCGTATTGTTTTTTATCATCATTCGATGGAGTATTGCTGGATATACTTTTTATTCAATAAAAATATTTCTACTTCACTTAATTATGAAATAAATTACTATTTTGTTTTTGCGCAGTAATGTATTTCTGTGACGTCACGGTCTCTTGGCGCGCAGTAAGTTTAACACAAAATGATGACATTTTTTAATTATAATTATTTCCACCTTTATGCTACGGGTTTCACAGCCTCACAGTACCGTTTCTCGTGATTTGAAGAATATCTGTACCAATTGTTGTTGCAATATGTCCACGCGTTTAAATCTGTATAGATAGCAACCTAACTGCATACATACAAATATACATACTTTTTGTATATATATATATATATATATATATATATATTCATTTTGATATCTTCATTTTTATATAGCAAGTCTAGTTGCCTCTAAATGACAATCAGTCTCCCAGAAAGCGTATAAGAAATTACGTAACTAATACAGGAAGATTTTAATTATATTAGTATTTGTTGTGTTTTGTTCTTGTCCGGCTGCAATTGTACTGACATCAGGAATAAATGTATGATACCATTGAATACATTCACCAGAGTTTCATTCCTTACGGCATCATTACGTTGAATAAATTCACTTTCCTTAAGATCTTCTGGAGCGATAATGCCATATATAGACATAAACAGAAAATAATCCCAACCTAATTCGAGTTTGTATATACCGTCAAGCAATTACGAGAACGCGTCAACTTCTCGGACTCGTATTCCCTACTTCAATCAAGGATGACCTTCACCTGTTAATTGAATTGCGTCCAAGTGTCTATCCATTGCGAATTCAACAATTTAAGACGGTTCTTATAAGAGCTGACTTAACAGTTTTTTACGTTTAGATTGGTATATGAAATGCCCGTTTCGTTCGACGTAACTTCAAAGTGTTGTTGAGCATAATTTGCAGGCTTGCAGACTAGAACGAGTCTCGATGAGTCTACAAAAGCGGGAAACTGTCGTGCTCTATCTTCCCGGCGACACCTCTTTGCGACATCCGAAGAAAGAAAGACAGACAGACAGAGGTCACGAACGCGCATTCAACACGGTATTAAATGAGTTAGCGACCATGTGATTGTAGATTACGCAAAATTGGAAATAATTAACTATTATTTTTACTTTGAAAACGGATATGTTGTTGGAATAATAGAAGAGACCGTTTCCGGATTAAAATTTAGGCTAAATAAAACCAAAAGAAAAACGTAACACATAACAACGTTACTGTCTGGATGGAGATTCAAATGCAGATCCGCATGGTTATGTTGGTGAAAGGTTGAAAAAAATACTATCTAATATACATTTAATATAGCCTAGAACTGATATACAATCATATAACAATGAATAAAAATTTTGTTGGACACTGGTCCTCGCGGATTGTACGTTTGGATCAATGTCAACTAAACCAGAACACTAAAACACCCACGTAAAAGATAACCGATTTCAAATAAGAGTAATAGTACAACACTTATTAAAATACAACATTATTCATACACCGAAACAATCAATTTCCCCGGATATATTTAATTTGCAAGGTCGGATCTCGGGCACTTATAAGAGTATTTGGATATACAGGGTGTAGCGAAAGACGACAGCAAAATTTCGGGATTGTATTTCTCATGTTGAGATAAGGGATAAGTGTATTACAACATGGGTCCGGAAATGCATAATTACAGAGCTATCCGAACTTCCGCATCTGATCGGTTTGTATGAAGTTCAACGGACTACTTGGAGCGGTCTGTTCACACATCAGACGTTCAGAGCGGCCTCCTTGTTTCCTCATGTAACAATTGTAACCACAGTCTCGCATTTTAGTCCAGATAACAAGGCATTTCGTAATGCAATAGTATTAATAAAAGTTCATATTACTCTGTAATTATGCATTTCCGGAACCATGTTGTACAACACTTATCTTCTCTCAAAAAGGTGAATCCATTCCTGAAATTTTTTCGTCACGTTTTGTTACACCCTGTGTAATACTCAAATAGTACTAATTTTCGGGATTTTGTTTAAACATTTATCGCTGGCTTCTGTTAGGTCGATCATCATCAATAAATATTGGTCAGTAAATATGTTATTACAAAATATTATAAAAACCTAATGTGTATACCAAAATAACTTCACTTGTTGCTTTCACCCCAGTCCAACTAACCAAAGTGTTTACACATCGTGATATGCAGCGAGCGGGGTGCGGTCATAAAATGTGATTGATATTTTTAGGCAAGCGGTCAGAAGCGATAAATTTCAAATTAATGTTGCCATACCTCACTCTTTATATCACCGCGGTACTACATTTATACTTCAAGCAGCCTATTATTTCCACAATTTGGTTCCAAAGTTATGTGTGTCGCTTTGAATAAATTCCCCGACAGTTTGAAAAGGTTCAAAACTTTTTCCACATCGGGAACCGGTAATGATAAATGAGATAATAATCTGCAGTGAGTTAAACATTGACTTGCAATACCGATGTCCAGATTTTTTTGTGCTAATATAGGTTGGGCCGTGGAGAAGATCGCCTTTGAAATAATTACTTTGAATTTTTTTGTGTGTTAATGTAAACATTCGGGAATATAATTTCTCAAAATAACAACACCCAGGAGCGGTCTTCAAATCTGCCACCTTTCTTGTGGAATTCGTCTGGAACATTCTCTTTCAAATGGACTGTCGTGGCTGGTTTGTTATTTTAAAAGTAACTTTCTCAAGTAGCCCCAGAGAGAAACGTCGGGAACAATAAAGTCAGGGTTCCTTATAAGTGAGTTTTCTTACAAACATTTCGTTTACGACATCATAAATTAGTTACATATGGCGCGATCTCGTTGAAACAATGCCCTCTTTGATGTAGCCTTCAAAATCGAGCAATGCCAAATATATGTCACATTTCCAGACTATATGTGCGTAACATGAAATGACTGCCCATGTTCTAACTTTCGGAAAATGTGAAGTCTTTACACGTTTTGATTTCGGTTTTCCTGGGCCTAAAACCTATCATTTTATTTAATAATAAATATTTGTTAAAATATTTTATAAAGAGCGTAATTTTTCCCGACGTATATTCTGTATAAAGAGTTCTCGGGTTTCCGGTCGGGTAACGTGATTTGAGCACAACGTTTCCATGGCTGACACCGCCATCTTCGTCAGGTGAAATGTTGTCGAGATTCTGGAAGGGTGCGTTATTGATTGGCTTGACGGAGTATATAACACACGGAGTATATAGCACACACTTCCCGAATCTCGACAACAGTTCACCTGACAAAGATGGCGGTGTCAGCCATGGAAACGTTGTGCCCAAATCACGTTACCCGACCGGAAACCCAAGAACTCTTTATACAAAATATTTTTTATTTGTTAAATTGACTAAGCCAACATTTTCAATTCACTTTGTCATGATACCGAAAAAAATTCAGGTTATGCGGTTTAAATTAATTCCTGGAACAATTGAACAATATAAAGGTGCAGTTTGAGGCCTTTTTTAAAAATACGCCGCCAAAGTGTGAGTGTCATTTCAGCTCAGGTGATCTCTTGTGACTTCCAGGAACCAGTCACATCGAAGCTCCAACTTCACTGGTTCCTCAGTTCTTTATATTAGACGTCCCACGTGCTTAGCAAACTCTTTTCCCGCTATCGGAAGGGCGTGGGACAAGTACCCAATGCCCGATCTACCTGATGCAGGTTTTTCTAGGGTTTTCCCTGCATTACTTTTAGGCGAATGCCGGGTAGGATCCTTATACTATAACCCGGGGGCACTAGTTAACCCTTGGCTACCTTCCTATGCTATTAAAGCGGAGTTGCCACCATGTGGATTATCTTTATGTAGCCTGTTATCCTAAAAAATAAAGCTTGAGATTGAGAGTGGAACCTTAATTTTATGACCCACGGCGGAATTACATTTTCACCAGGACAGTGAATCAGGTAAATCAATCTAAACTATGCGTGCATAGACTTCTCAGAAACAGTTAATTTGTGGCAAAAACGTTATCGTTGTTGGAAACGGTCCATCGTTACTGAATTCTCAATGACTTACTATCACATGCGCGTTTCCAACCAGCGGTGATTTCAAAACAAAGCATGATAAATGTGTTTAGGAAGAGTGACGGGTATAAAGTGATAAACGCTAACATCATACGCCCAATGATTTCACTAAATGAATATTAGCAGCATACACTACACTAGTTGTTACTTGGTGGATAAATAGCGGCATGGTTGGCAATCGTGGAATGACCTTTTAGCCCAATTAACGAATGTTGTCATCGTGGAGCTGATGGGAAGCAGATGAAAATTATCACTGGATAATAAAGTACTTATTAATCCCATATGGACTTACGCCATACAATTATGAGGATGTACAAAGCCCACCAAAATCAAAAATTAATGCAAAGATTCCAATTTAAAATATTATGCTCCATCACTAACACAACGTGATTTGTGCCGAACTTCACCCTGGACATATCATTCATTACCGGGAAATGAAGAGACTCATGACTGTATTTCGAACGTATCGAAGGACACGATGAATAAATTGGTAGAAAAAATAATACTTCAGAGGTAGAGGGAAACTCAGAAGAATGTGGCCAACGGACCTGATGATCAATACAAATTAAATAAACTAAACCTAACAATGGTATACGAGATATGTCAATGGACAATTACCCAACTCATGCTAAGAACGTGTATACAATTTACTCATTACAATTAGCAGACAAATAAATAAAGATAAAAATCCCTTTGATCATCAAACTATTTGCTGAAAAAATACTCAAAGCGAAAATCTTAGGCTTATCGTAAAAGAATGAAATGCGCTCACCAATTGTGATTGATATTCCGGTGTTTCTGATGTCCATGTGATGATGTCCCTATTTTATTAGGCTTTTGGCCGTTACGGTCATAGAATTCTCCGTCGCGGATGAAACGTTACGACCCTGATCAAACAGTCCAGCGGTCGTTAAACAATTTTAATTGTAAAGAGATTGTGGAATTCTAAAAGACGAATCAAAAGGCAAACCTGCAGTTAGTGTACGATATCTCAGAACAATACCTGGACAGACGCGGATCTACTCACTTCATCCCCGTCTTGGAATGATTATTGACATGCCTTAATCATAGGCTCCTTAATTCTTCAGATGGTTATTCATATGATTTTGCTTTTATCAATGATATCTACTCATCAATGACGGTTTATTTTGTTGCAATCCTTAGACAGGTCATCCTTTATATATTACGAAAGCTTAATACCGATTAGACCACTCTGATTAGTTATACTGCGGAAAGTTCTAAATTCCTTTTGGAGTATTGGAGGAACTTTCCTAGGAAATTATAACGTCGGTGGTTTCTTGTTGCCTTCCAGCGATGAACCAACTGCGTTCCTTCCCCCAAGTCCTACACTAGATCTATTATTGATTATGACGACGCTGAAAGTGAAAACATCACATTTAAACAGCTGTGCTCATGTGATGAGATATTCTACTTTCCAAAAATTAAAATATTATAATTGTATGGTAATGAATGCACATTGTGCATGTGTGACATAATACCGGAGGTCCTACGGGAATTTGTCAGGATATACCAGAGTGTAAAGCATATTCGCATAATCTGTAACATGCAACGGGGGCAAAATCGATGCAGCGTCCTCATCAACATGCATAAACTGAGATAATTGGATCAGTAACCCAGAGTCGATCCTGTCGTGCTATATTGGAATCATTTTTGCATCAAGACGTGACTTTGCATCAGGACATTTCCGAATGCGAAAGGAAACTGCCAGAAATTTTTGTGGATATTGATCACAAAATACGGAGTGTAGCGTACACCAGCATGGTAAAGACACGCACTCATTGTCGGATCTCGTTACGGAAAACGGGAAGTGCGTCTGTCGCACACGCACAGGCACTAACGACGTGCGATCAGGAATGCATCATTACTGCAGTTGTACGTTCATCATTAAATACTCGTACTGCCGTTCCAACGTATATAATGATCCGAACAACTGGTCGAATTATTTAGGAAAATAAATATTGTGAAAGAATAACTGCCACATAAAGACAATACGGTACGCGTATGCTCTATTTTTCTTAACATTACTTTACACGTGGTGTAAATTCACCTCGGATGATTATAGATTAATACCGTGTATATATAATAGTATTCAAACCAAAGATTGAAGTCTTTCCCATTATAATTGTATATATATATATATATATATATATATTGTAATGCCAATTAATTTGGCCATTAATTGTTTGGACGTAAAATTTGAATTGTGTGGGAAATCAATTATAGCGGTCTGATCAAACAAAGCAACAATGAGAGAAGCGAGCTCACTTTGCTTTGTCGAAAAGTCAAAAATGGCGTGTGCGCGCTAAAACTTGGGAGAACTAGGAGTCAGTTTGCGGAAAAACATCGTGAGGAGCAGAACAAGTAATATAACTGTTAGTTAGCGGAGAAAGATTGTTAGGAGCTGATGGCGGAAAGACATTATGAGGAGCAGAACAAGAAATATAATTTAAGCAGAGACTAGACATCGTCAATGTATAACTAGTTAAAGTTGTAAATTAATACGAAGAAAACACGCCGCAACTATTGCAGCGTAAATAATTGAAAAGTAAGAGCAGTTTAAGTCTACAGCCAGGAGCTAAAGAAAAGTTGGTTCGCTCCGAAAGAATAAACAGTTAAAATAAATCGTCAAGGAGGTACATTGCAGTTTACGTCCAATTCAGTAAAAGACTAATAAATCTACGAATCATAGGGTTCCGGTAAGGCGAGCAGACATCAGATAGTTGACATTCAGGAGGATCATCCGAGTTCCTGTGAGCCTATCAGTTTTGACTTCAATAGTGTAAAATCTGTGAGTTGACTTTTAGAATCAGTGTATAATTTTGCAATAGTGTACTTCCGAAACCAAAAAGAATGCTGGTACCAGCTGGACAGACGTAAGTAACAAAACCAAACTAATGATTAATTGTAAACGTAATTAAAAGACAGAGTCAGATTTCGTTCTCTTTTAATTGTCAATCAGAGTTAATTTCTTTACTTTTAATTTATTTCTATCGACATATTGTTTAGGTAAATTGTGAACAGTTATTTAATAAGATTTTTAAATCAATGTTGTTGTGTCCATTATCAAACCCAATGAAGGCCCTGAGAAAGTAATATTTTAAATTGTAATTGTTTTTGAGTTAAATTTACAAAGTGGAAATAAATAAATGATTTTATGTATTAAATTTTATTAATTCTTTTATTTAATTAACGCCATTTATTGGTTATTACAATATATATATATATGTGTGTGTGGGTGGGTGGGTGTGTGTGGGTGTGTGTAATGGTATATATACCAGTGTGAAAACCGAGAACTGTTTATCGAATACTCAAACCACTGATTTTTAAATAATCAGTTGGACGGAAGAATCCATATCATTACTCCTATCTTCAAAACATTTTAAAATTATTAATAACTGATATAATATATTATAATAATATATATTTAAGGACCTTTTCACAGACATTTTTATAATTAGAAAATTATTAGTCAAAACTCTTATTTTACAACACTACGTTTCGGTTCTTTTTTTTACTCCCTTCAAAATGCAGTACGATCGAAAGATTTTTTCAAAATATTTAATTTCCACATATCTTATAATATAATTTTTACATTTTTTTTAGTTATCTGATTTATTAACTAAATAAAATCGTTTTATGTATAATAAGTAAAAACAAACATCTTAATAAGTTTGATGTTCCGTTACTGTGGAAACGAAACAAGTAATCTTCATAGTCAGTCTGAGGATTTGTCAGGCAGCAGCCTGAAGAGGGTACAAATAAATATATATATATATATATATATATATAATATATTTATATATATATATAAATAATATATTTTTAATTATAAAAAGTCTATTAATAGGTAGATAGATATATTATTTTAATTAAAAACTGATATTAAAATAAATGGTATTTATTATATTATGTTCATATCCTTACGCCCAATGGTGATTTATCAGTTACCAATTTGGAAAAAAAAAAACTTTTCAATAAATTTCTCCAAAATGATTTATTAATTTTGAATTTGGTCCCAAATTTCGGCAATTTTCACTTATTTTATTTTATTTTAAATATATATCTACACGTAACTGTCCTGCTGTGAGCTTTTGTGTTCGTCATAATTTATAATTTTCTCTAATCGATCTTTTATTACTCATCCAGTCTCCCAATAGTGGTTGTTACTGTACTCTGTAGTTACTTCACTCCTTTGATCCTAATAAATTGAGACTTCGATATTCTTTCTTCTATTCTTTGGGTGGATCTTCTCCGTTTATAGAATGGATTCAATATTGGAATATTGGAATATAAAGAAATTAATTATAAATATGAATGATCAAATATCTATTTTAACTTTCGCAGTCATTTCCCGTGAATTTGTTATTGGAATAGTTGTAGGGTATCGTCGATATCTTACGGGTGGGGTGAAAATAAGAATATAATTTAATTGGAACTGTACACCTGACAAGTTATAATTCATTATATTAAAATTTTGTTTAAAACAATTTTCTTATGTGCGATTTGTATATACGCTAGAAACTTATATTAATATAAATTATAACTGAATTTAATTGAAATTGTACACATGAAGAGGTCCCAATTAGGAACGAAATATTGTGTTTGTCATATATAGTGTTTTAAATTTTATAATAATTTTTTTCTGCTTAATAGGCTGGTGGTGTTCACATTTGTTGCTCACTAATTTGTTTAGAAGTTACTATATTTTAAGCTGACATGGGATATTTCTTCTTTCATTGTTGCTATGGAACGATAAGGATTCGGTCAGAAAATTCGGGAACGACAGTTTTTTAATACTCAATCTTACAAATGATTTATAATCGTTTTTACGGCACATGTAGTTTTTGACTAAATTAAATACGTAATTAAGAGGAGATGAAGGAATGAAGGTGACTGACTTCGGAGCTCGAAGATGTCGGAAACTTCGGCACAGTGTTCCGTGTGCAGTGTGCAATATAAAAGCCGATGTAGGGTTTATTTTTGAGATTCTATTTTGCAAGTCTGAATTTTGCCACATCCGCGCGTTAGGTGTCGTCGTATCCGCCACACGACTGCCTTTGACGCCTTAGTCGGCACGTCTATTGATCTAAGAGAGAAACGAATGTGATCTGTGTAACAAGTGCGCTCCAGACAGACCCGCCCCCACGCTCCCAGGAATAGTCCCTTGCAGGGCAATTCCGCGCACATCTGCACATGTCTGCAACCGTGTTCTCACGCATCCCAGACAGCTGTCGTCAACTGCACGGCGACGACAGGATTCAGGCCTAATATTAGCCCATCTACACCAACCGTATTAACATTGTCATCTCAGATAATAAATACAGCCAACGGTTGCTGAACGGGTAGTAGACTTTCCGAAGGCGACTGGCAGGCAGGCGTCAGAGCAACTTGCTCCTCGCTTGCTCCCGAGAAATTAGTTCTTTGGGAACATTAATAGCAATAGTAAATCAAACAACGTTACAAATGTAATGAATACTCCATTAAAATAGTTACATGGCTATCGCGGTAGTAATTAAAAAATTAGCGGAGACTTGTATGTGAAACATATCTCAAACAACAAAACATTTCTTCTACTACTAATAAAGATGAAAAAATCTCTCACATTCACAGCAATATAAATAAACAAACACACCGTCAGAAATTTATGTTTATTCACAAAACATTAAATAAACGACGTTTCGTCCTCAATCTAGGACATCTTCATGTTAAATAATTTTGCATATACATCATGCAAAACAATTTAGAGGCAAGGTTCTGCTGCCTTACCTGTTTGAAACAGAAATGAAACTCGTAGGTAAGGACGAAAAGTCGTTAATTTTCCGACTTAAGGCCGTGTATTAGTTTCTTTTTAATACTGAATAAATAAAATAGTCGAAAACAGAATTTTCATATAATTTAATCAATCACGTCGAACGTTGCAGCTGTGCCACCCTCATCAGTCTTGTGAAAACAAAGATGATTGCACGTAAATCAGCTACGAAGATATTAAACTGATTGAAATATAAAATTAATGGACTAAAATAAAAAAAAATTGCATCATGTAGAACCAAATTTTCATGTAATGGCAAAAATTGATTCATAATTCGTAACTTTCCAATTTACAAATCAATCTGTAAAATCAAATCCAGAAAATTCAATTTCCTTGTTTTTTAGTCCGTTAAATTAAACTTTCAATATAGTTTAATATATATCATTATAACAGTCAGAAATATAATGTTTAAGAAATAACATTTTTTTCACATAAAGACATAAACGACGTTTCATCTTAAAATGAGAGCTTCTTCAGGTAATGACAAATAATTAGAAGGGTTTTTAAACAAATATTAAATCATTTACATTTTGAAAACGGGGTGTAGAACATATAGTTATATCTGAAATTAATGAAATCGAAGTATTCAAATCAAATAAAATATCCTTCAAAATTATTTTCCTGACTGATATGACCCTAATTATTGATATTCTTCAAGAAAGACAATTTTCAGTTTACAATTCATTATTTTTGTTCTTACACAAGTCTGATAAAGGTCAACATTAGGACCGAAACGTATAGCGTAATTAAGTTGTAACTTTTAAGAGTCTCTTTTCGGCCATTTTGTCCATTCAGTTACAAATGAGCCGACGGAAATAAATAATTTATTGGGTCATATACCACCAGACTATTATTTGACTGATTCTGAGATGACACCATTAATTTAAATCTCAAAATTCGACAGAATTATCTTACATAGCCTATCTGGATCGGTTTCCGCAATTTCCTGGGCCACTGTCGACATACCACAAAATAGAATCCGTTATCTCTTGCAACATGACAGGATAAGCATATCAAAACTTCAGAACAAAATAGGCGAGTTTAGACGGATCTCATATTTCTGAAAATGTATTCTTCTAATATTTCTGTTAATATTCAAATCCGGACACGACAGCGCCAGCTCAGAAGGACAGGAATTCTGTTCTTATTTTTGTCAGATTTGTTTACGAACTCAGACTGGGGATCCTTGAGTGGCGCATAAATATAAAAGATAATGATAAAATTATGGGTAAGTGACTTTTAGAGAAGGGGAGGTCTAATAATTGGGGCATTTTGCGGCTCTTAGGGCTAAATGGTTGTGACCGACGGAACACTGAAAGGGATCATAACAGATGGACGAGGCAATTAGATTAAATGGAAACGTTTAATTCAATTGATTGAGTGGCTCTCGGAGCGGGAGAACGGCAACAGATGGTGTTTGTTTGGCGAAAGTGGAAAAGCAAAAAACTGTGAAAACAAGGGAAGATTCTGGAGCCGGGATTTAATGAGAAGCTTCATTATCATTTCGTGTGTACGGGAGACGGACGTGTTAGTGGGAGAGACCGGTGGTGCAAGTCCGCAGTGACGGACGCGGGGCCGAGTTAATGTGGCCGAAAACAATTGTTATGAACATATAGGAGTTTGCAAAAAGGAGAGATCATCGGATGCTAGGCCAAGGTAGGTGGCCGAGAGTAATCAGCTGGACATCAGTCGTCAACAGTCGGTGGGAGTTTCATCGTAGAGGTCTGTCTGCCAGCAGAGGTGTTTGAATACGTCGAGAGGCTGACGTAGTCAAGAGGAGGTGGCTGTGATAGCAGAGTGTGAGCGCAGCCTGCTGCATTTCAAGCCTGTATGAAGTGAGTGTGTGGACCAAAGAGCGCGTAAGTTTATTTTTCTGAATTAATAATTGTAAATTGCTAATAAAGGGTAAAAAGGTGTCAGATTACGTTACTTTCGTTTCATTCGTATCAATCGTTTCTTTTCGTTTGAATGATTTCGTTTTTCATTTATTGTAACTCTATTTGTTTAATTGCAACATTTTGTTCCGTTTCCGTATCAACCCAGTAAAGACCTTGAGGGTACCGAGTTCAATTATTTAAAATGTAGTCTAGGTAAATAAAATTGTTTTGATTTATAAAATTCCATCAGATTTGTGTAATTGAAAATTGTGTTTTAATAAATGATAATTGTTTGTTTAAATTGGTAGTTTCATATTTCATTTATTTTATTTGATGTATTACATAAAATGGCTACCACATCGTGGAACAAATTTCATTAATCAAAAATTTATTAGTGTTTATTACAATATATATATATATCCGCGGAATTCCGCAATGAAGAATATTGGACCCGTCAGAGCCTGTTGTATACATAAATGACATTATTCTAAGTATGTACTATAGTAAGCGTCATGTTTGAGGGCGGCTCAGTTTAATGTCGTTTTCTGCAAATGCGCAGCCGATAAGCTTCAGTAAGCGACTACGACTTGACCTCGTTAGATCGTTGTCGTATGTGTAAATATCGCGCGTATCGTGTCAACGTTTGCAGGGAGGAGAGGCAACCCCTTCCTCAATCAGCACCACACACCGCCATTGCTATCGAGTGGTATAGTAATCGTTAAGGTCTTGGAAGGCCACGGACGAATTATTCATTCTTAAAAAATATATGGGTCTAGTCTAACAAATAAGCAGCCGACAGAACTACATTAAATTACTCGTTGCTCTATGAATATTTGTTGCCATTCTTCGTAGCCTTATCTTGGACGGAGAAAAATTTCAACTACTGTTAGTATCGTTATTCACGCGCTATATTTAACACACCTAACGCTATTTTCACGTCAGAAATTTAATCAATTGAAACGTTTTATGCTTACCATCTGTGAGGAGTTCTTCGGCTTTCTGTTGATATCTGCAACTTTGTGACTGGCTGTAAAAAAAAAGGTTAATATATTAGTCATGGTAAACAGGTTTACAATATATAAATTTACGTTATGCATTTAAAATAATAAAATGATTATAGTTTTACTTCCTTGATAAAAATGCCCACAAATTAAAAAATCATTAAAAACTGTACAATTCGATTAACTCTGTATTTTTGAGAAAATACCGGCAATTGCCAAAGCGACCTGAGGAAAACGTAGATAGAGACGAGGAATTGCGGAATATATTGAAATAATATTTTTATTTGCTCACGGAGCGTCTCTTCCTGAATGCAATACGCAATACACCTTTGGTACAGATAGTTTATACAATTACAATGTGTCTAATGAAAAATGCATTTTCTTAGTTCTAATTTGAATATTCACTTGTGTCAATGTGGAATCCATTGCTGAAATGTTGCCGTCGAGTTCTCCTACACCCCTATATTGACCTTTTCAAAATTATCTGTAATTTATATAATTCCATATACATATATATTTATAATTGAAATACTGTCCTTACAACCAGTTTATTTTATTTATTGTGATGTGTTGTATCTGCCACCGGGAAAACTGCATCTGTTGATTAAATACATTTCCAGTATTTAATTTTAAAGTAACATAAATAAGAGCTCACGTGTTATGTCCGGTGAAGGAGTCACATGAAATTTCATTAAATAATTGGCTTATTAAATCTAATTATTAATCATATGAAGCTACACTCTGTGAAGTGGTAGTAACATTTTACGATGCAAGTATTTTTCAGTATTAATTTTTTTTTATATTACACCTAGAATTGTAGAATCGTGTGTTTTATATTTTGTCTTGGACCTCGCTGTTGAGAAGAGTTGTGGCCCATTTCTTAGTGTTTCCGAGGATTTTCCGGGGAAGCAGTGGCTTTCCGAGCATTGTTAAGGATTCTGCGGGTTTTGGAAGCGACTTAAAGAGAGCGAAAGTAGGAGCTGCAGCAGATTTAATCGACCGTGGTGAGCATGGGATTATGTACCAAATATCCTGAGCTTGCAAAAACATGTCGGTTGTGTGTCTGAAGATTCTTAAGCCAAGTCGCAATTGAAAGTCTCGTGAGGAGACAATTCATGCATTGTCACTTATTTGCATACGTAAATGAGTAAAACGCCATAGCCGACTCTCACTATTATTAACACAACCATTGTCCCACGCATAGTATTAAACAATATTATCGTTCAAGTATAAGAAAAAAAAGAGGGCACGGCTGTGAAAGGCATTTCATTACTGTGCTGGATGAAGTCGTCTCCGTTGTCGCATTCGCGAAGGCAACGTGTTAATTTAACACTGAAAACCAATAGAGTAAGAGCATAATATTTTACTTGAGCCGGGGTTACCGGATGTCAAAAGCAAGTGCAAAAGTGGGCGTTTGTGCAGAAGGTCGTCCCCAGTTTTGCATACAAAGGAATCCTGGCCATTGTCGTTGTTGACTTTGTAACATCCCAGGAAGAGAGGTACGAATCACACACGAACCTAAATTCTCGGCACAGAAAAAAAATCTAGGGGGTAAGGTTTATACTTCCAAAACTTGCGAACGGTAGATTCCAACAATTAATTATATTCACATAAGCTGTAAGTCGATATACAAAATGAATTATACTATCTGTTATTTTGGGTACAGTAATTAATAAAGTCATTAAAAATACAGGATTACGCTTCTCTTTTTTTTGTAATACTGACCATACCACAGAATTGTACGTCTGGAGTATATATAGGTTGTCTGAAGAAACATCAATTTATATCCCTTAAATGGAGAAAATTATTTATACAACACTAGAAATCGCTCTCAACTCCGAATAGAAAAACATCGCCTAAGCCTTATTTTAAAATCAAGAATCCGTTATTCCGGGATAAATCTATACAATTACGGAAGAAATAAAAACTTTAGGTATACAAAATTTATTTATAAAGAGTTGTAAATCTCTCTTAATTAATGGAGCATATTACTCGGTGAAAGAGTTCGTAGAAAGGAAGGACAGATTACATCCTCTTCAATAAAATAGTTTGCTGGTATCCTGTCAAGTTATTTTACAATTATAATATTCTAGAATTTAACTGCTGACATTTCTTTTTCATGTTCGACGGGAATCGATGTAAGATCTTCTACTGGAAACTCTGTCAAATCGAAATAGGATATGAATTAAAACACTTATCATTTCTTTAATTACTAATTACTGCCATCTTTAACGTGATTTTAAAAAAATAGATTTTTTTCTAAAGAACAATGTTTGTTTTTTAAACTTTGTATTTGTAATAATTATTCTTTTCATGTGATCTTATATTATGACGTATCCTATTTCCTCGACTGAGGACTATTGGAATTAAGTAATAATAAATAAATAGATATACAATTTTATGTCAAAGGAATTTTAGTCATTTTTAACAATAGAGATTAATAGGACATTTCAAATGTGAAAGCAACACCTTATTGAAAGATTAAATCTATATTTAGGATTCAGAAGTTTGGAAGTCTGAAAGCTTCAATCTATTCCTCTTCATCAATTCATAAAATACTTTGCCGGTATCCTATCAAGTTCTGCTATTATTTTACGATTATAATATTGTAGAATTTTACTATCGACTTATTTCCTTTTTCATGTTCAACGGTAATCGATGTAAGATATTCTACTGGAAACTCCGTCGAAGGGAAATAGAAGATGAATTAAAACACTTATTATTTCTTTAATTACTAATTACTGACATATTTAACGTAGTTTTAAATCATATATTTTTTGGTAAAGTACAATGTTTGTCTATAAACTTTGTATTTGTAATAATTATTCTTTTCATGTAATCTTATATTATGACGTATACTATTTCCTCGACCGAGGAGAAATGAATAATAAATCAAAATCTAAAATGTTTATTGAACAAACGATTTCTTTAAAAAAAATACTATTAGGGGAACGGCGGGTAGTATGGGCCACTTAAGAGAAAAATTAAATTAAAAAAAATATTTGTGGTTCAAATCGGTTATGAGCAATTAAAATCGTTGTTCAACTACATTTCTTTAAGTACTAAAAATATATTACGCAATTAATGAAGCGAACATCACAAGTGTTTACGTTACATGAGGAATATTTAAAAAAAAATAGTCGGGTAGTAAGGGGCACGGCAAAATTATTAGGTTTTTTATATTTAAAAAATATTTTCTTGTTGTTTAATACTCGTATGGTTTTATATAGTTTTACAAGTCATTTAAATTATCATTTATTTACCTTCCAAAGATCACAAAAATAAATAAAACAAGTCGTCAATGCACAGTTCATGTGCCCAACATTCTTAATTTTTACTCTGAATCCTGTTTTCTTCCTAATTTTCCCTGAATATTAAGCATTCCTCATCTACTTTATCTTTAGAAGTGCTTGGTGTAGCATTTTCATAATTAAACATTCTTATTTGTTCATTTTTATTCTTCTTATTTCCTTATCTGTTTTTCTTTTTCTTTTTGATTTTTTGACACTCTCTTTTCAGTCAACATTTTTTTTTTTATTGGAGTCGATGTTAACATTTCGCTTCTCTCTGCCTTGCGTTTCCGACTCACCAATCTCTTTTCTTTGCAGGGGGGTAAAGGCGTCATTTCTTTTAAAACTTTTCCAAAATCAGAAAGTTGTGATGAGGGTGTTGCTTTGAAGGAACTGGAGATCTCTTCAGAAGTGGTTCTAGAATCTGCCTTTTCTTCTTTTCTTGTAATTTTATTTTACGACGTATCACATTTTCTCGACCGAGGACAAATAAAATGAGTAAAAAATCTAAATCTAAATAATTTTCGTCACCACTTCTCAAACATACAATTTACAATAATCAGTAAAACGAATTCAAGTCCTCAATTTTGTACAAATTTTGTACAAAATAAATACAAGGAGCTTTCGCCACTATTATGGCATATTGATCTACAAAAATAACACCCGTAGTCAACATTACAGAACATATTAGGAACACATTTTAAAAAGAAATAGACCTTCAAAATATCAAGTTTACCTATTTTTAAATCATAATATAACTGGATCATATATATATAATTTAAATTTTGTTCGTCAGTTTTCACATTTATTGAGTATATATCGGACCTAATATGCAGCATTTCACTCAACAAACCAGGATAATAATTACATCCAACATCTACAAATTTTATACTCATCCAATCAATTTTGTGATTATACATGTTTTGTTAGAACAGATTATTTATCGGTTGTTTTACTTTGCAAAATGTTATTCAATACTGGTTAGAAGCTCACGCTCCGTTTGACCAATATAGCAGCCTCTACAAACTTTTGCATACGATATTATGGTAACCTAAATTTCGTAATACATCTTTAGAATTTTTAACAAAATTTAATGTTTTATATTAGCCTATTTAAATAGTATCTTAAATGTAAAATTATAAAAAACGGTTACAACAATGTAAGATTTGTGTTGTGTTTTAATGACATTTTCTCTCATCTCGATCCTGGCTGTTGTCAAAAATTTTCAGTTCAATAGATTATATCAATTCAATCCCTCTTTTGTTAGTTAAGTAAGTTTCCATATATACTAAATTTGTTTGTTTGGAAGTCAACTGTTGTCATTTTCTTTATATTTATTTTTAGATACAACTAAAGAGGTCTCTGAAAATAGGGAGAAAACTATTTGCGTATTATAATAAATGTAAATTTTATTTTATAAATTCTGACTTACGGCCATGAAACAAATTATAATCATTGAAGTAAAGAAATTTTATTGGAGTGAAGAATTGAGATTTCCATGCTGTCAGTGTATGGGTTAATCAACCCACCACCATCAAAATAAAGTCGAAGTCGTTCGTATAAACATCAAGTAAATACTAACCAACCAATATGTTTACATAACACGTTGCAAGTGGCTATCAATTTATACGCAAATCGTTCAGCCACCAGCGCCACAGGTGCCAATAAAACTTAATAACTATACAACTCCCTTAAATATATATAAATCACATTATACAAAACATCAATTACATAATTATATCTACTTATTTTTAATTACCTCAATTTCTTCTAAAAAAAAATAAATGTGAAATTGGTAATTGGAACTCGATGTATGCAAATTTCTTAATATAAATTGAGGTTTTGAATTGGTTTTGCCGATTACTGTGATGTCAGTGACCGGTCCTGTTAATAGGTTCTTAAGTAATATTAACATAATGTAATAATTAAGAATCAGAACATGACATTATATTTAATTAAGAGTAGGCATTGGAATAATAATTGACAAGCAGCAAAAAAAAACACTTGCAAGTAAATTTATAAAATTGCATGTAATTTTCAAACAATAATAAACAAAATGATTAAATAAAATACATACCACTCGTATTCTTAATTATTTGTGAATTAAAATACAGCATTAATTTACATAAATGACTCTAAACTCTTAAGTTTGGGGCAATTCCTATAAGTTTTAGAATTTTGTTTAAATATTTGATTATTTTAACATATATTAAGACTTATTTTTACTAACAATTTACACCTCGAAAGTTTACATTCATTTATTAAGACGGTTTTGTAATAAATTCTTTTGTTTCATTCAAAACCCTAGGTTTAAATCAATCAAATTCTCATGTTCCAGGTATAATTAATATCAATATAAGTTTATTATAGCACGGTTATAAATAAACTGATGTACACGTAGTAGGTACTTTAAAAATTTGATTATAATTGTTTATTCAGAAAAAAATTAAAAGTATCAACGTTTCGTCATTATTTTAGGATCTCACTTGAGGTCTAGTCTGCATTTTAGAAATGAACAACATAACTACAAAAAGTTTTTAATAATAATTACAAATTATTTTAATTAATTTAATTTTACTTACAATTTCTTATACAAACCAAAAAATAATAATTAGAGGCAACACTGTGTTGCCTTGCCGGTTTGAAACGAAATGAAACTCCTAGATGAGAATGAAGTGTTGTCGAAAAAGTATTGTTGCCTGTATCCCTTAATAATACTATAAAGTTTTAAATTTCATTATTATATTATGCAGGAAAAATGTCTAAAATTTTAAATTAAACAAGCATAATAATTTTTCTTTAAATTATCGTTTTCAGATTTTACGTTTAAAGGTATTGGAGTTGAATTAATTCTTCGTATAAAATTAATAATTTTTCCCAATCAAATACATAATTGTGGAGGTACATGTGTTTGGAGACAACTAAGAAATATTGACTATTAAATTTAAAACTCTTTGAAATGGTCATTAATAAAGGTTTTTAGCGATTTCTTTGTTGGACCTTTATAAGATGTACAATTAATTACGTAAGCTACACTGTTTTTCTAGAATATTAATTTTGTATTTAATATCATTACATAAATTTGGATTGTTAGAATATTTAAACGCAATAATTATCAAATAGTTCTTGCAATTAAAGTTGAATACTAGACAAATAAGGTTAAGTACTGACATTTTTTTTATTAACGGGGAAGGAAGCTGCGAGAGAATTCTCTCGCAGGTGAACCTTCCCAGAGAGCTCTGGCGGAGGCTACTTTTGGGGATGCCTTCACATCTCTCTGGTTTTTTGAACTAAGGTTCCCACATGCCGAGGCACCACGGCCTGTTTTGAGAGGTGTATGTTCCGGGGTCGAAGACCTTGGACATACGGTAAGAGTTGTCTGCTATTCCTATTGGAATAGTCGCCCAGCTGCCTCCTAAACTGGTCAAGGCATGACGAGGGGAAAGCTGCGACCCCACAGCTAACCCCTCTCCCACCATCGGAAGGACGTGGGACAAGTACCAAATGCCCGACCTACCTGATGCAGGTTTTTCTAGGGTTTTCCCTGTATCACTTTAAGGCGAATTGCCGGGTAGGATCCTTAAACCATACCCCGGGGGCCCTAGTTAACCCTTGGCTACCGTCCTCTATCCTTCCGCATCCCCACTTTCAAATACGTTCCTATGCTATTAAAGGGGAGTTGCCACCATGTGGATTACCCTCATGTAACCTGTAACCTAAAAAAAAATTATTAACGGGCACATTATTAATTTTATTCTTATTACTATCCAATTTTTCTCTGATGTATTTGTAAATAAAATATGTGGGATAAGAATTAATTAATAGAATTTTGACAACTTTTTCTACATTATTTTCATTGTAACGTAGGACGAGATAATGTGATGGCCTTGTCTACAACATTGTAAACCCTTGCCTTTTTTGTGGGAAATACGATGGTTGGACATATAATTAAGGACCCATTCCCGAATTAGAAGTTTTTTTGGTACCAATTGGTAATTATACTATTCTTCGAAACAATAACTGAAATATCTAAAAACAAAATTCTGATCAATTTCAAAAGTGAATTTAAAAAGAACGATACTGGGTCCACGCGATCAGAAAAAGATGACGGACCGGCCACCATGATATCAGAGAATACACAAGCAGTGAAACTGATAGTATGTACGGTACCAAGCGGGACAGTAAATATAAAATTCCGATTTGCCAGATATGCTTATTTCATTGGCCCATTAATGCCTTCATTTAATTAATTTTTTAAATAAATAAATATTTTTAATTCATTAATAATTTCCGTATTTATTAATGTTTATTATATTTCATTTTCTCACTGTGTTTAAATAAATAGCTAACAGTTGTTAAAGAAAATGTAATTTTTTTATATTGTATCGGTTTTCAATGTTTTTTTTAAAAAAAAAAAACTATATATAAACCTTCCTGTTGCGCTCAAATTTCAGGGGAATATTTAATTTGAAGCAGAAGTGGAAGTAACCAAAACAGTATATATAATTTTTTTATGGTTACGGTTTTTCATGAAATGGTAATTACGTTTAATTGTGACGTGGAACGAATGTTCTAGAAAAATTCAACGTGGCCAGTCACGGGATCGACTCCTGCCGTGTGTTGGCACGCGTTGCTCTTAATGCGTCTGTTTGTTTGTACTCGTGAGTGGTGCGTGGTCTCTCGAACATGAATCGAGCCTTTCATTGCCGCGTCCCCGTCGCGCATTCAATCACCTCCGCCATTTGCTCGGCGTTTCGCGTTTCAGGTTTTATGCGACCCTCGCCGGAACGGATTCTGGGTACTAATTAGTTCCGACCTTTGAGCTTAACGGTGGAGCATTCTGATTTAGATTACTTCAATAGTGTTGCAAACCGAGACAGCTAAATCCAAAGTCCTGCAACTGGGAGCAACTTCAGCTTTCGTCGGAAGCACTTAACCTATTCGCATTCCGCAACGGTCCTAGTATTACATTCAACCATGTAGCTCTTTTACATGAAATCCAACATTCCAAGAAAGTCCTCTCTGTAAAACTGATTAAATAAACAGCAACCCGAAACAATTTTTTAATTTTTTTTTCGAAAATACCTTCAGTATTACTAGATATTTTTTCCCGTAAAGTGCAGTCGATTTCAGAACTAACAGGTCAAGAAACCAAAGAGTCCTTTAAAAGTACAATGCACTTTAATGAAAAACGAGGTGATGAAATACATACGATAGTCAAGCTGAATTAGAAATAATGACGATTATGGAGATTTGTTTTCATCCTCTGTGACATGAAGAAGATAAAGTAAAAGTTCGAGCATAAGAAAGCTCGTGAAAGACATTCATTGAAGTAATAGAGAATAAGGCAACCGGCAAGAACGAAGTCTGAGAGAAAACGCCGTAGAATGAAATAAAATATTAGGCCCGTCTGTTCGAACGTCCAAAGACTCGTATCGAATAATATTAGCTTATTTCAGCCTATATTTCCGATTTTTCGGATCCGATGGAATGTCGGAATTTAGCTTCTTTACGAGTGTCTTGATACTCGTGGTGCGAAATGACGTCCAAGTACATAACAGTAATACTGATTCCGATGAACTCTGATCAAGATAAACTGGCATAGGCTCATAGTTTCAAGCCTGATCGCCTTTATTTTTTATTTGTTTAGTTATGAAAAGAAATGGTTGGCGAAAATTAAGCTGATCGGAAGCCCCCAAACAAATGCAGAATTGGTGATTGACACGGCTGGGATGATTGAGCACTGATTGGCTCTCGCAGCGATATATACGAGGGTGAATCAAATATAAACGAGACTTTTGGACCTGCGCGCGCAATAGTGATGGAAGAACGTACCGTTGTTATTGGCTGTTGGGTTGGTTTGTCAGGAGTGGGGGAAGCACGTGACTCATCATCATAGACTCCCTCAGTGTCCATCGTTACGATGTCCGAGCAGGAGGTACCTCCCTCTATTGCGCAACGTATTGTTATCAAGTTTTTAGCTGCAGAAGGTGTAAAACCGGCCGAAATCTTGAGAAGATTGACTGCACAGTTCGGGGAAGAGACGCTGTCGCGATCTAGAGTGTTTGCTTGGCATAAACAGTTCGTGGAGGGCCGTGAACGTGTTGAAAATGAGAGCCATGACCGCAGACCCCGCACCAGCATTACAGCGGGCAACATCGACAGTGTTCGTCAACTTGTTGAAGGTGATAGGCGTCTAACAACTTCGGATATTGCAATTGAGGTTGAAATAAGTTATGGGAGCACTTACTCTATACTCTCAGAGGAGCTAGGGTATCGCAAGGTGGGTTCCTCGCCTTCTCACAGTTGACCAGAAACTGAATCGTTTTCAAGTGTGTGAGCGTCTTCTTGCACGATTTCGGGAAGAAGGAGACCCATTTCTTTCTCACATTGTCACCTGTGATGAAACGTGGGTGCATCACTACACCCCTGAGTCGAAACAAGCGAGTATGGAGTGGAGGAAGAAAGGAGTAACCGGACCAGTGAAAGCCAAGTCACGATTATCGGCTGGCAAGGTTTTGGCTACCGTTTTTTTTTGACCAGCGTGGCCTGCTGCACCTTGATTTTTTGCATGAGCGCAGAACAATTAATGCGGCATATTACTGCCAAATTTTGACTGAGGTCAGACTTGCATATCGCCGCAAAAGACGAGACCTTCCGATGAGAAAAGTGATTCTCCTCCATGACAATGCTCGCCCCCATACGGCAGCCCTGACCGTACAAAAATTGGAGCAACTGGGTTGGGAGTCACTGGAACACCGTCCATACAGTCCAGGCCTGTCTCCCTGCGACTTCCATGTCTTTGGTCCTCTCAAGGAAGCTTTGGGAGGGCAAAAATTCCACAGCGATGATGAGGTTGAAGCATATGTGCGCAATTGGCTACAAACACGACCTGACTCTTTTTACGTGGATGGAATTAAAAAATTACCTATACGCTGGGAAAAATGTGTTTATAAATCAGGAGATTATGTAGAAAAATAAACTATGATTGTTTGCGCGTTTAAAATCAAAATAAATATTTAAAAAAATAAGTCTTGTTTATATTTGATTCACCCTCGTATATATATATATATATATATATATATATATATATATATATATTTCACTGCCCAATATACGTAAAAGATATATATATATCCGAACAGAGAGTCTGCGGAATTCTCTCGCAGGTGAACCTTCCCAGAGAGCTCTGGCGGATGCGACCTTTGGGGATGCCTTCACATCTCTCTGGTTTTTTGAACTAAGGTTCCCACACGCCGAGGCACCTCGGCCTGTTTTGAGAGGTGTATGTTCCGGAGTCGCAGACCTTGGACATACGGTAAGAGTTGTCTTCTATTCCTATTGGAATAGTCGCCCAGCTGCCTCCTAAACTGGGCAAGGCACGGCGAGGGGAAAGCTGCGACCCCACAGCTAACCCCTCTCCCACCATCGGAAGGACATGGGACAAGTACCAAATGCCCGACCTACCTGATGCAGGTTTTTCCTGCATCACTTTTAGGCGAATTGCCGGGTAGGATACTTAAAACATAGCCCGGGGGACCTAGTTAACCCTTGGCTACCTTCCTCTACCTTTCCGCATCCCCCTTTCAAATCCCTTCCTATGCTATTAAAGGGGAGTTGCCACTATGTGGATTACCCTCATGTAGTCTGTTACCCCCCCCCCCCACACACACACACACACACATAAAAGGAGCCTTTAATGTTCAGTTACTAAACTATTACGAGATCCGCGAATGAGAGGTTTCAGTAACTGCCTTGTACTTCACACAGTTATTAGTTTGTATTCATTGTTTCCCATTACACCTCGTATGAGGAAATAGGATACGTCATTACATAAAATTATAATATAATTATTGGATGCTACAATTAGAAGTTAACATAAAAATATTAAAAATCTGGAACATAAATTTCCCTGCCCAATATACGTAAAAGAACTATATAGTAATAATAACAAAAATTATAATTATTTAACTACACTAAGGGTATACTATAATATTTTTACAGTACGAAAAAAAATCATTACACACGTAAAAAATTAACGATTAGAGAAAATGCTAATTCATTATCATAGGCTTAATACGAACACATTTATTTGTTATTTTCCATTCACAACATTGAACAATATCGAGGAAACTGTAGAAATGTACATTGCGTTCGAAAAATCGCTGTGCACTGGAGTACAGATGCAGTTCTGAGTTGAAAGTTCGAAATAAACTTGGAAGAACACAAGTTAGGAGGACGTTAGAAGCGTTTCACAATCAGATCTGCGGAAAGTGTTTTCCTATAAAATTAAGCCAAGGTCCGCCCGGTACAGTAATTTCCAACAGCAACATTCCGAACACCCTCTACATAAAGTTCTGAGTATATTTCAAGAAATATGTCAACTATAACAATAATTTTTACAATAATAATAATTTTAGTCCACATATTGGACTCAATGTGGTAACAGGGGAAATAATTACAAATTTAGTCCCTTTATAGGACTCATGAATATATTTTTATTTCTACATAAAAAATATATTTCAAATTACAACCGCCAAGATCTCACACGTTACAACTTGTAAAAACATTCCATACGAAGACGGGAAGTCACGACCATTTATAAAAAAATTAAAGCATAATTAATTTAAATCAATTAAAACATTAATGAAGCAAATTTCTGATTTTCACACTACAATTATTTTAAAATTATTTTTTGTAATGACTCTCCAACATTTCGTAAATTCTTTCAGGAAAATTCATGTTAAGTGAATGGCAAATAGGAAGCTATGATAGATTTTTGTTATCCTTCAGAAACTCTACTTTATAAAAACTGAGCTTACACGTACATTACCAATATGAAATTGTGAGCGGACAGGTTACGATGCCTCCCCCTTAAATTTATGAACTGATTACTAATAATATTAATGTAATAGATTCTCTTTATCTGAACTCTGAATCTGTGTGAATTAAAAAGGTAAAAAGACGGTGGTGGGGAGTGAGGGAAGTCGGCAGAGGAAAGGAAAAAGTGCTTAATTACACCAGCGCATAGTTCTGAAACTACGTAAGGCTCCCAGAAAGTGTTTGAAGAGAGGAATTGAGGATGTCTAAACATTTAAACGGGAGAATGTGGCCGTTTGTCAATAATTTTAACCTAAAGAAAAGTGAAGACTAATTAGATAAAAAAGCTGTCTAATTAATTTAATAATAAAATAAAAATGGAACGTCGTACCTTTTTGCTCTCGGCATGTGATTAAATCTAATTATATTATACAAACGGTTTCTTATATATATATATATATATATTTTCTACAGAAAAATGTTTGTAAATATTTTACAGATTAAGAAAACTTGAAATATATTTATTGACCATCAGATCTTAATGTTAGTTTTGGTTGTTCAATTTGATTTCACTTCTGCGTACCGAAAACGGTATAATATTCATAGGCATGTGATAAAAAAATGCTAAATTGAACTCTTTTTCTTGTCAGCTTAGAAACTCGTCCTCGTCCTTGAAGGACAGAACTTACTTTTTTATTTTATTTTTATTTTTTTAGGTTAACAGTCTACATGAGGGTAATCCACATGGTGACAACTGCCCTTTTATAGCATAGGAAGGGATTTGAAAGGGGGGATGCGGAAGGGTCGAGGAAGGTAGCCAAGGGTTAACTAGGGCCCCCGGGCTATAGTTTAAGGATCCTACCCGGCATTCGCCTAAAAATAATGCATCAGGTAGGTCGGGCATTGGGTACTTGTCCCACGCCCTTCCGATAGCGGGAGAAGAGTTTGCTGTGGGGACGCAGCATTCCCTTCTCCGTACCTCGACCAGTTTAGGAGGCAGCTGGCCGATGTTTTAGTAATTTATTGTAATAGATAAGGGCTTCCTGAGGAAAAAAAATTGATCCTGTAATATATATTCATATTTCTTTAGCCGTCATAGACATCTAAAAATGATATAATAAGGTATGACACATAAGTTAGAGATTTAAATATCTACATAATACTGTGTCAATAATAGTCACCGAACTTTATGTTTATACAAAATTCCTCAATAAACAACATAATGTTGATGATTCGGAATTAAACCACATGTTTTATTTTTATGATTGAGTAATAGGCTTCACGGGGGTCATCAACGTGGTGGCTGCTCCCTAAAAACTTATAACGTGGCTTCAATAATGCTTGCAAGTGCGAGAGTCGTGTGTGTGTGTGTGTATGTGTGTAGACAGGTTATGTACAGGGCAATCCATGGTTCGGTCATCCGCAAAGTGACTGAAAGGGGGCATGGGAAAGGTAGATCAAGGTAACCAAGGGTTAATTACGGCCCTGCAATACAAAGTTATGCAGGGGAAAACCTGCATTAGGTAGGTCGGACATGTGGTACTTGTCGTTTTAATCGGGGAACGCAGAATTCCTTCCTCGAATTGTTTAGGAGGCAGCTGGCCGACTGTTCCAGTAGGACGACTTACCCTTGACTCGCCGTAAGTGACTTCTTTACAAAAAGTAAATGTAAACGATTCTGAAAATGTTATCGCGATATTAGCACTCAAATTCAACGTACAAAATGCTTCTATAATTTCCAAATAATCTGAATACTGGAGTGCCAATGTCCATAAAATTATAAACGTCTCTTTTTGAATTATTAAATCAATTTTTGACCTTATAGAGACACTTTATTTTATTATTCATTTACAATAAATAATAGGTTGGTTTGAGGTGAAATATCCATAGTAAAATACCTGGAAAATTTTTCTTCTAATATTTAAATTTAATATGACTAATATATGATTTATGATATTTTTGTATTTTATCCTCACGTGTTTTAACAGTCTCATTTTTTAAAAAAACTAATTAATTTTATAAATGGTATTATTTTGTGCGTGCGATTATTGTTGAATTGTAAATATTTCTTTAAACAATGAATTATATTATTTTCTGTAGATATGAAGATGGCAATATTTCCGAAAGCTCCATCTTTTCAAAATTAAATAAAATAAATTTCTGGAAAATTTAACGGATTGCGCAGGATGTTCATTTGTTCCAGTTGGCAAACTCTGTAATGACTCTGGATTTGTGCGCGTGACGTAGTGGAGTTCATTGACGAGGGACTGCGTACGCTCTACGGTTCTGTCGGATGTCGAGAGCGCGCGAGAACCTGTTTTCTCTAGATATAGATACTCTCAGATGAAGCACAAAAAAGAATGCACGACGCTTGTGCGGGGGCGAGAGCTCTAGTTCACTCACCTATCAAGACTGCAGCTGATAAGTGACAGCTCGAGTGGCCGATTCATAATTGAATTAATGCATTATTACATCCCTGTGAAGATATAAGAAGCCGATAACCCGAGTGGTCTACTAAACCGAAAGGCTGACGACGAACTGAACCAACGATTACTTCTGGAACCAACCAAGTGATTGGAGGAAGAGAGACAGCAACGTGGAAAAATGAGAAATAATAGAAGTCAAAAGGTCCGACAAGATTATTAAACGGAAAGAACGTTTAATATGAGGAGGGTAGTCGCAGAATTACCCAAACTGACGTATAGATGACGTGTTGGTGTTTGTAAAACAAAATTAGACTGAAGTTCCAACGTTATTAAGCTTAAGTTTGAAGACGCTACATTGTTTAGTGTCTGTTTGACAGCCATGAATAGTGAACGCTCTCAGTAAATTTGTAAACACGGAAAACATTTGTCATGGTTATGTGACACAATAATTTCAATTAAAAGGTTTCATTCCAACAAATATCAAAGTCGAGCCAGGTTCTACTCTGGAGAATCAGCTCCTTCGTTTAAAACAATAACATATTGGGTGGCAGAGTTTAAACGAAGACGAAGATCGCCATTGGTCGACCAAATGAAGTGACCACGACAGAAATGGCTATGAAAATCCACAAAAATGTTAGTGGATGACCGTCGAATGAAAGTGCGCGAGCTAGCAGTCAACGAAGGCAATTTTAAAACAAAATTGCTGCATATTTAGTGAAAATTTGGACATGTGAAAGCTGTGCCCAAGATGCAACAAAAACTACGTAGTGAGAGTGTTTGACGATGGTTCACAACAACAAAGCCGACGTTTTACGTAGATTCATAACAATGAATGGAAAATGGGTCCATCATTTGACACCTGAGGCGAAGCAACAGATAAAACAGTGGACTGTAAGTTTTGAATCGGCTCCAAAGAAATCGAAGACAGTTGCATCTGCTGGCAACGTCAAGTTTTTTGGGGAATTAGCAAGGAACAATTTTTATTTAATCATCTTCAAAAACGAAAAAAACAATCGAGGGCGAGTATTATTGCGGCGTTTGAGTGATTAAATGAAGGATAAACGGCCGCATTTGGCTAAATAGAAAGTGTTGTTTCATCACAATGTACCAGTTCACACATCCACTAGCGCGATGGCAAATATCAAAGCGTTAAAGTTGGAATTGGTTCCTCAACCAACCAAATTCGCCAGATTTATCACCCTGGATTAGTTGTCTGTTTACAAAACTGAAGGAATGGCTCTGTGATAAAATATTTGCCCACAATGAAGAATTGGAGTCCGCGATTGATGGCTATTTTGAGGATCTCGATGGTTCTCTCACTTGAAACCTGATATCGATGCTATTGAACATCGACCTAAAAGGTGACTATGCTGAAAAGTTTTTTTATTTTTTATATTTTTATTAGAAAATTAACAATCAGAACTATATCATACATGTTCCATGAGTTAATGTGATGACACAATAATACAATAACTTGAGCCGATCCCATCCAATGACGTTATCCGGATTGTGAACTTATACTACTTTCAGGTCATTCGGCCATTTCTTGTTCTGGAGTGTTCTGTAGGGAGGGTTATGTTGCAGTGTGGACGCTAGTTCGTTTGGGTGAAGTTGGAGACGCTTGAAGTGGTTGGTGCATTCTTCCTGAACGGTTGGCATTCCGAGGTCCGTATGTCGATTGCTGACGTACCAAGGTGCATTTACAAGCATTCTGAGTGTTTTAGATTGAAATCGTTGGATGATGTTGACGTTGGATTAGCAAGAGCAGCCCCATAGCTCAATGCCATATGTCCAAATTAATTTTATTATAGCTTTGTAGAGTAAGATTTTGTTTTTAAGCGATAAACACGATTTTCTCCCCAGTGCCCAGTACATTTTTCTCAGTCGCAGGTCGAATTCCTTCCTTTTTTTAAATATATGTTTTTTCCACGCTAGTATTTTGTCCAAATGTAGACCCAGATAGCGAACTTCGTTTGATTGTGGGATTTCTATATTGCTTAGGGACACTGATGGACGGTTTAGTGTGAAGTTTGCTTCATTGACTTTGATCCGCCATTTATTGAGCCATACTTGAAGGAGGGATAAATGGGTTTGAAGGTTTATGGAGGCCATGTGTGGGTCGGTATGTTGAGATAGGAGGACGGTGTCGATGCTGAAAAGTAAAGATATATTTTTTTGTTTTCTTGTTAGGTCGGGTACTCCTGGAACTGCCCTCATAAGTAAGAATATATTACAAAAAATAATAATAATAAAGAAACCTATTCAACATGTTAGAACTAGATATTTATCTTTAAAGCTGAATTTACCAGTACCACTTACGATTATTAGAGTCAAACGTAAACTTTATCGCATAGTTCTGGAGCGGGATCTAATTGAGGATTACCTGGAACATTTAGTTTATAATCTATTTTATTAGCGTGAGAAAAGTATATATAGACGTTATTAAAAGGTTATATGCAGACGAACTTTATAGATGATTATGCTCAACATGATCGAACGCTTCAGAAGAAATTGTCATTGAAAATTGTAAAAGTAATTTTTAATTATCCTTGGACACTACTGAATGATGACATTTGCAATGTATAGTACAAAAGGTCAGACGTGACTGAGTAAAGGTGATAAACCTAGTTAAATTCTGCATAGTAACTCTGGTAAAGATGGCAGCGACAATTATCCAACACCTCCTCAACGATAATGTGAATGCACGTCTGGATTCATCGCCGTTTGCAGCTCGGGTACATCCTAGCTATTTTTAAATTGACGTGATTGCAAGCTGAAGATTTCCGGCCGAGTTGAATGGTCGGTATTCCTGGTTTTACGTCAGGGGCACTGACTTTCCGAGCCAGACGTTTCCGGCTACGCTTCATAAATCTAAACAGGGAATCTTGCATTCGCTCCATTCAGAGGGTTCTACTTGCTACTAGCTTATTCAACTTCAATTCAGAAATTAACGTTCGATCGCATTCTCTCTTGACTCCTAATTGATATTTCCGGTTTTCAATAGAAAGTAAGAAAAGTCACAGAATGTTGAGCTCATAACTTTCTAAATCGAATTAGGAAAGGTTATGCTTTCAGCTGTTCCAGTTTCCAATTTGCTTGCATTTTATAACCTAAAACTAATTTAGTTTTACAGCAGAGATAAGACTGATGATTAACTTGCTTTCATTATCAAACTGGCAACTTCAGTTTGTGCATCTAGTGGAGTTGTTTGTGAGTGTATTAGAAGAAAAACAAACAGCATACATATAAATACAGCAGATATAATTTTAAAAGTATAGGAAACTAAGAAACTATGTTTCGTGGTTTATATTAACCACCGAGCCTTCTTAATCTCCGAGATAGTCATATTTTGAGAATAATGATGTCAGTGTGCCTATTTTCGTCACTGCTATCCTTAGTTTTAATTGGGCGTTGTCGCTAAATTAGCCCTATACTTATATTACGGTTGTATACCTGCCTTTTGCTGAATTAGTTTGGTGGAAATACTAATCAGGATGATCCGAAGTATATATTTGAATATCATCGGATCCCATTCAAATGCATTCCGTTAAAGCTCGAGTTCTGATTTACATACTGTACCGTCGCATATGTGATCAAGCCAAACGGCTGTGTTTTACCAATCTAGCTAAAAAGAGTAATGGTTTGGGCTGAAGCTCCGCTGGCTGTGTTGACACATGTGTTGATGGTGGTCCGTCCGGTCTGTTTTTATGCACGTAAAGGAAAAATTTTACCCCAAGCAAGTAAGGGTGGTAGTTGTTATCTTGGAGGCGCCTCGGAGTAGTTGTAATCTTGATAGCGCCGTTGACAGTCATTTTCTTAGACCACCACGGGCGTCGCGGTACAATGGCAGCATCAGCACTGGACACAATGGAGAAACGCTCCAAAATACAGAACCAGACATATGCTAGTATGGACGTATCTGAGTATATTTCATTTAAACTAGACGTCTCCAGGCGTGTTTACGTGGTGCGTAACACCTGTCTTATACAGCTCAATGAAAGCAGTAGAATCATACAGTTATTGTTCGACAACGCTGCTTTATTTTAAGCGTTGTGATTGGTTGATTCAAGGTAACGCTCCTCGCGTGGTCTAACCGCCAACGGTCTTCTAATTTAAAACAGACTATAGGTTGGGTATTCCAAATATCACAATTTATATAAATATAAATAAATAAATATATATATATATATATATATATATTGTAATGCCAATTAAACAGGCCATTAATTGTTTTTAATATAATTAAATTGTTAGCGGTACGAATACATAAAGGCAACAATGAAGGCAGGTTTTTCCTTTGTTTAACAATGGAGACCGCGCGGAGAACTGAGTGTGCGCTTGGAGAAAGACCAGTTGGCGGCGAAATATTTCAAGTGACAGAACAAATAAAACTTGAGCAGAGACTAGACGTCGTTAATGTATTATCAGTTAAAGACGTGAATTACTACAAAGTAAAACATTCACGGACGTATTGCATCGTAAATATTGGAAAGTAATAACAGTTTTGTCAGAATAGAACTTTCCAAAATCTTCGTGGAGAAATGGTTCCAGGAGAACATTGGTAAATTATTGTGGAGCGGAGCAGTCAACGAAATACAGCCAATCTTGCCAAACTTTAAAGTGAAGTGTAGAATCAGTGAAAACCAAGGCCCGATATTAAAAATTAAAGTGTGTAAAAGTATTCAAGATACAAGAGAAAGATCTGGTACCAGACAGACGGTCCGTGAGTAACAATACTTTGATACAAATTTTGTAAACAATAATTAAAAGGGTATAGTCTGATTTCGTTCCGCTTTCTTTGCATTTAATTTCACATTGTTTTAGGTTAATTTTTTATATTTTGAATTGTTAATTGTCAGTTTACACATTGATTTTGTTCTAATTATCAAACCCAGTTATGGCCCTGAGATAAGAGATTCGACGAATTAATAAATGACAATTAAAGTATTTTTTTTAAATGGATGAAATTCGGCATGAAAAATAGGTTTTGTACCTTGTAAAATTTATCAACAATAATAAATTTCTTTGAAAGCTTAATAAATGTTGTTAATTGATTCATTTATTTAAAGCTGTCCAGTTGTTCAGTACATAAATGGCGCCCAACGTGGGGCAAATTAATCGCCTAATTGTAGTTTATTACAATATATATGTATGTATGTAAAAAAGTACATTTCAGTAGAAAAATTGAAAATTAATGAATGTAGCCAATGTAATAAATATACAATAAAGAAATGTTTCACTTGAACTAATCTTTCCAGGTTTACATACTGATTTACCTGCTCTATCAATAATTTATTTGTGAATTAAATTGTTTACTATTTCATTGTCATTTTTCTGTGTCCAATTGCTGTTTGTATTTTATCCCCGTATGAATACATTCTTTTCCTCTTGAGAAACTGGAGTATGTACAAGTTAACCCTCGCTCGAGAGAATGACGTGGCCAGTTTTGAACTTGAGCACGAGAGGTCCGCCCCTTTATCTAAGGTTCCCAACAAGTCCTCCATCTGCAAAGGGGAAGGATATAGAAACAAGTGGGCACTTCATTAACCTCAGTGCCCTCAGCGATCACCTCAAGTACAATTGTTCTCGTACAAACTTATGACTGGAATAGGCAACAAGCACTTTATTCATATTTAAATCCTGTGTTAACGTAAATAAAATATACTACGATTTTTTTATATTTTAAAAGGATTCAACATTATTGTCGAAGGAGGTATTTATTAGAAACTTCCAGATGTCTAATAGGTGTCCACAATAGTTCATAAAAGGAATGAGACGACGGAAATTGAAATGCGAAATGCTACGAGTTCAAATTTTCGGCCGTGAATTGTGAATAATCATTTTTTCGGTGCTTAAGATTTAAGCTGGTATAAATATTAGATAAATGTATTCTTAAACATAATTAAATAACGTCAGATTCTGATGCTCCGCCTAAATGAATCACTGTAATAATTTGTCAAGCTTCCATCCAACTAATTCTATACCTACGTTCACATTAATTTTATCTAATTAATTTAAAGCTATAAGCAAGCGTTCAACATTTTTAACAGGAAATGGTAACATAATTTATTCTCATATATTGTATGCATCGATAAAATTTATGTAGCGAGTATGAAAATCTTTACATTAAAATAGCCTAAGTGCTACGATAAAAGAGAAAGCCTTTTCACCTCGTGTAACTGAAGTGTATATAATATTGTAATCTCGTATGTTTCGATTGAAAGCGACCAGTCATCGGAATCTGGAGCTCCTGTGCTAATATTACATTGTCAAGCACGGATTCCAGATTCAAGTTCTCCATATTCAATTCGATCCGGAAGACCATAAAGATCTTTAATAAATTGTAAAATAAGCGAAATAGAAAATGTTATACGAATTCTTCAGGGTCAAATTTTCAATGTTATTTATTTTGTGGCTACTTGTTTCATATTTCCGGAAAACACCTAGTCAAAATTTCACATGGATTTACCAAAGGTTGTTTCTACAGCACCTGCCAATAAAGTCAAAGGCATAACTGGGCAGGATGTGTGAATTACTCGTGTAAGTGGTAAATCTTGAAGCGCCTGAACTGCAGCTTGGCTTGAAAAATGTGGAAGATTTAACAGAGCTGCTGCAATACTGATGAGCTAAATTGAAACAAATTGCTGGCGAGGCGACGTATCTTCTCATCATACAGCGGAGAAAAAGTGGTGAATCCAGAGATAACTTCCAGAGAGCCCGTTTGTAACAGATACTCGTAGATTGCTGGCAGAACATCTGATCGTTGCTTTCGTCCACACTTCGTAAGAGAAGATCAGAGGATCTGCGTCTCTTTGAGCCAGGCCTGGCAGCCGCAGAAGTGCTGATACTTCAGTCCCCGAGGAAATTATAGAAAGATGTAGACTCCGGTTGCACAGGTTTTTTCATAGTAATTAACATATAAATTTTACTTGTGTTTCCAGCACTGTGTGTTACTTTTGGGAAATATTTCTTAATAAATTCTTGGATGCAGGACGGTTAAAGAAACAAACACACTGTTTTATTTATAACCGTAAGAATTTTTAAACTTCAGAAATTTTCGAGCGTAATGCAACAGAATTCTGTGTCCCTATTTTGTTTGAATATAATATAAAATTTATTCATTCACAATTATTAAGTCATTAGGTAAATGGTCAATGCAGCATCGGCTACTTCTTACAATGGTTCAAGTTTATTCCATATGAAAATACTTCTCTGATCTGTAATCAGCAAACGACGTTAACCTTGTTTGATTAACCATATATATATATATATATATATATATATATATATATATATATATAGAGAGAGAGAGAGAGAGAGAGAGAGAGAGAGAGAGAAATGAGGAATGGACACAATAGAACCTTGTGGAACTGTCATCTTCATTTGTCCTCAAACTGAATGAAAATTCTGACCAGAAGAGTTCATTAAGTATTAAACATGGTCTCCTCTTACCGAAGTAACAATATATATATATATATATTGTAATACTAATTAGAGGCCATTAATTATTTTGATAATTGGATAGATATGGTGAATTGTTAGCGGTACAAATTTTCAAAGGCAACAATGTATAGGCGTGCTTTGTTGTGGGCTGCGAGCGCTTTCTGGAAGTCAGTCGGTCTGATGTTGAGGTCGGGTGTGGAAGTCAAAATTTGAGAGGGGTACAACGAACAGCGTGGCCGGCATATAGATCAAGACGAGACGGTTACAAGTTTTAGAATGAGAGTATAAAGTTTTGGACAGTGAAATACATTGTAAAACTGCAAAGAGTAATCTAATAATTAGCGCCACATTAAAATTTCTACGAGTACCGAGACCGTCATCAGTTCCACATAGGGACAATTTTGTAACAATCTGTCTAACTAATAATTATAAGATATTTATTAATACATAATACTATTAACTAATAAACTCGAAAGCTACGACCGTGTTTTGTACAATCAAGTGTAGAGTCCGTGATTTCATGGCCTGTTAGTGTGAATTGTGAGCGAGCCCAAGAGAGTTAAGTCTGGTACCAGCCAAATATTTTGTAAGAACAAACAAATTTAATTAAGTTTTTGTAAACGATAATTAAAGGTAAAGTCGTCAGATTTCGCTTTCTCGTTTTTGTTTTGATTGTTTAACTTCTTAGTTTGTAACTTCTATGATTGTGTAATCTAAATATAAAGGATGCTTCTTTACTTAGCAGGCCCAGATAAATTACCCTGACACTGAGAAAAGAAACAACGTTTATATTTACATAAACCGTTCAATTTTGTTTAATTAATTATTAAGCCGCTATTTGTAATTATTACAATATATATTGTAATAAAATCTAATAAATTTCAGATTAATGACATTTGTCCCACGTTGTGGTAGCCATTTTATGTTATACCTCAAATAAATAAAATTACCAATTTAAACAAACAATTATCATTTATTACACAATTTTCAATTACAGAAATAATGAAATGAAATTTTATAAAATCAAAAACAATTTTATTTACCTAGAATACCTTTTAAATAATTGGACTCGGTACCCTCAAGGTCTTCACTGGGTTGATAAGGAACGGAACAAAATGTTACTATTAAACAAATACAGTTATAATAAATTAAAAACGAAATAATTGAAATGAATGAAACGAAATTAACGAAATAAAAGAAATCTGACACTTTTACCCTTTATTAGCAATTTACAATTATTAATTCAGAAAAATAAACTTACACGCTCTCGGGTCCACACACTCACTTTATACCGGCTTAAAAGTTCCCAGGCTGCACTCACACTCTTGACGACTTCACCCTCACGGCGAATTCAAACGACTCTGCATTCAGCCAGACCTCCACGATGAAACGCCCACCAACTGTTGACGACTTATGTCCAGCTGATTACTCTCGGCCACGTAGCTTGGTTTACCATCCGATGATCTCTCCCCACTGACACGTCCGTCTCCAGTCCACACGACTAACTCACTCCAACCTGACTTCCTCTATACCTCCTCTATAACTCCTCTATAACTGTTTCGGCCACTTTAACTTGGGCCTACGTCCGTCTCTGCGGACCTGCACCATCGCTCTCCACGCTGACACGTCCGTCTCCTCTCCAACCGAAAATAATAATGCTGCTCTCTTATTTATATCGCGGCTCCCGGATATTCCCTTGTTTCCACAGTTGTTTTGAAATTACATGTTCGCCAAAACAAACCCCATCTGTTAGCTTTCTCCCGCTCCGAGAGCCACTTAAACAATTACAATAAGCATCTCCTTTTAGTATAATTGCCTCGTCCATCTGTTATGATGCCTTTCTGGGTTCCGTCGGTCACACAATTTAGCCCTAAGAGCCGCAAAATTGCTCTAATTATCTGTCCTTCCCTTCTCTAAAAGTCCACTTATCTGTCATTTTATCATTATTTTTAATATGTACCAACCACGCAAGGATCCCCAGTCTCAGTTTGTAAATAACTCTGATAAAAATATGAACAGAAAACATGTCCTTCTTTACTGGTTATTACAATATATATATATATATATATATATATATATATATATATATATATATATATATATATAGAGAGAGAGAGAGAGAGAGAGAGAGAGAGAGAGAGAGAGAGAAGAGGAATGGACACAGAATAGGACCTTGTGGAACGGTCATCTTCATTTGTCCTCAATCTGAATGAAAAGTCTTACCAGAAGAGTTCATTCAGTATTAAACATGGTCTCCACTTACCGAAGTAACAATATTGATAAGCCCCGCGTTAAGGCGCCAATTTGTAGTGATTTGACATTTTACACTATAATTATTCAATTTACAAAGATCAGACATCCAATAAAGAATGCAAAATGACATTCAATTAACATTTACTAAGAAAGCCACACATTGAAACGTCAATTTGTAGTAATTTAAATATTAAAATCATAGGATTGTTTTAATAAGAATCAAGATTTTAAAATAGACAAACAAATTAATTTACTAACGCAACATCAATTAATTTACACAAGTTATTCATGGAAATAAATTTCAATTTACATTATCAATTAATATATTACAATAAAAAACACGACTATTTCTTAGGGTCGATTACTGGGCCTTTAATAAAGAAAATACTTGTTAAAATATTAAATTTTATCAAGCTATCATGGAATTAATTCATCAATAGATTATTATAATGCAAAACATAAAAAATAAACTTTAAATTCCGAACGAAATCGGAAATCTGACGATAATATCTTTACTTACGAGTTTTACCTTAATGTCTCTGGTATTCAAGGAAATTGACTCGTTCATACAAACACACAGACACACTTGTTACACTTTATAGACAGGCCATTTTTATACACTGACTCTAGTCAACACTTTTAGTTTGACAAAATGATTTGCAATGGTTGGTTCACTGTTCATTTAACAAATCTTATTAGCTCGTTCCGAAGTTTGTTAACTGCTGGATGCAGTTACCTGGGCTCCCAAAATTGATGAAAGTGGTTTAACTTTAGAATATAATAATTTAGACTCAAAACTCTAGTTATCACAGACTGCAACATGTTAAATATTCTAAATGTTTTAGCTGTTGTGTTACATATATCCAGACACTTTCTGGATTTTATCCTTCTCGTCTGTCCACAACTATATTCCCGAGAAGGCTGGCCTATACTCCGCGTCCAGCGTTCCAACATCTACAATACCAGCAAGCATTGTATTCTTGCCACATTCTTGTATACTACTTGTGTTTTTATGCCGCCGACAATGCGAGTCCAAATGTTGTTAATTAATTATTTCCTTTTAATTACCACAATATATATATATATATATATATATATATATATATATATATATATATATATTGTAATACCAATTAAACAGGCTATTAATTGTTTGTAATATAATTTAATTGTTGGCGGTAAGGGTGCTTAAAGACTACAATCGCAGCGGGTCTTTCTTTGAGACTGGAGACCGCGCGCTTAGAGAACTCAGTCTGCGTCGAGTCTGCGTTGAGCCTGGGTCGAGAAAGGATACATAAAAGGGTCTGCGAGAGATACAACACAGTAAAGTTTGATAATCTAAAAGCATGAATAAGGCTATCCAGGAAGTCCAACGGCGAGATATAATAGTTTACATAAAACGCAAGTAAACCGTTTTGACGGAGAGATTCATAAAATCGCAATTTAGAAGCAGAAGTTTTTCTTCACATACTGAACTAATTTTCGCATAGAGGGACTTCAAGGAGACCTGCGTCCGAGGGCTGACTGAGGGACGGCTAATCCAAGTTCCAGGATAGCACAGATCGAGAGTAACAACCGCATGTGTTCAAAATCTAAAGTGTAGAATCAGTGAATAATGGCGTATTTAGTGGGTGTTGACTTCAAGATACAAGAGTCCCAACTGGTACCAGTAGCACTGTTGTGAGTACAAAACAATTATTAATGACTGTAAACGATAATTAAAGGGTATAGTCATATTTCGTTCGCGTTTTTCTTTTCATTCGTTTTATTTTATTTTTGTATTTAATATTGTAATCCGTTAACTTCAATGAGTTTGGATTGTTAATGTTTTAGTTCATTGTATTTGTTCTTCCTATCAAACACAGTGACGACCCTGAGATGAAGAGAAATTCGACGTAGTTAATTGCAAAAATATAAAGCTGTATTTTCATAGAACACCACGAATTAATCAAATAAAATTGAAATATTTGTTTGTTAAATTGATGGAATTCGGCGTGCAAAGCAGGGCTTATAATGTGTAATTATCAACAATAAATTTTTAAATACATAATAATTTTGTTAATTATTCCTATTAATAAAGACAACCATTATAATCATTACTATATATAACCTTGTGTTAACCCTAACTTTATTTCAATTGTCCTCAGACCCAACGAAAAGTTTGATCAGAAAATAAATTCCACAGTGTTACTGTTTGTCTGCTGTTAGTTAAGTAGTAGTAATTGCTGGAATGTCCAGCGTTTCCTCGGGTTTACTCTAATTACGTAGGATCTGTTTTTTCTAGACATGAGAAATATTTATGGGAGCGGTTTAATAGATAATACTAATACAGTTGTTTCATTCTATTAATGTAAGTGTTGCATGTGATACTTCAATTAGCACAGCTTTTGAATTTTTCAGTTTCTTGGTGTTTCTTTGTGAGAGTAGTTGAAGACAGCCTCGGCGTTTAAAGTGAAGCGTCCGGGAAACCCACCGGTTGACCTACTCGTAGACCTTCCCAGAACTATTCGTCAAACGAGTGGAGTCTGAGGCGCCGGTGCCAAGACTTATTAGAGCCAATTGCAGGAATGGCAGCCGCACCCAGCCACTCTAATTGCCGCCTACCCGCGGATCCAAATCTGGCGTCTAAACCAGTCCCCTCCGCCCAGCCGGATATTGGTGTACCAGCATCCGCTAATCCCATCAAAACGTTACCCGTGCGACTTTGCATAAAGGCTAGGCTTTTGCTTTGTTAACGAGAGTAATCCTCTCAAAGTGAAATTAACATCTTACAGCAAGTCTTCAAAAACGAGCACATCAAACAGAAAACGCCATCGAACAAACGAGGGAAATATTCGTAAAAAAATAACGACCCGGGGGTGGGGGGTGTACAGTCGTAAATTCGTACAACCGTATAAAAAATCATTTCTAATTCTCAACTGGATACTCCCAGGAGTTTCTCCAACTTCTTCAAGCCGTCCAAAAAAATTTTCAGAATATCCTCAAAATGTTTGTTCTAGCAATGATCTCTTCATTAGACGTTAATTATTGCCCAACGGAACATTTTTTTGTTATGAATTAGAGAAAAGTATCATGGGGCCAAATATGCCGAATACGACTTGAACTTCAATACAATTTTCTCCAGTGAAACTGCAAAGATGTGATCCCGTGCATTCAAGAACAATTACTTTTTTGGGAAAATGTGGACGTTTCTTCTTCAGCTCTTGGTATTATAGTCTAAAACTGACTAACAATAGTATATATTCAACATTGTTTTTATAAATAGTCGATTTGGACTATTCCTCTTCTAAAAATTCCCAACCCATTTCATAATCATCTGCATCTTCAGAGCCAAATCACATGCATAAACCCACTGTTTAAGACTGTTTTCTTATCTCTGATGTGTCGTCGTATCATTAACAGACATGTATCGACGTAGAAACTCGTCACTATTGCGACAAAAAGCCCCAAATCACCAACTCGATCAGGACCTCGAAGTCGTTTAATTGCAACTGTGGGGAAATTGCGGAACCCATCTTGTACATATTTTATTAAATCCAATTTTTAATTAAAAGAAATGGTAACGTCTGAGCCACGGGACATGTCTGAAGTCTCAACAGGTTTGAATAATTTGACTCGTCGATGACTTAAGACCATATCGTGTAGTTTTTCGATCATTTCCTACGGAGTTGTCTCCAGCGGAAGTTATGAACGCTGTCCGACGTTTACCAATGTGCAGTGATGTTGAGATCCCTAAACTTTCTTTAATAGAAGTGGGAGGTTTCAATTTTTTTAGTTTTCAATTTTAGTTCCACGTTTGTTGTTGGAACTGAGGGCGGCATCCGATCTTGCGTGGCAAGGCTTTCCTGCTAGATACTTGCAAATGTCATCAAACAATGATTTAATTCAGCTGGAAACCATTTTAATTAAGGAGTCTTCAATATTTATTAGCAAAACGGCAGAAACGAAGGAAGATGCTGACTTAAAAATTTACGTGGCTCCAATCGAGTACAAGTTAGTTTAGGAGTTCCACAACATTCTATTTTAGGTCCACTATTATTCTTAATTTACGTAAATAATGAGCCAGAGTTAATTTTACCTCGAAACCAAGTTTTATTTGTAGACAGCCGAAGCAAGAACAAATTTCCAATCATATATTGTTGGGTTATAAATTAGTTGGCTGCAAATGAACTGACAGTAAATTGTGACTCTTCTCACCGAATACTACAAATTCAAGTTTCCAGTTTTAGAAAAACATATGTTGATAGAAATAGAAAGTATAAAATCTTTCTGCATTGTGTTAGTCAATTAATTGAATTGGAAATTTTTTATAAATAATAAACTTATCACAGGAGTGTGTTCTGTCAGAATCATAAGATTACGGTAACATAAGAACAACAAAACTCAAATTTTTATTCACTAATGTTTGATGACCTTCCCCCTTTTTTTCTACAGGGAAAGACAAGGAGCTTTTACTGTAAAAACCTGTAATCAGAATAAAAAGTATTCTTGAACCACAAGCATCGAGCAGAGGACTATTTAAAAATGTAGGTATTCGTACTTTCTCGTGTCAAAATATATATCTATCAACGATTACAATAAAATTATCATGTTATCTTAGCTTTCCACATCTTTGAAGCCTTGCTTCTCCTACGCCAGCCGTAGCGTTATGAGTTCGTCACTCGCCGATGAACATGCGCCATTGTTGTTCTCTAGTAGCTATTGAAGTACAAAGGCCGAGTGAAAACAGCGTAAAAGGTCAGTAAATACATTGTACTCCTGATGCCTTAAATCGATCTACGAGGGTAAGTTGCCAAGGTTCTGTTATCCAATATCTAGGTGTAAATAGAATTTCTCACCAGCGGTATTCTTTCCTTAATATAAATTCCATTCTGGGTGTGTATGTGATACATGATCAGCGAAATGACATTTTTATCCTAGATTTAATACTTCGTTTATAATTTTATCTCAGAATTTGCTGAATACGTTGGGAAGACAAAAGAATGACCACACTAGTAAGAAAACGCTATTCACTGAACAATTCATTGCAACTGATTACAGATGCTGATGACACTTTCCTCTCGCCTCAGGCACTTCCCCTGATTATCTTCCTATTGTAAGTCTCTTTCGCACAATCTGACGCGCTAGTCCTGTGAAACCATCAATCAACGTCGCGCAATAATACGCACAATACATGACTTGACTGTTAGAAAATGATACGAAAGATTTTGTCACTTGTCGGAGTCCACAGAAGATGAAAACAACTTTCTCTCCCGCGTGAATACGATCAGTACATTTTTCTTAATAACACCTGTTTTATAAATGACATTATTAACAAAAAAAACATTAAAAAGCTGTACAATAAATAAGTTAATTTGATAACAAACAGGTAAGAATTCTATTACAAACAAATACACTCGAATAGAGCAGTAATCAAGTTGTTTAATGATAATTTCAGAAGTATTATGAAACTATTCATCTCATAAATTCAAGATAAGTATCGTTATTCATTACCAATCTTATGTTATGCTACCAGAGTTCTCTCTTGTAAATATACCACACACATATGTATTAAGAAGTACCATATTTTAATACTCTTCTGTACATACCACAATGGTTCCCATTTTGCATCAAAAGTTATGTAAAAAAAAGTACCCGAAGATGGGTGCCGCGTTTGTTCTACTGAATGATTCATTGACTAGTTTGGCGCTTTTTCATGTCAAGATGCTTTTTTTAACGACGACAAATAACTGTTGATGATACATGGAACCACCACTACTCTCAAGAGATAAAATTATAGTTGAAAGGTGGAGAACCGGCTACGTAGAACGCAGATTCGGTCAAATAGACTATTCAGAACACTGATGAATTTGTAATTATCGAACATCTGGAGCCAATAAATAAAAAAACCGATAAACATTTGGAAAGAAGAAAGTGTTCTTCCATCAAGAGAACGTACAGTTTCACACTTATGTAGTTTCGATGTCGAAAATTCTCGAATAACTATTTATTTCTGCATCCACCGTATTCACTAGATTTGGCCCAGTGCAAAGTGTTTTTTTTAAAAAAAATATTTTGGTTACGTTATTGTATTCAGTCAGGCTGGAACGCATGCAAATGGACGGAAAGCTGTGTTTTTATACAATTTAATAGCCACTGAATCTATTCGGTCATGAGCGTTCAAAGTCTACGATCGTTCATTTAAAAGTCCATTACCGGAATAACACCAATCTACGAAAATAAAATTTGGTATCTGGTTAGGTACTATTCGCATTCAGAACGTCGTCTGTAATTTCCTTTGGCAGCAAAGTTACATAATACAGCTATAATGCAAATCTGTGTTGACATTACGTGTCTGTGAGACGAAACGTTTTGTTTTTGAATTGGGCGTGTCGATATTCGCATCGTCATGACCACGGACTAACGGCTTGCACCATATGGTTACGTTTGGTCGCCCTTGGCTGTCGACGTATTCCCCCTTTCTTTTTCCCCCCCTTTTGTGAAATTAATCTTGAGTCTGACAGACAGGTGGACAACATTCCGCGGCACAGCCAGAAAAACAATCATCTGTCCACTTCCAGAACATTAATCAGCATGGACGTTGTCGCCCAACTGCGACGATCACCGCCGCTCTGATAAATTGCATATCCACGTATAACAAATTGAGAACGATACACCACATACTCGTCCCATTTATCATGATACATAATTTGATGAAAGACATCACACTATTTTACACTACGGTTCGCTACACTACGTCAACTGTACGATGAGAACCGAAGTGCAACTTACGTGATCGTGATGGCTTAGTTTGAAAAATAACAATAACCCATTCTCTAAGAACAAGAAGTATCATTTCTGCTATATCTTGGAAATTTATTGCTACACTATCTGGGTGCCCGGCGTTGCTCGTGTACTTATTTATATAAACTCGAAAAAGTATTTAATTGATTACTTAAGTATATTCCTTGAGTATTTCAGGATATAATCGTCACTCAGTCTTCATACATTACGAAATATTACATTGATGAAATTGTTAGCTAGACTCACAACTAATACAGCGCGAAAATTAACTTACATTTTCCCCAAGGATGGTAAAGTAATTCGTATTCTTCTTTATTATCATTCGATGGAATATTGCTGTATAAAATTATACTTTTTATTTAAAGAAAATATTTCTACTTTATTTAATTCCTAATAAAGGAGATATTTCCTTTGTTCGTTGCGTAGTAACGTCTTTCCCTCGCGTGACGTCATTGTCTCTTGGCGCGCAGTAATTTAATATTTAATGATCACGGTTTTTAATTATAATTCTTTCCACATGTATACTTTATATTAAATAAAAATATTTTTGCTTTATTTCATTACGAAATACAGAACTATATTTTTATGATGCGTCAATGTTTTGCCAATGACGTCACCGTCTCTTGGCGCGCAGTAATTTAACACTAATTCGTAACTTATTTCAATTATAATTATTTCCACGTTTATTCTACGGGTTTCTCACCCCCACAGTACCGGTTCTCGATTTTGGCAGAATACGTATACCAATTTTTGTTGCATTCTGTCCACGCGATAAAATTTGTATAAAGAACAACGTAAATACATACATACATACATACAAATATACATCCTTTTTTATTATATAGATAACCTATTTTATTGACGAATTTGGGAGCTGGAGAGGATGACAGACAAACGTCACGAGGTCAGTATTGGTATCCAATCTTCATCTCCACATAAAGGGAATTTAACAGCGAGATGGCGAATGTTATTTCTATCCGACCAAAAATTATAAATGAATGTAGCCTTAGTGTTAATCTAAAAACAATTGAGTGTAAATTCAGTATGGATCTTGACAGTAAATTATAAAGGTTCTGAAAAATAATATTGTGGTAACAATCTGGAATATGAAGCTCACTTGAGTATAAAAGAAGACGAACCTGAAGATTTATCGTAAGATGTCACACTTACACTGTCTGACGATTGACTATAAAATTATCAGAGATAAAAGAAAACCACGTACAGTCTCAAACCCAGAAGCAGTTTCCGACTACATAGTCATAAACATCTTTACGCCTTGACTGACATACATGTTACATAGAAAAACCATTTATACAAAGACATTTACAATACTATGCTATGATAAGCAAACGTTAAAGAGTTGTTTAGTGAAACGTAAATTTTCTACCGTAGTACGTGTCATATTTACAAACACTACTCACGTTTAACGACGTGATGGCAATTGTTCAAAAGCAAACACATTACTGGTTGGTCTTAGATATCTATGTACATTAGTTATATATATATATATATATATATATATATATATATATATCGACATCCGATCGATAAAAGGAATAATGAACATTTTACAAGATAATATATGATTTTCAACAAACAATTTTTTGTTTTAAATTTATTATCATGTTTAACAATAGTCTGTCAAGAAAATTGACTTAATTATTTTATTCAATATCAATTGTGAAATTAATTTGCGAATTTATTATATTTAATTGTTCCAAACACACCAATTGTTGATCTTAATTTATAATGACAAACAAATCTTCTATATATATATATACATATATATATATATATATATAAATTATCCTCAGTCTGTTTAAACCTAATGATTAAATTAAACATAAAAATTTTTTGACTGATATTTTAACTAATATATTTTTTATCAGCGACAACACAATATTATTTTCTTATAATTTCTTCAAAAAATGTATTTATTTCGAATTTTAAAGTAGCTTTCTGAAATTTCCGTAATCATCTGTATTCTAAACTTAATGTCAATAAAATCAATTTATATGTTTTTAAAAATCAAATTATTTAAACAACTACTCCTAAATTTGTTTACCTTCAATATGTTAGAAATTCTTTTGACCTGTCCTATTTCCTAAGCAGAGGACTAATAGATTCTATAAACAAATTAAGACAAAATTTTTATGTTTTATGTTTTACTTCATTTGTTAGGACAGAAATTGTTATTAGGTTAGGTTGGTTAATATTGAATAAGGTTAGCGAAATAGAAGAAACACTTAATAGACAAATGCTAAATTAAAAAATTCTGTATGTACTTAAGCTAAAGTCAAGAAAATTCATACATGCTCAAGCGAAATTCTTCCCTGGGCTAATTTTACGACTTCAATGAAGAATCGATATTGTGTGTAAACTGATCATATATAAATGATTTAATTCAGCTGAGAATTTCTTTTTTTCTTAACTTTTATTTTATGTATGTTTTTTCCAACCTTTCAAGGATTAATGGGAAACTTAAAAGAGATCTGGGCAACTTTTAGTATTATATTTTCCCAGAGGTGTGGGTAAGGACCTCTGGAACGCGCAGCTATTCCAGAGTAGGCTTCGTGCCAGTCCACGCGAGCGTTATGAGACTCTGAATGAAATATTTTAAATATTTATAACGGAGGTGCTTCTGAACAAGATGGCGTATTCATTTCAAGGCTGAAACCACAACGCAGGTTTACCTCAATTGCAATGAGATCGTATATGCTTTATTGTTTTAAACTTTATGTTGAGCTGCATCATTAAAAGGTCGGGAAATTGCAGCAGTTTTGTCTGACAGTTAAATTTTGATGTTCCTCGTAAATATTTCATCTTCCAATTATCTTAAATAAGTTTTCAGAGTCCTTCAGATGTTTTCTCAACAGTTAATTCGCAAAAGGAGCTGAGTAAACTGGAATATCACTTCTCCAATTATTAAGGAGTTAAGAAACATTTAAATGAAATGAAAACGAGAAATTAATAAATTTCTTGAAACTGTAAAAGAGATAATGGAATAAAAGAGTCTGAATGGCCATCGTGAAATAAAAAAAAATAAGGAAAATAATTCATCCATTTTTTAAATACTAGCTGGGTGCCCGGCTTTCCGCGGGTTGTCATAATTAAACTCAGCGACATCCATAACCCCGGATTTGATTCCATTCTCGGTTGTTTTTGCGTTATTTTTATGTAACGCTCCTCCACCTTCATCCGTCCTGTGCCGAAAGGGGTTCGCCTTGATCATGAATTTATTATTTTGGAATACGTTCTGCAAAATTTTTTAGACAAAGAAAACATTATTACTAATACTCATTCATCATAATCACACTGATCAGAAATTTCGTTCGAAAAATTATTAATCAATAAGCATACTAAATAAAATACTATCTTGATGGAAAATTACGTTTCTTTACAAAAAGTAATTATATGACGTTTAGACCTATTTAAGGACCTCTTCAGGCTTGAAAAAAATTTGAGGCAAATTTCTGCTGCCTTGCCTGTTTTCGGTTACAACAAAGTACAAAAGAACTCTCAGTTAATTTTTTTTTCTAGTTCACAATGTAACTAAGGAATATTCTTATTTCTGTGACCAGTATCAGTGCTTTACAAAATTTAATCCATCTTTAATGATATAAAAGATCGGCCTTCGGATAAGAAGTTCTAAAAGCGTTTTGCGCAAACCTACAGGTTAATTTTTTAAAAAATAAAAATCTATTACTTTATTCAAATATTTCTCTGTATATAAACAGTAAAACCATCTGCGGACGACGAACAACAGTTGAATTGATGATACGTGGGAAAGTGTTTACGTGAGGGTCTTGCAAAGCCGCAGGGGAGCAAGAAAAAAATTGCGCGTTCCCCCAAGGATGCGGCACCAACACGAAGAACTACATGGCCTAGATATGGTATCAAAGAACGTGTAGTTTTACCACTTTAACAGTATTTCAATGGCGACTAAAGAGAAAATTTATCACGTGAACTCAAACAACCGTTAACAAGAATATAAGACAAATGCTTATATGAAAACTGACATTTCCTGCGTTGCCCCTCGAGTCTTGACGTGAATTGCATTCTGCATACGTGGTTTAGTAAAATTTATCTAGTAGATGACAAATACCGGAATTAACACCTGAACGCGCACGTAAACGACTTGAAGGGCTAGGTACGTACTAACTGTATTTAGATGGAATATATCGTTTAAATTTTCACTAATAAATCTCATATACTGTGATAGAATATATGCAATTATTTTCCGTTCGCTGCTCAAAACGTTGATTTGAATTTACGTCTAATTCTAAGTGTTTCTCTTTATATTAATGTATTTATAACCAAACAAAATTTAAATACACAATCAAACTGATGATTTGAATTTCGAGTTTTAACATTTCTCATATGGTCCTTATAATAAGAACTATAAAATACCGTCCTTCCGGTTCAGTGCAATCGGATTCTTTAAATCTGTTAATTTCTCACTAATAGACGGAAAATGTTGCTAAAGGTTTACGTACTGATATTTTTTATACCGTCGATGCTCCGAGAGACTCAATATATTTCTAGATACAAATAGGTCTTACAATTCAACTCCGGGAAGGAATTCTGATGGATGAGTAAAATATTATTGATCGTCTCTTTCCGGATTAGAATTCCGTCTGGGGCCGAGGCGAAAAAAATATCAATTCTTGACTTTCATAGAAAATGAAAATAAAATAGCAATATTTCTTGAGTCACGGTTACAATCTTAGAGGTGTGTCGGTGAATATTCATACGCACGTAGCAGACAGACGAAATCACAGTTGACGGTTTATTTTGCTCAGCAATGTTGTGCTTTCCGTGAGAATTTATCCTGATGCTGCACCTAAGGCGAACCGTCTCGAACGGCTTGTCGTCTTAAAATAACTTCCGTGGGACCCGATACAGAAACGCCGAGTTAGTCCCGCTGCAAGCATCAGTCTCACGATCAAAAGTAACTCCATGAAAAGTCCACAAGACGAAGGGAACTTTTGAAGTCACCTGTTGGAACAATCTGAGTGTGTCAACCTCTTCGTAACACATCCAACATACTGAATTATATGTCTACTGTAATCGTTGTCTTCTACTACTCATACTGTAGCCTTTTTGACAGTGGTTTTAGTCCTGATTTCCCATATATAACTCACAGAAATATCTCATGTTTTTATAAGAACGGTGTAAAGTGATTTAATTCTATAATGTCTCGTTTCAAATTGATTCTGCAATTGTATTGTATATTAAACGTGTTCTCTTCTTAAATATGTAAGTAGGCAATTTTGATACATTAATGAGCCATATCACATACAAAAAAAAAACTCTGAAGACGGGAAGTGCAATTCACCGTCTGGTAAGTCTGCAACCGATGGCCGACAATGGGTCGCCCAGCAATGAAAGCGTTTAAAAAGTCCAGTCGAGTACTATTAGTAGTATAGAGGTACAGTCCGCAGAGTAAAGAAAGCAGAGTTCTGATCAAAGAAGGTTGATTATAGACAGTGCAGATTTCCTCAGAGTAGAATCTGGATCGACTTTTATATTGGTTGGACTGAGACCTTTTAAATGAAATTATTGTATCACATATCGGTGACCACTGTTTTCCATTATTACAAATTCACTGAGAGCGTTCACTATTAATGGCAGTTAAACAAACACTAAACAATGTAGCGTCTTCAAGCTTAAGCTGTATACTGTTGGTACGTTAGACCACTTTCGTTTAGAAAAAGGCGAGAAAATTCTGTATGACGTTACTTTTACTGGAGGTATTCACACGACCGCCTATACATATTCGTATAATCTTCTAAAAGTATATTATATTGACTAATTCATCCGGAAGAGCTGAGAAGCAAACGCCAAAACACACAAGACTCTCGTAAACGGATACGGTGGTAACGATACTGTGACGGCGGTAATATACTCGGAAAAATATGTCGAAAAAAAAAAGTAAACAACTATACGTCATAAATGATAAATAAACAAATTAGAAAGACAACATTCAAGCAACAATATTCTCGCTGAAATATTTTAAACACAAGTTACAGTAGAATGTGAAAGCAAAGACGCCGGACCATTTCACGTTGTTTCATTGCAATCCCGTGGTTCTGCTGCGTTGTAGTGTGTTTTTTTTTTCAGAGTCGAGTCCGCGGGTTACCGCCATTGGTTTTACGTTTGTTTTAAGCTGTTGGGTATTTTCGGCCTTCCGAAGCTCCAGTCTCTGCGTCCATAACTCATAAAGCGCAGGCCTCAACCACAATAACCGCCTCAGGAAGACCCACAAGAAAAAATAGTCGTCTTATACCGACCGAAAATATTTAACTAGTTTTCAACTACCACTTCAAAGAAAATCAGAAGTTTTTAAAATTAAATGAAACAAAAATAATTTCCTTTCAAGCAAAGTTATATTTGTCATTACATAATTTATTTCCTGGCGTGCTGGAAAGTAGCGGAAGCGATCGTGCTGTACAAGCCAGGAAAACAACCCAATGGATGTTAAGTTTGAGAAACTACAGCATAATTGATCTAGTGCATCGAACATCCGACATTCCTGCAATAGCACCGGAAGAAAAACGAATCTGTTCAGCTGTCTTCGACGAAGGCTTGATACATATTGTAATGATTTAATATAAACTACTAATGGCTGTAGCTAAATAAAAAAGAACTATTATTAGAAAACAATTAATCAAATTTATTAAGGTTTAGAATTACACAATAATATTTGGGATCTCAGGGTCTTTATCTGGGTTTGATAAATGGGTGAATTTTATACAATCAATTACACTTAGCTTTTTAGGTAAATTAATACGTCTGAACATCGACGAAATTTGTTGCGGACGAAAATAAAACTAAAGATTGAATTTAAATTAAAGAACTAAATACCTAAAGAAGTAAATAATTAACGAAGTGAATAATTAAAGAACGATCTGACATATCTTTTAAAAGTGGTTTACAATCAATTTCAGAGTTTTCTACTTACGGCCGCCCAGGTCTCATTTTTGGGTTTTCTTGCACACGATTTGGGGATATCACTGATTCTAGTATTCACAGGCTTTAAATTTTAACACATCATTATTGGCGTAGTTTCTCGAAGCTTTACTGCAACCTGGATTTGCAAATCTCGTGTAGTTTTAGTTGTATTTTGTCTATGGTTCTCCGGGTTGAATTTCCGCTCTGCCACCAATTACGACTTTAATTTCAATCTCTCCTTCCCTACTGAAGATTGTTTTAATATTTTAGAGAATGTTTGTCACTGCTATCAGACTGTTCTATTTGCGTCTGCTCGCCGTTCATTGCCTGACTGAAGATTGCTTTCGAACTGTTCTATGTCCGCTGCCCAACTGCGAAACTTTTTTATAATATGAATTTTCTGGATTGATATCTGCCTGCAACCGTGTCCGCCGTCCGACTAACTAACTTCGTCTCGTAGATTTTGAGCGCGTAAAATTCTCAACAATGTTTCCTTTGCTTCGCCGCCTTGTTGCGGTGTCCGCTTTATCCACTAATAATGAGTCCTCTACTTTCCAATTATAACAATGTCTTAATTACTAATTACTACAATATACTAAATATTCCTAAAGCAATATGTAGAGACATTAATATCATACATCACAGACTATTCAGAATTAAAGCAGAAGATGAACACTCAGATCTGAAAAAGGTACGTGCTGGAATGCCCCAAGGTAGCGTCCTGTTCCTCTACTTGTTATATACAAGTGATTTCCAATTTGGGAAGGAACTGAGGTAGATGCATATAACACCACGTTACTTCCAGTAAAAGAAATATTAAAATCTGTCAACTAGAAAACGACAAACAGCCAGCCATGCAATAGTTGATTGAAGAATAAAGCTAAACGAGCATAAAACAATCCATATTGTCTTTACATATAAACCATTTTGGCCTAAACAAACAACGCCAAATAACTAGACTTGACTCTAGACGCCAAACTTGGGTGGAAAGAGCATGTTAAGAAAAAAAAGCATCATATATAAACAATACTAATGGCTCATTGGAAGAAACTCGAAACTTTCAATCTCCAACAACTACTGATTTACAATCATATATTGAAACCAACGTGGCTTTATGGTATTCAGCTTTGGGACTGTGCCTGTGACACAAACATTAAGTGCATTCAAACTTTTTAGAATGAAGTGTTAAGAAACATCGTGAATTTCCGCGTTCCAACCATAAAATAATAAATACAAAGGCATGGCGGGAAATATGAAGCTAGGCTTAACTTTCAAATCAACACCGTACCAGAAGATTGAAAAGAAGAAAACCAGCTGATCTTGTGTAATTTAATATAAGGAATTTCACACAATGTGTAAAGTAATTTGGGTCACTCTTTACAAAATTCTGTCATTGAATATGCGTGATATCCGTCACACACCATTTCACATAATTCACAAACACAATTCACATCTGGTTGATGAAAGCTTGAGGTGAAAACCGTGCACGGCGAAACGGGTTATTGTATGTCGTAGTTCGTATGATGCTCTCCTCCATTCGTTTGTCATCATGGCGGTGGTACTGTAGAAATCGTCCCATATGTGGTTCTTCTTTTCCTTTAGTTCTTGGATCACGTGTTGATATGCAGGTGTAGATGGCAAAGTTAACCCTGTTGTATAGCGTAGGTCTTCTAAGTAGAAAGGTTCCCTTGTGAGTTCATATGCAAGTTGTGATGGCGTATATTTCGAGACACACAGTATCTTTTTCAGAAAAGTTGCTTTTATCTTTTCAATATATTTCAGGTTCTTTCTATTTAGTTTCTCTTATATTAATTCCAAACCGTTTGTGACTATTGGGGTGACTTTGGCTTTGTAGAGGGAGATGGCCGTGTCTATGGAATATCTTGCATTGCTCTGATAGCTGCGATTACTTTTTCTTTCACGTGTAGTGTGAATGTCCTTCCTGTCGGTTGTAAGGTTATCCCAAGGTACTTGAAGCTGTTTGTAACACTTATTGGTCTGTTGCCGAGGTATAAAGTGAATATCATTGTTGCTGTCTTTTGAAGGTTTATTTCTAGTTCATTTTCTGATGATCTTGTGTAATGTGCAGTGTAGAAAAGCAGACCACAGTGCGTGAGTGAAGTGTACACAAAACCAGAAAAATCTTCGTTGGATAGACTAGTCGTTAAAATAATGGAAGGAAATTAATGGTTAGCCTCTAAAGATTAGTTTTAATGGCAGGCACACTGATGCTGTTAAAAAAAAATATTTATAATAATATAATTGCATACAAAATGTTTACACCTTAAACAATGACGGTATACAATAACGATAATTATATCTTTGGATCTCCTATTTTTATCTAACTTCAGTCATCTTTATCTATTGCTAGAAGACGATGGCAGTGAACGTCATCGAAACGTCGCAAACACAAGCCAGAGAAGACTTTATTCAGCTATATCTTTTGTTTGAAAAAGGCCTACCTGCAAAGTTTAAAAAATAATTCCAGTAATTCTAGTATCTTAGCCAAAAGTTTTTGAATCTGGTTGAATAAATAATGCAATCAAAAATTATTATTTTTAAAAACAAAATTAGGATGCTTAGTTTTCAATTTGGAAATTTCTGAGTATATTGACAGGAACAAATATTTTCAGTAATATATAAAAATCGTAAAACAAAATTTTCGAACGATGGTAAAAACTTTCTTCGGAAAAGTTAAAGCCAAATTAGAGACTTAATTTATGAGGGCCGAAACTATTCATTTAGAAATTCTTAATTTAAAACAATTGAAGACAACAAGAATCGAGTCAAGAGAAGTTTCGAGGCTCTGATTCGTGTTCCACTTTCAGAATGAATGAAGATATTAATATTTAACAATGTTGGTCTTTCAACCACTCTCTCATCAAAAATTCGTACTCACGATTTTAATATATTGTAATGCCAATTAATTAGGCCATTAATTGTTTGGACGTAAAATTTGAATTGTTTGAGAAATCCATTATAGCGGTCTGATCGAACAAAGCGACAATGAGAGAAGCGAGCTCACTTTGCTTTGTCGAAAAGTCAAAAATGGCGTATGCGCGCTAAAACTCAGGAGCACTAGGAGTTCAGTTCGCGGAAAAACATCGTGAGGAGCAGAACAAGTAATATAACTGTTAGTTGGTGGCGGGACATTTCAGAGGACGGAACAAATAAAACTAGAGCAGAGACAGGCCGTCGTTAAAGTATTATTAAACAAAGTTATGAATTTAAGACAAACTAAAAACAATCACGGAAGTATTACCTCATAAATATCGCTAAGTAAAAGCAGTTTACGTCTGTAGCCAGCCAGGGAAGGAAGCCAACAGTTTACGTCTATAGCCAGCCAGGGAAGGAAGCGAGCAGTTTTTACGTATACAACCAGCCAGGAAAGTCTAAGAGAGTTTACGTCTATAGCCAGCCAAGGAAGACAAGCAGACATCAGATAACTTACATTCAGGAGGATCATCCGAGTTCCTGTGAGCCTATCAATTTTGACTTCAATAGTGTAAAATCTGTGAGTTGACTTCTAGAATCAGTGTATAATTTTGTATACTTCCGAAACCAAAAGGAATGCTGGTACCAGCTGGACACTACGTAAGTAACAAAACCAAAACTAATGATTAATTGTAAACGTAATTAGAGGATATGATCAGATTTCTTTCTCTTTTAAATTGTCAATCAGAGTTAATTTCTTTACTTTTAAATTTACTTCATTCTAGCGACATATTGTTTGGGTTAATTGTAAACTGTTTGTTAATAAGATTTTTAAATCAATTTTTTGTGTTCATTATCAAACCCAGTAGAGGCCCTGAGAGAGAGAAAGATCTCAAATTTTGTTGCAATTATCTTTATTGCCACAAAATAAATAAATATTATGTTTGTCAATTTTGATTATTAATTCTTTTAATTAACGCCTTCCATTTAATTATTACAATATATAACAACAGAAAATGAAAACCACATGAGTTATATAAAATGAACGTAAAATCCAAATATTATTATTTTGTTTTTAAATAAATTATATCGTGTTTTATTTTATTTAAAATTTAAATAAAAAAATTTTCCATTCTAAGAAAATATTTCAGAATTTATTGAATTTTGTTTCCCTGCCTTAGGTGAAGCATGGTGTAAGTAATTAGCTTGTTCACAATCCTAGTTAAAAGACTATTTAAGTACACTCAAAATATCTTATTCATAATTTTTCTAGCTACCTCCTTTTACCGTTTCTTAATTCCACGTTCTGCAATTTAAGTCAATAATTCTCCTTAGGTTTCACCACAGGTGTATTCCTTTAGAATACTCAACTGATCAAGGAGTGTTGGGGGGGGGGGGGAAGCTCTAGGAGCTCACCTGAAAGAGACTCTTCCACGTACACACTCAAGATTAAGTCCAGGCTAATTGCTCATTAACGAATAAACACTTGTACGGCAGAGCTGCACTTCACTAAAGACTTGCTAGTTACTTGGATACTACGTAAAACATCCAAGTTTAGTATTTGTCTGATTCTTGTCTCAGTTTTGGTGCATACCCCGAAGTTTCTTTCTAGTTTGCAAAGTAACTAGAAAATAATTTACATTAATCATGAATCGAATCGTAATAGATTCAGTTACTTCAGGTGCTTTAATAATTCCGATCTTTGACGACCAAAAAAAAAAGACGTCGAAGGTAACTGATATTAATGAATTAATTAACTTCCCAGATCATTAAGGTTGAGGACTTACCGTTACCAGTCCTTTTTTGTTCCACGAAACTTTGTCGCTAGCGGCTATAGTTATATAAGAACATTCAATTATTTTTTTATGATTTACCCTCGCCTTGTTTTTTATTTTCTTTAACGGATGCAATTAAACGATTAGCTATGTAAGAAAACCACAATTTAGAAAGTGATTTGGAATCCTACTTTTGGCCGATTTCGAATCTCGAGTCTTAACATCTCATTTTCTTCCAAGAAATTCATCAATTTCAAATCAAAGAAAGTTTATAAATGTAATTTTTGTAATTACATCATCAGTGCCATAAAACATATGTAATGGTATTCAAAAATAGAAATCTTTCAAGCCATAAAGGCCATGAAATTAAATTAAATTAAATTATTAGGATGGAAAATTCTCGCCCGTACCAGGAATTGAACCCGGGACCTCCGCTTACCGGGTTCGACCCTAAATTTTGAGACTTATTTTTAATTAAAAAACCAATTGGGATTCTAAGAATTAAATAAAACAAAATTTTAGTAATCACAGTGTAACATTGTTGGGTGTTGACGTTATGTGAAACAGAAATTTTATTGGATAATTTATCGGTGTCGCGTAATTATACAAATTAAAAAATAATTATTATATATAAGTAAATAAATTAATGTAACAGCCTAGATTAAACGATATCAATTCAAAAATATTTTAATAAATTCGCATTGAGATGATTTTCTTTTCAGTTCCAGGTGAGATTCAACCTGTAAATACTCCTGTTTCATTTTGATTCAACCAACCAGGAAAAAAACTCAATTTTTTATTTTACGTTATCATTCATATAATTAAATTTTTTTTTAATGATTTAGAATTGTATAATCCGGGAAAGATACTGGGAATGTGTATTAATAAACTTTATTCCACCTTTCAATTATGCTGAAAATGTATTTAGAAGATTCTAGACTATTACGTCGTCCATTCAGTTTCTCGGACCAATCAGAGTTCGATATTCAAACATTACTCCAACCCTTTTAGATGACGAATGTTGACTGTTTACGTTCCCGGCCCCATTTATTTTTAAGGCCAATCCGGACCGGACCCTCAAATCCGCCATTAATCTCTCGTGATAGTCCTTGGACGATTGTCGACTTCATTGTTTTAACCATTCACGTAACACTTGAGTTTACTACAACTGCGGGGGAAAATGTCGCTGCATCTCAGTGAATGATTGCTATTTATATATCTGGGTGCCCGGCGTTGCTCGAGATGTCATTTATCCATATCCCCCGATTTGACTCAAATCTATATAGCTTTTGCGTTATTTTCATGTAACGCAACTCGACCCCTACCCCTAAATGTGTTCACCTCCCATTCCAAATGGTGTTGAACTCATTGACCCTGAAATAGTTTCATTCTACGAATATATCGCTGTTTAAACATATTCTAAAATTTCCACCCCCGCTACTGTGAGTTAAACTAAATTCGGCCTGTTACATTGTTTGAAAATTTCTACCTCCGCCCCCGCGTGTTAGCCAGTTTCTCACAATGAAATTCAGCGAAATCTATAACTCCAGAATTGACTCGAATCTCTGTCTATTCGCGTTATTTTAACGTAACGCTCCACCAAACCCCACCCCCAAGCGTGCTCCCGTCCCATGCCAATAAGGGTTGAAATTATAAACGGAGAATATCTACCGAAATATTATGAAGTTAAATGATACCGAAGAACAGTTATTCGACGCGAATGTCGGCCGATCAACATGTTTGAAAATTTCCGCTCGCGTCCATAATTGAACTCACCGTCATCCATTAACTCCAATCTCAGTTGTATTCGCGTTACTTCCTTGCAACGCTTGTCCACACCCTCCCCTAACGGTGCTCCTTTCCCATGGTGTAATGGGTTGAAATTATACTCAGATAACATCGGTAGAAACACTATTAACCTCTGTGACACCTAAAAATATTTATCCGACTCGCATATCGGCCGTTTAAGCACGTTTGAATGTTTCCACCCCTGCTCCTTGGGGGGCGGGGGGTAGACGTGTTTCACCCTGACAGTGTTCGTTACCTGGTCGCAAAGAACACGTGTACGAAATTTGCTCCACCGGTATATATATTGTAGTACTAACTAAGAAGGCCATTTATTGTTTAAATTACAACGTTTTGTTTGGCGGCGCCGATATAAAAGGACGGAGTGACGATGGTCTTTTATTGATATTAAATTAGGGAGACCATGAAGTGTTTGGTTTACAATGTTTTGTTTAGCGGCATCGATCTCAAAGAATGGAGTTATGGCGGTCTCTTATTGATATTGAGCTAGGGAGATCATGGATTGTTTGGTTTATAATATTGATTGACAGCGGCACCGATCTCAAAGAACGGAGCAACGGCGGGCTTTATTGATGTTAAATTAGGGAGACAATGGATTGTTTATTTATAATATTTTGAGTGACGGCGGGCTCTTTGTTGCCGAGATTCGTGGGAACTGCGAGCGTGGGAACTGGAAGAGAACGCACTGAAGGTAGAGCCGCTCCAGAGAAGCGAATAGTTAGTTGTGTGCCAGATCTCGAGGGAAAAGGATGTCTTAAAAGCAGATCGCCAGATTCTGGAGGAGAAAGAGTTGGTCAGCAGAGTTAATAGGAGACGTCGAAGTGCCATTGGGCCGATGATAGGCAAAAATATCTCATGATCTATCCCTTGTTATGAACACTGTAACACCGACTGGTTTCCCTGTTAAAACATCTAGGGTGTTTGCGGAAATAGAGACTGATTGACTGGTGGCTGCGGGCGAAACAACGGTTGTCCATAGGCGAGGAGTTTGGAGTCTGGATTTCTGAAAGTATTGAAGTGTGTGTGTTTGTGAAAGTGAATGTGCAATTTTATGTACATAATGGCCTTTTAGTGAAGTGTGTTCCCAAGCTTTGAAATAACTAAGTCTGGTTCCAAAAGGACAGTTGTAAGTACGAACTAAAATAATAAATGACTTGTATACAGTAAATTAAAGGTAATAGTCAGATTTAGTTTCTTTTCATTTCATATTCAGTGCGTTTCAAATTGTTTAAATTGTAAATTATTTAATGGTTTCTTACTATCAAATCCAGTAAAGACCCTGAGAAAAAGAGTATTTAGATTTGTTTGTAAAACATAAAATTTGTAACCTTGAAGAATAAAGTTGTTTTTAATTAACAATATTTTTTGTTTATTATAATATATATTTCTGAAAAATCATCACGCCACGAGCTCGATGGGTCTGTCTACGAGTACGGGCACTTCCCCGCAACGCTTCCCGTACGCTTCCACCAATGTTGCGTCAATATTGATGTCCCTTAATCCCGGTTTATTGCCTGTTACAATGTGAAGCGAATCTCTCCATGTGGACAACAGTTGCACTAAATTTATTTCGCGGATTCAAGTGAGCGGAGTTGTCAATCCAGGAAATGTGTTAAAATCTCGACGTGATTGTGGAGCTGCAGCAGGCGATGACGTGTCGTGGGATTTCCTGCGTGTTGCGGTTGTTGGAGGCGCCAAAGAGAACGTGCCGTCCAAAAATAACAGATAACGACGTGCGTCTCGGAGGCTCTGGTGACACAAGCGGTGATCTCCGACGCCAGAAAATAACCACTACGAGCAAAGATCAGAAGGGCCAACATCGTCTGCCAATTCTGTAGCGTCCATGGAATATAGCTCAAGTTATCCAAAATGCACGGAAGTCGGGTTTAACTTTCACTTGTTTACCCATTTAGAAGTAGTGTATACTAAAATATTACTGTTCTCCTTCCTCAACAAACATTCCCCACTACAGCAAAGGTTACAAAAACCGTAAGAGGTACTTTTGGATAACCCGGAACGTATTACGGACCATCTGAACCATTAAAGAACTCAAAAACATGTCTTCTGTTCACATGTTCCACTAAACCCCATTCAGAAACTTCGGATATACTGTCCATAAATCTGTGTTGTAAAGAAAACCGAAATCTGCCTCTGACGAAATAAATAAAATTCTTTTTACAGTAATATTTTAATTTTGTCTGTTTTTATAATAATATATATTAAATAAATTAACGACGTTTTTTTAAAGACATTTTAAAATGTGTTATTCAACTCAACAACGCTTCAGTGCCTTTTCATACTTTCACGAGAGTGTTGTTTCTACGGTAGCAATTTTGTCATGAATATTTCAAATCACAAATTTACAGCATATAATACTTAGTTTTCTTCTACTATAATATTGAAATTCAAATCAGAAAAAAAAACGTTCTTGAAATTTATTAATAAATGAGACTGTAAATATGAAAACTAAATAGTTTCAAATTTACATATTTATACTAATTTTTTTTATGAAATTATATCAAAAGTTAAAAAAAGAATGGATTATAAAAATTAATTTAAAGGTTTAATTATGTGAATTTAGTGAGTTAAAAGTTGTTTTAATATACAACATTTCTTATAAATTACGTTTTAATTAATTCTGTTCAATGTCTAAAATTTCCATAACATTCCAGTAAAATTCATGTTTTTCTCCTACTTAATGTATAGTGTCATCATTATCATTTACAGCTTTGTAATTATTTTAATGTTAATTTTTATCTAGTAACAAAGGCACGTTTAGTTTGACCTATGTAGCATTTTCCACAATTCAACTGTCAACAATAAATTTTTCTTTTTTAATTGTCTTTAACTCTGTTTATAATTCTATTGTTTGTTTTAATGAGCACCATAAAATTAAAAAATTTTAATATATTTTTAATTTTTCATCTATTTTCTATTACACGGTAATTTATCTTCTTCATGAATTTAGTATTATATTTATGTTTACTAATTCTTTTTTATTTGTAATGGGTAATTATTAATAGTTTTTAAAAAATTTTAATATTTTCATCGTGGTCTTCGAAATTTGATGAAATCTTTATCATTCAAATTAAATATCATAGCTTTCTGATACTTAAATAAATTATTTTAAAATGACTGGAAAGGTCGTTAATTACTTTAATTTTGATATTAATAAACCAGACGAAACTAAAAAAAATATTTATTATATAAAGTAATTTAAACATAGGCCTATATTTATTATAGGAAATGATAAATTAATCGTTTGCTGCCAGTATGTATGCTTTTTGAGAAGTGTAAATATTATTGCAAATTTCGTTTATAATAATTACATCAATTTCAGATGCCCGCTGTTGCAAATATTTCAACAATGTGATTGAGCATTCTCATAACTGAATGAAAGTAGATTATGAGAATTAGATTGTCATAAAATGTGCAAAAAAACTAGATCAATTTGTGGAGTACTATAAATTAATTCATTGATCAGTTAAATAATATTTATTAAAGAAGTTTTACTTGTGTTACGTGGCCCACCTAACGCACATCTTTTATCAGTTTTCCTCTTATTGCATTTTGTTTAGTGCGTAGGGGCGCACACGTTTCCAGCAGAAGTGGTTGGCCATTTAGCGACGTGATATATATCTGCAGTTGTAGCTTGGCGTGAAAGCAAACAGTGAGTCAGAGCCGGACGACGGTGGGTGAGGGATTGGAAGGGAGTCCAGGACAAGCCAGATCAATCGAAACGGCTGACAGCGAGGTCACGAAACATTATGTTACCAGACATTTCCGTATCCTGGCTTTGTTCGACGTTTTATTCGCTGAATTCCCTGCTGAAATTGCTATTAGCGCCGTTTCTTCTAACGCAGCGTTTAACAATTGTGCGATTAATTTTCTAATATGATAGATATATATAAGACTTATTAATTCTTCTAACCGCCACAGACTAGAGAGACAATTTTAGAATTAAAAATTCTCTCTATGATGTATCAAAGAGAAGATTATATACTAGGACCAAACCAAAATATTCTATTTTCAATAAGTCATGTATTAACAATACCGTATTATAAGTATTATGTTAAGTGTCCACTTGGCACAAAATAGTCTCGATAAGGGTCCGAGAGCACTCGCGGAGACAAGCCGGTCCACACAAATAGACATGTTCATTCCTGATCTCGTCCAGTCTTCTGTCATTGTTTGAAATCTCAAGATTTAAAAAGCGTTTCATTTTTAATTTTATTTCGCAGTAATATAATATTTAATTTAATATTATTTCAAAAATAGAGAGCCATAGAGGCCATGAAATTGTTTGAATTAAAGAATTGGGTTGGAAATGTCTTGACCAAACTGGGAATCGAACCCGGGATCGATGCGAAATTCCTCTATCCATTAAACCTGATGCAGACTCACCTACAATTTTTTTTTAATCACAATATTTAAGGATCTAATTTAGTAGCCTCTATGGCTTGCGCTTGTGAAAGCATTCTCTCTATTCTTGTATTGAAAATTCTAAAAACCATCGATCAAATTACATATAAAATCCGTTCTTCATTAGGTCACACCCATCGCAGGTACTAACCGCCTCCGGTGTTCGAATTTATAACAGACTATTGCATGCTTCACTGCGGTGTTTATTAAACGAAGACTAACCAAAAATATTACTACGGGTGGGTGACGAATGTGAAATAGTAAAGCATTATTCTGCCATCATTTGATGGTCAAACAACGGTCAGTGTTGAAACCCAAAAATAAATCGTGAAAACGTTTCGGTAAAAAATTGCTAATTATTAATGTTGAAACATAAAAAAGAACCGTTAAGATGAAAACGCAATAAAAAAATAACTAGCATACACAAAAGTATATATAACAAAATAAGAACACCGTATCCGAGAGAAATTTTGGGTTTGCAATATGTGGTTTAATACTGGTTTTTAAAGCAAGTTTGATTTGTCGGACAGGAAACTTTAAAAAATACTTACATAAAAATTTGTAAGCTACATTCATTACGTGTCTTATATTTATCAAGTGTGTTCGATTATAGACTGTGACGGGAAAGATACTCCCCGGAAAGGGTAATTATTTTCAAAGTTGCACCAGTTTGGATTTTTATAAGCTCTTAGTGGTTAAATACATCGTAATTTCACGTTTCCAGCTTCAGCAGTTTCGGGTCCCCGTTGATATGTCAGTCAGATTGTCATTTTATACACGTGCTTTGCGTGCTTTTAAGGTAAAGAGATTATGATATCAAAGTTTTTAAGAAGTAGATTCTGGTTGTCCACAAGCTCCAACTTCTCGTCTTTCAGAAAATGGTAAAACACACCAAGAACAGAATAAATGTTTTCAAACCTCAGCTCTGAAAGCATGGAACTGGATTAACTGATTGGGATGGAAATCTGTCGTCATCTCTTCTGTAATTGAATTGAAACGAAATATCTATGATCAGTTGGTTGACCTATCCTGTGATGTCAATAAGCAGAGGAGTTCAGTAGTCGTGTGACGAGATTGAAAGTTGTTTTCATCCTATGAGAAACGAGAAAATTATACTGGAGATAGAATTAACATTTGATAAAATCTTGCGTCTTAATTTTTCACCAATAGGTTCTTCACTTAAGCTGATTGGATGGAGAATGCAGTGACTTCATGCCCAGGATGTTTCCAATTCAGTTCGTTTTACTCCGAAGAATTGTGGCCAATTTTCTTTCTTCCCACTCACCCTCCCAATCTCCTTCTCGCTGGATGATATGCATGTCTAGTCGGTTTTTGCTTTTCATGTAAATTTTCCCCTTCACCGTTCATTGCTCCAGGTTTTCAGCTGTTCGAATCACACCAACGAATCCAATTTCAAATTTGCGTTTAAAATCCTTCTAACATCATTGGAGTACGATCTGATTTGCTTCCCACTGGAGCTGTTCTCTGGCATTCGTCTTTCTAAATCCGTGAACTCGTTGACGTTCTGTTCTTCCATTATATTCGACGAGGCACGTCACAGCGATTTCTCTTAGGCTAACGACTTCAGCCAAAAAACTTTAATAATCGCAATAAGTTAAATTGAATACAAGAATGAACGATCAAGTTGTTGCAATGTATACAAATCGTACGTGGATTGCGGTACTTCTTAAGCCTGTGGTTTACCTTCCGCCGATAATTGACTTACCATCGCGTGAGTGGAAACGTTACGGTTCTCAGTTACACATGTTGATTCCCCCTCTTTTCTTGTCTTACCTACAAAGGCCGTAAATCTTCTTAAGGTAGCGTCAGATGTGAGAAACCTTTGCCGTGGCGCTTCTACAAAAGCTTATAAAGGAAATCGGATTTGAAAATTATATTCCAGAACTGATTAAAGAGAAGAGCGTTGCTTCTCAGCGCATTACTGTTAATAATGAGAACAAATCTGTCGAAATAAATTTATATAAATAAAACGCCTACTTATTTCTTGAACGCGGAAAGTCAAATTGCTATAAATTGCTACGAATAACTGCATTGTTTATCGATAAATAACGTCTTTAGAATAATCACGGATTCTTCTTTATAAACGAGACTGCTGAATATTTCGGGTCGTTTCAAACGAACGCCTCCCTCCGAGGAGCGGTTCCCCGCTCGCTCATAACTACAGAGCGAATGACTCCGAGGAGCCGTATAGGGCAAAACGACTCTGCGACGCTCCGAATGATAAAATCCCCTCTAACTCTGTGCAGTAGCTCTCAGCTCGCTCAGGTGCGTGAGCGTTTTGACTCATCACCACTTCTTTTGTCTGTGTTTGACTCCAGCTCCGTTGTGATGCGAATAAGATGCTCTGAGCTCTCTCAGATTATGGAAACATACGATTGCACACCAATGTTTCAGTAACTGACATATTAATAATTCTTTTGATGCAGTGATTTGTATTTCACTCCTCATTTCATCCATGCATGTATTTGAAATATAATGTCAACTTCCGAATTGAAAATCAACGTAACGTAGTTCAGTACATAATTAATAATATATTATCAATTGAATGAAATAATAAAATAAACACAGTAACTATCCCACACAACTCACCCATTAGTTTCGTTATAATCTTGTTGCTCCTAATATTCATAATATATATTGAAATAGCAATTAAAAAGGCCATTAATTGTTTTAATATAATTGGATTGTCAGCGGCACGAGTTTTGAAAGTAACAATCACGGCTCTTTGTCGGCTAATGTTGCCGGGAAATGGGCGCGAGTATTAAGTTAGTCTCCGTAGAGAACTGAAACGTTAAAGGAGTCCGGCGAACGTTACGGGAGAATGTGGATGCTGATCTAAAAGTATGAATAGCGCGGTCCATGAAGTCCAACTGCGAGATCTATTAGTTTACATAAAACGCGAGTAAACAGTTTTGCCGGAGAGATTCAAATAATAATCACAAAGTTTGAAGCAAAAGGTTTTGCTTCACACAGACTGAACTAAATTTCGCATAGAGGCATCAAGGAGACCTATGTCCGAGGGCTGACTGAGGGGCGGCTGATCCAAAGTTCCAGGTGGCAGATAACGAGAACATCGACCGTGTGTATTAAAAATTTAATGTGTAGAATCAGTGAATATGGGCCTTTTTAGTGAGTGTTGTCCTCAAGCTCCAAGAATCAGATCTGGTACCAGAAAGACATTCATGAGTACAAAACAATTATTTAAAATCTGTAAACGAGGATTAAAGGTAGAAGTCAGATTTCGTTCGTTTTTCTTTTCATTTAGTTTCTTTCATTTCGTTTATTTTCGTATTGTATTAAGTTAGCTTCAATGAGTTTGAATTGTTAATGTTAGTTTATTAAATTGGATTGTTCTTACTAGCAAACCCAGTAATGACCCTGAGATAAAGAGAATTTCGACGTATTTGATTGTAAAATATAAAGTTGTATTTTTCCTAGAACGCCACGAATTGCAAAAATGAAATAAAATATTTGTGTGTTAACTTGATGAAATTCGGCGTATAAAGTAGGGATTACAATTTGTACTTTTAAAGAATAAATTTTTAAATCTTAATAATTTTGTTAATTCTTTTAATTAAGACCACCTTTTTATTGTTACAATATGTATATATCGGATTCTATATATTCCGGGCAACGCGAGGGTATACTGAGGAGCAGAAAACTATTCAGGAACGCAAGGAGCGAAAGTCGAAAACCTAGCTCTCGTCATGGAAGACATTTTAATAGTGGTCCAATCATATAAATAAACCACAGCGGTCCCTAGTTCGAATTTTACGTCAAACGGGAATCAAGTCTTGGAAGTAGGCAACTATTAAGTTTAGCTATTTCACTACAATTCCCTAGCTTTCCAAAATATTTCTCTGTATAAAAAACCGACTCTGATATTTGTAGTTCTAAATGACTGTAAAATCGAATTGGCATTACTATTGTTACAAATTTGTCAATAAATTTTTAGAACGAGGTAATAGTAATAGTTACGACTAAATATACTAAATCGCCGTAATACGGATTTGATTTTCTGAATAAAGCGAGAACTCGGTCTTGACTCCACAACGTGCTGAATGGGACGCCTTAAAGGTCATTACCCTCTTACCATTACTGTACCAAAGAGTACCTCTGAAAAGTGTAAAAGGGTTTTGTCAATACAAAGAAACTACGAGGATCATTTTAGCTTCTATAAATGGCTCTGTAGAGTTATGGAACGCATTTTTCCCCCTCCATAGTCGTCATTTCTGGCATCTCCTAATAAGCCAGAGTAATGAGAGGACGTAAGGGAAAGTTATAGTCTATTTAGAACAGCCCGAGATGATTTTGTGAGATGTGCAGTAATTCTGATGGCGTTTCCTTCTATCCATAATTATATGAATAATCTACCACCGGAACCTGAAAACTTTATCAGGCGACAATCATAACACTAAAATATAATGAATTACAGGATATTTTATTCCCCGAACTTGTGGACGATCACCAGTTTGTTAAAAGGAAATGGAACTTATTTTAGACAACAATAAGGTCGGAAATGCTGGTCGACAATGGTTCGTACAGGAGAGACGCGATGTATGAGAGACTGGGAGGCGCAATTTATTGGAGACATTAAATCGTGTGGAACGGCTGGCTGACAATGGGTCGAACACTACTAAAGCAGCTCGCGTTTCGATTAAGTGACCAGTTAGGTAGCAGTCGAGAAGTACAGTCCGGCGAGATGAAATTATTGTATTGATAGTGCTGATAGGAGAAAGTTGATTATAGAGCGTCCACATTAAAGATACCAATTAAAGAAAGCACGGAGAATTCAGAAATTGTCAATTGTGTACGACTGTACGAGACCCGAACCAGAGAAGATCAACATCTGTGATGGGCAGATGGCATTTAACAAGTGTTAAATAGCATAATATCGGAAAAATACAGAAATTTATATGAATATGCAATTATAATATTACGAATATTGTTACTTGTTTTGATTAAAGATTTAAAAACCTTATAAATAAATACTTCAAGTATGGCCGTAATGTTTGTTTTTAATTTTCCTAGTTATTAATTTATACGTATAAAATATATATGAATTGTAATTCTCAATTTTTATTGTGACGATTAAGGTGGCTTAAGGCCGAAAGCAACTTCAATAAATTGTTTCAATATATCCAAAATCTGAAAAACAGCCTTTTAAAAAACATAGGAATTTGTAAACAGATTTTCCATGCCATGCTATCCCGAGAAAAATATATTAAGTTTTTTTAAATAAGTAAAATGCATAACTATACACTTTCACATTAAAATAATGGTTATCTGAAAAGAACTCTCGAGCGTCACAATATTTCTACAAGAGAAGATTATTCATCTAATATTAGGGAAATGATAAATCCAGCCTGTTTCTTCCGTTGTTCATTAGCAATATAGCAAGTCGTGTCAGATGCGCAGTAGGAAAACGGAGAAGGCGGAGAGGACTATTGTCGTCAGTTGGGAACTCCCCCTCGCGGAGAAGGTGGAGCTACGCCACTACCATTCTAAAAACATTAATTATATTCTTACGAACGGGGTATACAAATACCAGCAAGATCTTTTTATCATACTAATCATTAAGTGTACATATTATATTTCCATGCGTCAATGTTTTCACTATATTTTGTTCACTACCAAGTTGCCATAACAAAGGTCAGTGTTAAACTGAGCTCTGGCTTACTCCCAATACAATTACAGGGCAGTGGGATACTGCTCATCTTATTATACACGACTTGCTATTTCTTGCGACCTATAAAAGATGATCGAGTACTCCTAGTCATTTCAATTTAGTATATATTATGTATTATGAAGTCCCATTTAATACACGTCTCTTATACTGTTACTAATAATAGAAGTCATAAAATAAAAATTTATAGCATTTTTCTAGCCAAACCCGTAACATTGACCTCAAAACTAAATAAAGTCTCAGTACAAGGTAAAGGCCAGAGCCTCATAGTCGATGTGTCATCGTAGACCGTTAAGAAATTTGTCAGACAGAGGGTGTGAGCACTTACTGACAGCCTCGATGACGTCGGCGAGAAGAACTCCGTCTACAACGTCCGCCTGAAGGTCCAAGACCCGCCTTTTGCAGCGAGCCTTTTCCAAGTAGTGGTTTGCCCAGTCGGTGTACACCTGCAACGTGCAAAATATATATATAAATACACCCTTGACGACACTATTATATCAACGTTAGGATATCATAAAAACAACAAATTAATCAGATATAAGATTTTGGAAGTTTGTCACTTTGTATTTAAAATTAAATCCATCTGAACAATAAGTTTTAAACTCAAACGGTTTCACAAGTAAAATACATTACCCAGAAAAATATTTATTCAAGCACATACGAAAATTAAAAATTATTAACATATATTTGAGATAAAAAGTGATAGAAGACACATAGTTACGACGAACAACACAATATAACATTTTTAACATGTATTGAGGAAGCGGTATTTTTCGTCTAAAGAATAATTATTGTCTTCCTTTGGTTCCACAAAATTTCAGATATTTGTAATTTTACATTTTCAGAACAAACACCAGTAAAATATTGGTTTCAGCTTAAAATACCCAGTTGAAACATTCAGAATTCATCACATGCAACATAAGGTAAAATGCTGTGTCAACTGAAAGAGAAAAAATATATAACATGCGATTTTATGTCACGTTAATAATTTATCCATTGTTCCATCATGTCATTTTATGTTATAAGTTTCCTTCATTTAACAATGTTCTCTATTGCAATTTATAATGCAAAGTGTTGCGCTGAACCATGGAACTGATTCTGAAATTATAAGGTCTTAAATTTGTGTTATAACGTAGTGATTTCTTAATGTTGTACTTCTGAGATACGCCGCCTCAGTAAAGAGCACACCATTAACAATGGGAGTCGCGAGAAGTTTCGAAACACGTTGCTACGAGAACAGTAGCCTGACAAGAAAACGAGGCTGTCCAATCATGTCGTTCAGTTTGTGCAGTCAGTGAAAATTTAACAAATAAATTAGCGCAGGTTCAGTGAATTAGTGACCAATACTACATAACTTATAAACTAACGAACTTTTCAGATATTATGGATTCAGCAAAGGTCATTAATTTCTTTATTTTATAAGACTAATAAAACAGATTAAATTAAAAATATTATTTATGTAAATAATTATAATTGTGAGTATCGACACAGGGTCAGGATTCACATCAGGTGCAGCAATGCATTGTAATATTTGTAAATAGTATGTATATTAATATTCGTGAACTGCCTTTAATTTGTCTAAGTCAACGAATATAATAGTTATGATCGTCTGTTTTATATCAATAAATACTGGAGCTCATTAAAAAAATTTAAAATCCGGAACTATTGTCATTTCAAAGTTTTTTATATAATTACTATTACTGATGGGAAATGCCATATACTATATTATAATTTCTTTGCGTGAAATCGCTATCACATCGTTGTATTCAATGTAATATAATATTAAGGGGAAATGAGGGTTATTTCTTAACATGAATTCTTTGTTTAGTCAGTTCTCGTTTTATCTCAATATGATCACTACGTTCCTTGCTAATTTTGCGGTGGCAACGAGACACTTTTTTTTACAATTTATTCTGGAAGTGTCTGAAACAAAGAATCAGGTCTGATTTCTGGCTAGAGATGTCTCCATTTGTTCAATCCTTTGTGTCACTAGGATGGTGTCATTTGCTCCAAGGCACGGGCTGAAAAGTCTCCGGTAAACAGAGTAATCTCTAACGTTTGGGTGTTTTGGATCAGATGCATCTATGTTAAGTGAATAGGGGCGCCGTGATTAGGCAGTTGGCAGCCCTGAGATTCTCCAGCCGTGGCACCCTGCCCAGTCTGCATTCTCTTTATAATGACACTGCGGCACAAATTAAGCCTTGGACTTTCTTCCACCGTACTTTGCCTACCATTAACCAAGAAACTGATGTGTAAAATAAACATTCATTCTCTACCCTCCGTATTGTCAAGCTTCTGAATGAAATTGTTTTGTCGGATCCCGCAACTACCCAAACGAGTGCTGGGAATGAGGAGAATCGAATTAGAATTTCTTTCATTGATCATTACCGGAACTAAATGACATTTTCTCTTTTAAGCCTGTTTCACCTCCTACTTAAACGACAGGAGGCGAAGAGTTACACTGAAAGACCATCAATCTGTTGGAGTTCCACAAGGTTCCATTGTTGGACCATTCTTGGTTCTATTCTTGATCTTTCAGATTTACCTAAATGACATTTATTGTTATGAGAATTCGTGTTCTAATTATTTCTTATTTCCAAGTATTCCGTTACGATTCCATTACCGACTTTTCAGTTATATTTACGTTTTATACTAGCTGGAAATAGTAGGTAAGACTTTGGGAGAATATCAGAATAATTCTATTATTTATCTTTTGTGATAGGAATCTTTCTTTATTATTTTTCCTTATAATCTTGTTTTTACTCTTCAAACTCCCAGACAAATTGTAAAACATAATTCATTTTAAAGGATAATGACTCGAACCCGGTGCGTCTCAACCTCGAGCTTAAGTGACTAATTCCATAACCAGAAGAGTGTTCAGACTTTTTAAGATTCCGGATTGGCTTTTGTCTTGTCGGCGAACGGAATTTCAATTTCTGGAGCCTATCTTTCCTCCAGTCTTTTAAACGTGTCCTTTACCCGATCCGTTCTACCTACGTACCTCTGTACCTATTGTTCACATATTTTTCATTTGCATTCCTTACTGCAAATTCTGTTATGAGCGCTAACTAGGGTGTGTTTATGAAACATCCATCTATTTAAATGAAACAATAGTTTTGTCTTTACATGGTTTAGAATTTTTACGATTGGAGGATTCGAAAGCCATGTCATCGATGACAATTTTGTCGCTTTTCACTAGAAAATGGTCCGACCGATCCCTATGAAATTATTTTTCATTGCCATATTGAAAAGATAGTTGGCAACATCAGGCTGCCAACCTACATCTTGAGACAAAATGTAATATTCCTGGATTTTGTACGCCTTTCGCAAGAAAACTGTCATGCCCAATGTAATTTTTTGTTTGTAATATACATTAATCTGCCATCTGAGGACGAACGTTGCAAAAGTTGAAGGGACTACGACTTTGATTGCTTTAAAGAAAAACGGCTGAACGATTTTCCTCCGAGTTTGAGAATATCTTAATCCGCCATTTGAAAACATTCCATTGTAGAGAGCGTTCTGCCAAATTTATTTTATTTTTACTAGAAATGTTGTTGGTGGGTAAACAAAAGCTTTGTTGTGATTACATAGCGTGAGGAAAGTCGTACAAGAATCTTAGAGTGGAGCAAATGAGATAAAGTATGAAATGGAAAGAAAAAATAATCAGCGTAATCGAATATTTGATCCAAAAGATAATCCTAACGATAAGGGTCCTCGATTTTTATGAATGTCGTCGGGTTACAGCTAGTCGATTACTATTTTTCTCGAGGTTCTATTCATAAAACCTCATAGTGAATGAAACCGAACTGACGCGTGTTTGGGGCACTTACACTCAATAAATCAAATAATCCTGAAGTAGTTTAGCCAGGAAAACAAATGATTGCCATTATCTCTGAAAGTGATCCAGCACGTTAAACGCTCAATCCTTTCACACTTCAGAATACATCACCACAAAATGATATTTTTCAATATGTGTAATAATTTTTTCAAAACAAAACTGGTGTGTGAACTGCGTTCCAGAATTAGGATACCTTTTTAATCTTTAGCGGAAGTATCGCAACTTATTTTAATAATAAAAAATATGTATTACCTGGTTGTGTTCTTCAAAACACACATACATTCGATGGTAAAAAATTCTATTTGAAGCAGAGTATCGCGATTGGACTACCTGTGGATGTGAAGACCAGCCACGAGCTCCGGAAGGAAGTTAAATATAATTCCGACGGGCGTCTAAAGTGAGACGCGTCTGCGAGCCACAAGAGCCTGTGGTGGAAATTTCACTTCCCAACAGACTTTATAGAGAAACCGCGACCCAGAACTTATCATATCGTCGTTTACAGGAATATAGTATATGGAGAGAGTGGAAATATTAGGCTGAGTGCAATAAGTATTTCGTGACTCAGTGATAAACATAAAACGGAAGAGACTTATCGTTTCCAGTAGACCCTGAGAAAACAAGGCTTCAAGGATGTGGATAATGATACATGGTTCTTAAGTAATGATTAATTTATTATTAATAACGTTAAATGAGTAACCTCTTTAATTCAGATTACAGACACTACGACTATATATTTTCAATTTAAAGAATATATAGTTCATGCTTACACTATACTAAAAATAAGAATATATAGTCCAAGCAACTAATATTTCATTATTACAGATTATAGAACTTTAAAACTTAAAAAATCGTATTTTGAAAATTAAGTTTAACATTTTATAACATTCTTTAGTTTAAAATTTACCATTTTGTTGCTTGTTGACGAGGAAATAATTTTTATCGGACAGCTCTGAAATACAAGTTTAAATTGGATAACGCAAATGAGTTTATATATAAAATTTTTACAAGTCATTTTGTATGAACATTCACTTACTATTTGTTGCTTACGGATTTTTGCCAATTTACATTAATAAAATAGTCACACACAACAAAATTAAATTTAAAATATATAATCAAATATTTTTTACATAATCATTCTTAAATCAAAATCTGATCTTTAATAAACATCCAGAAAATTTTAGATTGAATAAATCAACTTAAAAAGCATTAACTAAATTTGACATTCTCATTTTAAGAATTTGCTCTATAATGCTTTACAACATACATAAATTTCAATTTAGAGGTTCTGGAAGGAACGCTTTGTATATATATATTGGACAAGAATCCGTTATTTATGTATACATAAATAAACTTTACGAGAAAAACTCGGCCGGTATAAGGTAAAGGATCTGCGTTCTACACGTGGCCGTATTGCAGGTTGCAAACATTTGACACGTTTTATTTTCTCTGAGATACGTTTTCGTGTTAGTTGTCTGTCGAACAAATTATGAGGTCACGATATTGAACTATAGCGACTAGTAACAGCGGTGGACAACGAGCTGGAGCAGATGTATCGCGTTACGAAGTCTCATGCCGCGATTTCGTAAGACCAGGTAACACAACACTTCTGGGAGACCCACGCCGTTCTCTTTCCAGACTGCAGCAATGGTCGTCTACATCTCCAAGAACAGCCAACTGCAGGATTACACTTAAAATGTTAAATAAATTAACCAAAACAAAAGAATAAAATAGAAATTTTACTATTATGCGTACTTTTAAAGCATTTTCGTCCATCCTATACATGGGGATAAAAAAGTGAATTATAGAAGTCCTTGATGGAAAATTTTTTAGTCGAGTATATTAATGGAAAAGTCAAAAGTCAAGAGTGCATCATCTAGCAAAAAAACTGCATCATTGATGAGAAGATTGATAAACCTTAAGAACAGTGGAGGAGTAATGGCCTCCTCGGCCTCCTCAGCCAATAACCTGAACTATATATATATATATATATATATATATAAAAAGAATCGATGTTAAAAAAATACAAAGAAAATGGAATAATTTCAAACGATTGCATTATGTGTGTCGCAATCGACTCCAATAATTTTGTCAATCTTATTTTTATTTGAGTCATTTTACAGTAGTTTGTAATTCAGATTCCGTGAGGATTAAATATTTGTATTTCCAGCTCACAGTCGCAATACGTTATTAATTAGAATCAAAATAAGTCAAGAATCGTTCCGTAATGTTTTACTCAACTGTTACACGGGTAGGCGAAATCGGATCTCAAAATATTAACATCACACTAAATCATTGAACAAATTTCCGGGTTAAATTCTTATTCATGGCATGAAAATAATAAAATGTCATTATAAAAACTCATTCGATCCGTCATTCTATTATATCATATTGTTTCGTTTGAATAAAATTTTCTCCTAGAATTTGTATGGTTAGGAATATGCACCCTCGAGGTGCGGGTTCGAACGCGACCGGCAAAAGAGAGTGGCCCTTAGGAAGTGCTTGAGGAGGAGTGAGTCGCAAACGACTGCGGGGGCGTAGCTCAACACACGTGCGGGAGTGGAAGGCTTCACTTTCTCCCAACCGGAGCCAGGCTGCGGAGTGACAATCTAAAACAAACGTACATTTGATGTATCGTATGTATTTGTATGTAAAAAGTTTGTAGAAACAGTAAGAGATTTTTAATGTTGACCGGAGTATCCCAAGTAGATTTAAGAATGGCAATTAATTATAAGACGTCTCCAGTTATAAACCTGTTTATAATACAGTTTCCGTAAAATGGGATACAATTACAGGGGTTTTGAGTAAAGAATTGCTAATTTGCTTTAAAAACAATAAATGCCCTTGATCGTCTCTCAAAATTTGAAGTTACTTCTCAAAGCAGTCATTATCACGTACTTTTTGGTCTTCAAAGTCACGCTGGAAGCTCTCCCGTTTCGAGTCAGGCGTGGACGCCATTGTTACGTGCACGTAACGTAGCAGTGACGGCGTCGCGTGCCACCAATCTGAAAAAGCCACTGGGGAAGAGTGGGCTCTAAAAAGCCTTATATAACATTTTTGTGCACGTTCAGAGGCCAGGTTGTCAAAACATCTGTTGCCCTGACGAGCGGTTCGTCAAAATCTCCACACTTCCAGCACGGCCGTGCAACGTTACACATCGAACCTTGCAACTAGCCGAGCTCGCTATTGTTTACAAACTGCTACCGGTTATAGACAGCGCCCCGTGCCTCTTAAACCGCACGCTATCGGACCCGGTATTCATCGCTATCAAATAAATCTCTACAAATAATCGAGAACCACACTCCTGCATCCAAGGGGTCACCCACACGACAAAGCATCGAAACTACACCATAAAAATGGACGTCGTAGACGTCGTCACAGAAGATGAACACGCCGCCTCGTCCCACAACATCTTCAAACTCCAATCTGCAAACAGGAAATCAGCTGCCCATGCAGAATCCGCACAGCAACAACCTCAAACCCACAAACTACAGGACACGTCTACACACCACCACATCGAGCAACCAGCAGCCATTATGGACTTCTCCGACGACGAGACAGTGAGTGCGTTACGTGCCGAATCAACGGACTCTCCTTCCACCACTTTTTTCCCCCCCCCCCCCGCATCCAAACGAAAACTGCTAACAATCTATCCAGCCTCCCTTCAACTAGTGCAAAGTCATCTTCCAAAACCATATCCAACGCACCATTCACCACCACTAACAGGTTTGAACTATTACAAAACGTCGACGACGAACCGACAATCAACCAAATCCCCATATACTCTCAAAAAACCACCTCCAATCTTCATCAATAATACAGAAAATATAAACTTAATGCTCCAACAAATTAAATCCATCTGTACTTCGCCCTTTACTTGCATCATGCAGGATCAAAAACTCAAACTAAAAACCAGCCCTATTCCCGACTTTAGAAACGCCATAAGTTATCTGCAAAATAACAACGCCGAATTTTATACTTTTAAAATAAAATCAGAGAGAAAACTCCGCGTTGTTCTGGGGGGCATACACCCGAAAGCCGACCAATATATAATCATCTCAGAACTGAAAGAACTGCGATACTCCCCTGCACAATTCCTTCCAGAAAGACAGCCCATCACCAAAATTGACATTCCCTTATTCTTTCTCGACCTTCTCCCCGACCCCAAGAACCACACCATTTACAACCTCACCCACCTATATCATTGCCAAATAAAAGTTGAACCTTCAAAACCAAAAAAATACATCCCACAGTGTCTCCGATGCCAGAGCTATGGCCATACAAAAAACTACTGCTTTAATCCCCACCGCTGCGTACGCTGTGATACCGTCCACCCACCAAATGCCCAATCCCAAAAACCGCTCACCCCGTATGCGCAAACTGCCGTGGTAACCATACGGCAAACTATAAAGGCTGCCCAATATTTAAATGCATCCAATCATTTTATACAAAACCTATCCCAACCAATTCGTCTGCACTTCAAAAAACCCAGCAACCACATCTCCTCAGCCTACAAACTCTTCCCTCTACATCCCAAACTCCACAAAGCAACTTTGGCGCTATATCATACGCCAATATAGTCAAACAAACTCACCCCACTTACACCCCACAAATCCCCCAACAAACAAATGCTGACTCGCCTAACCAAAATAACCTACTCCTTGTGTACGAAAATAGACAACCTCATCTTCATCATCACACCTTTAATCCAATTCCTAACCACAATAATCCCCAAGCTAATGGACACCCAAAAATGACGCATCCTTACCATATGCACTTTGAACGCTCGCGGAGCTACCAATAAATACCATGAAATTAACCTATTCCTACAAAAAAACAACATCGATCTCCTGCTATTAACCGAATCCAAACTCATCCTCACACAGCCTTACAACAAGCTACCAATAAATACCATGAAATTAACCTATTCCTACAAAAAAAACCATCGATCTCCTGCTATTAACCGAATCCAAACTCATCCTCACACAGCCTTACAACATCCCAAAATTTAAAACCTACAGAGCCTAACATCCCAGCCCCTCCAGAAAAGGCGGTTCTGCTATCCTAATCAAAAGCTCTATTATCCACAACCAACTGCCTTCCATATCCCTCCCAGATCTGCAACTAACACAAATAACACTCAACAAAACCACTAACATCCACATTAACATCTCCTTATTCTACTTTGCTCGAGCCAACCAAATCACATCTGACACCAGGAGAAAGCTACTCTCCTCTTGCCTTTCTCCCTACATAATAGGAGGAGATTGCAACGCCAAACACCCGAACTTCGGATCCCGAACTTCTACTATCAGAGGTAAAGACCTCAACTACATCCTCTCCAAACTCCATATAAAAATAATACTTCCTACTGAACCAACTTACTACCCAGACAGCCTCAAATCACCAGACATACTAGACTTCTTCATGTACCACAAAACCACTCAATACCTTTTTAACACACAAATACTCCACGAACTCAGTTCCGATCACCTACCAGTCATACCACAACTAAATCTCTCCCTTCCTCCCAATACCACCAATCAGAGGCCCAACAAAACATTCACTAACTGGATCCACTTCTCTCAAATAATAGAAAATCTAACAATCCTCAATATCCCACTGAAGACGCCCTCAGACATAGACTTAGCCCTAAATCATCTACAATCTATCATCTTTACTTCTTCCGTTATAGCCTCCCACCAAAAAGCACCAAAACCCCACCTAACAAACCCACACCCAAACCAATTTGCAAACCTACTCCAAGAGAAAAAAACTTTGCGAAAACAATGGTACAATTCCAAAAACCCCATAGTCAAACGCCAATACAATGACACCACCACCAATCGCAATCACACCATAGCAACAAAACTTCATCAGCCCCTACAACTATCCCCCCTCCCTAAACTTTTCACCCCTTCCCAAATCAAAACCGCAATAAAAAAAACTAAAAAACAAAGCCTTTCGAGGACATAACCGCCATCTAAAACAATAATCCTAATCACCTATATCTTCAATGCCATCCTCAGAACCACCTACTACCCAACAAAATTGAAGCATGCCACCATAATCATGTTACCTAACTAAACAAACCAAAATCGCAGCCTGAAAATTACCGACCAATAAGTCTCCTTCCTACAATTTCCAAACTCTTTGAAAAATTACTTCTACTTCATTTAATCAACCAAATAACTCTCCTTCATAGATTTCGACACACAATAGGTTTTCTCCCAAAACATTCCTGCTGCCATCAACTATACTCCCTCTCCAACCCTTAGAACAACGCAAATTCTGCATCACCACTTTTATAGACATCCAAAAAACCTTCGACAAAATTCATCACCCTTCCCTTCTTTCAAAATTCAAAGATTACCTAAATGACACCAACTATAGAATACTCCTCAACTACCTCTGCAATAGAACCTTCTCCATCAAAATAAATAATCACATCTCCCAACCCCACCCTATCGCTGCAGGTATCCCAAAGTAAGCGTTATTGCCCCCTTCCTATACAACATCCTCTCCCACGATATTCCACATCCCAGTCAGCACTCACCCACCTAGAGCATGGGTCCAAACAATAGCGAATCAGCACAAATCCCACCAAATCAGTAACCGTCCCATTCACACTATCCAAAAATCCTCCTCCGCACATCCCCCTCTATCTAAAACAACTCCGAAATACCCACAATCAGAAACCACCTACCTAGGCCTCCTCTTCGATTCAAAGCTCTCTTGGAAACCCCACATTAAACACCTCCTCTCCAAAATCAACCTTAAATTCAGAACTCTATATCCCCTCCAAAACAGAAAATCCCCACTCACAATCAGCACAAAACGCCTAGTATATGTGGAGTTAGCCTCCACTCACCTTACGTCTATCTGCCGACGAACTTCTCTGTAAATCCGCCACATATATCTCTCTATAATACAACCCACCTGGTCCTACGCCACATCCATATGGGGAGCAACAGCCAAAACCCATTCAGCCAAAATCCAAACAAAACAAAACAATCCTTCGCACCATCACTAACTCTCCCTGGTACCTCAGAAATTCCATAATCCACCACGACATTAAACTTCCCCAAGTCAACTCAATAATCATCAAATCCGTAACCTCATTAATCAAAAGCACCTTCAACAATCCTAACACCACGATCCAGCATTTCCATATCAACCCTCCTCCACCACTACACACACGTAGAGAGAAAACGCCCTATCGACCTCATCTTTCCCCCAGAACACACTGGCACCTCCTAACCCACCCCATCTTCATACCCGCAGACCCCATCCACCCACTCCATCTATCCCATCAAATTCAACATCACCAGTAAACCCTAATAGCCCAACAATGTATGCCCGTCAAACACACAAATTTAGATACAAGAATAAAAATTTTGCAAAATTGCTGGATTAACCAAATTACCATGTAAATTATGTACGTATTTTAAATTTGTATATACTGTATCATATTTAACCAACAATTAATCTTTGGATAAAAATTTTGTCAAATTAAAAAAAATCTCCACCAGTGGTTCTGGTGGTGATAAACGACTCACATCACGCCGTTTCTTCACTCTGGAGGGAAAAAAAATTATTACACGGTCCAAAATGGTGCTTCACATTGTTCTTTTCATTGCCAGATTTAGAAACAACATTCGCGACGTTTCGCCGTGCATTATCCTGGCGCTACTTTACCAATTATAGCTTGGAAGTGTGACCATTTGCGAGTGATATGATCTTGAAGTATCAGTACATCTCTATATGTACATCTCGTATTCGTGAGAAACAGTGGTACACAATTCTCTGAATACAACATGATACGGACATAATTTTCCGAGAAGAATCCACCTCTGTTATTTTGGTGTCTGTTCCACATTTCTGGTATATATATATATTGTAATACCTAGTTAAGAAGGCCATTGATTTGTTTAAATTTCATAATATTTGTTTCACGGCACAGTCTAGAGGTGGACGGCCATTATTTAAAATCTGTTTACTAACTCAGACTGGGGATCTTGAGTGGCTCGTATAAAAAATTACGATTGACAGCGGATAAAGGCTCACAAAAGGGAGAACTATAATTGGACATCTTTAGCGGCTCTTAGATCTAATGTCTGACGGACATCGGAACAAGACCCCAAAGGAACGATGACAACAGTTTTTTGTTGACATCCAATAATAAGATAAGGAAATGTTTATCTAACAATATTGAGTAGCTCTCTTAGCGTGAGAAAGCCGGATGAGGTCCGAACGTGGGAAATCAAAACTGTGGGAAAAAGGAATATTCTGGAGAGGGGGTAGCTGATAAGAAAGTTAGTTGGATGTCAGAGAGCAAGGGAGGAGGACGTGGATGAAAGTAGTTGGAAGCCAGAGAGCGAACAAGGTAGACGTGATTGCACAGAGCAGAGTTTTGGTCATTGATAAGAGATGTAGGCATAAAGTGAGCGGTTTCGGCAGTAAATAAAGCCAAAGTAATGGCAGCTTCCATGCTTCATTGCGAATCTAACCGAACGGTGCAATGGCAATATTGAATGTATATATTATTTCAAGTGGACCCAGTTTCGCTTCCATGACGTGTTCGATTTGAATACCGCGTAAGCCCTTGCAAATGCGTCCTAAACCAGCTTTACTAGTACTTGGGTACTGCTATATCTATTATCATCAAATTTTAGATTTATGTTACAGTATTGTTAAATTTTATATTGTGTGTACAGGAAGTTTCTTAGACATTAAATAAAAGTTTGCGAGAAATGTAATTTTTTATTGCATTGAGACTGATTTAATTATAGTCACATATTTTTTAAGAAATATAAATAAAGCTTCGGAGTAAAATTTTATATTTCCAAAAAAGTGTTGTCAGACTGATGAGTTAAATTTCTTCTACAGTATCACGACGGATGCTTTTGAAAAATTGGGGGTATTTACTTTGTGGTAGTATTGCTATAAATGAGTGATAAATTATAAGAATGAGTATACGAATTATTTTAAATTATAATTTGAGAATATTAACTGTAATCTCAGGGCTTAAAAATGGCAGTTTTATAACAACTTACAAAAATGTAAATTATAATTATATTTGATTAAATATGTAATGAAGGACTAAATTGCAGGGTTTTCTTACATAACGTCGGCATTCTTGGGGAATATTTTCCGGAGCCTTCAGGAAGCTAGCAAGCGGTGTCCTCTATTTCTATTATCATCCAGTCCCGACGTCAGTTTTTCATTGTTTCTACCACTCTTTCTCCAAACGAGCTACAGGATTGTCCCTTTTCCTCTACGATGTGTTACTATACAACCTAACATACAACATGTCCAACACGAATCATGCTTCCAGAGTCTTTTTTCTCGCTTTTATACATTGTTCCCCCACCTGGGAAAACAATACCTCCTTTATCCACGTGTTTTTGAACATCTTGCCGAGAAATCGCAAACACTGGGTTCTCGCCGATCGACACAGAAAACAAACCTTATTTTACAAAGTATGGAGGATTTCTGATTGTGTCAACGTTGTCATCTACTTTTAGCCTACTTTGCACTTTTCGTCGGCGAAATTAAAGAACGTACTCGAACTACCACAACTTCTACATGCTGTTTGTCATCAATGATAGTCATAGATTCACAACGAATTCAGTAGTGCACAATTTTAATTAGAAAGAACAAAAACAATTACATAAAAAAGGTCAATTAAACACACATTTGTTTAGTACAGCACTATTACTATATTCGCTAAACTCCCAGCAAACATGATACATTTTTTTTAAAAAAATAAGGCCAAATTTAAAAAATAACTGCCCATTATTTTGATTCCATTCCATTAATGAGTTGTCAGAATTAGATGAGAATTGAAATAGGCTTTCTGTAAATAATATAATTAAAGCTTCTAAAAGTTGTGATACAATTAATGCGGCTTAATAAATAATAGTTATAGGATATATTTTCTGTATGACTCATTCCACACCCTTGGAGCCCAGATTCTCTATAGGGATTATGGAATAATACGTAATACTGAACGTTAGGCCTATATTATAAGTGGATATAATCATTTACCTCTACTTATTTTTTAGAATAAATAATTTTTTAGCTCCGTACTACTTGAATATTGTCAGTTTTGTTACCCCGTTCAGAGTAATTTCTGTGAAATTATGCTTTATTAATTGATTATGCATTTATTAAAAGTTATTGATTTATTTTAAAAATTTTATTTGAATATACATAATTAAAAAAAAAGGTTCCTAAAATATAAAATTCTATTTCATGCATGGATGGGATTTTTTGTGTTGGCATTAAATGTTAAATGTTACATGTTGTACCTTGCACTATCAACATATACTCTTACAGTCTCTAAAAAAAAGGAACAACTGAAATGAAACCTAGTTAGATGAAATAATGGTCGATCGTGTTGTGTAATTTTTTTAGAACTCGCTCCAACTCCTTCATCGTCTTTCCGGCAGTCATTTTTTAACTAGTGGACCTGACTTTGGTCCGTGTGTCCACAAGTGTAACTGTAGTAGAAGAATTTTACTCTGTTAGATAATCGAACCCACAGACTTGAAAAACAGACGATGCTCTTTCCCTACCCTTCAAAGATGGTGGATAAGGCACTGCGTAATTTTTACAAAAACTACAAGCATTTTAAACAATGCCCAATTACAGTATGATGTAGCTCTCATTTCATTTTCTGCCATAGAATACACACATTTCAAATTGTAGCCTTCGTTACATAGAAATTAATTTCATGTCACACTGACAAGATAATTGAATTATTAACCAACTGCGTTTTGAATCTGGTACCTCTAATTTTAATTTGATGATTTAACCAAGTCGGAGGCTGTGTGTATATATAATATAGTGATAATTCGAATAAACGCGTGAAAAGTAAAATACTCTGCTTTTACTTAAACTTTAATCAGACGAATGGAGGACGGAGAGTAACGAATCCTTTGAATACTTTGTCTTATTGCTTGTCGAGTTGTTCGCTTTCAAACGCATTTCGTTGATGAATCACTGTTTTTAGGCTCGTAGGGCCACTGAACCCTGGTGTTCTGAAACGGCTGCGTGGCGTAAGTGCCCGTAACAGCTCCGGCGGAGATATTTACTCCATTTTCACCTGAGAACCCTTAAAAAGCTGTAACGGCTTTCTAACGACGGAGACAAAGGAGCAGTAGGCACAATATCGCCCACGCACGCATTAGAATACACAAAGCTTTTAAATATGGATAATTCAGCCAGGTCGCTGAGATGCACGAACAATGACACCCACATGGCTCGGAACAAGAGCACGCCCTGTGCATCTCCGGTGCGTGACGCACTTCCCGTCGGGAGCAATCAATTATGACAGATTCGCATCCACAACAAAATCACGGACACCGTCGTTTAGAAAACGGACATTCACACTATGCGCAGTCGTTTCATTTCATTTGCCGCGTTGATAGAATGAAACTTGTTTCTGTCTGTTACTCTCTCCGATTAACAACACAGCACGTGGATACCTTGACAGGAAAACTAATTAATTGTGTGCATATTTACATTTTAATACGTGCTATGCAGTTAGGGACTTTCCTCTTGGTCTTCGGAACATTTCAAGCTGAAAAAACGAGCGATACGAATATTAATTGGGAAATATTTCAGAGATAGTTTAAAACTCTTGGAACTCTAATTTTAAAATTAGTAAAACGTAATGGAAATTCGTTCGTTACCAACGGTGTACTTCACGATCATAGTACTAGAAACTGTAGGATCCTGAGAACTGGCAAACATCGGCTCTCACTTTATATACCTAGTATGCACTATTCTTGAACAGAACTATTTAATTGGAATTTCTCTTTTCATTGAGAATGTTAGTAGCTACAACATACAGAGAGACAGAAATCATTTTAAAAACCTACTGTTTACAGGCACAATTATTTCGAACGACTACCACAAGATAGCGCCACTGGTATTATCGACAACAATGTAGGAGCCACTGAAATGTGTCCTGGTCACTTGACGTCTGTGTTCACAGCTTCGTAAACATGTAGTTTTACCCAAGAGCAACGAGTGTTCATTGTTGAACATTATTTCACTAGTCGTTCATATGTATTGTTTGAGACCAAATATCCGGTTGTAACCAGTGCCTCATAAGATAACAGGATTAATTTGAACATTTGTTGTAATGTGCGAGACTTTTCGGTCACTCCGCACAATATATAGAAAATCTCCTGCAGTTATTTTATTTTATAAAATTATTATTTTATCAACTCTTGAAATTCTATTTTTCATACACACATCCAGACCTGCGGGAGAATTCTTTCGCAGGTAACCTGGGAGGGATATTTTCTCGCAGGTCGAACCTTTTAGGAGACATACGAAGGGGCTACCTTTGGGGATGCCTTTTCCTCTCCATTTTTGAACTAAGGTTCCCACAAGCCGAGGCACCTCGGCCTGTTTTGAGAGGTGTATGTTCCGGGGTCACAGACCTTGGGCATACGGTAAGAGTTGTCCGCTATTCCCATTGGAATAGTCGGCCAGCTGCCTCCTAAACTGGTCGAGGCACGGAGAAGGTAATGCTGCGTCCCCACAGCAAACTCCTCTCCCGCTATTGGAAGGGCGTGGGACAAGTACCCAATGCCCGACCTACCCGATGCAGGTTTTCCTAGGGTTTTCCCTGCATTTCTTTAGGCGAATGCCGGGTAGGATCCTTAAAATATAGCCCGGGGGCCCTAGTTAACCCTTGGCTACCTTCCTCTGCCCTTCCGCATCCTCCCTTTCAAATCCCTTCCTATGCTATTAAAGGGGAGTTGCCAGCATGTGGATTGCCCTGATGTAGCCTGTTAACCTAAAAATAAAAATCTTTTTTTTATATTATTGTGATTCACTTGACTGATTCTAATCAAGAATTGCAAACGTTGAGTTATAGACGTATTTGTCTGAATTATTGCATATGGGAAACCAAGGGGATGCTACGCAAGAAAAATCAAGAAAATGCGTTCAAATGTTTAAAAGAAAAAAGAAAAACTTGTAATTACACACTTTTACACAATTACACAATTTTTAGGCAATTCCTCGTATCTGTAAAATTCTCCTGGCAAAAATAAGTGCACATCTTAGTGAAGTGAAAGTGTAGTGACACATTATACTAATTAAACAATCTATATTTTAATTATATTTTTCAGGAACTGGTTTATGAAGTTTGTGTGCATTTTTTTTATATACATATTTTTTATTTGTCCTTTATAATTATTCCTAGTCAACAACAACGTAACTAAACGGAAGACTAATAATTAAATTCATTCATAATTCTGACTATCATCAGATGAACGATTTTTATATATTTTAAATTAAATTGTTAGAAAAAATAACAAGTCTATATGCTAAGGCTTACGTTTCCTATTTCATTACAAAACTTCTTTTATCCTGTAATATAAGTTGCCACTTCCCAAACCAATTGATTTCTACAATTTTTCACAGTAACGAAGCGAAATATTTTACCTTATTGTTTAATTGGTTATTTTATTGGGCGTAATAAATAAGAATACAGAAAATAGGTACGTAACTTCGTAAGTGAGGTCATAAATAAACACGTAAATATCGCGTTAACCGTATTTTAACCACAAAACATTCGTGTAATTTTTTTATATCTCGCACTAAAAGTTATCCCAACAGACGGAGAATGCTTAACGAGCTATAAATTAATGTTAATGACTTCGTATCCCATATTTGTCACAGGAGACGTCAGTAACCTACAAAACGCGGATCCATTCACCCATTTATTTTATTTTATTTTTTACAACCCTCCCCCCCCCCCCACACACACACACAACAACAGCAGCAGCGGTATAAGTGTGAATGAATGAATGAGAGTGTGAATCCAACAATTGGGTAGCCGTAAAGGCATTTACAATTGTTATGTACGAATGTTTAAACCCAAATGATGACATTTTAGTTATGACAGAATATTAGTATGTTATAGGAATAATATCTCGTCATCGCGGAGCAGATTGCACGAGGAAGGAACTCGGACAACTTGAAGAGGAGGCTGGACCTCCAGTTAGATGTCACAACTGCGCTGCTGCTGCCCATTTACTCCGTGCACCATAAATTCAAGCAAAAGCGGTATCATAAGTTGTTGAGAAAACAATTACAAATTTTTGTTTAATCACTGTTCGCCTTGTAAAAAAAATACTTAAAACTTATGAACGCCTGGTAATTCCTTTTTCAAATCAGATGAATATTAGTACTGCAATACGAATTTAGTAAATTTAGTAAAGGTCATGGAATTAGGCGTGTGAAAAAAATATGCCTTGTCTACAAACTTTCAGATAGCTCCAGAGACAATGAAAGTGGCACAAAAAAACGTTTATAAGTGGTACAACGAGTTCAAAGAGGGCCGAACGCGTTGAAGACGAACCGCGCTCTGGACGACCATCAACGTCTACCGACGAGGGCCACGTCCAAAAAATCAAAGATTTGGTGCTTGAAAATCGTCGATTGACAATTAGAGATCTCGCTGATAGTGTTGGAATATCATTTGGCTCGGCCCAAACCATTTTGAAGAATGTTTTGTGTCTCAAACGCGCCAAGTCTCGATGGCGCCAAAATTGCTCAATTTTTTGGAAAAAATACGTAGCGTTGATGTGTGTGAAACTTTGCTGTCTCACTATCAGGACCACTTGAAATGCATCATTACTGGAGACGAGACTTGGATTTACGCATACGACCCTGAAACCACCGACCAATCCAGCGAATTTCGTGCAAGACCGAAAAGACCACGGCAAAGTCGATCGAAAATCAAGGTCATGTTGACAGTTTTCTTTGATTATCGTGGTGTGGTGCACTATGAATTCATTCCGCCGGGCCAAACTGTCAACAAAGAATATTATTTGAGCGTTATGCGTCGTTTACGTGAAGCAATTCGTCTGAAACGGCCGGAATTATGGGCGAACAACTCTTGGTTCCTTCATCACGATAATGCACCATGTCATACTGCATTGGTTCTTCGACTATTTTGTTAAAAACTCGACTAATATCGTTCCGCAGCCACCGTATTCGCCTGATTTGGCTCCGTGCGACTTCTGGCTATTCAGCAAACTCAAAAGGCCAATGCGGGGACGCCGTTTTGACACGGTTGAGGAGATAAAAACCGAATCGAAGAAGGACTTGAAGGCTTTACCGGAAAAAGACTATTCCGACCGTTTCGAGGACTGGAAAAAGCGTTGGAAAAAGTGCGTTTTATCGGACGGGGATTACTTTGAAGGGGATGAAATTGATTTGGAAGAATAAATAAAGAATTTATATTTTATAAATTAATTCACCTTACTTTTTGTTCACAGTGGTATCTCTTTGGTATGGGCCAATTGGTCAATCAACTATTGGCTGATAGATAGCAGCATCTTACATAGTCTACCCTTTTTCTACCTGCGTAGTTCTGCCATGCGCAGAAAGATTGTTTACTTCAGTTCATTGTGTTCAGTGTAAGTGTTCGTTTGTCTGCGCGCCTTAAAGTTGCTGCGTGGAATACTTTTCACCATCACCCTGAATCATTTCAGTTAAGAATATACTTATGAAATTAAGGCTATTATTTAGTTTACTCTATTAATATAAGACACCGATTGTTTCATTTCGTTTGCTCCAGCCTGTTTTTCTTGCAGCCATGTTTTCCAAATCAATGTGGATCGGGTAGTATGGGCCACGTAACGCAGGTTTCTTCCAAGGCAGATTCTACAACCACGTCTGAAGAGATCTCCAGTTCCTTCAAAGCAACACACCCTCATCTCAACTTTCTGATTTTGGAAAAGTTTTAAAAGAATTGTCGCCTCTGCCCTCCTGCAGAGAAAAGAGATTGGTGAGTCGGAAACGAAAGGCAGAGAGAAGCGAAATATTAACATCGACTCCAATAAAAAAAATGTTGACTGAAAGAGTGTGTCAGAAAATCAAAAAGAAAAACAGATAAGGAAATAAATAAAATTTTCGACAAACAAACCAAAGATGACCGTCAAGAAGAATAAAAATGAACAAATAAAAAATTTTAATTATGAAATTCCTACACCAAGCACTTCTAAAGATAAAGTAGAATTGTGGATGTGAGCCAATTAGCTTCCGATGACAACAGCAAAGGAATCAATACGGCGAGTCTGCATCATTGGCTATGGAGGTTTCTATGAGAATTGTACAGTAGATACTCATTCCTGCTCATCTTCTATTATCCTCTTCATTACGCGTAATGAATGATTAAATGCTTAGGCTATTTTCTAATATTGCCACTTTACGCTACCTATCCTTTTACCACAGTGTTTTATACACTTGGGTTCCTCAAATTTTCCTTTTTACTAATTTCTCAACATTCCCCTGTGACACTTCTTAACCTCTTCTAATTCCTCACGTGTCACGAACTCATGTATAGCAAACTTTTCAAACCAAACACATTTGATATTATGTTCTTTCTGGGTTTCCATTGTCAAATAGAAGCTTGCTTAAACTGGAAATAAAAATGGGTTTTTGGAGATAAGAAAGTAATAATAAACAATTCTTCCGTAGAGGACTTGGATATGTATAGTTATATTCTACTGCATTAGGCATCATCCAGTGGCTATAAATCAAAAATAATAAATGATAGAAGGTAATTATTAAAATTTGTTAGTGTTGTCCCGCTACACTCATTTTTCCCAAGAGAATTCATTAACATGCAACGTTAATCTTCTTTTGAATCGCTTTTTTCTGTGTGGGTAAGTTGACAGAAACTTTGCAGCTAAACTAGTCCACTTTCTATAGTTCTATTTACAAGTGAAAACTTTCCTGCGTCGGTACGTTGTTTCCCTAGTCTTAGTTTGCACGAAATATCGTTTTCTCGTGACCTCTGAATAATTCATGAAGTCTGGAATGATTTATTCTGTCTGTCATAGTTTGAGACTCGATTATTTCATTCCGTACCACATGAAAATAATTTCATTTCTTATTCTGTCTAGGGCCTTTATTCTACAAGGGTCGAAAACTAGGATAAGCCGTAGTCTTCCTGGAGATTTCCTTTAAAACCGTACCAACAAATGTTCCAAAACATTTCACCCAATTATTTGCATCCATTTGTCTTACTTTCCCGTGTATTTAATTTCATATTCTTCTGCAGCGACCATTTACGTATGTTGTCGGAATCCTATTGAAGGGCATCAAACATCGGATGGATATTTTATTCATCTAAAAATAATGAAGTAGTCACGAATCGCTTTATATTGGGCTCGGGCCCAAGTTGGCAAATAATTTATATTAAAACATGACAGGCCATAACATACTACCCTGCAGCACGCCAGAGTTTATTTCAACGGGAATTCACTCTACGAGAGTGCTCAGAAGCGTCCTCTGCCCTTGCCTTAGATGGCAGCACCACTCTAACGATTTTGTCTCTCAAATAGCACAACTTTCAGTACAAGCCGTGTGAAATTGGAATGTCACCCAGGAGTTAGCAGTAGGCTGCCGTTTATATCAGTTGCGCTTCGCGTCTCTTTAGAAATTAAAGAAATTGTATATCGTGGACTGATAAAAGTATTTAAAATGAAAAAACATTTCGTCTGATTAAAAATAATGAATAAAAAAGATAGTTAATTCAAACAAAAAAAAGTAATAACATAAATACCACACAACGTTTCTGGGATCCTTGTTCCTTTCGTCAGGTGCGAAGAAGAGCCTAGAGCGACACAACTGCACCTGTCAGTTGACAAAACTCAAAAGCGACGAAAACGCAACAACAATGGGAGAGCCGAAGGGTTAGCGTAACAATACGGCAGCACCGACACAATGGAAAACAGAAGGTTTAGCGTAATAAGGGATCATAGCAATTATTGAGTTCAGTAGTGTCTGTTTGTACATTAATAGCTGTCATGTTAAATTTAATGTGAAGCATCTCTGAAATGAGTCTCGAATTGTACTTGGTGTCAATGTCTAAAATCTTAGCGTTTTGCCAATCAAATGTATGTTTAGATTGATTATATGTTTGTAGACTGCAGATTGTCTTTGATATTAGACATATGTTCCTTGATACGTGTATTAAGGGAACATTTTGTTTGCCCTATGCAGCAGGAATTACAATTAGAGGAAGAGATTTTGTAAACAACATAATGTTTGCTGTAGGTGACAAGTGAGTCCTTGTGGTTTTTAATAAAATAGGAAAGAGTATTTGTGGATCTATGTTTCTCTAGGCTCTTCTTCGCACCTGACGGAAGGTACAAGGATCCCATAAACGTTGTGTGGTATTTATATTATCACTTTTTTGTTTAAATTACCTATTTATCTTATTCATCAATAAAAGTATTTGTTAAAGAAGGTTTAAAGTCGAGCGAAATTCTTTCCTGAATTTTAAATGTGTGCAAGTGAGTCTTCTCCTTCAATATCCACCGTTAAGAAAAGTTTAAATGAGTCCATAAAGCGTCCAAATGGACGTTAGAAAAAGTTCACGATATCGCCGTACGAAGGCGCGCGGAGTTACCAAAACAACGCGCATGTCACATTATGCACGAGGTTTGCACTTGCTCACTTCGGATGTGAAACACATTCAGGCGACACTTTCCCAACAGTGCTTGGCACGCTTTTTACGAAAAAACAATAGTAAATTTTTACGTCTATACGTAACACTGAGTGAAACATGGATTCACCATTACTCACTAGAATCGAAACAAACAGTTCGTGCTGGTTCTTCAGCTTGAAAGAAGGCGAACGCGTTGGCAGCGATGAGAAAGGTCGTGACGTCGGTATACGACATGCGAAAGGATTTCTTGAAAACGGTAAAACAATAACTGTGGAATACTATTGTAACGTTCTAAAGAAAGGATGCAAAAATATCAGGAAAACATACCCTACTTGCAGAAAAAATTCATTTTCCATCATGGGGAAATCAGATATCCATGGAATCGTCTTGGCGATGGGATAATTGAGGGATTTGCACTTCCTCTGTTCCGAAAACGTAATTTTCGTCACCGGTCAACGTTGTCGTCCAATCGTGTAGCGATAATTATTTTCAATTTATGCTACAGCTTTCAGACTAAATTCTACAAAGGAATCATTTTGCTTGTTTGCAAAATTTTAAATGGGTGGTTACATGGAGTTAAACGTGCGATTACTGTTTATTTCTCCTTATTGTCAAAATAAATGCAGTATTGAATAACCTAATATTAAAATACCCATTTAACATACAACTTTATAACTACCATAATTTAAATTTTATATATTGTAATACTAATTAAGAAGGCCATTAATTATTTAAATTTTAGCGGCACTGATATCAAAGAACGAAGCAAGAGCGTGGGAATGACGAGCGTGAGAACCCAGCGTGGGACCGCCAAGAGTTAGTGTTGACTGAGAAGCGAATAGTTTAGTTGGGTGCCAGATCTCAAGGGAGAAAGATGTGGAAGGAGTTGGGTGCCAGAGCTTGAGGGAGAAAGATGTGGTCGGAGAGTTAATCGGTTGGTAATCGTCGAAGAGAGAGGAAGCCTTGGGACGATAGGAAGAGAAAAGTTATAAAGCATTGTAAAGAGTCTATCTGCATAGTCAGACTTAGAAAGAAACATTATTGGGCGACTCAATAGTTTGAAGAATTCTGCAGCAGATAAAATAACTCTGCTATTTTGTTGGATATGCATCTTGGGTGTTTCCGGAAACGGTGACTGATTCACTGGTGGCTGCGGTGGTCCATAGGAGAGGAGTCTGGAGTCTGAAGCTGGGAATGGATTAATGTGTGTGTGTTGGTGAAAGTGAATGTGCAATTTTATGCACATAATGGCCTTTTAGTGAAGAGTGTTCCCAAGATTTGAAATCATTAAGTCAGGTTCAAAAAGGACAGCCGTAAGTACGAACTAAGATAATGAATGTTATGTAAACAGTAAATTAAAGGTAACAGTCAGATTTCGTTTATTTTCATTCCATATTCAGTGAGTTTCAAATTGTTTAAATTGTAAACTCTTTAATTGTAATCTTTAACTGTTTCTCACTATCAAACCCAGTAAAGACCCTGAGAAAAAGAGTATTTACATTTGTTTATAAAATATAAAATTTGTAACCTTTAAGAATAAATTGGTTTTTAAATAATTAATAATAAATTTCATTTAAATTAACTATATTTTTGTTTATTACATTTTGGCTTCCACAACGTGTTGACAAGATATTATTAATTTTTTTAAATGTAATATTTTTTTAATCATTACAATATATTGTAGAGATTACAAATGTGTAATAAAATGTTTTATTATAAATAGTTTCTTTAATTATTGGCGGCGTAACTTTGAGCATTGTAAAGTACAGCATTGTTTGGCGCGAAAATGCAGAGACAATATATGTCGAAAATGTATACAACGCGCTCAAAACGTTTAGCAGTCAGTCACTCATATTCAGAGAGCAGAGTGTGTGTTTGGGAGATGTACAGTACAGTCGGAAGGCAGTATGTTGTGGGAAACAGTCGGCCATGTGTGTTCTGGGAGCATGGCGAGAGTCTGTGGTGGTACAATTCAGCAAAGTATGGGCTGAATATCATCAGTTTTTCTATTAAAGGGATTACTCCACAGAAAACTGAGCGTGACTATACGTATGACAGAAAAGTAGAAAGGCCTCAAAAGCGTCCGAAAGTGAGACGATAATAAAATCAGTGTTATGGCCTGTCAGTGAACATAGTGTTCTATAAAAATAATTAAATAATCACGTGTGCACAAACCAGAGCAGCTCTAAATAAATGGTATGTAAAAAAAACTTTATTCTGTGAACCTTTACGTAAATATCATTTACCGCCAGATTTATATAACATTTCAGTTTTCTATAGTTTTGATTGTTGGTAAAAAAATTTGTTATTGTAAATTGAAATTCAATTTTGATTTTGTAATTTGGTGAAAATTGCACATCACTGTCTTTATTAAAGGCCCTATAAGCAGCTCTGAAATTTAGATTCTCATAAGGCATTCACTTAGAAATACAAAATGTAAATTCAACGAAATACAATTTATCAAATAAATAATCTTTGTTATCTTTTAAAAATATTTTAGTTTGATTTCAACTTCCTTCCTGTTTATTAAATTAAAACTTTTCACAATATATATATATTGTAATGCATTTAATATAATGCATTGGATTAAAAACAGCGCACATGTCGTAAAGAGAATGCGTGGGAAAAGTAACCGCGGGTCCTGTCACGAGGTGACAAGACGGAGCGGTAAGACATTTATCTAGGATGAGTGCTGGTGAGCGGCAGAGAGGAAGCCGTAATTTGTAGAGAGAGTGTGACGGTGCGGCTATTAGGTCTAAAGAGTGATTGCGGGTCCAATAGCTTATTGATTTGGGAAACGGCGTGAAGAATTAGTAGGAGCGGTAAGACATTTATCTAGGATGAGTGCTGGTGAGCGGCAGAGAGGAAGCCGTAATTTGTAGAGAGAGTGTGACGGTGCGGCTATTAGGTCTAAAGAGTGATTGCGGGTCCAATAGCTTATTGATTTGGGAAACGGCGTGAAGAATTAGTAACGCAGAACGTGGGCGAGCAGATGTTCCCAAAGTGGCTATGTTAGAGCAGGCTATTGTCTCTGACGAATGACCTGACAAGTGGCGTAGTTGCTTGGGACTTGGAAGAAAAGATTTTGTGCGAGTCGGACAAAAGAGAGCAGCCAAAAAGTCCTGAGTAATTGCGGGGGCGAGGTACTGCAGCTGCGGGCATGTCGAATGGCGCAATTGCTTGGGATGATGAGGGTCCAGGCACTTGTTGACTTAGGATCTGGAGAAATTAGTATCGCGCACATGTGAGCGGAGAGGTCCAAAGACAAATTGAACCTGTCACGATTGTCGGGGTTCGGAAGGCGGAAGGACTCCAGTGGCCGGTACGTAAATTTCAGTAATGGGATTCTGTCACCGCGCCGCTGCGACGAAACTTTGCATCAAGAAAAAAACAAGGAGGCTGGTGGTATATATAGGGGAAATAACCTATTGTGTGGACAGTTGGCAGTTAGCATGGGAGAGAGGCAGAGGACGCAGCGAACAGTTGGACAGTTGGACAGTTGGAGTTAACGTGGGAGAGGAAACAGACACTGCGTGGGAGAGAGGCGGAGGACGCATCGAAGAGACAGTTAGTCAGTCAGCAAAACCATAACAGCTATAAACATTTTTAAAATACAGAAGCTCTATCTGTATGAGTAGGAGAATTGGACCTGTCTTCGATGGTAGGCGACCTGGATGCAGCAACGACGTCAAGGGGTGTCACGGCGAACCAGTGATATTGTGTTAGAGTCAGTGAGTGAATGTCGATGCTATAAAGTGAGTGTCTTAAGAACGAGTCGAAGTAAACCTGAGAAACCGTAAGTTGGAATGCATAATATTAACTGATGTAAACGTTATTAAAGGATAACAGTCAGATGTCGTTCTCTTCTTTTGATAATAAAGTTAGAAGCAATCTATAGGTTAAGTTCATTAATAAATTTAGTAAATACTTTTGTTTAATTTAAAACTTAAATGTTGGGTCTTTTTAAATAGTTCGATTCTGTCCGTTGTCAAACCCAGTAGAGACCCATGAGAGCAAGAGTTTCTTATTATAATAGTAAGAATATAAATTCAATTGTAAATTCTTCTTGTGTTACTAAATTTGTTTGTTAAAATCAAAATCATATATTTTTTTATGTATACCCGAAGTGGTTATTACAATATATATATATATATATATATATATATATATATATATATATCCTTGTGTGTGTGTGTATTGTAATACCAATTAAACAGGCTATTAATTGTTTTTAATATAGTTGAATTGTTGGCGGTACGGGTGCTTAAAGACGACAATCAAGGCGGGTTTTTCTTTGTTAACAATGGAGACTGTAGACCGCGCGCCTAGAGGAAGTCGGTCTGCGTGAAGTATGCGTCGAGAACTGGGACATAGATGTTCGTTCCACATAGAGAAATAGAAACAGTAAAAGTCTGCGGATCCAGAATTATGAATAGGGCTATCTAGGAAGTCCAACAGCGAGATTTAGTGTTTCCACTGATGTTATCTGAATATAATTTTCAACCTCTACACCCTGGGGAAAGAGCACCACTAGCGTTTGGGGTGGAGAATACAAATCTACACCGGTGGATCAAATTTCACCAAATTTCGTACACGTGTTCTTTGCGACCAGGAAACAAACACTGTCGGGGTGAGACGCGTCTACTACCCCCAGAAGCTGGGGTGGACAGTGGTGGAAATACTTAAACATGCTAAAACAGCCGGTATTAGATTTGGATAAATATTTTTAGGGGTCAAAGATATTGATAGTGTTTCTACCGATGTTATCTGAATATAATTTTCATCTCCTACGCCCTGGGAAAGGGGCACCTTTAGGGTTTGGGGTGGAGTTGCTTTACAGAAAAATAACGCGAATACAACCGATATTGGAGTCAAATCGAAGGTTATGGATGCCACTGATTTTAGTTATGACATTCAACTTGGCATTTACCCCTCAGATGCAAGGATAGCGGGGTGGAAATTTTGGAACATGCAAACACGGCAGATATATGCGTTGAATGAATATTTTTCTGGGTTAATTATATTGGTTGTATTTCTACTGATGTTGTTTGTGTATAATTTCATCCCCTTTCGGCATGCGAGGGAAGCACCCTTATGTGTGGGGGTTGAGGGACGTTTCATATAAACCTTGATTCGTGTCAAATTGGGGGATATGGATGTCGCTGAGACTATTTATAACAAAATGAGAAACTCACGGGGGTGAGTGGGAATTGGCGGTGATGAGAGGGGGTGGGCGGGGAAAGAAATTTTCAAACATTCTAACCGGCCGATTTTTGCGTCAAATCAATATAATTCTGGATCAATAGCATTTATAAAATTTCATTTCATCTGTGTATAATTTCAACTTCTTTTAGGTATGGGAGTGGTGCACCCTTAAGAGTTTGGGGTGGAGTGGCATTACATGAAATTACGCAAACACATTCGAGTTTCAAGTCGAATCCGGGGTTATATTTGTTACTGTGTTTAATTATGACATATAAGTTACAGTTTAACTTTCCCAAGCGGGGATGGACGGGGGTTGAAATTTTCAAACACGTTAAGCAGCCGATATTTGTGTCGAATAAATATTTTCCTGGTTCGCTGAAATTTATTATATTTCTCTACATGTTCCATATGTTTAATATAACCTCTTTCGGGATTTGGAGTGGAGCACTCTTAAGGGTGGGGGTGGAGTAGATTTATTTAATAATAACGCAAACACAATCGAGATTGGACTCAAATCCAGGGTTATGGTTGTCCGTGAGTTTAATTATGATATTCAAGTTGCCGTTTAAGTCTCCCAAACGGGGGTGGTTGGGGGTGGAAATCTTCATACATCCTAACACAGCCTATATTTGAGTCGGATAAATATTTTCCGGGTAAAAGTGATTAATAGTGTTTGTACCAATGTATGTGAGTAAAATTTCAACATTTTACGGCATGAGAAACAAATGTTAATCAACCGATTTTTGCAACTAAATATTTTTCGGGATCAATGAGATTTCTCTACATTTTCACAGATTATAACTTCAACCCCTTTCGGGCTTATCAGTAGAGCACTTTTAGGTGTTGGGTGGACGAACGCTGCAATAAAATAACGCGAATACAACCGAGATTGGAGTCAAACCCAAGTTTATGGATGTCGCCCAGTTCAATTATAGCATCCAATTGGCCATTTAAGCCCAAGGGGCGGGAATGGATGGGGTGGATAGGGGTGGAAATTTTCTAACATGTTAAACCATCGATTTTTTGCGTTAAATAATTAATTGGCGAGGTCAATGACATTGATTGTATGTATACTGATGTTGTTTGTAAAATATAACCCCTTTCATCATGAGAGGGAAGCACACTTTGGGGAGTGGGTGGAAACTTCAAACATGCTAAAACAGTGGATATTTAGGCAGATAAATATTTTTAGGAATCAAAGAGACAGTGTTTCAACCGATGTTATCTGAGATGATATTCAATTACCCATTTAATCCCCTGAGGTGGGCATGGACGGGGTGGAATTTTTCAAACATTTTAAATCATCGATATTAGCGTGGAATAAATAAATGACGTTGATAGTATTTCTACCGATGTTGTTTGTAGGCATGATAGGGGTGGGGGTTAAGGGGATTTACAAGAAAATAACGAGAAAACAACCGAGATTCGAGTCAAATCGAAGGTAATGGATGTCGCTGAATTTATTTATGACAATCTGGGGAACGCGCAGATATCGGCTGGGTTGGGATGAGTCGATCGGCCGTTTTTTGCGTCAATTAAATATAATTCGGGATGAATTAGATTAATAAAATTTCCCTACATGTTCTCTGTGTATAATTTCAACGCCTTTCGGACTCGGAAGGGTGCAACCTTAAGGGTGGGCGTGAAGTGGCATTACATAAAAAGAAAGCAGAAACTATCGGGATTGTCACTGAGATTAATTATGACATTAAAACTTAACCGTTTAAGTCCCCGAAGCGGGAGTGGTCGGGGGTGGAAATTTTCAAACATGTTAAACGGTCGATATTTGCGATAAATATTTTCTGGGGATAATTACTTTGATAGTATTTATACCGATGTTGTTTGTGTATAATTTAACCCCTGTGAGGGGAGCAAGCTTAGGGGTGGGGTGGAGGTACGTTAAATAAAAAACCGCAAAAACAACCGAGATTAGAATCAATTCAGGGACTATGAATGTCGCTGAATCTAATTGTGACAACCTGGGTAACGAGACTGGTTTGGGAGGTGGTGGGCGGGGGAAGAAATTTTCAGACACTGTAATCGGCCGATTTTTGCGTCGAATACATACTTTTTCATTATCGCACATTTGTGGGGGTGGTCATCTTCTAACATGTAAAAACGGCCGATATATTTAGTCAATGACTTCATCCTCCTTCGGCATGGGAGGTGACCACATTTAGGGATAGGGTTAGGGGGGCTTTACATAAAAATAGCGAAAAAGCAACCAAAATTGGAGTCATATCGATGGTTATAGATAAATGACATCTCGGGCAACGCCGGGCAACCAGCTAGTAGTTTACATAAAACACAATTAAACAGTTTTGACGGAGAGACTTATAAAATCGCAGTTTGGAAGCAGAAGTTTTGCTTCATAAACTGAACTAACTTTCGCATAGAGAGACTTTGAGGAGATCTACGTCCGGCAATTGGCTGAGGGTGAGATGATCCACGTTCCAGTATAGCAGAGATCCAGATCAACTACCGTGTGTTCTAAATCTAATCTGTTTAGTGGCTGTTGACTTCAAGATACAAGAGTCCGAACTGGTACCAGTAGCACTGTCGTGAGTACAAAACAAATATTAATGACTGTAAACGATAATTAAAGGGTATAGTCAGATTTCGTTCGCGTTTTTCTTTTCATGCGTTGTCTTTTACTTTTGCATTTAATATTGTATTCCGTTAACTTCAATGAGTATGGATTGTTAATATTTTAGTTCATTGTATTTGTTCTTCCTATCAAACCCAGTGGTGACCCTGAGATAATGAAAAATTCAATGTAATTGATTGTAAAATTATAAAGCTATATTTTCATAGAACGCCACGAATTAATCAAATAAAATTGACATATTTGTTTGTTAAATTGATGGAATTCGGCGTGCAAAGCAGGGCTTATAATGTCTAATTATCAACAATAAATAATTAAATACATAATAATTTTGTTAATTATTCCTATTAATTAAGACCACCTTTTGAATCATTACAATATATATATATATATATATATATATATATATATATATATATTAAATATTTATTTTTTCATTGTTTGAATATTATATTTAATAATGTATTAGTTTGATTTATATGAAGCGTCCCATTTCATGTATATAGAACTTACGGAAATAATAAATGATAAATCTATGGAACATAAAAGTCGACTAAACCTCTACGAAATGCAGCAACAGTTAACTTGGAAGGCTAATCTGAAGTCAATCTAATGGATTGTTCTGCTGAGCATCTTATCGAGTAGACAGACGAGACTGCTTGGCGCGGAAAGTGGGAAGACGAGAAAGTCTTGAAATATCCCGCCCCCCTCACCTCCTCTCTGCTTCCGGCAGCATCTGTAGTTCTCATTAGCGGCCACGCACGTGCACGCGGCGCTCAGGTGCCAACAATCGCAACAACAATGTCTTATGAGATAAATAGAAACAACATGTCACCCCTTGCTCTACATTCCGCATCTCCCTTTTTTCCATCCATTCCTGTGCTATTAAAGGAGAGAATCGTCAAAGCGGATAAACCTCAAGTCGCCTTATCACGAGAATTCTGCCAAGGATTTAAAATGAGTTGAATTATTTGTAAAACACAGATACAGAATATTACTTACAAAAGGAAAGGATATCGGAATTTTATCGTATATCGTAAAGAAAAAGTTAAGTAACATACCGTCAATATCGGATACTTCTAGATTATAATTATCTTACATTTTATCAAAAATTAGTTTTACAATAGAATTTTTTTGCGGATATTAATGGAACAGCTTGACAGTGTTTACTATACACGAAGTCCTCATTTACTCCCATGTAAAACAGATGAAGTCCTAATTTGTGAAACTATACTTCTAGATTATAATTCTCCTTCCTAATACGAAATTAAAAAAGAAAACATGCCTCTACGGCCTTTGTAAAAAGTGTTCCATTTTGCTCGATTGGTGTCATTGAGTGGTTACATTCAATATTTTTTAAAAAAGCGTTGGCAAAATACGTTAACAGTTTGAAGCTTATCATATGATCTGCAAACATCGGTGCAGTCAAGTATTTGACTCTTGCGGATGTTACGTAATGAACTGCTATCGCTGATATGAATAATTCGGATAAATACCTATTTATTTTGAAATTAATTTAATTTATTGTAAGATTCTATTAAAATTTTGAGCATTATCAGTTGAGAATTGTTTGGAGACAGTTAACGGACAATAATAAATGGCATTGTTGACTATGCGCCACGACCAAATTCTTACTCTGTGTGAAACAGACAATTCTATTGGTCAATTATTCGAAACCGCGAAATGTTAGAAATTATCAGATTGAGTAATTCCTAATAATCTTCTGGCAGCTGATAGAGCAGACCACCTCTGTGATGGAATAAGTCACGATCGGTGGAGAGGCACCGTGAACAGTGAAAACATTTTAATAGTCCAGTTATTTAGTGCAAAGTAGGAAATTTAAATACAAAATTCTGAAGTCATAGGTTTGAAAATTTCAGAAGTACAACTACGCAACATTGGAGCTGTTTCTGCCACAAATTCGCACGGGGTGAATTATTTCAACCTGTTCGCTGCCGCGAAATACGGTTCAACGTCGCTGTACTTGGGACAAGCAAAAATCCAGTAATCCACGTGTCATTTAGAGGAGCCTTCGCCGAACAACGTGTGCCACAATATGTCAAAGTAGATCCGACAAAAATTGTAAGCCACAAAAGTCATAATCACAAGTGAAATACAGTTTTCGAATCTGTTTTGAAATCAGAAAATCTCAACCCCAAAATACCTTGATTAAATGTATGTAATAACACATTTAAAGCCGGCAAATTAGAATATTTTTGCGTAAATTCGTGAATATCTATAAAAGCTATGCATTCTAACTGCTGGCGCCAAACAGTGTTAATTAAAACTCTCTTTCAAATATTCAAAGTTCATTTTTAAAAGCTTTTTCTGTCTTCATAAATAATTGCGTGTATGGATTTGTAAAAGCTTGTGTATTTTGGAAACCTCGATAGCTGTGGTCCCATAATCCACATTTCACGTTAAATCAGCTGGTTGACTTCGGTGCGTAAGACTCTGATGGCGAACTTTAATATTGAACTATTTACTTATCCAATCACTAACTAACTATACATCTTAATATTTATATTGCTTATTTATTAGAATAAAGTCGATTTCTGTGCCCAATAAAGCAATCTAAAATTTTGAAGCTCGTTACAAATTTAGCCGACAGTAGGATGATCCAAAATTTTAATCTCGTTTACTTATTCGTCTAGAAATGTTCACCCTCTTTCCCAAGTTATAACCATGAGGAACTGGTCCCTGATATTCTGATATTTCGATTGGATTGATCATTCGTATACTACACTAAGCCCTTGTAGGGTTCTAGGGCTTGCTCCTTCCGGAAGTCACCGGACCCGGATAGGTTTCTTACCTTGCCTTCACCACTGACACCTTAACGCATTGTTAAGGTTCCATTTCAGCATATGACCTGAGCAAGGTCCCACAATCATCAAGATGGTCTGTTGTTTGCGAACAAAGACACGCGTCTCGGAACTTTCTGCGCAGGTCTAAATTTACGGCTCAAGCAGCTGACTTTAGGAGGGCGCAAACGCAAACACATAAACTGCACGAGTGACACACTGAGAGAGATCTACGGCCTCGGAGCGATTTGTGTTCTGCTTTGCTCTGCTACATTGAAGCTTTCCAACACAAATTGTGCTATGAGTTGTAAAATGACCTTCGCCGTGAACGTAGCTGCCTGGCCACGATACACGATTCATTTATAAGAATCGTGACAAATAAAAGACATGGTACAAAATTCCATGATAATAGCCAAAGGAAAATTACTTCTACAAAGTTATGGAAACGATGTATCGATATCTCACCAAGAAAATGATTACTTTGGAAGGACTTCGTTCAGTTAGATGAAAAGTACAAAAAATCAGCGACACTAACAAATTAGTAGCAATGGTCATTAAATTAAAATATAGACATAAGCGACGATTACTTTCCTTACTGTATGCTTTTATTGAATTTTTTTAAATTAACTACTATCTCATAGTAATGTTGCAAGCATATTGTTCCATTTCAATCGATTTCGAAAAAATGGGAGAAAGTAACTAGTAATTCGACAGTATCTCTGTTAGAACTTTCACTTGCGTCTCTTAATCTCATTTCAAAGATATGCATAATAGAGAACCGTAAAATATTAAATTTAACTTTATAAATAATGTTGTCTCACTGGACAAAGCTTGAAAGGCTGACAATTTAACTCTCCACGATCCGGTTGCTGAATTACCATCATGAAGATCTTATATCAAAATTATTTTTATCATGTGAAATGTATTAAAGCATTTAAAAGAAGTTTATTGTAACATTAAAGGATATTCTTAAAGATAAATATATTTCACCGTGGATGCATGGAAGAGGTGGAGGTCATAAAATAAACTGAATCGCTAATCACTCAAACTGTGTTGGACACAATATTATTATTGGAGTAGAAACTCTGTAATGCACGGAGTTGTACAACTGTTCTCACCGCTGCTATGATATTTCGGGGGAGATTAAACAATCTGCTTTCGACGAGGAACACGAGCTTACGCAGACTTCGGGTAAAAGCTGGACATCCCGCTGCCGATGAGAAACGCCGTAATTGGACAATTCAAGGAACGCTGGTGAGGGGACACCCAGATTAAAATATGCATTGTCGTACCCAGGGACATTTTTGTGTGTGCTGTTCTCGGTGCTAGGCCCGAGATTCCCAGAGAATAAGTGTAATTTTATACTATATATTTGTTATCCTTTAATGTTGATAATAATCTAATAATCGTTAATATTTCTTCCATTCCTTCTACATAAAATAATCATATACATTAGTATTATTGTGTTTCAGTCTATTAATGATGTCTGTATATTGTATACCAGTTTCCGAACCTTCATCTCTGCAATTACGATATATTTTCTATTCAAATATAAATTGATTCTGGTATCTTAGCTAAATTCAATAAATCTTAAATTTTTATTATTAAATTCAAGGTTAAAAACTGATTTTAATTTCATCAGGAATATCATCGTTATTTCATTACAAAAATTGCCCCATTATATTTGGATTGATCTCACTTAAAGACAGTTATGAATTGCTAGTGAAGGAGGCGGATTACCAATAAAACAATATTCACCAACATACGTTTGGAAGAATGGTTTTACTTTTTCTTTTTGTTTACTCAACTGTACTAAGGAAATATTACGAGGCTAAGTTTCTTTTATGAAGCACATTAAGCACGCCTATAAAGATTGCCGTTATCGTTCCAACTCAGATCTCGGCTCACTGCACGTGAAATCACATCGAAAATTATACAAAAATTGAGGTGTTCTCGAAAATATTATTTTGACAACATCGCGTCACTCTGACGTCATCACGTCTGGGTCACCAATTTTGTGTAGAGGTTAAGCTGATTTGGACGACGAGTCTAAGTCCTGAAATAAATAATTAAGACTTAATAACTAAACTTAATTTTAAACTAGCCGGATTTTCGGCGGTGCCCGGGTATTTATTTATATAGGCCCGCAAAAGTATTTAATTCTACATTAATCTACCCAATACGTTAATAGAGTGAAAAATAATCCCGGTACCATAAGAGACCGAAAAACACTCTCGCTCCTCTAAAAAATGTCAAAAATACTTAAGAGGGTCAAAAATATCCGGGTACTTTAAGAGTCAAAAATATTCCCTGTAATTTAGAATAGCTTTAAAATGCCATCCGTTCCACAGCCGCCTTTATAGGTGAAAGTTGTGTTTCACCTATTCAGTGTTTGTTTCTCATCGTAACATCTGAAAAAAAATTGATAGAATTAGCTGTGCGTGTTTAAGATTCTACATTGTACACGGAATGTTATTTTCTCATTCCACCCCCCCCCCCCCACCCCCCTCTCATACGGGCGTAACTACAACTCAACCGGCATGTAGAATGTCATAATTAAACTCAGCGAACTTCCATATCCCCGGATTCGACTCCAATCTCGATAGGTTTTGCGTTATTTTTATATGATGCCCCTCCACCCCCACCGATGAGGTGGTAATTATACACAAACAACATCGAGAAAAACGCTATCAATCTCATTGACCCCCGAAATATATTTATTTAGCGCAAATATCAGCCGTTTTAGCATGTTTGAATATTTCCACCCCCGCCCCAGTGTTTGTTTTCGGTACGAACGGAACAAGAGTGCAAAATTCGGTGGAATTTGCTCCACGCGTTGAGATCTGTCTCCGGAACATACACACACAGTCAATTTTATTTATTGGATAAGATAAATATTGACAATATTTGTAGATGTGTCCTCTACAGAAGTTAGTGACATCCTGTAGTAACAAAATTAATAGCTAAAAATGAAAGAAAATACGACTGATTGAAAATAATAAAAAATATAGTCAATACAGATAAAAAAGGTAATATAAATACCACACTAAGCATTTCTCTAGGCTCTTCTTAGCACCTGACGAAAGGTACAAGGATCCTAGAAATGGTGTGTGTATTTACATTACCTTTGTTTTCTGTATTGGCTATCTTTTTTATTCAAAATCAATAGCTACCAAGATAAAAGCATATAATCTATATAAATTCTATATAATTCTATATAAATCTATCTATCTATATATATAAAAATGAATTGCTGTTCGTTAGTCTCACTAAAACTCGAGAACGGCTGAACGGATTTATCTTATCTTAGTCTTGAAATGTTCGTGAAGGTCTAAGAAAGGTTTAAAAGGCGAGAAAAAATCGAATAATTTCCGGGAAAACCCTAAAAACAGCCCTTTTCTATTTCCCATACAAACGTTTTCTAAATAAAATACAAATCTACACCAGTCGAGAAATTTTCACCAAATTTCGTACACGTGTTCTTTGCGACCAGGAAACAAACACTGTTGGGGTGAGACGCGTCTTCCACCCCCAGAAGCGGGGGTGGAAATATTTAAACATACTAAAACAGCCGATATTTGAGTCGGATAAATATTTTTAGGGGTTAAAGATATTGATAGTGTTTCTACCAATGTTATCTGAATACAATTTTCATCTCCTACGCCCTGTAAAAAGGACACCCTTCGGGTTTGGGGTGGAGATGCTTTACAGTAAAATAACGCGAATACAACCGAGATTGGAGTCAAATCAAAGGTTTTGGAAGTCACTGTGCTTAGTTACGACATTCAAATTGGCATTTACCCCTCAGATGCAGGGGTGGGGGGGGGGTGCAAATTTTGGAACATGCAAACACGGCAGATATTTGCGTTGAAGAAATATTTTTCAGAGTTAATTATAATGATTAGGGTTCGAGTAGCGTTACATAAAAATTGCGCAAAAGCAGCCGAAATTGGAGTCATATCGGGGGTTATAGATAAATGACATCTCGGGCAACGCCGGGCACCCAGCTAGTTCTATATAATTCTATATAAATTTGAAATTGCGGCGTTAAGACGTGATTACGTCAGCGGTGACGAGCAGTTGTCAAAATCATATGTCCGAGAACGCCACAACCTTCCGACGGTAGGCAATATATTGTGGGGAAAACATCAAGATTGTCCTTCATGACACAATTTTGTCGTCAGTTTTACCTTGTAAATGAATTTGTGCAGGTTAAATTAACTCGGTCCTCAGGAAGCCTGTTTACCCGAGGATAGGCCTTCTACTTAATACTTGCCTAACGAGTACAGTATTAAATTATTGTCTGGAGCACGCGGCGTTAATTGTGGAATTTATCTTAATTAACTCTGCGTGAATGAGTTAAGGCCTCGCAGCGGTGCGGTTAATTTGTGCGCAAACTCGGAAGGGTCAAGGGGGTTGCCGACTGTCAGAAAGCTTCACAGAACTAATATTTACGCAATTCTTCCGAAAAATGTTAGCTGAGGTCCGTTTCAGGCATCTTCATAAATTCGGATGGCTAGAGTTTCTCCTCCACGTCGTCCCCATAAACTGATTCCGTGCTACTGCACAAAGAGCCTTCTGTTATAATAGAATTTATTACAAAAATTGTTCTTCCATGACCGCATTGCCAAACGTGCACATCGCATTTTGGACGGCCAGAATTCTTTAATTGCGATTCAAATGGTTTATCTTCGAATCAGGGAATCTAATGACAAATGATGTTCCACTTCACCAAATGTTAAAAGCTTCCCAAATAAATTACACAAGAATTGTTTGTTGCAAAGAACCCCAACAAAATATAGGATAACATCATTTAACAAACTTCCAGCTCGCATAAGAAAAACATTAAGACATCTAACTAATCAAATCTCTGCTAATCCACTCTGAAAATAAATTAATTTAACAACGCGACTCTGTAGCATGGAATTAATAGAAACATTAAACGACCTTGAATTTTACAGACATTATAATATTAAATAATATTTTACTTTACGTCTCTTTTTATTAATAAGGTAAATTAAATAAATTAACAAACCTTTTTCAAACATTTTAAATTATTCTATTCAACACAGCAACGTTTCAATACCTTCTTGTACATAAATTGGTAAATTTAATAAATTTCGCGTTACTAAATTAAAGTAATTCTATACATAATTTTTACAACCTATAAGCCACGGTCGATTTAATAAATTAAAAAACAGGCATATGATCTATATAATAAAAAAAGGATGTATATTTGTATGTATGTATTTACTTTAATTTCTATACAAATTCTCCAAAACTCTAGACACGATACTGTGTGGGTGAGAAACCGCTAGCATAAATGTGGAAAGAAATATATTTAAAAATGTGTTAAATTACTGCGCTCCAAGAGACAGTGACGTTGCGAGACAGAGACGTTACTACGCGACGAACAAAGGAAATAGTTCCTTTTTCCGTAATGAAATAAAGAAGAAATATTTTCTTTGAATAAAGAGTAAAATTTTATCCAGTAATACTCCTTCGAATGATAATAAAAAAACAATACTAATACTTTGCGATCCTTGCGGAAAATGTAAGTTAATTTTCGTGCCATATTAGTGACTCCAATATGGCGACCTTTTGTTTACATTGTGAATCCAGCTAATAATTTAATCAATTTAATCTTTCGTTATGTCTGAAGACTGAGGGACAATTATATCCTGCAATACTGAAGGAATATATTTAAGAGGCCGGTCTGCTATGGTGTAGTGGCCAGCGTCAAGGCCTCGCATCACAGAGGTCCCGGATTCGAATCCCGGTATGGGCATGGATGTTTGTGGTCATCCTGGTCACGAAAACTGAGGTTAAGGCTGTGGGAGAATCGACACTCTGACCAGGTGTCAGTCCTAATCCAGAATGTGTCATGTAAGACGACAGTCTGGCAGCCGTCTCGGTAGGCCAAGGCCCTTCATGGGCTGTCGAGCCAAGGAGTTAGTTATATTTAAGAGGAAATTCGAAAGTATCTGTGTTGGGATTGATGCAATAAAATTCTATGTATTTTATAGCACCGGGGATGGAGTGTTGATGAAATTATCATTCTCTCTGCATAGGTAAGTAAAAACACTTCTGGACTAAAGATTAATGTAGAATTAAATACTTTAATGGTTTATATAAATAATTACACGGGCAACGTCGGGCTCCCAGCTAGTGATAAATAAAAAATTCCCTTATTCATTAGTCCAATCCACAATAAAATTCATAAATTCAGTCTTATAAAAATTTACAATATAAACGGGAAAGTCAGTATTCTTGAATTGATAAATTTACTGAAATTAATAAGCGTTAAAATAATTAAAAACCCTATGAATAATTTAAGTGACTTTCCTCGAAACAAAAACATCAGTCAATCTAAAATTAGGATTTAAGAACTACCAGCTAATTTAACGTAACTGTCTCTCTTACTTAAATTCCGAAATTTCAATAAAAAAAATACTTCAGCACAATGGGGGTCCAATGTCATAGTTTACTTTAATAAAGCAAAGTTCAAAGTTCAGCTAGATCCCAGAAATCAAGATGCAAAATTAATTTTAATTTCGTTGATAATCGGTCAGTTCAGACTCCAACACACACACCGTAATATAAATGTGAGAAATTTGATTTTGTTTTCGGCCATCTACAAATCATAGTCAATTAATTTAAATATAATTTTTGATTCAGCACCTAAAATCGGATTTACAAGTTATATATTGTTATTCATATAATAATTTGAATAATTTAAATCTATTTTTTAGTAATTATATATAAAATTTGTATAAAAATTACAGCATTGCGACTGATAAAAATGAGGGCTACTAAAATAAAAAATAATAGAATATCGGTGATACTATTAGAACTGAATATTCGTATGAATTATATCTTATTTTTATATTGTGCATTTGAGGTAACGTGTTTTCTCGTTTGAGGATTAATGGAAATAATAAATCTATCGTGGTAGTCATCTAGGGGTCCCAAATTTCCGAATTTCATAAAGTAGAATACTTCAATGTAACGTTAAGAAGAAGCACCACCGCTTTTCCAGGATCTCATCGTTCCTTGTGGTACCTTTTTGAAGTTAGTTTTACGTAATTCAGTTAAAAGTTGCCACCAGGACGACACTGGGATTTTCCCTTTAGAATGAAACAATGTTTACACATAAATTACGTCAAATCCGAGACGTTCATAAGAGCGTAACGACGTGCTTCATTACGAACTTAAATCACCCGCAATCGTCATACAAGTTTTTTTTTTCTGACGGACCAAAGTATATATTCGGAGATGAATCACGTAGAATCTAAGACGAGCGACAGTCTTTGTGGCAGAAGCTAAGTATAACGTTAAGAAACATGCCAAATGTTTTCATTTCCGTATATACAGCGTGGGTAACCAGGTTGCTTTACTGAGTATAAGTATAATTTCAAATATGTTTTTATATAGATAAAAAGTTCTCGGTTCACACACGGGTATGATATATTAAGACGCGACTAAGAAATAGTCGTCGAAACGTCGCGTCTTAATATATTATACCCGTGTGAAAACCGAGAAATTTTTATCCGGGAAAGTCTTCAATCTTTGATTATGTTTTTATATAACTAAAATTCAAATAGGAAATTTTTTATGATCATACGTCGTCATATTCCATATAAATAATACAAAAGTCACATTTTTGAAGCCTCTCGTTCTCGACGCGACCCATGAAAAGCTGAAAGTTTCGTAAATAAGTGAAGTTAAGACTCTATATAGATAAATGTTACAAATTAAAACTCTAATGTCTGTAGTTTCATGCAGTTTAAGCTAAAACCAGGATTTCCTTAGTGATCTAAAAATGTTCACACACAAAATTATATGAAACGTAAATACTGTCAGCACATAGTCGGGAAAAACAGACTTAGACTTAATTTTTAAAAGTAACAGTTAAATGATACGTGATTCGCATTTCTCGTTTATCCTTGCCGTCTTTTTTTCCTCCGGGGTAGAACTTAAGGCGAAGCCGCGATTTCTCCCAGGAGAATCGAATTACGTTGAGGAGGAGCTGACGAAGTCTCGCACCCGCGCCCGGACCAGCGTGAGATGTAGATTTCCGGGTGCGGGGATCCGGCCCCGCTCGCGGCGTGCCCCGCAGATTGAGCGCCGAGGAGCGGAGCCGGGGAATTCCCGCGGTCGCGACGCTCACGTGCGAATCGCTTAATCAATAGATCGGACAGGACAGGAGCTCCTACCTGGACGATGGGCTTCTGAGCCCGCGGCCCGTGCTGGTCCTCCGAGGTGCGGGACACTGCTCGAATACATCCCGCCATAGCACATGTTTCGTCATACAGGTAGCGCGCGTCTGGAAATCGATGCGGCCGGCGCCCCACGTGACTGCTCTGTGAATCATCGTCGCCCCGACGGTAGGCGGAAGCGCATGCGCCGCAGCGCTAAACATAGAGGCGCACGTGCAGGTAGCCCCCTAGCCCCCAGCACCCTACACAAACCCTCCTTTCCATAACCTCGTGCGACAAACCTGCACCTTGCCACCGCACTTGTATTTTACACTATCTTCGTCGTCTACCCTAACATATAACAAGAGTACCATAGAACCGCGACAAGTGTCCAAACTCGGAAAAATGGTATTTATTTTAACGTGACAAATCAAAATATGTGGAAATATTGTCCCAGACCAGTTGCTAATACTTCCAAACGGGACATCTAGTTACCTAAATTAGCCCCCACACCAATACTACCATCTACTAACAGTGCCGTGAACGATTTCATACAATCAAACAAGGACTAATGGGAGACAAATTAAAAGTAACAGGGATATTTCGACATGGTTGATCACAAAATATTACCAGATAAACTACAGTTCTACGCAATTGGGGAAATGCTTCCTTACATTCGAAAATCAAATCTTACAAATCAAAAGCAACAATGACGGTAAAATCCGTATTTAAAATTTCAGTAGATAAATTCTGTAATCCAAAATATTTCTACAATTAAATACTTCCTTGGTGATTACTTGGATTGTTAATATAAATTTAGGTTATAACTATCGTTTTTTTTTCAGCCCTTGATGTAAATACCACCAGGTTTATGAACATTTGTACTTATATAAAACAGACACACACACATATATATATATATATATATATATATATATATATATATATATATATTGTAATAACCAAACGTGGGTCATAATAAAAAAATAAAATTTTGATTTTAACAAACAAATTTTATTACACTTTATCAGAATTTACAATTATACATCTAATATTTTAAAAAGATCTCTTTCTCTTATGGGTCTCTACTGGGTTTGATAACGGACAGAACTTATATATTCAAAGAACCCAACATTTATCTTTAAATTAAACAGAAGTATCGACGAAACTTATTAACGAACTTATTCTACAGATATCTTCTAAATTTACAAGAGTTTATTTTATTAACACAAGAAGAGAACGATATCTGACTGTATCCTTTAATTACGTTTACACATGTTAATACCATAAATTTCAACTCACGATTTCTCAGGAACCTTTGGCTCGTTCAATAAACACGCACTTTATAGATTGGACGTTTACACACACTGACTCTAACACATATTACTGGTTCGACGATAGCTGGTTCTCCATACCCGGCGAAGGATATCCCAGTTGCTCGTGGAGAAAACTACTCGACGCTGGATGCTGTGTCCTGGTCTCCTACCATTGAAGACTGGTCTAATTTTGATACTAATACAGATTGAACTTCTGCATATGAAAATGTTTATAGTTGAATAATTTTCTATTCCTCTCGCAGGCTGCAAATTTTCTCCATTCCCTCCGCTCTTACACTCAACTCCAACTAACTTCCAAGTTTGATGCCCACAGCATCTCTCTCTTACGCTGACTAACGCTGACTACCGCTGACTCTCGCTGACTGACTCTGACTCCTCGATGCATACAACACCCCTCTCCCACGCTGACTGACTCACAATAGCTCATCCCTTGCATTTATACTACTAGCCTCCTCGTTTCCTTTTGTTCCAAGACCCACGTCGCATCTTCGCGGTGACAGAATCTCCATTACTGAGATTTACAATCTGCAGCTGCAGTTCCTTAGCAAAATAGCTAGCCCCTCCGTCATGTCACATCGAGACAGGACCCGCAATTACTTTGCACCCTCAATTACTCTGGACTTGTCGTCCTCACAAGACTTGCACAAGACCCTTCCTTACAAATCCTAAGTAAATACGCCACTTGTCAGACCATTAATCAGAGACAATAGCCTGCCTTAACATAATCACTTTGGGACCGGCTAATCGAATGCCTCTTTAAACCGATACCTCCTGCGACCCGGCCACCCACTTGCCCTTTTTTTTTGCTGTATACGTCGTAAGTACACATTGCAACTTCCTGTGCCGGCCCAGACCCTTCATCCGAAATAAATGTCTTGCCGCTCTGTCTTGTCACATCGAGACAGGACCCGTAATTACTTTGCCCTTGCGTCCTCTTCCCAACATGTGCGCTGTTCCGAAACAATGCATTCCCTCAATGCATTACAATATATATGTATATATATTTATATTTATATATATATATATATATATATATATGATCGCCTAAGGATGAAGTGACACAGTCAAATTGATTAATAATTATTTACAGAACAAAAACATAGAGAACTACTGACTTACTTTTAATTGGGAGTTGGCGCCGCCACGTCGGAGAGTAAGGGACATATCAAAATTTCAAGGGAAATTGTTCAAGTCAGAACAGGACTGCACCTCTTGTCGTACTGTGCGCTCGTACGGCATATCGATATTAATTAAACACACACACATACACACACACACACATATATATATATATATATGTATATATATATGTATATATATATATATATATATTGAAATAATCAAATAGAAATGAAAATTTAAATAAATTAATTTGCAAATTTTTCCAAAATTTATAAAGTAAATTTAAAGACTTGAAATTAAATATATGTGAAAACTTTGTCGCACTAAAATATAAATAAACGACAAATTAAAAATTGCTTCAAGTTGTTGCCAAATGTTCTTAACATCTAGAAGGCTAATTAATTTGCCCACACTGGAGCACAAAATACAATTAATTTGATAGGAATTTTGAATTAAACAAATTATTAAATTCAATAAAACAAAACAAATTTATTTACTCAACAATACAAATTTCAATCTCAATTTTATTTCTTTACATTACATTTAAATCAAATTTTACAATGAAATGAAACTCAAAATATTTCAGGGTCTATACTGGGCTTGATTGAAAGAAACGAATATTCAATTACAAGGTGAAGAATTTAAAGAATATAGAAAATTTAAATGAAGTTACTAGAAAACAACGAAATCTGACACCTCACCTTTAACTTACAGTTTACAATAATTCTTTATTTTTAATATCTACTCACAATTTGCATTTTGGGTTCAGGAACATGTTTCACTTTTAAAATAAAATGGCCAAATTCTGTGTATACAACTTACACAGATGTTTCACTGACACTTTTCACAGCACAGCACTTTATCCCTTTTGTATCCTTATTCCAGGTTATAGATTTCTAACGCCTCGTACAGATGTTAAGCCTGCGGCCACCAGTCAGTTTGGCCAGTAAGATTGCCAACTCCAAAAGTTCAATTTATTTAAAATATTCTGGATCTTTTATCATATTCCGGATCTTTTATCATACATCACAACAGAGTTGAATTCTTGCATTTAACTAATACTTCCATCTCAAACTAACCATCTGCTTTCCTCAAGCTCCAACTTCCAACATCAAGAATCCACCTTCGAGCACCGCCCTCCGGCTTCACTCCATTACCACATCCACCCCGATCGCTCTCTGGCTTACGACTGACTTTTTTATCTAAATCCCCTGTCCAGAATATTCTCATTTCTCACGATCTTGCTTTCCCACACTCAGATCACATCCGGCTTTCCCACGCTAAGAGAGTTACTCAAAATTAGGTTAAATAAATAATCCATGGTCTTGTAATTGAATGTCAACAAAGCCGCTGTCCGTCGTTCCTTTGGAGACTGGTCCCGACGTCATTCAGATATTATATCAAAAAGCCGCCAAACAGCTCCAGTTATTGTTCTCCCTTTATGACCAGTTTTCCGCCGTCAATCATATTTTTTATAAGAGCCGCCCCAAAATCTCCAGTCTGAGTCAGTAAACAGATTTTAATAACAGCCGGCATCCACCTCTAGTCTGTGCAGTGAAACAAATATAAAAATTTAAACAAAATAATGGCCTTCTTAATTTGCCTTCTCAATTGGTATTACAATATATATATATATATATATATATATATATATATATATATATATTGTAAGAAATAAAAGAAATTAAGTGACGAAATTTATTTAAATTAATTAAACTATTAATTTGTTCCAAGTTAAATAACAATATTTCTTGACGTGATTATATACATTTGTATTCTTGCAATTTTACAGATTTTATCAAATCTCATCTTAGGGTCGTTTATTTGGGGTTTTCTAAATAAAGAACCAATCTTTTACATTTAAATTAAACAGCCAAATTTTCTTACAACATTAGAATTTAAACAATAAAATTAACGTGAAACCGAAATCTGACGATTTGATCCTTATTTAACGTTTACAAAACCTTTATTAAATTTCTTTCTACTTACAGTCTCTGCTGGTACCAGGCTTTCGTTTTGGGTTGAGATTCAGTATACTTTTTTCACGTTTAACAGGCCATAATTTCACTGAATTTAAATTGATTACAAAACACTGACCAAAACTTTGGTATCTCTCAACTGGAACGATTACTCCGTATAGCTCCTGTGATCCTCCGCATTAAGTCTCTTTCTCACCGGCAAATATGGTATTTCTCGTTCTAACTATTAGTCAGCCAGATTGTTATCAGCTCCTTCTCGATGAAATTCGCGAACAGTTTTTACTATTTGAAATTTTTTTGTTTATGTGTGACTTTGCTTATTGTAAACTTTTACTGCAACTTTTCTCGACGAATTTATGTCCAAAACTTTTACTCAATGAATTTACTGTCCGCAACCTTTACTTGATCAAATTCAACCTGCGACTTTTCTTGAAGAATATCCGCCGTTAGACTCGAGTTTTAAAAACGCTCGCTGCCGAAAAAGGCTCGCACACGTGTTAACCCATTGTTGTCTTATATTTTCGCCGCTAAAAATCCACCACAAATTTCCAATTATCAAATCACTAATGGCCTCTAATTAGTATTACAATATATATATTATCTTGTTGCAAATAATATGAAATCAGAAACTCATAACCAAAGTTCGATATGGCCACCACATAATACTTACTATAGGCCGTTTGAAATAAGAAGCCTTCTGGCGTGTCCGCGTGGAGGGAACCACTGTTGGAACGTTCGACACACAATTTATACATACAATGAAAACAGTTGAATAACACCGTTATATTTCGGCATAGGTTTCGATTGGTTGATTCAAGGTCACACCCTTTGCGGGAACTAACCGCCATCGGTCTTCTAATTTAAATCAGACTATACACACGTGTCCACTATCCACTTGTCTCACGTCTAAGACAAGCCGATGAAGTTTGTCTGCATCAGAAATATCTGCTTAAAAAACCAATGGTTTTAGGTGACACAAAAAGATAAATATCGTAATTATTGAGGTAAGCGAAACGAGCAGGCCACGGAACTGTCTTCGCCTACAAATCTATTTCTCATGGCAGATGTCAGCCACTGCACTTCGAACAATGTGGCTGGATCTTCATCATTTGCTTCGTATATTTGCTGGGACATTCTGTGTGTGTGTGTCATTGTGGTGATTTGGCCTCTCTTGGAATTATATGTTAAAAATGTACGTTAAATACTTTCACAACTCCTTAAAAGTTCTCTGTTGTCCAGAAACGTTAGTGCACAATGTAATGGTCATGGAGTGGAATCAATAATCGAAATGGTCAGTTGAAGTTAATTGAAACTGCTCTACAAAAAAGTGCCTTATTGTGAAAATTCAATAACCACCATTTTGTTGAGAGGTAGGAGAAGAAAGTAAATTCCCGCAGATATGTGGAAATAAATAATGTTATAAGAAGACAGTTGAAGCTTGAAAAAGATCTAAATTTGTGATATGTTGACAATAGTGAATTGACACGTGTAGACACATCACTTAACTGGAACTGTGTTCTTACGTTGTGACTATTTACAAATCTATGAATCGACTCCGTTGCAGTGGGTGAGCACTTTAATATAATCGTGTTTTTATGCTACCCCAGAAAATGTCGGGTCGGAAAAGTGATCAGTTCGTCAACATCAGGTTTCTCCTGAAAATTTAGATTGTTATTTCAACTGACGAGACGTGGATATTTACGTACGAACAAGGATCAAAAATGAAACACTGTATTCGTCAAGAGCACTAAAAACACGCTGGGCTTCGTTCTCCCAGGATGGGCATCCAGTGGTCAAACAGCTAACGGGAAAATGCTTTTAATAGTATTTGGAAAAATGGAGTCACAATGATAGAAAAAAGAACCCTGAAATGGTTGATGAAACTGGGAGAAAATTAAAACGAGAAGAGATAATGCGACCATGAGAACAATAAACGAGTCAAAGAGGGTAAACACACAAAACGAAGTGTTTGAAAGAGGTTGAAATATTGAAGGAAAATAAGTCAGAGAGAACACAAGAGTCGAACAAGTAATCGGAGGGAAAAAAAGGGGAGTGATAAAGATATTAGAAAATGAGGAAGGGTCCAATGTTTCAGGTGGGTAAAAATAATTCTTTTCGGTTCTAGTGATTTTTTGAGTTGGAGTTTGAGGATTTATTTGATTCTGCCAGCTATCACAATTTGCGATTCTGAATAAAACTATACTAATGGAAAAGTTAAGGTGAGAAACAACAAAATACGGAAGAACAAACTTATGTTTAGCATAGGAAATAGTTTCTAAACTGTCATTATTATTGTTGGATAAAGTCTTCTAGGGATTCTAGCCGGAAAACTCGCCGACGTTTCGAAGACTCCACGTTTCTACACCGGAGAAACATTCGTTATACAATTATTATTGTTCTTACATATTAGTATATTTATAGAAAAAAGAGTTTCTTCTTAATCTACTCGTTTAACCCCACACTCGATGTTCACATGTAACACGCTACTAATGAGTATGTTTCCTTTTCCTTAAAACTCACTTAATGTATAGAGTATATATGAATTTCATTAAACCTGTCTCAGTAAATTCGTTGCTGACATTTTACGAAGTTGATTGAATTTTTTGTTGACGTATCGAATTATTGATCCATTTTCTACTTCGTAACTTTTCCAATACTTTGGAAATATAAAAACTTAATATCCTCAGAATAACAGTCCGCGTGTTACTACAGGGTAGTGTAATATATAAATTTATTTCAAATATTTAGAATTCGTTCCATAAAGGGCTGAAGTCTGTGCTAGACATTTGACGTGGCAGTTCATGAAATATTCAAAAAAGTTCTAATATTTTCTAAAATCAATACATTATCTTTGAAATTACTAAGACTGATATTTGTAGTAATTTCTTAAATATATTACGCCAAATTTTTTAACAGTCACATAAAACAAAAAGATGAATCTCTTCAGATCATTTATTTTTGGATATCGAAGTACGAGCTTCATTAACAAAGTGTTCTCTGGATTCCTACCGGGTGAAACTCATTGCTGTTCCACGACGTTTCGACGGCGGTCACTGCCATCATCTTCACTTGAACACTTTGTTAATCACATACACCGTGAAAGTCTTCGTTCGATACGAACTTCATATTCCAAACAATTATTTTTATAAAATTCCTACAATCAAATTATATAATGTAACCAATAATGTCTAATTAGATAAATAAATAGCAAAATAAGGTAAATTGTAGGGGTAATATAACGTTTCTGCAATCCTTGTTGCTTTCGTCAGGTAATTAAAAACGCAAGAGCCGTGAGAACGACACAACCACACAAACCACTTCGACACCTGGTTATGCGGTTGTGTCGTTCTCACGGCTCTTGCGGTTTTGATCACCTGACGAAAGCAACAAGGATTGCAGAAACGTTATATTACTCCTACAATTTACCTTCTTTATCTAACAAGTAAACTTTCAACAGACCTATAATATTTCAATTTCATATAATTAATATAATCATTTATTTCCAACAGTGACCTATGTAACATATCCTAGATCATCATTGTAATCTGTTCCAATATAATTTCGGTCAATGATCAACATTTATTACTTTCGGGGTACCCATAATGTATTAATTGGTAATTATATATTACACCGTCCAGAGAATTTCTGGAACATAGTCCATAGTTTTTTATATATATTGTAATGCCAATTAAACGGGCCATTAATTGTTTTTAATATAATTAAATTGTTAGCGGTACGAATGCGTAAAGGCGACAATGTAGGCGGGTTTTTCCTTTGTTCAACAATGGAGACCACGCGAGCTGAAACTCTGTATGAACTTGGAGAAGACGAGTTGACTGCGAGAAACGGAACAGTTCAGTTCACGTGGGGATCTGAAAAACGTAAAAGTCTGATGATCTAAAAGTCTGGAATCGGCTATGAATGGTGGTGTACGAGAGATGAAACAGTTAAAAGTCGACGGGGAGATATAATACATTTGAGTTCACCTAGAGCAACGAACAGTAAAGTTTGCAGTTATAAAGTACGAACGGCGAGATCCTGTATTTTACATTAAAGCAAACAACATTTTCATGGAGAGATTTACATAATAAGTTGCACACGGTGAAGCAAATGGTTGCTTCACGCTGATTGAACAATTATCGCATAGAGGGGACCGACAACCACTAGCAGACCAAAGGGGGCGGCTCATCCGAGGTTCCAGATAGCAGAGGACGAGTATTTTAATCGTGTGTATTAACATTTTCAATGAAGTTTAGAGTCTGTGTAAAAATGGCCTTTTAGTGTGGTAGTTTTCAAGATACAAGAGAGAGATCTGGTTCCAGACAGACATGCCGGGAGTAACCAAAACTTTGATATAAATTTGTAAACGATAATTAAAAGGGTATAGTCAGACTTCGTTCAGTTTTCTTTTCACTTATTTTCATATTGATTTAGGTTAACTTTTATGTTTGAATTGTTAATTGTCAGTTTATACATTGATTTTGTTCTAATTATCAAACCCAGACATAGAGATCCGACGTATTTGATTGTAATGATATAAGAGCTGTATGTTCATTGATACCACGAATTAATAAATGAAAATTAAAGTATTTGTTTTAAATGGATGAAATTCAGCGTGAAAAATAGGTTTTATACATTGTAAAATTTATCAACAATAATAAATTTCTTTTAAAGCTTAGTAAATGTTGTTAATTGATTCATTTAATTAAAGCCTTCCAGTTGTTTATTACAATATATATAATATTAAATTTATCAAATACTAAATCCGGTCGTCCATGTTTTAGTTAAATTTAATTACGAAGTCAGACAATCAATTATATACTTATTGTATAAAGTAGAATAACGAAGTACATTTATATTCATTGTAAAAAGCATATCCCATAGTCGCATATTTTAAAAAACTATCAATGTTCTAACTCGTATCAAAGAGCAAACACACGCACAACAAATTAATCTTCGTTCTGTGCGATTTATATTTCCATAACGAAAACCAATTAAACAAGAAAGAAAGGCAGTTCAATATCCTGGTAGGTCATTTCCCCTAAAGGTATACGCTTTTACGAACGCTTAAAACGTTAGTTTTTTATTATACATTATTATTGTCAATTGAGTTATTAATTAATGCGTGGAACAATTTCAACCAAACTTGGTACACATGTCACGTACGATGCAAGAACAACCACTGCGGGGATAAGACAACTCTAGCACCTCTATGAGTGAAGGTGGAAAAGGGAGGCATTTTTTTAAAAAAATGCGAAATTGCCTAATTGCGTTGAATAAATACTTTACCGTGTCTCTCAGATTCACAGTGTCACTCTCGAAGTTTTCAGTGGGTACTTGATCAATAAACATTCTGAAAACGATGGCTGCAAATAGCACAAAGGTGAATGAATAAAAGAATTTTGGATAAAGGGTAGTAGAATTCGCTTGAGAATCGAGATGTCGGACAGATATAATGCAACGAAGTGTAGGTGGACAAAGAATGAAGAGGAACCCCAAAGACCATAAGCGACGATTAATAAGGCCATTATATGACGGACAAGGACATCAACAAGACGATGGCTGCTACGACAACATCAACTAGACAGTGGGTGCTGCCTGAAATAATGAAAATTTTAAAATACGAGTAGGCTATATATAAGTTCAGTGAAAGTATGGGAGACAGCACACTCAAATAAGGGTTAACTAAATCAGGGCTTACAGTTTCAAATCTTATTCAGGAGATTCAATGTATAAAGCATTGGATTTTAAATTTTCTGCTGAACGTGTTTTAAAGTAAATTTCAACTCAATGTCGCAGTGTTGAATGTCTGGGAATCGGTGGAGTTTGAGATTATGTTTTATGGATGTAAATAGTGTATAAGTGCAAATAAGAAAATTCAAAACAATTTTAGTTAAGTGACGGAAAATGGTCATTACTGAGTCCGTGCCACTTAGTAGAAAACAGAATCCATGTATCAAATTACAAGCGGAAAGCAGATCTAATAAATGTATATTTACTCTTTCCATGCAACAAATCTGTAAGTAAACGTAAGACGCCATAATATGTAAGTAATGTAGGTATATTTAGGAACCATAGCACATACATAAACAGAAAGACAGCAAAAGTTACAAAAACGAACTCTTGCGGGGTGTATAATATTCGGACAGTTATAAAACTCAGCCGGGAATCAATTATCCCACACCTAATGAGTTTATTTAATATTTTAATCATACGATTAGGAACAATATGGCCAATAAACAGACCTCACCAAAATAAAAACGGGTACGTTTCTTCCACAGATTTGTGAACCTTCTCAAAGCACTTGTTCGTGTACTTGAGAAGGTCCACAAATCTGTGGAAGAAACGTTGTACCCGTTTTTATTTTTGTGAAGTGTGTTTATTGGCCGTATTGTTCCTAATCGTTATGTATATATATATATATATATATATATATATATATATATATATATATATACAGACGTAAATTTTAACATTAATATTTCAATACTTGCTTAATTTCTCCCAGATGATTGGAAGACGGCGATAATCGTACCCAAAAAGTAAAACTGAAGTAACTATAGACCAATTAGTCTCACGCCAGTCATCTGCAAAATGTTTGAACACACAAAATACTCCTACATGAAAACTGAACTGGAAAGAAAACAATGAAGGGTTTCTCTTGCGAAAGCCAGGTTGTGTATTTATGTCAGGAACTGTCTGATGGACGAGTACAGACAATAATAATAGAATTTGCGAAAGCTGATGATGGCATGCCACATTATTTTAATTGAAACAGGAATTGACAGAATGATCATACTTTTGGGTCCATGAATTTTTAAGTGGGCGAACACGGAGTGTAGGGATTGGGTAAGCATATGTGACGTCAAGTGTCCGTGATAGAGCCACTATTTTTGAAAACCTATTTTATTTTGAGGCACATGAACTGCGAGATCATTAGAGACTACAGGTTACAGTTATTTAGTACATATTAATGCTTAAGATTATTCCTAATTGGGTTATTTTTCCTATATTTCACCGTAACAATTATTATTCAGCTTCACGAATTAGATTATTAGTTTTTAATATTCGGTTAAATGTAGAGGTTTCTATTGCCTAGTACACGTTTCCTTTCTTTCTCGTATTTAAGACATTTGCTTGTGATATGTTTGATGGTAAGTGGGTAGTTACATAGTGCACATATTATTAACTATGTGTCACCGTGGAGTGTTCTGTTCTCCTTTTTGATAATACTGTCTGGTCTCTTCGGATGGCTTTGAGATAGGTTTTTATTGATTGGAAATCGTTGATTTGTTGGTGAATATTGCTTGCTTTTACTTCTCTCCATTTGTTGTCCCAGTGCTGTTGGAGTTTACTTCGGGCTCAATTCCAGACGTCTTTCTAAGTGTTTGTTGAAAGTTCGTGATGGGTTTTGTGGCAAGCTTGACCTGCCTTCAGTCCTGTTATATTGCCGCTATGGATACGTTGATGAAGGAATCCATATTACGATGGCTGTTTTGCCAGTTATGCTGTTTGGATTAGCAATGGTATATCTGATAATGCTTCTTTTTTAGTTGTTTCTTGAATGGTAGTAAGAGAATCAGTAAGGATTATATGATTGTTTATGTTGAATGAATCAATATGTTCCACTGCCATAAGCATGACGTAAAGTTCTGCGGTGTTGATGGAGGATGTCGAGTTGACGTGGATGATTAGTCCGATGAAAATAATGCACTGCCAGTTTCCATGCCGTTTTTGGACCCGTCGGTGTATATTTGGTTATACCCAGAGTATATTTGTCCTTCCATTCTTCGGGTGATAGTTTGTTTCTTGAGTATTGGGTGAGGTTTGTATCTATTTTAATTGGGGGAGATTGTCCAGGGGAGACTTCTCAGTAACGTAGCGTTTCTATGTCTGGTATTTGTCTGGTTAATATTTATGATTTGTGTATATGGGTGTGATTTTGGGGGAATCGTTTTGGATGTAGTGGCACTACGTCTTTTTTAATGATGGTGTTAAAGGAGGTTTGTGATTTAATCGCATATTTGAGGACCAGAGTATCACTTATATGTTGTAAAGGCGTTCCCGAGCTTCAATGAAAATGCTTCCGATCGAGCTACTATAGCCTGTGGCGATCCTAAGGGATGTGTTATGAATTGCGTCCAGTTTCTTGAGTATTGATTTATTGGTTGATTGTTATAGAGAGCATTCAGAGTTTTTCTCAGATCTTATTATGTCAGTATTAATATTTGCTTGTCGGCTCCCCAGTTTTTGCAAGCTAGCGTTTTTTGTATATTGACTAGTTTATTGTATTCTTGGATTGTATAGATTTATGTGCTTCTTGTATGTTAATTGTGAATAAAATATTGTACCCATAATTTAAATTGAGTAACAGTTGGGAATAACTCGTCATTTATTTTAGTGAGATGTTTCCTGCTTGCATTTTTATTGAATCGTGGATTTCGTTTTCTGTATGGAGAATTCACAGTCGTTCTCTGGGACCAAGATTGTAGTTGCTCAAGTGCTAATTTGGTGTTGCGATGGATGTCTTTGATGCCGTGGCCTTTGCATAGTAAATTTATGTTATCTATGAATATTCAAACTATGACTGGGAGAGCTATGGTCAACCTCGTTTATTTCCAAAAGAAATAGTGTAACACAAGTACAGAGCCCTGAGATACTCTGTTTCCTAAATTTTAATGCGGAAAATACATAAACACAAAGATCCAATTTTCTTTATTAGAAGAGAATTACATTAATTGAGTGGGAGAGGTGGAAAGAACAGGATTTGGAATATTCTTCAGAAGATATAACAACGAAAATTTTAATATATTGCGATATATATAGACAGAAATAATTTTAGCAGGCGCTGTCGCGTGAGAAAATATATTAAATGGTTAATAACAGCCAGTTCAATACTTTTGGATAGAATGTAGCTTTCACCTTGATATTTTAATACGCTATGAATTAAGAAAACACTGGCTCACAAGAATTTAAGCAAGATATTATTTAAACTACATGTTGTAGTCAGCTTAGTCCATTTGATGTTAATTACGGCTGATCCATGAACTCTCAACCATCAACAAGTGTATCATCATCTCACGTTTCTATGATATCAAATGATTAACAATCACTTCATGGAAAAATGTAATTAATATTTTCAGTAATTATAAATTTAGTATAATATAATTTTTGATCAGAATAAACCAAAATATACTACTATAACAATAAAAAAGAAGAGACTGCTATAATACGGAAAATTGTTATTCCATTATTGAAATTATTGAATGTAACTAAATTCTATTCCTAACCTTCACATAATTCTTTCACGTTAAAATGGTGGCCTCACTTACATCCAGAACATATATTAAGAATTTCTGCTTAACGCAATGGCACCTAGAGACAAATATATATCAGATGAAATCGTGTCTTGGTAATTCTCAATAAATTTTATGTTCTGCTTGACAACAGCTCTATCGTTTCTTTAATATTAAATTCTCTAGTTACTGGACTTTTCCAGTTTGTGGTAACTTCCGTCCAGTGATCTATGTTTTTTTTTCATGGTAACTTTTTTGCCAGGATTGGATCAAAGCCTTGATAAGGATTGACTTTAGCCTCACTAGTCTGTAAAAGCTGCTTCAGTACCGGTTCAAGTTCATACGGCAACAAATAAGGTTTTTTGCCTCTTTCAACATCTATCGGTAATATCAGTTCCTTGTTTACTATTGCTGCAAACTGAACAATTCCTTGATCACGCATATCATCGTTAAAGAAACTTGAAATGTCTTTCGGCTCTATACATCCATCCAAAATAATTTTTGTGTACTTACATCAGCAAAAAGGTTTCCTTGAGAATCATATTTTCTTTGCTTATTGGTAAATCACAAGAAATACGAATACTGGCAGAGAAAATACTGTCTGTGAAGATTATGCAGCATTTAATTCACAACTAAAATCTCCACAATTTTTTTTGGAACAATAGGCCTATGCCAATTTATGGTGCACAAGTCTTTAAAGTGCAATGGAAAGCTATTAAGATAAAAAAAAGCATTCTACAAAAAATACTTTACAAAAATGGGTATAACGGTCCTCCTTTATTTATATAACCTATATTACACAATTATTTTTTTAAAGAATTGTCTAAGCAAATAACAAATTTAGATAACACCAACATACATCGTACCAACTTTTGAATATGCAAAGTAAATATAACCGGACTGAAGCTTGAAAATTAAACACGCTGAATGGAGGCTCAGTTCTGTTCGATCAATGGCCTTAAAAAATATAACGATGAATTGGAAATCAATTTAAACCTAACTAAAGATTTATCTAGTGAAAACTGTTTTATTATCTAAAATTTAAAACACCTACAATGTTAAAAGTTTTAAATGATGACTATTAGTATTTATTTGAACAACAAGCAAAAAAAAGTATGTGCATCAATAAAGCCGATCATGCTGATACTATGGCATTTTTGGTCGCGGAATAATATATCGGAGCAAATTTGTTTCATAACAATAGGCTTACCCATGAAATGTTTTGAAGCATTGCCTCGAACCATATTTTTTCAGCAAAGTTTCTCAGTGCGCACTACATATTTTCTAAATTTTTAACTACTACATAACTGTAAACATTTCGACTTATGAATATATCGTCCTTCATATAGCATGTCGATATGTGACAATCGACAGTAGTTATAGTCTGCTGGTTCAAGTTTGCTTATCTGTTAAATTGGAAGTCTTCCTCATTTGATGTCCTACTATGAATGCTGAAAATGAACCTCTGTCTAAACTGTTTTATTACCTTGGATTATTATTATCCGTTATCAATTTGTCAACCAGTTCATTCCTTGAATGTAGCGAACCAGTTTCAGAAATACGACCAATATCAGATTTTGGAACTTTGATATTGTCAAGTGTTGTAAGTGTTAGAAATTAGAATCAGAGACTGATTTTAGGTAATGAATTTAACACAGTCTTTTTGCAGACTGCATACATAAATTGCTGCCAGTGTGTAGTTTTCCATATGTTCATGTAGTTCTTCACATTCACGAAATTTGATTTTGTATTGAGTTTGATATGTTTATATAATTAATTATTGTTTTTTTCAGGTGATATATATATATATATATATATATTATAAATCAATTTTTGTTTAAATCTTTCAGATGTTTAGACATGGTGAACGTAACATAATAAAGTCATATCCAAATGATCCGTATAGTTCAAGATCCTATTGGCCTGAAGGATTTGGACAGTTAATAAAAGTATGTTCACACTGAATTATTCCAATTTTGTGTAATTGTTTTTTAACGAGAAAGCAGTTCAGTAAATTTGGAACTTTTTCTACAATCTTCGTGTTTACCATACTGAATTTTTTTGAATTAAATAATTGTTTTGATTTTTCCATTTTGTATAAAATTGTTAATATTTTCATATTAGTTAAAATATATAGAGCTTAAAATTTAATGTAGTCTATCATGCATAGTATCAAATGCAACACAAACTTTTTTTTAAGCAAAACAATTTGATTAGCTTTATTGTCATAAACACACTGTAGTTGATTGAACAAATTCTGGCTTGCAAAAATTTTCAAACGGGAAGTTTATTTACTCCATATCACCGAAATATGATGTTTAATAAAATTGGTATTGCACATTGTATCAATATGGAATGTTATAATGTTTTCTGATTATATTTCACAAATATCTAATCACTTAAATTTTTATATTTCAGGCTGGAAAAAAACATGAATATGATATTGGTAATTGGTTAAGAGAACGCTATAGAAATATTTTGCCTATAAAATATTTGCCAGATTATGTTTACATACGAAGTACAGATATTGACAGAACATTGATGAGTGCTATGTCGGCACTTGCAGCTTTGTTTGTTCCTCCTGAGAAAGACATTTTTCAGAAAGGATTGAACTGGCAACCCATTCCTGTGCACACAGTACCTGAGTACCTGGATGAGGTATGAAATATATATATAAGCTGTACTCTATTTACAAATTACTATTACCTGTATAGTGATGAATTTCAATATGATATTATGATGCTTTGGTTCCCATATTATCAGATTAGGGTAGATATACCAGTTTTATTCTTTAAGACCTTTTGTGTGTCATATATATATATATATATATATATATATATATATACACACACAAAAACCTTCAAAATCAGAGAAAATATCACCTGCCTCTCCTCCCACACCATCTACCAAATTAACTGCAGACTCTGCCCTGCATTCTATATAGGCCAAACCAAAAGACCCCTCCCTGAACGTATAGCCAACCAACGCAGCACTGTCAAACTATCTAAAATCCAATTCCCAGTAGCTGCTCACCCCAAAAACCACAACATAAACAATTTCGACCAATGCTTCACACTCACCATCCTTAAAGCTCTACCCCCCTATTCATCAGAGGCAGAACTCCATCTATGGGAACTATCTTTCCAACATGTCTTGCAGTCCAGGCAAAGCCCTGGACTCAACATCCTGTAATTAGTGCCCTCTTTCATGAGACCATGTAAGTATGTATGAGCATGCTCATGTATGTGTAAGTATGCATACATGTGTGTGTGTGTGTGTGTGTGTGTGCATGTTCATGTGTATTTGTATGTTCAAGCATACATGTATACATGGGATGCTTTGTATGAATGATCTGTATCCTAACCTTTCCTATGCCACAACCTCCCCCTGAGAGAGAAAGTTAGTGGCTTGGTGGGGGTGTTGATTGTTTATGGGCTACTGGCCGTGCGGCGGTCAAATCTCCGCAGCCGGCCGGTGCACGGAATGGTGTAACACTCCTTCCTGAAGAAGGAGGCTGAGAGTCTCCGAAAATTTGAAGAACAACCTTCAGTTCCTCATGGCGACACCGCACTTCACTTTCAGGTAAGCCACAACCTATCTCTCTCTATCCTTTCCATACCAATATATATATATATATATATATATATATATATATATATATATATATATATATATATATAATTGCAATATTGGTATGGAAAGGACAGAGTGGCTTACCTGAAAGTGAAGTGCGGTGTCGCCATGAGGAACTGAAGGTTGTTCTGCAAATTTTTGGAGGCTCTCAGCCTCTTTCTTCAGGAAGGAGTGTTACACCATTCCGTGCACTGGCCGGCTGCGGACTGCGGAGTTTTGACTGCCGCACGGCCAGTAGCCCATAAACAATCAACACACCACCAAGCCACTAACTTTTTCTCTCAAGGGAAGGTTGTGGCATAGGAAAGGTTAGGATACAGATCATTCATACAAAGCTTCCTATGTATATATATATATATATATATATATATATATATATATGCTTGAACATACAAATACACATAAACATGAACAGACACACACACATGTATGCATACTTAAACATACATGAGCATGCTCATACACACATAGTCTCATGAAAGTGGGGATGGTACGTACGAAGGGCACTATTTACAGGATGTTGAGTCCAGGGCTTTGCCTGGACTGCAAGATATGTTGGAAAGATAGTTCCCATAGATGGAGTTTTGCCTCTGATGAATCAGGGGGTAGAGCTTTAAGGATGGTGAGTGTGAAGCATTGGTCGAAATTGTTTATGTTGTGGTTTTGGGTGTGAGCAGCTATTGGGAATTATATTTTAGATAGTTTGACAGTGCTGCAGTGGCTGGCTATACGTTCAGGGAAGGGTTTTTGGTTTGACCTATATAGAAGGCAGGGCAGAGTCTGCAGTTAATTTGGTAGATGGTGTGGGTGGAGAGGCAGGTGATATTTTCTTTTATTTTGAATGTTTTTCTGTGATTATGAAAGGTTGTGGTGGGTTGTAAGATAGGGCAGACATGGCATCTGCTCCTACCACAAGGTTTGCAACCCAGCAGGGGTGGGGGTGTGGGTTTTGCACGGGTGGACAAGTAAATTTCGGAGTTTGGGTGGGCGTCTGAAGGCAACCCTTGGGCAGGTGGGGAGTATAGTGTTGAGGATGGTTTTCAATTTAGGGTTGGATTGCAGTCCAGTGTATGCTAGGCGGAGAATGGAATTGATTTTTAGTAGTCCAGGGAAGTAGGTTGTTGTGAGGGGTGGACTACTTTTTTGTTTTGGTCAAGAGTGGGTGTGGGTGTTTGGAGATTTGATAGGGCCCGGGTTATCTGTTTTTGGAGAAGGTCGCTGGGATAGTTTCTATTGATGAAGGCGTTAAGGATCCAGTTGTTGTAAGAGGCGAGGCTGTTCCATGTGGAGCAAATACATGCTCCCCGAGGGCTAGACTATATGGGAGGGAGCGTTTTGTGTGGTGTGGGTGGCAACTAGTGAAGTGCAAATATTGAAGTGTGTTTGTTGGTTTGATGTGGACAGATGTGTTGATCGTGCCAGAGCTCAGGTGTACGTCAATGTCTAGGAAGGTGACTTTGGTTGGGGAGTGGTTCCAGGTGAATTTAACGGGGTGTTTCGTGTTCAGGATGTGGAGAAATTCGGATAGGGAGTCTGGTCCGTGGGTCCATAGCATGAAGATGTTATCTATGAACCTGAACCAGGCCAGAGGTTTTAATAGGGAGGAATTTAGGTGGGCCTGTTCCAGGCGTCCCATGAACAGGTTGGCGTAGGAGGGGGCCATCTGGGTGCCCATAGCTGTGCCACTTGTTTGATAGTAGATGTTGTCCTGGAAGGAGAAGTAATTTCTGGCGAGGACAAACTGTGTAAGGGAAACCAGAAAATTGGTGGTGGGGAAAGAATTTTGTGGTCTGCGGGACGAGAAGTGTTCAAGTGCCACTAGTCCATTAGCCTGGGGAATATTAGTGTAAAGTGACACTTCATATATAGTGACCAAAAGGGTGTCGGGTGGAAGAGGTTTTGGTTGTTCGTGGAGATGGCGTAGGAAGTGGTTGGTGTCTTGTATGAACAACGGTGGAACCCTTGTCAGCCAGGAGAATGACAATTTCTTTGTCATTTTTAAGGTTTTGGAGGGCTAAATGCTGGTTACGGGTCAGGTTTATATATATATATATATATATATATATATATATATATATATATATATATATATATATATATAATTGCAATATTGGTATGGAAAGGACAGAGAGAGGTTGTGGCTTACCTGAAAGTGAAGTGCAGTGTCGCCATAAGGAACAGAAGGTTGTTCTTCAAATTTTCGGAGGTTCTCAGCCTTCTTCAGGAAGGAGTGTTACACCATTCCGTGCACCAGCCAGCTGTGGACTGCAGAGTAAACAATTAACACCCCACAGGCCACTAACTTTCTCTCTCAAGGGACGGTTGTGGCATAGGAAAGGTTCTGATAGTGGTCATTCATACAAAGCACCCTATATATTCGTATATGCTTAATCATACATATAACTTTGCACAGACATACACACACACACACACACACACACATGTATGCATACACATACTTACACGAGCATGCTCATACATACTCACATGGTCTCGTGAAAGTGGGGATGGCAGGTAGGAAGGGCACTATTTAAAGGATGTTGAGTCCAGGGCTTTCCTGGACTGCAAAACATGCTGGAAAGAGAGTTCCCACAGAATGAGATCTGCCTCTGATGAATCGGAGGGTAGAGCTTTAAGGATGGTGAGTGTGAAGCATTTATCAAAATTGTTTATATTGTAGCTTTGGGTGTGAGCAGCTACTGGGAATTGAATTTTGTAAAGTTTGGCAGTGCTGCAGTGGTTGGCTATTTGTTCAGGGAGGGGTCTTTTGGTTTGGCCTATATAGAATACAGGGCAGAGTTTACAGTTAATTTGGTAGATGGTGTGGGAGGAGGGCCAGGTGATGTTCTCTTCGATTTTGTATGTTTTTGTGTGAAATGTTGTGGTGGGCTGTAAGATAGGGCAGACATGGCATCTGTTCCTACCACAAGGTTTGCAACCCGGCATGGGTAGGCGGGTGAGGGTTTTGCACGTGTGGTCAAGTAAATTTCGGAGTTTGGGTGGGCGTCTGAAGGCAACCCTTGGGCAGGTGGGGAGGATGGTTTTTAGTTCAGGGTTGGATTGCAGCCCAGTGTATGCTAGGCGGAGAATGGAGTTGATTCCAATTTTCTATTCGGGGAACTGATTTGCCAAGAGTTTCTCTCTCACACACACACACATCCATGCCCTCACCAGAATTCGAACCCAGGATGTCTGTGGTATGAGGCAGTCACGCTGACCCCTACACCACAGGAGGTCTGCAAGAAATTCTTGTATATGAAATGAATTGAGGAATGTTAATCTAATTTGTAAGATTATTGAGTAACATATCTCAGCCAAGATAGATTCCCAATAATAATTTACTATTGAAAGTGAAACACCACCAAATTTATTAAAAAGTTGGGCTGTGTTGTAAGAATGTAATTAAATATTTATATTTGAATTTTAAGCTTAATTCCAGTGGTATGTTTATTTAGGAATTAATTCTTCTTGTTATTTCATTGTTTGTGATAGATACAAATGGCAGACATAAAGGTAACAGAAGTAGGTCATTGAAAAAAAAATAGATTCAATTAAAAGATACAAATCAATTCAAATTTATAGTATTCTCACTAACATTAAGTAAAAAATATAATTATTTTTCCATACTTATAAATCGTGATCAGATTTTTTGAACCTATATAATAATTCCTCCATTAATATTAATCTGTCATTTTACCTCCTCCATAAGATTTATTGATATGTAAATGAAGTTCTGTTTCTAATGAAAAGTTTAATTGATTTTATGAATGAAAGTATTTAAAACTTGAATGGTTGTCCAGGTTCTTTCTAGTAAAAAGCCTTGTCCAAAGTACAATAATACAATGGAAGCATTTCTTAACTCTCCAGAAATGAATGCATTTAATAAGGAACACAAAGAGTTCTATCAATTTTTGACCACTAAAACAGGAATGAACATAAAAAATATACAAGATGTAGCAAACCTTTATGACACACTTTACATAGAGGTAAGTATAAAATAAATTTAATGCAATTTCTATTATAACTTATTAAAGTTCTCCATTTTATACTCTTGACAAGTTAATAGATAATAAATGTGTATAATTAATTTTTTTTATATTTTATTAATGTTTTTTTGTATTATAAAAATGATCTTGTGTGTACCATTTTTCATTAACAAGTTAAAATTTGTCAGTTTGGAGAAATCCCACATTTATATTGGTTTTCATATTAAATAATTAGTCAATATAGTTAATAATGTATTTATTGATAGTGTTCATGATTTCAGAGCTTGAGAAACTTGTCACTCCCTGATTGGACAAATGATATATTTCCAGATAAATTGGTTCAGTTTTCAGCTTATAGCTTTCACATACCAACTATTGTTCAGGAGCTTAAACGACTTAAATCAGGTATGTATATTTTTGAGTGTAGTTAATGAAATGTTAAATGGTTTATTAATGTCATTATTAAATTCTAGGGCCTTTAATAAAGGAAATAGTTAAGCATATGGCACAAAAAGTTAATCATTCACTTATTCCGGACAGAACTTTATTTATTTACTCTGCACATGATGATACCGTATCTTCCTTGCTTAACAGCCTCGGTGTGTTCAATTGTATTTCTCCACCATATGGGGCTACAGTTTTGATTGAATTGTGGGAAATGGAGACTTTGAAGTATGCTGTCACTGTGAGTATTTAAAATGCAGAAATTTTTTAAGAACAAATACATTTTATTATTTTTTCTGTGTCAAGTTGTAGATTAAATACAATTTTACTATGGCTGATATGAAAATTTGCATAGTATTAAGGCTCTCTTTAGCATTTTTTTAGGTTTTATTTGTTTCATACTATTTACCATACCTATCTTTCCTTTCTCTGATAATTTTTCTACTAAAGTAGTTCATTTTTATATTATGATTTTCATTTTCAGCTAATTATGTGTTTAATTTATTTTCATTATTTTATTTATATTTGAATCAACTGCTAAGGGCATTAGTGACTTTGTACTATGTTTATTTTCTTTGTTGAGGAACTAAGGAATGGGGGTTTCTCAGTATGGAAACACACAACATACATGCCCTAGCCATAATGAACCCAGGACCCCCATGATGCAAGGCAGTCACATTGACCCCTATTGGACTTTGCCTTACTGAACTTCAAAGAGATGATTACCTGCAAGAATTTAATGTGTAGCTAGTTATAAGTTAGGGCATAATAAGTGAGCGAAGTAGTAAAGCAAGATATGAACAAATCCTCGTATTGTTAGACTTCCCAATTTGACAACTTGTCACACAGCAGGCATTTAGAGAAGGGGAATGTGTAATATTTGTAGGACTGTCTTACATTTGTAGGACTGTCTTACATTTGTCTGGTTAGAAATTTGACCTGGTTGTAGATATGGTTAAGGCATCTATGTACTGAACAGATTATGCAGGTTGAAGTCCTGCCTAGGTCTAATATTTTCAGTCTTTCCTTCTCCATGCTTTTAACATATGCTTACTTTGAGAATATTACTATGCCTAAAGCATATGCTTTTTTCAGAGCGTATTACCAAGCTTTGTCCTATATTTCTATCTTTCCTCACTATCCAATTATCAAATGTGACTTTGTCACTTAATAATTAATATCCTTAACACACACACACACATATATATATATATATATATATATATATATATATATATATATGTATATATATATATATAATTATAATAGTAAGGATCTGACATTGTTAAAAATAATTGCTATATTTGTGGAAAGAACAGAGAGATAGGTTGTGGTTTACCTGAAAGTGAAGTGCAGTGTCGCCATAAGGCACTGAAGGTTGTTCTTCAAATTTTCGGAGGCTCTCAGCCTTCTTCTCCCTGAAGAATTTGAAGAACAACCTTCAGTTCCTTATGGCGACACCGCATTTCACTTTCAGGTAAGCCACAACCTCTGTCCTTTCCATACCAATATTGCAATTATATATATATGTAATTAACAATGGTCCCTGGATTCCACGGAATCTCAATGTGCAATAGTGAAAACTCCACGACTATCCAGCACATGTGAAAACTCCACGACTATCCAGCACATGTGAAAACTCCACGACTATCCAGCACATGTGAAAACTCCACGACTATCCAGCACATGTGAAAACTCCACGACTATCCAGCACATGTGTTTTCTTCCTGAAGAAGGTGGCTAACACATATGAAAAGCTACTCCCTGTCTTGAATTGTGACTCCAATCTTAATTTCATGTAAGCCACCACCTTTCTCTCTTTATTTATACATATGGAAAGGAAAGATACCGCAGAAATAATTAGAATGTAAGTGCCATTAGACTGCTGGCTGATCTGAGACATTGAAGGCAGAGGCAAGTGACCCTTATAGTAAAGCTAACAATCTGTGTATATTCTCCTAAATTTAAAAAGATAATTACTTTCATTTTTTGTACTGTCAAATGTTATATTTTACATTAAAGTGCAGTTTTCTTTTTTTTGTGACAGGTATCTTATAGGAATATGACAGATAGTGAGCCATTTGTGTTTATTATTCCTGGTTGTTCTGCTGCTTGTCCTTTGGAAAAATTTGTAGAATTAGTGAGCAATATCATTCCAGAGAATTGGGAACAAGAATGTGAGATAGACTTTATTCAGAATAATTTGGAGCTTAAAGTCTTTAAAATATTTTGTAAGTTACTTTTAAAATATTTGAATAATGCTGTTATTGTTATGTAATGTGGTACTTGTGATTTACATTATACCAGGATTTATTATAATCATTAATTTTAACCCTTCACCGCCATTATTGTGCAGTCAGGCAGTCTACCCATGGGTAGAATGCTCAAACTTAAACCTAAACCTGTTTATAGCTTACAATATGCTGTATTTTGTAGTCCACACCATCAGAACTTAAATTATGGGGAAGGGGTTAACAATTTTTTATGTATGTAAAATTTAGCTTTAGGTTATTTAAGTTTATATAATTATTATTATTTTTGTATATATTATCTATCCAACTACAACATGAATCACTTGATTTGATTTCACAGTGAACATTTTAAAAATTAAGGGAGCAAAATATGAAATTTGTTTGTAACCATTTTTATTAAGTGGCTTTTGTTAATTATGGCTATGAGCAGTACTAAGAGAGGAAGATAGTCATGACCATCACATGGCACCAAAATGGTTTTTCTGGTCTGGGAAAAGTGGCCTACAATTTGTTTAGCTAGATGCATTGAACTTGATAGCTGTTCATATAGGGAGTGGTTAAGGAATCAGATTTGATAACATGATTCATTCCCTACCAATATGTTCAGAATTAGTAGTAAAATTTTAAAACACCCTGAATTGAGACAGTTTTATGCTTTACCCAACTTACTCCATCAGGGAGTGAGTTTGTTAGTAATTAAGGGAAGATGGAAGAAACTGTGGGAATGTAAACAATTAGGGTGAATGAATGAATGAAAATGTTGTTGGAGATGAGAGTTCAAAGAAACAAGGAGTTAAGGGTTGTAGTTTGCAGAATTTACTTATTGATTACATACAATAAAGAGTATATATAGTATTGCTAAATCTGTATAAAAAATGAGAATTAGACATGCCTCTAGTTACTTGGAGGTGCATGATTCACTTGTGATTACCGTAAAATAAATGTAACTAAGCATTAATTGTTCATACATGACCACAAAAGTTTAACCCATAATTCCCTTTGAAAAGGTTTCTCAAATATCATAATTTAACAGTAGAAATTAAATTAAAGTTGTTAAATGTATTTTTATGTGTGTTTATTATTATGCATATTTTCTTATGTACTTAAATTAATTATTCAAATTTCATTGTAATTTATCGGATATCAGTAATCAACCCATATTATGCTCAAAAGGCCAATGAATGCAGGCAATGTATTCAAAGTAGTGAACAAAATTTCTACCACAATTACAGTTTTCATATGGTGTACACTTATTGAAAGCCACACTGGCAAAAGAATTAGTGAATTTTGTTAAATTGTAAATTTCTTTGTCTGTATCCATTAGTCATTTGAGCATCATCCAAATATACATTAAATTGTTTGTATTTTGTCCACTATGTTTTTATCAGACACAATTTGTAAAAAAGAAAACTATTTCATGATTTTCTAAAAACATTTGAATTTAAAATATTCGTGAAGCTATCATCAATATTTCCATAATCATCTGTAAATAAGAACGAAAATTTTTTCAAATTTCAAATTATAACACTCTAATATATAAAAATATTGGAAACATTATTTTTCATAATTATAAGGATCTATGTAATTGTACAATTATATACACCTCCAATAAGTCCAAAAATAAAATATTTGTTCTTATGCAAATATCATGTATTTAACATTGCCATTTTTTTAAAAAAAATCGATTTGTAAAAATTAGAACTTTGTTGTTTGAATTGACACGCCTAATAACCACATATCAATATAAATTGTTATATTTTAGACAATGATGAAATAGTTTTCTTTTTACAAATTGTGACTGGGGATCAAATACAAACAAAATTAAATCAGTTCAAATTAATTTAAATTTCTTGAGGAAAATGAATATTGAATTTATAAAACTTAAATAACATTTTTTCAATATCAAAACCTGATAATCTGTATTCGTGAAAAAAATACATGTATGTTTGAGTACATATTGTTGGCATATAAATCCTCAAGATAGTGAATTAAGTAAATTATAAAGGGGTGTTTGATAGAGCAAGGGCAAATAATATTTAAAATATTATTTGTTCCTTAAGATAAGATATCTGCAAGATATTCTGAAGAACAAAAAGGTATTGTCTTCATTCATTAAATAAATATAGTAGAGATAAATGTTCGGTTGGACAATCTTGTGTATCCATCAAATGTATTTGTTTCATTCACTTTGCCTAATATATATGTACAGCTTCTTATAGTAAATTGAAATTGATGTGAATCAGGAAAATGTTTTCCTTTTATCTTTGCATTTATGTCTAATTTAATTTTTTAATTTATCTTCCAGCTCTTGTCTTATCATCTGGAATTATAATGCTGATAGCAATGAATGTGTTAACATTATGCTGCAGAAGGAAGGAAGAAACATCTTACAAATACCAACAAATCAGTACAGAGACAAGTTAAAGACAGATTGTATTATTCTATAATTTCATCTGATTGAAGTTGATTGATTATAATTTTCTAAAAGTGTCCAATTTTGTGCATTTATGATTAATTAATAACTCGCATAAAATTAATATAGTATATAAGAATTGCACACAAATAATTATGGTATTATCACTACCCACATAATATATGCTGCCTTGTAAATATAAGGGGCCAGCCCTATAATTAAAAGCACTTTTGTAGAGTTTTATTTTTAAAGTGTTGTTGTAAAATTAAATAGTTATCAAGCATAAAATTTCTTTCCACCGTGTTTGTTGACTTTGAAAGCACATTCCTTTAACTAAATGTCAATGTTGTTCAGAGTTTAGTAAACAGAAATGAGAATTTAATTTAATAGAAAATTAATTATTTTTTACATTTTCTGTGCTTCTTGGTATCAATTTTTTTCATTCAAACTTAGTTATGATGGTGGTGCTAGTTACCCATTATATAATCTGTATTTTATAGTTAATTTATTTGGTGTCCAAATTTTTTGTACAGATTGAGAGATTGTAGTGTAACTATTTCATAATAATAGAAATATTTTAATTATGTATATATATTGACTAATTGTTAAATAGAAAATGATGTGTTATTATTTCCATTTTCTATTTTTCTGTACTACTTTAAAGCCAAATGTTACTTACTATTTGTAAAAGTGTAACATAATAATGAAGAAAGTTATTTTCTTGGACAAGATATATTTAAGTTAGATTTAGTCATAAATATGAGATGCTACCAAAGTAATGCAAAGTGCTGTTCCCACTGGAGGAAAATCTGATCTTAATGATTGATCATATTGCACAAATGGTACATTGAAGTACTAATAAAATAGATCAACTTGAATGAAACTGATTCTAATGTAGATCAGCAAGAGTACAATAATAATAATAACAATGCATTTTACTTGAACTTAGTAGAATTAAACAGGTATTATGTTCGTTATTGTTTTATGTTTTTAGGTTTCTATAATAGATATTTTAATGTGTGTGAAGAAAAAGTTGATTATATATTTTGTAAAAGAAATGTCACTTTAAATATTTTTAATATTTGTTATATATCTATATAATTAGTTTGCTCCAATTTCAGTTACAGTATTTGTTTGTATCTATGTATGTATATATGTGTGTGTGTGTATATATATATATATATTATATTAGTAAGGATGTGGCATTGTCAAAATAATTGCAATATTGGTATGGAGAGGACAGAGAGAGAGAGAGAGAGGTTGTGGCTTACCTGAAAGTGAAGTGCAATGTCGTCATAAGGAACTGAAGGTATTTCTTCAAATTTTCGGAAGCTCTGGCAGTCCGCAGCCAGCCGGTGCACGGAATGGTGTCACACTCCTTCCTGAAGGAGGAGGCTGAGAGCCTCCGAAAATTTTATGAACAACCTCAGTTCCTCATGGCGACACCGCACTTCACTTTCAGGTAAGCCACAACCTATCTCTCTGTCCTTTCCATACCAATATTGCAATTATGTATACCTGTATGTATATGTATATATATATATGTATATGTATATATATATATGTATATGTATATATATATATGTATATGTATATATATATATGTATATGTATATATATATATATGTATATGTATATATATATATGTATATGTATATGTATATATATATATGTATATGTATATGTATATATATATATATATATATATATATATATATATATGTGTGTGTGTGTGTGTGTATATATATATATGTGTGTGTGTGTGTATATATATATATATATGTGTGTGTGTGTATATATATATATATATATGTGTGTGTGTGTGTATATATATATATAACACTTGAGAAGAATGTGACATGGTCAAATGAAATAGGAAAGAAGTAGGCTTACCTGAAATCAATAGTTGGTCCAGTCGTGCTGAGGTGTGAAGATCTTACAAACTTTCGAGGGCCTGAGTCCCCTTCGGCAAGAGAGAAGATCTGAACTGCATGCCGGATGGTCATATAGAATATATTTGTTTTTGTGTGATAGAGAATAACAGTATAACATTGTCAAATAATGATTTGTAAGGATAGGAGTGAGAAATACAGCCAGTGGCTCTTCCAAACATTTGAATTGAATATAGAAACTTTCAGAACTATGAGAAATTTTCAGAATGGCTGTTCCCTTCACTATTAGTTTGTTCTGTGAATACAATAGGCCTGGCATAAAACATCTTGCAATGGATCAGGAGATTATTTTATTGTATTACCTCAGCAATAACTTGTGGAATTAATCAGTCAGACGCTTCATATAATTGTAGTCTTTTGAAATTTTTTAAAAACTATTAGCAATACAGTTTGGATGAAGTGTCAGTGCAGTTAACAAATTGACTACTGCAAAAACTTCAGTTGGAATTTGTGTACTACTTAGAATAATTAATTGTTGAGGAGAAAGTTACTTAAAGGCATGGCATAGGACAATATTTCAACTGAATAGGAATTTGTAGTTCAGAAAGCCAAATAATCTTTTCTCTTACGAAAACTTGGAAGAATTGGCCAAGGATTAGAAATGAGAAAGAATATTAAGAACCATTGAATTTTATACAAATTGTGGTGTAGATAATATTTTTTCAACAATTCTTCACAGATGAACTTTGTGAGATAAAACTTTATGGGAATGAATTTGAAACAAACAACGATTATCATATTCATCTGTACTTATACAGGGGGAAAGAAAGTTTTAAGTCAAATTTTTTTCAGTAATGATTCTTATGACCTAAAACTGGGAGCAACATAGAGAAAATTGCTTTTTAATATTTTGTTTATTGTTAAAAAATTTAAATAACTTATTTACACACTGTATGTATATTTTATAAACTTCGAATATGATGTTAGGGAAATTGTAGGCAAATTATTTCAGTGTAATAATTTTGTTCAGATTCAGTATTTAGTGGTTCATTTAGGAACAGAACTGCAGTTAAAACCATAAGGTGTGTGTGTTTAAATATATGAAGATAATGTGGATAATATGTTAGTGAAATGTTTGTTTATTGAGATAGAGGAGACACATTGATTGTAACTTGCCTGAGCTTTAAAGATGAAATCCGCTGTGTAGAATTTGACCAAACAATTGTGGAAGTTATCTTGTACTACTCTATACTGTGCAAAGCTAATTGAACAAGACATTTACTGTTGTAAAATCCCTAGCCTTAATTTCTCTGGTGCTGAACTACAGTAGTGGGAACTATCTTTCAAACATGTTTCACGTTAGGCAAATCCTTAAACTTGATATTCCCTAAATTTAATATTCTGTTAATTTTGCTTAAAAATTTATCCATGTAATTTTCATAGTAAGTTTCCAAGAAAAAAAATTTTGTATTCAACTTCTTTAAATCCCTCATCATCCTTAAAGGATACCAGAGGAACAGTTGGCTTGAGTTACATTAAATTTCAAATTGTTTTAATGTTAGGATTCTTTTATGAATTCTTGTTATAAGGGAAAAGTTATCATATATATATTATAATTTATTTCATTGCAAAATTAAGGATTTGATGTAATTTCCTGTACCCCTTATCAATTTATATTCACATTTGTTATTTATTTTCTTCACTGTCAAAGTGAATTATAAGATTGAGTTTCTGGTTAAAAAATACTTTCATAATGTATTCCGTAGTCTGATATATTCCAACACACTTGGAATGGTATTGTTATAGTATTTTAAACTATTTCTATTGTGTCAATATTCAAGAATTCTTTATTTCATCTATATGTAAAATTTCATCCTGAAAATTGATTTATGAAATAGTGTGTCACATTGAATTGATTTATTTATTTTGAAGAACAATATTTTTCTGTCTCTGGATTTCAAGAACATGTATTTTGTATTTTCTCTTATATTGATGTGCAGTATATATCCATGTGAAAAAAGAGGCTACAGAGAGATGTATACATGGTCTAAAAGAAATGAAAGAAGTATGTGATACTGTATTGATAATTTTATGTCAATATTGAAATTTGTACTTACAAACTTTTCGATATATTATGATAATATGTACAAATCTGTGATTTTAATATGTCGATTGTTTTCAAAATTGATTTTACAATTTTTATTGTAAGTGAAGATCATTTGTTGTTAAATTAATATGAATAAATATTATTTATGTATATATCTGTTGACAGTTCTAATATATTTATACTTTATCATATTTAGTTAAATATTTTGAATGTATATATATTATACAAGTCTTCTTTTTGAGTTGCATAGTTTTGTGAAATATATTCTTCAATAAACTAACACAATATATATTCTCTCATATAAATATTAAGTTGAACTCATAGTGTGGAGAGTATTTTACTCTTTTGGGCGTTTTAGTACTGCATATCAAAACCATTTGGCAGCCCATCCTATAGCCTTACTGACCATTTTGGTCGGCTATTCTTTGCCATTATACTTGGATATGAATAGCACATGAAACTGAATTAAAGGATCAGGATATAAAAGTCTTGACCAGACAAGGAATCCATCCCAGGACTCGCACACGAGTGCTCTCCCAACTAAGCTATCAAAGTTGACTTCCTTCAAGGTACAAGACATCTCCATCCACATTTAAAGAAAATCGCCCCACTCCCCTACCCATTTGGTAAAATTAAATGTTACATATGTAACATAACTTTGCTGATTTGAATGATGTGTAAACATGTATTTTTATTATTTTGCTGATCATGACCATACTAAAAAGGGAAAAAAATTGCTCAAATGGATAATTATGGAGGTATAGGCATTTAAAATTTGTAAGCTTTACATCATTGTAACTGCTGTTAAATTGATTGATGTGTAAACAGAGGATTTGTTTATTTTTGCTAATAATGGCACACAAACTTAAGCAATAATGAAACATTTATAAATATATATATATATATATATATATATATACATATATACAATATTAGGAGAATCCATTTAAGGAATTAATTCACATTCAAACTTGGATAGTGAGGAAGGATAGAAATAAATAGGAGAAATAGGAGGATTGCGCTTTATTTGAATTCATATGCTCGGGCGAAGAATTACGCACATAGAAAAGCATATGTTCAAAGCAGAGAGAAGGATGGAAGAAGAAGGAAAGACTGAAAATATATATATATATATATAATTGTAAAATTGGTATGGAAAGGAAAAAGAGATAGGTTTGTGGCTTACCTGAAAGTGAAGTGTGGTGTCGCCATGAGGAACTAAAGGTTATTCTTCAAATTTTTGGAGGCTCTCGGCCTCCTCCTTCAGGAAGGAATGTTACACCATTCCATTAATTAACAACCTTCAGTTCCTCATGGTGACACTGCACTTTACTTTCAGGTAAGCCGCAACCCCTCTCTTTCCTTTCCATACCAATATTGCAATTATTTTTGACAATGTCATATCCTTACTAATATTATATATATTTATTTGTGTGTGTGTCTAATATGCATTCCATATTTTGTTCAAGTGCATTGTATTTGTTGACATTTCTTACATAATGAAGGAATACTTTTTAACTTAATGCTACATTTTTTGTAGCATCTTTGTGTTATTCCCTTGTTTCATGAATATTCATGAAGTCTTGGGAGTGTTAAAATATCATTGTTATTGAAAAGACTGTCTACTTTAATTCATTACCGTATACTTTAATTCATTACGGTATACTTTAGAAGCCACATTAAATCTCTTGTGGAATAAGTTCCAAGTTATGTTCATTATACTTAAATTCATCATTTTGTTAATTATGAAATTTGGGAGGAGTTGACTTAAATATGTTAGTTTTTATATTTATTCATTTCATTATAGTGTGATTTCGTATATTGTGCTTATACTTTTACTATAAATGGAGGAAGTTTGTACCTGATGGAAAGTCGACTTGGATAGCTCAGATGGGTGAGCAACAACGTAGAACATGCTTCGATTTCCGAAATATTTCGATCCCGATCCTTTAATACATATATGAATTTTGGGGGGTGGGGTGATATGGTTTGGTGCTTGAGAAATTTTTACCAAGTTGAAACCGTTATCCTTGGGGTCATGAGGAGGAAGCAGCTAGTTTTTGCTGCTAAGACTGCTATAAAGAATACATTAGTTATAGACAAGAATTCATTCCCGGGAAGAATAATACAAAATTAAATATATTAATCTGAAGTCACGAAAACTTAAATGTGTTATCTGCGTATAATATATATGAATATGCATTTTAATTGAATGTATTATTGCTTGAGATTTAAAATTGAAATTTAAAGCAGGTAGGAACAATAACATAAAATTGTACACAATATTCTAGTGTAATTTAACTGTTAAATATTTTAAATCATGACGCATACATGTATCTCGTTTAAAAAGCTAATGAAAATCCAGTGCGTAAACTAAAGTACGTTGTTTGCAATTTTATTTCAAATGTTGATCAATTTGCCATGCTTTTAAATAGTCTAGTTTTTTTTTATGAATTGGCATTAATTTATTTTAAAAACCCGTTGAAACCAATGCTCAAATTAATATAAAGTAAACTGTGTTTTGGATTATTTAAAGGTTCGCATTGCATTAAAAATGTAATTGACAAGTGAAAAACATACAGTGGTTATTAAATGATATAGGGATTAATATTATTAAAATATTTATATATTCTTTGAAGACTGTTAAATGTGTGTCATCTGCGTACTTGAATGTGGATTTCTGCTGTTTATATTATTGCATGAGATTTAAATTATTGAAAATAGCTTTTGAAGATTTAAACCAGGTGGGAACAATAACATGAAACTTTCAATTTCACACAATTATAAGGTTATTCACTTAGTTGTTTAATAATTTCAATCATAAAGTATTAATGTATCTCGCCCAAAATTGAATAAGGAGAATTAAAGTTTAACGCCAGTTAAACAACATTCGATTAATATTAGGAAAATATTTATTTTATCAGCTTCCTTGAAAACTCTTAAATGTATTTTATCTGCGTAGAATATATTTGAATATGGATTTCAGTTGTTTATATTGTTGCGTGAGATTTAAATTGAGAAAAATCACTTTTGAAGATTTAAAGCAGGTAGGAATAATAACGAAATTTACAATTTTACACAATTATCTAGATGTTTATTTAGATGTTAAATCATAAAGTATACATGTATCTCGTCGAAAAAAGCTAATGCAAAACATGCGAGAAAACTAAAGTACGTTGTTTGTCACTTTATCAAATGTTGATTTTTTGCATTAATTTCTTTAATAACAGTGGTCAAATGAATATAAAGTAAACTGTGGTTTGGATTCTGCCCACACTGCATTGAAATTGTAACTGACAATGGAAGCACACAAATTAAATAAGGAGAACTAAAGTTCAATGTCGGTTTAAAAATTGGTAATTAATGTAGTTTCTGGGTTTAATTTTTGTATATTCTTTCTAAACAAATTTATTGCTTATGAGATACTAAATGATTTAAATGCAACACTTCCAGTTTTTTGTATATTAACAATTTTTTCAATAATTTATAATTTCAGATGAAACAATGTCGGAAAAACCAAGTGGGTCATGTATAAAAGTGCATGGTGTTCCCCTTTTGCCTCCTATTGTAAGTTCTAATTTGAATATTACTCAATGGATATACAATCTTACTGTCCAAACTTTTTCAAATATAAATGCTTATATAAATACATGTACAAGAATTATTTATGTATTATTAACTATGTTGTACTAATTACCAGCAGACTTAAACCAACAGTGCAATAAAACACATTCGATGTGATACAATGTATATTATTACGGCTGTGAATGTTTCATTTCATTTACTTTCTTGAGTAAATATGATGCTAGAATTATTTTCTACTTTTGCTATCTATTATATACTTCTACTTACCAACCATATCAACACTCCATGTAGTTGTCATTGTTTTGTTTCCATATGAAACCTTTTTGGGCATTCCTTATTAATTTATTCCTTTACATTTTCATCTTAAGCAATATATTAACTGTCAGCAGTCTGTGATTATTGCTTGTGTTTAACCTTTTATTTTCTGTAATATAATGTGTGTGGAAGATGGGTGTTCATATAGTGCAAATCAGGATAGAATAGTACTGTAATCGGTACATATAGTTATCCTCTCCTGAAAAAGGAGGTTAATGTCTGAAAACTTGAAGAGCCTCCTCGTGTCTAACATGGTGACATTGGTATTCAGTTTCAGGTAAGCCATCTACTATCTCACTTTCCTTTCCACACCGTATATATATATATATATTGTAACATGATTGTTACATTGCGAGGTACGGTCGAGACCCTAAAGGGGACCCCTGTGTTTATGCACGTGCGGGATGGCAGGGCGTACGCACGTGTAGGACCCTCTGTTATTTTAGGCGCCAGCCAAGAGAAGCATAGGGGCAGTTCCAAGCTGGACTCGAGACAGCACGGATGTGCTAGAGAAAATACAACGTTTTATAAACCACGCCCTGTGGTTTATTATATCTCATGTTCATAAAATAAATTTATGAAAGATTAAAAAGTTGTTTTGGTGATTTTCTCCAAAAAATTACCTGGCGCCCAAACCTTAATAATAATCGGCGAAAAAACGCAAGGAAGTTAGCGGAGCGGCTACAATATATATATGCTTCCTTTGAGCATATTACTATGCCTAAAGCATATGCTTTCTTAAGATCGTATTCCAATCTGTCTCCTATATTTTTATCTTTCCTCAAATCCAATGATCAAAATGTAACTTCGTCACTTATTAATTAAAATCCTTAACATCTGTGTGTGTGTCTATATATATATATATATATTTATACACATACATACATACATACATACATACATACATACATACATACATACATACATATACATACATATACATACATACATATACATACATACATTTTGTACAGTCTTGTATCATATGAGGGAGGATTGCCATGCAAGAAGAAGGTAGAATATGAAACTGGTGTAGAACCCAAGCAAGTGCTTCATTTACATTCAAAGTTTCAACATCATCTGTTAAAGCATTCATTATGTAATAATATGTTAGTTAAAGTACTATTTTTTTACTTAACAAAGGGAAAATATTTACATGTTATTATGTTAGCTCAAAATATGCCTTTATTTTTATTCACAATTAGCTGAGCACTTGGCATTGCCCTTGCATTCATTTATATTAAACCGTAAAATGAAGTAATTCCACATTACTTAACTGGCATTGGGAGCATCATTGCTCATATCAATGGCACCAACAACATTGGATTTAAATACTAATATGAGCCGTTTAAGACTAATTTTTCCTTTCTATTTGCCGAGCTACAAATGAATTACTTCAGTAACACCAAATCTGCATGCATAATTCTCAGATTATTTTGGTGAGCAAGAATGCTCTTAAACCAAATGTGTCTCACTAAATCGTTCAATTCAATAAATGAACTAAAGTCTCAATTCTTAATTATTTTAAAGAATCTGCACATATTAGGTACCTAAGGTAAGAATATATATATATTTTAAAAACAATAATTATATTCATTTATTTTTTAATTTTATAAGTGACTATCAGTAACATTTTATAATTCTTTTTATGCTACAGATTAGTGATGAAATGAGGGATTATATTAAAAAGGTGAAGCAGGAAGCAATATTAATAGAAAAGAAGTTAGCAGAGAAGAAGAAAATGAAGCAAAAATCTATTATTAGCATGTGGACTGTAGTGAACAAAGAATTAGATTTGTTTGACTGTGGCTCAGAACTGTCATTTACAGAATGGGCAGGTGATTTGACAAGCACAGTTACATTGGCCAACAGTTCAACTCAAACAGTAAGTAAATCTGTATGTTCATACCTTTCATTGTATAAAGAAGTAGGAAGATATTCTTAAATCAGACTATTATGGAAATCAATTATGCAATTTACATTTATGCATTTATTTAATTTTAGGTTTAAACATGTTTTTACTGAATTTGTTTAAAAAAAATTATTACATCTGTGACAACAGTTATTGCAAGGTTCTTGCAGTTGTATGTTCTTTTACGATCATTCACAACTTTCTCCGGTTAACATTCATTGGCATTGGCACAAAAATCATCCATAAAACGAACCATCCAACTAATGGTGGCATAACTGTTCTCAAGTAACTATCCAAAATCACGATACTGCAAACATAACAGAACAGCTCTCTATTCTTAAATGAATTCAAAACTAAGTTCAATCAAGCATTGGATCAAAATAGCACTATTAAATATGCTCAATGCAGTAATTAATAAACTAGCAAAACAATGACTCACTTATTAAGAATTGTTACATGGAATGCTAATGGCTGGAATAAGAAAATGTTCTCCATTTACAAAAAATAGACATAGCTTTAATTTCAGAAACTCACTTTACCTAGACAACAATAATTAAAATACCATATTACAAGGTGTATCATATAACTTATCCAGTTGATGTGGCACATGTTAGCGTGCAGTTTTAATAATTAAATACATTAAAATAGCTGTTCAGATATTTAAAGAGGAAAACAATCCACATTTTTTCTCTCACACAGAATATGGACAATTAATCCACCCAGCCAATACAGATAGATAAAAGAGATTTATTTTATCGAAATATCAAGTTAATAATTTATAATATACTGTTCAAAATTTTTTGAAGTAAAATGAAGAGAAGTGGTTTACATGTTTGTTTCAGTTTTCCATAGTTTGTTAACATTTTGCAGATTGATCTGAGTGAAGACGAACAATTGGTGTTAGCTAAAGATGAATCCCATGCCATTGGTTTCAATGCTTGGACCCAAATGAACAAAAATGTAATAAAATGCATGAGAGAACCAACTGAGTATTTGATTTTGAACAAAGCATCGGAGATTAATTCTTCAGTTCAAATAGTAAGTATTTTGTGTATAAAAACATCGTTTTAAGTCTGTACAATTCATACTTTAATGGAATTTGAAAATCATTGAATTTCAATATTAATTCCTCTCATTTTTTGTCCTAAAGATTGCCCAGCAAACAAAAAAGACTGGTAGAATGTCTTTTTCATAAGACAGTTTAGTGTAACTTTTGTGTTGCATTAAAATAAAATCTTAAACTGTGCCTATCATTACTTTATTTAACACACATTAAAAAAATCATAAGTTACAAGTTTATTTAACTCAGGATTGAAGGCCTTTTAGCAGACATTAAAATAGAATAAAAACTGACTTTCTTGGAGCCAGAATGCTTACATTGCTACCTCCGACGTCCCCTATTCCAGCGTCAGCCAATGACTCTCGGGCTATTCTCAGCAGTGGTGTTCGAGGATCCTGCAGCAGCTCCATCGTATCCCCACATTCATATACGGGCATTTCCCAACCACATATTCCAACATGGATGTCTAATCTGTCTCCAAACGTCTCTTCCACCAAGAACTTTTCACCAACTCTCAATTTTTTCTTTCACCTCAACCAAGTCTCCTCCAAAGTCCACCACCAACTCCCCCTTTTTACAGATTTGCCTTCCTGGTGTTCACCTCTCACCCCCAGGGATCAGTCCCAACACGTCCTCTATCTGAAGCAGCCCAACCAATTTCTCTTTGTCTGCAAACACCACCGAGCAATTGACCTCAACCTCTGGCTTTACCGAGTTGTTTGAAAACAAACCACGGACTGTCAGACCATCGGAAGCAGGCGTAAAAAATGTATGCACTTCAATCTCGTATCTTATAATTACTAAAATTGCTTAATAAATAATTCATGAAGGGGCTTAAAGTTTAGTACATTCTTACTTTTAAGTATTTGTTATAAACCATCTTACAATAATAATAATATTTTTACCTGCATATATTTTGCTTCCTCCAAACTGTTTTTGTCTTAATTTGGGCACCTGTGTACTGAGCAGAGTACGTGGGTTCAAATCCTGGGTCAAATATTTTCAGTCTTTCCTTCTTCTTCCATCCTTCTCTCTGCTTTGAACATATGCTTTTCTATGAGCGTAATTCTTCGCCTGAGCATATGAATTCACATAAAGCGTAATTCTCCTATTTCTCCTATTTATTTCTATCCTTCCTCACTATCCAAGTTTGAATGTGACTATGTCACCAAATTAGTTCCAATTCCTTAATGGATTCTCCTAATATTGTGTGTGTGTGTGTGTATATACACACACACATACACATAACTTGTCCTTTAATTTTATTGAGCTTATTTGCCACTAAAATATGTTTATATAACTATCTAGAGCAACTATCATAATTCTCATTTTATTTTGGCATTTGTTCCTATTGCTGCTGCACTCTTGTAGTTAGTTGTTATAGGCTGTGCTGTTGCTGTTATCATACTTCATTAAAGAGCAAAGGTTTTCTCAATGTAATTACTGTACTAATAAATCTTGGCCTTTCAACCAAAATGATGTGGCTTGAAGCTACATTAATCCAGTTGGAAGCCCAATAATTATTTGTCCACCATAGTTCATGCTGTTACTTAATATTTCCATTGGTCTCAGTTTCATGTTTGGTTTTGTTAATTTCCCTGGTTTGACTGTCTCTCATGAGATTCAATTGTTAGTATATTATTTTTAACCAGATACATGAAAGAATTGTGAATCTAGGAATTTACACTGATGTTGAATGTATTAAACAATAGGAAAAACTATATCATTTTTCATTGGAATTAAAAATATTCTGATATTGATTAGTTAGTTGTGATTTTGATTTGAATCTCTTTTTTTATGTTTTGTCATCAGGAATTGGACAAAAGACAGTCTCTACATATGATTAGACCAAAATATCATATAAAAAGAAAGAAACCTGCTGTACCAAAAACTAATAATTGGAATAAAGGCATTTCTGGTACGGATAATAAAGAGAAACTGGCATCTTGCCCTAGCCAACTTGTCTCAAGTAAGAGTGTACAATTTAAAAATGTGGCAAAAGAACCTGAAGAACATGAAGTTGTTGAAAGTTCCAGTGGTAAGAATGTAAATTACTCTTTTTAACCTAATATATGATTATTCATTGCTTTTTATAAGCTAATACTACAACATTTGTGACACATTTATTATATTGTAAAAATTACTCAGTTATAAGAATGACAAACGACTGTTGTGGTGACATCATTTTGAGCATTAATGTCAGAGTCTATGTATGGAAGAATCTTCAAATGTACCATAAGTACTTCTATATGTTAAAGTGTGTCTTTGTCCACAATGCCTTGCAGAAAATTATCTTCTCAATTGGATGTCTAACTTATTACACCATATTACTCCGAATTTTTTTTTAAAAACACCACTTCCTGAATGTATTGTAACTACCGAAATACTGGCAACTTCAATAAAACATGTTTCCTGTGACTGTTCCTGTTCTCAGCTATTTGCTGTACAGTAACTATGGGGGCTGATCAATAAAGAATGAGTTGTAATTTCTCTCTAACAACATACCTTTATTCCATATTTTGATGGGTTTTCTCAAAGTACAAAACAATAAATTTGTCCAACAATTTTTCCCTAGTCTTTGAAGGCATGCTTGAAGCAATTGTTGATTAGTTCTTCTGAATTTCTTGCACAGTCTACACCACTGCTTCTGAAGATGAAAACCGTATTCAAAGAGGTGTTTTTTTTCACATTGGATAAAAGAAAAAAAATCACCCTATGGTAAATTTGGAGGCAAGTTATGATTAACACACTTCACATTGTTTTTTTTTTTGGTTTCCAATTTGTGGCCTCATATTATTGTGGTACTTCATTCAGCCTGCTGCTATGAATTGTATTATTTTGGTTTAGGCTGCAATGCAGGATTGTTGTGGGATTGAGAGGATGGATGGCTAGGTAGAGGGTATTAAGGGAAATTTCATCCACAAGAATTTCCCATGGAGCTGGCTGCACTTGGCACCCATCACATTATCCTTAACCATCTCGACCTTCCCGCCACCTGCCTGCTAGAACACTATCCAGTTCTTTAAAACTAACTTTCATGTTTCATTGACTATTAGCCTTTTATTTTGAATGACGGGTTTTATACAACTTTTTTTTGGAAAAAAAAAATATGGCAGTGTTTAAATGAGGGTGGCGTGGAATAGTCAATGGAATTATGTGAAATTAAATTTACATAAGCTTTCCTGATGTATGGATGTAGAAAAAGATTCTCGGCTTATCAACAGCAGCCCTTTATTATAATAATTTATCAGCGCTGTTGTCAGATGACTGGTGTGCGGAGACAATTTTGATCAATAACTGCTGTAGACTTCTGACATAGCCATCCAGTCAGAAAGCATAATTGCAGCTAACTCTGCTCTTTTTGTGCTGTGTTTACTCAAAATTTACATTCATGCTACTTGTGTCTTGATGTCGGAAGGATCCGATGTGATGGTTGGTTTTGATCAGATCCTATGCCATGCTTAGTAGCATCCCTACTGATAAGGATCTTAAGCCTCTTAATTTTGATGGCTCCATCAGAACACTATTAGTGTTATACATATATATACATACATACATATACACACTAGTTGTGTGCCCGGCGTTGCTCGAGATGTCATTTATCCATAACCCCCGATTTGACTCCAGTCTAGGTAGCTTTTGTGTTATTTTTATGTAACACAACTCGACCCCTGTCCCTAAATGTTATCACTTCCCATTCTGAAGGGGGTTGAACACATTGACCCTGAAATAGTTTCATTCAACAAATACATCACCATTTGAACATGTTTGAAAATTTCCACCCCTGTGGGTTAAAAAAAAATCATGCAAAAATCAGACGGTTACATCGTCTAAAAATTTATACTCCCGTTCAGCCCCCCCTCCCACCACTGCGCGTTATCCAGTTTGTTACAATGAAACCCATCGACATCCATACCCCCAGAATTGATTCAAATTTTGGTCTATTCATGTTATTTTCATGTAATGTAATACCAAACCCCACCCCTAAACCTGCTCCCCTTCCATGGCGATAGGGATTGAAATTAATCTACTGAAAAATTATGAATTTAAATGACACGGACACAAATGTGGGCTGATTAACATGTTTGAAATTTTCTACCCCTGTTCAGCCCCACCCGTGGTGGCTAAACTGCAAGTTGAATGTCATTAATCTCAGACGCATCCATAACCCCGGATTTGATTCCTATATCTGGGTTTTGCGTTATTTTTATGTAATGCAACTCCACCCTACCTTTCAAGGTCCTCTCCTCTCAAGTCTATAGGAGTTGTAATTATACACAGAACATACTAAAAAATGTTATTAGTGTCATTAACCCCGCTAAATATTTATTTGATGCAAATATGGATAGGTTAACATTTTTGAACATTACTACCCATTCCTACATCCACCCAGCCCTGCTCACCCTCGCTCGCCTCTATGCGACACCCAGGTTGTCGTAAATGAATTCAGCGACATCTGATTTGTTTCGAATCTTGGTTGTTTTCGCGTTATTTTTGTTGTAACTCGCCTCCACACCTACCTGGTGCTCCCCTCCCCTACTGAAAGGTGTTGAAATTATACACAAAAGAAGTTGTAGAAATACCATCAATCTAATTAATGCTAAAATTAATTATTAAAAGTAAGAATAGACCTCGTTTGCATGTTTCAAAATTTCCATCCCCCAACACCTCCTGGGCGTTAAATGGCCAATTCAATGTCATAATTAAACTCAGCGCCACCCATAATCCTGGATTTGACTTCAATTTCGATTGTTTTTGCGTTATTTTTATATAATGCCACTCCACCCCCACCCCTAAGGGCCGCTCCCTTCCCAATCCCGAAAGGGATTGAAATTATCCATGGAGACCATACAGAGAAATGTTAATAATCTCATTGATCCTGAAAAATATTTATTCGACGCAAGGAATGGCCTAATAACATGTTTTACAATTTCTATCACCGCCGAACACATTCCAACCCAGCAAATCCTCGCGAATTGCCCAGATTGTCATAAATAAACACAGAAACATTAACTTCGATTTGACTCTAATCTTGGCTGTTTTAGCATTATTTTCTATAAACTCTCCTCCACCCCACCCCTAAGGCTGTTTCTTCCCCGTTCTGTCGTGGGTTCAAATTATGCTCAGATAATCTATTTGATCCTAAAATATATTGCCGCATACAATATTGGCTGTTTTAGGATGTTTTAATGTTTCCACTCCCAACCCTAAGTGTGCTACCCTCTCATGCTGAAAGGGGTTGAAATTTTTCAAACATCAGTAGATATATTATCAATGTCATTGACCCTGACAATTATTTATTACGCACTTATATCGACCGTTTAACATGTTTGAAAAAATCTTCCACCCCTACCCCTGGGACTTGAATGGCCAATTGAATGTCATAATTAAACTAAGTAACATCCAGAACCCTGGATTTGACTGTAATCTTGCTTTTATTCACATAATTTATTTGTAACACATGTCCACCCCTATGGGTGCTCATTTCCCATGCTGTAAGGGGTTGAAAATATACTCAGATAACATTGGTAGAAACACTATAAATCTCTTTGACCCCTAAATGTATTTATGCGACTCAAATATAGGATGTTTTAGTATGTTTTAATGTTTCCACAACCGTCCTGCCCAACACCTAGGCGAAAGAGGTTCTAATTTTACACACACGACATCTGTAGAAATATTAACAACCTAATTAACCTTGACAATAATTTATTTCATGCAAATATTGACCGTTGAATATGTTAGAAAATTTCCAACGCCTCCTACTACACCTCTACACCCTCCTATGCCGAAAAGGGTTGAACTTTTACACACACTCAGCATCAGTATAAAAACTATCAATATAATTAACCTTTGAAAATATTTATTCAACACTAATATCCACAGCAATTGCATGTTTCAAAATTTCTACCCCGATCCTCCTCTGCCCATGGGATTAAATTGTTAATTGATGGTCTTAATTAAACTCTGCGACATCTGTAACCCATATATTCGACTCCAAACTCGAATGTGTTTGCGTTATTTTTATTTATTGCCATTCCACCCCAACTCTTAAACGTGCACCACTCCCAAGCTAGAAAGTGGTGGAAATTATACACAGAGAAAATTTGATGAATGCCGTTGATCCAGAATTATATTGATTTGACGCAAAAATTGGTCGATTAGCATGTTCAAAGTTTGTAGCCCCACCCTCCTCCTCCCGGCCCTTCTAACCCCTGCCAACACCCGCACACCACCGCGCATTGACCAGAATGTCATAATTACACTCAGCGACACCCATAACCCATATTTGACTCAATTCTTGGTTGTTTTTGTGTTGCTTTTATGAAATGTCCCTCTCCCTGAAACGCTACACATGACAAAAGGGGTTGAAATCATACACACACATCATCAATAGAAATACAATCAATATAATTAACCAAGAAAAATATATATTCAACACAAATATCTGCCATGTTTGCATGTTCCAAAAGTTCCATCCAGTCCACCTCTGCCCCTGGCGGTTAAATGCCAAGTTGAATGTTATAATTAAACTCAGTGACATACATATTCTTGGATTTGACTCCAATCTTGGGTTTATTCGCATAATTTTCTAATAACACATCTCACCTCCTACCCTTATGGGTGCTCCTTTGCCAAGCTGTAAGGGGTTGAAATTATACTCAGATAACATTGCTAGAAACACAAATCTCTTTGACCCCTAAAAATATTTATCTGACTAAAATATAGGCTGTTTTAGCAAGTTTGAATATTTCCATCCCCGTCCACCCCTAAACCGAATCGTGCTCCCCTCTTATGCCGATAAAGGTTGAATTTTTACACTCATAACATTGGTAGAAATACTATCAGTCTAATTAACCATTGAAAATATTTATTCTACTCTAAAAACCACCGTGATAGCGTGTTTCAAAATTTCCACCCCTAACCACCCCCTGGGTGTTAAATGACCAATTGAATATCATAATTAAACTCAGCCATGTCCATAACACTGGTTTTGATCCCAATCTCGGTTGTATTCGGGTTATTTCATTGTAAAGCCCGTCCACTCCCACCCTAAGGATGCTCCTTTCCCATGCTGTATGGGTTTGTAATTATTCTCAGAAAAATCGATAGAAACACTCAATCTCTTTGACCACTAAAAATATTTATCTGACTCAAATATCGGTTGTCTTAGGATGTTAGAATGTTTCAACCCTCAGATCTCACGCTGAAAGGGGTTGAAATCTTGCAAACAACATCGGTAGAAATACTATCAACGTCAATGCCCCTGGCATTTATTTATTCGACGATTTTACATGTTTGAAAAATTCCACCCGTCCATTGCCGCCCCTGGGGATTAAACGGCCAAGAGAATTTCATAATCAAACTCAATGACATCCATAAGCCCGAATTCGACTGTAATTTTGGTTTAATGCGTTACTTATTTGTAACGTCCATCCAACCTCACCCATAAGAGTGCTCCTTTCCCATGCTGTAAGGGGTTGAAACTATACTCAGATAACATCAGTTAAAACACTATGTATCTCTTTGATCCCTAAAAATATTTCTCTGCCCAAATATTGGCTGTTTTAGCTTGTTTGAATGTTTCCACCCCCTCCACTTAGTGTGCTTCCCTCTCATTCCGAAAGGGATTAAATTTTACAAACAACATCGGTGGATATATTATCAATGTAATTGACCTTGACAATTAATTATTTAACGCAAATATTGACCGTTTAACATGGTACAAATATTCCATGCCTGACCCTGGGGGTTAATGACAATTTAATGTCATAATTAAACTCGGGACATCCATAAGATTGGATTTGACTCCAATCTCAGTTGTATTTGCATTATTTTATTGTAGCGCTCCTCCACCCCACCCCTAAGGGTGCTCTACTGTTAAGCCTTAAAGGGGTTGAAATTATAATCAGAGAACATGTAGAAAAATGTTGTGAATCTCATTGATCCCTAAAAATATTTAGTCGTCACAAAAGTTGGTAGATTAACATGTTTGACCATTTCCACCCCCGTCCCTGGGAGGTTAATTGCTAGTTGAATGTCATAATTAATCTCAGAGTTATCCATAACTTCGAGTTTAACTCCATTCTCTGTTGTATTCGAGTTATTTTCTTGTAATGCCTCTTACCTCCCACCCGTAGGGTGCTTGTAAAATGTTGAAATTTTACTCACATACATTGGTACAAACACTTAATCACTTTAGCCCGAAAATATTTATCAGACTCAAAAATCGGCCATGTTAGAATGTTAGAAAATTTCCACCCCTAACCACCCCCGCTTCAGGGACTTAAATGGCAACTTAAATAGCACAATTAAACTCACTGACAACCATTACCCTGGATTCGAGTCCAATCTCGATTTTGTTTGCCTTATTTTTATAAAAATCCTCTCCACCCTCACCCTTAAGGGTCATCCACTCCAAATCCTGAAAGAGGTTAATATTAAATATATGGAACATGTAGAGAAAATACATAAATCTCAGTGAAGCAGAGCAATATTTTTTCGACGGAAATATTGACTGCTGAACATGTAAAATTTCAACCCCCGTCCACCCCTGCTTGGGGAAGTTAAACTGTAATTTTAATGTCATAATTAAACAGAGTGACAAATAACCCCGGATTTGACTCTAAACTCAAATGTGTTTGCGTATTTTCATGTAATGCCACTCCAACCCCAACCTTTATGGGTGCATCACTCCCGTGCCTAAAAGAGGTTGAAATTATACACAGAGAACATGTAGTGAAATTTGATTCATTCCATTGATGCCGAATTATATTGATTCGACGCAAAAATCGGCCGGTTAGCATGTTTGAAAATTTCTTTCCTTGCCCAGGCCCTCTCATCACCCCCATATAACCCTGCGCGTTGCCCAGGTTGTCATAAATAGTTTCAGCGACATCCGTAACCCTGATTTCACTCAAAACTCCGTTGTTTTTTCCGTTAATTTTATGAAATGTCACTCCACTCTCACCCCTAAAGGTCTTCCGCTAACCATGCCAAAAGGAGTTGAAATTTTACACAAACAACACCAGTAGAAATATAATTAACCCAGAAAAATAATTATTTGACGCAAATATAGATTGCTTATCAAGTTTGAAAATTTCAACCCCATCCACCCCTGCTTGGGGGAATTAAACTGCAAGTTTAATGTCATAATTCAACACAGTGACAAATGTTCCAAAAATCTCCACCCCCACCCATAAGGGTGCTCCTTTCTCATGCTGTTAGGGGTTGAAATTATGCACACATTACATTGTTAGAAACACTATGAATGTGTTTGACACCGAAAAATATTTATCCGTCTCTAATATCATGTATGAAATTTCCCACCCTTGTCCACCCCCGCTCCTGGGGGTTGTAGACATGTCTTACCCCGACAGTGTTTGTCTCCTGGTCTCAAAGAACACATGTACGAAATTTGGTGAAATTTGCTCCACTGGTGTAAATTTGTATGTGGAACATACACTCATTTTTATTTATATACATATATATATATATATATATATATATATATATATATATAATATATTAGTTTGGCTTATGACATTGCCAAAGTAATTGCGATATTGGTGTGGAAAGGATAGAGAGATAGTTTGTTGCTTACCTGAAAATGAAGCACGATGTAACCACAGGGAACCGAAGAAAGTTCTTCAAATTTTTGGAGGCTCTCAGCCTCAGTTCATTGGATTTCATGAAGACAGTGGAGAATGTGGTTGGTGTCTTGGATGAACAAGGGTATTTCTTCTACTATTGGTGGGAGGGACTCATCCACCAACGTAGAAATCCTCTCAGTGGGGGAGCTGTAGCCAGTAACTATTGGGCGGCCCAGGCCCAGTACACCAGGTTTGTGGATTTTGGGGATCAGGTAGAAGGTGTTCTGGGGTTTTTTGGGGTGAGGCGTTCAATGGAAGCTGATGACAATTTTTGGAGTTTTCCATGTGAATGGACAAACTTGTCTATTTCTGAAGTGATGACTGGATTGGTGTCAGTGGGTACAGGCTCACCTCCTAGCTGGCGAAGTGCCTCAGCTGTGTACTTCTCCAAGTCCATGGCAACAATGGTGGAGCCGGGAGAATGACAATTTCCTTATTGTTTTTGTAGTTTCAGAGGGCTAGGTGCTGGTTACAGGTCAGGTTGGGTTGTTTGGGGCTGGAGTTAATGAAGGATGGTGAGGTAATGTGGGAGACGGGTGTGGGTGAAAATTTGACGTGGGTGGTAGCTTCAGAGCTGGCAGTTTGGATGCTTCTTTAAATTTAGTAAGACAGGGAGCTGTGGAGTTATGGGGAACTATGTTGATAGCAGGTTTCTTAGTGAAATATAGTTTTCACTGGACTGTTTGACAGAATTTAAGGGTGTTGTGGGCAAGTCTGAAGGGGTATGTGGAATTGGTGGGGAGGAGAAGGTGGTTATGTAGCAGTATTAGAGAGGAGCAGTAGATTGCATGTGTTAGGGAGAAAAAAGAAGGGGTGGAGGTGCAAAGTGGGCAACAAGTGAGGTATGGAAACGGGAAGGCATGAGTAAACAAAGAAATATCAAAAGGAATGAAAGGCACAAGTGGGATTTAAGAGTTAGGAGCTGCCATAAAGGCAAAATTAATAAATGGTGTAGCCACAGGAAACCGAAGGAAGTTCTTCAAATTTTCGGAGGCTATCAGCCTGCTGACTGCAGAGTTTTTACCACTGTGTGGCTAGTAGCCCATAAACAATAAACATCCCACCAGGCCACTAACTTTGAGTATTTATGAACATGTTTATGCATGTATGTAAATAATGCTTACACATGTGTTTGTAAGTGCGTGTATGTATATGTTTATATGTATAAAATGCTATGTATGAATTATAACAATCAAAAGCTTTCCCATGCCATGACCTTCCCTTAAGGCAGAAAGTTAGTGTCCTGGTGGGGTGTTTGTTGTTTATGGGCTACTAGCCATGCAGCGGTCAAAGCTCCGCACCCGACAGGTGCATGGAATGGTGTAACACTCCTTCCTAAAGGAGGAGGCTGATAGCCTCCGAAAATTAGAACAACGTCCTTTGGTTCCCTGTGGCTGCACCATACTTCATTTTCAGGTAAGCCACAATCTATCTCTCTTTACTTTCCATACCAATATAACAATTATATATATTAAGGAAAATGTGATGAGGGCTCTGGCTCTTGAAAATTTGAATTTCCACCTATTCCTGACTGGACGAACTACTGATTTCAGGTGTCAGCATCGCTGACTCTTTTCCTATATATGCTCTTTTATATATATGCACTAACTTTCTCCACATTCCTTTTTGTATGTTAATTAAACGAATTTAATATATATTTTTTCTACAGAAGAATGGAAGCGCTGGATCTCTCTGCCAGATGTTTATGACATGACATCCCCAACTGTAGAATTCTGTCAGAATTCTGCAGAATACATTCAGAAGATTGATGTTCCCAATGTAACTAATAGAACATCAAAACTTGAAATTTCACCTGACAGACAGAAATCATACACTCTCGTCCGACCCAGCAAGTATCTTCTGGATTATGTAAGGAAACGGGCATATGGGTACTGCATACCAAATTTTCCTAAAGGGCATAAATCATACACTTTGCTTGAACCAAGCAAATTTTTGCTGGATTATGTTAAAACTAAGGGATATGTGGGACCAGTTGAAGAAAATACATCTGAAAGTACCAGTAAGTCTGCAATAAAAATTATATTATAAAGCTTCCATCTTGTATAAATTTTTGTGTAACTGAAATGTTATGTTAGTAAGATTAAATTAATTGAATCTATTAATATTTTAATAATGCTTGCAAATACGGTAGATTAATTGAAAGTTTCCACAGCAGATCTTTTTAATTATTTTAATCATTAAATGGCTTGGATTAAGTAAAAGGTGTATACACTGATTTTAAAAATGGAGATGAAGTTCTTTCATGAATAACTGCGGATTGTGCTATAAATGCTATTTATTGAATGTGTAATTCTAAGTTTATTTATGATAATGTAAAATTAAAATTGTGGTGAAGGGTAATGCTTCAATGTCATTATTCAGTTAAGACATTTTTAATTTAGAACATATTCTCCACTTTTAATCACTCTAGTGGCCATTTGCAACACTGTTTCTTTACATTATGTCTTGTAATTATTTTGCACCTTCATTTTATTTTCTCTCTAATTCTATGACTTTATTGTTCTGTAATTTATTTCATGCACGATTCTCATGTCTTGTATTAGGGAAAAACTGTAATACTCATTGGTTTTATTCTATCAGTTTGCGAAGGCAAATTATCAAATTAAATTCTAAGAAAAAATATTAAGTTTTGTCATGCTAATACATGTAGACACATGATAATACATGTAAAAACTTAGGACTTTATTTGGAATGATACGTTGCATACTTCATTTTGATAATTTATCATTAATTCCTGCTGGTAATGCAACCCATTCAATTATTCCTGAGTTTATCACATAAAAATATATAATTTACTACAGGATGTTTTATGTGAATGACACAAACATGCTTTAGTAGAGTGGTACTAATAGGTAATATAGTTTCTATTCTGTTTTACAATCAAGTTGTTATTCATCCATTGGGGAAAATTCGAACAATTATGAGTTACTTTTTGTTTTATATTAATTTTTTTATTGCTAGGAAATTAATGAAAACTGATTTGAGAGAAAAATTATTGTATCATGAAAAGTTTTGTTGTTGGTAACTTACAGTAATTTTGATCTATGTTTATTTCCATTTCTCTTGTGACCAATATAATGAAAGAGTTTTCATTAATTGTCCAATTCGTTCAATTGAATTAAATATATTGAGATATAATGAAAAATGGATTACTGTGTCTTTGTGGCCTGAAATAAAAATATTTGGTTAGGAAAGAGAGAGAATGTAAATGACTGAAGTCAACCATTGGTCCAGCCATGTGGAACGGAAAATATTATTTCAAGTTTTTGAGGACCTGAGCACCCTTCTTAAGGAAAGAATGTGTGAACTGCGTGCTGACCGGACACAAATTATATATATATATATATATATATATATATTTTATATATATCTGTATGTGTGTGTGAGTGAGTGCGTGCGTGCGTCGCAGATGTTATACGCGGCAGCGAGAAAATATTATCCCTAAAACCAAAAGTAGTATCGTCGTATTATTGTTGTTAACATCAGTACATTTTAAAATAAAAAGTTCCCGAGTTTTAACGGACTTGAGGGTTATTTAATTAATGTATGTATACAGAAGCTATAACTGGTGACTCCCGACTTCAAGATATAGATTAAACAGGCAGTTTATCACAAATAAACATGTCTTACGATGAAAATCTTCTTCCGATTCATGCAACTGATTCTGGTAGTCTGACTTCAACCCTCAACGCAGTGGAATCCGTCAAGGTTCCGCATTTTTGGAGGAATAATCCTGCCAAGTCGAAGCTGCTTTCAATCTACGCAGAGTAACGTCTGATGTAAACAAAATTTATTTACGTATTAGTCAACCTTGATGAAATCACACTGGAATCGGTTGGTGATTTGATTCAACATCCGCCTAGTGAAAACATGTATGATGCATTAAAATGTAGAATAATTGATACTTATGGAGAATCGGACGAGAAGCTTCTTCGACGGCTTTTGAGAGGTCAGGCAGCTACAGAGGACAGGCCGTCTCTCATTCTCCATAGGATGCGAGCCTTAGCCGCTGGACAATGTAGCGAGCAAGTGTTACGAACTTTGTTCTTTGAACATCTGCCCGATCGTATTCATAGCGTTTTGGTCATCAATCAGTCGAAGGATCTAGATACCCTTGCTAGTATAGCGGATCGTGTATATGAGCTAATTCAACCGCAAATAGATTTTATTTCCCAGGCGCAAACAAATTTATGTGTTACATCGTCACGAGCCGCATTACCGCCTCTCAAATCTCAGTCAGAGAAACTGTATAACACTTTAGCGACAGAAGTGCGTGAACTTCGACACGCAGTTGTTACCTTGACTCAAAAGTTACAATTACAATCAGGGAATCGAAAGCGATCAAGATCCCGTGATTACCATAAACGCCCTCAGTCTCCACCCAAATCAGTTGACGAATCTATTTCTCGTGCTTACTGCTGGTATCATGTTAAAATGGTCAGGCAGCACTAAAATGCATACCAGCTTGCACATGGAATAAGGTGTAAAACTGGAAGCATCGGCTTCAGTACAAGCGGTAGGAGACGATGATTCCGTAAAAAACCGCTTAACCATCCACGATGTAGTGAATGATTGAAATTTTCTTGTAGATACTGGCGCTGATATATCTGTTATCTGTACTCCGCGTCGCATGTTCTCATAGAGCGCAGGACGCCGACTTGTTTCTCTATGCCGCTAACGGAGCTATCATAAAGACTTATGGACATCAACTGTTATGTCTCAATCTTGGACTGCAGCGACCTCTGTCTTGGCGTTTCGTAATAGCGGATGTTTATGCTCGTCGATATTCGAGAACGAAAAATAATTGATAAATTATCATTAATATCTGTCCCTGCTCGTTTGTCATTATTTCTGGAGATTTCATAAGTACCTTGGCTGCAGATGGTAACCCGTATACACAATTACTGCGTCAATTTCCAGAACTGACAGCAATGCATGCCGAACGTAAGGTAATGCAACAGTTAGTGCGTCACCACATTCCTACAACAGGCCCACCGGTTTTTCAAAGAGCTCGACGTTTACCACCTGATAAACTACGCGACGTTAAAGCTGAATTTCATCACATGATAAACCAGGGAATATGACGACCGTCGCCCAGTCCTTGGGCTAGTCCGTTGGACATGGTGTTAAAGAAAGACGGTACGTGGCGTGTATGTGGCGATTATCGCAGGCTCAATGCTGTATCAAAGCCGGATAAATACCCAATCCCGCACATCATTTTTTAGCTTTCGATGCTTGTAAACAACTTATTTGCGAGGCAACTTTGTTACACCATCCGATTTCTCATGCACCTTTGTCGTTGCATACCGACGCCTCCGACTATGCTATGGACGCGGTATTGCAACATTACGAAGGATGCTGGCAACCGCTCGGATTTTTTAGAAATAAATTCACAACAGCTCAATGTAAATCTGCTTATGATCGGGAACTTCAAGCAGTCTACTCAGGAATCAAACATTTTCGTGATTTCATTGAGGGTCAGGACGTAATTATGAGTGACCATTTCACCAAAAAGAAGGGCAGATGTCACCCCGGCGCATTCGACAATTAGAGTTTATAAGTCAATTTACCACGAAGATAGTGCATATTTCTATTTAAGACAATGTCGTTGCAGACACTTCGTCATGCGTCGAGAGCATACAACTTGCGTTAGTTCCGAAGAGATTGTGGAAGCCAAAACGTACGACGCAGAATTGAATGATTTGCGAAGAGGACAAACATCTTTATTGCTAAAACCCTTACTTTTAGGAGACTCAGACCGTGAAGTATGGTGCGATACTTCTACGGGCAGTATACGCCCTTTCGTTTCTCAAATATTGCGCAAGAGAATATTTCATTCCGTACACCAACTTGCACATTCCAGTGGCCGCATAATGAAACTTATAATTCAACGTAAGTACGTTTGGCCTAAAATGATGCACGATATCGCCAGTTGGGCTCGAACGTGTCTGACATGTCAAAATAACAAAGTTACGCGATATACAAGATCGCCTCCTGGTACTTTTCCTGTACCAGACGAACGTTTCTCACATGTACATCTAGATATCATTGGACCGTTTTCTCCAGTTAAAAATTTTCGCTACTTACTCACAATAATTGATCGTTTTACGCGTTGGCCTGATATCACAGCTGAATCTTTTGCCGATGCATTTTTTTTCTGGCTGGGTGTCTAGATTTGGAGCACCTGTGTTTGTTACTACAGATCAAGGAACACAATTCGAATCCGTCATATTTAACGCCCTGTCCAACTTAGTGGGTTGTCACCTTATCCTCCAGAACGTTGGCATCGAACATTAAAGGCAGCTCTGATGTGTCACGCGCCGGAACATGCACTTCCAGTGGGTTTACGCATGGCTCTGAAGGAAGATTTGAACTGCTGTCCAGCGGAATTATTGTATGGTACTACACTGCGTCTACCAGGTGAATATTTGACTGAAAATCATCTTCAATATGAAACTTCAGTTTTCGTCAGTAAATTGCGAGAATTTATGCGAACAATGAAATCTGTGCCTACATCATGTCATGGTAATAAGCGTTGTTTCGTTCATCCTGATCTTGCCCATGCAAAATTCGTGTTCGTCAGAGAAGATAAGATCCGGCGCGCATTGGATTCTCCCTATTCTGGTCATTTTCCGATAATTCCTTGCATTTCGAATCACGATTTCCTCGTGGATATTAAAGGAAGACACACCACGGTGCATGTGAACAGACTGGAGCCGGCATTTTCAGAGACTGAGTTACACTGTGCAAACTGGGCTGACGAGTATCTGACGCTCCTCAATCTATTTTGTCACGCAACACCAGTCAGAGTCATCGCAAGCGTGTCCGTTTTCTTTTACCGAGTTGATATTTTTTCATTGTTTTATTATATTTCAGGTCGGTTGCTGTTTTGACGTTATTACTGGGCGGGGAGTGATGTAGCGGAATTACAATCATGTTGGCAACAATTGAGATAACGCGTCGCAGATGTTATACGCGGCAGCGAGAAAATATCGCTAAAACAGAAAGTAGTGTCGTCGTTTTATTATTGTTGTTAAGATCATTACATTTTAAAATAAAAAGTTCCTGAGTTGAGATTTATATAGTACATAGTACAGAAGCTATATATATATATATATATATATATATATATATCAACAATGAAAGAAACGAGCTCACTTTGCTTTGTCGAAAAGTCAAAAATGGCGTATGCGCGCTAAAACTCGGGACTAGGAGTCAGTTCGCGGAAAAACATCGTGAGGAGCAGAACAAGTACTAAAACTGTTAGTTGGTGGCGGGACATTTCAGAGGACGGAACAAATATTACTACAGCAGAGACTAGCCGTCGTTAATGTATTATTAAACAAAGTTGTGAATTTAAGACAAATTAAAAACATTCACGGAAGTATTACCTCGTAAATATCGCCAGCCGTAATAGTAAATTTGCAGTTTAAGTCCAAAGCGGTAAAAGACTAACAAATCTACGAATCATAGGATTCGTATAAGTCAAGCAGACATCAGATAGCTGACATTCAGGAGGATCATCCGAGTTCCTGTGAGCCTATTAATTTTGGCTTTAATAGTGTAAAATCTGTGAGTCGACATTTTAGAATCAGTGTAAAAGTTTGCCATAGTGTACTTCCGAAACCAAAAATAATGTTTTACCAGCTGGACAGATGTAAGTAACAAAACCAAAACTAATGATTAATTGTAAACGCAATTAAAGGATAGAGTCAGATTTCATTCTCTTTTAATTGTCAATCAGAGTTAATTTCTTTATTTTTAATTTCTTTCTATCGGCATATTGTTTAGGTAAATGTGAACTGTTGGTTAATAAGATTTTAAAATCAATTTGTTGTGTCCATTATTAAACCCAGTCAAGGCCCTGAGAGAATGAGATCTCAAATTTTGTGTTTGTAATCACCTTTTGTTGCCACAAAATAAATACATATTATGTTTGTTAATTTTGATGATTATTTCTTTTAATTAATGCCTTCCATTTAATTATTACCTAAATGGCGCTTCACATGAGGTAAATTCATTGAATTAATTAAAGCTCAATTTTTGTTTATTACAATACACACACACACACACACTGTAAGGCCCCATGTCTTAAATGGCCATGTAAGCACTAGTTCAGTATGATGTTGTAGTATTAGGATTTCTATATTTCAACACTGTTCTGGGATTCCCTGAACTCACTGGCATGTTCCTTGTTTTGTTGTGTCACAGTTAATTTATTATCAGTTAACTCATTATTGTTTGTATATATATATATATATATATATATATATATATATATATATATAAACATCAATTTTTAGTTTTTACAATGGTTGACAGTAATGTAGAAGAAAGTAAAGCAACAAGAAAAAACATTTACCTAGAAACTAAACTACTTGTGCTCAGATGATTAGATTCAGGTGAACGGTAATCTGATATCGGCAGTGCATTACATTTTTCAACTTCAATGTAGACTATTTTAAAAATTAAAGAATTACCCGTTCCAGAAGCAACGTGATTGAGGAAATGTAAAAACAACTTTCCACTTTGATTGACAATGTATTTGAACATAATATGCCTTTAAGTCAAGGAATCATAATGGAAAAGGCGAAAACAATTTTAACCATATTCAGAATGGAAATGGTGGCAGGAGTGAAAATTTTGTAGCTAGTGGAGGGTAGTTCCATCGATTTACAATGGAAACAATCATCATAAAATACAGATTACTGGAGAAGCCGTAAGTGATGATACAAAAGCAGTGGATGCATTTTCAGCGACATTAATAGCAAACATGGAGGTAGCAAATTATCCTCCTTAATTAGTTTTCAATGTCGATGAAACTGGCGTTTTATGAATAGAATGCCAAAAATACATATTTACCCTGTGAATAAAATACAGCTACAGGAAACTCTACTGGGTGGTATCAGTAGTGGAAACTTTAAATTAAAACTGCTATGTGTTTATCATTCAAAAACCCCAAGAGGAATAACGGAGATTTGAAAATCATATTTACCAGTAATTTGGGAGACCAATAAAAATTCTTGGATAATTTTTCAAAATTTGTTTACCAAACATTTTTGTCCATCTTTTAAACTATACTGTGAATTTACAAAACTGGAACTAAAAGCCTTACTTTTAATTGAAAAAGTTTAAGGCATGCATTTATCTGACTTAAAATCCTATAATGCAATTCAACATGTATTCGAGTAGAAGTGGTTTACCTGCTGCCAAATACGACTTCATTAATCCAACCAATGGAACAAGGCCCACTATCAAAGTTTAAAGCTTATCATCTGCGGTGGACATTCTGGCATCTGATAGATAAAACAATAAACAATTCATTTGAGAGTATTAGAAACACAACAATAACATGGATGCTGTAGACAACATCAACTTATCCTGGAATGAGGTGGCCAAGAAATGTTTGTAAGGAATTTGGAAGAATGTCTCCCAGAGCTAAGCAACGGTACTAACACAATAGACTCAATTGTTGATGTCAATGAAATGGTAAAGCTAGGTAATAAAACATGGTTGAATAATATAAATGTGCAGGAAATTGAAAAATTATAGTAATGATGATCTTTTAGAATTAGTCAAACAACAAGTGCACAAAGATGTTGAAATTAGCATTTCTGAAGGTGAGGAAAAGAAAGCAACTTTCAACCGATTTTATCAGAAAAAGTTTGGCCACTATAACCAAAATTGTGGGCCAGTTTATACAAAATGATCTAAATTTTTATGGAAGTTCAAAGGCGAGACGAGGTGTAATTGATGTGAAACTTTTTTTCTGCAGACGAATGGAAACGCTGGATCTCTCTACCTGAGGTTTATGACTTGACATCCCCAACAGAAGAATTCTGTCAGAGTTCTGAGGAAGACATTCAGAAGGTTGATGTTCCCAAAGTAACCAATAGAACATCAAAACTTGAAATTTCACCTGACAGACAGAAATCATACACTCTCGTCCGACCCAGCAAGTATCTTCTGGATTATGTAAGGAAACGGGCATATGGGTTCTGCATACCAAATTTTCCTAAAGGGCATAGATCATACACTTTGCTTGAACCAAGCAAATTTTTGCTGGATTATGTTAAAACTAAGGGATATGTGGGACCAGTTGAAGAAAATACATCTGAAAGTACCAGTAAGTCTGCAATAAAAATTATATTATAAAGCTTCCATCTTGTATAAATTTTTGTGTAACTGAAATGTTATGTTAGTAAGATTAAATTAATTGAATCTATTAATATTTTAATAATGCTTGCAAATACGGTAGATTAATTGAAAGTTTCCACAGCAGATCTTTTTAATTATTTTAATCATTAAATGGCTTGGATTAAGTAAAAGGTGTATACACTGATTTTAAAAATGGAGATGAAGTTCTTTCATGAAGAACTGCGGATTGTGCTATAAATGCTATTTATTGAATGTGTAATTCTAAGTTTATTTATGATAATGTAAAATTAAAATTGTGGTGAAGGGTAATGCTTTAATGTCATTATTCAGTTAAGACATTTTTAATTTAGAACATATTCTCCACTTTTAATCACTTTAGTGGCCATTTGCAACACTGTTTCTTTACATTATATCTTGTAATTATTTTGCACCTTCAATTCATTTTCTCTCACTGCTGTGAATTGTTAATCATTACTCAATTATTATTACCTTTTGTGTGTGATATTTTCACTGTTAAATATAGGTATGCCATTTTCTGAAAGACAGAGGCTTATGTACAGTTCACACCCAACAACATCAATTATATGTGAAAAATGTAAAGAAGAAATTTGTTTGTGTGGTGAAGTGTTGCCAGTATCTCAAACCAAAGTAGGTATCCATTTTAGAATAAAACGTTTTAGGGTACTTTTCATAACAACCTTTGCAATTCATCAAATCAGTATTAATTAAGCATATGCTTTTTATGTATTGTGCATGAAAATCATTCACGGATATATTATTGCTAGACACTTTAAAATTTGTGTTCTAATAAACTCATTGACTTTCATTAAATGTCTAAACTGTGATATTTTTCCATGATATATTTGTTCTTGTTTTCTGAATCTGCACTTCTCTCCTCTTGATTATATCAAGAATCGAAGTAGCCTTTATTGTATGCACTTACCAATTTTAATGTTTCCACATTACTTATATTATAGTTAATTTTTGATGATTTTTTTTAAAAAATTGTCAATAGTATTAATCTTTTTATAGTTGTTTTAGATTATGTTATTGTATAACTGACAAAAAAATATATGAAATTTTAAGCCTTCGGTAATCTTATGCTGTTCATATATTGTTATTTGTACTCTGAATTAAATTTTTTGATGTTTTATATTTGTGAAAATATCACTATATATATTTTTTGACAATTAATTGGAACTAAATGCTGTGTTTAATTGTTTTAAGAATGATTTAAGCCTTGTTTTTGTTATAGGAATTAGAAAATAGAGCAGCCACAAAAATAAATGCTGCAGCACGAGGCTATTTAGTCCGAAGACTTATGAAGACAAAGTGTGTCCAACAATGTGTTGATACTATTAGGTATACATTACAGTGTCACCTTGTTCTTTCCAACAAGCCAAAAGAAGACTCTGATGAAAGCGACGTAGAGACTCATCTTCGTATTATTCGACAGGCATGTCAATTATTCTATCTTTATTATTAATAAATTATTTTTAAAAGCAATAATTTAATAATTGCACATTCTTGATTTTATGTAGAATTTGTTAAAGTTGAGCCCTAATTATCCTATTTACATTGAAATGTAGTATCCACCCTTCAAAACATTTCTGTTAAGAGTATTGCTGGTCAGGTTTTTCTTTGTCTAAGAGGTAGATTAGTCAGATATTTTAAACAGTAAAACAGCTCTGTTATTCTTGAGGGATAAAATTAGAAATCAGTGCTCACACACAAGTTCAATCACTCCTTAAAGAAATAAACCTACCAAATTCAGTCCAAATAGATGGCTGTCGAGACCTTTGTATCTTACCAAGATTCACAACATCTTGTGGAAACCAAATGCTAGGTAATTGTCATATAATAGCAAAATTTAACATAAATCAGTGGTAATTCTCTCTTAGTGAAGTGTCAAGAGCATTTTCGTGGCATTCTACTTTCAGAATGTCAGTGTACTACCACATATTGCACTATCATTTTCCCTGTGATAAGGTAGTGTGATGGTTTATTACCTTCTCTTACCCACATATTTTATATACCATAATGCAGTGTGACAAAATCTGTTAAATAGCACTAAAAATGCAGTATCAGTTACATTGTTGTGTAGAGTGCTACATTTTTCAAAGTTCATTCTTATTGATTCATTTTGATGTGTTGAACAGTTTTATCATGTTTGTGTATATGTTTTAATTAGGTTACCTTTAAAATGATACCAAATTTTCACTGAATTTTATATTCAATTATATTTTATTGTTTTGTTTCAGTTGCTTAGTTCTTGTGATGAGTTCTATGAAACTTTTTTTGGCATTACCAAGAGTGAACAACTCAAAATCATTGCTTCTGACAGGTTATTGCAGTTGAATTAAATATATATGGTGAAATTGTCCTTGTTTGTGTAAAGAGATTTTATGGTGAATGTAAATACATTAATTCTTGATACGTAAGATTGTAAAATGTTTTTTCCAATAAAGATTGACTTAAAACATATTGTTGCCATAAATTATATAAACCTCAGTCAGAATAGAAAAGTGCACCCTTGTACGCTGTAACGTGTGAGCTTCAATTAATTGTTTTTTTTTATCAGAGTAAATTTAATTTTATTTTAACTTTATCCATTGGATAAATTTTGTAAAAGTCCTTAGGGAATTGTTTTTGACTTCTGGCGGTGCAATAAAGGTGAAGTGAAGAACACCTGGTACTATTGTCCGGGGATTTTGGGAAAAATCCACAATTCTTGGGTACGTTGAAATACAGCCTGCTGTCTCGCTCAATAAAACCCCTGTCAGACAATAATGCTGGAAAAGGGGGAGCATTGATTGGTGAACAACATCACATGGGCTAGACAACCAATCAGTGGAAAATAGAGGAAGAGCAACAAAAACAGAAGGGTTGTAAAAGAAGATTTGGTCCAAGGAGAGTGGTTGGAGAAGTGAACCAGTGAAAAAGGAAGAAGAAGAGAACCTCGTAGCGTACACTACATGAGCAGCAAGTTACGAGGAATCCATCAGGCAACCAGCAACAAAGTCATCGCCAGAATTCCTGGCAAGGAAAGTTTGCTCTACTTGACACTGCAGGAATTAAGTAGGTAGATCATTCTCTGCTACGTGCCAAACATGAATTACCACCCTGAAATGGTAGATTGTATTTGCCATGTTCTTGTTCAAAGGCTGAGCATACATAATTGCATAATGTATGTTTTATTCAAATTCATTTGTGAATAAAAAAGTTGAAATGAACAATTTATTCACTGGTGTCCATACCACTCTAATTAATTTGAAAAATTGTTGTGAACTAAAATAAAATAAATACACATCTCTCACCCACCCTGTCATTGAAATCAGTAATGTATGATGTTACATTATTTTATCTGAATAGATGTTATAAGCTTGTTTATTGAGTCTTGACTTCTTATATGCAGAATGTTATATATTTCCCAAAGCCACAACTCCAACAAGTTAGAACAGTGCTCCACGTGGACCATTCTTAAAGTCCTAATCCCTGATGCCTCAGATACTGATCTCTATAAATGAGAACTGTCCTAACAATCTACAATACTACTGAGGAACTGCCAGGAAGACAATTGATCTGGAATGGAAGTTACTTTTTCTTTGCTTCCCCCACCCACTTTCTACATTTATGTTTGTAAACAATGTTGTTTTTATTTGGAATAAAAAATTTTACAGTTCAACCATCCTGTATATTATGTTCCTTCAATAAATACAGGTTTATATTTTTAATTTTGAGGTACTGAAAGTGAAAATCAAACATATTTCTGCAGTAAAAATTATCATCTCTGAAAATATTGCTTAAGTAACTTTAGCACCTATTAATTTAATTTTAAAGTTATAATCCAAATTTACCATATCTCCTGAGAAGTTCCATATTTGGACTTGGTGTCTCTTAACAGCTGACCCATCCATATATATATAGTTTTTAATATCACTCCTTTATAAATATATTAAACTTACTTTAACCTTAACATGATAAAATTTGCCATGAACTGCAAATTTTGATTTTTAGCAAAAACATGTAACAATCTAAAATTTTTGTAAAATTGTAGAAAAAAGTTTCCATTCATATAAGTATCTTTTATTTTTATATTCATGCCCATGTGAAGTCTGAGTATTGACTAAAAATGTGATAATTATACCATTGCTTGAAGCACTTTTTTTTGTAATAATGTGCTGATTGTTATATAATAAACTGGGATGTTTTTATACTAAATGAAAATTGTAAGATTTTTGTTAACATAAATATCATTTCTGTAATAAAAAGGTCAATTAGGAATAATCGGAAAGAGGTGCATGGTGCATGGAGTACCGGAATAATAATTAAATTGGAGTCAATATTGTATTCCATGACTTTTCAAAATTATCACATCATCTTTTGCTTTGTACAAACTTTGATTTGCTTCCTTCTACACAGTTTATTGTCTTTGTCTTTGCTCAATTCCTATCTTTGTATTCTCTTTATCTCTTGGACTTCTTAATTTTAAAACAGAACAGAATACCAAAAATATCTTGGCACACCATTGTCAACAAACCGTTTTACTATATCACAACAGTAACTTGAACATTGTGTTTCCATTTTTATCATTAATAACTTGAATATTTCATCAATATGTATTACCTGTGCTTTTAGTTCATAATGCAAGGTCTAGCTTGCTATCCACAGTTCAACATTTATTTTAGAGGTTTTCTCAAGTCATCATTCACATGCTAAGTGAAGAGAAGTTAGTTGTTTTCAGTCTTTTCCTTGTCAACTTGTACACCAGCTTGCTGTGCTGCTAGACGTTTGAGATCCGCTGGTATAAATATAGTTATTATACAGCCAAAGAATATAATGGAACACATGAACACATTTGCCCAGGTGTCTCCTATAGCATCTATTAGTGGGCCATATACCATTGTCATTAACATACTTATGCCTTGTGTCGCACACATTAGAAGTCCTGTGGATTGGTTCTCAGACTCAGGGTATGTGACCTCCGAAACAAATTCATATCCCACAGGAACATATCCATTGAGAGTGAGACTAAAACAAGGAAAAGAATAAATGAATTAGTTGGAACTGCAAATTATGGAAAATGCAAACATATACTTACCCGACAATGAGGGCTACAACATAAACTGGGATTTCTTGCTTTGTTTTTATTACAAAAGAAAATCCTAATATGCTGAGGAATGTCAGTACATACAAAACAACAGCTGTCTCCCTAAAAATTAAAAAAATGCCTATTAATTCACAATAATACATCACCTGATGAAACACTTAATTAGTCAGGTTCAGTATTGCCAGACAGCCAAATGACAGAATCACGTCCTAAATTTAATGCATTCAGCCTTGATAATTCTTTTTCTAATAGATTGAAAGTGTATAAAGCAGGGAAATTACAATTATGTGAAATATGTAAAAGTACAAATTGTTAAGATAATTATTACTCAGTGTATTGTCAAACCCAGGAATAAGTCAATTTCTCTGTGTTAAAATATCTTTCCAAGTGTTGGTAAATTAATTGAAAATTACTTGTTGCATCTGGTGTTTGTGTAGCATGGTGTGGTATGTTATATGTACAGCATCCAATCATGAAACCTGGCCATACTTCTCTGCTGGATTGTATATATTTTTATTATTGCTACTTTATAAAATACTAGCTGATTTTCAAGTGTTGCCTAGGCATTTATTTGTCCCATTATTATATTAGACCAGAATAGGAAATAATTCAATACTAATCTCTTGGTCTTTTGAAATAATGTGTAATTAACCCCTTCTCACCTTGCCACATATTGATTGTAGCTGAATACGTGACTTAACCAACATGAATACTCATTTAATTAATTTATGAATTATTTTTAAATGTCACTCCTTACCATCCCTACCCCCTTGTTGTTTCTTCCTAGATTGTAAGACATGTGTAACAAGTTTGGTTAAAATTACTCCATGTGCTGAAGAGTGTATGCAAAACATAAAAACACACATACATCCATTTATATTTAAACAAGTTACCTCAATTTAATAGTTTGTGTCGCCAGCTTAGGTAGCAATGTACATGTTAAATTTTCGAGGGCTTAAGCTGTCTTACTCAAGAATGCATTGTGCAACCAGTGAGCAAAATGTGCAGTTCTGTTCTCTCCTGAGGAAGAGGGCATATAGGTACTTGAAAATTTGACACGTTCATTGCTACCTATCCTGGTGACACCAATTAGCAATTTAAATATTAACTATATACACAGTAATTCACTTTCATCCAACTTCAGTAGAACTGTAAATGAAAAAGAGGAGTGGCTAATAATGCTAATTAAATAACTAATGGGATGAAAGTATCATGCAAATAGTAAAGAGAGCTGTATTTGATAGCAAGGGATAGTCCTAATCACTATATGAACAGCTATAAAAGATACTGAGCAAAGTAATAAAAACTGCAAAAGGTATAAATATATCAGAAAGAGACTTGAACCAGTTGTTAAACCGGCACACTACTGCTCGATTGCAGCCTTTGCTTTGGTGGTGTTCACCCCTAGTGACACCCTTCAGATAGAGAGAGAGACTCAAAATCAGAGACGCACACTCTGTGCCCTCTCCTTGTTAGTCAATGATGACATAAAATTACATGACTTACTTGTATTTGTGAGTTTTGTCTAAGATGACTCCACACACTACAGCACTAATTAGCCCTCCAATAACAATGATCATTCCAATTCTGCCAGCAAATTCTTCACCATTCTGGAATTTTATGTAATAAATAATTTTGTTATTAAATATAATATCATTTAACATGATTATTAATTTGGGTAGTTACAACTAGTATAATGGTTGATTGAAAGATATAAATCAACTATTAATACATCAGTATTGCAAATGCAATATTTTAGTTAAAAAAATTGAACTATGAATTGACAAAGCAATTAGGAAGATTTCTGATTGTTATGATTTTTATGAAAGTTATTAGTATTCCTTCAGATTGTCCTGTGATCATTTCCACAATATGTCTGAGAATGAATTTATTTATTCATTAACTAAATTTGTAAGAATTCAGGGGCAGTCCCTGATTTGTAACTTTACAGGAATAGAATTTATTTCTTATTTGAATTCCCTGAATATCCAAGTATTAATATATTCCTGCAGTTATATAAAATATTTTGACATCCTTAATGTCCTGTTTGAGATACTTAATAAAACTATTTTAAGTTACATTTGAATAAACTTTTCACCATTATTTATACATTCATAAAATCAGCAGATTTAAAGTACTGTATATGGCTAAAAAAGAAACACAAACGACCTCATTAAATAGTGGTCAGTGCAACAAGTCTGCAAAATTACATTTTAAAGAATTAAAAGTACAACTAAAAGAAATTATATTAGTAAAATAAACAAATAAAAATTTGAATAATTCAAGTTATGGAATAAATCTAAATAAAATTTACTGGGACCTTTTGCTTGTATAATAGAGTAAACTTAGGTAGTATATTTAATGACAAATTAAATACATTATTAATATTGTTAATAAAAAATTCTTGTTCAAGTCTAGTAAGCAAACATATATGCCATCATCTTGGCCAAATTTTATTAACTATTGATAATTTTTATTCTGGATTATCCATATTATATCACAAATTTTGGAAAGTGGTAACTATGTTCGATTATTAATCCTCAATACAGTAACTCTTGACAGTTAAATATAATATATTATTAATCTGGCCACAATTCCTGCAGAAAAACAGTAGAAATAGATAATACAGAAATTTTAAATTTATTGTCAATAAAATTATGACTTGACAATGAGAAAATGAATTACCTCAAAATATATAAGGATGAGTCTATTCAGAAGAGTGGAAATTGCATTGAAAAGACCAACACTAATGCCATAAGAAATCGTCAACATTATGAATGGTTTGTTTCGTAAAAGCCGTTTCATAGGTTTCACAAACTCAAAAGGCTGCATCTGTCGCTCTAACATTTCCATACTTGGAGGCAGTGGTGGTTTTTCCTGGAAAACTAAAAGAAAAAAATAGTTATGATTTATATTTTCATAATGGTCTTCAAGTAAAATAATTTTGATTTGGTATTTGAAATTGTCCGCAAATACTGATCAAGAAAAAAATTGAATATGATTATAATAATAAAAACATTTATAGTATTATAACAAAAGGTACATGAAGCATTTATGAGTTGAATATTGGACTATATTTTCAAATATAGACAAATCCCTTCATGGATATCTCAAATATATAGCAAAGAGTAACTTTTCATGCTCAACTATTTGACAAGGTTTAAAAGAAAATCTAATAGTTTAAAGATTGTCTTCAGTTATTTTATTCATTTGCTGCACAATGGATAATCTGATTATTCATAATTCATTCTTTTAATAATAATTAACTAGAGCCAATAACATCTCCCCAATGAACTATAATAGTAACTGGGACTTTAAGGAAAAGTCTAAAGACTGTGCAGAAGTTTAATAATTGAAACACTTGTAATCAGTGATGCCCATTACAAAATCTCAATTAACATGGACTATATCAGAAAATACAAGTTGAATGACTGTGCCTTTGTGAAACAAAATATATCTGACTCAGAATCAGGCAATGTCTCGGGCCACACTTAGAACTGGTAGAATCAAGATGGAAACTGAGAAGAATAAGTGAAAAACAGGCCAAACAGATAACACACATATAGACGGAAACAAATTTGTGTGAATGAACATTTCACAAAATAAGAGAGGACAAAACAATCACAAATTTACTAATATAACAAACTGAGAATTTAAAATTTCACTATATTTATTCAACATTATTAAAAATAAATATAATAATCCCAAAAAGAACCAGTGCCTCTCTCCCATTGGACCACAATGGTTTCTTTCTTATGTATTATTACAGATGTTCTTCTTTCATTACCAGACCATAAGTGATGCTTTTCAATCAACTTTCAAATTCACTAGTGAACCAATCACCCACAAATCACGTGATTACAGACATTATAAGAACCAGGTAAGTGACCATACTTAGATTTTAATACCAATAAAAATCTAGCATCAAATCTGATTTCCTTCCCCATGAGAGGTCATTACCCTGGGTTTATGACATTATGAATTCCTTGAAATATGCTTTATTCTGTAAAGTTAATACTTCTACTTTAGTTATGTATGTGTGTATTTATTATGCATTTGTATAAAGTCCACACGTTTCATAATGGGGAGGATTAAATTAGAACATCCATTCTGCTCATCCTGATTTGGATTTTCCCTGACTTCTTAACATCATTCAGCCAAATGCTGAATTGAAGTCCTAAAATAAGGCAATGATCCTTTGTCAGTTAATTAAAACATGGCCAAGAAAATTGAGGATATGATTGATTGTAATCATGTGCTTCCCCAAGCCCAGATTGTGTCATGTAAATTGACAGTATGGCAATTGTCCTCCGAGATTTATAGTTAGAGCACAGACGACTTAGTTGAGGATCCTGTTTCCATAAAAGTTATGTAAAGCATCATGAGTGGAAATTTGAGAATTTTTGGATCTGATAGCTATGACTTCCAGGATGCTAGAGAGAAGTGAACATCAACTACTGCTCATGGCTTCAATGACATGATTGATGGAATTTACCAATGGTTGTATAGTTAAAATAAGAACTAATTATCAAGTTTTTAAATGAAATTATATACTGAACTGTCTTGAGGATGATGACAATTAATTCGTGGAAGAGTAAAGTTAGTGCTTTCGCCAAATATAAAAGAATGAGATGAGTGAAATGGTAAAGTAAGAGCCAAAACTGCAAACAGTATCTTTCAATAAAACTGAGAGATGTTATAATTTTTTTATATTACTTGGGAGTGGTGGGGGAAGGGGAAGATAGGTGTAGGGGGTATATTTATGAGTATTACGTTAAAAACATGAAGATTATTTACTGTTGTCCAGTATTTTTGTGCTTTAATGTATTAAATACTTATTTTTATTAATGGCTCCCCCCACTCCCTATCAATTTTTCTAACTGGAGTACAATTTCATCTTATGGCTTTTGTAGCCTACTTTTTTTTCTATTTTCCATTCATCTCTTACTACATAGTGATATATTTATTTTAAAATGAGTTTTCCTTCGATTTAACTGACATAGATACTCCAATTAATTTTTGATTGTTTGATAATATTTTATTAAAGTTTCTGAGATAAATTGAGATTCCTCCATCTTCGCACTACCTTCATTTCTTGATTTCAAAAATAAAATTTTATTTTCTTTCCGTCAACCAGGTTACATTTGTCGATTGAGTATTCCTCTGGGTCGGATATTAAAGACACGACGCTTCCGTAATTGAGAAGTCTTTCTGCAGTCGATGTACCCTGACAGCCTATATTCCGCCACATATTGCCTGGTTTCTCCAAAACATTTAGCCTTTTCCAGTTAATCAAAATTGGTGGAAAAAACCTTAGGATAACACTCTGACTTCGTCTTACTTTAAGTACGTTACTTCACCCTCTTATTATGCATTTGCTTTTAGTAAACTCTCGTGTCTTTCATATAGATAAGAAAGGTTTTTTGAGTGCCAAATGAAAGCCACTCAATGACTTACACAAAAGGATGAAAATCATTGTTACACTGCATAAACCTGCCATGAAGTAGGACATGATTCGCAAATCTGTTTCAATATCTTCTATTTTGTCGTGGTTTCTGACAATCATAGGTGTGAAGACGAATCCAGATGCAACACCAACCTGAGTAGAGAAAGAAAATACATTATATACCTGGTTGACTTTCACGCTGTTATTTGATCTGAGAATGATTATTCTGGCAATTTATTAATTAAATCATTTTGGGGAAATTCAGATAATTTATATTTCAAGAATAGATTTGAAACAAGACGAATAAAATATTGTACTGCAATATAAAATGTATTTCTCTAATGGTAGTGACTATAATAAATATTCCTTTTTTGTGACCTCGCGAAGTTTTTTTTAAGGTAATGAGAGTTTGGCAATATAAATTCCCTATGAGCTCCCGTGTTACTTCAGGTTTGTCTGCCTACCAATAAATTATTTCTAATTACATATTGGACAATCCATCTTCTTCACTCTCCTTATTACGAAAATTATTAAAACGTAAACATAGATTGTTTTCGTTACTTGACTTCATCAGGAAACACATTTTGTATGTTTATATGTCAACAAATTTCAATCAAATTGAACTCAGAAATTCCTAGTATGCAGTGTTACATATCGCAGGTTGCAGCACCATTCACTCATTCCATTATAATTGTTTGATAAGCACTACATTTAAAATTTGTCTTCATCTGACAGGAGGCTGCGAATTCGTGTTTCGTTTTTAATTTTTTACATCAAACATTTATTTAACGTTTTCGAACTGGCATATACGTAGAACTAAACGGAAAAATGAGGAATAAATTGGTAAAAGACTTCACGCAAGTTACACATGTGTAGTCATCATCAGAAAGTAAGGGTCAAGTAATTTATTCAATCTCGTTGAAATATTTAGGGATTTTAAAAGACGAACACGACCGAAGAACACCGGAAACAGCTGTTTGTTATTATCTACTCAGATAATATCCAGATAATTTGAAAAACTTGTTGATAGATTTTCCTGTTTTCCCGAAATTTTTGTAGCATTTTTTCAAAAGTTCTAATTACTATACATTCTGGAGTTCCAGAGCTATGTCATTAGTTTTTCCAAGAAGAGCGACTTGTGGCGTAATAAGTTTTACAGCTTTGAGTAGTGAGATGGTTTTGCATACCGACGAATCCTTCTTAGAAAAATACGAGTTGTTCATATAATATAAAGCACGAGGAACTAAAGTACAAAGAATATGTATCCTTTTAATAACGTTAAATGCTTGATAATTACAGAATATTTGGCGTTAGTGAATATTGATACTGTTAAACACACAAAATACCCAGAAGCTAATACGCACAATTATCGTTTGCAACTGCCTTCAACTCTGTACATTTTACACTATCTGTTTGAGAAACTTAAACACAAAATCAATTGGAACTTTAATATGACTGAATTTTTATTTTTACAGGCACAAAAATAAGAGTTACCTTGTTTCTCTTAAGATAATGTATCAGGTCTACTTTTTTGGACAAGTGGAGGTTATGTAGAACTACCGCTCAAAAGTTATTATTTTTTTGTTTACATTCCTGGTCCATGTACTTCAAATATAATTCTTTCGTTCAATTCGTTTCTACAACAACACTGTTTTCCCCGTTTATTAGTACAAAATTTGTAACCGTAATATTGCTATCAACTGAGTTCTGAAAGTATTTCCTCTGATCTTGAATTAAAATCATTTACAACTTGGATCAATTCACACTTAATATCCATTATTCATTGAAGTCCTACATTTAGGCAGTAAAGAATGTGATTTTGTAAATTGTAGGTGAGCATGTTCTCAAGTCTATACAATGGATGGCGAAAGCTCGTACATGACGGTGAGTCGACTAGGATAGATCAGATGGAAGATCGAGATTTTCCACCGTGATCTATTAATTCAATTTCAACAGTGCTTTGTTTGAAATTATTTCTTCTGTTCTAGAGTTATAGAATTATAGCAGCAGAGTTGTTGATCATTTCAGTTTTTATATGGAATGAACATATCTAACGTAATACGAGTCAGTTTTTAGCAAAGTGATAACATTTGGATGTGTGGATCTGCATGCGAACTTGACGAGAAGAAGGTTGTTTTGTGAACCATCTCATTTGAACATACTTTCAGGGTTTTCAGAAGTCACAAGAGTACTGTGTTACTTTCGAATACATAAGGAGTCTGAGTAGGTACTTACCTGGTTTCCCAGGACTCCGAGCGAACACGCTGTGGCGACTTGTCTTGATGGGAACCATGTTGAAGCCACGTGGGGCGGAAGACCGAGCATGAACGTCTGAGATAGGGCGATTATCGTTTGTCCTGTGAAAGCCAGCCAAAACAAATCAGGAGAAACCGAAGCCACCTTAAGCCACGCTCCTAGAGTGGTTCCAAGACCACCGACGATCAGAGTCCATCGTAAGCCCTGAAATTAAGGAAGGACATAGACCATCACTACTTACTGACAAATAGTAAATTTTCTTCGTAAAACATATTTTTCTCGGTTTATAAAATTACATATTCTTCAGCAATAATCACATCAATACGTTAATGATTTATATTACAATATTATATTACGTATAATTTTGGGAACGGTTCACGGAAGAACGGATTAGTACTAATTTTCCCGTTGAATTTTCTCGCACAGTGGGTGGAGACATATGAGCTTCCGTTATCCTTATCACTATTAGCAGTCCACTATCGTCTTTCGTAACAAACAATCAAAACATCTGGAACTTGCTTCGAATATGGTTTCGAGCCAGTGGGATCAGGTTAAACGAAGAAAAATCTACATGTTTAGATCTCCCTTAAAAACAAAAATTGCTCAAATTAAGTCATATCTGCAGTGGCCTCTACAGGTTCGGAACGACCAAACTCATTACACAGTAAGAAGTTCCACAGTCACCTCTTACATGGAGTGAAATTGTAGAGAAGATATGGAGGTCAAAGATCGCTGTATTTGTTGAAGAAAAAGTTCTCGGGTTTCCACCCGGGTAAAACAGCGATTGTAACGCGACGTTTCGACGACCAAATGCACTACCGTCATCTTCTTCGCGTAGAAGATTTAGTGCATTTAGTCGTCGAAACGTCGCGTTACAATCGCTGTTTTACCCGGGTGGAAACCCGAGAACTTTTTCTTCAAGATATGGAGGTGTTCATGATGTGATATCTCCGTCACATAGTTTGTGTTCTCCACCAGTTGAAGATTTTGACTGTCCCTGGTCTTCAACTGATAACCTGGCCGCAGCGGGTGCTCCAGACACGGAACTAATGATACCGACTTGATCAACAGCACTGTGAGACACGGTACCGTGCTAACTTGTTCACACTCTCTTTGAAGACAACTGTAGCTATCTGTAATCATAACAAGATGAGGGACAAACTGTACAACTGGCTGCACATGTCGACTATAAAAGATATTATCAACTATTATACAATGTCGAAGACTTATCTGAGCTTAACTTTTGCTGATTTATCTGCTTATGTAGATATTTTATATACAATACGTAAAAATCTGTCATTTTCTTAAGAATAAGTGAACTAGATTTCCATAGTAAGATAACCTCCGAAGTGAAATGCAGTCGAACGGGGGATACGGTTCAACGATTCCGTCTAATCTACTTCAAAGTTGTGTGCAAATAAAATTAATATATCTATTTGGCACCTAGTGTGCATCACAGTGTAAAAAGGTTTGTTCGCTTTATAAACTCCATACAAACTGTTTTACAAGTAACATTGTACACATTGCTAATAAATAAATACTATTTGACAATATAAAATTTCAACTCTTCCATTGGTTATATTTTTTTTTCTGTTCTCTAACAAAGGCAAATGGCAGACCTTCTGTGGTGTAATGGTCAGCTTCAGTGCCTCGCACAGAAAACCCGGTTTCGAATCCCGGCTAGGGCATGGATTTGTGTGCGTCTGATTCCGTACTGAGAAACTCTCACCTGATCTTAGTTGTTTATGCGAGTATAAATATTTTTTTTAAAAAAAATACTAATGATTCTAAACAAACTTAATTTTAATTGAGTCATTGTCCGTCTGCACAAATACTCTGAATTCAGGTGAGTAACTTTTTCTACAAATTTATAATACATGATTATAGAGAGTGTGATGTTTGAACCGGGAATAAAAATAGAAAGAACTTTGCGTCGTTACTTAATTGTTTCGATTCGAGGAAAACTCAAAATATGAATTGCATGCGACTTTAGTACGTTTTTGAACATTATTTATACATCGAGAAAATGCACATTAAACAAATTGTTCATTACTCATTGAGGTACTTTGAATTATCTCATTTTCAAGAGAGTACACAAAATACGATATAAATGTTCTATAGCCAAGAATTGTGTCTGTAGATCTACATATAAAATAATTATGTTTTTTTCCCCCCGCGCATCATAAAATAAACGTTCTATACGTGCATTAATAGTATTTACTATAGGATTAATGTTCCAATAGCACAGGTAACGAAAATGTTTTACAGAAACAAATTCTGAAAAGTAAATACGGTCTGCCAATATTTCGATTTGCAGAATTGCGTTGGCTATCTTTATACCTGAAAGGTCGTAGAAATATGCTATTAATGATTTATCTTTCAAGAAAGACATCTAAATGTTGCTTTACATAAAATTAATATGTTTTCCCTTGACATAAAGCTCGATGTGGGAGGCTCAGTTGGAGCAACTTGAAATGGTGATTATAATTAATTAAAATATTAGCACGAGAATGATTAACAAAGTATACTTGCCTTCTTGTCCATGAATATCGATCCTGGAATAATCGTCGGTACATATGCTAAAAGAAATATTATAGACGTCCAGTCTACAGCATAACTTGAAACGTTGTAGTATTTCATGATGACATTTGTCACAATCGAGTACTGTATCCACTGCCACGTGTTTATCGTCTCGTACATCATAAATATGAGCAACATAAACCAACGTCTCTTAAATGATTTTATAGGCCCTTGGTCCGAATTTTCTTCAATAATTTTCTCAGTGGAAACATTCGCGGAATTATCTCCGGACAACATCTTGCGTGGTGAACGTTTGAAAGCTCCCTCCAAACTCAGTGCGGACTGAAAGTATCACTATGTTATCTAATGTGTTCATATTAGAAAAATAACTCATTATCTATGAAGAGAGCTGCTAGAATTTTGTTTGAATTGTGTTGATAGTCAAATCACAAGTAGCTGTAAGAAAGATAGTAGTAATCTCAAGGGCAGGCAATTAAATTGCACGATTTGCAATTTTCAAATCAAAGGAAATACTTACATTTTCCGGTATTCGTTATACTTCAATCTTACAGTTATATTTCCAAGACAGTGATAAAGCAATATTCTTGTTAGAAGAAAGAAATTAAATAACTGGACAAAAGAAAACATACATAACTACTTGGATATCTTAGGTGCCACAAAGCTATATTTTAACGGCCATTAAGTATTATTGTAAATATGAAACCAGGAAACAGCCTTAACAAATTAATTCCTTTACGAGCTTTCGGCACATTAACACTTGAAAATGCTATTACATTTATTTACAACATATTTCTACTTGTCATACTAATTTGAAGATCTGTAAAACTCGTTGCCTGTTTAAATAACTTAAAATTTTTGTTATTACAATTCAATTATGGCAATTATCCACCAGCAATGAAACGGAAATAATAAAAAAAAGACAATTGGAAAGTTGTTCTCGTAACTATGGATAACCATTAATTATAATATTATTACTTCTTTTTAAATAAATGCTGAAAACACAAGTCTATCAATCTGTCGGCCGCAACGTGTGTACAAACCGCACGTCAGAAATTTGTAAATCTAAATTTTCATATAATAAATCATAAATCATAACATAATATTTTTATTATCATCTGTTTTATTAATATTACAAATTTTAACGTTTAGGTGTTACATAAAATATGTTATATTGTCTGAAAATTGGGTTCCTTTAATTTAAAACTGAATTTAATTGTAATTATGCACAAGAAGAGATCCCAACAAACGTTTTGTTTTAAATTTGATTAAAGTCTAATAGGCTGGTGTTTTAACTTTTATAGGTAACCATGATAAATCGATCAATCAATATCGGTGATCATCGTAATTTAAATAATTCATCTTAAATTAAATTCAAAAATATTTGCATACTTAACAATCCTATTTCATATATATTATTCAACGTGAAGTTAATGTTTTTAAATTTTTCTTTATAACGGGTGATTCATAATATGCAATATTTGGATATCATCAAAATTAGTTTCATATTTCCCGTTCTTCTCGTGTAACGGAACGACCGTGTTGGTTTTAACAAGATGTTTCGTTTCGTGTATGACATATAAACTTTATTACATTTAATTTTATATACTAAGTATTTTTCTAACTAACATGGGAATTTGATCCTTCATGTCGTAAGTACATTTTTTATTTTCTTACTAATTTCAAGTTAACATCTCCAACGTGTTTCATGAAACTGTAAAATGATTTTATAGCAGATTGAAGATGTAAAATATCGGAAGCTACTGTAAAATAAATTAATAATAAACCACATTCTGCAGGCTGACTTACAGGGATTTTCTAAATGTTATCTTTGAACTGCTTGTGTTATTTTATTGATATAACTTAAGGTTCTGTAATAAACTACTTTTTTTAATGCATCTGTAATTCCTCAGTAATATTGTTTAGAGAATTACTACTAAGTAAATTGCTGACCGACTAAAACAATTTAGTAATGTATTCTTCTTAAGCGTGGTAGAATTTATGTGTTTTATCCTTATTTACCATTTTTTGGTTAACCGGCTGAGCATCAAAACAGCGAAGACCATAGTTTTCAGTACACTCAAAACAGATATATTTAGTTTTTTAGCATGCAATTTTAATACACAATCAATTGAACGAAATGTGCAATTGGTCTGTTTTTTTACGAATATGATTAGATAATTATTTATTCTAAACACTCTAATTCAAAGAATTTAATCCCCTGCGCCATATGAAAACACGTGAACCGAAGCACTTTCATCGCTCTAAATTAGTTTGTTTCAAACGTGTTAATTGTAGCTTTTAGCCATGGACCATAGACATAGACAGTCCTCATGCCTGTCTGATTAAATTGAAATTTGTTATTTTGTGATCAATTTCACCTTAAGATAACTGTAATCGATCCTTGGTTGTTGATGTGTTATCACTGTACGTTTGTTAAAAGTGTGGGAAAATTTGTGTTCGGAAGTCCCAGCGAAAACAGCAATTGAAATCTTCAATCTGCTATGACAATTACCGCACGTTATCGACACTTATTAGGGAAACACAAATAGAGGTATTTTAAAAGTAACTTCGGATATCTGACAGTCCATAGCAAAATAACGAATTTGTGTATACATACTGATTGAGGTTTCATTTATCGTCTGTGACATGGTTTTATGATGTATTGACTTTGAGATTGTTGTTGCAAATAATTCTTCTGTCGCGCAAGGAAGTATACATTGATCTTAATCTAGATTATTTACAACAGACTCCACTCGTGTCAAACAACTATTTGACGCATTGACGTATCTATTGATCTTATCCTGAAATTGATTGTTTGACTGAGATTGAGCTCAGTCGATGATAATGATATTTTCATGGCCAACCTTAATTGCGATAAGCCCCTATGACCCTATCTATATTCTGCTTAGACGAAATAGTTAAGAATCAACAATAACTTAATTGAAAAGTCCATCAAATCTTATCACTGTACCGACACGGTTCAGAGTTGCACTTAGTTTTTATTAAGGTTCTCAATGCAGATCTTTCCTCAAACCAGTCTCAGGACTGATAACTAACATACAACATACTGCCAGGGTGACTAAGGGCGTGTTTATGTTGGAGCTGCGATAAACGACCAAAACGGCGATGAGAGCGAACCTTCCAGTAGGAGTAAAAGCTCAAGCCCAATGATTCCGAAGAAGTCACACTTTTTTCAAGTGCTACAAATTATTATTTACTTGATAAGTAAGACCTGTAGATGGAAAAGATGATATTGTGAATTGTGTTTTTTCTTACTACATAATGTTAAAATCGACAGAGAAGCTATAGAACATAACCTAAACGAAATAACAATTACCACCCACCACAATACGAAATTATGTTCCTACTGGCAGAACAAATCAATCAGAAAAAATATTCCGAACATATTTAAAGTGTGTTAATGCAAATACCCTTTGTATACATGCTATTGATTTATAAAAATAAAAAGCTTTGCTATCGTTTCGTACTGTTAATACTTTTATTCATACAAACACAAATTTTAGTTAAAAACATTTCTACAGTTTAAAAAAATAAGAGAAGAGTAGATTGAAAATATAAAGAAAAATATAACTCTGGTTGATTAAAAAAATCTACACCTCTAAGTTATTCAAGCTTAACAACTGAATTAATTCTGCCTTATACAGATAATCATATTAATATTATTATTATATTGAGATTTTCAAATATCAAGCCATGCAAGAATATGTAGGGTATATGGGCGCTTTTTAAATCTTGCAGAAAAAAATTACGTATTCTCATTACAAATCACGTATTCCTATTTAGACATAGCATTAAGGATTTTCTTAGCAATGCCTGTAACAACATCTTCCTGCAAACGTTCGTTTTTCTATCCGATTAACAAACACGTCTATAATATCAATAGAAAAAGATGTTTCCAAAACATTAAATTATGACGATATAATAGATGTGTTATTCAGTAGAATAAAGAACGAAATACACTTTAATGTGAATAAGATGTTTGTTGAGATTTTTTTTAGCAGATATATAATCAATAGAATAACAAATGGAATCAACTTCAATGTATTTCTACTTTAATAAGAAAAAGATGTTTGTAGAGTTTTTCAGTCACATAAAGGTGATAAAAACTGTTTTGTGGTGTATAAGTATGTCAGAAATATATGATCATGAAGATATGAATAACAGTTTTCTTTGTAATGCTATTTTGATATTGTAAACCTTTAACTACATTTCTTAACAATGTTATCATTGTTTTATTATTTACCAAGGTTGTTTATTTTTGAGTATTGTGCATCATCATGTTATAATTTCTCTACATTTATATTATTTTGTATACGAGAATAATCGTTGCCAAACATGGAAGTAGAGTGTAACTATCTGAGAACAATGTCGATCATGAAGATTTACATTCTTTACAATTCTACTAATATCATGCATACATCACTCTTTAAATAGTAAATCAAGAACTTTTGTTCTGAAGGTGGCTATGTAAATATTCATTTTACCCCGAACAGTTGCTCTGCGAATCTGTCAAGTATCCTCACGACATTTAAAGTTGTTAACGAGCAATTATTTTGTGTACATAGTTGAATATACAAATGAGATATAATTCAAGTAAAATCATAATTTGTACTAGCTAAATCAGATATGTATTCTACTTACTTCAGCAAAAGTTACTAACAAATATAAAACAAAGTCGATTAGCGTAGGTGGAAAAAATATAAAAATAATTACAAGTATGATATTCGTATTTGACAAATTTGTATGCTAGTATGATAAATGTAGAATTTTAATCTCTTTTGAAGACCTAAAATATATACTATATACTATTTAGATATTGGAACTTAAAAAAAGATAGTTTTTGTATGATTTAATAATCTATTTATAAATTTATAAATTGTTTTAAGGATTATTTGCATTAAAGTAAATGGCTGAACATTTTTAGTAATTCTTTCTAAAATGGGTTTTATGAAATTACTTCTTTTTTAAAGTAAGTTATTGTCTTTCTTCTTGTCATTAATTTAAAACATTGTAATAACCTTATATTTTACCTTGACCGAAACATTCTATAAATAAATTATTATCCAAAATTAAAATAGTTATGAGCATTGGTTCAGAGTAAAACTAAAACATGCGATACTACGAAATAACTTCACGAACTTTAATGGTTATGTGTAATAAAATATGATTCTGAAGTTGTTATTATCAATTTATATATTATTTGTTATTATTTCACTGATAAAGTGTGGAATTATTTATTAGTCTGTAGCTATTTGATACCATAAAATAAATAAATGAGTAAATTCCTTAGATTTCTTTAAGTAATTCCATGTTTAGAGGGCGGTGTGTTTTATTTTATTGTTCCACGGAATATGAGTGCACGTTATAACATTTACAGAATATAGTCCCAGCTGTTTTATCATTTTTTTCTGAGTCAAATTATGAATTTATATTACTACAACTAAATGATTTGATCTACCTCGTCTACGTGGATCTTAATAGCAAAGCGCCAGTTAAACTGGTTTACCTACGCTTTGTATCCTTCCGCCAATAGCAAAGAGAAGTGTAGTAATGCTAGTGTGCGGACTGCTTCGGGCAAGAATGTAGCAGTTTGTTTTTGTTTACATTATGACCTTTTGTATACTTTTATGACTTAACATGAGAGTAAATCGGTAATTATGTGAATGATATTCGAAGACTGTGTGTTCGTACGGTGTTCCGCGAATGATTTGGAAAATGAGAAGGATTTTTTTATTGAAGATATGGACGAGTTTCATCGCGTTCGGCCCGTTGTTGACATTCAGTCGCGCAGGTGGGTTCCGAATTTTATGAATCTGCGATAGGAAACATACAGATTAAATGTAATTCAAATAATTGGTTAAAAGTTAATATCAATCAATGATTCTAATACTTGGTATCATTATAAAGTGCAATGTTAGACTTATATTTCTATAAGAAATACCTAATGATTCATTTAGAAAGAAAGAAAACAAGACCTTTGATAAGTGATTTTTAATGCTACTGTTTAATTTAATATAAAATATAATTTAAATTTAATTGTGTTAAAATTTTACTTATGTTATCTAATTTTCATTGAGTTTTTTTAACATATTAGCAGGTGGTCGACGCACTTTTTGTGTTTCTTTAGAAATTTCTATATATTTTTTTCATTTTATTATTTATACTTTAAATAAACGAGAGAGAAATTTTTAATTTTTACGTGAGAAATTCTATATATCAGTTTAATGCTATTAATATTATAGGCCAACATTTATTTCTATGATTTCAATAAGTTTGGGAAAAATGAACTATACAACTATTGAGATTTCTCTGATTTGTGAAAGTAATATATGTTGTCATCTGCTCTTATGATTTATATACTTAGTCATGTACAATGATGGAATTAGTCAATGCAACAGTCTGAAATTAATTACGAGACAGGCTATTTGCATATGCTCTGTAAAGAGTTTTTTCTTCATTGAACATAAAAGATAGTTTTTGTTGAAATCTGCATCTGTTTATAGGTTTCTCATGCAGTGTGTATAATTTTCGGTCCATATTTTGTTAATAATAGTATTTTTGTCACTAAGTTATATGGTGTCGATTGTTAACTAAAATATTTGTTGTTTTGTTATTGTGATTTTGTAAAAACTGTGTATTTATTGACATAAGTGTTGATGGAAGTGTTATCAAGAAAATTGCACGTTGATTGAAAATAATATTTAGCCTTTATTATTTAGTTGCATGGTGTGGTGTCTGAAAATTGAAATGCCAGCTTTTAATTACTCAATATTTAATTCAATTTTTTTTCCAGCTTTTATAATTTTTCCCAGAAGTGAGTAGTGCAAGTACTTTCGTCTAACGATGCTACAAGTTTTCTTGATTTTTATGCCTATACAATTTTATTTAAAAAGATATTTGTTCCTGAAATAATTTTCACATGTTTTTTGAGCCTGTACTGTCCAACTCTTTTTTTGAAACTTGCTCACAGAATCAGATTTTTTTGTATTAGGATTTTGGAGATGATATTTGAACCACCCGTGCGCATTATAGCTTTCCATGCTGTGCCAGCTGTTATGATGCAGTGACAATAAATAGATTCAATACCCTGTGAAAAATTTAATTGACCTTAGTCAGTATGTTGTGTAGTATTGCTCACATTTATGAGTCATTGGTGAGATGACTGATGCTAACCTCTTCACGTGACAGTATTTACAAGATCCAAAGTCCTTCACCTGATTTAACTGCTGTTATTTCAGACTCCTGGTAGTATTTTTACTCTGTTTCATTGTTCACTATCCTCGCATACCATAGTTTATAGTCCTCTATCTTGTCTCCTATTCTTATGAGAATAATCCACAGACTTTTTCCCTGCTTATATTTCATTAAAGTTTGTAATTCCCAATTTTGTTTATCAATTGTTTCATGATTCCCCTTGAAAATTTCACTAAGAAATTGTATGGTGCTTGACATGTATAGGCTTTATAATTAGACACACTGTACACAATCCAGATTTAGTGGTAGGAAATAAAAGTTTTCTGTTCTTGTGAAGGATTTGTTGCTACCTTCTTCTATGATACTTTTCATGTCTCTCTCTATGACAATCCTGCTCCCTAAATAACGAACACTTTCCTTCAACCACGGTGGGACCAATTTTAATATTGAGTGAGTATTGTTTTGTTTGCTACTTTTTATTGCTTTATAAGCCGATCTCTCTCTTCTCTGCAGATGTAAATTCTCCAGTCCTGTTACTATTTTCCAGGTTTTCCCACGTCTAAGACAATAGTACAATTGTCTGCAAATATTAGCATTTATGTCTGTTCTCCATTTATTTTGATTCATGTTACAATATATTTTATTTATGTTCTACATTCATTTTTTAATGTAAAAATTAAAAAATAGTGGTGGGAAACTACATGTTTGCTTTATACAATTTTTTATGACAACTTCTCGATTTTCTTATATGAAATGGGGAAAATTAAGTTTAATATCTGGCAATCAAAATGCTGGCCATAAGTCTACCATGGCTTTGAAGTCTGCCTATGGAACTCAAATTTCTGACAGCACCGAAATTACGTCAGCGTATGTCATTTGCTGGGACGACTGAAACGCTTGCGCCTGAGTCACCCTCTAATAGTCTATAGAGGGGTCTTTGTCACTAGGAGTCAGTAGTTTCATCAGCAGTTCCCGTCCTTATATGCCTTTGAGTTGTTCCAGCCATCAGAATAAACTAGAGTTATTTTAAATATATCGTTGGAACTTGGAAGTCCTACAGTAAATAGTTATGTTTGACTTTAAATTTTATTTTGCGATAGCATTAGTCCTACTTTTAGAGTTGCTCATGACAAACTTTAGAAATTAAATTTAACAACCAATAAGAGCAGGAAGCCTGCCTTGTTTCATCTGTGGCATTCCTGCTCCCTGAATAACAAAACTCTTTCCCATCTTCGTCCTTGCCGGGACCAATTTTAATATTAAGTGGGACGCTGGGGAGAGGGTTACAATTCCTGTGAATATGGGGCCTGAAATTTCAGAGGGTACTCTTGAGTAAATCGCTCGGTTGACATTTTATGCCCAGGAAAGTGATCAGGCCAATTTCACAATTGTACCCGTTTTAACATAAATTGACTTCGCGCATTGTACAGTATTTCCTTCTGGCTGAAGACTATCCGGTCATCATATACTATTTTAACAACCCAACACCCCGTGGTTAGTGCATCCGTCTGGCAGTTTTGTCGTTTAATTTAAAAAAGATTTAACGATAATTTGTAGATCAGATTCCGTTGACCAATTAAAAATTTAGAGTTCCGGCTCGCGTTCCACATTATGTTTAATTACGGGTTGCACTTTCGGGGTATATAAACTTCTGAGTTCATTGACAGTTAAAATTGAAGGCCAGTGATTTTTTTTTTTAGTGAGATTGCTTTGGATCTAACGGAGTAAAGATATTGCGTGTGAAAGGTCGTTAAAGGGATGATTGGAGCCCCAAGTATGAATGGTACAAGAATGTAAACATTTGAACCTTTACCGTAGTGTCTGATTTGTCATAGTTTGCGTAACGTATTACGGAGCTGCCTTACGTGGGAAGGCGTTGCCCTATGCTTGTAAAAACCAACCCCCAGCCCCTTCGACGGGAATATAAATACTCAGCATGTGTTCGATAATGTCGCTTTAGGGTACAGCTGTACATCCCAAATATATCCAAGACGTTATTCGGACATCACATTTCATCTTATGCTAATGTCGATTGTGAGCGTCGAACCGTGAAGTTCTGCTGCTGGCCTCCCGACATTGAATACGCCCATTTCGAAGTATTGTCTTCTTGGTCCTTGACTGCAGCAAATTTATATGAATCTCCTGACAACTTTTGACATCCAGGGTCAGAATTTATGTTTCAGTCTATTCCTACGTATCAATCAAATGTTGAGAAATTTCTATAGTAGGCGGGTTCGTATTACTGAAGGTTAATAAGTAGAACTAAATAATAGGATTGAAAATTGTAAATGACGAAGTCTCAAATGAAAGTACGATGAATGCCTTGATGCTCTAATTATATTTTTCTCCCTGTGAAGAACGTTTATAAAGTTTCGCCGTTCGGTGGTACCAATTTATTTTAATGTATGTACGAATATTCCTCTTAATATTACACCATTTGTGTTTCAAAATACTGTGTTAATAATCAGTAGAACGAAACTCAAAAATGAATTATTGAATAAGTAACAGGGACTGGCACATTGAAATGACGATGACCAGGATCAACCCAAAGACCAGAAGTCAGTAAATTTCATACATTTTCTTTGCTTCTACTCTAACGAATCTCCGTCAGATCCCATGCTGTTTCCAACACTCTTCACCGTTTATAATAACAGCAAAGATTTATCCTTCAGCGGGCAGACCGTTCGTAAACACAGGTTCCCTTTATCCCAGAAGCTATTTATAGACGTATTGGGGTTCCATTAACTGCTTTCTTATCTGAAGCCTTATCCCTCCATTCCTTCGGGAAAGTCTACCGTTCACTAGTCAAGAACCCATTTCGGTTTCGAGTTGTAGATATGTTACAATTTTGAACTTCATTAATATTTCTTAGACGATTTTGTTAACTAGGTGCACACAACTAACGCCGAATAAGAGAATTCATATTATTTTTGAAAGAAACGTCGTTTAATCAACGCGTTTTTCTCTTAGGAACTTTCTGCAAAACCGGTTTATTATGTTCGGTAAGAAACTATTTTGTGTAGGCTCAACTTCTTAATTAGCACGATTCCCACAACATGGACCAGTTGGTCACAAGGATTACTGACCATATTTATGTCTCTTTGCTTTTACTTCGTGGTACAGGTTTATGAGGAAAGCTTTCTCGCGGATTGCAGGTTTTAATTTCCAAGATGGTGGTGTATTTCCGCAATACAAATAAAATTTATAGTATGCACTTTTTTTGCCTTTCATTACGAACTCCATTTTTGTCAGATATTTGCTATAGTAAATAAAATTTATTTTCGGTAATTTTTCCTAAATTAATTAAAGCTAATAAGGAATATCTGGAGTAGAACATCTATTTTAGCGTCTTTGTGTTATTTCAAGTTCCCAACATTATTTTTTTAAAAATCCTCAGAATGTTTCGTAAAATGCTACATGTCTTGTCTGCACTGAAAATGTAAACGCAGTCTTATATTATTTTCTGATTTGTCCCCGTTAACGAGGTTAATTTGTTTTCGTCCATTGTAGGTTTCGTGACACTGACAAAATAGACGTAACTGCGAATCTTACATCTAAGGAATTATCGTAGGAGGAGAGAAATGCAGTTCTGTTAAATAAATCTCTGCACCTTGCCGGTATCAAGGCTGTGAGTTTGAATTTCCGTAATCAAATGAGGAATGAGCCTTCACCAATACGTTTCCAGCCTTTTCTCAAGATTACGAAATTAACACGTAATTTTAAAACTAGTAAATGCGTTTTATCGCTCGAATAGATCAATGAGGCTTTATTCGGCGTAGTTTATGCAGTTTGCTAATAGCAAATGTGTCAAGAGAAGAAAAAATATATTCGCTTCAAAGCGAGTGTTGCAGGTGTGTAATAAAAACTAACAGTTTTTTTGAGCTTCCTCAAGGCTTAGAGTTTTATGTACGTTTCGGCCATTATGTAGTTTGAGGAAAATTTATGTCCAATGAAAATGTTTCTTGTGCAAATTAGGATCGGCGGTAAAAGCCCAGAAGTACTTTCTATCTCGAAAGTTGTTATATTCTGTATTTTGTGTAGAGAAATATAACACATTGACGCAGTAGCCACAACAATTAAAAATACGTTGGGCAGCACGTCCTCTACACAACAGGAATTACAGAATTTATTTTACCTATAAACATCAGCTTTTTGTCCAAGTTGATTTTCATCTTCTTCGTTTCCGGTCATTTCTGAATTTTTTCATTGTTTTTTTTATCTCCACTAAAAGTTTCAATTTTATTTACAGATATTTTTAAACAAGTGCAATGAGGCATTTTGGTTATTAATTGATTTTAAATTATATTTTCGAGCTCACAAATATTAATGTTCTATGAGAACAGAACTAGCCTTGAAGATAACCCGAATGGTAATTGAATCGACTGGGACAAGATGAATGCATGAAGTTGTATGCCCCTTTAAGTGGTGTTGGTTTTGTAGACGAATCGTATCCCTGCCATGAAAATTTACACGTACCCCAAATCTTAATTTTAGATATCCTACGCTTCTCAGTCGAACTTGAGTCTTCTCCTTCTTAAGGCGATCGCTTTATGATGGCTTCCTTGCGAATGGAAAGTGACTTAGAGTGAAGTTTTTTTTATCTTAGAACTAAAATCAATGAATGAAAATACAATTCGTTTCCAAACTTCGATTTCATTTCATTGCCTTATGTGAGTGGACCGCAAGTAGATCGATTGCCACAAAACATGTTATTCGACACTAAAAAACCCACGCAAGGTACCAAATACCTTGAGTTGTATATGGAAATATTTCTCAAGACTTTGTAGAAGTCGGCGGAAGATCAATAGTAAGCACTAGTAAGACTTCTAGGGAGGCTTGTTCTCGATAACTGCACGCACAGGAACTGGCCCAAGCGTTTCTTCGAGAATATAACCGAGATCGCAGTGCACTGCCGCAACGGACGCATTTTCCTCACTTACTTCATCTTCACAGTATTTATATTGGGAATATATAGGCCTACTGCCAACTCATGTGTCTGATATACTTCGTTTTCCCATTTCCCTACTTTCCCAAGGTCCAATAACTGGAGGAAATTGACCACCACGAGCAAATTGGCTGATCCCAGAATAAAATACGCGAATGCAATGGTGAATGAATATGTAACTGTAAAACATTCGTCAGCCGAAAGTTGGTTGATGCCATCTCGTTGGTATAATAAAATTTATATTTGCAAACAAACTTGGACGAAGAAATTCGACTGTATTAAAATATAATTGTTACCAGAAATTAATGTTCAGCTATTAGCTACGGGCGTCGATGTCGTTGATAAATTTAAGATTATGCTTAATACCATGCCGAAGCATGGGGAGGAGAAGATGATGATTCATGTGAGAAATTACTTCTTGAGGTATAGAATAAAAGCTACAGATATAGTGGAATACGTAAGATGCCTGGCGCATTCCGAGAATAAATAATGGCCGTCAAAGAGGATTCTGAACTGAATCTAACGGGACTGGATGACATTCGATAGGCGACACGGAGACATTCAAAAGTCGGCAGCGACGAACCGAATGTTCGAATTGAAGAACTGATAGAAATGAGTTGGCAGTATATATTCCCAATATAAATCCAGTGAAGTAAGTGAGGCACCTTGGATAATGCGTCCAAGTGTCCTTTTTTTTAAATATACAGAAAATTTTTTAATCCGAAGATTTTACAATTGCAATACATTTATGACGTTAACATGTTAAAATGTACTTGAAGAAATGTAATTGCTTCTTGAGTGAGTAGTTGAAGAGGAAGTTATGAATTATTTTATATATATATATATTGTAATAAACAACTGGAAGGCTTTAATTAAATAAATCAATTAGCAAAAAAGTTAATTAAAATTTGAATAATTAGCCACACGTTGAAGACGTCGAATATAAAATGATTAAAAAGGTGGTCTTAAATCAAAGGAATAATTACCAAAATTAACTAAGCTTCAAAAGAAATTTATTATTGTTGATAAATTTACATTGTATAAGATCTATTTTGCACGCCGAATTCCATCCAGTTAATAACAAATACTTTAATTTTTATTTATTGATTCGTGGCATTTATGAACGTACAGTTCTTATATTATTACAATCAAATACGTCGAATCTCTTATCTCATGGTCATAACTGGGTTTGATAAGTAGAACAAAATCAATGTATAAACTGACAATTAACAATACAAATATAAAAAGTTGACCTAAAACAATATAAAAATAATAAGAAAAAAAATCTGGGCGAAATGAAAACTGAACAAAATCTGACCATACCTTTTTAATTATCGTTTACAAATTTGTATAAAAGTTTTGTTACTCACGGAACGTCTGTCTGATACCAGATCTCTCTTGTAGCTTGAAAACTACCTCACTAAAATGCCATTTTTACACTGACTCTATACTTCATTGAAATTTTTAATACACACGATTAAAATACTCGTCCTCTGCTATCTGGAACCTCGGATGAGCCGCCCCCTTTGGTCAGCTAGTGGATTCCGGTCTCCTCTATGCGATAATTGTTCAGTCAGCGTGAAGCAACCATTTGCTTCACCGTGTGCAAATTATTATATAAATCTCTCCGTAAAATATTTGCTTGCTTTAATGTAAAAATACAGGATCTCACCATTCGTACTTTATAACTGCAAACTTAACTGTTTGTTGCTCTAGGTGAACTGAACTGTATTATATCTCCCCGTCGACTTTTAACAGTTTTCTCTCTCGTACGCAGATTTTTGACTCCTTCACCTTTCAATCGCCGATTCCAGACTGGCGTTCTCCAAGTGCATACCCAGTTCTCCGCGCGCGGTCTCCATTGTTGAACAAAGGAAAAACCCGCCTTCATTGTCGCCTTTACGCATTCGCACCGCTAACAATTAAATTATATTAAAAACAATTAATGGCCTGTTTAATTGGCATTTAATTGGCAGTATATATATATATATATTAATTTACGGTGGTTGCCAGGTTAATTTGTCGTTTTATTTTTAGCCTTCTGAGGGGTTTAGGTGGAGGAGGATGGGATTCTGTATTTTAGATAATGGGATTGAAGTGGTGGAGATTTCTAATACGTTGGATTAGGGCGGTTTGAATTATGGATTTTTGGGTTGAGGGAATATTTAGGTCATTGTGGATTCTAGAGTTAGTAACGTACCAGGTACAGTTAGTTATAAAGCGGAGTATTTTATTTTGGGATAATTGAATTTTATTTATGTGGGTGGTTGCCACCGAACCCCAGATATAACAGGCATAAAACCAGAGGGGATATATGAGGAATGTGTAAAGGAGTTTTTTTGTTGTGAAGGATAAAGGAGATTTCGGGTTCAGTAATGGTTTTAATTTGTGGAATCTGTTGAGTATTATTTTTATAAGGTGGGAAGTGTGAAGGGATCATGTCAGTTTGGAGTCGAGAGTTAGGCCGAGGTATTTATGGGAAGATTTAATAAGGATAGTTTCAAGTGTCTGATGTATCTTACGGAAAGGTGGTAAATATTATCATAAACCAAAGAAGAAAAAGTAGCCAAAAATTGAGCGTCCATTGGAACATGTCCAGCAGAGGAATCGTACTTTGTGTATTGTAGGCAATATATACTGTAATAGTACATAGGGAGCCAAAACGACATCGAGGATTCATTCTCTGTTAATGGTAATGGATTAAGAGAAGATTGAAAAGAGAACATGTGACAATGCACCGAATAGTAGTGGCCGAATTGTGGAAAAGAGAAAATTGGATTCTAGACGTCGTAACTGTGATACACTAAGTTAAAAATCTACTACGGAACAAATTTATGCCAACAATTAAGTGCCGGGCGGATTTATAGAAATTACCACAGTCAAGATTGTGTGAAAGAAGTGCTACCTCGGAAACTTACAGTTCAACTTGAAAATAATGTTATCCAAAACTGCAGAATACTGAAAAGCATTCTCCTGAACTAATACAGGTACTATGTTTTTTTTAAAAAAGTGTACTTCAAAGTAAAATTAATTTCTCTGCACAGAACATAACGTTCTCTAAGTTGTGAACTACTCGCTTTCACAGCCTCAGATGTTATACATCGACAGTGGAGAAATGCAGTTCTATAAATATATACTAATAATCGAAACAGTACAGTACAACAAGCAAACCATAAATCAAGCATTCGAAAATAAACTACTGTAGTGGAACATTCCTTGACATTAGTCAAGCCTTTGGTAAACTCTGGCATCCAAAATTAATTTACAAAATCATGCGTACATTTCCTCCTGCATACTTTAACCGTCCTCAAATATGAAAATTCCAAACTAAAGTAAATGAAGAAAAATCCGACTTCTTTCCGATAAAATCTGCTGTATGTCTTGTACTCCTGCCACGAGGACCCCCTTGAAGCCTCAAATATTACACAGAGCTAACTAATCAACCTACAAGGATGGCTAAAAAATTGAAATTGAAAGTGAACGAGATGAAATCTGCGCACAGCCTCAATAAGCAATGTGCAGATTCCGCAATCAAACACAGTAAAATACCTAGGATTACATTTAGATACTAAACTGACTTGGAAATATCACATTAGAAAAAAGAAAAAACAAGTTCAGTTCAAGGCAAAAGAAATACAGTGGCTGATAGGAAGAAAATCTCGGCTATCGATAGAAAATAAAATCCTATTATACAAAGCAGTCATCAAACCAGTACGAACTTGACTTATGGGGATGTACATCCAAATCATCCAAAGGTGCCAATCCAAAATACTCCGTCAAATTACAGGCGCTCCATGGTATGTAACCAACCTCACACTGCATATCGTTCTTCCTACGGTGCAGGAGTACAGCAGAACGAAAGCCATCAAGCACCACGCTGTACTGGACAACCATTCTAACCCACTACTGGACAACCATCCTAACCCACTAATGGACCACCATTCTAACCCACTACTGGACCACCATACTAACCCACTACTGGACCACCATACTAACCCACTACTGGACCACCTCCTACAACCAGTGACCAGTAAAATACTGAAAATGATTTATTTTCTATCATGTTTTAAATTCTACAGGCGATATCATTGGATATCTCTCTGATACCTGCGTATAGTGATGCAATTATGAACTCTGTCAGAAACTGTAATGATTCTGTCTTGGGACAGCTGACGTCCTGTGGTGCAGGGGGCAGCGTGACTGCCTCACATCACGGAGGTCCCGGGTTCTCATCCCGGCGAGGGCATGGATGTTTGTGTGCGTGAGAGAGACTCGTCAAATCAGGCCCCGGACAAGGGAAAAAAATAGTTCTCGTACTGAGTCGCTAATAACCATAGCTGTTGATGTGACAATAAAAAAATGGAATGCAGACATCATCGAAGAAATGGATATAAAACAAAGAATTACTGGGATGGTTCAAGCAAACAGCTCAACTGATATTGGCCCCTAAAAAGATCTCTTGGCGTGGAACCAGCAAATGAAGATTTAATTAGATATCATAATCGATTTCGTTATATTACGAGATTTGCATAAAAGTATTCTTTAAGGTGATTCAATGGGCGAGGTTTCAGTTCCTTATCGGTAACGGTTTTCAAAATTTAGGAATATTCGCCAAAACTCTTTGTAAAAGTGGGTAAAATGAGTTTTGTCTTTATGAAAACGTGAGCGTAGAACAGGATGGACGCTGTTTGAATTCGGTAACTTTATTGGTTCTCGAGATATAGCAAATTTTTGGCAAAAACATTTGTAGAAGTAGTTAAAAAAATAGTATCAGCGTGTAACAGTGGGCGTTGAATAAAATAGTCCACGATTAAATCAGATGTCCTTACTGGTTGACGATATATTGCGAATTTTAGAATAAAACAGAAGTAAAGGGGATTATCTCCTGAATCTCTTGAAAATCTGGAGAAAATTACACACAAGACAACTTCATATTTGATTAATATTTGTGTCCTGAAGGAATAAAGAATTCCATACTTATTTTAGCGCACATGCTCTTCATCAACCTTACTGTTTTCGTAAGAGCCTCACTCTTGAAGTAGGCGTAGATGGGCAACGCTATTTTTCGAGTGAGTTTTCATTTTCCCCACGACTCATGAGGTGTGTATTGATTTTTGGGGTCCTGAGCCGAGTGTGGGCTCGTTTGTGAAAAACTGGAACAGGTTCTTCGTCGTCGGGGAAACTGACGCACGCAAACGATTAAATCTTTAACCTTGAGAAGTTCCCTCGTGTATTGGCTTCGCAAAATTTACGTGCGCTGCCGTCAATCTGGATTTCGTTTCCCATTCCGAAAAATAACTCGGTGGCCTATACATAGTCTGATTGCTTTTCTGAACACGAATGCAGCAAGCTGTCACTCAGCGAACAGTCCGTTACACTCTCATAGCTTAATGTTATTTTTTTTTATATTCACGTAGACTGATTGTGTGGGCAACATTATAAATGAAGTCAAGAATCTTTCCTGATTATGAACACGAAAGTGTCGTTATATGTCCCACTTTCTCATTTATGAGAAGATCTGTTTCTTGTATTTTTGAGTCACCTAGTTCCACCAGACGCGACTATTCTATATAATAAAAAAAGGATGTATATTTGTATGTATTTACGTTAATCTATATACAAAACGTCATGCGAGAGAGAGACGTTACTACGCAACTTACAAAGGAAATAGTTCCTGTTTCCGTAATGAAATAAAGCAGAAATATTTTCATTGAATTAAAAGTATAATTTCATCCTCCAATACTCCATCGAAGGGTAATAAAAAACAATACTAAATACTTTACTATCCTCGCATAAAATGTAAGTTAATTTTCGTGCCATATTAGTGACTCCAATAAGGAGTATATTTAAGTACTAGCTGGGTGCCCGGCATTGCCCGTCTACTTTTTTATATAAACCCGAAAAAGTATTTAATCCTATATTAATCTTTTGTCAAGAAGTGATTTAACCTAAATCTAACTGTTCCTAGTTCCGTACATACTTTCGACCGATAGTGCATTAATTGAATTTTATTGCATGAATCCCAGCAAACAAAATTTCTTTACGAATAGAATACTTAAATATACTCCTTGAGTACTGCAGGATATAATTGTCCCTCCGTCTTCAGACATTACGAAAGATTAAATTGATGAAATTGTTAGCTAGATTCACAATGTAAACAAAAGGTCGCCATATTGGAGTCACTAATATGGCAAGGACAGTAAAGTTTTTCGTATTGTTTTTATTATCATTCTATGGCGTATTGATGGATAAAATTATACTTTTTATTCAATGAAAATATTTATGCTGTATTTCATTACGGAAAAAGGAACTATTTCCTTTGTTCGTCTCGTAGTAACGTCTCTCTCTCTCTCTCTCTCTCTCTCTCTCTCTCTCTCTAGCTCTGTCGCGTGACGTAATTGTTTCTTGGCGCGCCGTAATTTAACACAAAATGATAACATTTTTCAATTATAATTCTTTCTACCTTCGTGCTAGGGGTTTCTAACCCCCCAAAGTACCGTTTCTCGTGTTTTTAAGAATATGTGTACGAATTTTCCATGCAATGTGTCCACGCATTTACCGTAAATAAATACTTACAAATATACATCCTTTTTTATTATATAGATTCTATTAGTAAAGAAATTCGAAGGTATGTTCGTTGGTCATCTTGATGCAATAAAATTCAATGCATTTTGAATAGCTGTTAAATTAATGCACTATCGGTCGAAAGTATGTACGGAACTAGGAACAGTTAGATTTAGGTTACATCACTTCTTCACTAAAGATGAATATAGAATTAAATTCTTTTTCGGGTTTATATAAATAAGTACACGGGCAACGCCGGCACCCAGATAGTTTATATATATATATATATATAAATTACAAGGAACTTATTGTAATTTGACTTGTTTTTTAAAGCACCCTGCGTTGGGTAATGATCACGAGACTTAATCCGGCGATGGTGTAACTACTTTTAGGGACTCCTAAGCCGAACAGGTCGAAGGTGATGACCCGCATGGAATAGGATACTCAGGCCTTCCAGGTGGCTTGTCCGGTCTCAACCCCACTGTAGGAAATGAAAAACAAAAGAAAACGAAATCACGCAAAACAGTGATTGATTTTCGTACCTTCACTTATTTTTTTGTGTAGAGCAACAGATTTTAGGAATTTCATACTTAAGGCGGATTAGGTTTATTTTCCTTGTTAATTTGTTGATTATTCTCTGTCGTCGACAATGTAATACGTAAGTTACGAACGTGGTGAGGCACGAGAAGCAAACCAGCCCCGGGAAGCTAAACAAAGGCAGTCGAACAAATGTTCGGGTTTACTTTTCTGCACAGAATTTTGTATAACTGAAGCTCCTGCAGTTACAGGTGCATTATTTTCGTACCTATAAAGACATTTTGAATTTGCAAGGATGTAACATTCGACGGAAAGAATTATTATATAGTTTTATACGACAGTTTAGACGTTCCAGTTGCAGTTGTGTTCTTCTTGTCGCATATTGTATTTAGTGATAAAAACGGAACGTCGCGGTGCTTGGCGGAATATTCGTAAACCCGTTAAAACAAAGGATTCGGGGATAATGGTCCCTTGCAACGACCTCCTCTCTGTTTTGTGCTTGCTTATTTCATTGACCTTCGAGGAGTTGATTGTCTGTAACGCAGGACAAAGGCGATGCTGGTGCTTTCCGAGAGGAGACGCGCAATTTGAGCGAGCGTTGTGTCGGTTCCGATCCCTAGAACGGAGAACGCACAGGTCAAAGCTTTTCACTCTTTTTTTTTGTTCCCGTCGGCCGCTCCGCCTCGATTCCTCCAGACGCAAGGCCACGGAGGTTCTGCCTGACTCCATCATCTGCATAAAACTGAAAACCTTTCTTAATTCTCACCTGTCTGTTCACAAACGAAAATTCACCCAATTATAACGCCGTCTAGATATCAAATTACTTCAAAGCGTGCCACAACTCAACTAGAGCCTCATTTTCGATTTGACGGTTAATAACGTCGCGTGTATATTTGGAATGCATTTTTAACACGTCATATCTTGCGTAGCGAAATGTGTCTTTCTTTGAACACGATTCTGCCTGTTTGTACTTAAAAATTGTATTGGCGACGCAGTTTCCCGTATATTTCATTGAACTATGTCTAATGTATCGTATGTGGTGACGGTATTCTACGTCTATTTTTAACCGTCGGTGTTCTACCCAATTTAATCATGGGAAGTCTTCTTCAAGCGTTTCTTTTAATAGCTTCGGTGATATGGAATTACCTTGCACGAGTTCTTTGTCTGTTTGGAACTCTCCTCTATTCTCATGAATAATGATGTCGAGAGAAAATGTTACTGTTCGACTGTCTTCAGTGATATTACTCAAGCTAATAAATATAATAAGTGTTGTACGTGGGATTTTACTTTAGAAACTGATGTCAAAGCCACTCATCACTTGTACTTAATCAGACACACATTTCCTCCTAAAATATTGAGAAGGAAAGGACTTATTCAGTCTGATGTGCCACAGGCCAGTATTCTTGGACATGTGTTGTGTTCGTTGGACTCGGCAGACCACATAAAAGAATTAAAATGACATTTAATTTTGCTTGGAAACATCCATATTAATCGAGACGGAGTGTTTCTGGATGAAAATTCAGGCTTGGTTAAAGAACTTCGGAAAATGAATCAATGGAAAAACAAACGAAACCATACAACCTTCACAATGGAAAAAGAAATTCTTCCACATTTCCCCTCAACAGCAGTGATGAACTCAGATATTTAGTTTCTCTTGACGTCTGTTGACTCACGCTGAATAAAACACATTTATGAAAAAAAAGTAATTTGGAATATAATCTGTATAATGAAAAAGGATGTATATTTGAATGTACGTTAATCTCTATACATATTTAAACGCGTGAACAGATTGCAACAAAAATTGGTACACATATTCTGCAAACGACCAGAAACGGTACTGTGTAGATCAGAAATCTGTAACACACACAAATGTGGAAAGAATTATAATTAACAAATATGATCATTTTGTGTTAAATTACTGCGCCCCAAGAAATCATGACGTCACAGCGTACACGAGAGAGACGTTACTACCACAACAAAGTAAATAGTTCCTTTTTCCGGTAATGAAATAAAACAGAAATATTTTTATTCAATAAAAAGTATAATTTTATCGAGCAATACTCCATCGAATAATAAGAACATAAAACAATACAAAATACTTTACGATCCTTGCGGAAAAGATTGATGTAGAATTTAATACTTTTTCGGGTTTGTGTAAATAAGTACACGGGCAACGCCGGGCACTTATCAAGAAATTAGATAATTAAGTAGCTGAATAACAGACATAAATAAGTGCTAAAAATTCCAGACAACATTTCTACAATACTTGTTCATTTCGTCAGGTGATTCAAGAAACTCAAGAGCCGTAAAGAACGACGCACTTGCACAAACCACGTAGCGAACTCAAAAGTAAAGTTTTCAGAAACGTTGTTATTTTTGTCTTGTTATTTGGCTAGTTATTTATCTAATTATTATACTCTTGACACAGATGTTCTATATTTAATTTCAATTTTCAATATAATTTTGCTGTATGTAATTGACGTTGTCAAGTGGATTTCTACTCTGATCCTAAAACCAATCTGAACCAACGTCATACGTATGTGAGGGACTGGAGGGAACTCAAATATTGAAGTGTTACAGCGATTCCAAAACAAAATATTGCGTGTGCTTGTGAACGCACCTTTGTTCGTTCCAACCGCTATAAGGACAATAGTGTGGCAACACTGCACTGCAGTCAATCATAAATAATGAAACTTAAAATAGGAAGGTTTAAAACAATTTAAACTAGCTGATTAGACTCTCATTATATTATAACAAAAAATATATTGTTTAATATGGAATCGTCTTCTGTGAATATACCTTCAAGACATGTATATAGTCTTATAGTCTTGGTTTATTCCGCATAAATAGGAGAAACAAAAAGTTTTACGATAATATTGTATATGTTGGTCGTCGAAAAAGTTTTACGATGTTCTTGCTGGTTGTCGATATTTTGGGTTACCTGGAATGAATGCTACTTTATATATACTCGTAATATTTTAATGACACCGACGTTGCCTTTAATATGTAATTTTTAATCTTGGCAGACAAAATTTTAATTGCAGCTGGAGCCACTCGCTGGCTAATTGACGAGATTGATTGAAGAGTCTCTGGGCCGGAGTGCGGACGCTACCTTCCCCTGCACAGATCACTGCTCTAAAAGCGTTTTCTTGTCATTTTGCACCCAAAGCTCTCCGCGTGGGAAGTATACGCTCACAGCAGCTGTCTCATCCACGATGCCCTGTACTTTTGCTTACAGTCGTCGACGAGTCGACCCACTTCGTTAACAATACCGTCTTCTGTGCATATTCTCGTAAATGTACACTGTGACGGTTTTGACGTCATCAGTGGAAAATATCATTTGATTACAACCTTGACTGAACTTTTTTCACCAAATATAACATCGCGGGTGGTTTGATTTTCATACTTTGATTGCTATATTGCCATGTCTCGTTACGTGGTTTTCGAACTTGTCCCTTCTCGTGAGAATACTCCAAGGACACCTTCTGTCAACAACCTATTAAGAATATTTCTCTTTCCTTATTTTTAATGAATTTATTTGCTGCAATATATTTAATTTTTTTTTCTTCATCCCTAGAAACATCACTCATTCACTCCGTAACCAAAGTTTTAATATGTCACTTCACCTCACTTCATTGTAACGTCTATATAATAAAAGGGATGTATGTATTTACGTTAATTTCTATACAAATTTAAACACGTGGGCAGATTGCAACAAAAATTGGTACACATATTGTTCAAACGACAAGAAACAGTACTGTGGGGGTGAGAAACCCCTAGCATATATCTGGAAAGAATTATAATTGAAAAACTTGATAATTTTTTGTTAAATTACTGCGCGCCAAAAGACCATGACGTCACGCGACAAAGAGAGACGTTACTACACGACGAACAAATGAAATATTTAATTTTTTCGTAATGATAGAAGGCATAAATATTTTCATTGAATAAAAAGTATAATTATATATCAATACTCCATCGAATGATGATAAAAAACTTTATGATCCTCTCGGAAAATGTAAGTTAATTTTCGTTCCATATTAGTTATGTCCAACATGACGACCATTTGTTTACTTTATGAATCTTACTAACAATTTCTTCAATTTAATATTTCGTAATGTCTGAAGGCTGAGGGACAATTATATCCTGAAATACTGAAGGACTATATTTAACTATTGTATTCGTAAAGAAATTCGGAGGTATGTTTGGTGGGATTGATGCAATAAAATTCAATGTATTTTACAACCGTTCTATTAATTCACTATCGGCGGAAAGGATGTACGGAACTAGGAACAGTTAGATTTAGGTTAAATCACTTCATGACTAAAGATTAATATGGAATTAAATACAATTTCGGGTGTATATAAATTATTACACGGGCAACGACGGGCACCCAGCTAGTTTATAAATATAATGACAAATATCTATATATTGCTTGAGTCTGATTATAAATCGATTACTCGATGTAGAATAAATGAAAATTATACTGACGATTGTTAACTGCTAAAAATCATACCTCGTTTCATAAACTTTATTATTTTCTTAATAAAACAATTGATGACATTATACGGACATTTTTTATTTATATTGTGAAGACGTTTCGATACCTTTTTGTATCTTCTTCAGGTATCATTTGTAAATACCTCCTCTGTAGGACAATACCTGATGAAGATACAAAATGGTATCGAAACGTCGTCACAATATAAATAAAATATAAATAGTCTCTGTATAAGGTCATCAGTTGTTTTATTAATTCAAAATAGACGTTAAATTAAAACCTACCGTTTTTTTAATGGCTTTTTATATGACGGAAGCTCTGATATAAAACAGAATTAATATGTTAATACTTTACAAAGTGTAGAAGTTTTCCTCTGTCTAAGAATCTATCGAAAAAAATGAATTTTAAGTATAAATGATTCGATGTTGTCTATGGAAGTAATCGTATTTCTCTTAATTGTTATTATGCTGTATGATCCTTCCAAATTTGAGTTCCGAAATTAAATGTTTGCAGAAAGAATTTAATTCCAGGCATCATATCGTACATATAAAACGTGGACTGCTCGAGGAAGATTTCCTTCTTTAATTACAAAACTGAGGAACTGGAATAATTTAGTTGCCAGAGCTATTGTTCCTCGGTTTGGAAGCAAATTCAAAGGAAAGCCGCGTTCCGAGTGGGAAAAGTTGACAAATGAAATTACTAAATTTTCTGATGAAGACAAATACGTCATCCCCTTCGGTTTATCACGCAGCCACGAGTTTGTATTCATTCACATTATTATTTGGCTTACTGTGAATTCCTATGCACGTTTACTTGGCGGTGATGGAGCGTTGCGTGTATCGTGCCCCGCAGTTATTTTGTCGCTGGCCGGTTAAAATCTAGAGGCACGCAACAATGTGCGTCACGGTATCATATAATTCAGATAAGGCGGTCATGAAACTATTTCACGGGAAATTCTGGGAAAATTTTGCTTCTCAGGTTTCGTAAAGGCTGTCCGCAGATTCGTTCGAAATGTTTTGAAACGCACCAGATAACGCGAGCCTCAGATAGTTAAGTTTCAGGCAAGGTACTGATTGATAATTATGGGTGTGAGAGAAATTACAAAAAATTATCGTATACCATTTATGTCCAAATATGTGAGAGTAAAATATTTTATAAAGATATTAGAAAGTCTTAATAGACAACACAGCGTTTCGTCCTTATATTAGGACGTCCTTAGGTATTAATTAAGAGATCTTTAAAATACAAAACGTACCAATATTTAAATTTAAAAAATTGAATTTTAACAATACATCTCTGGCCTGAATGCCAACAAATACTGAAATAAACAAAGATATTTCGTCTAGAAATATTTAAATTTAAACGTACTTTTTTTTAATGAAAAATAGTTGTTTTCTGATTTACATGATCAAAAAGGTACTTTTAAATCTAACGATATCGTACCTTTGTTTACTTAAATTCAGCAGTTGGTTCGTTGACATTCAGTCCAGAGATTTTAAATTTAAATGATTTTCTGTAATTAAATGTATGGTTTATTTTAAAGATCTCAGATTTTATAACTGAACACATCCTACTGTAAGGACGAAACGTGTTTGTCTATCAAGATTTTGCCAGTTTTTTATTTGGACTTGTTTAAACATAAATTTTATATGATAATTTTAATAAAAATGTTAGATAGTTTTCAATCCAAATTTACCAAAAAAAAAAGCAAATCGGATCCAATTGATTCAAAATCTTGTATACATTAGTTTCGGAGCATTTTTTGTGTTATAAAACTGTTGTTATACTTTAAACGGAAAATAAAATTTCGCATAGTAAACTAAAAAGTAGACTTTTTATACCATTAATTTTATTATACTTACAAAAATATGTTAAATGTGAATTGAGTTAAAATGATCTTATTTCACTAAAAAATATAAGATAATTCTATATCGCAAATTAATTGCAGTATCCGTCAAATCTTTTATTATATTCTCGTTAGTGTTTACTAAATACGGTTTTAATGTGTGCAGCAGACCTCCATATACTTTTTGTTCTTGGGCTTCGGTGTTTGTCCACTTAAAAATTGTTGTTAAACAATTTATAATTAATAATTTATAGTTTGTTCTCTTTTTATCGCGTTCGCCGATCACTACTAGTCAATGTTTCCGTTCCTGTAAGCAGTTGTTGGCTTTGGACAATTTTCCGAGTACGTTGGTGTAAACAATTCCTTTGTGCACAACACGTTATTGATAAATTGAAATTCAATTTAATAAGAAACTGTACAATATGTACGATGAAAAAGGGGAAAAATTGGGGAAGTAAAAGTCATAAAAACGCAATATGGAATCTATACTGTATAAGGCAAACATTTTTTTAAATTAAAATTAACTCTTAGTCCGAAGACTTTACAGTTGTGATAATTTAACATAATAATAGTATTTACAATTTTGTAAATATTTAACAAGTAAACTTGGGGTCTTGGATATGACCTTTGTCATTCCAAGTTAGAGACGAGAGAAACCGACTAAGTTGTTAACCACATATCAACGAAGGTTAGCCGCCATGATGTTTGGAAACTTCGTGTTATAGAAAGCGTTAAGGAGGTTATGGGGGATGATGGGAAGAACGGATATTTAGGGAGTATGTAGTGTCAGTTGTTAGGCAATTCCGGAGTGATTTAGGGGCAGGATGAAATCAATTGTGAGTTTACGTTTTAGTCTGCGATTTTGTGCAGGAGGGGAGCGGGTTGCTGTAGAAGAGCTCAATGGTTGATGGAGCTATTTATTAGGGACTTCGTAGATTTATGAATTATGGCAGGAATTAGGGGAATTTCAAGGTCTTTGTGGATAACTGAGTTGCGAAGGTACCAGAGGGAATTTGGTTTTGTTTTGTTTGTATTTTGTTGGAGTGGGAATAAGCAGTGGATCCCCATATGGCACATGAGCACGACAATATGGGGAGGATTAAGGATAGATAGAGAAGTATTTTGGTGCTAAGGGATATGGGAGATTTTCTGTTGATAATTGGGAAGAGTTCTTTTATTTTGTTGTTGATTCTGGAGGTAATGTTGGCTATGTAAGGTTTCCATGATAATTTGGAATCAAGGATATGGCCTAGGTATGGTGTAGTTTGTTGGATAGGTATTTTGGTGCCGTTCAGAAAGGAGTGGTTGAAGGAATGTTTGTTTTTAAGGATGAAGGGAATGATTGTGGATTTGGTAGGGTTTATGCTGATTTTCCATTTTTTAGCCGAGCTTTCAATATTGAGGGCGATTTGTAGTTTTCTGGAGCCCGAGTCTAGAGAGGATGTTTGGAGGAGTATGGCTGGTCATCTGCAAAAAGCACTGTTTTAGTAGATTGGTTTTTGAGGTATGTCGTGAAAATAGAGGTTGAAGGGGAAAGGGCCTAGGATGCTGCCTTGGGGACGCCAGAGGAAATAGGGAAGGAATTTAAATGGGTATTGTTTAATTTGACAGAGAAGGAGCGGTTAGTAAGGATTCTGAAGAGGGAATCATTAAGTGGGTCTTTGATTTTGGAAAGTAGTGATTGGAGGTGTACTTTATCAAAAGCTTTTTCTGCATCTAGCAAGGTAGCAGTGCACGACTTGTTGGTGTCGAAGGCATTGTTGATGCAGGATGTCACTGAGTAGAGTTTATGGGTGCAAGAGTGTTTGGGTCTAAAGCCGTTTTGAGCAGGAGGAATGAGGTGGGTTAATTCTTTGCCAAGGAGTTTTTAGAACAATTGGGCAAGACGATGAGAAACAAGCTGATGTGTTATATGCAAGTCATAGTTAATAGAGATCAATTACTTAGCTGTTCACGTCGATTAAGATTACGACGACTTGGTTAGATCTATTCTCTTTTGAGCAGAGGTCAGACAACCCAAAGTGGCGTCCCCAGCTCGACCCCAACTAAGGGGTCACAATCTTCCAGAGTACCACGCGAGATTTCAGACCTCAGTTTCCACCCTACTACATTCAAACGAGTTCGATAGATACATAGTTATCTTACATGCAAATCAGTCGAAAGCCATTTCTCTGGACTGGGCTGAACCAAGTATGTCTTTGTCACTGACCCTCTGTTCACAGAATGCATCTTACTGCCTATGGGACGAAGGTTTTCACTGAGTAGATACTATATAAAGGCTTCTCGATGATGACGTGGACAGCCATGGGATCGACACTCATTTTACACCATTTCATAAACCCAACGTTAAATCCACCATTATCATTAAATTTCAAATCCATGTTATGCTCACTGATCGTTCTCGTAAACCTGCGATCGTTGAATTAGGTAAGACTTGGGTGGCCAGTTCACACCGTCATTCCGTGGAATAATCTCTCCAGGAATTGTTTCGTGGACAATGCGACAGATGCCTGCACTGTTAGACAGCAAATTCACGACGAAACGTCTGTCGTATCGAACACGCATTTGGATAATATTTTTCATGATTCCCACCCGCTGTTGGATCGTTGTATTTCTTCACGACGATAGCACTCTTATTTACTGACCATTATACTAGGTCACATCTGCACTTTCCCACTTTGTCAACCCTCCCCGCCGTCACCATAGTCAAAATTAATGAAAACTACTCTCCCCTCATCTAAAGGCTAACAGAAGTCAACGTGTCATAATCGTACTAAATGCAAGGTCAGAGTACAATAAAGATACACGAAGTGGTCCTTCAGTACGGAAATGTCTTGTTGCTTGATTGAGCCGACCTCAAGAGTGCTCGCACGTTCCTTTTCGGATCTGCTAACTTTCGCTGTAAGTTAAATATATATCTTGACCGAAATTCCTGAGAAAAAAAGTCAAGCCTTCGCCGATCCTGAAACAAGCTAATTTTGCATTACCTCTTGTTTTGGTCAATGACCTCATAACAGATCCATATTGCATATTATTTCATCGGAAGCAACACACCTGGCCTGGAGCAACTGTGTTCAAAATTAATGGAATGATTGCCGGCGTATATGATAAATGTCATAAACAGCACAAAATATTAAAAAAAAAGATTGTAAAAATTACGCGTGACAGAAGTTGGAAAATAAATGGTTTGTCGATGGCGTAAGAGGGAAAATTTCGGGAATTCAGAAACAAGCTATAATTTATTTATTAGCATTCGATGGTTTATGGAATTACATTTAGTTAAACGTAAATAGTGAAAATGTTGGGATACAAAGGGATAATTTCAATCACGAAAAATGCTGATTTATTATCAATTAATCAGATAGACACAGAAAGCTGTCTGCCTGAACTGAGTAGGTCCATGTTTAAGGGTTGAGGACTCGAGTGCCTATGCTCTGAACTGTTGCCCTTTTCTTAATTAAGACGGAGTTCTTTACTGTTCGAAACGTCGGCTAATCACTCATTTCTCTCTTTGGATTTCCTTTCCTTCCTATCCAGACGAAATTTTTCTTTTTGGAACTGTTAGTTCTCCTCTAAAAGGAACGAATACTATTTTTCTCTATATTAAATACACCATTGCCATTAAATTTTCACTCAATAAGTTTGACATTTTGGTGATGGCCTTCGCGGAGCATTTTCTGAAGTTTAAGAAATCGCTTTCTACTCCCACAAGCTTAAATGTAATTTGAAGAAGGTCTTATGTGAGCGCCGGACCAACCTGGACTTGTGTAACAAGATCGTTTCCTCTCGTTTGACTGGACCAAATTCGTGTGCAGTATACTTGGCTGGACTCTAAGTGGCTCGTTTGAAGAACGGAAACAAGTTGTTGGAGCGTAGTTTCGTTCCCACCACGAGTCCCTAAATGTCTCTTGCATCAATCGTCGGCTGTAACTTTAAACTTTCGTCAGAAATGAGTTAACTGTGGAACTAAATTCTGATGGTACCAGCCTTTCGACGAGATTGTTGCAGGCCATTTAATTCCGTACCCTTGCACGTACCATATTTTCCTCGCGTCAATTCTAATGTCTGCGTCACGTTCAAATTGTCTTCATTGTTGTGGCCTGTTAATTAAATTTTGTATTGCTTTTTAGGCGTATAACACCGAAATGTGTTTTGCTTCGTGAAGTTTTATTCTCCATATTCAACAACCTTACTTATGTATTTATTTATTTTAATAAAACTTATAGTCCGGAGACTTTACAGACTTATTAGGTATAACTACTACTGTATTTTACTATTGTATTATTTGCCATCTTAGGAAATCAAAAATTGTTCTGATTTCCTTTTGACCTTAGTCCCAAGATGAAGTCTACGAGACTACAAAACAATAGAAAAAACTTTAATTGGGTTTCTTCATTTTATTTTTCAATATGATCTTTCAGTTCGATACACTACAAAGTTTTTCAAGCCATCCAAAATATAAACTTACTCCTCAAAATAGGCGTGTATTTCGGTAATCATCTCGTCCGACGTCATTTGTTTTTTGGCGAACCATGTTTTTCAGTAGAAAGAGTTCTCCGGTGAAGATGGAAGATGACAGAGCTTTTGTTCGTCAAAACGTCTTGTCTTTCTACAGCAACTAAACTGGGAAAGTCTTCGATCTTTGATAATATTTCTCAGGTTCAAAATGGGGCCAAACAGGATGGTGCTCGTAGTTCTCACTTCAATTCTATAGTTGCAGTTCATTCTTGGCCAAATGTGATTATTGGCTAAAGCATTCCAATAACGATGCACAATACTTTTCATTTATCGTTCCTCTTTTCCTAAGTTTCTGATATACACAAATCCGCGTGCATCCGAAGAAACACCGTAGACATCCGGTCCCGGCCGCCTCCTTCTCCAGCAACCCACTCGGCTTCGTTTGGATTGACGTGGTGTATCCATGTTTCATCAACAGTTTTATATTGACGTAAAAACTCATCCGGAATGCGACTGTAATACACCAAACTGTCCATTGAACCGACCAAACGACTGCGTGTATTCTGTACTGTGTGTAAACGCGGCACCTATCTTGTGGATATTTTTTAGGCAAAATTAGGTTAAATTGAAACTACTGGGATATAACTACCAGAGCTATCACTTAGATTTTTCCAATATTTATTATCCTACCATCGTGATAACTGTTCACATTAATCCTGTGGATTGTAGACCCTTGACTTTAAATAAGCGGACATACTAAATACTCAACAGAAGAATCGTCGTCGTTGTGCATATCGCTAACTGTACTTTCCGATGAATATTTCTGACTTCTACTTATGCCATATTAACATCAGTATGAGTCGTGTTTCTTGACAAACGATTATACAGTATACTTAAAATAGATAATATTCTGTCTACCAGAATTTAACCTTTTCGTGTTATGGGAGGCAAGTTCGTAGGCCGAACATGTGGACATTATAATGAAGGTTGCTACATATATTCTTAAAGTTCGATTAAAAGTAGATGGTACTTGTCTGATATTTCCTCAGTGAGGGGTGTGACCTTGAATCCGCTTAAAATGAAAGATGGGACAAATTCCGTTGCCGAACAATCGCAGTGTATTCTATTGTATTTAGTGAGCTGTATATGAAGTCCACTGGCGGCCACGTGTATGTCGCATCAGCGCTTCCCTCCACGCCATCAGCGCCATCTAATTTTAATCACACTATAATACTCGGCATCGCTTGCCTTACTTGCTTTACAATCTTAAATTCTATTTACATTGTTTTTTAATTTCCAAGACAAAACCTTAGCCGAGGTTTTGATTGGTTTGTTTGTTTAGATTTCTCTGATGGACTTGAAATAAAAATGTTTGTAGTAAACCGTGTAATTACTGTGAATTTGTGTGTTTGATATAGATATCAAACATTCAGTATTGATTCGTAATTTCTTAGTATTACAACATGAAGGCAGTTAATATGCTGAAACCTCAAAAAATCTGAACGATTACACATTATTACGTTATAACCATATTTTATGTAGTACAGGAAATATTTACATTTTGTTCATGCTTCTTTGAAGGCTTATTTCATTGCTAACGGTTGGTAGAATCTCAAATGGACTGTTTAAACGATCTCAACTTTTATCTCTAAAATATGGAAAAATGTTATCAAGTATTACGTGCTCATTAAAATGATAATAGAAGGGATTTAATTAACTTTTTATATTCTCTCACAGAAGTAAATAATAAATTTATCAGTTTCTGTCTCTTGTCTTTTTTTTCAAGAATTCTGTATGTAGAAAGTAACTAACGCCGATTCTGTAAATTGGTGCGCAATACATATGTATCCATAAAGGAAATTATATTATTGTTTGGTTGCAGATAGTAAAAAGATCATCCTAATAACAGTCCGAAAGAAATCTCGGTTCCTCACGATATTTGCTGTTGGCTGGGAATGAGTGTAAAATTCCAACTTTACAGGGCAGCGCTTCTTTACATCACTTAACCGAGATACCAAGAAAACACCTTTGTAACTCGGAAAGTCTTGGTAGATCGTCGTCGTACACAACTCATTTTGACCATTTTTTACTTAACTTATTTCCTGTACCACTGATATATATATATATAAAAGTAAGAACGTGGTTTGCTAAGGGAAAGAGCCCTGATTAATTAAGAATGAGTACTCGTACTCGTAGAATTTGAGAATGTGATGAGAATTTTTTGAAAAGTATTTAATGTGGTGTAATATGTTCGTATCGATTTAGAAACGTTCAAGTTGCCTTGTTGATAGATGTTTGGTGACGTCTGAACTCATCTCTGGAATTAAAATATGTGAATGTTTTAAAATCTGTTTTGGGAAGCTTTAGAAAACTATTCCTAAAAATTCTAGGTTTCGTATTTTTTTTTTCAATGACTGTTCGGCGACACGAGGTTCATCATTCATTACAACTAAATTACCTTACGTCGAGAAATGTCTATTTATGCAAGTTTGACATTGTGGTTATCAATATAATAAAAAAGGATGTATATTTGTATGTATGTATTTACGTTAATTTCTATACAAATTTAAACGCGTGGACATATTGTAAAAAATTGGTACTTATTCTTCAAAACTCGACAGACGGTACTGTGGGGGTGAGAAACCCCTAGCGTAAATGTGGAAAGAATTAAAATTGAAACGTGATAATTTTTTGTTAAATTACTGCGCGTCAAGGAAACGTGACGTCACGCGAGAGAGACGTTACTACGCGACGAACAAAGGAAATAGTTCCTTTTTCCGTAATGAAATAAAGCAGAAATATTTTCATTGAATACATAGTATAATATTATCCAGCAATACTCCATCGAATAATAATAATAAAAACAATACGAATACTTTACGATCCTTGTATGAAATGCAAGAAATTTTTGTGTCATATTAATGACTCCAATATGGCGACCATTTGTTTACACTGTGAATCTATCTCACAATTTCATCAATTTAATCTTCCGTAATGTGTGAAGACTGAGGGACGATTATATTCTGTTCGTAAATAAATTCGGAGGTATGCTCGTTGGGATTGATGCAATAAAATTCAATGCAATTAATGCACTATCAGTGGAAAGTATGTACGGAACTAGGAACAGTTAGTTTTTGGTGAAATCACATTATGACTAAAGATTAATATAGGGTTAAATACTTTTTCGGGTTTATATAAAAGCCGTGCACCCAGCTAGTATTAGTATAAAATGACGGCAGCTGTTTTTTTACGTTTCCTTTGCTAGCACAGAAAAAAAATAAACAAGACAGTGTTTTATGTTGAGAAAGTTATGATTGAAATGCTGGAATTTTTTAGTTGGTTTGTAGTAACATTCTGTAGCTGCCAACAATTCAGTTAAGTGCAGTCGTCAAGACACAAATATATATATATCTATATTCGAATTCATGGCACCAGTTATACTTGATTCCAGTGAAACATTTTAGTTTGCTATGAACGACTTGTAGAAGTTATAGATCAATATACATGTATATACACCGCGTGGGTGTTTTTCCGACTATATGGGCGTTATTTGTATGCGCCTGCAGGTACGGTGTATGGGTCTCCGAGCTGAGGTTTCCTTTCAGTTAAGCTGAAGTTGTGTCTATTTTTGGTCTGCGCCGAGGATGTAAATCATATTAATTGGCATGTAGCGGCGGGCGCAATTTGTGAGCGTGACCCCTGCGTCTGCTCACTGAAGTGTTGTGACACGGCATACATCTCCGCAATTGTTGGCCACGTCGTTAATGAAACGTTTCCTGGACGAGGACACAATCCTATGACTTAGACCACTTCGCAAGATGCTCCATTACCTCAGGTTCTGCGCGTCTTATTATGACGTTTTATTTTGAGGGCGAAAAATTTCGATTCGAGTCCTTTTGGATTAATCCTAATTTAAGGTCCGATATATATATATATATTAAAAAAATATATACGTATAAAAATATATGAAAATTTAGGTTATATGGGGGATATTGAGAAAGAAAAGTACGATTCGTACTTTTCTTTCTCGATATCCTTAGTAATAAGAAAGATAGCCAAATACAGATCAAAGAAGACAATATAATTACCACAGTGCAACGTTTCTGGGACCCCTGTCCTTTTTTTGAGGTGCTATGAAGAGCCTAGAAAAAAAATATACGTATAAAAATGTATGAAAATGAAAATCGTACTTTTCTTTCTCGATATCCTTATTAATAAGAAAGATAGCCAAATACAGAGAAAAGAAGACGTAATATAAATACCACACAGCAACGTTTCTGGGACCCCTGTCCTTTTTTTGAGGTGCTATGAAGAGCCTAGAAAAAAAATATACGTATAAAAATGTATGAAAATGAAAATCGTACTTTTCTTTCTCGATATCCTTATTAATAAGAAAGATAGCCAAATACAGAGAAAAGAAGACGTAATATAAATACCACACAGCAACGTTTCTGGGACCCCTGTCCTTTTTTTGAGGTGCTATGAAGAGCCTAGAAAAAAAATATACGTATAAAAATGTATGAAAATGAAAATCGTACTTTTCTTTCTCGATATCCTTATTAATAAGAAAGATAGCCAAATACAGAGAAAAGAAGACATAATATAAATACCACACTGCAACGTTTCTGGGACCCCTGTCCTTTTTTTGAGGTGCTATGAAGAGCCTAGAAAAAAAATATACGTATAAAAATATAGGTTATAATGGGGGATATTGTGAAACAAAAGTACGATTCGTACTTTTCTTTCTCGGTATCCTCCATTATAACCTCCTCCTTTCTGCTTCAACACTCTTCTAGTGATTTGTGAACAGTTTGCCAATACCTACATAGATGCTGTGTGCCCGTATTCAAGAAACATTTACACACGAAGCTTTAACAAACGTCATCGATTGTCTTCCTCAATCATGAAATTTCCATGACTCCAGAATTTGTAACCGCCATTGCTACTGATTCGCCAGATGACCTTTTTTACTTTATCCAACATTATTAAAAAAATACTACGTTCTCACAGTTCACTTGCGGAATCAAACCGCTCTGTTTAGGAATTCCTGAATGTTTGTACGTGCATGTAAATATCTACAAATTCCAGATAGATTTATTCTCCACTAGCCCTCTTATGATGAAATAGGATTCGTCACAAATGTTACATAAATACATGGATAATAAATAAGTTTCTAAATACAATAGACAAATTACATATAAAATTAATGAATATTAATGGTAATAATTAGTAAGATACACAAAAAGTTCAAATCATTAAGACACTAGATAAAATTCTCGGATCTCAACCCGGGCCAATTGTTCGTTGCATAACGACGTTTCGACGGCAATCTCCGCCATCGTCATCAGGTTAACTGATGGCGGAGATTGCCGTTGAAACGTCGTTATTCAACGAACAATTAGACCGGGTTGAGACCCAAGAATTTTATCTAGAACAGATTCACCGGGTAAGCCGCCGCTCTCTAACAATAAGGCACTGGTCACGTTTGACCAGGTTATTATGACCACCCCTTGAGTACTTGGTTGGGCCACCTTTTGCCTCCAATACTGCAGCATTTCCTCTCGGCATTGACTCCACGATGTGTTGAATATATGTATATATATATATATATATATATATATATATATATATATATATATTGTAATAACCAACAGGTTAACGATTAATTTGCCCCACTTTGGTGAAGCCATTAATGTAATAAACACCTAGTTAATGAATCAATAAACGAAAATTTATTTATATTTAAAAATTTATTGTTGATAAATTTACATTGTATAAGATCTAACAACAAATACTTTAATTTTTCATTTATTTATTCGTGGCATTTTATGGCAATTTTTATATCATTACAATCAAATACGTCGGATCTCTATATCTCAGGGTCACTACTGGGTTTGATAATTAGAAAAAAAGCAATGTTTAAACTGACAATTAACAATTCAAATATAAAAAGTTAACCTAAAACAATATGAAAATAAGTGAAACAGAAGAAAACTAAATGAAACGAAAACTGAACGAAATCTGACTATACCTTTTTAATTATCGTTTACAAATTTGTATAAAAGTTTTGTTACTCACGGAACGTCTGTCTGGTACCAGATCTCTCATGTAGAATGAAAACTACCACACTAAAAACCCATTTTTACACAGACTCTGTACTTCACTGGAATTTATAATACACACGATTGAAATACTCGTCCTCTGCTATCTGGAACCTCGGATGAGCCTCCCCCTTTTGTCAGCTAGTGGAAGCCGGTCTCCTCTATGCGAAAACTGTTCAATCAGCGTGAAGCAACCATTTGCTTCACCGTGTGCAAATTATTATGTAAATCTCTCCGTAAAATATTTGCTTGCTTTCATGTAAAAACTACAGAATCTCGCCATTCGTACTTTATATCTGCAAACTTTACTATTTGTTGCTGTAGGTGAACTGAACTGTATTATATCTCCCCGTCGATTTTTAACAGTTTCATCTCTCGTACGCAGATTTTTTGACTCCTTCACCTTTGAATCGCCGATTCCAGACTGGCGTTCTCCAAGTGCATACTCAGTTCTCCGCGCGCGGTCTCCATTGTTGAACAAAGGAAAAACCCGCCTTCATTGTCGCCTTTACGCATTAGTACCGCTAACAATTTAATTATATTAAAAACAATTAATGGCCTGTTTAATTGGCATTACAATATATCTATATATATATATATATATACTAATTAATTAGGTCCATCTCATGCCCATTGTAATTATCGCCATCGTCGATACAGATTCGGAATCTCAATTGTTCGTGGTTTAGATTCCGTGAGTGTAATTAACATTCTTCGTTACTGTTTCATGCCCATTTTGTTGGGTCTTTCGGCGTGGAAGGATCATAATTGCCATGGAGGAGGCAGGTACCTGGTCCGTTCTCATTTTCCCCCCACTACTCGCCCTCTGCTCGTGTTACCAGGACCCTCGTCACTGCGTCAATAGACCTCCCGAAGTTCCTTCCACGTCAGTCTTTCAACCCTGTCATAGTCGAAATACCTCCACAGAAAGCTGGCTGACGCAAATCAAATCGTCACCCTTCGACCCTACCACAATAACAGGAGCTATCCATGGACAGTGAGGGCCTCACTGCCACTGTGTTTCCTGTCTCTAACTCGTATTGAATTTGAAAATAATTTGCGAATTAATGTCACGTAAAACCAGTGTAAAGGAGTTGTAATTTCACTTATTTATTCTTCTTTACTTCGTTTGGTGTCTTAATTAAAACACCAAATCAAAACGTCTCGACCAGCAGATGGAACGAGCAATGATCTGCAATTTAATTCAAAACGTATTCGACACATTAATTTATTAAACAATATAACACAGTGGTAAATTAAGTGGATACTGATTTGGGAGAAAGGAGGTTCGAATCTCTGTCGTCTTACTCACGAACCCGGTTTCTTCCAAACGTAAGACCTTCGATTCAAATAAAAGTGAGCTTGTAAAAGAGGAGAAACTGGAATCCGACAGTTGGTTGTATTGTGTCGTTTCTTTGAGTTTTCACGTTTAGTGGATTCCATGTTGTTTATTAAAAAAAATTATTTAACAAAACTTTTATCCGAAGATTATTTGTTGGTTAAATATAGTTAATGTATATACAAACTTAAAATATGTACATAATTTACATACTAGCATGGTAATTCGGTTAATCCAGCAATTAACTTAAATTTTGCAATGATTCCATGTTCAACTTCTACCATCAACTGAACTAGTACGATGGGGCGGGACACAAAAATACGTACTTTAGTTCCTTGATTTCCACGTATTCATATTACATGTCTTGGTCAACGCTCGTACATGCCTCCTTTAACCGAATTAAAAAAGGACAAGTAAACTAGAAGCTAGTAACTCCAGAAAATATTTTAGTCTAAGTGTTATCAAGTCTAAAAAATTTTCGCAGCCCACGAAGAAAAAATTTTTCATTTCACGGCAAAATGCTTCTAGAGACCAGGATTCATATATAAACTACAGATTGTTAATTCTGCAAGTTTCCTTTTGTAAATACAGTTGTTGAATTCAAGTATTCATAGCTTTATCGTATGAGAGCAACGCAGTAGGTAACTTCTGGAAATTAATTCAATATATATTCTCTGACACTTTAGTTCCTTTATTATCTGTGGCCTCCTTTACCTGAGCACGACTACCTACTTTTATTTGTGAGCCCTTCCACCACCCCCTTTTCGGCCCCCCCAAAGATTTACAAAAACGGCCAGAGCCTGTAATTTTCCTTCCCCATTCCAGCGACTGTAGAACCTGTGTGCCGATTTATCGTCCCCACAAACTCATTTCGCAACACCGGATTTTGTTGCAATTCTTTTATCGACACGAGTTAATGATCTCTCAAGTACGTATTTCAACATAATGTGAACTTAGCTATCTGTTTTTCACTTGATGCGACCACCTGAATACGTGTTAAACTTGCTTTTTTTCGTTTTTTGCACCAATCCTCTTTTTCGCTTATTACTAAGCTAATTTATCGTGTAGTAAATTGGTTTAAATAAATTTAATTCTTTCTTTAAATGATTCCGTTTCTGGAAAAAGGAAGTTAATAATATTTGTTGGAAGTCTTTGCTCGTTTGAAAAGCCCTATTTTGGTAATATTTGTGCCAGTCGATGAGGATACAAGTCGAACGCTGTATTTAATCCAGTACGATGGCTACCAATAGGCTATCGCACGAAGCGCGTTGGTTTTGTGAAGGCAGAGTGCTGTTTGTGGGGCTGCTGGCCTGGCTTCGCCTCTGCGGACGCGGGAGTCTCTTTGTTCGTAAGCCTCATTGTTCCAGACGGGGAAGGCAGAAGGCGCTTTTGCTCTTTAAGTGAAGCTATTGTTCATTGAGATCGGAGGATGCGTTATTCGTTCGACGGACCAGCGGACGAGGTTTCACCTCGCAGGAATTTTAATTAATGTCTAACGACAGCTGGCATGTTTTACAGAGCTACATAAACCTCGTAATATTTAAGTTACGACTATGTTCATGCATTCGAGACGACAAAGTTGGTATTAGCTTTCATTATATTTACGGTTATTGACTATACGGTACGGTGTTAAATAATCGCAAGTTCCTATACGCCTCCCCTACTAGCAGTATCGTGCCCCGTGCTGGAGATTACCTTTCCCGCAAATTCCCCGTTAAGCTGCTATTGCGACTAGAATTAACAACTCTTGGCTCGGAAAACTGATGTCAGTACTCGGATCCTCCGCTTTAACGGACCCCTTCACGCGATATTAAATTTCATCTACCAGGGCAAGCTTCAAAGATTACCTCCAAACTAACATCGTCCCTTCACGCTTCCCACCTTAAAAAAATAATACTCCACAGATTCCACAAATTAAAGCCATGCCTGAACCCGAAATCTCCTTTATCCTTCACATATCCCGTCTGGTTTTATGCCTGTTATATCTGGGGTTCGGCCGCTACCACCCACATATATAAAATTCAAATATCACAAAATAAAATACTCCGCTTTATAACTAACTGTCCTTGGTACGTTACTAACTCTAGAATACACAATGACCTAAATATTCTCTCAACCCAAAATACCATAATTCAAGCCGCCCTAATCCAACAAATTAGAAATCTCCACCACTTCAGTCCCATGATCTAAAATACAGAATCCCACCCTCCTCCACCTCAACCCCTCAGAAGGCTAAAATGAAAACGACAAATTAACCTGGCAACCACCGTAAATTAATATATATATATATATATATACATATATATTGTAATTATTAAATAATAAGGTTAATTGAATTGCCCCACGTTGTGGTAGCCAAAATGTAATAATTAGAAAAGAAAGGTTAATTAAAAAAATTGCCCCACGTTGTGGAACCAAAATGTAACGAATAAAAAGATTGATTTAATTTGCCCCACGCTGTGGAAGCCAAAAAAGAGGAGATTAATTAATTAACAAACAAAATTTTATTCAATTATTTAAACAATTAATTTGCAGTTTGATTAAATTGATAATTCGTTCTGGAACAGTTTTAACAGAAAGGATTGAGAAATAATTACTACTTTAAACTTCATGATACCATTTATTTATTTGATGGAAATCTATAACATTTTTTCTGAGGTTAAATACATTTAAACTTTCAATGTTTAGAAATTTGATAACTCTTCTCTCAGGGTCGATTACCTGGGCTTGATAAGTAAAGAACAATCATATAATTTACGTTTCAATCATAGAGTTTATAAATTAAGAAATTAACAAACAAAACCAAAAAGATACGAACGAAATCTGACGAATACCTTTAACTATCGTTTACAAACTTCATTAACTTGGTTTACAAAAATGTTCGGCTGGTACCAGACTTAGATTCCTCGGCTCGGGCACACAATTTTACACTAAAAAGGCCATGAATCACTGACTCTACACTTGATTGTCAAACACACGGTCGTAGTTATTGAATTATCCTCCGGGAACTGGATCTACTGCATCTCCGGATCATCAGCCAGACATATTGTTACACATTGTCTTTATGTGGAAAATGTTGATCTCAGTACGCGTAGGAATCTTAATGTGGCGCAAATATTTGATTACTCTTTGCAGTTTTACAAAGTATCTCGCTGTCCAAACGTTATGCTTGGATTTAAAAACTTGTAACTTTCTCGGTTGAATTTTATACTTGGGCCACGCTGTTCGTTCTCTCAAAATTTTTACTTCCTCTCCAGCCTACGATATCAGACAGACTGCCGTTCGAGAAAGCGCTCGTAGCCCACGAAAAAGCCCGCCGACACATTGTTGTCTTTGAAGAATTGGTACCGCTAACAATCCAATTATTAAAATCATTACTGGCCTCTAATTAGTAACACAATATATATATATATATATATATATATATATATATTGTAAAGAACAATATGTTAGGGTTAATTAAAAGAATTAATAAATTATCAAAAGAAAGGTTAATTAAAAGAAAAGATTATCAAAAATTAACAAATAAAATAATTTGTTATTTTATTCACTTGTGGCTTCCAAAATTAAAAAAAATACAATCAAATTAAGATCTCTTCTCTCAGGGTTTGATAATTAACAGAAAAATGATTTATAAACTGATTAACAATTCAAACATAAAAATTCACCTAAAATAATATGACGATAAATGAAATGAAAGAAGGCTAAATGTAAAGAAACTGAACGAAATCTGACTATTACCTTTCTAATTATCGTTTACAAGTTTATAGGTTTTGTTACTCACGTATTGTCCGTCTGGTACCAGTTCTTTCTTTTGTAGCTTCAACACCACTAAAAATGCAAATTTTTACACTGATTCTAACTTCTTTGCAGATTTTACACACGCGCGGTCGAAGTGCACGTCCTCAGCTATCAGGAACCTCGGTTGTTGTCTCCCCTTTATGGTCAGCTAACGGTCTCCGAATCCCTCAATGCGAAGATTGTTCAATTTGTGAAGCAAACTCCTGCTTCCATACAGGAACTCATGATTGTAGTTTATGTTTGCAGACTTTACTTATCATATGTAGAGTCCAGACTTTAACTACTTTCTTCTCGTCGCAGATTTTAGGCTTTTTGTTTCTCCTTGCTCGACCCAGGCTCAGTGCAGAACCTTACTGTTTTTATTTCTCTTTGTGGACCGAACTGCCACGTATCTCGGCGAAGACTTTTTACTGTTTCACGCTCTCTCGACCCAGGCTCCGTACTGACTGAATTTTCCCCGAGCACGCGTTCTCCATTTCGGCTTTAAACAAAGGAAAATAACTTGCCGACATTTGTCTTTGATAGCTCATACCGCTACAATTAAATTTATTCGCTACAATTCAAATTATACCTAATCAATTTAATGGCCTAATTAATTATTGCTACTACTAAAAATAATTCATAACTTCCTCTTCAACTACTGACTCAAGAAGCAAGTACATTTCTTCAAGTAAATTTTAACATGTTAACGTCATCAATGTATCACAATTGTAAAATTTTCGGATTAAAAAATTTCTGTATATATTTTTTTTAAAAAAAGATTATCTAAATGACACCCACTATAGAATACTCCTCAACTACCTCTGCAATAGAACCTTCTCCATCAAAATAAATAATCACATCTCCCAACCCCACCCCATCGCTGCAGAAGTCGCCCCAAGGAAGCGTTATTGCCCCCTTCCTATACATCTTCTCCCACGATATTCCACAACATCCCGCCACTAGCACAATCTTCTCAAACCTACTCTCTCACCTACAGTATATAACCTCTTCAGTCAGCATTCACGCATCTAGAGCATTCGTCCAAACAATGGCGAATCAGCATAAATACCACCAAATCACTAACCAAAAACCCTCCTCCGCACATCTCCCTCTATCTAAACAACTTTGAAATACCCACGAAAACAGAAACCTCCTACCTAGGACTCCTCTTCGGTTCAAAGCTTTCTTGGAAACCGCACATTAAACACCTCCTCTCCAAAATCAACCTTAAATTCAGAACTCTATATCCCCTCCTAAACAGAAAATCCTCACTCGCCCTCAGCACAAAACGCCTAGTATCTCCTCTCTATAATACAACCCACCTGGACCTACGCCTCATCCATATGGGGAGGAACAGCCAAAACCAATTCAGCCAAAATACAAACAAAACATAATCCTTCGCACCATCACTAACTCTCCCTGGTACCTCAGCAATTCCATCTCCACCACGACATCAAACTTCCCCAAGTCATCTCCCTAATCACCGAATCCGTAACCTCACTAATGAAAAGCACCTTCAACCATCTTGACACCACGATCCAGCAATTCCATAGCAACCCTCCCCCACCACTAAACACACGTCGCCTCAAAGAAAACGCCCTATCGACCTCACCCTTCCCCCAGAACACTCAGGCACCTCCTAACCCACCCCATCTTCATACCCTCGACCCCACCCACCCACCCATTCCATCCAACCCATCAAATTCAACATCACCAGTAAACCCTCATAGCCCAACAATGTATGCCCCTCACACACACAAATTTAAATACATTTTTTTGTAAAATTTAGGTTAATTGCTGGATTAGCCTAATTATCATGCTACCATGTAAATTATGTACATATTTTAAGTTTGTATATACTGTATTATATTTAACCAACAAATAATATTTGGATAAAAGTTTTGTCAAATAAATTTTTAAAAAAATTGGGTGCAGAAACCTAAACAGCGTCGGGGAATCTCTATTGAAGAGGGTCTCGTATCAACTTGACGATAGTTGTAACTTCCTCAAAATCGCGACGTTTTAAATTCTTTACTGATTTTTTCACATGAATTCGCATCAGATTCGGTTGTATGCAAGTTAAAAGCAGTGTTTCACTGGAGATAAAGTAATATACGCGACTCGCCTACGTTAATAGCTTCGGATCGGTACAGGTCGATGTCACGATTGAGGGTCGAGGCTTTCAGTAACAGAACTCCGCGTTGCGTGGTGCAGATGTTCGTCGATCTATAATTATTTCGTCAGTGGACTGATGGGTCCTATTGTGCACGTGTATTATTCGCGTGGCTCTTCCCACTTTTAGTTTCGTGCGACGATAGCGTAATGAGGCGACATTGTCTGGCGTTCGTACGTCTGCGTACTTGTACCACGGGGTCGAGTACAGTTCAGTATTTGGCCAGTAGGTTGACAAGCAACACACTGAATAGCTCGAACCAGTAATAGTCCCGCGGCTACTGTGAGCAGCTTTTCTGCGTGTTTATTTTTCATTCTTGCATCCTTGCCGCGCCTTCTTGATACAAAGTAAAAGTTACAGCAAAACGGGACTATTTAAGTTATTCTTTCAATTTGTAACGAGCTCATTTTCACTGTAAATTTTTTCACAAAGCCTGTGTTGCTTTCAGCTGAAAGTGTCATTATTAATTTATGCACAGAAACCTTACACTCTAATATAAACTCCCTGTTGCACTGTTTTTAGCTTCATTTGAAAGCATAAACGTGTACATTTGAGATTAAACGTGAATCGGAGCATGAACATATATTTGTATTAGATTGAGACGATAAACTGATTAAACAAAAATGATACTAAACTGTTGTTTTATGTTTATTATTTTTTTATTTTTATGTTCTATGCAAAATATCAACAAAAAGTTTTTTTTTTGTATAAATATTCGTTGTTCATCTATGGTTATAGATGTCTCACAAATATGCCATACTTTCCAAATAACAGATATGTTCCGCATCCGACAGTTAAAAAAATATGAATTTAAGAAGATTTTTTCAGTGTTGGAGATCACACCATTCCAACAAAAATCTCTTTTCGATGTTAGTAAGAGTGCATTAGCCATTAGCCCCCCCCCCCCTCCCCTCCGGGATCGAATAATTGGGAAGTTTTGTTACCGCATTCCCTCTAGAGGAGAAAGCGGAGTAACCGGTTTCCTCGGTTGGTAACTCACGAGGCGACGTCTATTTTATCTTAATTTTCAATAACACCGCGATTTTGAAGACGTATGAATGGGTTTAAATGCCATAGGTCGCGATTGCTCCAAATTATACTTGTAAATGTCGGAAAGTTAATTGATTTATCTGATTACATGCACATCATTGTACAGGAGCGATGAATTTCAAATCTTTCGTGTCCTACTCTAGTAAAACAATTCCACACATATTTTACTTGTATCGAGTAGAATTGTATTTGCAGGTCGAAATTACCGTAGGATTAAAATTCGTACAAGGCTTTATTATATTATGTTCCAAGTATACTAAATATTGGTATATGAAACTATTACAGGACCATATCTCCTCACATTTTATTATTCTTTCCAGACCATGGTATTTTTTTTAAATTCATTTATTTACAGTCGCATTAACAGCTCCGACTCACTATGGGAACTTATTTTTGCCATTTTCTGGGGCCTGCTTTGACGAGAGCTTTCTCTCACGCACACAAACATTTATGCCCTCGCCGGGATTCGAACCCTGGACCTCTGTGATGAGAGGCAGTCACGCTTACCCCTGCACCACAGGAGGTCAGCACAATGGTATTGACACAATGATAGATTGGGTTTTGATTTTAGTCCTTTGTAATCTGACATAAATACAGAGATTTTCAACCATTGGGAAACACAGCTTTAAAACTTGATTTTAAAGTTTCATCAACATTTTTCGAGCAAAGAAAAAATTATGATAAAATGGGAGCTATTGGAAACTAGATATTTCCCATTTTTAGCCTTCAAAAGTGCCACTTTGGTTGGTATGATTAGTATCAATGACTGACTGACTTTAAAGTTTATTGTAGGAATTTTCTACTAAAATGTTTTATAATTTGAAACTGTTGATGGGAAAACAAAAATTTTCAATATTGAAATAAATGTTTTGAAGAAATTTACCTTATTTGTAACAAATAATAAAATAATAATAAGACTAGATATTAAGAAAAATTAAAAAAAAGGTAGTTTTCCTTCAATTATTGTGATCACTTCCTTCTGAGTCTATGCTATATAATTTTGACTAGTGCTCTGATTACATTTTTGGGTAATTGTTGTAATTATTACTGATTATTTTTAAACATTTAGTGTAAATAATTTTTTCTATATAGCATTTGAATCTTAGTATTCACAAGTGGATTGAAGATATCATGACATGAATGTTAATGTGTTTTAATTTTTTAAAATAATCCATAATTACTATTGCTTATCATATTTTTGTTTTCCAATTTCAATAATTCATGATATTTCAGCGGAGCTGAGATTTGTTGTGGAACCCGAAGACACTGTTGTGTTGCCTGGAGATTCAACAATTCTTGACTGTGTTGTTACCAGCTCGGATCCAACCTTAGTTCCTGAGATTAAGTGGCGCACTGATGACAGACAGCTGTTAACTTATATTGGCGATGTTTACAGGTGTGTGCTCGAAGTATATGGCAATAGTTGTTTAAAATTAATTAAAGATCTGAAATCGGATTGAGGGAGAAATCAAGGAAAATAAATTAAATTCTAGTTATTTGTAGTTTATAGATGCAAAGAGGATTGAGTGAATACCAAGTTTGAACAACTAAAAGGAAACTCTTGTTAGGTCTAGAACTGGACTGATTAATGTGACTGTACAGACTCTTGTACACAAACAGACTTTTAATTACAGTTTGATACTTAAATTGTTTATATTAAATATTAAACTATTTTCAGAATTTAAAGAAATGAGATTTGATTTATTATCAATAACACTGTATAGTTTGTTTCCTACAGGTTATTCTTGTTTTATCTGTGCAACAAACTGTAAAATCACTGTATTCAAATTGTAGAATTATAATATTGCATTCTATATTTTCTTAATTAGACTTCAATTAACAATGTAACTCGTGTTTATTATAATTTTTACTTCAGATTACTATATTTCTAGTAATATCTGTAAAAATAATAATTATTTTTTTAGTATTATGTTGATTTCAAATTTTTGCAGATCACAACTAGAAAATGGATCACTTTTTATCCAGGCTGACTTTCCAGATCAAGAAGGTTTGCAGGGTGATTATCAGTGTGTTGCTTCTCTGCTCGACATTGGCTCAATTGTGAGCCGATCTGCTTCCCTTAAAATTGCACGTAAGTTATCAATTAAGTATTCTATATCATTATTTAAAAGTTTTATATAATTTGAATTAAATCATTTAATTTTTAATATAACAAACTGTTGTACATACTATACTTAATCCATCACTTAGGCTTCCACCCATAATTTAATTTTGGTTGTATATATGTATTTGTTTGTGTATATAAAATTGTATTATATTTAAGATGTTTGTATTTAATTTCCATACAGTGTTTTAACACTAAGTGTTTTTGCAGCTCTTCTTCATATTGAATCTCCTCCAAGAGACCTCACAGTATTCCCTGGGCAGACTGCTTATTTCAGCTGTTTTGTCCCTAATACAGCAGATACCCACATTGTTTGGCTCAAAGACAATCATCATCTGCATCTAGATGAAATCAGAATGCTTGTTCTTCCATCAGGTTAGTAGCTGGCTGTTGTGTAACTTTGATATACAGCTTAAAAATAAAATAATAAATATTTTTGCACAATTATGAAGAAAAGCTTGTTTTGGCAAGTTGCTACTATAATAATTAAAAACTTGATCCAATATATTGTAATGCCTGTTAAGTGAGGCATTGTTTGTGATTGATAGTCTGGTCTGTTGGAGGGGCATTTTGTAACGTGTTTATTTAGGTTTAAGTTTTTTCTTCGTTCTTGGAAGTACTGGTTGTGTGGTCTTGAGAAACCGTGCACGTGCGTGTGGGGTGGAGAAGACGAGTGATTGCGGGTCCTGTCTCGATTGTCGGCTTGACATGACAGAGTAGTTAGCCATTTGTTGACTATGGAACTGCAGCTGCAGCTGCATGATATAAATTGTGTGATAATGGAAGAATCTGTCAACTGGCATTTGTGACGAAGTTTCAAACAATGGAAAAGTAAAAGACTGGGAGGATATAAGGGAGAGATAAGCTTCTGAGGAAGTTGGTTGTGCTGTGATCACCGAGGGTGGAGGATGTGATTAAGAGAGACATTGTTTAAGCGGAGTAGTTGTTCAGCGCTCACCGACGCTGGAGGATGTGATTAAGAGAGACATTGTTTAAAGCAGTAGTTGTTCAGCGCTCACTGAAGCTGGAGGATGTGATTAAGAGAGACATTGTTTAAGCGGAGTAGTTGTTCAGCACTCACCGAAGCTGGAGGATGTGATTAAGAGAGACATTGTTTAAGGCAGTAGTTGTTCAGCACTCACTGAAGCTGGAGGATGTGAGTAAGAGAGACATTGTTTAAGAAGAGTCGTCGTCGAAAGATTGCAGTTTAAAGTCGCAGCCAAAGCATAGGAGAGAGGACTTGTTAAATTTACAGTAAACTAGTCGTCGTCGAGATACCACAAACTTTCTTTTTCAAACCAACAGTATTTAGTAGAATCTGTGAATTTAAACCCCACCACGGTGTTCGAAAGGTGAAAGTATCCTGGGCATCCATAAGTAGCAAGAGAAAAGTAAAATGATTTTTGTAAACCGACTTAAAAGATAATGTCAGATATCGTTCTTTGGTGTTGATAAAATAAACTGTTTAAATTTAAAATCCATCTTGTAGAATAAGTTCGTCGATAATTAATTTCGTCTATGTCTAGACGAATAAATATTTCTTTTTAAATGAAATCTAAATTTTGTGTTCTTTGATTATGTTTAAATGTTCTGCCGTTATCAAACCCAGTTAAGACCTTTGAGAGAATGAGATATGTTTTTAAAATTGTATAATTGTTTCATCTTTTGTTAAATAAAATTGTTTGTTTGTAAAAGTAAAATAATCGTTTTATATAAACATTTACTTTTTTTGATTATTATATGAATGGCTACCACAACGTGGGGCAAATTAATAAGTATTTGTTTGATTATTACAATATAATTACATCACTGTTGAATGAAATAAATTCTTTGAGTACTCTACTTTGACAATTATACCATATTCTATGTCTGACATCCCAGAACAAACTACTTAAAAGTCTTGTGATTTTATTTACTTGCAGTTTCATTTGCAAATGGCTATTCATGAGATCACTTAAATACAATTATTTTGACAATTAGTTTGCAAATTAATTACTATGCCTACAGCAGCCCAGGGAAATATGTGTAACAAATGTTAATATAGGATGCAATTATTAATCATTATTGATTTATAAAAATTAAAGACATATGTGTCAGTGATTGACACAAACAATAATGTGCTGAATGAGTAGAATCTTTGATATTAATTTACCCTATTGTGTAGTGTCTAATCACAACATTGTAAAAATCTTGTTTAAATCAATTCCTGGAAAATAAACTTTTTCTAGTAGATTTGATATGTTCTTGAAATTTTATTTTGACAACTAGTAGTTTACTGCCATTTTATATATTTAATGATAATGCATTGTTCATTTATTTCATTCTGTTTGCTACTACAGGTGCATTAGAGATAGATGAAGTTCAGCCTTCTGATGAAGGCAGCTATCAATGTAATGTAACAGTGTGTGGACAGAACAGGTTGAGTGAGAAAGCTATTCTTAGAATCAACAAGGATTTAGGTAATTAATATTTCTCTTTGTTTAAATGTTCTGTTTTAGTTTTTTTGTTGATCTAGAATTCGTAAGTGTAAACCAACTTTAATATGGCATAACATTCAATATCTATTAGTTAAATATAATTTATTCCTAACTGAATAACCCAGCTTAACTGAGTAACAGAGAATTCATTTTCTTATACCCTAATAAATAATTAAAATTGAGATAGAAGTAATTTCGAGTGATATATACATATACAGTATATTCCTGTAACTTGTGTTAAGCCTAGGTTAGGGCTGAAAGTAGTCATAATGGTATATTCACTCTATTGTAATATATAATTAATTTGAGGAAGACGATTTTCTTCTTGCTGTATCTCATTTATATAACTGTGGGTGACTTGGCAAAAAAAAATAGTTTCTGCTTATTTTGTTCACATTCATAGTGTGTGATATACATAAACTTTTCAAAACTTTGAAGATGCATTGAGTCATATTTCTTCCATGTATATTTCAGGTGAAGCAACAGCTGAGTTAAATAGCAATACGGCACCTGTTTTTATTGCAAGACCACGGTCATTTGTCATTACAGAAGGCAAGACTGTGACTCTTGATTGTGCCACTAATGGCAGTCCCAAGCCATGGATTCAGTGGCTTAAAGATGGTATAGCTATAGATATGGCGTAAGTATAGCACACTCAAAAGTTTTATTGGGATATTTAGCAGTTACCCATTGCTCATTTTTATGCAGTTCAAAGTGTATGAAGAAATTATGTTTTAGCTTTGGCTTTTCTGTATTTAACTGACATTAATGTCAAGTCCAGTAGCACTATCAATTAATTCTTGTCTCGTGGCCCACATGGTAAATTAAAATACTGTGAAGAGTCATAATTGGAAACCCTGACCTAATTTTTCTGTTGGCTCAATGGCTTTGTCTCACTTCAATTTCAGAATTTTGATTCGAAGTCATTAAAACATTTTCAAGTTGCTCTTTGATCAGTATACGATTCCAAAGACATCAGTGAAAATTCTGACAAATCTCCATTGAGTTTTGGCGTCAATACCTCTGTTCACTTGGGAACTGAAAACAATTTTGCCATTTCTCAACTGTCATAAAAATTTCAAGAAATTTTAACATATGGAAAGTTTTGTAGAATCCCACAAGTCATTAAGTATATGTGGAAATCAGTCTTTGTTAGAATACATAATCTCCAGCAGATTAATATAAAGCGAAGCAGTATTAATTAAATATACTCTTGGAAACTGGGAAACGCTGCAGTCGACATCATTGGTGGAACTATAACAAAAGTGTGAATGCAACTTTTGGCCTAAATTCATCAAATCCTGTAAAGATTGTTAACTAGATTCGGAAATAATATTTTTAAATTAATTTTTTAATCTTACATACTTGGTCATCTGCTTGATTCACATGTCACTTCACCTTTAATTCAACAATGACTTCACAATGCAATACCCACATAAGTTTCCAATTAAAGGTCAGGATGGAAAAATCATGAGATTTTTACATTTCCATTTCTTACAATACATCCCCAGTTTTCATGAGTAAACAGTAAATCTAACTACTCTATTAATCTTTGACTTATTGTTTTTTGATAATAAGTTATAATATCCGAGCATCTGCCACCAGGAACTTTGCACAAATATTTACGTCATATAATGGCTACTTTGAAAATGTTGATGATACATGTTGGTTATTGCCTCTAATCCAACAAGCAAATTGATGAAATAATATTTTGAAAGAAAGTAAAATTATAAAACTGAAAATGTGCACAATGAAAACATTAGTACCGCCTATGTACAGTCAAATTGGCAGTGTATTTATCACTTTATATCTGCCTCTGTGTTTAGCTATTTCTCTATAAAACAGTCAATGAAATACACAAACAATATAATTATATTAAATCCACTATTTTCATTTAATTTAAAAACTAAGTATTCATCATCAATATCATGGAAAAAAAACTTTTAAACCAATTTGTTTAATTTTAGAGCTAAGCTACATTATTCAAAAGTTGATGATATGTGTAAATAGAACTGTGGAAAGATATATTTTGCAATCTGAATTTAGCATGTCCACTTAACTATTAGCTTCATTGCTCTTCAGTTTTCCACTCATTTCCCTAAAAGACGTATCAAATTTTAATTCTTTGTGTTGATTTTTTATGTGGTCAGTATAACACAATTTTTCTTTTTCTGTATGAAGAAAATCACACTTACTTTATTATTTATTTTAGAAACCTGGATAGTAGGTTCAGAAAAGTTGGGACTGGAAGTCTGCAGATAACTGATGTTCAAGAGAGAGATGCAGGGACTTATCAGTGTCGAGCTGAAAGTAAAGCAGATTCTGTTGATGCAACAGCTGTGTTGCAAATTCAAGGTAAAAGATTTATTATTTGGACAATAAATTGGTTTCATGTAGTTCTTTGTCATACATTAAATGAAATTTGTAGGTCAATTATGGAATTACAATTATAATTAATCAATGTTCATCTGCCTCCTAAAATTAGTTTTAAATTGATGACTAGTGAATATTTTTCATCTTCCTTTCTTTCAGTGCCTCCAAGATTTGTGAAGCGACCTATTGATCAAATAGCTCCTGAAAAGACTGATTTAGAATTTGAATGTGAAGTTTATGGCAAACCAGAGCCAAGAGTTTATTGGGAGAAGAATGGAGATCCCATACAACCTAGTGAATATATGAAATTAGTCAACGGTTACAATCTTCGCATTTTAGGGCTTATGCCTTCAGATGCAGGAATTTTCCAATGCATGGCTACGAATCCAGCTGGAAATATTCAAGCAGCAGCACGCCTTACCATAGAGCAGCCAGGTAAATTACAGATTTATTTATACATTCTTGTAAAATATTTGTATACTATTTGAAACATTGTTTTACCTATTACCAGAATTTATTCACTAATTCATCCTAGTTAGTTGTTGTAATATTAAATAGAGTGATTATTTTGTGTTTATCAGAACTTGGAATAACAGTAAGGTAGTTGAATTTTTTTTATTTGTCCAATGTATTATATTATTGTTAATTATATTTTATGATTTATAACCATTTATTTTTTTACATTCAATTAATTTTTTTCTTTTTTCCTGTCTTCCTTTCCAAAAATTTCATTTCCTTTTCATTCGTTTCTGTTTTTCTTTACTTTTTAAAATTTCTTGGTTATTCTTTTCACTATTTTTTTTTTTTTTTTACTTTTCCATAATATTTTCATTCATTATTTTTAAATTAATTGTTCGTGATGAAACTGTAAACATATGCTTATGTGTTTCTATTAACATAATCTTCAGACAATCACATATCTGTTAATGTTCCCACCCTCTACCTCCCAGCCCCACCTACAGATGAAGCTGTGGCACCTGTTCAAGATTTACCATCAGCTCCACAGTCCTTAGCAGCTGTCATTGTATCAACTCGATTTGTGACATTAAGTTGGAAACCACCAGCAAATGCTCGAGGTGATATATTGGCCTATTCAGTTTACTACCTTCGAGAGGGTTCTCAAAGGTGAGTGTGAGATATTCAAAGGTAATATTTAAAATCTCAGAGACAGTGTTAGGACGAATTACATATTAATTTATTTTGTAAGAGAAACAAATAAAATTTGTCACTTGTTGAACAATTTTTTAACACATTTTAATGGAGCCCATATGTGCCAAATTGTAAAACCCATTTTGTTTCCTAATGCAATGGTACACATCCTCCAGAGTCTGATCTTTCGAACAATGTTTACAGATGTCTTATTGCCTTATTACAAGCCCGTGACATTAATGATGCCAGGCCTTTGTAGATGGTTTATTGAAATTGCTCAAGATATGCATAGGCTGTCGTTGAGTTAACTAGTAGCAGAAAACATGTTAGGTTACAATTACTTGATAAAATTAGTGATTCCTCAATTTTGCAATATATCCATTTTACCATTAACTTAATTCATACTAAGCTCTGCATAATGAAATGAAAATGACTTTCTGTAAGAAAGGCAACACACTAATTTTGTGCTTATTTTTCCATTCAGTGAAGTATTACTGCAATAAAGTGAATACTCACATTTATATTTAAACATAGTGTGGACACTCATAGGTAACTATGGAGGTAAGAAAGCATGAAAATCATTATATTGCATTATGGCTGCACATAAATTGGGGAAGCTCAAAGATATGAACTTTGTTGATAAGGCTTTAGTACATTCTGTGTTACGAGTTCGGCTCAATCATTTGCAATCCTTACAGAATGTATCACTGGAAGGGATGTAGAGCAGAAGGTAGACAAAAATTTTGTAAAGAAGGGATCTACAGAGACAGATAAGTAAGTTCAGTAGTTTGACTTGGATCATTTAGAAGAAGGATGAAACAATTCACATTACAGAATCCTTTTCCAATATATACTGATCATAATTCTTGGTATGAGATTAAATTAAGTTAGAATAATTGTATATCCTACATTAGTGCTAAAAAATTTCAGCTTGTATAGCAGAAATATTGTCAGAAGTTTTAATCCAATTGATTGAACATTATGAAATGTCTTTCTCTATAGTTATTTGATTATGTAAAAATATTTTATAGTTGTAACATAATTGAAATTAATATTGGTTTTAAAGTGCAATTTGAGGATTTAAAGCATTTGTTCGTTAAATGATACTTTTGTATTTATATTTTCAATTAGCACTAATACAACAGTGTTTGAATTGTATATGATGTTGCAGTGTTTTGACTACTGTCTTACATTTTAGAAACCAAATTGGTGAAGAAATTTGCTTTTACTTTATTTTTCATAACAAATTGTAATAGAATTTACCTTTATGCATAATTGTAATGTATCATTCTTAAAATACAATATAATAAATTCAATCATTGGTTATATGTGTGTGTTCTCATAAAAGCAGTTTTAAATTGAGCTTGTGAGCAATTCATTAGCTTCTCTCTGAGACACAAATTTGTTTTGTTAATATGCTTAAACCTTTGAGTATTATTGATATCAAGTAACAAAAATTACATTTGTCAACAGTAGTTAATGTTACTCAATAATTTGAATCTAATTTTACAGAGAGCGTATTATTAACACAACACGGTCTCGATTGGAGGAAGTAAATGTTCCTGAGCTGATGCCAGACAAGATGTACTATTTTCGAGTGTTGGCACATAATGAACATGGTCCTGGAGCTAGTTCAGAAATTCTGGCTGTGAAAACCCAAGCAGAAGTTCATGTTCCTGGTCCTCCTGCAGAACTGCAAGCATTTGCCACAAGTCCTACAAGCCTTATGGTGAGATGGCAACCACCAGAACAAAGTAATGGCCAAGTTGAAAATTACAAAATGTTCTATATGGAAGTAAGTTGTATGAATTACTACATTATAGAATAAATCTTGTAGCAGTATAAAACCAACTATTTTTCTCCAAATGACTTATTAAAATATTTTTGATACTGGAAAGCACTATTCTAAATTAAGTAATTATGTAACAAAAAATAAGTATACTTTAATCATTATACACAAATTTATTTTTGTAGCTCCAAATTTAATTTAGCAACTCACAGAGCTTGTTACATATGACGACAAACGTAACATTTGCTTTCAGGAAGGGTCTGTTGAAGAACATCATATAGAAACAACTAATCTGCATTATGAGCTGACAGGACTTAATAGGTTCACAGAATATAGCATTTGGGTTGTAGCATTCAATAAAAATGGACCTGGTTCCAGCACTGGAGAAATTAGTGCTAAGACACTTTCGGATGCTCCATCAGAACCACCTCAGAATGTTACCCTCGAAGCAAGCAGTTCAACAGTAAGTCTTTAAGCAACCAGTCATAAAATATAAATTAGAAATAAAATATGATTGAACATTTCCTTATTTCATCTGTTTAGGCTTTTATTACTTACGAAACAATAATTTGCTTTGTTAATAGAGTGTAATAGTTCGCTGGGAGCCTCCACCAAAAGAGGGCCAAAATGGTATTATTACAGGATATAAACTGAGATATAGAAAGAAAGACAAAAAACGTGGTGATACTGTTACAACACCTGCAGATAGACGTCTTTATGCCCTTATTCAGCTTGATAGACGCTCTGTTTATCAAGTAAAACTCTGGGCTCTTAATATTAATGGTACAGGTCCACCAACAGATTGGCATACTGTGGAAACATATGAGAATGATTTGGATGAAAGTCAAGTGCCTGATGCACCAGTAGGTCTGAAAGGTAAAAATAATAATCTCACATTTGCAAGTTATCTGATTAAATTATTTAGATTTATGACATGACATGACATAAAACAAAATATTTAAAATTAGAAATGAGTCCTTTGTTTCATTGTTAGATATATTAAGTTTCCTTGTATAAAAATATTGTTATTTTTGTGTATAAAAGTAGTGCGGTGACTATACTCAAGTTATTTCATATCCTGAATTCTTGATTTGTAAAATTAATATATAACTTTGTAAGTTTTATAAAAGCTGTCTAAATTCAATTTTTAGCTCGTCCTACTGGAACTGATTCAATTACTGTAACCTGGAATCCTCCTCGTGATCAGACAATTATGGTGAGGGGTTACACTATTGGCTGGGGTAAAGGAATTCCAGATGACTACACACACATTCTAGATGGAAAACAAAGGTCCTATGTTATTGAAGCACTAGGTAACAATATTTTGTTGGTTAATTTTTTCTTGTCTCTCTCTTGGTTGTACAATAATATTTTACTTTGTTTGCAGAGCCCAATTCAGAGTATGTAATAAGTTTAAGAGCTAATAATGAAATGGGAGATGGCCGCCCTGCTTACACATCAATACGCACAAAAGAAGAGATGGCTCCTGAACCTCAAACTCCTCTTGTACCACCTGTTGGGCTAATGGCCATTGTTTTGTCAGCACGGTCGGTTGTGGTATATTGGACAGATACAACTTTATCAAAAAATCAAGTATGTTTTGGATGCATATTTTAAATATTTTATAGTTTGTGGAACATATATGATAGGATACGACAAAGTCCACAAAAAGTTGTGGGGAATTGGATCACTTTTCATTTCTAATCGATAATAAGTCGTTTTATAAAATTTATCTCAATTTATGTAATCTGGAGTTTTGTACTAAAAATATAGTGATTTTTAGTTGCTGCATTCTTTGAAGCTTAACATGCTTTGTAAGTATTAATCTTAAATGTTTTGGTGCGGACTATGGAATTAAATAGAATTGTGTTTGTTAAATAATAATTTCAGAAGATTGGAATTTTATATTTGGCACACCATTTGAATGATTTCAAATTTGGAAAGGGTTCCATGTAACAAAACAATTCTCCAGAACTTTTTATCACACATTTTTAAATCTGTAAGACAAGAATGTTTAGTAGGAGAAGTACTTATTTGTATGCAATTAACAAAATTATGTAGTTAATTATTCTCTGAAAAATGTCTGTTTACTGTTTGTATTGATTATTTCCACTACCAATGACTGTTTATAAAAGCTAATTGATTGATGGTTTAGTATTAATTGGTTCCACAGTTTTTTTTAATTTTTTGTATGTCAATCTGTCTCTGAGATTGTGTTAAATTCTTCCACATATATCCTGCCTACATTTTATTGTTTATTAAAGGGTTATATTTATAAAAAAGTATTTACATATATAAATAAAGTGTATGACATATTGTTTTAGTCAACCTTTCCATATGGCTGTTAACCAGACATAAAAATTATAATGTTGTATACTGTATACAAATTCTCTATATACCTTTCCATATGAAAAAGTATTATGCTGCAGGTGGACTCAGTTGATTTTATTTAACTGAAAATAACACACATTTCAAGGAATATACTTCTGGCATCTTTAAATCATTCTCAGTATAGACGTCTATTGCTGAAAAAACCTAAGCATATCAGAGTTAATTACTTAGTAGTTTCAAAAATTATATTAAATAGATTCAGTTTAATAGTTATTTGAAGGAAATTGTAAATTTTGTGCTAAAACTAATTATAATGAAGAGAATAAATAAATTGTGCAGAGACTATGTTTTCTAAGAATTTATAACCTTTTTAAGATTAATGTACTGTCCCTAGCTACCGGGATAGTACAAAAATTCCTTTTGTCGGCATTATCTTCATATGTAGTAATATAAATAATAATTCAAGTAATATATATTTTGATAATTTTAATTTTTCATGTTTCATACATATTTGCAGATTGTGACAGACAACAGGTACTATGTGGTTCGATATACATCCTCTCATCACTCTCCAAATCCTCGGTATAAGTATTTTAACTCTACGAATCTCAATTGGATGATTGATGATTTGAAACCACATACACAATATGAGTTCACTGTCAAAGTTGTAAAGGTAACGTGTTTTATCATTATACTGCATAGTTTACATTTTAATTAAATATTTGAATTTGATAGTTGAATTGTGAGTTGTCTATTTCACATATATACATTTATCAATTCAAATAGGGCCGCCGAGAAAGTCCTTGGAGCATGGTTGTAACAAATATGACTTATGAAGAGCGACCTTCATCACCACCAAGAGATTTGACTGTGGTACCAGTGGAAAATAACCCTAGTGTGGTAAATATGAATTGGCAGCCACCTAAGCAACCCAATGGACCGATAACAGGTTAGACTGAATGACTATTGAATGTAAAAATGTTAGGTGTAATTAAAAATGAAAGGTATGATTTAAAATCATTTATCACTATTTTATCATAAATATAAAATTGTGTTAATACTTAAATTGATACCACTCTGTAAAATGAAGGAGGACTACCTAAATTATGGAGTGAAAGGTTATGATAATATTTAGCTTGGGCTTCCTTTCTAATTAGAAGTTAATATCTGCTATGCTGACTGACCTCTTATGACTAACCACTTAAGAAAATGTGTTATTATTTGATGTCAGATAATTTTATTAAGCTTATTCCTTCCATTATTTGTAATAATGTTTCAAACATTTGTTTCCCGAAATTTATTTCAAAATAATTGTACAAAGCTTAAGAATGTTTATCTCTCAATGTTTTCTAATTAAAATAAACATATTTTCAACTTATTGCTAGTTAGTAATTCTCTCAAAAGTCTTATTGTAGAGAAAATTTTCTCTTTTGGTGCCCTTATGTGAAAAATACATACAAATAAATACAGTCTGATCCTATTATCAAACAGGGTAGCTCATAACTGACCTGATGTGTAATTTAGTCATTTAAATGGGCATTAAAATGTGGCTTTTGTCTGTTGTGTTTATTTTTTTCAGTGAATTGTTGGAATTGAGTCCTTTGCAGCTATGGGCATTTCAGTTTCTTTTACTGAAAATGATAAAGCCACACTCTTAAAGGAGTCCAGTTCTAGAACATACTCATCTTAATATACTTCTAACCAAAAATCATACACTCAATAAATATAGATGCCTACCTTCCATTTCTATCATTCTATGTTCAGTAGCAATTTGGTATCTTAGGAACTTAGATTTACATTAAAATCGGTTTATCTAACAAACACAATAGATGTTGTCACACCATTGCTTGTGTTAAAACATGTTTACTTTTGGTGTATTGGTTAATATAATTAAATATCTTTAATGAGCTTGTGTACACTGGGGAATCACTTCTAACCCAGAAGCTCTTGAGATATAATACAATAAACAAAATGATTAGAATATTGTGTGTGAGAAAGTGTAAAATCATATAATTGCTGTACCATACGGAATAACAGCAGCAGTGCTCTTATTTTATATATTTTTTTTTTAGGTTACTTAATTCTTTACTCCCATGATAGTACACTCAATGATCGTGACTGGATGGTGGTTCCTGTTTTGGGTGATAAAATGACAACAACTGTTAGAAATCTCAGTCCTCGAACAACTTTCTATTTTAAAATACAGGCTCGAAACAATAATGGCTCTGGACCATTTTCAAATATTGTCACATTTACTACAGGCAATAGTAAGTAAATTAAGTGGATTACTAAATTAATTGCACTAAATTTATGTATATTATAGAAATACTTGTAAGATTTGTAAAATTGTGTATTTAATGAAAGTAATTGCTGTGGCTATTTATGTGAGGTGAGTATATATTATTTTCTGCAATATTCATGGGTGTAGATTTTAACATAGGATTGTTGTTTCTTTACAATTTGTACAGGATTTCTTAAATCTTGTTTTTACTAATCATATATTTTGTTTAATAAAATGATATCTAACTTTCATTAGTATTGAAGATTTATAGGAAGTGTAATTATTTGTAAACCTCTTCAGTTTTACCTGTCTGTTTGAATCTTTAATTTCTATAAATTTAATATATAGGATGTTTCGAAAGTTGCTGTGCAGTTACATCATATATTGTAAATGACATTCACAGGCTATAAAGTTTGAACCCACTTAATGAAACATTGTTTTTGAATTAATTAAATCAACTGTTTGAAGTTGGTCAACTGCATTATAATTTTTTGTTCTTTTTCCAAATCGGAAATATGTTTATTGAAATTATCTGCGTTTAACTGACTGAAAGTCACAAATAATATTTTGGTTAAACTAATATAATTTAAAATCCTACACTGCATAGGATAAAATTGAATAAATTCCAATTAATCTAAGTAGATTTCACTATGACATCTCAAATCTTCAACTGATTGAGTATTTGAACATTTCAAGAAAATTATTGTCGAAATCACAATGACCACCATTCCCATAAATTCTTTCAAATATATTAGAATTGCAATGATCTGCTGTTCTCCGAATCTTTCATAATATATGTTACACACACTCTGAATAAACATAACTTGAACTTTACTTTCTCACACAGTGTTACTTATACTTTTATTTGAAAAGAGAAAGAAATAACAGTATGGCTTCAGATATAATATATATTTAGTAATGTTGTTTTAATCCAGTATCTATAAGATGTAGGTTAATTAACACCATAATCTTATGTAAGATTGTGAGTCACACTCATACATGTTCTTGGCAGTAATAACAAAATATGACTTGATCTAATGAGTAGTGTGTCTCTTCCAACTTCTTTCATATTTTTCATCAATAGGAATTCATTATTCAAAAATGGTTCTGTTTATTGAATCCAATTTTTATCACTTACACTTATACTTTGACTGCAGTAATAAAATTAAATTCAATGTAATTTAATATAAATCAATTAATTCTATTTAAAATATTTGATTCAGCATTATTGTGTTTTGTTTTAAGAATATGTAGTTTCTTCATTATGATGTATCTATGAGTTTTGTTTAATGTTATTAAAGACCGTAATTACTATTAACAACTTTTTATATGGTAACAAAAGTTTCTACAAATTTGAATGCTGCTTGAAATATTTTATTTATTAACTCATCATATGTATATTATTAAGTTGTGTTTTACTTGCATGTAAATGGAATTGCTGAATCTGAAAACATAACCAGTCTGTTTTGTTAACAATTCACTGGTGTGTCCAGTCCATTATTATATTAGAAAACTGTTTTAGTCATTACATTATTTCTTTTAAATTGGTCAATTATTCTCGCTAGTAGTTTGAAGTGGTATTTGTAATTATTACACATGTTAAATGTTCACTTACCTTTTAATTGTAGTTTGGAGAATGCTTGTATGTTGTAATGCCTGATTCTTTCATTGTAGGTAATGGATTACCTTTCAGCAGTAGAGGCCAACAAGTGAAAGGTGAGTTGCACTTATATTTATATTAGACAATTTTGCAGGTTATCTTAATTTATATATACAGTATCCTGGCAAGGCTTTGCCTCCATGTTGCCCTTGGCAACTCAAGTGTCATGTCTTTGTCATACAATAATCGTAAAATGATCACAATTAATTTGCTATAATCCCTTCACACAAAATCAGCTAGAGGGACATTTGTGACACTACATGATGGCCATAGTACAGTGATTGCTCAGTCTCTACATCTCAAGTTTTAATTAATAATTTGGAAATAGAATAATAATCTGAAATAACTGAGCAAATGAATTGTGAATTACCTTAATGAATGACTATTTTTTAACCTTTAGTGGGGTTGTACCTTTGGATGGCAAACTGTAAGTGCTTTTTCTGTGCCCTTTTTGGGCCCAAACACATACATCAAGGTCCCCACCTCTTTCTATCATAGGAAGGTTTGAACAAAGGACAGTTAGGGTGTATAAAAATAAGACTAAGACTATGAAAGCTATAGCTCAGAGAATATGGTTCTCTGGGTTTTGCCTGAACTTTAGAAATATTGGAATAACACTTCCAAAAGATGGTGATCCATATCTGAGCAATAATGGGATAGGGCTATCATCAGAGGAAGCATGAAACCATTCAATCATGTCTAAGGGCATGACTAGCTATTGAGGACTGTGATTGGTTTAACTTGACAGTGCAATGGTTGTTGGCTATGTGTTCAAGAAGTGGTCTTTTATTTTGGTAGATGCAGAATGTTGGGAAATGTCTGCATTTTATTTAGTAAATAGTATTGGAGGAGAGGCAACTTATGTTTTCTCTGATTCAGTATGCTGCATTCTTTTATATGTCAAGGAAGATTGAAGCACCTTTGCATTTTATTTCTTGTGACCAGAAAATTTAAAATAAAATTTGATATTTCTTATTGTTTCAGATGGCAGAGGTATGACTGGTATAACTTTGGTTTATATAATAGTTGGCTGCTGTGTCCTGGTCATTACTGCAATATCCACAGTTATTCTAATTGTCTGCTGCAAAAGAAAGAGTGAAGAAAGGAGCAAAAAAGGGTTAGTCCTCTACATTGATACTCTATCAAACATGACAATTAAATTTTTAAACTAAGATAAAAATGTTTATGTAGCTTGTTTAAACTTGTGTGTGTGTGTTTTGTAGGTACATAAAAGGCAACACAAAAAGCAAACCAGGAAAAACAAATATTAAACCTCCAGATTTGTGGATCCACCATGATCAGATGGAATTAAAAGCCTTGGAAAAAACACAGTCATCTGCTGGTTCTGGTGATGTCCAATCTGGGACGTCAACATTGCCACGAACTGTTCAGGACTTTGATGGCGAACATGAGACAAAGTTCATTTCTCAAGCACCAGCAACCAATTCTCTGGATAAGCGAACATATGTTTCACCATACATTGGTAATTTTATTTGGCCTTGTCTGTAATTTATTGGTTTCTTTATCTGTTAACTTTTAAACATTGTTTATCACTTTATTTAATCATTATGATGGACCTGCATGATGGACATTAAACAACTTTTTGCTTACCCATTATTTTCTTTGTTGCTCTTTTATTGGGTGTTTAGACATATCCAAAGAACTATTGCAAGTACTCTAAGAGTTATTTAATTTCTTTTTCTTAATTCTAGAAACCAGATGCTTATATTCAGTTGTCATGTGTTCATTTGTTTTGGCATTGGAAAATTGAGTTTACCTTATGTGACAAGAAAGATTATTCAAATTGGAAAGTAATCTAATATTTGAAGATTTGAGATTTTCATCATTTAAATTTTTTAATTTATTGTAAAATATCTTTACTTAGGTTTTATTCTATTTAAGAGTTTTGATTGAAAATGTTTTTTTTATTTAACCTTATACCGAAAACATGATTTTAATTTTACAAAAAATATTGTATTTATATGTCTTGACTAGTTAATCTGAAGTTTGTTATCAGTAGTATTGAAAATTAGATCTATTTATGGTGAAACATGGGTCATGTAGATGTAATCAGAAATACATACTTTGCATTTTGGACAGCCTGTTTATCCTGCATAGAGGAGACTGCAACGTCTGCAGTATCCCCTTTTGTGGACTCATATATGAACATCCTTCTTTGAAGTTCTCGAAGTTCTGCATTGATTTATAAGATTGCTGAACTGATCTATTTGATAATTAATTTTTATTACTTTTTCAAATACCATTTCATGACTGCTCAAAACCAATTCTACTTGTAGAATGATATTTTTGAATTGTTCTCTCCTTCCAGCTAAATGACCTCATATTACACAGAGGGGCTGTTTTCCTATAATAATTGGGATAGACACCCCCACATCTCAGAAGTTTTGATTTCATCTCCAGGAGTGGTGATTCTGCTTTTGCTGGGGAAATTTTGTTAACAGTCAATGCTTGACACTTTGGAGCTTTCTCACATTGTCTGGACATACCTTTATTGTCTTCTTGTTATCTACATAACTAGTTAATCACTTGCACCTATTCAAAGTCAGACCTGGATTATTTTAGTGATTTATGAATTACATAATTTATAGTATTTAATTTTAGATATATAGTGCCCAATATGTTCTTCTGTGTGTCACAGTAGTTTTGTATCTGTATTACCTTTTTAGAGAATTGACTTGAAATACTGAGGCAGTGATCACATATCATGACAGTTAAATGGTTTAAATTTACATCAGTGTACTCCTTTAATTTATTGTCCACATTGCTCCTTTTTATTTCTTGTATAAATATTTACTGGCTGTTTTTGGGTTCACATCATGATATCATTACTTCAGTGTTTTTCTACAAACTAGGTGACATGAAAGAAATTGGTGGACAGAATAAATTTGCCTATTGTACAACACTGGCTTTTGTTTTCTTTTTCAAATATACAACATTTTACTCATTTAAATATTTATGATGTCTTTTTGTAATGGCAAGTATTGACACCAAAATATTACAAAATATTTTATTCTTCAATACAATTCATTGAGTATTATGCTGAGCACTTAATTGAACCATAAGTGTAACATTATCATAATACTCGATAATACCTGTTTGATATCACCTGTTTTTATTTATTTCTTATTTTTGTCTGCATACAGGTGGACCAAGCAATGAAGAGAAAACTTCAACTGCTCGAAGAGTGATCAAACCAAAACCTATAAACCTCACTGCTGCAAGTCAACCAACCAGAGAGAGTAAGTAATTGAAACGTATACAGCAAATATTCTGGAGTTAAGTTGTTGATTTGGAGAGGAAGGAGAGAAAGATATCATGGCTAACTGAACACTAAAGATGGACTCATAGACTGTGGTTTCAACAAACACATAGAGCATACCTTTTTACTACTGAAGGAAGTTAACATGTCCCAAAATTTCTATAAATTCTCTGCTTCATGGAATCCATCTTAAATGTTCAGGTGAACCACAGATTCAATCTCTTTTCTATCCTAATACATTATGAACTGTTAATGCCATGATCCAGATTTTCTTTGCATATGCATGTATTCAGCCTAATTTTTGCATGTTGCAGCATCTGGATCCAGTATTCCTTCACCCCAGCAAAGTGTTAATTTGGACCCAAGTTCAAGTCGTCCTCAGTATCCTCGTACTCAGTATAGCATATCAAGAGCTCATGTTATTCTAGATCAGACAGGTATTAGTTAACTTTGGTGTATGATTGCTTTTGAGATGTAGATTCAAAACAACCAATTTGATTTTTTAAACAAAATTTATTAATTTTACTTTTTATAATATGTTTCAGTTAAAAGAAAGTTCATTAACTTCATAAAATTTATACAATATTCTACAATAACTCATATGTTTATAAATATTGATTTATTAAATTAAACACAAAAATATCAGGTAAATATATAGGCCAGAATTTGGGGTGGGTTCATTGTATGTCAAATACAAATCATTTGCTCTGACAGATTCAGAGTTCTTGGTATTCAAACCAGGTATCAATGTTTGTTTGCCACAACATCTCGATAGCTGGCACTGCAACCTTCTTCAGGTGAAGTGCTATTTGAGTCAGTTGTGGTCACTTATATGTCTTGTGACAGTTGTCTTGGAGCTCGAGCTCCTCTGATTGGCTCTGGCTTGCATGTGGTAGGGGCGGGCCACACATGGTTCATGGATCATTGCAACCAGCCAATCTCACCTCTGGACATCCAGGCACACGAGGGCTATCAGAAGAGGCAAGGGGGATGTGATACTGTGCGTGGTCCACTCATACCACTGTCACAGGATATATAAACAATCACACCTAACTCTGAACTGCACTTAACCTGAAGAAGGTGATGGTGCCGGACAAAAAAAATTGTGGCAAACAAACATTAATACCTATTTGGAATCATGAGAGCTCTTCTTGCAGTGGTTACACCAGGAAAACCTAAACTACCTATTTCTTCTGACAGATGCATTTTATACAGATCCTTTTGAAAGAAAAATTGTATGGAATGGGATATACTCATTGGTTCTGTGGATATAAATTTGAACACCCTATCTTTCTTCTAAGAAACTGTACATTGTTGATTTATTTTATAATCAGAAATTATTATTTTAATTGTCAGTTTTATAATTCTACATAGGAATAGTGTCTCAGTATAAATAATCCTTAATAAAGTTTTGGTATCTAAAAGTGCTTGTTTCAGTTACCTTTAATACATAATATATCTAGGGGAACTTTTTATTCCATTCATTCTTTGCTATTCTATTTCTTAAAATGTTCATGCTCATAGATTTACACAATTAATATATGTGATTATAATGTTATATCAATTCACTCATTTCAAATTGAAACTTACATAATTTAATTAATAAAACAAATGAGGATTTATTAAAAAGATTACTTGAAGGGACATAGAAATTGGATTAGATGAGTGGAATTACGAAAGTTGTGTCAGGAAAATGTGTTGCTTACACTTCTGTACATAAATATGTATTCATAGGTGAATTCATAAGTACTTATGTAGCATTTAGATTAATGTTAAATATCACTCACTTTTTGGATGATGTTTCCTTTTTGTTCCCTTTTAATGATGCTTGTTGTGAACAGTCTAAAATAGAGTTGAAACTGAAGCATTCTTTTCTATTTTAAACTAGATGTTTCTTACTTTACAGTAAACTTTAGGTTCATATTATGTTTATTTAATTTTAGCCATTGGAAGTTTACCAAAAGAGTACATATAATTTTTGTTATTAAGTACAACCTGTTTTAATTTTAGGGCAGTCTCCTGATAACCCATATGCAGGTCATCAAGCGGGATATGATTCTATTACTGGTCCTCCACAGAATTTGTATAGGTATGTAATTGACTCAGATAATCTTAGAAAATAATCAACTTTATTTACAACAAAATTTTTAATTATGAGGAAATTGTTTTGTAGTTACATTATTCTGATAGCATTCCTTATTTTCTTGCATCCATATGTAAGTAATATAAATATATATAATTGATACCCAACAAAGCTAACAACTCCCCCCCCCCCTCTCTCTCTCTCTCAGCATCTTTAGGAACTCTCTTATCAACACATGATTCAGTTCAGACAAAATCCTGGACTCAATATTCTTTAACTACCCAGATCTCACTCCCTTACTTTACTTTTTCCCTATCAGCTACAGTTTGTGCGTGTGTTTGTTGTTAATGTTACATGTATGTTTTGATGTGTATTGTTGTTCTGTTATTTTTCCATTTTCGTAACATTTCCTTGAGGGAGAAGATTGGAGTTGTGGGTTTTGTTGGGTGTCTGTTGTTACTGTCTAACAATTGGAGCACCAGTGTTTGAATTTGACAATGCAGCCAGCTGGCACAACATTAAGTCTACTGTCCTGAAGAATACGTGTTATTATTTCTTCCCAGCCTATCTACACAAACTGAAGATGATGGTTAAGTCAACTGTTCTCTGCCCTTCTTTCCTATTCAAATAAGTTAATCAATTTTGACAGTGTCACATTATCCTTACTATATTAATAATAATTATATGGATAGGAAAGTTTTGTGTGCTCACCTTTTATTTAGTTCTGATGTCGCCACACTCTACAGGAAGGAGTATTACAAAATTTCAGAGCTATTAGTCCCCTTCTTCAGGAGGTGTGCACTGTGTGCAGGCAAACCTCTCAATTTCAAATATATTTGTATTTAATATATCCTGCATGTTACAGTCATTAATTGATGTAATTTTAATGTATTTTTATTACTCAATAAATTTAACTCTTTCTGTGCATAGCACGGGTCTTTCACAGTCTACTACAACACCACAAGAACAAGCTGGAGGATCAGGTACAATGGGAAAAAGACTTCAGGGGCATCCTCTGAAAAGCTTTAGTGTGCCAGCACCTCCACCACAATCTGCTCCGTCAACTCCACAGCAGAAGCACATTGGTAAGCATAATTTCCTTTTGTCTTTAGATTAATTTATTTAAGGAATTAATAAACATTTACTAGATTTTTTTATACAACATATTCTACAAAAGTGTCCAACTGAAGATTGGTTACAAAGCCCAACAGGATATGTATTCAAATATCCCAGAGGCATCATCTTTTTCCTTACATGACCCATATCTTCACGCTGGCTGACATTCTATATCTATCTATATATGTAAATAAGATAATTGGTATGGAAGTGAAAGAGAATAGTTGGTGGCTTATCTGAAATTGAAGCTTGGCGTTGCCACTCTGGCAGGGCAGAGTTAGGTTCTTCAAATTTTCAGAGGTTCTCAGACCCTTCTTCAGGAAAGAGATTTACATTCCATATGCCGGCTGTCTGTGGAGAAACAAAAACTCCACAGCCGGCTGTCGTATGGAATGTAAATTTCTAACTTGAAGAAGGGGGCTGAGAGCCTTCAAAAATTTGAAGAACCTCCTTCTATCCTGACTGGGTTTAATTTCATGTAAGCCACCAACTATCTCTCACCAAATTTTTGGAGGTATTAGCCTCCTCCTTCAGTAGGAGAGTATATCCTGTGTACCAATATAATTTGAATGGACAGGAAAGAGAGATAGTAGATGTCTGCTCCGTTAGACTGATAACTTGACTACCCTGTTCTCTATTTTAAATTTATTGAATACAAAAAAGATATACTACTACTTCTTCCTCTTATATTTTTGTCAGTGACAGTACGACCTCAAGGTTCTTCAAGCCCCTATAAGAAGGCTGGAATTCTTGCAACTCCTTCTACCAGCTCAACCACAAAACCAAGGGCCACAACTTCTGAGGATCCAAATAGAATACAGGTTTGTATTGTACATGTGTTGAAATGGCATTATCACAATATAAAACCATGGCTGTAAATTGAAATCACAACAGAAAATCTTTTAGAATATTTTATGCTTTGTAACTGTGTAGAAAAACAATTAAAAAAGCAAAGGAAAGAACAGAAAAAATGCTTGCAATTGAAACTTAGCACTGAAGGCTATGAAACTGAATTAACGGATTAGGTTGTAAATATCTCGAGCAGACAGAGATTGAACCCAGGACCTACACTTTCTAAGTGGTGGTTTTACCATCTGAGCTAACCTGTCAGAGTAGCTCAGATGGCTACTCAGACTGAACAGATTGTTGCAACTTTAACTTCCTAATCTGAAAAATTTATTTTCATAGCAACACACTATATTTTTTATTCATTAGGATGGGCAGTGTAAAATTGCTTAAATGAATAACATAATTACAAATTAATTGATTATTATCTGTAGTGTGTAGGTGTTGGTTAAAAATTATGATGTCTGAAGTTTGAACACTATTCTATAGTAATGATTTTTTGAATGTATTCCAGTAGGAGAACAGCATGAAGTTTAATATATACAAAATAGTTTTCTTTGTCTAACTTAGTAGTGTTCACTGATTTGCAATTTTTTAGTTATTAATAGATTTTCTTCATTAAAACATTTTGCCCCCACCTACAGTTATCTACTTTGGATGTTAAATTTTAGATTATAGAGTTCATATTGTCTACTAGGCCTGTTTACTTGTGTACAGTCAATTTTCTTATTGTTCATTTGATAAGATATTATTGGAAGAATTAATAGTGTATTCTAATGTCCAAGTACAAAGAACAATGAAGAGAAAGAATTATCTTCTGTAGAAAATGTCCATGAAGGGCAGCAGTGGAAAGAGCAGAGCAAAAAAGAAACAAATGTACAATTTTTAATGAGGAATAAACCATAATGGATTTGAGTGAAAGAGAAGAAATTATCAATGATGAGGAGAAAAGTTAGCAAAAGGATACTATAAGGAAAGTAGAAAAAACTCCAATATTTTGAACAGAACGAAAAAATCTGTCTGTCTTCATAGTTAGTGTACAAGATCATCTAGGTATAGACTTATAAAATTCAACCTGGCCCTAGAGAGAGAGTTTATCTCAACATTTTGCACCTGAATGGGGAACTAAGAAAGAGGTTTTGGGTTTAGAAGAAAATGGCGTGAATGACATAACCGACTTGGAAATTTATTTTATCATTATCCTTTTGCTTACTTTTCTCAACACTGTTGATAATTTCTTCTCTTTCATTCAAACTGAGTTTGATTTACTTTTCATTATTATCTTTATTGTAGATATTATCTTTCTTGTAGATATTATCATTCTTGTAGATATTATCATTCTTGTAGATATTATCATTCTTGTAGATTTATCTTTCTTGTAGATTTATCTTCTGTTTCTACTTCTGCCTTCCTTGATGAGTTTCTATTGTAGATATTTGTTTCACTTTGTTATTGTTCAATGGAATATCTGATTAATTCTTGTAATCGTTACTATACCATTGTCAACAATTTTTAAAACTAGATAAAAATAGACTAATTTGTTGTATGTTCCTTTGAAGCTGTAGTTGGAACAGCAACATCAGTTTACAATGTTTGTGTTTAGTAGTCTCACTGGTGAATTATTTGATCATAAATTAGAAAGTGTCTGGTTTCATAAAATGTAACTCCTCTTTTAAGTTTATGTTATTATTGTGGTAAAATTGACTTTTGTAGGACTAAAATATGTAGGTTGAGTATATCCCAGATGTATAAGTGTATGCTAGTTTCTTCTAAATATAATAGTTTCTTCTAATAAATTTCTGAAATGTTTCAGCCTTCTTACAGTACTGAGGAATTGAATCAGGAAATGGCCAACTTAGAAGGCCTTATGAAGGACCTTAATGCTATCACAGCATCAGAATTTGAGTGCTGAGGAAGAGAATGTTAATTATGCTTATGTAAATAAGAAATCAATAAATTGTTGAAAATAAAACATTTGTGGAAAAAAATAAGTTTCCATATACATAGACTGGAGAGAGTACTTCAGGAAAACTAGTTTTGTTTTAGGATGAAAACTATGCTTTCTTGAACAATAATGATCAATTTTATCGTGAAAATGATAGCTGTTACATATTCAGATTTGTTTTAATAAATGCGGAATATAAAACAACCATAATATCATTAAATTACTTATTTGTTTTCATTATTTCATCTAGTGTGTGAGGAGTACAGTAGTGGCTTTAATGAATTTGTTGAATATTTGAAAGATTTTATATTTATTGTGATATAAATCTCTTTCATAACTTTGAAGCAAACATATTTATTTTAAACAGGATGTTTAAAATACATTATTGCCAGAAAAAGTTCCTACATGGATTTATTGAAAATTAATCCATATGTTGTTTCAACAATTTATTGATTTTGTAACATTAATATATACTGATATTAGTGCTTGTGCAGTTACAAGAGAAATCAGAAATTGTGCATGTGTGCCTAAGTTTAGGCCTGTTGGAAATTGTGCCAAGAAAGATGTGAGTTGTGTGAGAGAACTTATAAATGTGGTTTTCCACATTTTATGTGCCTAATGAGATTCATATTTATCGTGATTTCATTTGATCATTTCTTAAAATTTTATTCAGCACATATAACTCTGCCACTTTGTATCATTTCAAATTACTGTAATATATTAAAAGACATTTGATCATTTAGTTTACTAACAATTTGCTCTAGGACTGAATCATCATCATAAAGAGCATGTTTAAGAAGAAAATGATACATTTGGTAGCATAAACATCTTAAATATAAGTACAGGTTCCCTGTACAAATGTTGATGTTATGTTGAGTTCTATGCCATTGTTAAAAGGGAGATGTGTGGAAATGACTTATTTAAAATGTATTACATGGTTGTGCCCTTTTTTTTAATTTTCCTGCCTATTTTGTAAGCAATTATATCTACATGTATATGAAGTCAGATTTATTTTCTTAAGTGATTTTACCACATTTAATTCTCAAAATTATATTTTAAACCTTTTTGTTCAATTTTTTACTTTTTTTACATTTACTATTAACAATAATTTTAGATAAATTATGTAAAATGTAACCATCAATGAAATTTTATTTCTATATGTTTTCAATTGTTTTATATTCTCAGAACCAAAATCAGTGCTCTGAGAAAAGTTGACCATTCAAATTTACTTGTTTTCATTTGCACCTATTATTTCTGAATTGTTTCTTTGTTCATCGGTCAAGCAATGGAAACTTTTTCTCCGAGTAATTCATTTGGTTTCGACATCACATTTACATGCAGTGAGATATTTCAGTATTTCAGATATTTCAGTATTAATAAACTTGTTATTAAACATTCTGAATTATTTAACTTGACTTAATACTTAATTCTTTATAAATGTAGAAGACAATAAACTAATTTCCATAAGGGTAAAAGTATTCATTGATTAAATTTATATTAACAAAGACTGTACCATTGAAATGTTTGTGATGGCAATTGTATAATTGGCAACCAAATTTTTCATTGATGTTTATGCTATCAAACATTAACTGACTTGCAGATTTTTAAGGATACTCATTTCTTTTAAACCAGTAATGTGCATTTATTTGTAAACAACATTTCACTTATATTAGTAATGATTATATATTTTTATAAGTTTCACTCTGTGAAAGTTCAAAGCAGCTACTTTACAGTTTAGATAATGTGATATATTTCATGTAACTTATTCACCTGTACAAAATAGTTTATTTCAACTGAAAATATAACAAAATGTGATTTATTTTTGTCAGTATCTTTGATAAAACTTTTATCTTGCAATTTTCAAATGAGTTACACAAGGTATTTGTCTTACAAGACATTATAAAGTAGCTTGTGAACACTCCCCTATTAATGAATTTTAGTTGTCAGAATATGTGAATGGTTTTTATTCACTACTTCTTAGTATGTATGACTTGTTTACTTTTGGAACATTGACTGCAGAATATTTTATCAAATGGAAATAATACTAATGAATGTAAGCTTTCCCAGTGTAAACTGTTAATAAATTCTTCGTGGTTAAGCACCAGGTTCAGATTTCTTAATGTTGATGTTTCTGATGTCATTCCCTACTGCTGTATTCAGAAATAATACTGTTTGTATACTGATTTTCTTATATTAAATTTTATGTGCATATATGAAAGAGTTGCAAATTGTTGGATCTTTCTCAATGCTCTACCATGTGCTATATTAAATTTAGTGTTTTGAATTATTATTTCCTGGGTTGTCAAAACTCGCAAAAGTATTTGTTTTGCAACTAAAATGTACTGCTCATTTCATTTATATTTTAAGGAAGTTTGCTGAATTTCAAATTATTTTACAGTATTACATCTTCCCTGTGTATGTTTTTACTTTATTACATTTAAATATTTCAATAATTAATACTTTCCCTTCCTCTTCTTCTGTCTCAATATTTTATTTTTCATATTACTTATTTTCAATCAGGTTTTATTTCATTTGTATTGTTGGATGGTGGATAAAGAATGGGACAATCGTAGCTTTTATGAACATTTAGAAGCTGTAGTATTGGTTAATTATTTTGCAACATTTAAAGTTTTAGAATTTGTATTTTCTGTTTGATAAGATATTGTATGATCATAACTGTGTGTGTACTTTAATAATGATGAATATAATTTTTTTTCTTTGTCTCTTATTTGGTCAAATAATGTACTCATATACTGCTTTATATAACACTATCACTATGACATTTGTGTCTGTTTTGGGTGTTTTTAAACAATATGTGATAGCATAGCTGTTTTTATGTAGTGATGTGGGAAGTGTGCCTTTTGTACAAGACTTCCATATTTCTTGTCCATTTTTTTGTGAATGTCTTCTACAAAATCTTGATGTCTGTCACTGTTTAAAATTGAGAAAACAAAAACTTTTATTCAGTAGGAACATATTAAACTCTATTCCTAACAGTATGATTTTCAGTTAAGAAAAAAAGTTTTTATTTTATTTATGATTAAGTTAACCTCAGAGAAATTGCTTCTGTAAATTGAGTAACTTATATTAAATAGATTTTATGTTTTATTCATTATTTTAGTACAAGTATTTGTTTGAACATGTATGGTATTTTGTATGGTTTTATCATGAATTCATATTAATGGTTTGTTTAAAATTCATTCAAAATATATATTTTTTTTTTACATTTGTGATAACAGCCTAAAACTGCCAGCCTTATTAAGAATTTTAAACTGTGATATTGTAAAACAGAAACATAGTCCATCATCCTCTTCAGCATTTATATGCAAGTGATATGTGCACATATTTCTCATATACTCGTATCCAAATAACGATACATGACTGGTCCATTGAACATAACGTACAAATATAATTTTTCATATAAGCATTTCATTTATTGTAATTTTCTCAACAAATTGCTGAAGAAAACTACTTGAACTTTATTTGAAAATTGCAAAGTAAAATGTTAAATGGAATAAAATCTGTAACAGTTAATAATGTTTAATTACAATTTTAACATTTTATTCATCTAATGACAATTTTTGTTAGCATGTAATTCAATTTATGCTAGCCACAATTCTTAGGGATGAAATTCATCGCAATATTTACTCTGTAGACACTGGTGCAGCTTACAATGATCAAACTTGTGTTGCACAAGAACAAAAGGGTGACTTGTTGAAAGTGTGCATGGCAAATATAGACAGTTGAATGTCCAAATGTGTTTATAAGCTGTATAACTGTGTTTTATATAAACTGGAAAATAAATTCATTTTTAGAAACACAATTTATACACATGCATATATGTATATATAATTGTACATGTAAGTGTGCATGTATGCATATTATTATATACATACATACATACAATGTGTATACATCAGGTGCAGCTGCTGTTAAGATGTGGCTTGAGAAATTTCATTTTAAATGATATTTATTATTTTGCAATTATTTTCTTCTTCATAATGTTATCAGTATTATCAAATATATATTAACTTGATCTACAGTGTTTACACTGAGTAAAGCTTTTAGGATTCTTGAATTTCTCAGCCACATCTACTGACAGTAATGGTGTGGCAGTGATTTTTGTATTTAATATTTAAGATGAAATTTTTTATGCAAAATATACGTAGTGAAAGCTGCTAACATTTTTGAAAATGACATAATACAGAAACTTCTTAAGAGAAACTGTGTGTTATATCAAACCAACCTATTAAATTTTCAGTTTATAAATATTGCCTTACCAAAAGTATCCCCTCTGTTATTACCAATTGAAAACTCAAATATTTAGGAAAATATAAAGGTTTATGTGCTTTCATAATTTAATTGTGCACTTGTATTCTTATAATAATACAGAAGAACAACTTTATGACAAAGCTGGGAAAAGTTTTTAAATTTCAGCTATGCCACTTTTGCTTCCATAATTATTGAATCAATAATGTGGTGATGTTTATAGTGCATGAAAATATATATAGTGTGTTGAATTGGATTTTATGAATTCTGTAGGTAAATTTTCATATTGAACAGATATTAATGAGCAAAAAGTTTTTTAAAATTCTTAAAAATCAATTTGACAAGTTTGTTAGGAACCTGAAGGTGTCTAAAATGGAGGAAAGTAACAAACCATTTTGTAATATAAGTGGGAAAGGAATAGAAAATTGTCAGAACTAGTGATTGTCTGAATTAGTTTGCGATGACTGAGAGTATGATCTTAGTTTTTTAAAACATTGTCAAGGTGGGCCCAAGTTTCTTAGTAAATTTCAAGTTACCCTTAAGTGCCCATATGGAGCAGTTGTTAAATGAAGTTATCATTTTAAGTTAATCAGTTTCTTAATGTCATATTGTCAATATACATTAAAAGTTCTTTGGTTTGAACTGATATTGATGGCAGAGCAAGCTGGCGAAACTTTGTAGGTTTTTCAAATGACTATCATTGTTAAAAACCAGAGGTATGTTTATTCAACATATTTTTTGGGAAATTGTCATTTAATATTGCAATAAATTTTGATTAAAATATTTGAGGAATTTTTAATTAATGTTTATTGTTGTTACAGTTTCTTATATCACAGAATAAGTACACATACAAATAGAAAATAATAATTACATCATCATTATTACCAATACTACACAAATGTAAGGTGTCACAAATCTAGATTTAAGAGTGGGAAGACAAAGAAACAAAAACTGACTTTTGACTACAGTCTTTGATCAATGAGGAACATAATTATTGCCAATTAAATAGAAGCAATTTGAAAATACTACTGATGTATATTTTAAAAGTTATATTCCTTCCATTTTTTACACACATTCACATTTAATATTTGCCTTTTAATTAATTTTCTTATAACTACAACACTTGATTTCCTGCAGACTATTTGGGTAGATATACATAAAATGAACCTTCATGAAAGTATATTAAAATAAATAAATTATTTTCTGTTCAACTTGGTAAAATTATAAGAATGGGGTTAATAATGCATAATTCTCTTAACACTTACATATCTTGAATACCATTTTCACTAGCTTAGCCAAGATTGCTTATATATGTAATTTGCATCGAAACAAGGCTGTAAATGATATGCAGCAAATTATGACTCATTTGCTTTTACAGTGACAATTATCTCAAATTAAATGAATTTATAACTAAGTTGTATATATGTTTTGGGCATATCTATAATTTCCCTTCTGTCCACCCCCAAAATTAAGCACTATATCATAGCTGAATTGTGCAAAAGCAGTTTCATCAAATTGAAAATTCAGTACTTTTTGAAGGACGGTTAGTTAATTCTTCTTTAAAATATAATGATAATATCAAAATTTTAATAAAATGTTTACTCATAATAACCATTTTTTTGGGAAACAGCACAATTAACACATTGAAGTGAATATTTTATGATTGAAAGTCCAGATTTAGCTAAAGAACATTGTGTGAATATTGAAATGATTGAGCTCTGAAGCTAAATCCATAAAGTTATTAAGCAAGTATCAGAATTATGAAAATGGGAAAGACATTAAAATTCTGACAAAAAATGTAAACAATTCACTCATGGTTGAATAGAAGAAACTTGCATGAGTTAGACAATTTTTGGAAGACGTTAAAACTTTTCATGAGACTGATTACATGTCATGATAGTTTGATAGTATTGACTTTTTTTTATCATAATTTCTAATTTCTTCTGCCAGTATCAATCAGCTAACTTTTTAACAATTGAAAACACATTAGAAATATTCTCATCTCTAATATTTCTCTGACTACCAAGAGTAATAAATCTAAGTTGCCTGTTATCCAATTGTGCTTCTCCACAATCTGTTTTTAAGAAGTTTATGCTTTAATTGATCTTATCTCAAAAAATATTATTAGAGAGAAGAACATTAAATTAGGATGAATCCCAGCCCTGATGGCCAATATTGTGGAATAATGGGTGGATCTCGCACAAAGACAATGTGTTATTAGTCAAGTTTTCTTGGGTTAGTAATAAAATCACAGTTCTAGAACATACTCTCTCTACTGCTGATTTAACATTTTGAATTTTTTTCCTATTCCTCAAAATCAAGTTGGCTTTTCAACAGTGGAAATAGTACAACTGGAAACTGAACAGCCTTATAGAAAGTGAAATACAGAAATGCTTTGAGCTGTGGAAGGAATGTATGCAGAAGTGTGTGCAGTCTACCTACTTTGAAGGCAACCAAAATTAATTGTACATATCAGGCAAATAAAACAAAGGAACAGCAGCCTGTGCTCTTTTGTCTCTTACAATTTAATATATAGACTTTTTAGCCTGGTTTCTTGCTTTTATTTACTAGTGTTTTTCCTTCAGTTTAAACATGGTGTGTCAAAGTAGGATGTGACATCTGCAAAATATATTTTGAAAGATTTCTTCATGCCATTTATACCCATAATTTGTACATAACATTACATACAAATATATAATATTACATACATAACATTACATACAAATATATAATATATTTGTATATGTTGATATTAGAACATCTTGTTGAAATTTTACAAAAATAAACTAGACTTAAAGACTCAATACTGAGAGGGTTAATTTTAGCACAGCAAGTCACTATGTCATAAATTAATCAATGTGACATAGACAAATGTATTGATCTCTAGTGCTGCACTTCATCACACGGCGGTACTTGGCTGCATCCGGGAAGAGGATCTCCAGGAGCCATGCAGATTTGTGGAGCCAGTTACCTGTGGAAACAAATCAGTATACTTGTACAGACATGACCACTATCATCTTCTATCAGGCATAGTTTATCTGAGGCAGCTACTATTTTATTAGTGACTTTTCATGTTCATTCAGACCTGTCGTAGAAACCTTTACCTTAAATGTAGTACTTTTATTCCAGATGTATTTAAGTAAATTAATTACCTTATATACTGAAGCACCCAAAGATGAGAATATGCAGGTTTTGATGAGCTTAGATCTTTCTTGAAGAAGGAATCTGATTATCGTAAAGGATATATTAAAACTAATTGTCAAATTTGATGCATTTAAATTGTATCTATGATTGTACATAATAACTTGTTTGATGATAATATTATTAGATGTGTTAATTTCAATTTCAAAACATTGTTGAATTGTTGTACAATTTAATAACGGCCTACATGAAGCCCAAACCTATAGAATTTGTTTCATTGGATGTTTTGAGGTCTATAATGTGTAAAATATATATATATATATAAAAAGATTACATGTCTTCTAAAGAATTTTGCTATATGATTAGCAGGTTTGAGCATCATTTGGTCTGGCATGAAAGCGTAAATTTCAATAGAAACAATCATTTGAGTTCTTTTGGGAAAATGTTAATGCTTTTGGAAGAACAGTAACAACAGTTCAGTTAAAAGAAAGACATGACTGAATTTTTCAAGGACACACAACAAGGGTTTGATGATACTTACAGAAAGTGCTACAAATGAACGTCCCCTGGTGCTGTTCTCGGGGTTTGGTTGTCTGGAAGACACTCGGCCTTTCTCACAGCGTCGCCAGGAACACAAGAGGCGATACATCTAAATCAATAGAAGAAAGGTTAAAGAACTGGATGAGATACGAAACTTTGAGTCGCTTAAATAAATGTGTAGTTGCAATTAATTGTGCTGAAATGACTTGTGGGAAACTAAAGCAGATGCAATTTTCCAGGAAATCCCAGAAATATAAACATCAACTGTTCACTTCTCATGACTTCAATAAAGATTGCATGGATCTAATGAATGATAGGTAATATTGTATGCCCCCCCTTACTTCTTTAGCACAGAATTCTTGATACACCGCTGGAGCCAAAGAAGGAAAATTATCAAATATATAAAGAAGTAGCAAATTGACAGACAAAATTAAGTGATAAAATATGTCTGTTTCTTGGCTACTGCTTTATCTAATTAGTAAACATACAACCCAGACATTTTATATTTTCAAGGAAAATTATCAACTGTGACCTCAGTTTATGGAGCAGACTGATCTACAGTGACAATGACAGTTATAGAAACTTTTCTTTGAAACAATATCCATTTTGTTATATAGAGCAGGTATCTGGGTAGTTTCTCTCTGTATACTGCAGAACAGAAAATGGATAGTAGCTGTGCAGAGGAGAGGTGCTCTGAAGGTGGCCTGAGCTTATTCTAGCAGTAGATGCAGTTGCTGATATTGACTCTTGGCGACAAGCAACAAGTAATCATATAGATGCAACATCTCACCAAACTAAACTTGAAACCCAAGCCAGATGTTTGTATTAGGTGGATGGCACATATATCATAAAATACACAGACACTTTCAAGCATATTTCCATAAATTGGGTAAAGTTGACAGTCCTATCTGCATTTATTGTGGAGAATTCAGGCAATGATAACCAGACTCTGTTGAGTGCAATCAATGGACACCAATAGAATAAATTTGGAAGACAATATTATTGAGAAAATACTTCTAAATGAAGAATTGAGGATAAATGTGACCAGAATTGTTTTTAACATGCTCAGGCAGCAGATAGAAGCATGAAATCACTAATCGATTCAGTTATTAACTTTCACAGGATTTAAAGGTGAGTTTGTTGTTGGAAGAGTTCTAGAGTTTCCAACCAGGTGACATTGTAAATACATGATTCAGTTATGATGATGGTTTTGGTGATGCTTGTGGCAATAGTAAAGATGATAATGATTAATTTTGGAGTATAAAAGAAGAGAAGTTCTTGATTAGGCACATCTCAAAATGTGTCCAATACATTTCACTTTCCTTAAAAGTTCTCAGTTTGAACCTATTTTCATCTACTCTTATTACTGACATGTTATTTGTTAGCCTGCCTGTCCACATTATTTTTTACATCCTTGCACAGCCCACATTTCAAATCCTTTACAGTATAACTAAGATATTTTTTTTGCTAAACATCTTCAGGTTGCACAGCTTTTAACTCATATTTGCAATTCCCAAATTGTGTTAAAATAAACTTGACAATAATTGAAGCCGACCTGCTGTTTGAAAAGCCTTGTTGTGAGTGTGTAGATGACTGGATTCAGCGCTGAATTTATTGGCAGGACAAATACAGCAAGCCAAGCATAAAGGTCTTGAGGGATCTCTGCACCTAAAATGCAATTGGAGAAAATTAAAATTATTCATTCATGATTACTTATCTTCTATTATATTTTATTTTATATACATAACATATTTTATTTAAATCAGAAAATGAGGGTGTTTTTGATGTCACACCTGGACATTTTTCTCATGGGATGGAATTCTCAGCATGAATGAGTGAGCTACATTTATATGCAGTCTTAAATACCAATATTTTGTTGTGATTTGTATATTAATGCACATGTAGGCTCTCTTGAAGAAATGACCAAATAATTCCAAACAAGTCAATCAACAAACTTTTAAAAGCATCTTTATGTGCATAAATGAAATGATGCAATTAAATGAAAAGATCTTTATTGATATTAAATAGTTTTGCAGTTAATTGTTGAGTGCATTTAAATTCTAAGATTTGCAGATGACATTTATATGAGAAAAACAATCATAAAATCTTTTAAAATGAAATTGACATTCGAGTCTATTTTGAAGGATATTTGTAGCATTTCGACAAAAGAGTGGGGAATCCAAGGCAAATTAACACTCTAATTAGAATACCTGGGAAGGTGAAATAGAAAAATGAACTAAGTCAAAATAATTAAGTTTGTTGGCAATTAATTAAAGGTGGTAAGGACGAAAAGTATGGTCATGGTAGCATAGAGCTGGACTATGAGGCTGTCGTTGCAGAGCAGAATATCGGGGGAGACGATGAGAAATTGTACATGTAAGAATCATACCTTCTGTCTTAGTCCATGATTTTAAAATTCCACCCATGTTTACTTCAGTTTTTTTGAGAGATGTTAAACCATAAAGGTCGAAAGACAACAAGTAACCAAGTTTTTATAAATTGTAACATTTAATTACAAATGAAAATATTTTTAAAACACATAGGTAAATCTATATGGATTATAAATGCTTAATAGTGACTTTTGTGTATTTAAGTGGGATGTCTATAATTGTCTTCTTACAGATGGTAGTACGTTTAATAAATAGGAGACTAGCGTTCCATTGTTAAGTTTCAGTATTTGAGTTTTGTTGTAAGCAAGTGGAGCAGAGTTAGTTGTGTAGTGTTAATGTTTTACTATTAAAGTTACTAGCAACCCACAAACAGAAAAGTGGTGATAGACAAACAACAGAATAATAATGGCTATTAGGATGTTGGCCAACGTAATCCGAACATCTGCAGGAAATTTGAAGGAGAGTTTCAATGGCAGCACCAACACCACATGAGTGCGTATTGTGTATCAGATGACGCATCCTTGATCGGATGCTTATATTTGACCTAGAATCCTGTGAAGTAGCAGAGCTTGAGCAGGCACACAAGGTTGGGTACGAGAAACCACAATCTCTTGATCTGCAAATAGAGGGCACCACAGTTAGGATGGACCTGGACACAGGGTCTACGTGCTCAATTATGAACGTCAAAAGGCTTGGCACGATTATTCCCAACTTTCGACTACAGAATTCAAATTAGTGCACCAAATATCCGTCTCCAAAGTACTGACCTCGGACCAAGAGAAACAGTTGGGTAATCTGCTTTCTCGCTATAATGATGTATTCAGCGACTATTCTGAAAAAGTGACGGACCCTCCAGTCAGAATGAAGCTGAAACCAGGAGCTACACCAGTCTTTTACGCTTCACGGATCAGCTTTGGGTATTGGTACAGTTAAAAAGAGACTACCATTTCACACCAGAACGTAAAAGTTTTAGCACATCGTGGTCGATGGAAGGAGACAGGAATGTTTACCCAAGAGAGCGGCGGTTTTGACTGCCATGACGGGCAACCAGCAGGCGCAGTCCGTGGCCACGATGAGGGCGAACCTCTGGGCGAGCTGGCGGTCCTGTCGCGCCCTCTGCTGGTTGGAACGCAGTGCCGTGGTCGACGACCTGATCACCTGCAGCATCCGCCAATGCGAGGTGCCGATGAACACCAGCGCCACTGCGTTCAACAACATGAACATGAACGCCGAATACTGCCAGCCCTGAAAACGACGGGAAACTATCTGAAATATGAAATAGTATTGATGTGACTTCGTCTCACCTATAGGGTAGCATTTACGGAAATATTTTGCTATGAAAAAGGAAACGAACTGAAATGTCGAATATTGAATGAACATTATGGTGAATAAATCTTTGAAATATACGAGGCTAGTCCCAGAAGTACCGATTAAACAAAGAAAACATGAACAATTGGGGAAATATATATTTATTTTTTTAACATACCTCGATACAATTCTCACAGCGATGTTCAATCACTTCGTTACCCTGTTAAAAGTGGGAAGCATCGAGATCCTCAAAATAGCCATCAACCGCAGACTCCATTTCTTCAATGTGGGCACATCTTTTATCACCGTGCCGTTTTATCAAGTATGGAAATGAAAAATATCCCCAGGGGGCTAAAACTGGCGAATAGAGTGCGTGAGGAAGCAATTCACACATAGCTCATTGACTTTGGCCAACGCGATAATGGACGTTTGTACTAGTGCATTCTGATGAAACAACACTTTCTGTTCACACCGTCAAGTGATTTTTAGTTTGACGACCCTTCATCAGTTGTTTCCGTGTCGTGGGCTGGGCCCGGAGAGAATTGGTGTTATTGTGTGTTTAGCTACCGTCCAGATCAATTGCATCCTCTAGTTGAGTGAAACCGCTGCTTCCTGTATCGTTAGAAACTTGTATCTGAGAAACTTGCGTCCGTCTTGATTTTAACTTCAGATCAAGTGAAGCCTCATTTTAGTGAGCCACCATCATATATTTTCGTGTCTGGAATCAGATTATTCCGTTACCTTTACGTTACCTTTGAGTAACCTTTCACTAAGGGGTGAACTGATCCGGCGTTTTCTTCTTTTGTGCCTTCACGAGTTTGAATTTAAGACCATGTGAGTGTGAAATTTGGACGTCGAACGTCCATTAGTAAAGATTCCTTCCTAGCTTGCTTTCTTTCCGCGGCCGTTTTATCTTGAATTCAACACCCAAACGCTGCTCACCTTATTTGTAGCCGATCTCCCCTTTCAGTCAAATGTTTTGACTATTCCTTCGTCTCAGGTGTGAAGTGTTTCATCCATTGTTATGAATCGACTCAAAAACTCGCCCTTATTGCTGTGAAGTATCGTTAAATACTGGATTGAAACATCTTCACGGCGCTGATTTTATTCCATTCTAAACATACGCGGCATCTATCTTGCGCACAGCTTTCTCATGCCCAAATTTTCCGTCAACGTGCGAGGCACTGCACTGTTATAAATGCCTACCTTGTCTGCTAGCTTGCGTACTTTGCGTCGACGGTCGTCGAAAACCTGTTTGTGGATTTTCGTCATCATACCTGACGTTGTCACTTTATTTGGTCGATCACTTAGCCTCTCGTACGGCCTCGTTTAAATTCTGCTACCCAATATTTTATTTTTGTGAACGAAGGAGCAGATTGCCTCAGAGTAGAATGTAGCTCGACTATTGTTTGGACTGAAACCTTTCAAAGGGATAGTATTGTATCGGATAACAATGTCCAATTTTTTCCGTAGTTACAAATTCACTGAGAGCGTTCACTTTTGATGGCTGTCAAACAAACTTAAGTTGATACTTTAGATTACTTTTGTTTTTCATTGAATCCGCCGTCTATACATCAGATCGGGTACTTCTAGGAACACCCTCGTATGTGCTGGTTGGATAGGAACGCTGAAAAATGTCCGTCTCGTGACACTCCTCTACGATATTCGTTACATCCATTATATGCGTTTCATTAACTAAATTTAACAAGTAAACTCTATGACATTTAAAACTTGTTACCGCGTCGTATACACACACTACGCGTTTTTACAGAATCCAGAAGTTTCCTTATAGTGGCTTGAATTTGTGGATAAAACGTGTTCTATGCTCACCACGGCAAACGGGTTGTGTATGTAGAGAGGCAGACAGACGCCGTTGCCACCGTAGAAGGTGCGTCCAAATACCGGCAGAGGCAAGAGCGCTGCAGTGATGGCCGTTGCCCACAGACAGGCGGTGGTGAGCGTCGCCCAGCGCAGCGTCGTTTGCCTCGGAGCCAAAGGACGCGTTACCGACTCCAGACGCTCGTGCGTGAGAAGCGTCAGCGACAGCACCGACGCCTGGCTGCTCACCGTGCTCACCACGCCTGCGTCGGAAACAGCACATCAACAAGTTGCATGGAGCCAAACGACTGGTACGATATGTCTACAAAAAATTCGTAAACAAACGGGAAGTTGACGACAATGGAAAACTGTAGAGAGACATTATTACAAATACATGTTTTCCCGCCCCCAGAAAACGTCAGTCGGTGGAGAGTACTCATGAGTAAAGACTGTAGTGAGAGTCAGTTGAATTAATTTAAAATGATGGGGCGATGTGTGCAACGATTTTGCATCAAATTTTGGAAACTGTTAAATCACATCTAAATGAAAAAAAAATTAACAATAATCAACATGTGGTTTGTAGATAAAGTAGAAGTTGAAAATTACACCGTATAGTAGAGGAATATTAAGATCAGATCACCATTAAAAAATTGGCCTTAAGCTTTCTATCTATGGCTTCGTATACAGACGAAGTGTGTGTGAGAGAATGATGGTGAATGTGGCAGCCAAGATGCTGGTTCGCCTGGAGGTAAATTCCACATCACGTGCCACTCATTTAAAGCTGTATGTATATATGAGATCATTTTGTTACCCACCAAAACTGTTTTGTACCATCTGGTGTTTACGCTGTATGTTGAAGACCGACTTGCTAAATGTCACAATTGGAATTTTGAAAGATTAGTCTTGAGCTTTATAGGGTTAAAACGTAACGGCGTGATCGCCACCAAACCTTGCCTCGGATACCGTCATCGAAAGTTTTCAACCCAGTTCGAGTTACACTGCTCAAGCGATGTGGCAACTCCACGAGGTTCTACATCGATTGGGACCACCAGATAAGGCTGTCTCATCACTACCTCAACCCCCAAGAAGCAGAAAACGTGTATACCCACGGCGATCAATTTGAGCGTTCCAACTGTTAGTTATTGAATCAGTTTATTTCCCCAAACACTGGAATCACACGTTATGTCAAATTTGAAGTGCGTTCAAGTTCTACGGAATCGTATATTTCTGAACAGCAATTCACATCAGTAACATAGAAATTTTCGTTTCACTTAGACGAACTTATTTTTCACAACACAAACGCCATCATTTTCAGCCTCTCCAAAAAGTTTTAATAAAATGCCCTTTTATTCTTTGGAAAACTACCCGGCCGATCAGGGTACGTCTTTCACAGTCGGGAATAGCCAACGTTCACTAGGAGCGTGGTAAGACGAATATTGAGCATGACGCACGAGTATGAATGCCTGGTAACAATCAGTCTGCGAGACGGATGGAAACGAAGCAGGAATGTTGTCTGTCATCAAATCGTAATTGTTGCGCCCTTTCGAAATTCTTACGTACCTACTCTCGAGAAACAAGGCAACAATTATAAGTGTTGGTGGCCCATTATCTCTTCGGTTGCACTTTCATTGCAGAGAATGCTTCTTCCCTTAAGCTTTAAAACGAAATAAATTTCTCATTCACGTTCGCTATTTATAAAAATTACTGTTCATGGCGTAATCACGAGTCTCCGTCTTGTGACACAACCTTGCGTTCATCGGTAAGGAATTTCTTGTCCTCCATAACAATTTGCTCCATTCACTGAATGACGGTTTCCGTTCGGATTGTAAGTAGCTGACGCCTGTTGGACTCCTGTTCACATGACAGGAGTTTTGTATTTTTTAAACTGTAGTGCTCAATAACGCCTATTTTCAAAATCAGAATAACATTGAATTGACTTTAATTCCGAAGAATGTCAAATCAAGAAATCATAGTAAAGTGAATTATTATACACTCTGTCCTTGCTGACTATAATTCTACAAATTTCTTTCTGCATCCAGATCCAAAACTGTTAAGAGGCCTTAGAATTTGAGCTCACCTCGTCCTCGTTATTGGTCTTACCGCAGATGATGCAGGCGTCGCTGGACCGCCATTGTTTTTCCACATGCACGTAGCGTCCCCGGAAGCGTCGGTCCTGTGAGGCAATGACGAGGAGGTAAATTCCCGTGAGCAGGTCCGCCATCGCCAGACTCGCCACATGGAGGGAGTGGGCGGCACGGGGTTCCCGTAGCAGCCAGCGACCCACCAACACCAGCAGGTTACCCACGCAGGCCACCAACGCGATCAGCCACGCGCTGGAAAACAATTTCATCTCACAAGAAGCAAACTATATCAATAACGTGACTTAGAATATGGAATCCGCCATTGTTTTCGAACTTGCAGCTCCCTTCGGCAGTATTTTGTGTGCATATCCCAGCAAGCGAAGATGTACCCAAGTTACCATGGTTAAGTGGTCGCAAAACGCAGTGGTACATGGTATTTGAGATTCCAACATCGTGTATCGTGCTTGGGAAGATAAATATGGGTAAGCGTCGCTGGATGGCAAGGATCGTACCTGGTCCTGAGGATGGGCGAGGCGAGCAGGTGCTCGAGGCTGGAGATGCCGTCGCTACGAGGCTCGCACACGCGCACATGCAACGCCGCGGAGCATTGGCTGAACTCCTGAAGATATCTGCGGACATGAGAGCAAATTCGCTACAACGGTACCACTATCAAGCATATTCATAACGTTAGAAATTTACTGATATAGAATGGATCTTATGAACCAAACGTAAGAAGGTGATGTGGGTACTTTATAATAGGTCCGTATACATCCAAACTTCCTTCGGGAAGAGACCATACCCTCTACACTGCCAAGTCTGTGAGGAATTTATCCTAACGCTTATTTGTAATTGAAAACTCTGTCTTGTATTGAAGTACTTATCAAGCGACTGTACTTTCTTTAGACGATATAATTACCAATAATAAATTTTAAAAACTACGCCATTTTAAGACATTTGTATGACAAGTATTCCGGTAATCTCTAAACGAATGTGTCTGATCAGAATTAAAAGAACATTGCCGTTGAGTCATTTAGTACTTAGTACTTGGGCGCTTTCCAGAGCGCAGGCTTTTGTGTCAGAATGTGCGAGTAGAGTTTGGTCAAAGTCAGACGAATTCTCACTCTCAATCCCACACAACCACTCGTAAGTCCTGAAAAAAAATTTACTCCACTACACATCAACTTTGTTGGATTATGGATTTTGTGAAAGAAAATGACGGGAAACTATTTCTCTTCCTGAAAAATAAGTTGTCAAAAATAAATATTGGATGTCAAAGTAAGAGGTAATATTTGTTTGAGGTCAAATCAAGAAACTTATGGAAGATCTGTTTGTAAGCCAGTTAAGTATACAAGAAGCGGCTACATGGTCGTCCTTCATAAACTATCTAGAAAACTACAGGTCTGAGTGTCCTAATTTCCCATATGGTTTTGTGTAAATCATAATGCCTGAAAATGACAGCCATATTTTTCCAATTCCATCCTATTGCAGTGGAACCCTCAGTACCGCAGATTAGTTACTCCAGATATGGATGCTTAACCGATCAATTATAAAGGACGACGAATATATTGATACAAACCGGATGTCCTGTGTTACCATATTTTTGATGTTACGGTTGGGTGAAGTACCTCATTGAGGTTCGCCCACGATATCGTCTCTCCGAAGAGTTGAAGGGTCACGTTGTAGGGTGACAAAGGGTTTCAATGTGTCTGAAAGCACTTGCGAAGGCCAGTCAGTGTATCAGCGTCATTGGTACAGAGGTGTGCTGGCAGATGGAGATATGACCGATCGCACTGATTTTTACCTTCAGGAGAAATGGTCTTCAACATCCCCGTACATGCTAAATCGCACACTTGTAACTTACATGTACTCAAGAGACATCAGCGCCTGCAAACATCCGTTGTCCAATTCCTGCAGCGGGTTCCTCTGGAGGTCCCTGCAACACAAACGATTAAGCTTATTGTAGTAGATACACCATTCACTGAGTCTGTTACTTTTATATATTTTGAATCCATTTTCAACAAAACCGTAAATCGTGTTGGCTTATTTATAAAGTTTGGCGAGCTTTTCAACTGCTAATCAGGGGGCTGAAGGAAAGCACCATGAAGACCAAATCTATTCTTCTATTGACTTTTTTTTAAATACATGTTTCGCGCTGGGGTACTTACGGATCTAAACACATCTAGAACTTGGGGGGGGGGGTAGGATGCACCATCGAGAAATAATATTTGTGTCGGCAGATGAACCACGGCAGTAAAATTTTCTTTGGAGACACCCTCGCAAAGTAGAAAGGGATTAGGGATTTCCACGTTACAAATTAAAAATGGGAATGATTTTTGTCGCAAATGGTGTTACTCATATCGTTGTATAAATGAATTAACTGGTACCTTACAAACATTACAATTAAATTCTTTAAAATGTCCTAAATTTCCGTGAAGAGATTATTTATGTTATTTGACTGATACTATTTCTCATCGATAAATTCAATAGTTTTCTCGTTGGACCAATTCATAAGTGGAATACTGAATAATTTTACCTAGAGAGCAAAGTGTAATATTAATTGATAACACAGCTGATTGACTACAGAGTTCTCTGGGAACTATTGTGGCCCGGCAATATTTCCGTAAATTCGACACAGAACCGAAGTCACCGGCAGCACGCCGGCCAGTTCTTAAAATGCTGGCAACATTGCCAGGCAATACTGAAATATTTCCGGACCATATGTATGTATTGCTAAAAATATTGCTGGATTTAGAGAAATATTGCCCGGCCACATATTGCCGTAAAAATTTGCTCGGACACAGGCCTATTTAGAGAAGGGTCTCTGAGAAATACATTTTCTCATTCGTGGGAACATATTTCGTCACAAGTGCTGATTATGAATTGTTCCAGAATATGTACACGAGCAAAACTTAATTACCGATTGGCCTAATCTAATCTTCTTCTTCTAATAAATAAAGCAGAGTGTTTGTTTGTTTGTATGTATATATATTAGTATGTTCCTTATACAAATCTACACCGGCGGAGAAAATTTCACCAAATTTCGTACACGTGTTCTTTGCGACCAGGAAACAAACACTGTCGTAGTGAGACGCGTCTACCACCCTCAGAAGCGGGGGTGGAAATATTTAAACATTCTAAAACAGCCGATATTTGAGTCGGATAAATAATTTTTGGGGTTAAATATATTTATAGTGTTTATACCGATGTTATCTGAATGTAATTTTCATCCCCTACATCCTGGGAAAAGGACATGGGAGTTTTTTTAATATAATTAACGCAAAAAGAACAGAGATAACGCAAAAACAACAAAGATTCGAGTCAAATCGTCGAGTTTAAGGAAATTCTAAATGTATTAAAGTAAAATTTGTTACAAATACATTTTATAATTACACTGTTTCAAATCGTTTCGTGGCTTGTAAAAACGTCAATTTTAAAACATAATTCGGGATCAATATCATTCATAAAATTTCACTACATGTTATCTGTGTATAATTTCAACCTCTTTTAGGCATGGGAGTGGTACACCCTTAAGGGTTGGGGGTGGAGTGGCTTTACTTGAAATTACGCAAACACATTTGAGTTTGGAGTCGAATCCGGGGTTATATTTTTCACTGTGTTTAATTATGACATTCAACTTATAGTTTAACTTCCCCAATAGGGGGTGGACGAGGGCTGAAATTTTCAAACATGTTAACCAGTCGATATTTCCGTCGAAAAAATATTGCTCTGCTTCACTGAGATTTATGTATTTTCTCTACATGTTCCATATATTTAATATTAACCTCTTTCAGGATTTGGAGTGGAGCACCCTTAAGGGTGGGGGTGAAGTGGATTATATAAAAATAACGCAAACACAATCGAGATTGGACTCAAATCCAGGGTTATGGTTGTCTATGAGATAAATATTTTCGGGGTAAAAGTGAATAATAGTGTTTTTACCAATGTATGTTAGTAAAATTTCAACCTTTTACGGAATGCGAACGGAGCACCCAAGGGGTGGAGGAGGTGGGGTATTACGAGAAAATAACTTGAATACAACCGTGACTGGAGTCAAAACCAAAGTTATGGTTAACGCTGAGTTTATTTATGACATTCAACTAGCAATTAGCCACCCAGGGACGGGGGTTGTCTGAGTTGGAAATTGTCAAACATGTTAATCTACCGATTTTTGCGACGACTAAATATTTTTCGGGATCTATGAGATTCACAAAATTTCTCTACATGTTCTCTGATTATAAGCACCCTTAGGGGTGTGGGTGGAGAAGCGCTACAATAAAATAACGCGAATACAACCGATGTTGGAGTCAAATCCAAGGTTATGGATGGATGTCGCCGTGTTCAATTATTACATTCAATTGGCCAGTTAATTCCCTGGGGCGGGGGTGGGTGGGGTGGACGGGGGTGGAATTTTTCTAACATGTTAAACGATTGATATTTGCATTAAATAATTAATTGTCGTGGTCAGTTACATTGATAATATATCTACCGATGTTGTTTGTAAAATTTAACCCCTTTCGGCATGATATTTAGGCAGATAAATATTTTCAGGGATCGAAGAGACAGATACTGTTTCAACCGATTTTATCTGAGTAGTTTCAACCATTACTGCATGGGAAAGGAGCACTCTTAGAGGTTAGGATGGACGGGCGTTACAATAAATAACGCGAATAAAACCGAGATTACAGTCAAATTAAGGGTTCTGGATGTCGCAGAGTTTAATTATGATATTAAATTGGTCATCTAACCCCCAAGGGCAGGGGTGGACCGGACATGGAAATTTTTAAACATGTTAAACTGTCGATTTTTGCCTGGAATAAATATTTTAAGGGTTAATTAGATTAATAGTATTTCCACCCATTTTATGTATGTAAGATTTCAATCCCCTAGTTACATGAGTGGGAGCACGCTTGGGGGTGGGTGTGGAGGGGAGATACCGAAAAAAACGCTAATAAAACCGAGATTCGATTCAAACGAAGGGAATGGATGTCCCTGAGTTTATTTATGACCACCTAAGCAACCCGCGGGGTTGGGCTGAGGTGGGAGTAGTTGGGCGGAGGTGGGTGGGACTAGAAATTTTAAAATAAGTTAAGCTCTTAATTTTGCGTCGAATAAATATATTACGGGAACAATGAGAGTATTAAAATTTTACTACACGTTCTCCGAGGTTTAATTTGAACCCCTTTCGGGATTGGGAATGAGCTCACCGTAGAGGTGGGGGTCAACTGGCGATAAAAATAAATAATTCGAATAAAACCCAGATTAGAGTCAAATACAGGGTTATGAATGTCGCTGAGTTTAATTATGACATTTAATTGGTCATTTAACTCCGAGGGGTGGAGATGGACGGGAATGGAATTATTGAAAAAAATCGCGACCGATATTAGAGTTCAATAATATTTTTCAGGGTTATGTGTGTAAAATTTCAACCCCTCTTGCGGATTGAGGGAGGAGCATAATAGGGGTGGGTGTGGGGTGTATTTACAAGAAAATAACGCGAAAACAATCGAAGGTAATTGATGTCGCTGAGTTTATTTATGACAATCTGGACAACGCTCGAGTGGTAGGCTGCGGTGGGAGGGGTTGGGGAGAGGTTAGAATTTTTAAAAACATGTAGACCGGCAGTTTTTTGCGTCAAATAAATATATTTTGTGATCAATGAAATTAATAAAATTTCTCTATATGTTCTCCGTGTTTAATTTCAACCCCTTTCTAGATTTGGAGGGGAGCTCTCTTTGGGGGTTGGGGTGGAGTGGCATTACATAAAAATAACGGAAAACGATCGAGATTGGAGTCGAATCCAGGGTTATGAATGACACTGAGTTTGTCTATGACATTAAATTGTCGGTTTAATCCCCGGGGGCTGTAATGATCGGAGTTTTTGAAACATGTTAAATTGTCGATATTAGCGTGGAATAAATAAATACCATTGATTTGGATAGTAATTCTATCGATGTTGTTTGTTGAATTTCATCCGATTTCAGCGTGAAAGGGAAGTATGCTTAGGGGTGGGGGTTTAAACATTCTAACATAATAAGACAACTGATATTTAAGTCGGATAAAAATTTTTAGTTGTCAAAGAAATTGGTAGTATTTCCACCCAAGTAATTTTAGTACAATTGTAATCACTTACAGAATGGGAAACGAGCACCCTTAGGAGTGAGGGTGGTCGGCGTTAAAAGGAAATAACACCAATACAACCGATATTGGAGTCAAAACTAGGGTTATGGATGTCGCAGACTTTAATTATGATATTCAATTGTCCATTTAACCCCCAGGGGCGGGGAAGGAAGAGGGTGGAAATATTCAAAAATGTTAAAAGGTCGATATTTGCGCGGAATAAATAGATTTCAGGGTTAATTAGATTTATAGTATTATATACCCATTACATGTTTGTACAATTTAAGCCCCTTGCGACATGAGGGTAGAGAACGATTAGGGGAGGAGGTGGACGGGTGTTACAATAAAATAACGCGAAAACAACCGACATTCGAGTAAGTCGAAGGTAATTGATGCAGATGTACTACATGTTCTCCGTCTTTAATTTCAACCCCTTTCGGGATTGGGCGGGAGCTGACCTTGGGGTAGGGGTTACTGGCGTTACAAATAAATAACGCTAATAAAACCGTGATTAGTGACAAATACAAGGTTATGAATATCGCTGTGTTAATTTCTGATATTTAATTGGACATTAACCCCGAGGGGTGGAGGTAGACGGGGTTGGAAATTTTGAAAGATGAAATAACGGCCTATATTAGAGTTAGATACATATTTTTATTTATAGTATTTCCACCTGTGTTATGTGTGTAAAAATTCAGCCCCTTGCGGCATGATGGGGTAGCATGATAGAAATAACAAGAAAATAACGCGAAAACAATCGAGATTCGAATCAAATGGAAGGTAATGGATGACGCTTAATTTATTTATGACAATCTGGGCAACGCGCTGGGGTGGGCTGAGTTGGGAGGATTTGGGCGGAGGTGGACGGGGGATAGAAAATTTAAAACATGTTGACCGGCCGTTTTTTTAATGTCGATTAAATATATTTCGGGATCAATTAGATTAATAAAATTTCTCTACATTTTCTCCGTCTATAATTTCAACCCCTTTCCTTATTGGGAATGGAGCTCTCCTTAAGGGTGATGCAAAAACAATCGACATTGGAGTCGAATCCACGGTCATGGATGCCAATGAGTTAAATTATTACATTCACCTAACCGTTTAACTCCCCCAAGGAAGGGTTGGCGGGGGTGTAAATTTTCAAACATGTTAAACGGCCGATTTTTGTAGGGAATAAATATTCGCCTGGGTCAAAGTCATTGATAATATTTCTACCGATTTTGTTTTTAAATTTCAACCCCTTGGGACACGTGAAAGATCACACTTAGGGGTTGGGGTGGAGGGGCGTTACAATAAAATAAAATGAATACATCCCAGATTGGAGTCAAATTCAAGATGTGGATGTCACTGAGTTTATTTATGACATCCTGGGGAACGTGAGGGGGTGACCGGGTGTGGGAGGGGTTGGGCGGGAGTATAAATTTTCAAACATGTCAAATGGACGATATTTGTGCGGAATAAATATTTGACGCTGCCAATGTCATTAATAGTATTTCTACCGATTTTGTTTGTGTATAATTTCAATACCTTATTGCATTGTAGGGAAGTACGCATAGTGGTGGATGTGTGTTCCATAAAAATAATCCAAAAAAACTAGATTCGAGTCAAATAAGAGTTATGGATATAGGTGAATTTATTTATGACAACGTGGGAAATGCACAGGATTTGGTGGTGGTGTGCGGGGATGTGAGGGGCCTGGCGGAGTTGGACGGGGGAGGAATTTTCCAAACATGTTAACCGGCCGATTTTTGCTTGGAATAAATATATTTCTGCATCAATGAGATTCATAACATTTATCGACATGTTCCCTGTGTATAATTTCAACCCCTTTCGGGCTTGGGTGCACCCTTAAGTGTGGGCGTGGAGTGGCATTACATAAAAGGAACTCAGAAGCTATCCAGATTGGAGTCGAATCCGGGGTTATAGTTGTCACTGAGTTTAATTACGTCATTAAACTTGCCGTTTAAGTCCCCCAAGCGGGGTTGGTCGGGAAATTTTCAAACATATTAAACGGTCGATATTTGCGTTAAATATTTATTTACTGGGGTTAATGACTTTGATAGTATTTATACCGATGTTGTTTGTGGATAATTTCAACCCCTGTGAGGGGAGAAAGCTTAGCGGTTGGGGTGGAAGTGCGTTAAATAAAAATAACGCTAAAAAACCGAGATTGGAATCAATTCAGAGACTATGGATGCCGCTGAGTCTAATTGTGACAACCTGGGTAACACGACCCATTTGGGAGGTGGTGGGCGGGGGTAGAAATTTCCAGACAATGTAATCGACCGATTTTTGCGTGGAATATATACTTTTTGATTATCGCACATTTGTGAAGGGGGGTCATCTTCTAACATGTAAAAACGGCCGATATATTTGGCCAATGACTTTAACCCCCTTCGTTATGGGAGGTGAGAACATAAGGGATAGGGTTCGAGGAGCGTAACATAAAAGTAGCGCAAAAACAACCGAAATTGCAGTCATATCGGGGTTTATGGATAAATGACATATCGGGCAACGCCAGCTAGTAATTAATAAATTATAATTCTAAAACGTTTTGTTACGTTGAATCACGAAATACAGCACTTGATTAGGCACAAAACAAACACTACCGTCAACTTGGAAAATGTAAAACTCTCAATTACCACTGAAACTGACAAAGGCCTGGCTCATCACAATTAAGATTGATTTTCGGTGCCTTCCTTCATCAAGAGCAGTGGTGTAAAATTACATGGCTTCATTAGTTGGCAAACTCCTGAAACTTGGTAAATCCGTCACTACAAATTAAGCGTCGTCCTAATATGGACAGACCCCGGTGCTCCTGTAATCTAGGAGCGAATGCGGTTTCGTGTGTAACCGTTTCTCTGTTTCATGATCCGCTGAGGAAAAAAATTGTCCGTACAAAATAGTTATGACAATGAATTGGTCGTCGGAAGTTTACGACGGTATACGCAGTTTTAACAAATGGTAAGGTGAAAAAAAATTCTATTACAGTCGGGCGATAATCTAGTGATAGAAAATATTGTATTGAAAATACACGATACAAATATTGTGTACAGCCTCATTAAATTTCCCCGATTCATTGATGATTTTTACCTGTCACAAAAAAAGTTCTACGATTAAATATTTGCAAATTTTCACTGCACCATGATCCATGGATTCTTATTTACATAAACCCGAAAAAGTATTTAATTCTACCTTAATCTTTAGTCAACAAGTGTTTTAACCAAAATATAACTGTTCCAAGTTCCGTACATACTTTCGACCGATAGTGCATTAATTGACCAGCTATAAAATACATTGAATTTTATTGCATCGATCCCAATAAACATACCTCCGAATTTCTTTACGAATGGAATACTTAAATATACTCCTTGAGTATTGCAGGATATAATTTTCCCTCAGTCTTCAGACATTACGAAAGATTAAATTGAAGAAATTCTTAGCTAGATTCACAGTGTAAACAAATGGTCGCCTTATAAAAATATTTCTGCTTTATTTCATTTCGGATAAAGAACTATTTCCTTTGTTCTTCGCGTAGTAACGTCTCTCTCTCGCGTGACGTCACGGTCCCTTGACGCGCAGTCATTATTTATCAAAATTATCACGTTTTTCAATTATAATTGGTTCCACATTTATGCTAGGGGGTTCTCACCCATACAGTACCGCTTCTTGTGTTTTTAAGAATATGTGTACCAATTTTTGTTTCAATCTGTCCACGCGTTTAAATTTTGTATAGAAACTAACGTAAATACATACATAAAAATATACATAATTTTTTATTATATAGAATGCTGCACAAATACTTCTCATTGTATTATGTATTACCTTAAATTCCCTTTGCATTCATATTACATACTAACTTTAAGATATCTGTCGCAAAGGATTTCAACACACATTAAATTGGAAAAGTCCTGATGTACCTGGTATTAACGCATCTTTTCTCACCAAATAATTTTTTTTAAAAATATTTTAATAAAATTAAATTAATGTTGAAATAAGTTAGTTTGGTTTTGAATCGGAAGTGAAATCTATATAATAAAAAAGGATGTACGAGGGTGAATCAAATATAAACGAGAGTTTTGGACCTGCGCGCGCAATAGTGATGGAAGAACGTTCCGTTGTTATTGGCTGTTAGGTTGGTTTGTCAGGAGTGGGGGAAGCACGTGACTCATCATCATAGACTCGCTCAGTGTCCATCGTTACGATGTCCGAGCAGGAGGTACCTGCCTCTATTGCGCAACGTATTGTTCTCAAGTTTTTAGCTGCAGAAGGTGTAAAACCGGCCGAAATCTTGAGACTGCACAGTTCGGGGAAGAGACGCTGTCGCGAGCTAGAGTGTTTGCTTGGCATAAACAGTTCGTGGAGGGCCGTGAACGTGTTGAAAATGAGAGCCATGACCGCAGACCCCGCACCAGCATTACAGCGGGCAACATCGACAGTGTTCGTCAACTTGTTGGAGGTGATAGGCGTCTAACAACTTCGGATATTGCAATTGAGGTTGGAATAAGTTATGGGAGCACTTACTCTATACTCTCAGAGGAGCTAGGGTATCGCAAGGTGGGTTCCTCGCCTTCTCACAGTTGACCAGAAACTGAATCGTTTTCAAGTGTGTGAGCGTCTTCTTGCACGATTTCGGGAAGAAGGAGACCCATTTCTTTCTCACTTTGTCACCTGTGATGAAACGTGGGTGCATCACTACACCCCTGAGTCGAAACAAGCGGGTATGGAGTGGAGGAAGAAAGGAGAAACCGGACCAGTGAAAGCCAAGTCACGATTATCGGCTGGCAAGGTTTTGGCTACCGTTTTTTTTGACCAGCGTGGCCTGCTGCACCTTGATTATTTGCATGAGCGCAGAACAATTAATGCGGCATACTACTGCCAAATTTTGACTAAGGTCAGACTTGCGTATCGCCGCAAAAGACGAGACCTTCCGATGAGAAAAGTGATTCTCCTCCATGACAATGCTCGTACCCATACAGCAGCCCTGACCGTACAAAAATTGGAGCAACTGGGTTGGGAGACACTGCAACACCCTCCATACAGTCCAGACCTGTCTCCCTGCGACTTCCATGTCTTTTCCTCTCAAGGAAGCTTTGGGAGAGCAAAAATTCCACAGCGATAATGAGGTTGAAGCATATGTGCGCAATTGGCTACAAACACGACCTGACTCTTTTTGCGTGGAAGGAATTAAAAAATTACCTATACGCTGGGAAAAATGTGTTTATAAATCAGGAGATTATGTAGAAAAATAAACTATGATTGTTTGTGCGTTTAAAATCAAAATAAATATTTAAAAAAATAAATCTTGTTTATATTTGATTCACCCTCGTATGTATGTATGTATGTATGTATTTACGTTAATTTCTATACAAATTGGACCGAGTGCAACAAAAGTTGGTACACATATTCTACAAAACTCGAGAACAGGTACTGTGGGGATAAGTAATCTATAGCATAAAGCTGAAAATAATAATAATTAAAAAAGTGATAATTTTGTGTTAAATTACTGCGCGCCAAGATACCGTGACTTCACCCGAGAGAGATAGCGTTACTACGGGACGAACAGAGGAACTAGGTCTTTTTTCCGTAATGAAATAAAGCAGAAATATTTTCATTGAATAAAAAGTAAAATTTTATCCAGTAATACTCCATAGAATGATAATAAATAAACAATACGAAATAGTTTACGATCCTTGCGGTAAATAGAAGTAATTTTCGTGCCATATTAGTGACTCTAATAAGGCGAATATTTGTTTACACTGGGAATCTAGCTAACAATATCATCAATTTAATCTTTCGTAATGTAAGACTGATGGACAATTATATCCTGCAGTACTCGAGGAGTATATTTAAGATGAAATTCTGAGGTTCGTTTGTTGGGATTGTTGCAATAAAATTCATTGTATTTTATAGCTGTTAAATTAATGCACTATCGGTCGAAAGTATGAACGGAACTATGAACAGTTAGATTTAGGTTAAATCACTTATTGACTAAAGATTAATATAGAATGAAATACTTTATCGTGTTTATATAAATAAGTACACGGGTAACGCCGGGTACCCAGCTAAATTGACTTTACAGCTGGTCAAATCCTTACACGAAGACCTCGAGATCTAGATTAAATAGATATATTAGTATAACAGTAATTTAAGCATTTTTTTTGTCATAAGTGGTTTACTTCAGTTCCCTCCAACACGAAACATTCTGGAATCGCCTCTTTACATGCGTGATGAATCTCTTCAGTCGTTTACTCGGATTTCATGACACACTTTTAAGGATATAGTTTCTCTGACGTAAGGAGATTGATATCCCATGACACAGGCGTTCTGGGCTATTCAGATCGATATCATCCACTTTTCTGCAGCCCGAAATCCGAAAGAGGGAAGCAACTAGTAAATAAGAATCAGCAGTCTTAAACAGTTCTTCCTGCATAAGAGAAGTTTTATAGGTTAATGTTTGATATTCTAACTTAATTTCACCTATTAAAACATACGACGCATTATAATCCAGTTCACATATAATTGTAATATTCTATGGCGATGCATCTTTGTTTACCGTAGTAACGGGTGCTAGAATATTGTTAGTATTCTGGACGCTGAGATTATTGAACGTTGGAATTCACTTTTTAAAAGACAAGAGATTACTTAATCTGCAAGACAAGAGTAAAACACAAAAGACACGCTCGTTTGCTTTGCGGAAAATACAAAAATATTTTTTGTGATTTTTTTCACTGTCAGGAGTTTTTTTTACCGACCCAGGGGAAACTTGTGTCAATGAGGTTCACGTCCCACACAGTTTCACCGTTTCTCCGACCTTGAACGACCTTTCCGTTACGTTACGTTGAAGACTCTGAGACACAAAAACAGGAGTTTTTTTTACCGACCCAGGGGAAACTTGTGTCAATGAGGTTCACGTCCCACACAGTTTCACCGTTCCTCCGACCTTGAACGACCTTTCCGTTACGTTACAGTAGACCATATTTCGAAGAATATTTATGTAATTCCACTCCACCGCCACCCTTAACGGCATATGTCGAGAAATTTTATGAATCTCGCTAATACCGAAATATATTTATTTGGCGCAAAAATCGGCCGGTTAATATGATTGAAAATTTCTCCCCCGTACACCTCCGCCCAGCCCCTCTCACCACCACCAACCTCTGCGAGTTGCCCATGTTGTCATAAATAATCGCAGCGACATCCATAACCCTGGTTTGACTCAAATCTCGGTTGTTTTTGAGTTAATTTAATGACCCCTAAGCGTGCTACACTCCCATGCCTAAAGCGGTTAAAATTATACACAAAAACATTAGTAGGAAAACTATCAATCTAATTAACCCTGAAAAATATTTATTCAACGCCGTGCTTGCATGTTTCCAAATTTTCACCATGGGGGTTAAATGGAAAGTTGAATGTCATAATTTAAGTCAGTGATATCCATAACCTCGGATTTTAATTCAATCTGGGTTGTATTCGAGTTATTTTCCTGAAACGCCCCTCCACTCCCACACCTTTCCCATGCTGTAAGGGTTGAAATTATACACAGGTAACATCGGTAGATCAACTATCAATCTGTTTGACCCCGAAAAATATTTTTAGCATTTCCCCCCCCCCCTCCAGTGCTTGGGGTGTCTCACCCCCACAGTGTTTGTTTCCTGGTAGCAAAGAATAAGTGTGCGAAATTTGGACCACGGGTGTAGATTTTTATGCGAAACATAGACACATACACACATGCAGGAAATTTTATTCAATAGAATATTATTATTATTGTAAATTTAGTTACTCATTATTGCGTGGGACAATTTCAACTAAACTTGGCACACGTATCACTTAAGATCCAGGAACAAACCCTTTGGATTTTTAGTGCTAGTTATAAAAGTAAATAATGTGCTACTAACGTAAAAGTACTTTATTTACTTTCTATTGCAGTAGTGAACGCGACGAAGTCTCAGATACTACTGTTATTTATTTTTGCGTTGCCTTAGTAACTGAGCTCCTAGAGATTTAAGTTAACTAGCGCCCCTGTGGGGGTGGTATTTTCAAAATATTCGATAGCAGCCTATATTGGCGCCACATAAATAGTTTACGGGGTCGCTCAGATTTATAATGTCACTCTTGATGTTTTCAGTGAAATATTTCATCCCCTCACAGCGTGTGGACACCTCTAGGGGTGGGGTGAAACGGGCGATATAGTTGCGATAACGACCAAGGTTGATGTCGAATTCGGTGTTGTGGTAGTCATTCCAGCAGGGTTAACTTAAAGTTTAACCCCGGGTGTGATAATATTCATTTGATATTGCCCGAGATTGGTGTCGATCTCCGTGTGGACGTCAAGGTCTGGAATAAGTAATGGGCAAAGTTAAATAAATGGATTAAGAGGTTAAAGGGGTATATTTTTGAGCTGATAGAAGACGGTGTCTCGGAAAACATCTAAGAGTTTAACTCATGATATATACGAACATTCAAGGCATATTATAGCACAGGTTGATAACGTATCATAATTTGGTACATTAGGTAATATCAGTCAGCCGACGGAAGTCGAACTTTAAGGTCATAGTTCAACGGTAATCAGCCCCGAAGACACATCACCGCATCAGAACAGACCAGACTAACGATCACCATGGTTCAAGTGTTCGTAGACATCACGATCGCATGATTTTACATTTAATCAATATGTGTATTTATTTGTTTTATTACAATTACTACTAATAATAGAAACTGTTCTGATTCAGTATCCACCAACTACCTTGAAAATATTGAGTACATTTAAATTGAATTATGATTAGATTCAATTGCGTCAATCTAATTAAATCTTTTAAAATTGATGAATTTTTTTAATTTCTGTCAATAATAATATAAATTATCAGAAATATTATTTAACATTCTTAAAAATCAAATACTTTTTATCAGTTCAATTCCCCGAAACATTATTATTGTTAGAATGAAGAAAACGTTGTATTTTATACTAGGGGGACATTTATGCCAAAGAATCTAAGAAGGGGGCCATTCAAATATGCCAAAAGTGAATTGTCATCGATCCCAAAATTTGTGGCCTGTAAAAATCAGCGTAAAATATATAAGAAAAGGCTACTTAGGTTTCAACTTTTAGTTTCATCGTTGGAATAAAAATTTCTCGTAACACGAATTAATTTTTGCAATTTACGTACTGTAACTTTAATTTATTAGAGGTCAAACTGCAATTATATACTTACAGAGATATCAATTGATTCAAATCGCCAAATGCATCGCTTTCCAGACTATGTAACTTGTTGTTGTTCAAAGTCCTGTAGAAAATGGAAAAATTACTTTTGAAGTAATTACTACAACGGATAGAGGAATTACCATCAATTGACAATAACCATGTTTGTTACTTACAAACTTCGCAATTCTTGAAGTCCGGAGAAAGTTCCGTTTTCTAGCAACTGCAGTTCGTTCCAAGACAAATACCTGCATACAAAAATAATTAATTGCTGGAGTTGATTGAAAACTTTCCAGAACAAATGTTATAAGAACGTTAACACTTCTTTTGTTCACGACTATAGAATATATAAATGTCAAAATATTGCTACTGTTTTTTTAAGCATTGGCCTATTTTAATCATATAACATTAAGACAAGATAATTGAGACTGTAAAATAAGTTTTTTTCCACATTGAATCGAACTTTCAATTATTTAAATAACGACGGAGCTGAATAGAACACCAAATTCAGTAACTAAAATTAGAATAATTGTTTATTCATATGAAAATTCAGTTCCAATATGAAGAATTTTATTAATTTTAATAACCTCACTTTTTTATCAGACGCAATGAATAGAATTTTGGATTACTTCAAAACAATTTATTCAGTGGCCTCTGGCCTTAAGCCATCTCCAACTTAAAGTAGAAAATTTTTTAAATATAATTTACAGGTCAGGGCCTAAAACCGAAATTTACCATTTACATATACGAATAAGTCAATCGATGATCTAATACATACACTTTTTATTTATATCATGACGACGTTTCGACACCTTTTTGTACCTTCTTCAGGTATTTTCCTACAGAGAAGGTATTTACAAATGATAAGATTTATAGTATAATTGTACAAAGTAAACAACAAAAAACTTAACAAATTAATATAATAAACTGGCACAACGATTAACAAGTTATTACATTCACACAGTTTTGTAAAAGGAAAAAAGACGCAAAAAGGCATCGAAACGTCGTCATAATATAAATAAAAAATAAAAAGTGTCTGTATAAGGTCATCAATTGTTTTATTAATTCAAAACAGACATTAAATTAAAACATTTACATTTATTATTATTTAATTGAATAAATAAGTATACAAGTAACAGACAAAAGAGTGTTAAATAAATACCACACAACGTTTCTGCTGTCCATGCAAAACTTTTAACTTTGCTTCCGAGTTCGTCACCTGCTTTGTGTGGTTTGTCGTTCTTGCGGCTTTATTTCAATCACCTGACGAGAGCAACAAGCAAAGCAGAAATGTTGTGTGATAATTATTAAGCACTTAGTTTTGCCAGTTTTTTTTGCCATTTATTTAGTATGCTTCGAACACGGTCGATTTATATTTTAATTTCAATATTATTATTTATATCATAATTTGAAACATTTAAATTTCATATTTATAAATTAAATATGAAATTTTTATAATAATTACAGCATCAAGGTACTATATTAAAACGTTCTTACATTCGTTCATATTCAAATTAATTTTGTTCCTCAATCATTCAGACCTAAACTGTCATCAATTTGTCGGTATGTCGGACAAATTATTAATGTAATCTTTAACAGAATTCCTGTGTACGACGAATAGGTACTAATTATTTTGGAGCATTGTTCAACATAAAGTTTTTGCTCTAAAACTGGTACGTCCGCATTGTTAAATTTTATATCCTCATAGTTATTTGTTACATTGTCTAAAAATCTCGATACTTGTCCAAATTAAAAATTATTGCTAAAAAAACTATTGCTGATTGAGAAATAATCTGGTTAAATCCAATATTTTTGCGCAGTGTTTGGTTAATTCGGTAACTTCTTTTTTTTTGCAACTCATCGGTTTGTTTTTAAAATATACAAAATTATTATAATTGAGTCTGATAAAATAGCGGGGGTTATTAAAATTATAATTTTTTAAAGTGATAATACAAATTATGAAGTTGCGGAAGACGACGGAACCGGCCCGTTTCCAAATGAGACAGTCTGTTCTGCGTTAGGGACAGTGTTCGAAGCTGGAGCAGGGGAGGGAACCCGTTCTCAGGCAACGTCTCCAGTCGGTTGTCACCCAGGTACCTGAAAGACAAGAACAATTATGCTGTAAACGTGTCCCAAATATTAATAAATATTTTAAAATATATAAATTTGTTAGTAGCTACTGGAACAAATCGCGGAAACTAAATGGATTCTCAGGTCGGACAAAGACCATCTTGGCCAGTACGAATGTTGCCTTCATTATTCAGGAAACCTTCCGTGAATCTAAATGAACATCAACAACTATGACACGTTTATAAAACACGGTTATCCTGATATAAAAATTCCTCTTTGATTTGTATTACGAAATTTAATTAAAAATTCGAGGCAGTTCTTAAAGGACGGGATTCCAAAGTACTTCCAAAATCGTCATATTTGACGTTGGAACATTGCGTATTTTGCATGCAGAATTGATTAATCACTTTATCGAACTTTGGCGTTCATTCACGTCCACTTATCCGTCTACTAGGAAGCTAAGTCACATTGTGACAAAAGAAAATTTTTTTTAAAAAAAACAAACAACGACGTACAATTATGTTATTGCAGAGTTTCCCGTCTCATTAGGGTCCTTTCAAGTATTACGATCCTCTGAATCTGTTGAATTTGTACGGATATAATGAGAAAAAATTCACTTACAGTGTGGCGAGGGAGATCAAAGGCTCAAGTACTTCCGTCGTAATTCTTTCAAGTTTGTTGTGACGGAGGTCTCTGGAAAAAAGAACAATCGTGAAAGAGAGCTGTGAAACCATTTATTATTCTAAAATACGACAACGCTACGTACAACTCAGTGAGGTGTGGAAGATTGTTGAAAGAATCTGCAGACAAACTTATCAAATTATTGTGGCTTAGTATTCTGAAATAGATAACCATCTTATGTTAGATACAATAAAATAATATATATATATATATATATATATATATATATATATATATGCATTTCTTCTTATGAAATTGCTTTTACAAAAATAGATAATATCATTTTATTATTCATTAAGAGAATAAGAATTTCAAAACCAACATTAATCCCTGTCTGAACCATTAAACAAAATACTTAATATTCGAAATTTGTATATTTTAATGGGGTTTAATAATGTTGTTCATAATCTGCCCGCATTGTCTCTGGTTTTCAATTTCATAAAATAGAACCAATAGCGTCGGTTTTTGAGACAATAGTTTACACCCTCAAAGTACCAGCTGCCTCCCAACCGATCGACGACCTTAGGGTCACCCCTGATTTTATGACCGCTGGAACTCGGACGCTTTTGTGGGCCACGAATTCACAGCTCCGCTAGACCCGTCTAGCAGCTAGAATTTATGTATAATAAAGGTGATCATAATTTAATCGCCAGCAAGCAAAACATTGTCATTTATTTTATTTATTTAGAAATTCAGTACAACAGTGTGTCACGCCCGAAAATTCAAGAACGCATCCAGTAATTTTAGCGTGAGAGCAGACATTAATCACGATTTCAATAGTGCAATTCTAAGACTGGATTGATGGGGACGAAGATGTTACACAAATAATTTATGTCTACTAATCAACATGTGATTCAAAGCCAAGCGTGTTAAAATAGTTCACAGAAGAATTTCTACCTTGAGTAAAAGAATTTATAGTGTTACAAATCCTTGAAACATGTTACACACAAAAAAAACCGTTCACCTAATATTTTTACTGTGGAAATCGTTTATTATTAAAATGAAGATACTCACAAAACTCGAACACTACTCTTCACTCCAAACAGAGGATTTGTCAATTTCCTCAGGCTGTTATTGTCCAGAAACCTTTAAGCAGAGAATTAGAACTTTTAAACGCTAGATATATAAACGCGAGTAAGGATGTGACATTGCTTTAATACTTAAAACAACTTTATGTTTGAGAGAGAACGATGGTGACATACCTGAAATTTTATATTGGCGACGCCATTCAGGAAAGGAAAAAGTTATTCAAATTGTCGGAGGCGTTAAACTCCTTCATTAGGAGAAATAAATTACATCCCATGTGCCGGAAGGCCGCGTGGAATTTATATATATATATATATATATATATATATTGTGGTAAACACAAACTATAATTAAATTTTTAATATGTTTGGCGCCAATTTGGTAGTATACAGAAATTAATTACTATTATTTTTAAACGTTGGGCGCCAATTTTGTAGTATACACAAATTAATTAATATCATTTTCAAACGTTGGGCGACAATTTGAAATAAATACAAATAAATTCTTGGTTAAGCCCCACGTTGGGCGCCAATTTGTGGTAAACACACTTTAATGATTAAATTTTAAATGTTTTGCTCCACGTTCAGGCACCAATTTGTCTTAATCACAAATTAATTTTATTAATCACAAACAATTGAATTTACACAAGTTATCAAATCACTTTCTACAACAGTTAGTGATTAATGTTTTACAATAAAATATTATATTTCTCATGTCGTTTTCTGGGCCTTTAATAAAACAAATACTTGTTAAACATTTTTTTTACAATGCAATAAATAAAACACATACAATAACAAAATTCGAATTCTGAAATCTGACGATTATACTTTTCCTTAAAAGATTAGAAATATGAATACTGTGAAATATTAACGTACAGTCTCTGGTAATCAATGAAATATGGCTCACTCGCATACCAACACCCACTCAATTTATATACAGGCCATAATGAGCACCAAGTTGTGCACACACTTTACACTGAACACTTTCGTCAGTACAACTACACAGATTTTTCACGTAACGGGAGACTAACACCACACGACTGCAACCTTCGTCTGTCCACAGCCACCTCTCCACGACCTCCTCTCCTTTATTCTCCTGACAGACTTCTTTATCACGAAGATCTTCAACGACTCTTTTCAAACAATTTACTTATATTTATCTCGACCACCTAACTCGGCTGAATGTTCATTAAGACAACCACCGACGAACTCTACTAACAGACCCCTCCTCTCTCGACGACCTCCTCTGCTCTCTTTCACGACGACTTCTATTTATTTCGGCCATCTATCTTGGCCCGATCCGGCCACGAGGACCACCACCGACGAACGCTGCTAACAGACTCCCCCCTCTTTCTTCTTACAACGACTTATACCTCTTTCTTTTGCACCCCTCTCCATGAATCCGGGTTCACTTTTGCACACCGCCTCACAAAGTTCGGGAACACTTTTTCCCACACCCTCGTCTAATTTGACATCTGGCGCTGAATTATCCCCCATTACATCGTCCTTGGGTACAACCCGTGTGCCTTCTGCCGTTGACCACGTGAGTCCAAATATTTGTTAATTAATTAATGATTTCTTATTAATTAACACAATATATATACGTAGCTTTACTTAGGAGATTTCATAGTCTGAGCTTAAACTAATATAATTGCTTGAAAAATTAGGACATTCAGTAACAAGCATTATAAAGATTTTAGCGAAAATATACAAAAAAGGGGGTAATATTTATGCTTTCAACGAATGTATTGAAGTATAAAGGAGACGAAAACTCTTTTAAGTAAGCGGTGAACGTGTTAACCAAAAATACTACCGATAATCTGATACGAATTAGGTATTCAAATTAACTATACACGTAACAATCATACGATTAGCATTATTAATTTATGACGCTTATCTAAATAACTCATCCAAAGATATCAGTAAAATATTCCCTTTAAACTCTATTACTGCGCTTTTTTTTTAAAAAAAATGAATTTTCCAGAAATATTGCTGTCGATTTAAATGTTTATTCAATAAATATTGTATTACGAAAATAATTTCCTAATGCCCTACAGCATTTTAATTACGACTTTAACGTGAAATAGTGTTCGTTAGGTTTCCCTTTGTTCGATGAATTTTCTACCAAACTTACTTTCTCCCAACTGTGGTTAATAGAAATTTAAGACGCAAGCCTTAATCGTTCCCATCCTTCTGGATTGTCACACGACACTTTCAGTTTGAATCTTTTCCATACGGACTCCAACAAATAGCTCCCATGTTTTACAAAGTAATGGACTAAAGATTTATGAGCGAACTCCTCGGAGCGGGAAGTTCCATCTAGCCTATCCTCATATTTATAAAATTTAAATGTATAGGGCGAACACTCCAGTGAATGAACACTTTGTATTCAGGTTCTCAGATTTCCGTTTACAGAATTATTTTCTTCGGACAATACAACTTTTGTTGTTAATGACTTTTTTTTGTATCGCCAGGTATTTTCTTAGGAAAATTTTTTTTTGCATCATTTGAAAGATACAGATAAATTTATTAAAAAATAATTTAACTACAGAATATAGTGAATTCCTAGTGAATGAACAGCAGTAAACTGTCTACTAAAAACAACCTTTACTAACACAACAAATATTAAAAAATTGGAATAAATTGAATAATATTCTCTAGATCTCTAGATTATGATCAAAGCCGCAATTAAATAGCACTTAACTTTAGACCAGACTATGACTATGGCTGACAATGCCTTCCTCAGGAATGCACCAGTCAGGAAAAACAATGATTGTATGCCATCTGTAGGGCTCTCAAGGAACATCGAAATTGCTTCACAGTTCTTAATATTCCAGTTTATATGTGCTTGGATAGTTCATACCCTATGAATGAGATACAACACTGGGCTGACACTCCGAATTCTCACGCTACAGTTTTTTTTCAAATGGGAACCGATTTGAGATTGAAGCTCTTCCTTGTGCCGTTCAATCAAATTCATGCACCGTTGCCACATATTATTGTCCATGCAGCAAGGGGGCGAGTGACAGCTTTGACAAGCGAGGGGAAGAGTGACGATGTCGCAACGTTTGTCTATTTCTCTGCTTTCTTTTGCTGAAAGCCAGAACGGCTCCCATTTGAAAACCATTGTAATAGGACTCACTTTCTCTGAATGTTTTATATTTTTTACTGTAAACCTGACGAATTATTTTCCAAACGCAACTGTGTACAACTGAAGAAAAATTACAATTAAGTCGTTTGTAGGAATGACTTCAGAAATAATGTTGGCAGTGACGGAAGTATCTGTAGCATTTTAATTAATCAAATTAAAAACTAATTTTTAATTGAGTATTAAATTATTATACGTTTTAATGAAAGCCAATTTCTAGCGAATGTGATCCACAACCCTCCATGTGGTCGGAAGTGATGACACCTCAAGTTCCGGTACAAGGTTATTGATTCGGAGCAGGGAATTTGCACGATTCGTAATTCAAGGGCCTTTACCACTCGTGCGTTCGGCTAATTATCCCAGTTCAGACTCACAAGAGATTCAAGAAGAGGCAACGGGTTTCCCGCAAACAAGAAATTCAATGCTTTTGAAATGCGAGCGCCTTTCTTTCACTCGACAACCATTGATTGATTCTCAGTTATGTTCCTCGAGGTCGTTTGCACTTCAACTGGGAATAGACTTATCTGAAGGCGCCTTTATTATTATTTCCTTCTGTTCCGGTTGTTAACAAAAATATTGAGTTCTACTGGTTGTTGAATGCAGCATAAGTCACCTTTGGTTCAGAAAATTGTTATTCAAATCTAATTCGCTATGAAGGATTATAGTTGCTCCCACTACAAACTGTCTAACGACTATTGTACTTTCCGTACAGTGTCTCAATTCGAATATTCACTTGTCTAGCTACACGCGGAAAATTTCTGGAGCTATGAGATTAATTTTGTCAGACACTACCGTAACCACGATTCGCGAAATTGGGGGTAGGTGAATATGAAGTAAAATTCTCCGTCTGTACTCGTATAATACAGTCTGTCACAAAACAAAGATTATGACCTCGAAAAATGTAGAAGTCCATTGAGGAGACGGAGATTTAACTGGATTAACGGACCAAGTATCTTCTTCTTAGTCTAGGACAGTCCCGTATACATGAATAGAGCCCTAATTAAGGTTCGCCTTGTGACGACGATGTCCAACATTCATATCAAAGCTTCTTTTACTATTTTTGCCAATCTGTTCTCAGTCATCCTGTCAACATGGTCTCTCCACTGTCTTCTTCTCTTTCTTGCCCACCTTAACAATGACCGCAACGCCACATCTATTTATAATGTCTTGATTTAGTTTTCTATAACCCGTTAAGGTTCTTAGAGTTCTACTTTCAGTTTCTCTTAAAAGTTGTTTTGTGGTGTAGTTTTCCGCCCATGTTTGAGCCTTACGCGTGTCTTGCAAAAGAATGTCACGCAGGTAGCATGACAGAAAGGTTGTCTGAGCATATACTTCTCTCTTCAAATATTCACTGCTAGATATGTTTGCTCCCAGGTAATTACTACCTGTTACAAAGTTTTGTTGCATATATCTGACTAGCATCTTCTTGGTTCCCTTGACACTGTGAGAGATTGTGTTTTCTGATTGCAGATTATCATGTTAAATGATTTTTCTGGCGTTAATTCAGAAATAACAGGAGAAGCGTTCAATGAAAGCGCAGCCATATAGGCCACGTAATTGATCAGGGCGGAAAAATCTCGACCGGACCGGGTCTCCCACAGAGTACGCGGGTGCTGTACTACTGAGCCATTCTAATCGATTCCAGGACCGGTACGAGTGAATTGTAGGGAAAGCCGGGCACTGGCTATATAATGGACGGAGAAGTCTCGTACCTGGCGTCGGGTGGCTCAGTGGTAAAGCATCCGCGTAAAATTTACGGTCTCGTCAAGATTGTTCCATCCTCATCTTTCGATATTGCAGTTGTTTCAAATTTGTACAATAATTTTTTTTAGCTTGTGTTCGTGTTTGAATATTATGGTTACATCATCAGCATGACATATTATTTTGACATTTCCTTAGATAAAGACTAATTTTAAAATAATAACCGATTGATACCTGCCGCAGCTGCTCTGTTGTTAATTAATTAATTTATTTTCTAAGAGGAAGGATGGCGGTCATTTTCTGTTAATTAACACTTGAATAATGAAAGGATGCGTACTTACAGAACCTCTAGAGAGTTAAGGTGGTCGAAGGCTCCCGTTGATATGCTGTAGATGCCTGCATACGACAGGATCCTGCACAACAGACCTCAAGTGAGAAAGGCAAAACCTCGTGGAGTGGCTACATTGTAGGAGAGAGAGAGAAAAACGCCGACTTACAGCTGACGAACGGAAGGGACCGAGGACAGAGTCGTGGCTGTTGCGTTTCCCAGGTGAGACCCAACCAAAGATCTGCAACACAACACCAACAATTATTTTGCTTGGGTGTCTTATTTCTACGGTTGTTATTAAGTAAAGACAAGTATGATGTTAATGCCTAATGACAAAATATGAGTTCTTATTAGAATAAACACAAATTACATTCAAGCGAAGCTTGTAGCATCAAGTTTGAATATATTTTATTTGTTTCGCCATCACTTAAAATTAATTAGGAAGATTTTTCACTGACAACCCACCCGTGTATTACACACGATCCTCTGTGAGAGGTTAAAAGTTTAATATTAAGGTATTTATGTAATAATCCACAGGTTTTTTAAACAGCCTCACTAAAATAATTTAAACCTGCATTATAAATTTTTTTTAAATGAAATTGACGACTTAATCTGACTTGTATTTATATAAATATAATTAATATATCAATCCCAAAAAGTCAGAATTTATTAAAGTTAAAATTTACGTTTACTACTAAACTGTTTCACCCTGTATTGAGGGACCTCTTCAGTTGTAAATAATTAACAAAATATGGTTTAAATTTGTATAAACCATTTAACAGAGAAAATTTTGACTACTTCGAACAACTTCCAGGGCCTAAAAAATTTGCTCTGTAAAATATAAATTCAAATCATATTTTGTTAGTTATATACAACCGAAGAGGTCCCTGAAAGTAGGGAGGAAACGTATTGTAGTAAATGTAAATTATAATAAATCCTGACTTTTTGCTCACGATATATTAACATATTATTTTATTTATTTTGAACCAATAATATAATTTATTACAAATAATAGTACTAGGGGTTTATAATCATAAAAATAATGCCAAACATAATTTAAATTTAATCCATAAAATAGATTATGACAATACGAAAATTCTACATGACCAACCTAATAACCCCAAAATGAAAACATTAGAGTCAATATATTTTTAAGAATAAGTATGGTTTGAATTCAAGGATAGAAACTGTTGAGTTCTCCTAGTGCTATACGAAAATTTTATATAATTTACAGGTTAATACTTAGCGAGTTTAAAAGTCTATAATTACATGTCGACGTACACGTCTTTTTAGAAAAATGGTCTTAAATTGATGATATTAATTTTATTAAAACTTTAAATATAGTTGGTCATTTTGATAAAAAAATTAATGTCGACAAATTATATATATATATATATTTAGGATTCTGTGAACATTGCATTTTTTTATGAATATTGCTAAAATAATTGTCCGAAAGCTTCTTGGTTCAAAATTAATAAAATTAAATTTAGTAATGGAGATTTAAATTATTTTATTGAGACTGATTAAAAACCTACAAAAATCAGTCAAATTAAATTTATAATCCTTTAACATAAATTATTCATTTAATTGTAGTCATTCATACGACAGTTTTTTCATGTTAACGGTGAATATTGAGGAACTTACAAGAGATGTGCTGGAGGGAGGCCCACTGGAACTATTTTAAAACCGAGATGGTCGCACAGCAAGTTGAGACCCACACATCGACATAAATCTATATTGCCTCTCAACTCTGAAACAAGAAAATAATAGGTACTAGAGCAGGAGGCTCAATTCTAATCTGTATTAAATGAGGAAATTAAATGTAAGGTAAATACCTCCTCTGTAGGTAAATACCTGAAGAAGGTACAAATAGGTATCGAAACGTCGTCATAATAGAAATAAAAAATAAAAAGTGTCTTTATAAGGTCAACTTATATAACAGTTAGCGTGCTACTTATGGGAAGGCCGTGAGGCTGCCAGTTTTCTTTGAACTGGTGGAATTCGGTGGTCATGTGGTTGCGTCGTGTAGGTACGGCCGGTTAATAGAAAAGTTAATATATAGTTATTTTTAACTGGTATCAAAACGTCGGTTCAGAAAGAAGCTCCGCATGCGTTGCGAGTCGAGGAGAAACTGACTTTGGGACTCTGTGAAGGGATTTTGACCTGAAGGCAGCTACTGTGAAGCGCAAAATGGAGGAAGGGATTATTGTTGTCCTGTATGTTCGAGAGGGGTGGTGAAATACCTTAATTGCTTAATTTCTTCGCGCACATAACGTCGAAATTCACATTGAAAGGAAATGGGCTTTTTTTCTATATGGACACCATTTCTTAAAGAATACACTCCTGATTCACTATTCACTTAGCACTTAACCGGCAAAGAATTCTAAGAACAAAAAATTGTAGTATACTGCAGTCTACATATTTATCGTGAAGCGCAGATGAACACCCCCTAAATAAAATCAATATTAATTTTTAATATTTGAGTAAAAACGCCTGTGTACTCTGAGTCGAGCTGCGGCTTGCTGGAAATTACGGTCATAACGTTTGGCACCGAGGTGACGGAGTGTCGAGGAGGAACCGTGACTTTAGACAAAGGCCGCGGATTATGGGAGAACCCTGAAGGCCAGCCCTTCCAAAAGGTGAGAGTAAGCCCGTGAAAGTGTAGAATCGACGCATATTGGCTGAAATTAAACACGTGAAGAGGTTTCCGCCCTCTGGTGGGGAACGAAGAGAGTCGAGCTGTAAGGTGGACAAGCGAGGAACAGGATAGTTCGTATCTATAACTCGGAGAACAAGGAAGTCTGGGAAGGTAGAAAGTGTAGGAGTACAAAATGTAAGAGTTCGAAACATGTTATTGGAGAGGACAGTTCCTAGCTACAACTTGGAGTGAAACGGAGGAGTTTAGATCTACAACTTGGAGTGTAATGTAGAGTTCCCATGTACAATTTGGAGAAGGAAAAAAAAGGTCCCGACCGACGGAAGAAAAATCTTTCTAGAGATGCTAAGAATTTTTACGTCGACGTGGAAGTGTAAAGGAGGAAGCTTCCAGAAATACATGTGAAGATAGCCTGGGGAAGCCGACTATAAAAGACGAACAGGTGTGTTTCTGTCTACGACGTAAATAATTGAGATTTCTGCCACACGTATATCCCTTACATACGATCCCATATCTTTTTTTGGTTTTTGTTCAGAGTCTTATAAAATTGCCCTGAGGTATCAGAAATTTATTGGAATATTGAATGTAGTTAAAATGAATCATCTTAAGTGTAAACCCAAGAGGGAATACATTTTAATTTACCTAGATGCAACTAAAAAAAGGACCCTGTTTAATTTGTGTGAACCGTTATTTATAAATAAATATAATTTAAAGCCAATCAAAATCAATTTTTTTTCATATAAAATTATCCCCCCCCCCACCATTATATTACAATCGTAATAAAGTTTTGTAATTAGGTGGTGACTTTGTGCTCACTGTGTACAACGCTTACATTTTCAAATATTTATATAATTTAGTAGATAGTAAGTACATTTACAAAAAATACGAATCCTTTTACTAGTATAATATTTGACGTCCTTATAACTTTGGTGAGCTAGAAAATATCGCAAATAATGAATATATCAAATTTTGTCTATTTTCGTCGTTAAACTCCATTTATTATTCAGCGTGCTAACTTTTTCCTATAATCGGCGTGTTTAAACTTTCCTTTCTCTATATTTCATTCATTCATGGCCTACTTGACTAAAATGAATTTCAGTATTTGTCAATATTATAGCCTTCACGAATTTTACTATCACGTGTAATAACATGCGCTACCAGCAGACATAAATTGAAACTGATCTGTTACATTCTATTAGAATCTATTTTCAAACTTAATGCGAGGGAGCTGGATAAAAGAATTTCCAGAACGAAGAACAATTGAACGTTAAGCTTCTCTGCGAGCTTCGACTATGCTGAATGCAGCAGCTGGAATACATCGAATGTGAAAAACTCACATTTATCACAACACAGACATGCTTCCCTCAATAAACGTTATCACTAGCGTTTATCTATATTAAATAATTACAACATGGCGAATATCTGAATTCACATAATTTTTTTCCTGTACATTGGTCTTCGAAATGTCTGTGCCTATTTTCTTTTGTGTTGAATATATATTTATTTGGAATAGACTAGCTGATTGGAAGCAGTTCCATTTTGTGGCAGATATAGTGGTTTGCGTAAATTTAACGACTCACGTGATGAGAAGTATGTTTTCCCGTCCTTAAGATTACACACAAACTGTAAAATTGCTTTCCTGTAACTATGGATGATAATCTAATAATATATATTACTGAATATTCAGAAGTATTATTTTAAAAAATATCCATGAAATTGTTCACATAGAAATATTACTAAATAAAGTAGTGTTTAACCACCTAAATTTTTAATAATTTTAGAAATCATTTGTCTCAACTAAAACAGAATCCGTCAATATAAATACTGATAATTTTATTTAATCCGTGGTATGGAAAACAACGTATACAAAATAAGCGCTGACTATTCAAATCCGTGTAATGATGCTTGAATTATTGGAAAACTAATTTTTGCACCCGACGTTGGTGTTGTGCCGAACGCACTACAGTTTTCCTCGTTCGTAATTCCATTATTTGAGGCTCCGTGGCTTATTCACGCTCGTCGAAGACACAGACACGTTTAACGAGAAACTCGATATTTGGTGCGACTTTAAAGAGAATGTTAAACGTTAGATGCAATTTCATTTATTTTCGTACATTTAGAACAGATTATTTGCGTCCTTGCATTTTTTTTAACACGAACGGTGGACATGAAAAGTTCTCTAAAATAATGTTGCATGTCACATTCGTTTTCATAGAGTACCAAATCTAGGTTCCGAGGCGTTGATTAAAGGAATTTGAAGCAGCGACGTGCGACGTCTGGTGGGTTGCATACTTTACAGGCTGAGTACAGTTAATACTGTTACATGTGACACTAATATACTTCCTACTATACAGATTGGAAAATAATTACATAATATACGTTATAAAAATAGAATTTTCAATGTTCAACTTAAATTTGGGTGAAAGGCTTGTGAATAGAAGTTATAGGTATTTATGTAATAAAATATTCTGTTTCATATAAAATTTAAATTAATAATACATATTAAATTGGTTTTAATAATGTTTTAGGAAGGTTTCTCTACTCTTACAAGACAATATAAATCATTTTAAATAATTCTGTCGCAATTAACAAAATTAATAGTGTCTGAATCCTCATGACAATTGACATTCGACAACGTGATAAATTATAACTAAATATAATATGAATGAATCTTCTGGAATTTTTATAAGCTTAAAAATATATTATGTGGACAATCCTCAACTATTCTAATTAATATTTATTTATAAATATAACAATAAATTCTATGCTTTGTATGTTAAAAGTAATAACAGTAACTGTATACACTATCCAATATGAATTAATATTTTATATTCTCGATACTTTCGACCTGAAATATTATACAATCCCTTCAAGAATATTATTAAATATAAAAAGTGTACAGTAAAATTAACTTCCTTTATATAAGAAAACATACCTTATAGATACACCAAGTAAATTGAAATTAAAATTAAAATACAGACGGGGTTAGTATAGTTTGATTTTGTACTTCGTCAATGATGTCGCTGAAAAACAAGCTTAATACTATCATTTAAATAAGTTTGTACAGTCAAGTCTGGCGAGTTAATGCATATTTCAGTAAAACTTCTCGTATCAATCTCGAAGTTAATTTAAGGTAAATAAATAAGTACTTAAAAAATCTGATATATGGTTCTGGTAATATAAAAAGTTTTATTTCCGAGACGTACTATCATTTAATATTATGCTGTAAAATTATCAGTCATTTCGATTTTCACTATGGTGTAAAAAAATTATGTGTTATTGACAAACCACAATTTTTTTTTCATGCAGCGATTAAACACTTTCATTTCAAAGGCAAACAGCCTAACAGAAACAAAGCCGAGTTGGATGAATTTATGAAACATCTGCCTCAGCTCTCGAAACCGTTTAGAATTGGTTGTATGAGTTTAAACGCGGATAAGTGAAGATGATCGTTTAGAATGTCCAATAGAGGTGGACAAAATCCGTGATATGTTATTGAGTGATCAACGAGTCACATTGCGTGAACTTTCGGCGGCCGCAGGCATTTACCAACGTTCAGTGGTTTCAAATTTGTACGAAGCACTACGCCTCAAAAATACTCGTAAGATGGGTGCCGCGATATACGTGATAGCTGATGAATAATAGATCCACCGCTATTCTTAACAGACACAACACAGTCGAATCAGTGTGTTTCTGTAGGCGAACAGACTCCGAAGAATGTCAAGCCAGTGAAATCGTTCGGGAAAATGATGACCACCGTTTTTGAGATGCACGTGGAAATATAGAAACAGAAAGAATGATAAACAACGACTATTATGTGTCTTTACTGAACTATTTGATCCAAAACGACGTTTGGCGAAGAAAAAAGTGCTTTTCGATCAAGACACTGTGTAGTTTAGATAGAAAACATTGTCGAATTGGTGTGCGAACGTTGTAGCATCCACCCCTATTGGCCAGATTCCCCCGCCTCTTCTGTTCCCTTAAGACGGAGATTTTGGAAATCATTGCCGAAACAAACGCTTGTTTAGAGGACTTTTGGAAAACTTACTGTTTTTCAATTGTTTTTTTTAGTAATTAACCAATTTATCTTGTTTACTGAAATGGGTGTTGGTGATCCGATGATCTATCATTTAATAGAAAGAAGTTGTGATATCCTGGTAAGAATGAAGATTCAATCACTTTAGAAGAGAGAACCGTAAATTCGTGATAATATAATTGCGCTATTTTTCACTGTCTTGAGAAAATTCATTTACCGTCTCATTTACTGTGTTTTGTATGGCAAATAATAACTCTAACATGGATGTATGGTGCCGTGTATCGGCTAAAGTGTGACACTTGGGTACTTTTCGCTAGTATTCAGTGACAAAGTGGGTTTAAACTGTTCAATTATCACAGACTCTCAGTATCTGAGTGTCTATCGACTAAATCATACGGAGGGGGTTGGATTCGTATTATATAAGAAAAATTTCTCACTTCATGTTAATTATTTTCTTTGTTGAGTGTTGTGGGACGTGCAAAAGATTTTCTGGAAGTGTAGAATTATTCCAGGAGGGAAAAGTATGAAGGTGGAAACCCGGTCAGCCGAGAAGGAGGTGGCAAAATGGAGTAGATATAGTAGTGATACCTGAAAGAAAAAGTCTGGCGCGATCGTGAAGCGTGAAATACGGGAATGCAAGGCATCCGCTGATAAATGGAAGAATAAACGTGACGTTTCACAACATCCTAGTAATTATCGCAAATGTCACCGAAGTAACGTTAGAAAAACTTAGAAAAATTAAGCACTGGCACCAACATAAAACGAAACTATTTATTAAGAAGTGATTTTTTTAAATGTGGAATATTTTACAGAGTATAAACGTGTTTTATACCGTAACATGACTAATGGCTTACCACATGAACTGCTGGTTTCGTCGACGTCTGCAGTGGGTCGCTTCCGGAAAAGATGATCCCAGAACTGGGCCCCAAGAGAGTCCGCTGAAACAATACATCATTCTCGTTCTAGCACAAACGTAACGTTGTGAATATGCAAAAGGAAAAAAAAATATCTCAGAACCACTTGCATTACATTCCCTTGGAGGAGGTTTGCTCTCACCAAACAGGTAATATTAGCCATGAAATGCTAAAATGAAAACGTGGCATATTTAAACTCATTTCCAAGGTTTGAGGTTTTCCCGGTCAATTACATGAATGAATTTCTCTACTGTTTCCAACCGAGTTGTACATGGAATCAGTGACGTTTCAATGACTGCCCCGTCATCATCGTCAGACTGATATTCATTCATTAAACTCATTTGTTGTGTGAATTACAAGTAACTGGCTATATTTTTGCTAAAAATAAACGTTTTGAGTAAGGTAAACAATTTTGTTTCTTGAAAAACACTATTTTGGAAATATAGAAACTTAAAATTTCATTAATGCGACCAATAGGAGGCCACAATCAGTGACGCCAACTTCAGAATCATCCCCAAAGATAAATTTGATTCAACGTGATGACGTCACTCACCTGCTGTTTTGCGAGTTCGTCAAGAAGCAAAGCTTTGAAAAGTATTATTTATTTCCTTAATCTCCCCCCCCCCTTTTTTTTAGGTAACAGGCTACATGAGGGTAATTCACATGGTGGCAACTCCCCTTTAACAGCATAGGAAGGGATTTGAAAGGGGGGATGCTGCGGATGGGTAGAGGAAGGTAGCCAAGGGTTAACTAGGGCCCCCGGGCTATGGTTTAAGGATTCTACCCTGCAAATCGCCTAAAAGTGATGCAGGGAAAACCCTAGCAAAACCTGCATCAGGTAGGTCGGGCATTGGGTACTTGTCCCACGCCCTTCCGATGGCGGGAGAGGGGTTTGCTGTGGGGTCGCAGCTTTACCCTCTCCGTGCCTTGACCGGTTTAGGAGGCAGCTGGCCGACTATTCGAATAGGAATAGCGGACAGCTCTTACCGTATGCCCAAGGTCTGCGACCCCGGAACATACACCTCTCAGAACAGGCCGAGGTGCCTCGGTTTGTGGGAACCTTAGTTCAAAAAACCAGAGAGATGTGAAGGCATCCCTCCTACAGAGCTCTCTGTGAAGGTTCACCTGTGAGAGAATTCTCTCGCAGGCTTCCATTTACTTAAGCCATTTTAACGAGAAGAAAATAAAAAATAATCAAGGAATGTATGGAAGTGTCAGTAGATAGATCAGTACAGACAGAAAACCAAAAAAACCGTTCAACGTTTTAAAAATTGTATACTAAACGAATCATAGGGATTTGGATACTAAATTCTATTGGCAATTGTGTGACACTTCTAGAAGCGTTTTGAAGACATAAGATCTACTGTAAATGTAACCGCAGGGGATCATAATTAAATAATTTAAATTTCTTAGAATTTAACAACCCAATTTTCAATCTCAATATTTTATTTATTTATGAATACATAAGGGTGTTTTGACTTTAGAGTTAGGTTAAGTGCTCATTATATTATTATGTATTCTCTTTTTTTCATTTTCTATTATTTATATCATGCATATTAAATTATATATATAATGAGAACCAAACCGAAATATAAAGTTGAAACATCCGTATGGATTCATAGTAAAATATCATAATTTCAATTTAAATTATGTATTTTACATTAATAAAATCATCACAAATCACAATGGATTAACAAACAACAACATTTTACATAAGAAAAATGAAGGAATTAAAATTGGAATGCATTATTCTGCCGTTATTGAAACATTAAGAAAAAAATATAAATATTTTAAATAAATTTTCGTAAAATTGTAAATGAAATTGGAAAATATAATGCAACTTTTATTGAAAATTTTTTAAATTTTATATTGTATATTATTTATTAGAATTGATATAGGAAATAAAAATTCTGTAATAGAATATCTTTGGTAACTAATTTATAATATCTGTACAAAACTTATAATATAAAATATTCACATGACAGTTATTTACAAATGAATGATGTTCAAATACTGCAAAATGTTTTAAGATTTTAAGGTGATTTTAATTGATAAAATTTATTAACATATATAAATATGTAAAAAATAATACTAATATACATATACATATATATATATTATGGTAATTAAAAGGAAATCATTAATTAATAATAAAAAATTTGTACTCGCATTGTGTGTGTGTGTGTGTTTGTGATCGAAAAGATGGAAAACTTTGATGTAAAGTAAATAAATTAAATGTAGGGACTGAAAATAGGGTTCATGAAATAGAAACCAGTTTAAAGAAAAGAAATAACTGAATTATTTAAAATGCAATCTTTCATAATTGCGAAATTTGTTGTTTTTTGGACATGGCCGAAAAAACTAGTTTCTATAAAACTATTGCAATGATTTCTTGTTGGAACCGAATGCTATTCGTTATTTTCCAAGTATTATGAATATAATGACTCGTGTGATATTACATTTTTAAAATTATTAAACTTCGGTTCGGCTGTTTCCATATGAGCGTGCTTGAATATCAACGCGTCAATCTGTATAATGAATCACCAATAGCACATTGATTACTAGTTGATATCTAAAGAGATCTGATTTTGGCCGTAGCGGTTAACAGAACAGCTAATGATCACAATTCATCAGATTCAACGTTTCCATGTTACCAAAGTCAATTACATATCCACGTGGATGACTTCTCCGTCCGTGTGTAAACACTGACATTCGTTCCGTGGACCCTTTTTGAAGCAGTTGATGAATTTATGTAAATAAAGATTGATGAAAAGTATTATACACTGGAAAATCCAATCTCATTTTTTAATACTCCTTTCTGGTTTGTCTTTAATAGAGTTGTCTGTGATTGAACTTCCTTGAGTGTTGAACTTGGTAACGCGTCTTAACTCAAAACCAACGTGGACGCTAGGATTAGTGATAGGTACCACTTTTCTGTTTTGGAGAAACGTCCAGGCAATATACTTGACGTGACAACATCATAAAACGTCAGGATTAATTATTGTATACTTAGAAGCTGGGATTAAAAAAACTGTCATCTACTGAAATGATTACCGTTATTTTATGGTTGTCGGTATGCATAAACTGATTGCCGTAGAACATTAATTATCATCTGAGAAATGTTGTCATCCATTGTGTGATATATTAAATCACTAAATTCATAGTCATCGTAAAGTAAACCAGAGTGTTTATTGAAAGAAACTAAAATAAAAACACACTGAAAGCTTTACAATTTAGAAGTAGCCTGTCCGTTTGTGCCATTTAGTACAGTAATTCATTTGAAAGTTTCTAGATATTTGCTATCCATTTATTTGTTAATATGTTCTGGAAAGCATAAACAAATAAATAAACTTAGGTTTCCAAGATCATTGACATTATAAGAACAAAAATTCGTGAACTCATTTCCTTACCAAATATACATATCCGACATACTATAATTTTGTCTGTATAATAACAAAAGTATGTATGTATTTACGTTAATCTTTATACAATTTTAATCGCGTGGACATATTGCAACAAAGCTTTGTACAAATATTTTAAAAACACAAGACACGATATTGTAGGGGTGAGAAACCCCTAGCGTAAATAGGGATATAATTATAATTGAAAAAACTTGATAATTTTGTGTTAAATTACTGCGCGTCATGACGTTACGCGATAAAGAGTCGTTACTACACGACGAAAAAGGGAAATAGTTCCCTTTTTTCATAATGAAATAAAGCAGAAATATTTACATTGAATAAAAAGTATAATTTTATCCGGCAATACTCCATCGAATGATGATAAAAAAAACAATACGAAATATTTTATGATCCTTGCGGAAAATGTAAGTTAATTTTCGTGCCATATTAGTGACTCCAATATGGCGAATATTTGTTTACATGATGAATCTAGCTAGGAATTTCATTAATTTAATCTTTAATAATGTCTGAAGACTGAGGGACAATTATATCCTGCAGTACTCAAGGAGTATATTTAAGAAGACATTCGGAGGTATGTTTGATGGGAATGATACAATCAAATTCAATGTATTTTGTGTTAAATTAATGCACTATGTTAAATTAATGCACTATCGGTCGAAAGTATGTACGGAACTACGAACATTATATTTAGGTTAAATCACTTCTTGACTAAAGATTAATATAGAATTATATACTTTTTCGGGTTTATATAAATAAGTACACGGGCAACGCCGGGCCCCGAGCTAGTAATAAATAAATCAATCGACGGAATCTGAGAAGAATTATTAGAACAACTGCCAAAAAATACAACTATACAACTTTTCGCCCTTAATTTAGGACTTCATCGGGTTTTGCAGTGCATTTGGAGTAGTCAGTAACTTTCATAGATTTTACATTTCTTCTATTTATTCAACAAAAAATTAATGCCATATAAATAAATTTTGAGCAGAATTTTAAAGGTAGCTTCACTGCTTATTGTAGCCGAAATTTTTTCGATACACCAGATGAAGTCGTAAATTAAGGATGGAACGATGTGTAGTTTTATTTTTGTCAGTTGCTGGGTCGATTTTAGTTATTTCCTTAACCGTGCGCGTTCTGTATTTGAATTCAAGTCACATATCTAATATGGCATATATCAGTTCGTGCATTACATAAACAACAATATCTATGTATTATAGTTGACATCGTTTGAAAATGTGAGACGAAGAGCTGGTCAAACTATTTTGTTTATTTAACAATATTTTGAGTAACTCTCTTAGCGTGGGAAAGCCGGATGTGATTTGAGAGTGGGAAAGCAAGATCGTGAGAAATGAGAATATTCTGGAGAGGGGATTTTGATAAAATAATCAGTCGTAAGCCAGAGAGCAATCGGGGTGGATGTGGTAATGGAGAGCAGCCGGAGGGCGGTGCTCGAAGGTGGATTCATGATGTTGGAAGTTGGAGCTTGAGTAAAGCAGATGGTTTAGTTGAGATGGAAGTATTAGTTAAAGGCAAGAATTCAACTCTGTTGTGATGTATGATAAAAGATCCGGAACATTTTAAATAAATTGAACGTTTGGAGTTGGCAATCTTACTGGCCAAACTGACTGGTGGCCACAGGCTTAACACCTGTACGAGGCGTTAGAAATATATAACCTCGAATAAGGATACAAAAGGGATAAAGTGCTGTGCTGTGAAAAGTGTCAGTGAAACATCTGTGTAAGTTGTATACACAGAACTTGGCCATTTAATTTTAAAAGTGAAACGTGTTCCTAAACCCAAAAAGGCAACTTGTAAGTAGATATTAAAAATAAAGAATTATTGTAAATTGTAAGTTAAAGGTGAGGTGTCAGATTTCGTTGTTTTCTAGGAACATTAAATTGTATTTTCTATATTCTTTAAATTCTTCACATTTTAATTGAATATTCGTTTCTTTCAATCAAGCCCAGTAGAGACCCTGAGATATTTTGAGTTTCATTTCACTGTAAAAATTTGATTTAAATGTAATGTAAAGAAATAAAATTGAGATTGAAATTTGTATTGTTGAGTAAATATATTTGTTTTGTTTTATTGAATTTAATAATTTGTTTAATTTAAAATTCCTATCAAATTAATTGTATTTTGTGCTCCAGTGTGGGCAAATTAATTAGCCTTCTAGTTGTTAAGAAAATTTGGCAACAACTTGAAACAATCATAGTATTTGTCGTTATTTATTTTGGTTCCACAAAGTCTTTAAATTTACTTTATTAATTTTTGGAAAAATTTGCATATTTTATTTTATTTTAATTGATAGTTATCGATTATTACAAATTGGCTTCCACAACGTGGGACTTATTTCTTATTTTTAAAACCATTTCTAATTTGGTTATTACAGTATATAAACACTTTAATACCAGAAAAACCGAGTGGAACGATTGGTGTCGGTGTTTTAAGAACATCCGGCAGTTTGCCAAGAGAAGATTCTTATGGAGATGAAATATAGAGTAGTAAACGATGTTCAGAAGAAATACTTATCGGAAATGACACATAAAGTTTGGATAGATGAGAAGAATTAGACGATGTTATTAGGACGATTTCGTGTGAAATTTGATGAAACAGAATTACAAGAACTATAACAAAATTTCTACGTCTTCAGGGTCCACTTCGAAGAAGTAAAGAAGCCGAGAAGACTGATAATTTATTTAAATTACGACCACAGATATTCTGCCTACAATACCCTGAGGAAAAAGACTTTTTAAAATAAGATTCAATGAATAGTAAAATTTTTCATTTATTGTTTAATATCTGATATTCAATAAACTTAAAAAAGTTTAAATGACTGAAAAAATAATTTTATTTATTTCAATATATTCAGATTAAATTTATCAAAAGAAAATTAAATAAACAGAGATGTATAAAATGATATTTATAGACTAGAATTTTTTTTATCAGAATGTATGTGATTACTGGGGGAAAATTCTAATATTCACGAATATTCAACAAGAGAAGCAACTAGGTTCATATAAATAAACAGATAGTAGTAAAGGATTAAAGTCGATATTTAAAAGTGGTCTTGCATTGTTGTCAATAGAAATTAATAAATTATATTAAATAAAAATATTTCTAGAAAGAGTGGGATTTTGGCTAGAATTCTATAGAATAAAATAAGAAATAGATAATAGAAACTATTTTCAACAATTTTGTAATTACAAAAATTAGCCACGGCTATTTTTAATTAAATAAATGAAAATGTATAAAAACAGGAGTCCTATTAAGGAATTAATTGTCAAATATTACTTTATTAAATAATTTCCTACATTTAATGAATTTTGAAACAGTTGAGTATTGTATATGAGAAATTAAAATAACTAAATTAGAGATGCATCATTTTAGTTACATTTTAAAAATAATATTTTAAATTAAAAAAATATTTTAGTGCTTCAAACGGCATTAAAATCTAATTAAAGAATATTTTAAAGAACCTTCGTTTGACTATGCCGTCCAACGGAATAAAAAATTCAATCTAAACGTGTAAGTTGGTATCTGGTGGCTGTGGTATTTGGTTAAATAAGCGTATAAGTGCCCCAAATGTTTAAAAGCATAAGAATTAAAATTAAAAAGTAACTGTAAGTTTCTCTATCCTAAAACAAAATTTTTGTGTCGTTTTAGAGACTGAAGAAGCAAGTAACGATGCGAATCGTATGACTGATTACTTACTGCAGTTTAGTTCATCACTGGAATCGTCGCAGTCGGGGTGTCCATCACAGTTTCTGTGCTGAGGAACGCAGCTTCCGTCGCCCAAGCAAGGAAATGTTCCGGTCTCGCACTCTGCTGTACAAAAGAAACATCAGTGGTCGCAGAATCCTTGATTTGACGAGAACGTACCATTAAATTTATTTTTTAGGATGACGCCTAGACCTGATTCTGCTGGTGACGTCTCGTCGTACCTTCAGCGAACTGTTTCAAGTACTACTGGTCCAGGGTCACCACAACTCTGGTTTCGAACCTCTTTGATAAACTATTTATCGGTCGATTTTTTCCATTTTTTAATTAAGTTCTGATTTTAGAAGTCACATTTTCCTGAATTAATTCAGTTGCACGGTACCGTATTTTACGGACCATATTTTTCTTCAATTAATTGCCTCCAAAACTAAGGTGCGTCTTATACTCGAAATTAATATACAAATGTCCAGTTTGGTTTAAAATTCGCGCCAATCTTAAAAATGGTCATATATTCGATGCCGCGAGAATCCTATATCTATCTGGCAACATTGGATTCAATTGGCAGCAGCAGTGCAACGATGCGACGAACATGAGTTACGGGGATTCACAAGCTCGCTAACAATGTCTCCCTCCCGCCCCACCATCAGAAACCCAGAACATGTTCTAGCATATGATGCGTCATTACAGTCCACAGTTCCAGTGAACTGAAAGTGATTTGCGTTACCAGTAACAGTACAATATATTTGTTAGTAGGTAGTTTCGCAATGGAAAAAAAATATAAGGTGTTAGTACAAAAATGATTCAAATACACGCTCGTAAGTAGGCTTTAAGGGTGGAGTTGGTTGGAGCTACAGGTTCATGAAGCGTAATGGACTTAGCATGCGAGCCGTATCCAAAATATCTCAGAAAGAAGAAAAAATATTATCTTTCCATCGCTTTATTATTCAACATCGAAAGAAAACCAGTGCGGAACTAGGCCAAATAGCGAATATGGACGAAACTCCTCTGACATTTCATGTGCCGATTAACAAAACTGTCGTCATGAAAGGTGCTAAAACTGTATCTGTAAAAACAAGTGGACATGAAAAAAACGCACTACACTGTTGTCCTTTCATGCTGTGCTGACAGTACTAAACTTAATCCAATTATCATTTAAAAGCGCAAAACCTTCTGAAATATCGCCACGTGATGTTGTTCACGTACCTGACAAGGGTTGGATGGACGAGGCTGGTATGAAATTATGGATTAACAGTGTGTGTGAGAGAAGGAAAGGCTTTATTATTCTCGTGCTGGTCAGTTTAGTAGCCGTTTTAAAAATTCTGTGAAAGAGAAATTCAGACTGGGAAATACAGAGCTTGATGTTATTCCCGGAGGACTTGCTTCACAATTGCAAGCTCTTTATGTATCGATAAATAAACAATTTAAAGTGTATATAAGAGAATAATGGAACAAATAGATGATGGATGAAACGCAACATGAATTCACGCCAAAGGGAGCTTTAAAACGGCGCCGTATTTTGAGCGCCCGTGCCCTGAGCGGACAACCTTCCCCAACCCCTTCCTCAATCCTGATGTTTAAAAATTTAAATTATTAATAAATTTATAACTAAAATGGTTGATGTTTTCATTTATTTAAGGACGTCAGATAAATATAACTGTTAAAAGATTTGTATCTTAATTGATCATTTCTAAGCATATTTATTAAGCGAATCAATACCAATTGGAACAGTTTCCATATTACAGATAGAGATAGAAATGATAAATCAAGTTTCAGAATATATTATACAATAAACTTGTATTACATTTACTTAATGTTGAAACCAAGACTGTTTCTTTAAGCAATAAAGTTCTCCGGAAAACTTTACACCTGCTCGCTCAGCGGCCACGATTGAGGAAGGGGTCGAAGGGGAGGTTGTCCGCTCATTGGCACGGCCGGACATGGCACGATACCTTTAAAACGACCTACAATCAAACAAGTGCGTCAGTGGATAAAACAGTTGTGGTCTAGAGTGATAGAAGATATTATTGTTAAATCTTTCAAGAAGTGCGGCATAAGTAACGCTCTCGATGGCAGTGATTACCATCATATTTATGAAGAGGACAACGATGACGATGAAGAGGAAGAACGAGAACGTTCAGGAGACGATTTTCAGGGGTTTTAAAGGTCAATTCTGTTTTATAAACAAAGAATTTTTTTTAGTCGGGCTTTGCGATCTATTAATAAAAATTGTAAAAATGTTATTTTTTAAAAACATTTCTTAAAAATTACCGTGCGTCTTATAGTCCGTAAAATACGGTAGTTCTTTTTTGAGTGTAATTTAACCTTAATGTGGTTTACAAGGGTGTTCTTTTTATTTATATATCTGCAGTTGCATGGGTGTAATTGTCAAATAGCCACTTACTTGAATATTCCTCATTATAATTTAATATATCCGTCTAAACATTTTACATTACACTTCTACGACTGGATTATAGTTTTTTACTTATATTTTGTACCCACTTGAAGGTGTTTTACCTGCTGTCTAATAAATATAATTTTTAATAAACTTAATTGTCTGTACCAAATGGAAGCTCAGTTAGTAAATGTAATTTATTACTTTTGTAGCTATGTATTATAAAATGTATTGTACGAGGGATACCTGCAATTTAATTTGCTCTAAATAACTGGGTTAGCTTGTGGGTTAGTTTTTTTTCCACAGTCAAAGGATAAATGAGAGTTATCCGCTATGATGGCTACTTCCCTTGAATAGAATAGGAAGGGATCGGAAAGGGGGAATGCGGAAGGCAGAGCAAGATAGCCAAGGGTTTACTAGGGCCCCAGGACTATAATTTAAGGATCCTACCCGGAAATCGCCAAAAGATGATGCAGGGAAAACCCTAGAGAAACCTGCATCAGGTAGGTCGGGCATTTGGTCCTTATCCCACGCCCTTCCGATAACAAGAATTTTGTATGCTGTAGCAGCGCAGCATAACCAAACGCCATGCCTCGGCCGAATTTGAAGGGCAGCTGGCCGACTTGTTCAATAGTATCAGCGGACAACTCTTACCGTATGCCCAACGTCTGCGACCCAGGAACATACACACCTCAAAGCCAGGCAAGGTGTTACGGCTTATAGGAAACTTATTTTGAGGTTCCTACCGAAGAGCAGGGCTGAGGAAAAACTCGAACAGGAATTATGAGTTTCTGGGTTAATATACCTTTGACATAGTTATACAAATAAAATAATGGAATACTTGAGGGAAGCACTCAAAGATATTCAAAGTAGCTTTGAGCTGAAGGAAATTAGCACGCTCTCGACCGTGCGGGGAGTCTCAAAATATTATGTAGAAAACGTGTTGCATACTTGGAAATAAGAGCACATGGTTTACTTGCTTCAGCTTTAAGCGTTAAATATTAAAGAAATACTACCGATTCCAATTATCTTCCTCACGATTCTACAACAAAAATTAATATATTCAAATCAAATATCTGGCTCACGAATATTACCTCTCAATGTCAGGTCTACTATTTTTTTTCTAATTCACCGTGTCTGGAGTAATGTACCTCTGTAGGGAATTCGTTCTATTCAGACACGAGTATTTTCCCCTCGTTTATCAGTATAAAGAAGTGGCCAAATTTAGCAATATAATTTAGAGGTCTTGTGAGGTTAGCGACTTTCCAGGTCGCTGGATTAATATAAGCTTCCAGCAATGCGCAAAGCCCGCTCTCATTTCTCGTTTCCAAGAAAGCTCTTATACACGTGGGACGTTTCCCACAATTTTCTGACTTAGTTTACCCGCCCGATTCTGTTTCTTATCCTTTCGTTATTATTCCCAACTATTTGCAACCTATGTAACCCTCAGAGTGCGTAAATTTACGTGCGTTATCAGATTTATAACTTAAAAATGATATATTCGAGATATAACTTATTAAAGTTGAATTTTTTTTTTCAGTCTGCGTTGCATATCGCAACTCACACTGTGTTCTCGCAACGTGCTCGACTCTGATTGGCAGATTGTGTAACCTTTCGCATAACTAACGGGATAATTTATCAAACATGCATGTCACGCAAAGAGTTAACGTAATACTTTGATCGGTTACACAACAGAAACTGTGTTGCCAATGATGTGTAAAGGCCATTGTAACGAACGCATCCGTTTCCAATTAGCGGATGGAAACGTTAATCAGTATTTTAAAAATAGTTTACGTACCCAGAAACATAAAAATACATGATAATAAAATCTCGGATATAAATATTTATTTATGTCAAAAATACTACTTAAAATACTGGTCATGGAACAAACTTTGCCGAGAGGTACAACTTACGAAAAAATATATTTTTTGAATAGAAATGCAACATGCTTGGTTGCGTCGAAGGAGTGATTGGCGAACAGTTCGCGCACGCTTGCAGTCGCAATGGATAGCCGTGAAACGAGGTCGTGAATTGAGTCAAATAGAGGTTCATAAAAGACGGTCTTATGATGCTGGTTGTCACAATATTGAGCATTTATTGTAAATATTGTTGGAACGTAGCAACTTGCGATGATGATGTAAATAAACAATGTTTTCATTTTTAATTCTAATTTTTTTTGTATTAGTGCCTCAACGCGTCACTTCCAATCATACATTCCTATACAAAAAAATTTTTTTAGTAAGATGTACCTCAACGTCAAAGTTTGTCCCATGACAGCAGAATCACCCTGTATCCATAAATTAACTAAAATATTAAGCTAAGTATATTATATTTAAATATAATAATTGAAATGTGCATTTTTGGGTCAAAACGTTAAAAATTACAACGAATAAATTGAAACATGTGATTTATAAAATTAATTGTCTAGATTTTAATTATATCTGGCACTTTGACACTAATGTAATATAAATGGTTATTTTAAAACTAAAAAATACTAAAATGGCTGTTTGTTCACGTAAAATGTATACGATTCGTATTTATTAAGATAATAAACAAGTTCTGCATAATATGGACACCTTAATGTAGGCATCCCGTGAAACTCATAGAAATTCCGCAAGCTTTTCTTTGTTCGTATTAACAAATTCTATTACATACATTCCGATTGTCGGTAAAGGAAACGGTAGTTGAACCAGATTTTCCTCTTTCGATAACTTATTTATTTATATACATGCTTATTTTAAGCTAATTAATAGAAATACTACTTAAATTACTTTCAGTATCTTGACCATACAGAAATGATTACTTATTTTTTTTTTAGTTTGCTATCTTATAGAATAATTGGCCGGATTTCAAGTTATTTTCTTTCTAAAAAAAGTGAATTTCACTTAGTAATGAAATAATCTCCGCAATTCACATAATATGATCTTGTAATTATAAATTAGTTCTAAATATTTTCTGTGTCAATTAAGCGGAATAACGTAAAACTCCAGTTCATTAGACACGTTATTATTCTGGGAAGTTCGCGCCTAATGACGATTACAATCTTTAATCAAGGGAAAAATATCTTCCCTTTCCTCTTTTTGTCAGGTACTAATTTTACATTTACATCAATAAAAGATGAAATAAATTAATCGTAGTGTTCAAGTGCACTTCAAGTAATTCAGTTTTATAGGAGAATGTCTAGGAGCTATAAATAATTTATTACGGTCATTTACACTATTTCTAAATGTAAGAAAACCAATATGTTCTACATATTAATTATAAGTATTAATTATTATTAGTATTTCTGGTCGTAAACAGACAAAAGAAAGCTATGATTTAATTTTATTAATTAAAACACGTTTCGAGCCTTATGTGAACTTCATTATTTATAATGATGAAACCAAGCATGTTAGTAAAACTATAAAAGTCAAAGACAGAAATTAGTATTAAAAATTATTGACCTAAATAAAATTTTACCTTTTATTCTTACTACATCTAACACAATAAAATAGTGTAAATTCTTGATTATTAAACAAATGACAACTGTGATTAAATGAAGGATTTAACTGTACAGTTTCAAATCAAAATTATAAATAATTTAAAATAAATAAAATACGGAAGTAAGTAAAAATTATGATTATAATGGAACTTAAAAAATCTTATTTTATATCGACAGATTGACTTTCTAATTAAATGTCTAACTTTTTAGACAAAGATCTATAGTTGTAATTATTTTCTATGTCCGTTTCACCGAAATTATTCCAAGGCATAAATAGACTCAAGGAAAATAAATTTTTCTTACAAACATATATTAAATAAGCATGAATATTATTGGAATAATTCTGGTTACACCAGACAGAAATAATTTACAAATTTAGATTAGTCTCAGAAATGATACACATTAAATTGATAATTTAAGTTAGATTTTATTATCAATACCCTACTTTATTTCTTTATCATTTTAATTAGAAACTCAGAAAAATTCTTGATTTGAGCAGTAATTTTTTCAAACTAAATATATTATCACTTTCGTACTCTGCGTTTGACGAGAGTAATAATAAGGAAACTGTTTATTTACCTCAAGAATATTTCCTTTGACGTTGGTATTTTAGATTTGTTGTTGTCGTTATTATTAAAATATTACCAAAGTTATTTTTGTCTTTTTACGGTTTTAAATACTAGTAGTAATTTTAGATTCAGACCAAAGAGTTTATGCTTTTTACCTTATAGTTATATTGAGTCTGTGGGTTCTGAAAAATTACTTTTCTGGTTTCATAAGTTATATCCTATTCCCTAAAGAAATTCACCATTTATCTCCATTCTGATTGATTGGTCGACTTTCTCTCTCTCACATACAACTGAAATACTGCAGGCGCAGTCGGAACATTATTTAAGAAAATTCTAAATCAAATGGAAGAAAAGGAAATATTATTTAAGTTACACACCGGAATAAATAATATTTTCCGTGGAGAGAGACTGGAAAGTACGGTAAACATAAAAATTTACCAAATTAATCCTCTCAAATAATATACCCAGAACACGAACTATATCACAATAATGGCGGAGTAACATACTTTAAATTTTTGTAAAGTGCATTGCAACAACTAAGAGGTAATTTCTGACGGATCTTGAAACGGGTATCATTTAAATACCATTTCTTATACTTTCAAACAAATGTATGTATTGTTGTCGAAACAACAAATGCCACAATGCATTTATAAAAAAAGTTAGTAAGACGGAGAATTTTTTCAATTTACAGAAGTGCTGAAAGATGAACAATTTAGATTTACGAAAAACAAGGATAGTAGTGAAAATGAGGAAATAATTTAATACATTATGGCGTTTATGAATCGAAAAAATATGGAAGATTCTCAACACAACCAAAAAATTAACTCAAGCAAAGACAGAAAAAACCGAGAGGAATAATTACAGATCCCAAAATTATTTAATAAAATTTTAAAACGTCAAGTGATGCAAGTGACTTTTAAAAATTGTATAAGATTAAGTGGTCGTTATATCGCCGCCATTTTTTGAGAAAGTGATCAGGGATCTGTTTCTGAGATGAGATCATTTCCTTGGCTAGATGGAAGTGTTTTGGAAGAGGAAGAAGCACAAATTACGATATTACAATTGCTTGCTGTATAATGCCAAATTTTAATCAGAAATATTTAACTAACTATTAAATGACATGTTTTATGAATCAAAAAAAAGATTTTAAAACCATAATTTTTTATTTAACAGCCCCGCTACGTTTCGTTACTTATTTATACCCTCTTCAAGCCGTGGTCTGATTGAAAGGCGTGTCTTAACGTTATTGGCGTTTCCTCAGCAAATATAAAACCATTCAGTCGGACCATATCCTGAAGCGGTTACAAATAAGTACCAAAACGTTGCTGTTAATTAATTATTTTTTATTAATATTCTTATGAAGCTTAAAAATTGTTTAAGAAAATATAGGCTTTCATTAACCTGTCAATTACATAAAATTTTCACGGAAGATATATAATACAGGGTGTTACAAAACTCGACGGCAAAATATTTGGGGTTGATTCAAATCAAGGACGAGACGTTGTGTAATTGTATTATTTCAGTTGCTTTGTTAATTTTTTTTGACTTGCGGAAGATTTATTTATTTATTTATTATAAATGAAGTATTTAATTAATTATTAAACATATATGTTTATAAACAAGGCCATTTTAATTTAATAAAAAGGCGGCAAACTCTAAAACATTACACAAGTAAGTTATTCAACAGTCAGTTAACAGTTGGTTACAGTCATAAGAAGATGGATAGAGTTATGGAACGTTAATCATTGATTAGTGAGAGATGGAAAGTTAGTCAGGAAGTGATTTATCGAGGAGTTTGAAGTCAGTCTTCAACGAGTTACCTGTTCCAGTGGTCGAGGAGTTATGGAGTTATCAAGTAGGCGTTAATTAGTTATTAACAAAGTAACATAAAAACTAATCACAAATTAAAAAATTGTATTTAAATCACTTTCGTCAACACCGCAACATTTCATTGCGCCAGTGTATTACGTAATAAGCAAAGATGTTGAGCCCACAATTCCCTGTGGTTTTCCTTAATTCTAAACAACGATCAGTAGAGATTTGACTACAATTCTTATAGTTGTTTTTTTAATATTTTGTTCATTTATTGGAAATATATATTTAAATTTAATTGTGTTCAATATATTATTAAAACCCCAAGCCTAACAGACGTTAAATTATCAAAAACTAAAGCCAATGTAGAACCTTACGGCGGATTTGCTGAAAATATTCAGGATCCTGCGGTAGAATTGATTTTAAAATAAAACTTTATTGGGTTTTGTAAAATTATATTTTTAATTAACCTTGTGTTTTGATTTCGCTTTTCATGCCGCCCCATTACGGTGCCGCTTCTCTGTGTCACAGCACGGCACGGCCCTGGATATAGTGAACAACCCGGGAAGCAGTTTGTGTAAGCAGCTCAAACTGAAACCCGAGAACACTATAATCGTCCTATTTATTCATTTCCCTTTGTTTACTGATTTACTCATTCAGAAAAAAATAATGTAATGAAATAGAAGGAAAATTAAAATTTAACTTGGTAAAGCGTCGTAAAAAATTAATTCTTGAATCCTTTTGATCGATTTTTAATCAGATTACTTTTTGTTGTTTCCGAGAGTGTAGAAGGGGAGTGGCTAATAAAGTCCACCGCAATTTCTACGCCTAATTTTCTCGCAGTCAGGCCAAATTGCGGCCTCTGGACGCACACCACTTGATCTCGGTCGGAGAAATCTATTTCCCGGCAACTAGCGGCTGCTTTCTGATCGTGGAATCAATGTAGGGCCGGAGTGGGAGTGCCTTTATTTAGTGCCGGCTCAGCTCTTCAGCTGGAGCTTTGTGCTGTTCCCTTTGTGCTCATATAAAACTGGCTCACGTAAAATTCTGTTAACAACTCCAAATAGGTGACACATTCTACTGTTTATAATCTCGGCTTATTTTCTTCTCTCTAATTACAAGCTTTATTTCTCTCTTGCTTCCTTACAACGTTCTAGGATTTCCTGAGGAACTCGGTCGGTCAGAAGGGAAACGACTGAGCTACAGTCAATTTTAGATAATAGAAAATGTAAATATACAAACTACTGTACTGGCAATTGACTAAAAAAAATTATAATTTGTAAATATGAACCACCACCTCCACGTGAAATTCACTAAATAACTGTCTATCATTTTGAGTTACAATTCTTTACAATTGAAATTGAACGTGATATGACTACTTTTAAAATATTAAATAAGGAAACATGGCCAAGAACGGTCACAAGGCATTTATTTATTCACTGAATACATTAACATTGCTATTAAAAAAAATTGTTTACAATTAAAATTCAAAGATTTTTTTATTATTATTTGAGACCTCCTGAATGCATAGTTACATACAATGGAGAACGTTTCCTTCTCTGTGATATTAGTTATATAGAAGACTATGAAGACAGACTCATTATGTTCACAAAAATAATTTAAGTCATTTGAAATATTTGATTGGCATTTATATAAATAATGTAAAAAAATTGACATTTTGGGGTGAAATTAAGTAAAACGTCTGGAGAATGACAAGAGTGTGGGTAACTGAGGGCGGACAGACGAGGGTTAAATATCTTTGGACGAAACCGTCAGGGTTTCATGTGATAAGAGAGTGAAATAGTTGGGGTGAAGCCCATAGGAATTTTTAAATTAAGTGGGAGGGTTCAACCGACTTCAAACGACTGCCGTCCCGTCTTTATACAGATTGAATATAATTCGTCGGTCCCAGGAAAAATTTCTTCGGTCCGGAAATGAAAAATAGCCTTCGAGTTTGTCAACCGTATTATGTGGTTGTGTCGTTCTTGGCTCTTGTATTTTTGTTTTCTTAGCACCTGAAGGAACGAACAAAGTTTCGAAAAACGTTGTGTGATGTTTATATCATCACTTCTTTCGTCTGTATTTGGCTATTTTATCTTATTATTTCTTCAGCACATCTGATATGACGTCATCCAGTTAGCAGCCCAAGGGAAGGCGTTTACAAATAATACCTCGGAGTGAGTAGAACGTTTCAGAACTAGTGATGCTGAAATAATACAACATGTTACATGTTTCCAGCTGTAATCATATTTATAAATGGCAGTCTACCCGCCTACCACATTGTATACGAGTATACTTGCAACGGCGGTAAAAGTATGAACGGCGATTGAATGATTTATCTAAAAGTGGAAGTGATTCGTATAGAAAACGTGAACGTGAAGTCGGCTATTTAATTTGTATTTTCCGCCGACGATAAGGACCGTATGCAGAGGGCAATCACGCGTTAGTTTGACCCACGGCCAGTACACACTGCGCAATAATGCACACCACCGACCGCGGAAAAACAGATTTATTTACAATAGACAGGTGAGTTAAAAACAACAATCATTTTATTCAGTCGCACAAAATACACTTTTCAATTATGTGTTCATGCTTCAACAGTTTCCATATACATTCAATATCACAAAACAGAAAAGACATGAAAAACAACTAAGTAATTGCGTAATAATTTTTAAATGGACAGTTTATGTCCAATTTCAGAAAATTTTATTTATTAAATTAAAAAAAACGTTTCGTTACATATTTTTACATTATTCAGGTCTTTTATAATTGTCACTAACTGTTAAAAGCTATTTAACAGTATATTTAAAAATTACACTAAATTTCGGTACTTCTTAATACATTAATGCGGTCCTGGAACATATTGTCTATTTCATGAAAACAGACGTAAAAATATAAAGTTTAAAGTAATAATTTTTAAGTTGAAGTCCAACATTTTTATCATTATACTAGGTGGGTATTCGGCGTTGCCCGGAATGTCGTATATCCATAGCCCCCAATTTGACTCCAATCTGGGTTGCGTTTGCGTTATTTTTATGTAATGCTCTTCGCCCCCTATCCATGTGCTCACCTCCCGCGACGAAAGCGGTTGAACTCATTGACCGCGAAAAAGTTTATTTCATATCGTCCGTTTCAACATTTTACAAAATTTCCACACACGTCACCACTCTACTTTGGGTTAAACAAAATGTCATAATTAAGTTCAGAGATATCGATACCGCAATTTTATTAGCGTTATTTTCATGTAACGCTCCATCAGACCCCATCCCTACGCTTGCTCTCCTCCATGCCGACAGGTATTGAAGTTATACACAGAGAGCATCTAGAGAAATATTATGAACTTAATTTACCCCGAAAACTATTATTGCGACTCTAAAATCGGCCGATTAACATGTTTTAAAAATACCACCCACGCTTGGGGGAGTTAAACGGCAAGTTGAATGTAATAATTAAACTCAGTGACATACAAAACTTAGGATTCCACTCGAATCTCGATTGTTGGCATAATTTTAAGTAATGCCACACCACCCATATCCTTAAGGATGCTTCCCTCCCAAACCCGAAAGGGGTTGAAATTATACACGGAGAACATGTAAAGAGATATTATAAGGCTCATTAATCCCGAAATATATTTATTCGACGCAAAAATTGGCCGTTTGAAATGTTTAAAAATTTTAACCGCCGCCCAACACCACCAACCAGCGCCCAGTCAACTCCCAACGCCACTCACCGACGCGCGTTGACCAGATTAACATAAATAAACTCAGCGACTTCCATATCCCTGGATTTGATTCCAATCTCAGTCGTATGGGCATTATTTTGCTGTAACGCAACCACCAAATATCACCCCTAAATGTGATCGTCTAACCCCGAAATGGGTTGATATTATCCACAAACAACATAAAGACAAATATTCCGAATTTAATTGACTGCGAATAATATTAGGCGCAAACTATCGGGTGATTAACATGTTTGAATAATTTCCACCCCTGTTCACCCCCGCCAATGGTCGCATAACGTTAGGTTGATTGTCATAATTTAAATAGGTGACATCCATAACACGTGATTCGATTCCAAACACGATTTTATTTGTAATGCCACTTTACCCCCAACCCTTAAGGGTGCACCACTTCGAATCCTTAAAGAGGTGGAAATTATCCACAGAGAACATGTGGTGAAATTTGACGAATCCCGTAGATCCCGAATTCTATTGATTCGACGCAAAATCGGCCGGTTAGCATGTTCTAAGTATGTAGCCGCTTCCTCCTCCACCCCGCCTCTCTAACCCCCGTCGTCCCCCACACACCCCCGCGCGTTGACCAGATTGTCATAATTAAACTAACCGACATCGATAACCTCGAATATCAGTTGCTCAACATTTCGACGGATGTCATCAGAATAATAGTGCTATTGTGGTGACCCATTTCCTGCATTATTTTTTAATGTTATTTAATATCATATATCTGGCAAGGAAAAAGAATTTCCCTTCTAAATTTTGTCGAAGCGCGCAGGCAAGACGCATTGATATTCCAGGGTGGCCAGGCCTCGTATTCTAAGGGATCTTTTAGAGTTTAAAAGATAGGTCAAAGAACCAGAGAGTCAGTCCGGGAGGGTCTGGCAGAACAAGTCCTTGAGGGAGGTGTCTCGTGGCATTTACATTGGAAAATTTTTTCTGTAAACCATTTTTAATAACAAAAGGAGTGGCTAGGTCAAGTCTAGCCCACTACAGAGTAACAACTTCATCGATCAGCCCGTCAACAAGTGGTAAAGCTGACTACGCCAACTTCATCCAGCATCGTTTCCTAAGGGATCCACGACAAAGCGTCTACGGCCGTCAACAGAAGAGACACCAGTATTCAGCATTTCCAAGTAACTGAACACCATTCTCGTCTAAGCGGGATAGTTGCATTTTATTTACTTTAAATTTTCCCGTCCACGTTCCTTGAAGCTACATTAGAATTTTTTTCTGTTCTCCAGAGTTAATCCCTGTGACAATTTAGTTTCTTTTTATATAAATTATAAAATTTATTTTGAGTTATTTTACAAATAAATTATTTAGAAACCAATTTTTTTTATTACGTATTTTAAATACCCATAATAAAGTGGCCAGTACGACACTACAGTATAAATGACGTTAGTTCCATCACGCATTCCCTCAGATGATTTTCATTGTTTGAAATTTATAATAGACTTGGAAATTTTGGTTATTGCATTGTCTGAAAGATGTTACGAAATTGAAAAATGTAAAGCGTGATTTCTATGTGATAAAATTATTTATATTATATTACTTAATATTTTTAATCGAATAATTTGACTAGTTTATTTTCGGGCGATCAGTCGGTGGTCAGCGCTGAAAAGCAAAGCAGGTACTGGGACCGGCGCCAAAGTGTAGCCAATAGGGAACGAGTTCGTGACACCAACAAAGGAAAAATAGGAAAATTTCTGCCGCCACTTGGAATGTGACTTGGATCCAAAGGGCCATTGAACCTTCTCAATAATCGAAATGACTAGTTGTCAGATGGGAACAAGCGGTGATTGAAAGGTTAAGTAAGAAGTAATTGAAATCAGCTATGCATTAGAATTTAAGCGACGGAGAAGTAGCTGGATATCTTCATCAACCTTGAGCCTGTTGGTTTGGACATACAAATACGTTGACGGTTCCTCGTCCGGGAAAAATAAGTTAGTCAGCAGAACAGTGAGTGTCAATCTCCGAGAACGCCGTTGAAAAATGAGGTCGACGAAGGGAAATATTAAAAATTAAGCCATTTTTTTATTAATAATGCCCGGCGTTGCCCGTGTCTTATTTATATAAACCCGAAAAAGAATTTAATTCTATATTAATCTTTAGTCAAGAAGACACAACCTAAATCTAACTATTCCTAGTTCCGTACACAATTTCGACCAATAGTGCTTTAATTGAACAGCTATAAAATACATTGAATTTTATTGCATCAATCTCAACAAACATACCTCCGAATTTCTTTACCAATACATAAATATACTGCATTAATTTAATAGGTATAAGATACATAGAATTTAATTGCATAATAGCAACAAACATACCATCGTTATTCTTTAGAAATATAATTCTCCGCGAACAAATAATTGTCAGTAAGTCTTCAGACAGTACTTCTTGAGTATTGCAGGATATAATTGTCCATCAGTATTCGCACATTACGAAGGATTGAAGTGATCAAATTGATAGCTACATTCCAAATGTAAAGAAATGGTGGACATATTGCACTCACTAAATTAACTAACATTTTCCGCAACGATTGTAAAGTATTTTCTATTGTTTTTTATTATCACTCGATGGAGTATTACTGGATAGAATTATACTTTTATTCAATGAAAATACTTCTGCTTCATTTCATTACGGAAAAATCGAACTATTTCCTTTGTTCGTCGCGTAGTAACGTCTCTCTCTGTCGCGTGATGTCATGATATATTGGCGCGCCGTAATTTATCACTTAATGATCACTTTTTAAAATTATAATTCTTTTCACATTTATGCTAGTGGTTTGTCACCCCCACAGTACCGGTTCTCGATTTTGGCAGAATACGTATACCAATTTTTGTTGCATTCTGTCCACGCAATAAAATTTGTATAAAGAACAACGTAAATACATACATACATACGTACATACATACATACAAATATACATCCTTTTTTATTATATAGATTTTGGTATCGGTACAAATTTTCCCTTATTCAAGACAGTCTCATGTAATGTTTTACTTGTAATTGATTTGTAATTAAATATAGTGTCTTGTAATTTCTTTACGAAATTTAATTTTTCAATTATTGACAAAACTTTTCTTTCACTAAAAACAGTTATTAAAAGGTACAGGAATTTTTGTCTGATCTACGGAAGCAACGTGAAATAGCCGACGTTGAGAACAGTAAGAAATTTCCGTTATAGTGAGGGGAGTGTTCAGTAATTCTACAATTCTAAACGTCATGATAGGCCTTCTTGAATCATTAAAGACCTCCAAACATACTAATGAGCAAAATTTAATTAAAAATTTTCAGTGGATAATTTGAAACGAAATATTATTCAACAGTTTATGTACAATAGTAAGTATATTTGATTACGTTTGAAGTCATATGACTGGGGCTATTACACTTCTCAGTGGGACCGGTAATTAATAAAATGTTAAATATTACACAGCCCCTGGAGCCCAGCAGCGGTCAGATCTGATATTCACAGAGTGTGCCAAGGGAGCAAGAGACGACGCTATATATTCGCTTCGTCTTCTCCCCGGTGACCGTTTCAACTCTTCCGGCAAAATTTGCTGGAAGTTTACACATCAAAGCAGTTGCGGGTATTCCAAGTGCAGCAGGGGGTAGAAAATAATATTTCCATGGTCTTCCCAGTGTCACAATCACACGAAACACCACAAAAAATAATTAGAAAACAGGTTAGCGGCTCAATGTTTCGCGCGAGTCGCAAGATGTTAGTAGTAATACTCTTTCAAATCCGTAAACGCCTCGTTAATTGTTCCAGTCCCATGAGGCTAAATGCGTAATTAAGACTAACACCATTCCACTGATGTAGAAGTATTAGAACAGGCTAAAATTTTAAATAATTGCCATTTAAAGAATATTCATCGAGGAGTTAGCAGAAATCTTTAAAAAATCACGGTCCCCCTATTCAATTCCATTCAACGTAAACCAAATAACGTTCGTGATTAAAAATAGACACTTTAAAAATGATGATTGATTCCCATGGTTGTGCACAATGCACATTAAACATATTTTCCATAAAAATTGGATTCCATGACTGAAAAATATATTATTACTAGCTGGGTACCCGGCATTGCTCGTATACGTATTTATATATAAAAATTAACAAGTATTTAATTCTATATTAATCTTCAGTCCAGAAGTGATTTAACATGAATCTAACTGTTCCTATTTCCGTACATACTTTCGACCGATAGTGCATTAATTGAACAACTATAAAATACATTGAATTTTATTGCATCAATCCCAACAAACATACCTCCGAATTTATTTACGTAAATATAATCCTTGAGTATTGCAGGATATAATTGTCCCTCAGTCTTCAGACATTACGAAAAATTAAATTGATGAAATTATTAGCTGGATTCACAATGTAAACAAATAGCCGCCAACTTGGAGTCACTAATAATAAACGAAAATTAACTTACTTTTCCCGCAAGGATAGTAAAGTATTTCGTATTGTTTTTTATCATCATTCTATAGAGTATTTCTGGATAAAATTTAAATTTATATTTAATGAAAATATTTCTGCTATATAAATGGGACCTATTTCCTTTGTTGGTCACGTAGTAACGTCTCTCTCTCGCGTAGCGTCATGGTCTCTTGGCGCGCAGTAATTTAACTCAAAATTATCACATTTTTTAATTATTATTCTTTCCACCTTTATGCTAGGGTTTCTCACCCCCACAGTACCGTTTTTCCAGTTTTGAAGAATACATGTACCTAGTTTTGTTGCAATCTGTCCACGCGTTAAAATTTGTATCGAGATTAACGTAAATACATACATATATCATTTTCTATTATATATATTAGTTAATATGTTGTACTTACAGTAAAATAATATAGACCTGTATGAATGAGCAATTATATATGATTGAAAACGTAGCACCTCGGCCTGTTTTGAGAGGTGTAAGTTCCGGGGTCGCAGACCTTGGGTATACGGCAAGCGTTGTCCACTATTCCTATTAGAATAGTCGGCCAGCTGCCTCCTAATCTGGTCGAGGCGCGTAGAAGGGAATGCTGCGTCCCCACAGAAAACCCTTTCTCCCGCCATCGGAATGGACATGTACCTACTGCCCGACCTACCTGTTGCAGGTTTTCTAGGATTTTCCCTGCATCACTTTTAAGCAAATTGCCGGGGAGCTTAGTTAACCCTTGGTTACCTTCCTCTACCCTTCCGCATCACCCATTTCATATAACTTTCTATGCTATTAAAGGGGAGTTGCTAGTATGTGGATTACACTACTCTAAAAAAATCAATTTATCCGTTGAATTTTGTTTTTGTGGAGCCTTTGTGCATATTTTCCTTAATCGTATCCTCACCGCCAATTATGTGGGGACTACGTAGGAAGCGACTCTGACTTTGTTTGAAAACTTCCCAGCATTTTCCCGAGTGATTTAGAGAAATCAATCAAAATGATCATAAGAGACTTAAATAAATTAATACAACAATATATTGTAATCACCTACCCGCTCCCTCGGATCCTTATAATGGACGAATGCCGGCCCCGGCGCCACTTCATGTGCAGAAAATATTTATTTTAAATTATACAAACGACAATCGTCTCATTAATTAACATTCGCGATCCGCGCGATCCACACCAGGGAGCCGATAAACGATTTGCCAGGACTCGTGAGTACTTGACTCGAGCATGAGACTCTCAATAACTGTATGTCAGGGGTCCTGGATATTAACAATTACGTAAGGAAGGATTCACTTAATGAAAACAAAATATAAACATAAAATTCAGTTTAATGCACAAAATGGGGTAAATACAAATACTCGGCACGACTCCTCAACGTAAACTTGGTCCCAATGACCGACCGTGTGAAAAATTTTATCTCCAACATTCCCACACCAAGACAAACTAGTAGTAATGTTAAAATCACTTATTACAATATGTCACGTAAGTATAATATAAAGTATTTTATTAAAAATCTGAAAATATAGTGTAATTGTTTCTGATAACAAGGAAATACGATTTTAAAATTTATTTGGTATATATTTAAAGAGTTATACTCGTTTAGAGGGTACGGTATTGTATTTCAATACGAATAATTTTAACGAGACCATTTACACTACTTGTCACAAAAACTGAGCGCCCCGTCCTGAATGTAACATGTAAAAATACTTTAGTTCGGAGTAATTGTTTGATAATACACAGGTCAAGCCCTGATTATTTGACGACTGAGTAACGTATTTCATTCAAGAAAAAAGAGAGAAATATGGAATTAAGCTAGACTGAGACTATCGATAATTTCACCTTAGACTATTTTCAATTTAGGGGCAAAGTTAGCGTCAATGTCCAATGAAAATCATATTCACGATAAAACTTAAACACAAGTTAGAACGCAAATGAAGCACTACTTTTTAATAAAAATCTCGAGGGAATTTTGGAAATGTGTTTTATTTATGTTCGACGTGAGTTTAACTGAAACAAATATCATTGAACTAATAAAATTGTGAAACTTAATTAACGTACATCTCGTATTATAAAAGAAGAAAGTCGATGGGCTGAAATATTGCCATGACGCGTCGCAATAATTAACTTTATTTAAAATATGTACGAAGGAATAATACATTTTTAGAAATTTGGTGCTAAAAATTAGTCACTATTGGAAATTATTCACATAGAATTAGAGTGTTAGTAACACTGTCGCTGTTGTAGTATTATTATTTTACATAGTTATCCTCTTGAAAAATGGTTGCTTGTGGTTATGTAGCACATAAATTAAATTACAGATTAAACATTTGTTTATCTAACTTACAGATTTTATACGCCAAAGAAGCAAACATTATCTCATAAATTCCTCTAACATTCTAGACGGTTGATGAAAGTATTTTACCCATCAAGAAATATGATTAGTCAGACTGAATATATAACGCTACATAGAGAAAATTCCTCCAGAAATTATTCGGGTAAATATGAACACAAGATAAAGTAATAAGTTTGGTAAATCACAATCAACTTACCGACAACAGGTGAAGCGAGGTGGAAGAACAAAAGTAGCGTGACAATTGCACAGACTACGGAAGCTCTCGAAGGAAGCATTCTGCAAACCATCAGCGAACTTCGACACATCCCAGCGGAGAGTGCTGAAAATAAACAAATGATATAAAAATCTCTTATGTAAAAGTGACAGAGAATTTACCCAGCCAGAAAGGAAATGGCTTCCTAGAAACGGAAATGAGAAATCTTAAGGGGTAGAATGAGAAGTAAGGCTGAAGGAATATTATGACTTAAACATACTGAAAAAATGTTTAGTGGCTGGTATATCAGGAAAAAAAATTGTTTGTTGAAACGAATCATCGGAACAAAAACGCTCGGAGACATTTTTGTACCATAACTCGGAAATTGAAAGAAAGCACGAATACGTTTAATTAGTAACAGTCAATTATGATCGGAACGTATCTATTCAGCTCGTAACACTGGTAACGAGATATTAATAATAATTCACTAACTTTGGTCGTTTAAATAGCATTATTTTTAACCTTTTCGCAGACGTCACTCCAAAATTCTACGTTACGTTTTCTTGTTATATTTTAATGGCACGGTTTAGAATCGTCCAATAGCCGATTGTTATGCCATCACTTAAAGTCACCTTGTAATCTAAGAAGTTCATTCTCTTGTGTCGAAATTATGAAAATTTAAGCGAGCAAATTCTTCGTTGCATTATAATTGTGCGAAGTTGAAACGCCGAAAGCTTCAAGGTATTACTGCCCCGTTTTATGAATTATATATAGAACTAAACACCAATAATAATGAACCAACAGGATTCAATTCTCACGATTCAGCAGGGAAATGAGGTCTGTGCAAAATTAAGTGATGAACACTTACTTCATGAAACTATAGTGCGCACCTCGAAAATGTAATATTAAAGTCGCGGACTCTTCCGGATATGTTTACAAACATTATGTTCAGTAATGGGCACGTGCGGCTAACTATGTTGATGACAACACTGCTGGACGAAGAGCTTTATGCGGGAGGATAAGTACTTGGCCTTGGTATTACGTTTCCGTGGCGCCCATTATAGTTATCAATAAATCGTGGATTGCAAATGTGTTCTTAGTAATGAGAAACTGTGTCGTATGGAGGGAAACATGTTGTCACTTTACTAGAATATCAGGATTCCTTTTTTAACAAAATAGAAGCGATCGAGGTGTAATTCACTGTGATTGCATACTAGTTTGCTTCTATATTTCATGACAAAATATGCATATTTTAAAAAAAGCACAATTATTAACAACCATTAACAACTGAAACGGAAACTTGAATTTTGACTTTAACAACACCGGTCAATCTTCTTACAATGATGTGCTGATGCAATATTAAATTTGGTATACCTTGAAATAACTAACTTCCTAGTTGTGTTTTTATATATTTATTGAAATCTGTTTTGTATAGGCCTAGTGAAGATATTCATATATGAAAAATTGCAGTTTTAAACGAAATTCAATATATTTTTCTATTCATGCTATAAAATACATACGTATGGAATTTGAAAGAGTATACGATAATATTCCTCCGGATAGGATAATCGACTATGGACTATATTTTCTTCTGAGTTGCCTATCGGGTTTCGATTAGCGTGTTATATGTCTGCGTCTATCTGCTTTCGATACTCGTAGAAGTACAGAACTAATAAAAACACGGAAACCAACATATCTAAATATTTCAGTAAGTTTAGGAATAAAAGATTATTTTGGATAGACCCGGAAAATAAGTAGAGACGTGACGATACTTCACATCTTATCCAAGTGTAAGGAGCGTCCATGAAAAGGCTTGGCTCATCCATTGGCAGCTTCTCTCATATAAAGCAATATGAGCCAATATCTTTTGTGGACGCGCTAAAAATGTCTCACAGGGGAACAGGATTCTCTGTCACATGAACGTATGAAAGAAAAAATAATAATTAAATTTTAGTCGTGCTGAATGAATTCACGAAGTTCGCGCAAGAAAAAAGGAATAAAATTTGTTTGAACGTTAACTTTACGCGTTATATGTTTATTTCACTATGTTTTAAAAAAATAGCGAAAATAATTTCTGCGCCATTTCAGCCCCCTGAATACTTGTCACAGGTCACTTAAATTGTCAATAGAATAATTTTAAAACTTTTCTGTTTCAGTATGTAACGATGCCGTCACATACCTTGGGAGTTTTGAAAGATTATAATCTAACACTTTCGGCCATATTTACCTATATTTAGTACACTTAAACTTTAAAGATAATTTTAAATTAAAAAGGACAACGTTGGAGAAACACAAAATTTTGTATATACGAAGCAAATGAAATTATTAGAAAAAATATTATTTCTCTTTGCTTTTCATGGCTAGATTAATTTTATTATAAAATAATTTAAGATTTATGTGGTTATGTAATTGTAGTAGCAAAATATTTTAAAATAGATTAAGGGAACAAATTTTTTATTTAGTCAAAATTTTCTCAAAATTATAATCACTTATGTTTATCTCAGAAACGTCCTGAAATATGATCAAACTTTGCTATGGTGTTTCTCTGAGACGCGCTCGCACTCTGCTAAATTTTTACCACCTCTGGAATTAATATTGGTATTGGACTGAAAAATGTTGAGACCTGAATGTGTTGAACGTATTACGGAATTTTTGCGTCTGTTGACGATTTAATTTAGATGAATTTGTGTTAAATATTAATCTATTTGTTAATAGTATAGTGCTTCCCAAACGAGAGAAGAGAATTAGACGAACGTTGCCACATTGTCAATTATGAATGACAACAAACCCTTACTACAGCTGCGTGGACAATAATACGTATAACATTTGATTCGTCGGCGCACGGAACAGCTTCAAGGTCAAGTAGGCTCCGATTTTGAAGGAACTATAGTCCATTAAACAGCAACAACGACTCTGTTTTATGTATATCATTTTTTTGAAGTTATATTTAATTTCTTTGTAGACCTATATCACTTGTTGAATTGAAAATTGTCAATTTTAAGAATTTTACCGGTAGAGTTACGCGTAGAAGAAACGTCTGTTCTGTTTTAGAATTTTAATTCAGACTATATTGAATATGTCATTTCATTGTTAAATGTGATAGTAGAGTGAGGCTCTAAGACGCATATAATAAATTTGTAATTAAACATCACGAACGTGATGACACCACCCTGTCCCTTAACACAATCGGAATATTACAGAAGGCGGCAGATATATTATTTGGTGCGTAACACGCATTTTTATTTTCATATGGCACAATCGTATATTTCTGGAATTTGTATACATGTATTAAACAATCCAAGAGACATGTTCATATTTTTTATGCAATTTAATTTAAGATGTGAGCAACGTTTCTGTGATTGTAGAATTGTACAAAGACATTCCGAAATTTTGAAGTAAATGTTATTTTTGAGTCTATTTAGTGGCCATGTTATTAGATACTGAAAGGTTAAATTGTATTCTCGAGCCTCCATATTAATTTCTATTTAATTAATTATTTGAACTTCTACGTGTAAAACATTTATTATGACAAAATACACCGCCCCCCTCCTCCTCAATGTAACGTTTATATTTTCTTTATTGCCTCACGTGGAGTATTGTTTTAAAAATATCTCACGAATTATCAGATCCTTAACCATTTATAGAAATCACATAAAGCGAGAATATATTTGTATATATTACGGTTCAAACACCTTAAGCAATGTAATTCATATATCTGATATTGCAGCAAGTCTCTTAAAACGAACGTGCATTTTTCAGGAAGTCAGCTCCCTGTAGCCTGTAGATGGCAGCTGGCGTAATAGGAATCCTTCTCCCTCACGACGACATACAAAATATTTTAAACAAAATAACAGCTCAAGAGATCATAAAATACGTCTGAAGCAAACAAGAAATACGCACAGTTCTGTTGAATGTCGTCGCAAAACTTTATACATTACATACAACTAATATTGTTATGTTGGCAAGAAATTATATTTTTTCATACGCCAAATTAAGCACAGGTTACTCCTATTCTTGCCATTCTCTTTTATTCATCTTGTTTTTAAAAAAATTCTTGATTAAATGTATGTATAGCCTGCAACTAATTTACACTTAAAGGTAGATCTCCTTAAAATTTTAAGTAAGTCAAAATTAATAAATTATTTTTAGAGAAAAACTTTCACAAGCTCAGCCATAGAGGCTATGAAATTAAATTGAATTAAAGCATCACGAGGTTCCATCCTGATACTTTAATTCAATATTACATAAGAACCAAAATTTTTTCAAATATGAGTAATATTTCTTTTTCTTTCCTGTAATTTAAAACTTCACAGACGCACTATCACTGCCCTAGATATTTTATTTTATCCCAAAAAGTATTTACACATTTCACACCGCTATCGGGAAAAAGAACCTATAGAGGGACAATGATCTGAAATAATTGAAATCTACCCCTTTCCATCTTTAAACAAAGATTTTTTAAACAAATGAAACTGAATTAAACACCAATATTTCTGTTGAATTATGCTTTAATTAAAATTTCGACACTCAAGCCACAGTATTTACTAGTTTCCCTTCAATGAAATGTTCACCTGTAAACTATTACATGTAATAAAACACAAATTTAAGGAGAGCATGGAATTTTGAAAAACTCTGCCAAAAGAATAAAATAAGCGTACTCTTGAAACGGACTAAAGTGATACAAGGCACATCGTAATATTTGAAATTTATTATGTACAATGTTCGTCATAACGGATTACATTAATTTCATATTACAATCCTGAAAATGTGTTACCCACAAAATCCGTTGAAACTTTACATTCCTCTACAGCCCCTTAAAATTGTTGAAATATGGTTTAGAAAACCTTCCTAATTCAAAAATATTTTTTTTAAAATCAATTTCAATTCATGGAGCCCCAAATTTGGGGGATTAATGATCGAGAATCAAAATTTTTCGATTTTTTTTTCATGATCGCCAACAAATAAAGTTCCATTCCAAATTTCATCATCTTTGGTTGAACCCATTCTCTATATTTTCTTGAGGAAGAATCTTGTCGAAACTATAAAAGTTCGTGGCTGTTCATCGTAGAAACACTGATCACGTGGTTTGTTAAAGCTCGTAAAAATTATGAGTATCATTACTTTCGCATTTTCTTGATACAACGTTTAGAATTTTAGAAATATGCGTTTGTGACACTGAATATTAAGCATATCTGGCGTTTTATGTCGTATTACTATTGTGTTGGGGATAGGGTGGTGTCATCGCGATCGTGATGCTTCACTACAAAATTTATTAAATCGGACATTCAACCTCACTCCAATATCAAATTTCAGAATAAACCAACAGATTCCATATTTTTCACTTTATTCTGAATCTATATCAATTTTTCAACACTCCACTGTGACGTAAAACTAATAGGAAAATGAAAAATCATACTGAAGAATAACTTGCATTTAAAATCTTCTGTTGATGTTTGCATTTTAACTAAATTTGTCTAGCCTGACTTCAAAACTTTTATATTTTTAGGTAAACTTTGTCTAACTATCGTAGGTAAAACTTTCCAAACAGATGATAAACGAGAGCGATCATTCGAAAACTTTATGCTCGAACTCAAACAAACACACCTGTGAATTCTGTTGATCGAAAATTCGAGCCAAGAAGAGGATTTCTGTGTAATGACATTACTTCAAAGAACTTCCCCAGGATATTTCTATGTAAATATGGTACGTGCGTGTAAATTTGGATTTACTATGAGTTAAATGGTTTGCCTAATGCAAGTGACCTGGATGTCAGTCGGATATGCAACAAGCTATACACATTTGATAAAAAAAAGGCACGTATCTCTCAAATTGGGTATAATTCTGGAAAAAAAAAGGTAATCAAAATTACATAAAGAGCAAAGGTTTACTCACCATAATTGACATAAGAAGAACTCTCCTGGCTTATTTCCAACGACAACGCTTCTCTTTTCCCATCCAGTAACTTAGGACCGGCGTTGTTCAAATTTAATGAAGTAGAAGCGGTTGACGAAAGGGGGAATATGAAATTCCACGACGGAAATAAAATCACAAGTAGAGAGAGAATACAAATGTTATGATACGCGGATTGTGTTTTAAGATTAATGTTGAAAACTGGAAAGATGGTTTGCTGCTGTAACGTTTTTAATTGTATAAAGGAAAATACGACAATTGTCACGGAGAACGATATTAATTTTTTTTCTAAAAAGATGTAAATTCTCATTTGGAACGTAATTTTCAAATTAAAATTTCCTTATACGTAAAATAACTCAGCTAAATAAATACAATTAGGATAATGGGAAACGGCTACGTGCCATGCAGTACGCAATCTCTCTGATCTATTATTTTCTTTGCATACTGAATAATTCCATGCCAAGTGACCAAATTTTAAAATAAAATTTTTAGTCACCATCTCCAAGTTTTCTGAAATTTTGTGCAGGACAGATATGTCTCTGAGACAATTCTATGTAAAATTTCACCTTCATAAGTAGTATAGGGCCAGGGCCTGGGCCTCCTGAAAAAAAAGTTACCTGTGCAATTCAACCGTGCACGTGAATAGATTGTGAAGTTTGAAGTACTACTGTTGTGGAACTGTAGCAGCTAGCTTCCTGAATAATGGCAACCAGAGACAACTATTTATGCTCTACACGATGGTTGCACGTCAATTTGAGGCCGATTTTTCGGGCTTATAACTTTGAAACAAGTCATTCTACAAACTTATCCTTTGGTAAGCTAACTAAACCCATTACTTATTTTAATATTCCAAAGTATCAGCTTTCAAGCTCACTTTGTTCTCAAGATATATGTTAGTTAATATGTGGTTCAAATTTTATGAGTCAAATTTTGTGAATTTTCAAACCCTAATTGCAAAAATCCATTTGCTACAATCAAGTTTTTTTTTACCATCGGAAAGAGAAAACGTCTTTCTTTTATAGTCATCTAATTTCATTTTAGAGACTCATCATTTAAGGTCTGCAGCATAAAGGTCACTCATGCGCCATTCATGCACGTTGTAACAAATTGGCAAGTTCCAAGTACTACTGTTGTGGAACTGTAGCTGCTAGTTTCCTGAAAAATGACAACCAGAGACAACTATTTATGCTGTACACGATGGTTGCAGTTCCAAGGTTTAAAAAGTTTTAGTTTTATTCCTGTTATCGCACAAATTTGCTCAAGACAAAATTTGAGGCCGATTTTTCATTGTTTACAAATTTGCAAGAAAACCTTCTAGAAGCTTATGCTTTAGTGAAATAACCAAACACATTACTTATTTTAAGATTAAGCTCACTTAGTTTTCAAGATATACGCTATTAAATATGAGTTTCAAATTTGACGCGTCAAATTTTGTGCATTTTCACACGTAAATTGCAAAAAACCATTTACTACAATCAAGTTCTTTTTTTTACCATTGGAAAGAGTAGACGTTTTTCTTTTAGAGTCATCTAATTTCATTTCATTTTTTAGTTTAACAGTACTGTTAAACTTCCATACATGAGCACATGACAGTGTTACGACAGATGTCTTTATGAAATACTTTCATCTGGAACAGTGTCTTCAAAGATAACCAACTTGTACTTCGGATCCCTATTGAGTATTTGTAGGGCCTCAGCAACCGAGAAGAGTGCTTACTTTACTTATTATGAATGATTGGGAAAGAACGTGGCCTGGGTACCGATTCTCCTGTGGCCAGACGTTGTTCTGTAGGAATCACACCTCGTCTAGAAATAGAACTGCGTCCCAGCATTGGCCTGAAAGATTTGGTGAAATAAAATTGTGTACCAAATCAGGCTTGCCGGGCGAATGTTCAAGCTGACAGTAGAAATACCGTTACTTTGTTGGTACAAATTCTATAAATATTATATACATTTAATAATGAACGTCTTCTTAATTATTTAACTCCCTTTCTGACACAGATCTGAATAATGTTACAAAATAATTTAGGTGTCGCATTAGAAAGTGTAACATTTATCAATTCATTTTCCGCCTCAGTGAGCATTCACTTGAGATTCATTTCATTTGTGATTGTAAATTCAGTACGAAGATTTATTTTTTATTGCAAAACGGAGCAGATGTTTACACAACAGCATTTCTTTTGGCTTTTACAGATTTTTCAAATTTGTTAGGATGGATGTTTAAATCAGTTATAAAAAAATGTATACTTCGACAATGAACCGTTACGAAACTTTAAGCCAATCCTAAAAGATCGGAGATTTTTATATCTTCATATATTTAACCCAAATGTTATAATAATTCACCAAATTTATGAGAAGAAAACACTCCTTAATACATTTCTCCAAAATTATTTAAGTTTTAAATTTTTAAGAGCTTTCGGCAACGTGCCATAGCCACATACCATTTAAAACATTCACACACACACACACACTTATATATATATATATATTTCTATACATATATATTGTAATAAACAACAGGAATGGCTTTTAATTTGCCCCACGTTGGTGAAGCCATAAATGTAATAAACACCTTAATAGGGTTAATTAAATTAATTAATTAAAATTTGAATGATAGTTAGCCACACGTTGAAGACGTCAAATATATAATGATTAAAAAGGTGTTCTTAGATCATTGAAATAATAACAAAATTAATTTAAGATTTAAATAAAAAAAATTATTATTGTTGATAAATTTACATTGTATAAGATCTATTTTGCACGCCGAATTTCATCCAGTTAACTACAAATACTTTAATTTTTTATTTATTAATTCGTGGTATTTTATGAAAATACAGTTCTTATATCATTACGATCAAATACGTCGAATCTCTATATCTCAGGGTCATAACTGGGTTTTATAATAAGAACACTCCAATTAACAATTCAATTCATTGAAGTTAAAGGAATACAAAACTAAAATACTAGAAACAAATGAAAACGAATGAAAAAAACGCGAATTAAATCTGACTATACCCTTTAATTATTGTTTACAATTATTAATAATTGTCTTGTAATCACCACAGTACTTCTGGTACAACTTCTGATTCTTCTTGCTTGAATTTAACCCTCACTAAAACAGGCCATTCATTACTCACTCATTCTACACTTTAGAATTTGAATACTCGTGGTCGTTGCCCTCTCGGGAATCTGGATTAGTCCACCCTCAGCCGGTTGCCGGATGTAGATTTCCTCAAAGTCTCTCGATCGACAATTAGTTCAATTTGGGCAGAAAAAACTTCTGCTTCCAAATTGCGATTTTATGTGTCTCTCCGCCAAACTGCTTACTCGCGTTTTATATAAACTATCATATCTCGCCGTTGGACATCCTGGATAACACTATTCATGCTTTTAGGTTAGAAAACTTTACTGTATTATTACTTTATGTGGACCGTTCTGTCTCGTATCTCCGTGCAGACTGACTGTTCTCCAAGAGCGCGAATTTTCAGTTTCCATTGTTAAACAAAGGAAAATCCAGCCTTGATTGTCGCCTTTACGCATTCGTACCGCTAACAATTCATTTATTAAAAACAATTAATAGCCTGTTTAATTGTTACAATATATATATATATATATATATATATATATATATATATATATATGTTGTAATACCCAGTTAAGAATGACATAAATTTTGTTCTTATTTCATCAGATTTGTTTAACAACTCAGACTGGGGATTCTTGAGTGGTTTGTATATAAAAAAGATAATAATAAAATTATGGGTAAGTGGTTCTTAGAGAAGGGGAGGACTATAATTGGACGTTTAGCGGCTCTTAGAGCTAATGGTTTTGACAGACATCGGGGCGGAACCCTAAAGGCATAATGACAGAAGTTTGGTGGACATCGAATTATATTAAAAGGAAATGTTTATTTTAATTGTATTGAGTGGCTCTCGGAGCGTGAGAAAGCCAACAGTTGGTGTTTGTTTGGCGAACGTGGGAACTCAAAAACTGTGAAAACAAGGGAATATTCTGGAGAGGGGGAAGCAGATAACAGTGAGTTGGACTGGAGACCTGAAGTGGTGTTGGACGTGAGAGTTGGAAAGAGATGGACGTGAGAGTTGAAGGGAGTTGGACAGGAGACCTCAGAGGAGATGGACGTGGATTCAGGTGCCAGGATCTGAACGAGAAAGACATAGAAGTTGAAATGTAGACCGCAAAGGAGGAGGACGTGGAGGCGGCGATAAATATTCGGTCAAATTGAATGGTTACCGTGCCTAAAAATAAAATTAACATTTTAGTCCATGCAAGCAGTCAGGAGCCGGCATTTCAAGAAGGATAAAGTGAACGTGTGTGTGAAGTGTGAGTAAAAGTCTGTGCACAGAAGGGCATTGTAGATTAAAGTGCAGTCCTGAAAACTCTAAATAAAATTGTAAGTAGACATTCAGTAATAAGTTATGTAAATTATTAAATAAGGGTAATGAGTCAGATTTCGTTTTCATTTATTTTCATTTCGTTTTTCATTTTACTTAATTGCATTGTTTAAATTGTAAATTTTAGTTTTTCCGTTTCCTTATCAACCCAGTAAAGACCCTGGGGTACAGAGTCTGATTTATAAAATGTAACTAGATTATGAGTGTAATTTAATTGAGGTAATTGAGGTAAAAGGATATAAAAAATATACAGAAATTTTCTTGAGTTGTATTTTAGATTAATAAAATTGTTTTGTTTAAAAAATTTATAACTTGTTTAATTTAAATTCCTATCATCATAATTATCTATAGTTTGGGTATTCAATGGTAGCAAATTAACTAATTTTCAAGTTTCAAAATTAATATAAAAAATAATTATTAATAAGTGGGGTATTACAATATATATATATATATATGTATATATATATATTTATTTATTTATTTGACAAATCATTTAAAAAAAATTCCAATCTGTCGTTCATGACCAATATAATAGTATTAAATACAAATCTTCACTTTGTCGAAATATTAGTTCATTCAAATTTAAATATAGAGTTAATCAGTTTCCCCAGTCATTACGAAAATGCTGTATACGCTGTAAATTTTCTAATGATTATGAATAAATTTATCTGACTATGATAATAACGAAATAAATAAATACAAAGGCCAAACAGTCAGAAAAGATTTATCAATTAATTCAAAGTAATTAATGCAATTAGAATCATATACATTTCGTCAGGTGAACTTTAAAAATATGAGACCTTTATTAATACTATCCAAAATTTCTGCCAATACCTTTAATATTCTGATAATTTTGATTGAATACACTTCTAAGATGTCCAATTATCAGGTTCCAAAAATTTCGTATTGTATAATGGAATTTGAATTAATTTTAAAAAGCTCTGACAGTCTTCCATGCCTATTGTAACCTATATATTGTTGTAATTTATATACATTGTTAATTCATAAAGTTTCTCTGAATGTTTCGCCAATAAATTTTTATTTATCTAATGGTTATGTTTCAGAGATTACTACGGCAAATTGTTAAAAGTTCCTAAAAATTCAAAATTGAATTAATTGGGATGAATTTATTAAAATGCGATTTCATTCTATCAATTTTGGCTAAAGATATAAACAAACTAAAATAAAAATCCGTCAGAATTATTTTAAACATTTTAAGAAAGATTTCACAATTGGTTTTCAATTGCACTCAGTGTTGGTAAATATCGTTGTTTTACCCTGTTTCCCGTCAAATAGTGTATATTTGCTTATATTTATATGCATGGCATCATGTCAGAAATTCAGGTAAATTATCTATCGTGACGCATCGTCGGCTCCTATTACAATTTATTCGTCTTTCATCTCCAACAAAACGTACTCATATCAAAATATCTATTAGAGATGAAAACTACGTGACCAGTCGTTTTTTTTTCTTCTGCAACTGAATTGTAATTATTAGAGTATTTTGTAAATATATATATAAATTTATACCACGGAGATGTAAAACAGAATACAAGAATCTGCGGCTAATTTACCATATTAAATGCCTGAATATCCAGAGTCGGTGGTTTCATTTCATTCCAAAAATAATAGTAACCGTTGTTTAATAATCTTCAACTAACATTAATTTTAAATTGGAAAATATCTGACAATCTTCAAGTATGTGTTCATCTTTTTTAAAAATCTCTGTCGCTGTAATTAGTAGATACTGTTAAATATTTTAGTTGTTCAATGTAATTAAGTTAATTTAAGTTATAGTTCATTTCACACGTATTTAAATGTATAAAATTCTTTTACTTATTATTTACGAATTTACTTATGCAAAATGTTGAAACCAATCCTATTTCCACGTACGAAGCGTAGCGGAGAATAAATCAACCAATCTATCTGTAATATCAATGTCAGAAAATATATACGTAAAAGAAGAGAGTTCATGTTGACTTACAGAACAAGAGTGAACTCATGATATTTAAAACCTACTTTTTGCTGATATTAATAATAATGGAGCATTATTTCAATTATACGTTTTTGATACAAAATATATAACTGGATGTTATACACCGTCATGTAGATAAATTAATATTTGTTTTTAAGTATTCATAATTATTTAATAGTCATACCTGGAGAGGTTCTAATTTTAGTGTTTATATAGTTATATCAAAAATTCTTATTATAAATTTTTCACTTATATGACTATTAATATTGATATTAAAACATTGATTGCCACTTTTCGTGAGTTATATAAGTGAGAACATGTCAATACAAAACAAATAAAAAAACTCGTGTGTATGTACGTTGATCAGTTAATCGTAAAACTAAACAGAATACGGAAGGAAATAAGGATATTTTAGTGATACACTCGTGGACTTGAGGAGTGTTTGCGAAATTAATCCTTGAACTGAATCATTGATGCCGTTCTAGAAAACAATAATAGTTGCTTTGAAAAAAGTTAAATACTAAAATAAAAAATAAGAAGTGCTATTTGTTATTTATTAGTAACTAGCTGGGTGCCCGGCGTTGCCCGAGATGTGATTTATCTATAACCCCCGATATGACTCCAATTTCGGCTGCTTTTGCGCAATTTTTTAGTAACGCTACTCGAACCCTAATCATTATAATTAACTCTGAAAAATATTTCTTCAACGCAAATATCTGCCGTGTTTGCATGTTCCAAAATTTGCACCCCGCTACCCCTGCATCTGAGGGGTAAATGCCAATTTGAATGTCGTAACTAAACACAGTGACTTCCATAACCTTTGATTTGACTCCAATCTCGGTTGTATTCGCGTTATTTTACTGTAAAGCATCTCCACCCCAAACCTGAAGGGTGTCCTTTTCACAGGGCGTAGGGGATGAAAATTGTATTCAGATAACATTGGTAGAAACACTATCAATATCTTTGACCCCTAAAAATATTTATCCGACTCAAATATCGGCTGTTTTAGTATGTTTAAATATTTCCACCCCCGCTTCTGGGGGTGGAAGACGCGTCTCACCCCGACAGTGTTTGTTTCCTGGTCGCAAAGAACACGTGTACGAAATTTGGTGAAAATTGCTCGACTGGTGTAGATTTGTATTTTATTTAGAAAACGTTTGTATGGGAAATAGAAAAGGGCTGTTTTTAGGGTTTTCCCGGAAATTATTCGATTTTTTCTCGCCCTTTAAACCTTCCCTAGACCTCCACGAACATTTCAAGCATAAGATAAGATAAATCCGTTCAGCCGTTCTCGAGTTTTAGTGAGACTAACGAACAGCAATTCATTTTTATATATATAGAAGATGTATTACATTCCTAGACGCCATGTAATCTTTTCATTCGAGTTTTAACGGGATCCAAGTGCGAACAATATTATTATTATTTACATCCTTCGATGCGACTTAATTTCTATGACAGATTATCCTCGTGTAATATTTAGTTGCAATGGAGACTAGAGACAGCGACGTTATACACGAATAACTATTAATAATACCCGAGGCACTCCGTGGCTTGACCTTTATACAGGCGGTCGCACTTACTCAAAATGGAGAGTTACTCTCACTAAAAGTTTTCGCCGCTGAATGCTTTCCCGTAATAACTAATTTCCTTCCTCGATCGCCTCGTTGGTGGGCGCTATTGAGATTACTGCTGTGCATTTGCAAGAGTACTTAAGCCCCCACCTCCAACCCTTACTTTGGTATTCACGTTCATAACAGACACGTCATTTCCGATGCCAGTTACGAGGACTTGTTATTTGAGGAAACTCAATTTTATCCATACGGGACTTCGTTTTGAATTGCATTCGTCAAGTCTCTCTGACAAAGGAACGATCCAAAACGTTTGAGGGGCATAAAAATTAACGGACTGTCACTATGTCTTACTTTTACCACGTTGCGAAAATCGTCCGCCAGCTTTGCCAAATACGAGTCTGATTTCGAACAGAAAAATTGTTCCACGTTTTGTCGTGAAGAAATCAACAGTGTGGAAGCAAAACGCAGAGAGTAAATCCAAAGGACGAATAATATATACGCCTCATGCGGTGTAGGTCCCGGGATCGAATCCCGACGAGGGCAGGAATGTTGTGTGCGTGTTTCCAACCTCAGAAGTCCCCCACTAATTAGTTCTCCGACAAAGATAAATGCAACATTGTACAAATTCTCTAATGACCTTGGAAATTGATGCGACTATAAATAAAGCATAAAAAATTATGGGAAATGTGAACTAGCATTCCTTGAACTGTTGGTACACTTGATCAGTCCAAGTGCTCCTGAAGGCTATCAGTTCTGATGACACACATTCAAATAAAGATTAGCCGATAAAGCAAGAAAACTTATTTTCTATGAGTATATAAAATTATATTTTATTAACCAAACTAGACACAGTGTCTGAAGTTTCAGTAGAGCAACAATTAATTTATCCAATTATTAATTCTCTAAAAATGAAAGTTAGTTTATAGTATTTCCATGTTTTCTTGGAGTATTGTTTTTCTGGTCAATTCAAATTGAAAGAAAAAGTTTTCGAACCTCTTAAAGGCCGGGCCGTTGGAAAATAATAAGACAGTGAACCAATACAGGATGTAAGGAAGCTCGACGGCAAAATTTCAGGCATGGATTCCTCATATTGAGAGAAGAAAAAACATGGGTCCATTACAGAGCTATCAGAACTTTCGCATCTGATTGGTTCAACGGACTACTTGGAGCGCTCTGTTGAATTGTTCAAGTCACCTCCTTTCGACTCAATACAGGCAGCTGCTCTTCTTCGGATTGCCTCGTGTAGTGTGAATTGTCGCATTTTGTACTAAACGTTTTTTCTTCTTTCAATATATATGAGGGATCCATTCCTTAAATTTTGTCGTCGAATTTCGTGACACCTAGTTTAGAAACCAGGTTTCGTTACTGTACTAGCTAACGTTTAAATATTACTAGTGTTAGTAGTATGGTCGAATCCTTTGTCCCTAAGAGATATAAGGAATAATAACACAATATTTAAAAAATAAGAATTTTAGAATTAAAAAAATATTAATCATCACAACAACGTTTCTGTGCATATATACTTCCTCTTCAGGTTGTGACTTACTAAAAGGTTTGTCAGTCTGAATATGAAGATTAATATTTAATCAATGATTCATTAATTTTCGGATGTTTCATACATGAATTTTCAGTTAATATAAAATGAAAACTTCAAACTGCAGAACATTATGTTAATCAGGCACAGACATATATCACGATAATCTGAACATTCATAGCCAGACTGAGGAATAGTCAGACACAGTTTGAAGAGGGTACAAAAATTTACTGAAACGTTGTTGTGCTATTAAATTAAAATTTATGATAAATAAAAAATATTTATTTAATAAATATGTCTATTGAAGGACGTTTAATGTGTCTTATTATTAAAAACAGACGTAAAATGAATTATTAGTTAAATAATTAAAATTAATTTATATATACCTTTTATGCGTGGTCCTTTTTATAATATTAATCAAATTCCAACAATTCATTTAAAAAAACAATTGAAATGACTTGGTAACAAATTTAGTTACTGTTTGAATTGAATTGAATTTCTTCCTAACTATTTTATGCGGTTAATATTGACGAATTATTCGGGAACTATTTAATGTCATTCAAGTCATTCATTGATCTGAAATTTTGTAGATAATGATATAAGGAGAAAATACGATCTCTACGAAAAAGAAATCATTTTTGTTTAATAAAGTAGGTAAATAAACGTACGGCCTTGAATCAGAAAATTATGTTTATTAACAAAAAATAAATAAACGACGTTTCGTCCTCTTTCAGGACCTCTTAAGGTCAATCTACGATTTCTAAATCAATAGCCGAATGACTTACAAAATTATTTTAAGAAAATTTACAAAATAATTTAAATGATGTAATTCTACTTTTAATTTTGTATATAAATAGTGCAAAGAATTTAAAAATATGTCCGATTTTGTTTCAACGCCTATAGTGTTAAATATATTCTGAGGTAAAACTAGAATACGGTTCAGACCATTATATTTAAATGTTAATATTAAGAGTCTTTTATCAAAATGTAACTGTTAATTAAATTAACATCTTGTTCATGATTATTATGTATTGTTAAGAGAAATTGTTTAATATATTCCTGAAGCCAGGTCCATCATAGAATCTACACATGGTGTGACACTCTTATTTTTACAGAATAGTGTTTACTTAAATAATGTAGGCACCACTAATTGTTAGAATTAGTCTTTAACTAGAAAGATAATGAACGGAAACACGCAATTACATCCAGAAACGGGATAAAAATACTTAAACAGCCACCGAAAATTTCAAAGAAAATGAAGATATGTAATTGAAGAACTACGCAGGGCGATCCGCTTTAAAAATTCCACTAATTTGGTGCCGTTTTGAGAAGTCAATTTGTAAATGGATTATTTTCGTTTTCTGTTTATAAACAGACGCGCCCTTAACTTAGCGAAAACTTGTCTTTGATTGCTTGGGTAATGAACGACAATTCATCGGAACGTGCCGTGCCTGCGGGATGACAGGGGTAACGCAGTTACCAAACAACATTTGTTGCAACTGACCTGTGCCGTCCACGAAAGTGACATACAGAAAGTCTTTTAAACAAATTTTTTTGATTAGACCTAAACTCTTTTCCAAATTATTTTAGAATCAGATTTTTACGTTCATTCTCCTTAAGCGGACGATATAGAAATATCTCTGTTAACTCCAAATACAAAAACAATTATAATTTAGAAACATACTTTGAAGCATATTTAATTACTATAAATTTCTAAGCTCATTGGCGACTCGTCTTTAGCGGAGAATTGATTCGGCTGTGTTGCATACACAAACGCAACTCAATTTCAGTGATGCGTTCTGCTTTTCAGAGGTCATTCCGAACCTTACTCTATTTTGTTGCTCCTACAACGTCCAAAATACCCTCTCTTCCCCCCCCCCCCCTCCCTACGTCGTCCACGTGGTGGTCGCTTCCTCACTGCTCAAGAATACCATTAGAAATTTCTATAATTTTCCCTTTTAATTTATAAGACCGAAGTCTAAAAAAAAATCAGTGTCATCAGCAGGAACATGGATTTTACTACAATGGCTATGGAAAAACGACGCTTCAATTTTATTTAATAATTTGTTAACATTTTATAATCTACCTCATTGTTTTAATCAGTCAGCAGTTTAAATGAAAAAACTAATTCTTCATTATCAAAATTTTTATTTATAATTTTGTAGGAACATTCGGCGGTTTGTCATAATCACCCGAGTCAGTTATGAATCAAGAGCAAAATAAATTTTCGACAAGTTGAAGGTTTGTACACTGACGATGTTAAAAAATTAATGGTATGTTTTTATAAAATAATTAAAATTTAGAATTTATTTAATTGAATAAATTTAATAAAAATTATTTTTTATATGTGAGATCCTTGATACAATTACAACTGTTTTCACAGATGAATATGGCACACCGTTGATAGCTGCTACAAAAGTCTAAATTAAAGTTTTTATATTGAAGAATTAGTTTTTTCATTTAAACTGCTGACTGATTAAAACATCGGGCTAAATTATAAAAAAATTAACAATAAATCATAAATTTTATATTCTTGAAGAAAAATCTAATTTAATAATTTTGAAGGAATAATAACGCCAAAGCCTAAACTTGACACATAAATTTCGAAAAATAACACAAATGCGTGATACCAAAAACATAAAATGAGCTCTATTTGATACATAACATGAAATCGTAGCGCAAAATATTGACATAATCGATATACATTGAACGTGAGTTACCCGCTTTGATTGTTTATTTTAGCATAGGAAAGGATTGAATGAGGGTATGCGGAAGGGTGGCCAAGGCAGTCATGGGGTAACTAGAGTTGTAGTTTAAGGATCCGGTATTCGCCTAAATGTGATGCAGGGAAAAGCCTAGAGACATCACCATCAGGTATGTCGAACTCTCTTGGTGCTTGTCCGAGTAATGGGATATCAGAATATATTGTGGGTCGGGAAATACATGATTACAGAGTTATGTGATCTTCCGATCTGATCGGTTTGTTTGAAGTTCTACGTACTAGTTGGAGCGCTCTGTTCACGTATCAGGTAAAATGTACAAAGTGATCACCTTTCGACTGAATACAGGCAACTGCTCTTCTTCGAACAAGATCAAATATGCCTGGGGTAGTGCGAACTGTTGCATTTTAGTCCAAATGGCCGTGCACTAACATTCACAGACGTTCGAACAACTCTGTAATTATGCATTTCCGGACCCAAGTTGTTCCTAACATTTTTCTCTTCTCTCAATATGAGGAATCCATTCGTGAAATTTTCCCGTCGAGTTTCGTTACACCCACTGTACTATAATTTGTCTCAGGAATGTCGGGCAATTAGAGGAAACCTAATAAGGTTAGCTGTACGGGAATCGCGTCTGAAGAGTTCAATTATATTTCGTATTGTAAAAGCACTCAACTGTTAACCAGTAGCATTGTTGACAGTGTATTCGGTTGTCCGAATTTGAGCCAATATATTACATTACTTGAACTAAAATTAAACTATTCTGTGAACATCCAAACATGTTAATAAATTTTATAAACATCTCGCATATAATATTTATCCGATGTATGTTTATTTAATAAAGAACAAAAATTGTAGGATCTGTTACATAATTTCTTCTAACCCCAATTCGTCGGAGAATCCCGAGAACACGTCATAACTAGGTTATGGAAACACTGAGAAAAACTTTCGATAATTGTAAGGGTTACTCCGAGCCAGAACCGAATTGTACATGCATTTTGAAGGGGCTTGATTGATACAGAAGTGCTCCTAGTATTGCTAATTACGCACCAATCTGGATGTAGTTTAATGAAACGCGTTATGTAACTCGTCATCCAATATGAACATTATTATCAATATCGGAGGATGTCATTACGGTTCCAGTCCTAAATATCAATTTCTCAAATCAACGAACACGTCGGTAGGAAACCGCAGTGGTGTCTATTTCATTAACGAAATACGAACTCCCCCCCCCCCCCGCCCTCTGTCGACGGGATTAAAAGGTGGAAAAACGGTAGCTGCGGGTAGGCAAATATTTTTAATGGATTCGGGGAAACTCATTCTTATAAACTAGCATTGACATTTGGTTCGTAAGCATTGTACGTAATTGTGTCGTCGCTTGAGGGCGCCTACCTGCACGTGCGCCGGCTTCTGCTGGCAGCAACAGACTGACGACGCCGCCTGGGATGAGGGCGCCGACGCACTGCATCTCTTCGCAAACACGCGGTACACATCCTTATGCTATCCACACTATTGTCATTACCTTGGTCGTGATACTCAAATCCATTTTATTAAATCATCACTGTTGTAACGAGTCAGTACAAAATCTGAAGATTTTTTAAAAATGATATTGACGCAGTACGGCTGTGAAGGGTTCGTCGTAGAAACAGCCAGTCCACGAAGGAGGTTTATCTCTTTTGGTACGGTGAGGAGGCAACCACAAAATGTTGACATGCTTTTCTTTTCAGGTGAGTAGATTTAATTTTTTTATTTAAGTCTTGCCGGTTTCCTTGCTAAACTTAAGCGGGTTATTTACTGCCGCTGCTTCGGTACATATCCCCCTTCTCCTTGTGTATTTCTGAATTGTGGGTGTTTTAGTTCTGTCGTGCTTTGGGCAGTCTTAGAGGATATGCTGGATCGTCAGGGCAACCTTGCGTACGTCACATGTAGGTTGCGGTGACCTAGAGAATAGGAGATAGGAGTGCGTGAGGATAGAATGGAGAGTTCTTAATCTAGCCACAACCACCTGCTGTCTCTCGAAGTTGTCGACTATCCTTCATCCCTTACTTACTCTTCTACACTTGTACCATTTTCCCTCCCGTATACTGGCATTGTCTTGTTCCCCCGTCATTTTTACTGCATATTGGACTCTTATTTTTATTCTTCTGTTGGGATGCCTCCATCTTTGCTTTTTTTCCCGCCCTTTCGTTTCCTTCTATTCCTCGCGTGCTTCAACGTTGGAAAACATTAGTTTTCACATTTACATACGCAACGACACGAAATAATTAGGCAATTGTCTTTACAAAAAAAAATTCCTCCAGATAAGTATAAAATGGGGAATGAAGTCGTAACATTGTAAAGTGTAAATATATTGGAATCACGGTTAGTAAGGATCTCAATTTGTGAAATCAATTCAGCTACTCTTTTTAAATATTGTTTTGAGGAAAAGTACAAGGAAAACCAATATATCTGCTTACAGCCCACTGGTCGGGCCCATTTTAAGATGTGGGGAGCAACTTGTTGGGATACATACAGAAATGAACACACTAGCGTTGGAGGAGATTCGGAAACGGGCTGAAAAGATGTTCGGGGGTAGATTCGCGAACAATCCGCATGAGCATTTAGAACCACTAAGCAGTAGGAGGAAACACGCAAGACTTTCCGCAATATACATAGCTGGAAAGGAATTAAAGTGCCGCCCACTTATATTTCTAAAAATATTCCCCCTTTGAAAATTGAAGTAGAAGGGCAGCTAACAGACGTTGGCAAATGTTCATTTCTTAATAGATAAATTCGCGACTGGAATTCTGCCTGCAGAATTACTGACGACTTTTCCGATTATCGCTGATCAGTTTAGACGTAGGCTAAGGAAACTAAAATAATCATGGGGTATTACATATTGTAATAAATAAAAAATTATTAAAATTTAATCAGCCCACGTTGAGGCACCAATATCCCGGGTTATCGTCAGATTTCGTTTCTTTCTATAAACCGTTCTTTACTTATCATATACGTGCCAACACGTTGGTGCGCCAAATGTAATAAATAACAGATAATTAAAAGAATTAGCCCCACGTTGAGGGTGCCAAAATGTAATAATTAAAAAATAATTAAAATTTAATCGGCCCACGTTGAGGCACCTAAATGTAACGAATAGAAGACAATTATTGAATTAGATGAATTGCTTCACGTTGGTGAAGACAATAGGTAATGAGTAACCAAATTAACAAATTAATTAAATTATTAATGAATGAATTTTATTTTATTAAATTTATTCGAAAAGGATTCAAAATAATTTACCAAATTTTAAACTTAACAAAACAATTAATTTATTCCAAATAAAATAACATTTCTTGACGTGATTATTTACATTTGTGTTCTTGCAATTTTACAGATTTTTATCAACTCTCATCTCAGGGTCGTTTATTTGGGCCTTCTAAATAAAGAACCAACCTTTTTACAATTAAATTAAACAATCAAAATTTTTCTTTTCAACATTAAAGTTAAACAATAAAATAAACGTGAAACCGAAATCTTACGATTTGATCCTTATTTAACGTTTACAAACCTTTATTAAATTTCTTACTACTTACAGTCGCTGCTGGTACCAGGCTTTCGTTTTGGGTTCAGATGCACTATACACTTTTCATATTTAACAGGCCATAATTTCACTGAATTTAAATTGATTACAAAACACTGTTCAAATTTCGGTATCTCTCAACTGGAACGATTACTCCGTACTGCTCCTGTGATCCTACGCATTAAGTCTCTTTCTCGTCGGCAAATATGGTATTTCTCGTTCTAACTATTGGTCAGCCAGATTATTATCAACTCGTTCTCGATTAAATTCGCGAACAGTTTTACTATTTGAATTTCTGCGCGTTGCTTTGCTTATAGAAAACTTAACTGCAACTTTACTCAATGAATTTATGTCCAAAACTCAATTAATTTACTGTCCGCAACGTTTACTTGATCAAATTTCTGCGCGAGACTTTTCTTGATGAATATCTGCCCGCAACTGCCGCCGTTAGACTAGAGTTTTAGAATGCCTGCTGCTGATAAAGGCTCGCCTGTACATGTGAACCCATTGTTGTTTTATATTTTCACCGATAACAATCCACCACAAATTTCCAATTATCAAATCACTAATGGCCTCTAATTAGTATTACAATATATATATATATATATTAATACTAATTAAAGACCATTAATGATTTTAATAATTGGATAGTTATGGTTGATTGTTAGCGGTGCCAATTTTCAAAGGGAACAATGTATAGGCGAGCTTTGTTGTGGGCTGCAAGCGCTTTCTGGAAACAGTCGGCCTGGTGTTGAAGTCGGGTGTGGAAGTCAAAATTTGAGAGGGGTACAACGAACAGCGTGGCCGGCGTATAGATCAAGCCGAGAAGGTAACAAGTTTTAAAATTTGAGAATAAAGTTTTGGACAGTGAAGCACATTGTAAAGCTGCAAAGGTAACCTAATAATTAATAGCGCCACATTAAAATTTCTACGAGTACCGAGACCGTAATCAGTTTTCACATAGAGACAATTTTGTAATAATCTGTCTAACTAATAATCCGGAGGGAGCAGCAGTTCTAGTACCCAGAGGAGAAACTCGAAAGATACGACCGTGTTTTGTACAATCAAGTGTATAGTCAGTGATTTCATGGTCTGTTAGTGTGAATTGTGAGTCGCAGCCTAGGACAGCTAAGTCTGGTACCAGCCAAATATTTTGTAAGTACAAACAAATTTAATTAAGTTTTTGTAAACGATAATTAAAGGTAATCGTCAGATTTCGCTTTCTCGTTTTTATTTTGATTGTTTAACTTCTAAGTTTGAAAATTCTATGATTGTGTAACGTAAATATAAAGGTTGTTTCCTTACTGAAATATCCAATATATAAAATTTTGAGAGTGTAGCTTAAGTTATTTTAAAATATTTTATTATCATTCCATTCTTATAGATACCATAACTACATTCATTTTATCTTATAAATAAAAATGAGTGTATGTATGTATGTATGTTTGTATGTTTGTATGTATGTATGTTCGTTACACAAATCTACACCGCTGGAGAAAATTTCACCAAATTTCGTACACATGTTCTTTGCGACCAGGAAACCAACACTGTCGGGGTGAGACGCGTCTACCACCCTCAGAAGCGAGGGTGGACTGGGGTGGAAATATTTAAACATGCTAAAACAGTCGATATTTCAGTCGGATAAATTATTTTAGGGGTCAAAGATATTTATAGTTTTTGCACTAATGATATCTGAATATAATTTTCAACCTCTACACCCTAGGGGAAAGAGCACCCCTAGCGTTTGGGGTGTAGAATACAAATCTATACCGGTGGATCAAATTTCACCAAATTTCGTACACGTGTTCTTTGCGATCAGGAAACAAACACTGTCGGGGTGAGACGCGTCTACCACCCCCAGAAGCGGGGGTGGACGGGGGTGGAAATATTTAAACAGGTTAAAACAGTCGATATTTCATTCAGATAAATTTTTTTGGTGGTCACAGATATTGATAGTGTTTCTACCGACTGTTGGGGTGAGACGCGTCTACCACCCCCAGAAGCGGGGGTGGAAATATTTAAACATGGTAAAACAGTCGATATTTCGGTCGGATAAATATTTTTAAGGGTTACAGATATTGATAGTGTTTATTTCAAACATTTTACGGCATGGGAAAGGAGAACTCTAGGGGTGGAGGTGGAGGAATATTACAAAAAAATAACTCGAATACAAACGAGACTGGAGTCAAAAGCAAAGTTATGGATAACGCTGAGTTTAATTATGCTATAAACAAGTAATTAACCTCCCAGGGACGGGCGTTGTCGGGGGTGGAAATTGTCAAACATGTTAATTAACTTTGCAACTAAATATTTTTCCGGATCAATGAGATTTCTCTACATTTTCACAGATTATAACTTCAACCCCTTTCGGGCTTATCAGTAGAGTACTTTTAGGTGTTGGGTAAAGGAACGCTGCAATAAAATAACGCGAATACAACCGAGATTGGGGTCAAATCCAAGGTTATGGATGTCGCCCAGTTCAATTATAGCATCAAATTGGCCATTTAGCCCCAAGGGGCGGGAGTGGATGGGATGGAATTTTTCTAACATGTTCAATCATCGATATTAGCGTGGAATAAATAAATGCCGGGACCATTGACGTTGATAGATTTCCTTGAAAATAACGGGAAAACAACCGAGATTCGAGTCAAATCGAAGGTAATGGATGTCGCTGAATTTATTTATGACAATCTGGACAACGCGCGGGTATCGGCTGGGTTGGGATGAGTTGACCGGCTGTTTTTTGCGTTGATTAAATATATTTCGGGATTAATTAGATTAATAAAATTTCCATACATGTTCTCTGTGTATATTTTCAACCCCTTTCGGACTTGGAAGGGTGCACCCTTAAGGGTGGGCGTAAAGTAGCATTTCATAAAAAGAAACCAGAAACTATCGGGAATGTCACTGAGTTTAATTATGACATTAAACTTGACCGTTTAAGTCCCCGAAGCGGGAGTGGTCGGGGGTGAAAATTTTCAAACATGTTAAACGGTTGATATTTGCGATAATTATTTCGTGGAGTTAATTACTTTGATAGTATTTATACCGATGTTGTTTGTGTATAATTTAACCCCTGTGAGGGGAGCAAGCTTAGGGGTGGGGTGGAGGTACGTTAAATAAAAACCCGTAAAAACAACCGAGATTCGAATCCATTAAGAGACTATGAATATCGCTGAATCTAATTGTGACAACCTTGGTTAAGCGACGGGTTTGGGAGGTGTTGGGCGGGGGAAAAAATTTCAGACAATGTAATCGGCCGATTTTTGCGTGGAATACATTCTTTTTCATTATCGCATATTTGTGGGGGTGGTCATATTCTAACATGTAAAAACGGCCGATATATTTAGTCAATGACTTCATCCCCCTTCGGCATGGGAGGTGAGCACATTTAGGGATAGGGTTCGAGGAGCTTTACATAAAAATAGCGCTAAAGTAACCAAAATTGGAGTCTTATCGATGGTTATAGATAAATAACATCTTGGGCAACGCAAGGCACCCAGCTAGTAATTAAATAAAAAAAAAGTAACTAAATGTGATTTTGATAGCAGACAAACTGTTATTGTTCACGGAATAGATTGAGGTGTAATAGTAACCATTACAAAGGAGTGTTGTTAGTCCTAGCTAACAGACTGGCACGCAGATCTATTATTCTATGAATAATAAACAAAAGGAATGAAGAGATTATATTCCCACATATATGCGGCTCATTCACGGGGACCACAGTTCAAAGTAGTCAAACGGAATAATGCATAATAATTTCACACATAAACAAGGAAGAGAATAGTGTTTGTATTTAGACACACCGACAATTTGAATTTGAAAAATTGTCACTGTGACTCAATTACCATAATGGCGTGTAGTGTTCAATGAGATTTATGTCGGGTAAATGCAAGTAAGTTTACAAGTTATTCATAAAGCTATGATATAATTTAATTTCATTAAAGCAAGTGACTTGAAAGTTATTTTGGGTAATATTGAATTATTATTGTTGCTAATCTTAAAAATAAAAATGAGTGTATGTATCTATGTATATATATTTGTATGTTCCTTATACAAATCTACGCCGTTGAAGCAAATTTCACCAAATTTCGTACACGAGTTCTTTACGACCAGGAAACAAACACTGTCGGGGTGAGACGCGTCTACCACCACCAGAATTATTTAAACATGCTAAAACAGTCGATATTTCAGTCGAATAAATATTTTTAGGAGTCAAATATATTCATAGTGTTTCTACCGATGTTATCTGAATATAATTTTCATCCCCTACACCCTGAGAAAAGGGCACCATTATGGTTTGGGGTGGAGATGCTTTACAAGAAAATAACGTGAATACAACAGAGATTGGAGTTAAATCGAAGATTATGGATGTCACTGAGTTTAGTTATGATATTCAACTTGGCATGTATCCCTCAGATGCAGGGGTAGGAGGGTGGAAATTTTGGAACATGCAGACACGACAGATATTTGCGTTGAATCAATATTTTTCTGGGTTAATTATATTGATTGTGTTTCTACTGATGTTTTTTTGTGTATAATTTCAACCCCTTTCGGCATGCGAGGGGAGCACACTTAGGGGAGGGATGGAAACATTCAAACATGCTAAACAGCCGATATTTAGACACATAAATGTTTTTAGGTATCGAAGTGACAGTGTTTCAACCGATGTTATCTGAGATGATATTCAATTACCCATGTAATCCCCGGGGGCGGGAATGGACAAGGTGGAATTTTTCAAACATATTAAATCATCGATATTAGCGTGTAATAAATAAATGCCAGAGCCATTGACGTTGATAGAATTTCTACCTATGTTGTTTGTAGGCATGATAGGGGTGGGGTGGATTGGATTTACAAGCAAATAACGCGAAAACAACAGAGATTCGAGTCAAATCGAAGGTAATGGATGTCGCTGAATGTATTTATGACAATCTGGGCAACGCGCGGGTTTCGGCTGGGTTGGGATGAGTTGCCGGCCGTTTTTTGCGTCGATTAAATAGATTTCGGGATCAATTAATTGGAGTGACTTTACATTATAATGTTGCAAAAACAATCGAGTCTAATCCACTGTAATGGATGTCAATGAGTTAAATTCAACTAACCGTTTACCTCCCCCAAGGAAGGGTTGGCGGGGGTGTAATTTTTGTAAACATGTTAAACGGTTGATTTTTGTAGCGAATAAATATTTGTTGGGGACAATGTCATTGATAAAATTTCTACCGATTCTGCTTTTAATTTAAACCTCGTGACACACGTGAAAGATAACAATTAGGTGTTGGGGTGGAGGGACGTTACTTGCAAATAACGAAAATAAATCCCAGATTGGAGATATAGGTGAATGTATTTATGACAACGTGGGAAATGCTCGGGGGTTTGCGGTGGTGTGCGGGGGTGTTAGGGGCTTCGCGGAGTTGGTCAGAGGAATATATTTTCAAACATGTTAACCGGCCGATTTTGCTTCGAATAAACAAATTTCGGCATTAATGATATTCATAAAATTTCTCTACATGTTCTCTCTGTGTATAAATTCAACCCCTTTCGGGCTTTGGAGGGGTGAACCCTTAAGGGTGGGCTTGAAGTGGCATTACATAAAAAGAAAGCAGAAACTATCGAGATTCGGGTTGAATCCGGGGTTATAGTTGTCACTGAGTTTAATTACGTCATTCAACATGTCGTTTAAGTCCCCGAAGCGATAGTTATCGGGAGGGGGGGGGGGTGGAAATTTTCAAACATGTTAAACGGTCGATATTTGCGATAATTATTTCCTGGGGTTAATGACTTTGATATTATTTGTACCGATGTTGTTTGAGTATACTTTGAACTCCTGTGAAGAGAGCAAGCTTAGGGGTGGAGTGGAGGTACGTTAAATAAAAAAACGCAAAAACAACCGAGATTCCAATCAATTCAGAGACTATGAATGTCGCTGAGTCTAATTGTGAAAACTTGGGAAACGCGACGGGTTTGGGAGGTGGAGGGCGGGGGTAGAAATTTTAAGACAATGTAATCGGCCGATTTTTGCGTGGAATAAATACTTTTTGATTATGGCACATTTGTGGGGGTGGTCATCTTCTAACATGTAAAAACGGCCGATTTATTTGGTCAGTGAATTCAACCCCTTCGGCATGGGAGGTGAGCACAAGTAGGCTTAGGGTTCTAGGAGCGCTATATAAAAATAGCGCAAAAGCAACCGAAATTGGAGTGTATTGGGGGTTATGGATAAATGACATCTCGGACAACGCCGGGCACCCAGCTAGTGATATATATAAATACTCCGCCTGCTGAAGTGCACGTATGCTTGAATCTCAGCCCATGTGTCCTAAATGGAAGCTGGCTCAACACGGTGCATTTGCCTTTCCCTTATTCTAAGCAAGTAAGATGGCAGGTTACTCATAAGAATCCGCCATTTGTATATCCGACTTTATGTGACAATTGGCGTACAAAACAAATGCCTGGAATATTTTTAATATCCTAAAATTAATGATAAACTATTATTTTATATATTTAGACAATTGTTGATTGATAAAAATGATTTTAATATTTAGATAGATTATTATATACTATCAATTTCTCCGCCTGGTAAAGTACACGTATGCTAGAATCGCAGCCGATGTGTCCTGATGGGAAGCTGACTCAACACGAGGCAGCTGCCATACTCTTGTTCCAAGCAAGTAAAAGCGGCCTGTGACGTACCACAAAATAATACGCCATTTGTATATTCGACTTTATGTGACACGTGGCATTCAAAATAGATGCGTGGAATATTTCTAATATCCTAATAATACTGATAAACTATAAATTCGTATATTTAGACGATTGTTTATTGACAATATTTTTAATATTACAGTAAAGTAATAAATACTATTAATTACTCCGCCTGCTAAAGTACACGTTTGCTAGAATCTCAGCCGATGTATCCTCAACACGGGGCAGTTGCCTTACCCTTATTCTGAATAAGAAAAAGCGGGCTGTGACGTCACATAAAAGAATCCGCCATCCGACTTTATGTGACACGTGGCATAATAAATAGATGCGTGGAATTTTTTGACTACCTAATATTAATGATAAACTATAATTTTGTATATTTAGACGATTGTTTATTGACAAAAATATTTTTAATATTTCGATAGAGTAATAATTACTATTAATTACTCCGCCTGCTAAAGTACACATATGCTAGAATCGCAGCCGATGTCTCAAAATGATACAAAAATGTTGGCTGATTTTTTTTATTATGAGAAGACTAATGCAAATTTATTCTTTAGTACTTCCTGGAAGCCCAGCATTTCCCAGGATGTCATTTATCCATAACGCTCGATTTGTCTCCATTCATGGTTGCTTTTGCGTTATTTCTATGCGATCCCTAATTGTGTTCACTTCCCATTCCGAATGGGGTTGAACTCATCGACCCTGAAATAGTTTCATTCGACTAATATATCGCCGTTTCATTGCGTTCGAAAATTTCCACCCCAGTACCTGTGGGTTAAGCAAAAAGTATTTATTCCAAGCAAAACTCGACTGGTTACATTGTTTGAAAATATCTACCCTCCACATCTCGGCGCGTTATACAATTTTTTATAATGTAATTCAGTGATATCCATTACCACGGAATTGACTCGAATCTCGGTCTATTCGCGTTATTTTCATGTAACGCTCCAAAGAACCCCACCCCTAAGTGTGCTCTCCTCCCATGCCAATCGGAGTTGAAATTATACACAGAAAATATATACCGAAATATTATGAAGTTAAAAGACACCTAAAATATTTATTGAACGAAATTATCTGCCGATTAACATATTTGATAATTTACACCCCTGTTCAGTCCCACCCGTGAGGGTTAAACTTCGATTTGAATGTCATAAGTAATCTTAGTGAGATCCATAACCTCGATTTAGACTCCAATCTCGTTTTTTTAGTTATTTTTATGTAATGAAACTCCACTCTACCCTCCATTATTCTCTCTTCTCTAGCCAATATGGAGTTGTAATTGTACACAGAATACATTAAAAAATAGTTTAAGTGTCATTGACACCGCAAAATATTTATTCCACGCAAATATCGACAGGTTAATATTATTGAATTTTTCTACCCCCGCCCACGTCCACCCAGGCTCTTCCACCCTCACCCACCTCCACGCGTTACCCAGGCTGTCATAAATAAATTCAGCGACATCCATAACCCCAATTTGTCTCGAATATCGATTGTTTTGGCTTTATTTTCTTCTAATCCTCGGTCCAAACCCCACGCCTACCCGTGCTCCTCTCCCATACCAAAATGGGTTAAAATTAAACACAAACAAAGTCGTAGAAATACTATTAATTTAATTAATTTTAACAATATACATTAAACGCAAATATCGATTACGATAGAATGTTTAAAAATTTACACCCCCGCCACTGTGGTTGAAATGGCCAATCTCGATTGATTTGCTTTTTTTATGTAATGCCACTCCACCCCCACCCTTAAGGGTGCTCCCCTCCCAAGTCCGAAAGGGTTTGAAGTCATAAACTAAGGACATGTAGAGAAATTTTATGAATCTCATTTTTACTAAAACATATTTATTCGCCGCAAAAACCGGACGGTTAAAATGTTTTGAAAGTTCTACCCCAGTCTACGCCCGCCCAATACCTCCCACCCAAGCCCACACCCGAGTGTTTGTCACAAATAATCTCAGCGACATGCATAAACACGATTTGACGCGAATCTCGGTTGTTTACGCGTTATTTCCTTGTATCTCTCCCCCCCCCCAAAAAAAAAAAAACGTGCTCATCTCTCTAGGAAAAATTTTACTCACACGTTACCGGTAGAATAGGTATCAATCTAATTAACCCAGAAAAATATTTATTTAACGCTAATATCGGCCGTGATTGCATGTTTCAAAATTTCTACCCCCGTCCACCCCCGCACCAGGATGTTAAAGGGTCATAATTATCTCAGCGAAATCCATAACTCTGGATTTGACTCCAATCTCGGTTGTATTTGCGTTATTTTCTTGAAACGCACGTCCACCGCCACTCCTTAAGTGTGCTCCTTTACCATGCTGTAAGATGTTAAAATTATACTCAGATAACATAGCATGTTTGAATGTATTCACCCCCACCCCTAAGAGTGCTCCCATCTAATGCCGAAAAGATTTGAAATTTTACAAAAAACATCGTTAGATATATTATCATCGTCATTGACCCCGACAATAATTTATTCCGCGCAAATATCGACCATTTAACATATTTGAAAAATTCCACCCCTGCCTCTGGGTGTTAAATGGCAAAATGAATATTACAATTAAACTCAGCGACATCAATGACCCTGGATTTGACTCCAATCTCGGTTGTATTCTCGTTATTTTCTTGTACCGTCCGTCCACCCTCACCCCTAAGGGTGCTTCTTTCCCATGCTGTAAGGGGTGAAATTATACGTAGATATCATCGCTAGAAACACTATCAATTTCCTTGAACCCTAAAAGAATGTATCCGACTCAAATATCGGATGTTTTAGCATGTTTGAATTTTTCCACCTCCGCTCCTGGGGGTGGGAGGCATGTCTCACCCCGACAGTGTTTGTTTCCTGGTCGTAAAGAACACGTGTACGAAATTTGGTGAATTTTGCACCACCGGTGTAGATTTTTATGAGGAACAAACACACTGCTTTATTTATTTGAAGTAGGTTATACCTAGCGTTAATAAAAGAGCGCCTGTTGAGCCACTTTCACTGCAAGACAAAACCATTGAGCGTGAAGTATACAGCACCAATACATAAATACAATCAATCCTGTTCCTCCTAATATTAAAAACAGCAGAAATTTCAAAGTATTCTCCGGAATACTCTATTTTAATAATAAAAAATTAATTTGAAATGATTGTAAGCCACTTTTGGACAGGAGATTCAAGGTGAAATAGGCTCCTATTCGAAATGAACTATAGCTGTATTGTTTTTCAGTGAGAACACATTGCAAAAAAAGTCACAAGAAACAAATTCCCTGCCAGACAACTTTCCGAATCATTCTCCAGCGTGGAATATTATTACCTGAAGTAACAAAGTCTTAATCCCTGTCGATACTGACAAATTTAACCACTCAACGTACGTGCACAGGTAGATGGTCGAAGGAATCGTCATCATTGCATTGTCCTAACTAAGCTTCGCTGTCCAGCGAGACATTACGGATTCACTCCAGCAGTCCTGGAACATTCCTCTTGGTCAGCCACGGTTACGTCTCTTCAACTGGAAATTACACTTCCGGGAACTTCCAAGTTAGCATGCTGCAATGAAACTGACTCCGGGAAAACGGTTTAGTAGGGAAAGCTTCGTGACCCGTTCAGTCTGAAAAGTTCCCGGAAAGCCTTGCATTACGAATTAACAGTAGATACTTAGAATTTATTCTTGCTAATCACCATAAAATTGTCTATTTACGTTTCTTGTCAATCTCTTTGACCGTAAAAAAAATATACTTTTCTGATAATCTGGGAAATAATCAGCAACTATTTCGTTCCTATTGACAACTCCTACTCAGCTGTCTCAAAAGCTTCTATTCATCGAAAACGTAAGTGGTCAGCCTATTTTTTAAAAATAATATTCGTATACTATATGAATATTTCAGAATTTGTAAAATTATTAAGTTTCAACCACAACTTTAACTGGCGGAACGTCCAAATCTTAGATGTAGGAACTATGAATCATTCTAGAATAATTTCTGAAATTATTTTTATTAAATTGGACAGTATGTCAATCAGTATATTAAGAAAACATGTGACCAGTTACCTACATATTTTTATTGCCGTGTATCATTATTCGGTGGCATTATTTAATGTAGAAAGAATCAAAGATGGCAGACACGTTGTAGAAATAACAATTACTTGACAAATTGTCATTTTCTGTTTATTGTTTTGTTACTAAAATCATTGTATACTTTTAAATATTAGTCATTCATTTGACAAACTGTTCAGATACAAGAAAAAAACCGGGAATAACATTCATTTAGGCACTACAACGGTAATAATATACTTAATATGTTACAAGACAGTTAAAAGATGATAAAATCTAATTCATTAGACATCTAAACACATTTGTTATTGATGAATTGGCAGAATTTGATTAAATAAAAATAAATCTTTTGGAAATAACGGAACACACTAAATTATGTAAAATAATTTATAGGGTTTTATAAATCATAATTAAAAAAATTCTGTACATATCCGTTTAATTTCAAATAGTGACATAAACAGAATTGATTATTCTTGCTACTACTGGAATTACTATAAAGTGTTAATAAAACAATTAATGACCTTATACAGAAACTTTTTATTTTTTATTTATATAATGACGACGTTTCTATACTTTTTTGTATCTTCTTCAGGTATTGGATAATACGTCATCATATTATAGATAAAAAATAAAAAAGTGTCTGTATAAGGTCATCAATTGTTTTATTAATTCAAAACAGGCGTTAAATTAAAACTTTTTACTATAAATTGTGTTACTACCGTAAACGTACTCAATTAATTAGATCTATTTTAATCTTGCGTTATTCTTCGATGTTTTATAAGCTTGGTCATGAGATCTGCAAAATATGTTACAATAGTAATTCAACCTACAGTTTTTCTATCTTGCGATAATTTTGACTGCAAGATATGAAGAAATCAAGTGTTCGTACTACTTCATGCTACCATACGGTATGATTCGATTATGTGAAACAAAGCGGTGCTGTAGCAGTCATTACTACCTGTATCGAGGAGCATTAAAGGATGGAGAACCTATTGAGTTCCTGTAAATAACACGCGTTAATATCGTCGTTATATCCCGGAAATTCACAATATAATATCCTAGCAATGGTCACACCAGGCATACATAAGTGCTCATTTTTCACATTCGTTTCTTAAAGCTTCCTCAGCGTTTCATCTATAAAAATCATTGGTAAAATATCTCAAATATTCAGGCAACTTTTCGTATGCTTGTAAACCAAAAATCTTTCCCATGTGCGCCCAAACGCTGACAGATGACTTTTTCAATACAGGAGACTCTGGACTATCTGGCGGAGTTCTACAAATACAATTCTTCTACATACTCATACCATTAATAATACCCTACATACCAAAATTTGCCCTTATTAATGTTTTCCGATGTGTTAGTACTGGAAAGAAAGTTGTAAATATTACTTATGTCCTGTCTTGTTTATTTTCTTTAATTTATTACGAAAAAGTGCAAGAAATAAAATTAATCTAAACAATTTAAGGTAAATAGGTCGATCTTTTAGTTTCTTACCAGTTACGTAGTTTTTTAATAAAAATCAACAGAGGTCACCAAATAATAATTTAAGCCGCCAACGGTCTTCTAATTTAAAACAGACTATACCAGTTGCAATTCTTAAATGGTTGTCGGTTCTGTAGAATTTTAATTAAATTGAGATAACCACATATTATTAACATATATATTAATACTACAAAAAATAAGAAAATGTAATACACGAATAGCATAAAAATAAACTCAAATATTGATTAATGTATTGATTATTATTCACAATTAAATATTCTGCCCAGCTCAGCATCCTATAAGATGTTTTTGGGGAGGTAACAGGCAACATGAGGGTGGCAACTCCCCTTTAATAGTATAGGAAAGGATTTGAAAGGGTGGATGCGGAAGGGTAGAGGAGGGTAGCCAAGAGTTAACTAGGGCTCCCGGGCTATAGTTTAAGGATTCTACCCGGCATTCGCCTAAAAGTGATGCAGAACAAAACCTAGAAAACCTGCATCAGGTAGTTCGGGCATTGGGTACTTGTCCCACGCCCTTCCGATGGCGGGAGAATGGGTTTTCTGTGGGGACGCAGCATTTCCTTCTCCGTGCTTCGACGAGTTTAAGGAGGCAGCTGGCCGACTGTTCCAATTTATCGCTATTGTGATATTTCTCTGGAACAATAGCGAGGAACTACTGTCAGAACATTGGGGTTAGCTTTACCGTTTGCGACGACTGAGCCCGTTGAGTTTTTCCTCCTTAACAAGAACAGATCCTAAAACAATATAATTGTACAGTTGTGATACGCCCGATGCACGTTTTCCGGAGGTGTTCCTCTTGGCAGTGGTCATTCAAATTAGACATAAAAAACATCAAGTGTGACACTATGAATCTGAGCGGCTGCATGAACAATTTATTCGACGTCCAACATTTAAAAAAATGCCACCCTCATCCACCTTCACTCATAGGATGGTGACACGTCTACCAAGTATGGTTGAAATTGTTCCACGCATTTATTAATTACTTAATTAAAATAATGTATAATAAGGTAACTAGTATATTAAGTGTTCTGTTAATATTACGCATCTTTTGGGAAAATTACCCATCAGGATATTGACCTGTCGGGCAAACGTCAATCGGGATAATTACATCAATCATTGTAATGTTTTGTCGGGAAAACGTGTATCGGGTGTTTGTCGGGATTTTGTACTAGACAGTGTTAAGTTTTTATCGGAATTCTATCACTACAACTGCTCTCTCCACCTTCCGCGTGTCTTCAAAATGTCTTCCACTATCGGTTTAATACAATTTTTTTATCCGTACTAAATTCACATTTCTCAGAATTTTTCATCCTCGCGCTGAAAATGTCTCCCACTTGTATTTTAATAAGATCCAATGAAAGATCGAACTCCACCCTCTCATATTGAATATTTTATTTTATTTTGAGGATATATAGGACCTATCCACCAGTTACATGCATTTGTAATATATGCGCCAGCACAAACTTCAAACCTGCCGTTTCTTTCGCACTTCTTGCTGCTCAGCGACAACGTTCGATCGCAGGTGTTGTTCTAGACCCTTGTCGATACCTCACAAAATCGGAACATATATAAATACAAAAATTGGTCACCTAATACGTATGTTTTTTTTAAAAAAAAAATCGACTCACTCATGTTACAATTACTTTTTTTTTTAAAAAAAATAAAGTTTTATAATGGTTGCGTTAACAACTTGGTCATTGGCGACCCATAAATAAATTACAAATAGTGTTTGTTTACATAAGTATGCTGCGATTCACATTGATTCCAATAATATACATACAATTGAACAGTATGAAAGAATAATTATACATTTAAAATGTGGGTTTCTTACATTTACATTTTACAATTCGCATTTGTTAATCATTTATCATAATAATAGGATAATTAATTATATTAACTTATTTGAAGCTGCGACTGTTGCAGATTCCACTGTACTGTGGTCATAGTCTGTTTTTATTAGGAGGAGGCGTCTGCTTCTGAATATGAATCACTCTCTTGTTTCTTGACTAAATTTATGAGCCTTTTTATTCTAATTTTTGCCGTTTTAACATGTAAGTGTGGGTAAAAAGAGTCCAATATATTTATAAATGATGTAGAGGATATTTGGTAATCTCTAATAATGGTTCTTGGGTTCTTTGAGTCCGTAGCATTTAGTATAAGAGTCTTTAACTGTTCCAAAGGGAAAGGTGGAGCACTGCTTTCTTCTTTATATAATATTTTTAGTGGGCCTAATGATTGAATAAGCGCCTTATATTTATGATCCTGAATGTTTTGTTTTGTTTTCTTGGGTGGATTAGTGCTTGTCTTATATTCAGGATTACTAACGTCTTACAATTACTTTATTGTTTAGCAAAATAATAAACTTGTAATATGTGATGGACGGACTGAATGTTTCTATAACGAAACAAAAATCGACGCCTGTTGTTAGTGAGTCTAACATTGATATTATTTTAGATAATCATGTGTTGCCATCTCATTTTCTATCAGCTGTAACAGTGGGGAAAAAATTGTATGAGCCTCAAGAAATCAAAGAGGAAATGAATAATTTGTTCATTCAGTTTCTACAACGGGTGGAAAACATGTTTGAAGTTGAACAATACTTTTCGGGTTCTTTTCCACGAATTTTCAAATTTCTCCTTCCCCGAGATACAACGTAGTTTGCTGAATTTATTGCCAAGAGGGGAAATTTAGAGGAATGTCATAAGATCGTAGGAGCCTTTCCTGTAGGAAATATCAGCTAATACATAGAAAGTGATGCCCCTGGTCGAGCATGCACCAATCAGAAACCACCACGTCGACTGTTTATTTAACTTTACGCTCAGTTACTATCATTAACGGTATAAAAACAGAAGGAGCATAAAACATTTACTGGAAAAAGATATGTAGGAATTCATATAAGGTTATAAATTTTACAATGATATATTTATTCTCACTATTGAGACAACATATAAATAAACAAAAGCCAATTTGAAATCTGAAAAACGATATTTATTTATGGAAAATTAAACTACGTTTTTTTAATTCAAATTGGCTGATGTTTATTTATAAAACCTGACTATCAAAATTTTGTTAAAGTTCAACCTGAAAAGGTCGCAAATTTAACGACGCAACGTAGTTTAATATTCCATAAATAAATATATTCTTTGTGACTTAAAATTGGCTGTTGTTTATTTATAAATTTTACGTATAATTCTTAGTATTGGATATTTCTTGTACATAATGAAACTCTAACGTCTGTTTGTCGGCCAAATTTAACGGGATGAACTGAGAAAAAGGCTGTATAGATTTTAATGAATTTTAATATTTGTATTTCTACTGTTTCAAGGTGCAACGTAGTTTGCAACGTTTCGAGTCAAGAATGACGATACCGGGATTGACTCCCTTTAGATGCAGAGAGTAATTTTTGATCCCTTAAGAAACGGGGATTATTTTCACCTCCCTTAAGGTACTGGACTCTTTTTGACTCCAATAAGGTACCGGGTATATTTTTAACTCAGTCAAGGTACAGGGACTACTTTCACTCCGCGGGTATTCTTGACTCCCTCCGAGTACCGGGAGGATTTTTAATCCAATTAAAGTACCGGGGATATTTTTTCTCTCTTAATAATAAAGATTTTTAAGACTCTATTAATGGACCGTGCTTATATATTTTTGACTGTGTAAAGTTACCGTCAGTCATAATCTCCATTAGTTTGAAGCTAAGCCCACCAATGTCGGGGTGTTCCCGTCAAGAGGTTACTGGTAACACAGTGGCAGTTTCTATTCTGGTGTTGACCAAGAGATTTATATCGAATTAAAGCATTTTGCGGACTAATATAAATAAATACCCGGGCAACGCATGGCACCTTAATTGTAATTTTATTTACAATAAGTGTAGCAGACAATAAAAATATAATTGTTTGCCTATTTTGAGGTCTTTTTTTCGACTATTAAATTACGGATTGTCAAATGTAATCTATTACAAAATATAAAAATATATCCATTGGCTTACATCTAAGTCAACCTTGTTCGCCTCGACTGACAACTTGAAATTGGATGTGTGGAAGCATTTGAAATCTCTGAAGCATTAATTGACGGTGATATTGAAGTAGCGGAAGAATATTGAAGCTAATTTAAATTTTTAGATTTAAATTGATCAATATTGTGGGAGTGGCTTAAATATTTATCAATATATTGCGGTCGTGCTTCAATATTTTTATCAATATTCAGTTCAGGCGGAAATTTCTCACTGTGAGGTTCTACAATTTATGACGTCATTACATATTAGAGAACAAGTTCAGCTTACCCTCTAGCCACGCCATTCCCCGCCTAAACCTTCTTGATCAAATGAAGAAAAATTCTTCGTTAAATTACAAATTTTTAAATAATTAAATCTGAAACATTATGGGATATATTAATTATAGAAATTAATATATTTTAATACCAATTAAACAGGCTATTAATTGTTTTTAATAATTTAATTGTTGGCGTAAAGAGTGCTTAAAGACAACAATCGCAGCGGGTCTTTCTTTGTTAACAATGGGAGACTGGAGACCGCGCGCCTAGACGAACGCAGTCGACGGCAAGAAGCGAAACGGTAAAGTTAGCGGCAAGACGCGAAAGGAAATGTCTGCGCCGAGATACGAGACAGAACGGTCCACATAAAGAAATAACACAGTAAAGTTTGCTAACCTAAAAGCATGAATAGTGTTATCCAGGAGGTCCAACGGCGAGATATGATAGTTTTTATAAAACGCGAGTAAGCAGTTTGGCGGAGAGACACATAAAATCTCAATTTGGAAGCAGAAGTTTTGCTTCACAAATTCAACTAATTGTCGCATCGAGAGACTTTAAGGAAATCTACGTCCGGCAACCGGTTGAGGGTGGACTAATCCAGATTCCCGGATAGCAGAGACACGAGGGCAACGACTGCGTGTATTCAAATTCTAAAGTGTAGAATCAGTGAGTAATGAATGGCCTGTTTTAGTGAATGATAAATGCAAGCAAGAAGAATCCAAACTGGTACCAGTTACCCTGTCGTGAGTACAAACAATTATTAATGACTGTAAACGATAATTAAAGGGTATAGTCAGATTTCGTTCGCGTTTTCTTTTTATTCGTTTTCTTTTACTTTTGTATTTAATATTGAATTCCGTTATCTTCAATGAGTTTGGTTTGTTAATTTTTAGCTCATTGCATTTGTTCTTCCTATCAAACCCAGTGGTGACCCTGAGATAATGAGAAATTCAACGTAATAAATTGTAAAATTATAAAACAATATTTTCATAGAACGCCACGAATTATTAAAATAAAATTGTGATATTTGTTTGTTAAATTGACGGAATTCGGCGTGTAAAGCAGGGCATATAATATGTAATTATCAACAATAAATTTCAAATACATAAAAATTTTGTTAATTATTCGTATTAATTAAGACCACCTAATTAATCATTACATAATTGGCTTCTTCAACGTGTGGCTAACTATAATTCAAATTTTAATTATTTTGTTTGTGTTAATTGATTCATTTCATTAACCTAGAAAGGTGTTTATTACAATATATTAAATGGTTTTTTCTACACGCTAAATTAAGTTAACGGTACTAAAGAGACAAAGAATACAATAGGTCAGGCTTGGTGGAGCAACAATAATTTTTAGCGAATTATTCAATTTTGAATATAAAAAAATATGTATATGGATTTTTGGAACACTCTAAACCTGGTCGCTAATATTCCGAAGTCATTTTCAACATTCACTCGGGTGAAGGACAGAATACGATTGGCTGGGTCAATATTTACTTCGGGTATGGTTTCATTAAATTTGAACGAAGAGTAAGTCTGCATAACGGTATGGCTCATAGTTCATGGTATTATCAACCCAGAAAACTTGAGATCCTGGAAGATCCTACTAGTTGCGAGATATCGTCACTGCTTGTCGTATCCTGACGCATTAAGTAATTTATCAACTATTGATAAAAATTTACCCACATTTATCTCTATCCATTCTAAAATCATTAAAGTAATCTTTTGCGTCGGTGATAAAAATTTCTTTCAATAACTGTATGTGGATGTTACGTTCTTTTTTGCTTAACCACTGTTTAACCCTTAACGTTCGTGTTGTCCCGCGAGAAAGTGGGAAAGCTAAATAAGCTTTTTCTTACTATTCATAATTTATTGCAGAAAACCCAACAATTGTTTAATTAAAATTGACAAATAATTCTGACACGGACAGGCTCAGTGAACAGGAAAAATGAAAATGAGGAGAAATATTGACGAAATTATTGATCGTGTGCGGTTGAAAAAATATTGATGGTGGATTGACACAAAATATTGACGTTCCTATATTGATCAATATGTTGACCGTTTGCGGGCTTCTTGAATAGAGCAACAACTGTAAATAAATCAATATTAGATTATTGGCTGAATCCCACCCCATCTTCACCCCCGCAGACTCGACCCACCCATTCCATCCACACCATCAAATTCAACATCACCAGTGAACCCTCATAGCCCAACAATGTAGGACCCTCAGACACAAAAATTAAAATACAATAATAAAAATTTTGCAAAATTGAGGTTAATTGCTGGATTAACCGAATTACCATGACACCATGTAAATTATGTACATATTTAAAATTTCTATATACTGTAACTATTTTTAATCAACAAATAATCTTATGATAAAAGTTTTGTCAAATAATTTTTTTTAAAAAAAGAATAAAAATTGGCTGAATGTTGATAACCACATTTGGTTTTAAGTGCACGCACTTTTGTACACGTCACAATTTGACCCGGTTGTATAAAATGGACGGAATAAATGTAGAGAAGTAATGAGTGTTTGTAGTGTAATGTGAAATTGGTATCCTTAACTACTCTGGAGCATCTCGAGGGTGGGAAGCCCAGTTTAGCAGATGCACGCCCCTGTAGTGAATGGCTTAGTTAGACCGTGAATAAGACCGGCTTAGTATAACCTTGTGTATTGTGAAGCAGACCACAGCTCAAGATTCAGGACACCCTCAAATGGGTTTTAAAACTCTCAATCCCTCTCTGTTTCCCCTATTTTCTCTTCCGCCGTCCTTGTGTGTACCTCTACCACAATTTAGACCGGCTATTAATTGAGTGGTTTAAAATTCAACGCAGTTCCGGCCTAGGTATTGTCGATCCTATCTTCAAAGTGCAAGAATAACGATTTATCAGGTTTTTTCTTTTCTATAAACATTTTATATTTCAGTTACGTTTAGTATTTGAGGTTCTTTATAATAATAACGAACCCCGGTTATTACGAGCAAAATCCTACAGTCCGGCCGGCCACTCTTTATAACAGTATTTGATTTAAACAATTGCTGAATTGAACGGAAGAAAGACGTTTCCAGACTGTAAAGAAATCACCGCGGTATATTCAAAATTATTGATTTCTAACTTCTCCTGTACCACACAAACATGTAGTATTTTTAATTCGAAAAAAAATTCTCATTTATTCATTAGTGCCGAATTCTGGCCAAATAGGACTCGAGAAAAACAAAACTACCGCTACTTCTATGCTGTCTTAAGATTAACTTTTAATTTGAACAATTATTATAAGAGATGTGTTAAAAAAACGGGAATTTTGTAATTTCGCGGGTTGTATTAGTCCGTTTCGCGAAATTTTTTCGTTGTTGTGTTGGTAAACTTGTCTGAAAATTATCTGTACATTTCTAGCCATACCGGATGTTTAGTCTGTTGTCAGCTGTTAAAAAGGTTACAAGTACCATCGGCGTTTATTTATTTGTTTAAAAAATGGATAAGAGAATTTAATTTTTGCTGTAAGAATGGAATAACGGGTAGTAATGTTTCGGAAATGTTAAATATTGCTTTTGGTGAGTCTGCTATGAGTAAAACGTGCGTTTCCAAGAAAACCGTGCAGACGTTGATGACGACGAGCGTCCTGGACGCCCCAGTACATCAACAATCGATGAAAACGTGGGGAAAGTGAGAGAAATGATTATTAACGATCGCCGAATCACAATCAGAGAAGTCTCTGATAATGTTGGCATATCAATTGGCTCATGCCATGAAATTATTATCGTTTGTTTTGGGCGTGAAACGTGTGACAGCAAAATTCTTCCAAAGTCGTTGAACTTCGAACAAAAACAGCGGCGAATGGAATTTGTTCAGGAGTCGTTTACGTGACGTCAACGATTCAGAACTACTGAGACGTGTCCTAATCGTTGATGAAATTGGGTTTACGGATATGGAAAGGTTGGATCGTCCCAGTGGAGGCATTCTTGATCTCCAAGAGTGGAAAAAGCTCGACAAGTGAAGGTTATTCTCAACTGTGTTCTTCGATTTTAACGACATGGTGCATCATCAGTTTTCACGAGGTGAAATGATCAATAAGAAGTACCTACAAGTTCAACGCCGATTGCATGAAGCAATCCGAAATAAAAACGCCCGGATTTGTGACGAAACTCTTCATGGCTTTCGCACCACGGTAATGCACCCGTTCACTCTTCATCGCTTCTTCATACTTTTTTGGCCTAAAAAAACAGTGTAATGATCCCCAGCCTGCATATTTGCCTAGCATGATCCCGTGTGATTTTTTTTTTCTGTTTCCAAAAATAAAGACAAACTTTAATAAAACAAATCCTTAAAATTTCGTCAACTTCGATCTATGAAACAACTTTTACATGTCAAAAATATAAAAACTCAGGAGCTTTCATTCATTCGAACATAACCATCTGTTTTTTGTACATTAAAAAAAAACAGCCCCGTTCCACTTCAACAATAGCACCGAGTCAACACGAACATTCGTGACTCTCGAATTTTCCATCTACTCTAGCGCTTCTACAGTTGCAATTTAATGACACAAAACATTATATTACAAATTTTATTTTTACATAAAATAATTTGCGAAACATCAATTTTTATTTCATTTAATACTATTGAATATATCAGAGGAGACTACTCCCAGTAAAACCTACCTCCTTTTTCTCATTTCACACATTTTCATCGTTTTGGTGAATATATATATATATATATATATATATATATATATATATATATATATTGTAATGATTATAAGGATAATTATTACATTTTAATTCATTTACAAAAATATTACGATAAAAAAACTTTTAATTGCCAAAGATTATTTCAACAGGTGTTCATTTATTTTTACAAATGATTTGTCCTAGGTTGGCACGCCGAATTCAATAATTTCAAAATTTACGAAACAAATATTTTTATTTTATAATTTGTGGCGTTCAAGGTAAAATACAATGTTTTATATTTCACAAACAATCAAATTTAATAACTCTTCTTCCCAGGGTCTTTACTGAGTTTGATAAGTAAGAACAATCAAAATTATAAATTAAATAATTAACAATTCAAACAAATTGAAACGAACGGAATACGAAATGTAACAAAATGAAAAGAAACGAAATCTGACTATACCCTAAATTACCGCTTACAGAATTTAATTATTTTGGTTTGTACTTACAAATGTCCTGCTGGTACCACACTTAACGTTTACGGAGCTTGGGTACACAATTCACTAAAAGGCCATTAATCACAGACTCTACACTTGAACAAACACACGGTTGTATTTCTTGGATTATTCCTCCAGGAACTTGATTATCTGCAAATCCGGTCGGACGTATTAAATTTCAATGCCTTTTTGCGGAAAATGTTATTTCGGAGCTCGTATGTATCTGAACGAGGCGCTAAACCTTTTGTTTCAGCTTTGCACATTTTTATATAACTTGTCTCTCCGTCCAGATCTTTTTACAAATGTAATGATTAACATATAAGTCTCTCAGTTGAATTACTAAGCTTGGACCACGCTGTTCGTACTCTTAAATTTCGCTCCCTCTCTCTACCACAATATTAGCCAGACTGTTCGGCTCACAACAAAGACCGCCAGACAAAGAGCTCTCCTTCATTGTTGGCCTTTAAGAATTTGTACCGCTGAACAATCCAATTTATTTAAACAATTAATGGCCTCCTTAATTAGTATTACAATATATATATATATATATATATATATATATATATTGTAATGATTATAAAACAAAGGATGGATATAATTTAAAAAATTAATTAATTAGTAAATCAAATTTATTCTTTAAAGATACACTTTATCAGCCTTACTTTGGCACGCCAAAGTGAATCAAATTTACAAACCAAATTTTATTTTTTATTTTTTTATTTTTATAATTTGTGGCATTCTAGGAAAATACAAACTTTCCTATTTTATAAACAATTACATCTAATTTACTCTTCTTCTCAGGGTCTTTACTGGGCTTAATAGTAAGAACAATCAAATTTAATAAACTAATTAACAAATCAAAAATTTAAATGAACGGAATATAAATTCTTAACACAATAAAGAAAAACGAAATCTAAACACTATAACGAAATCTGACTATACCTTTAATTATCGTTTACAGACTTTAAACAGTTGTGTGTACTCACGAATGTCTTTTTGGTATCACATCTGATTCTTGGAGCTTGAGGGCACAACTCACTAAAAAGGCCATTATTAACTGATACTACACCTCATTATTAATACACACGGTAGTTGTTCTCGTTTTATTCCACCTGGAATTTGGGGTCAGCCGCTCCCTCGGTCATCCGTCGGACCTGTGTCTCCTCGATGCCTTTATGCAAAATGTTATTTCAGTCTGTGTGTTGCAAACCTTTTGCTTCCACTTTGCGAATTTTTATAAAATGAGTCTCTCCGTCAAGAACTATTTACTCGTGTTTTATAGAATCTATATGTCTCGCAGTTGAACTTCCTGAACCACGCTGTTCTTACTCTTAGATCAGCATCCTCAATCTCCCGTAATGTTCGTCGTACCGCTCAATTAGCCTCCTCTCTCTCCCCAAAATGTTCGCCAGACCTCCTCTCTCTCTCAAAACTTTCGCCAGACTGCTCTTCGTATGAACGCGCGGTTTCCAACAAAGATAGCCGACAAAGCTTGCTGTGATTGTTGCTTTCAAGAAATTGTACCGCTAACAATCCAATTATTTTAAAACAATTAATGGCCTATATATACTGTAATGATAAAGAAAGGCCATTAAAATAATTAATAATTAGAGATTTGAACTAAAATATCGGTGAACACACAAATACAATAATGGTTGAGAATACATGAACAGGCAGGGCATTGTTGTTGTAGCGCGCGTAAGCTACGGCCACAAAATCTTGTCGAATGCAGTTAGCCACGAAACATTGATACATGCATAAGGAGTGAAATTTTGTTGGACAGCCACAGGACATTGTGGAATCCAGAATAATTGAGTCTGGCAGTTGGTGGAGCACGTTAGCAAAGGAGAGAACGAAGTTTTGATTTGGTCGTAATTCAAGACGAGAGCGACAATCTACATTTTGGCAGGAGACAATCGTAGAGCTCAAAGTAAAGTCGGCGGATATTGGTGGGGCGACAGTTTCGGAACAATTGTGTCTGGTGGTCAAAGCCAGAGCATTGCAATGTGAAGTAAAGTAAATTCAGTGATACATGGCCTGGAATGTGTTCAAAGTGAAAAGTGTGTTATGGTACAGGTACAACTGTAAGTAAAGAGAAACATTTTAAATTCATATTTGTAAACGTTAAATAAAGGTAGTACATCGTCAGAGTTCGATTTCAATTTCATGTTCATTTATTTCGTTTCATTTATATTGAATTTGGAAGGTTTATAAAATTATTTGTTAATAGTGAATGGTAAAAATTTTATTGTTCTTTATTGCAAAAGGCCCAATTAAAGAGCCTGAGATGAGAGGAAAGGACATTGTCTATAAAAAAAATTGATGTAAAGTTTCAACAAGTAAGTTTTGTTATTATAAAATAAATAGTTGTGCAGAATAAACCAATTGTTTAAGACATTTGAACCATTCTAATATTTTCAAGATCCTTTAATTCAATTACTTCAATAATTATGTCCATTTAATTCAATAATTAATAAATTGTTTATTACATTTATGGTGTGCCAACGTGAGGCAAAATCATTTTAAATTCATTAATTTCAATTAATTAAAATAAATTATTTTGCATATTACAATATATACCTTCCAAAATCTTCCTTTTGTTGAAAATGGTCTCCTTATGTACAATAAATTTCTTTCTAATCAATTGTGTGTCCGAAATATTTTACATGTGTCTATAAACTGGTACTAGTTTTATAAGTAGACTTAAAATTATTATTATGGAAGTAAATTCTCTTTTCAAGAGACATTACTGTACGACCAATATATATTTTATTAAAATATAAACAATAAAGAGAAGCTGTCGTAGATAGCATTGATGATTAAAATCGCATCGTTGAAAGTTCCAGGAACGTTTCGGGGATTGGAAGCGCTGTCATGAGTATCAGGATTATTTTGAAGGGGTTAACATTAATGTTGACGAATAAATAAAATTCTTTTCAAAAAACGAAAATTCCCGCTACTTTTTGAACACACCTTGTACACGTCTGTGGGTAGACGAGGATATTAGAATTAGACTGCATAATTATCGTTTTCTCACCTTTGAATAAGATTCTTCTATTCTTCATTGCCCCTAATTCCTTACGTTAGTTTTATTAACAACCAGATGCACAGCTCAATCGGGGGCTCGTTTTTCGTGTCCTCGAACCTTTTAGCGAAATCGCGGTGGAAACTCCAACTCAACATGCCCAGTTCCGAAGCACACTTCCGCGTTAATTGCAGCTCCGAGACGCTCATTTGCTGACTTTTAAGCGTTATTTGTTTCTCGTATAGCAGCGCAGAAATGAATGTTCATTCACCGCGTCGAACCGCAATCTGGGGAAACAATATCATGTTCTTTGTTGAAATCGTACGGCTGCAATCTCGACTTCAATTATGACACACGCTTTGCGAGCCTTTGTGGTGTTAAAACTCCGCTTTTCCACAACATCAATTAATGGCCAATTTCGTCGGACCCGGCTGATTGATACATCGTAAATTTGTACGTCGTTGTATGTTTGTCATCAGCATAATTGAATGTCAGATGCGATCATTAATTCAGAGCCATCTCAAATGTAAGGGGGAAAGAACTTGCAAACACGGCGAAAATACATGAGCTGTCGCTTCCAGGATTATAAGACGTGGAACTCGTTCCTTTACTTTGATAATTGGGTAACAAAGATTAATGGTAAATGTGTCCTCGTTTATATGTAGCGGTCTGTTCTTTTCTTAATTTTAGTTTGCTTATTTTACTTTAACTTTCCATATGTAACAGTATTGCTGGAATTAAGTTTGGAGTGGTTACAACGGAAAATGAAACCAACGAAAGCAATTCAGGGTAAAACGGAGCATACTGATGTATACTGTAAATTTCTAGACTGGTAGTTATTGGTGATTCATACTTCAGACTGGAAGCTATTATGAAAATTACCCAAAAAAATTCTACAGTCTCAAATAAAATAGTTTTTTTTTATATACAGGGTGTTCAACTCCTAGGAGTTGTAGATGGGACTTATGAGATGAAGTTTTAATCAGGAACTCATGTCCGGAAATGTTCCATTTGGATGTAAAATAAGTTTGTAGATCGAATCGATTTCAAGTCTCCCGCTTCACGGTACGCAAACAAAAAATTTTCTGTGGATGACACCTGATACCGTCTGTCATGCGTTTACAATCAAAAATACATCACGGAAATGTTTTGAGTACTCGACGATGCGTTCTCTTCTTCGTGATGAAGGACTTTCTATTGAAAGTCGAGAGAGCGGCGCGTCCGTGGAGCACCACACTTAGCCCTCCTACGTTCGGAGGTACCTGTTTCTCGCTCCGTTGTTGTATCCTGACAAAAACGGTATGTGATGGAGTGAAGCGATGCGGAAAAAGGTTCGTGATACGTGCGTGTTGGAGTTCGACTATTACGTCCAACTTCGCCGATGATTACATTTGTAATGAGAATATTATAAAAGGGGGGTGGAAAATCAAAAGAACTTGCTTATAAATCTCTGGTTCGTCCCATACTCGAGTATGGTGCAAGTTGTTGGGATCCTTATAGAAAACACCGCATAGAAGGCATAGAAAAAATTCAGAGGGGGGCAGCAAAATTTGTAATACGGGGAACTGGTCACGGGCAAGAATAGGTAGAGAAATTATGCTGGGAATCTTTGGCAACCAGACGGAAGAAAGATAGACTTTGTGCTCTTTCAAAATCATGTACGGGTAACATAGCGTCTGAAGACATACAGGATAAGATCGAAAAACCAACTTACATTGGCAGAGGTGATCACAACTTTAAAATCAAAACGAGACCGCAAAAAACAGACGTAGGGGAAATTCTCATTCCTAAACAGATCGATAAGAGATTGAAACAATTTACCTGCAGCAGTGTTTGAGGATAATGTTCCAATACGAAGGTTTAAGAATAATATAAATAAATTAATGAAGTGAAGTGTATTTTTATTATGTTTATGTGAAGTGAAGTAAAGTGCGAAGAGATTGAACAAATTTTCAGGACATATTTCTATAACTTATTGTTTCTTCTTCTTTCAAAATACTTTTATTTGTTATACTTTAGCTTTTATAGTTGTTTTATACTGCCACCGGGAACGATCCCAATCACAGCTGGTAAAACACAAACATACATCTCAGTGTAATCGTAGAACGTGTATTCTACCATCCTGTAGTGTCTCGTCCTGTACTGCTCGATGAGTGAATGACAACTGACGTGAACGCCGACTCAGCAGAACTGATTGTAAACACAAGCCACACGATACCAGCAGTCGCCCTGTGCCCATTTTGTTTGCGTACCACATCGATTCGATCTTCAAACTTATTTTGAATCCATTTCTGGGCATGCCTTATTAAAATTTTATATATTGGGTGTCCTCTACAAACTCTAGAAATCTGTGATAGGAATTCTGAACCACCCTGTATGTAGTTGCTTTGTCTCCCTTGCAATCATTCAATACATGGTTCTCTTCAAGAAATGTGTAAGATGAAAAACAGAGTTGAAACAATTTTACAAATCGGTCCTACCAAAAACAATTGTCTTTTTATTAATTTTTTTTCCGTACGTCTTGTTACAAAACTTTTATATTGAAAGGGAAAACACTTAATTTTAAGAAAGTGACACAGTTACGAAGTTGATTCATAGTTAGCACTTACTAAAATCGTATATCAAACATAAAGCATCGTTTGAGAAGACAAATATAAATAAAATGTTATAAACTGATGTTGCTTAATTTCGTCTTTTGTTATCAATTTGTGATTATTATATGTATTTTATTTAAAATATGTATTATAATATAATTAATTTTCTTATTATGCACCATTTAACTTGAAGGCTTCGTGTCTGTCGCCCAACCCTCTAGAGCGCTTATTAAGTTATCTGAATATTTGGAAGTTTAAACGAGCTTTGATAGCTACTTACTGACTGCTCAGATATATATCGGGATTCCCTTGAAAAAGCAATTAACGTCGGCGTCACATTTGTTTTAAATCCAGGAAGAAATCAGATCAAGGCCTCCCGATTTATTTGAACGCCCGACTGAAATAGTTCAAATACTGTAACGAATTTAGCTGCACAAGAAATATGTTATAATGTTTCACTACACTGTTATGACTAATTATTTTAACGTGTTATTAAATATTTTTATATTGACATATCACATATATATCACATGATGTATTACCCCGAAATCCACTTTGTATTATTCATATGAAAATTCATAGTTCTAGATTATTTCATTGTATCAAAAAGAGTATTATTATGTAACAATGTAACATTTTTAGTTTCATTTAACCACTGTAACAACTTCAGTGGTTTACATAAACGAACTAACGTCTCTGTGGTACCTACAAATAAGTAATTAAATCAATATCAGATAATGGACTGAATGATTAAAAACCCTAACAGACTTAGACAAAATCAAATTAAAATTCTGTCTCTAAAGGGAATTATTAATTATATGTCTCTAAAGGGAATTATTAATTATGTAATATATAAAATTTGTGTAAACCGATCAAGTAAAATTGTTATCGTTGACTTTAAAATAAGTTCCCATTCAACTAATATTTATTTCAATGCGATCTATTAAATCATGAAATTATTTCCTCGGGCTTCAGTACATTTCAATAACCAATCATATAATACAATATGCATTCGTACAATGAAATCAAAGGGAAATATAATAGTTACTATTTCAACAATCTGAAACCAGAATTTAATTATTATAATTGTATGGAACTGTAAATTCACTATTATATGTGTGTTACAACTGATTTTTTCTTTATAAAATGTACTATTTCTTAGCTACTAACATAATAGTATAATAGGCTGTATTACAAAAACTTTTTATTTTTAATTAAATTTTATAACGGTCGCGTCGACATCGTGGTCATTGGCGACCCGTATGTTATTTACAATAGTTTCATAGCGTTATTATTTACATACATTCTTAACATTAATTGCAATCGGGTTTCTGTATTTGTTCACTTATGTTTGCTTCCTCGATAAATTTGATGATGTCCAAGGCAGCTGTCGTTGAAGTACTGGGCCGGCGATGTGGTGTTTTGCGATTGTATTTCTTCTGATGTCGTTGCACCTGCTGCAATACAATAGTATATGGGGAATAGTTAGTGGTTCACAGGTTGGTATGGGAGATCTGGAAAATAGAAACGCATGAGTACAAACTGAGTGGAGGGTTCTTACTCTAGATAGCATCACCTATTTTTTTCTGTTTATGGTTTTGGGAATTGTTATATCTTTGTAGTGTACTAGTTCACTGTGAATTATTCCGTTGTCCTTCCTTCTCCTTTTTTCGTTCCACCTGTTTTCGAGTTTTTCTTTACAGAACTACCACGATTCCTTGCTGTTGCACTGGAAGTCGTTTTCTCCGTTATGTATGGTTCTTGATGCTACTTTTGCCAACTTGTCGGCCCTGAGGTTTCCAGGAATTCCTCTATGCGCAGGGATCCATGCTAGACAGATGTTTTGATTCCTATTCCTTATCTTCGTGATATTGTCCCTAATAAGATTCAATGTTTTGTTCCTTTTATGATATCTTTGATTGCTTCCGATTTTTTTTATTCAAAAAACTTTTATTTTTCGATTATACAGTTTGGTTCATAAAATTTACAAGTATTTACAAAAATTATGTGTAAATAATTCATATGTTAGCTTGTGTAGGTGGAGAGTCCTGTGAGTTTCCAGGCCTTGAGTTCTTGATTTGTTGTTCTGAGGGGTTTTGGGTGGAAGATGAGATGGGTGTTTACTGGAATATTAATTGGGGAAGGTTGCATACATTGTTGGGTTATGAGGGTTCGCTGGTGATGTTGAATTTGATGGGATGGATGGAATGGGTGGGTGGGGTCTGCGAGTATGAGGATGAGGTGGGTTAGGAAGTGCCAGAGTGTTCTGAGGGAAGGATGAGGTCGATAGGGCGTTTTCTATGTCAATAAAAGTGGTGATACAGGATTTTCGTTGTTCTAAGGAGTTGTTTATGAGGTTGGAGAGGGAGTATAATTGATGGCAGCAGGAATGTTTTGGACGAAAACCGTATTGTGTGTCAAGAACTAGGAAGGAGAGTTGTTTGATGAAATGCGGGAGAAGTTATTTTTCAAATAGTTTGGAGATTGTAGTGTAACCTGCTCACCCTTGCGGGATGTCAGAACACAAAATGTGTGTGGGTTCAGCTCCCAACTTTTCTGGCAAAGGGCTCTATTAAATGAATACATGTAAAAACCTAGGTCATTTACTGATACAATTTAATGTAAGTTGGAAGCTCGCGAATCACTACTGATGTGCGTATACATTAGTTGATTACATACGAATACTAGAGGTGGCCTCGGCGTCTGGATGCAGGAACACTTGCAGGCGTCACCATCCAACACTTTACGGCTCCACGTTTTGCACTTTCATACACGATCGCCGTCTCTCCAGTCCAGCTAGTCAACCACTACTGTCCCTTCTTCCCTCCAGCTATTGTCCGCCCTCACCTAAAAAGCAGGTCCTCCCCCTTCCGCAGCGGTCATCCCTCGCGCTGTACAGTTTTTCGGGGAAACACTCTTCTTTCACGTTACAGTAGGAAGGAGACTTATTTGTCGGTAATTTTCAGGGTGAGATTTTGATTTATTGGGTTTCGGTAACATGATTATGGTGGTATGTTTCCATTTGGTTAGGTATTAGGTGGTTCTGATGATGGCATTGAAGATATACGTGATTAGGATTATTGTTTTTTTTGGAAGATGTTTTAGATGGTGGTTAGTGATGTGATCATGTCCTGGGGAGGCTTTGTTTTTAATTTTTTTATTGCGGAACTAAGTTCATGGAGAATTTGTGGGTTGGAAAGGTATTGAGTTGTTTTGTCGCAGATGAAGAAGTCTAGTATGTCTGATGATTTGAGGCTGTCTGGGTAGTAAGTGGGTTCGGTAGGATCTATTATTTGGATATGGAGTTTGGAGAGGATGCAGTTGAGGTCTTTACCTCTGATATTGGAAGTTCTGGATCCGAATTTCGGGTTTTAGCGTTGTAATCTCCTCCTATTATGTAGGGAGAGACGCAGGAGGAGACATTGCTTCCGATGAGTCTGTTAGAATGAGGTTATTGTTATACGGGATGTTTATGCAGAGTTGAGTGGCCATGTAGATAGCTTACACTTCAGCCGCCAGGGTCGATGACTCCTTATTTAGTGTTCGAGTGCACTGGTCAGAGCTGCTGTAGATTGCGCTCGCTACTCCTGCTGCATTCACTGATCTGGGATAATCGTGTTTCTTGATTAATTCATCGTGTTCTTTGACGAAGTTATCTTTTACTTGGTTTAGGAGGGTTAGGTCTACTGGAATGTCTAAGATTTTCCACGGTGGGGTTCTTGCGAATGTGTTTTGTTCAAATTGTTGCAGTGTGATCCTTGCAGTCCTCAGGTGTTTTTCCAGCATTTTATGGAACGGTATTGCTTCTAATACTTCCCCACTGTGGTGGTAATTTAAAAACTGTTGTCTGATTTGGGGGTTACTTGACTCAAGAGATTTTATGGAACGTTATTGCTTCTAATACTTCCCCACTGTGGTGGTAATTTAAAAACTGTTGTCTGATTTGGGGGTTACTTGACTCAAGAGATTTTATGGCGTACTTGATTGATAACATTTTTCTTATGAATGCCAGAGATAATTCTTTTGTCTCTGTCCTTAGTCTCGTTATTGGGGTGGATATTATTCATCCAGATATGATTCTTAACGCCTCGTTCTGAATTTTGTTTAGTTTCTCATATATTTCTTTATTCGCGGACCGGTAAAGGTGGGCTCCATATTCTATTTTTGCGAGGATTGTGGCTTTATATGTAAGTTGCAGCGTATGGTTGTCCCCCCAGTTTCTAGCTACTATTATTCTTAATATATTTATTCATTTCTTAGTTTCTACCATATTATTAGTTGTTCTATATGATTATGGAATCTTAGTTTAATATCCCATATTATTCCTAGAATCTTGTGACTCTTTGTACTTGTTATGGTTTGGTCGTTGACTTTTAGTGGATAAATTTTTTGTTTGTATCTTTTTCAGAACAGTATAGTTCTGACTTTCTCCGGTGTAGTGTTGTCTATAGCTGACTGCATCTGTTTTGCAGATTCATTTGTATTGTAGCCCCTTATGAGTAGGACAATGTCGTCCGCATATATCATGGTTTCTATTGGCCGGCTGATTACCGTGTTGATGTTGTTCATAGCTAACAGGAAGAGCGTTACGCTATCCCGTTTTCCATCTTAAACTCGTGAGACGTCTCTTCATTCGTTCTTACTATTATTTTACTATCTTCAATTAGGTTTTTAATGCAGTGAAAAATATCTCCTGTAATGCCTGCTTTGTCTAAGTTGTTTAGGATGTTCCTTTTCCAGGTTTTTTTCGTAGGTCTTGTTTACGTCCACTTTTACCGTGATCACGTGTTGTTTGGTTGCGAGGGCTTCCTTGATACAGTTGTCTAAATTTGTTAGCATCGCAAGTGGGGAATGGTCTTTTTTAAAAGCATATTGGTTATGGTTAAGGATATTATTAACGTTCAAGTACCAGTTAATTCTGTTTGCTATGATTTTTTCTCGTATTTTACGTAAGTTATTGTTAAGGGCAATCGGTCTGTAACTTTCGAGTCTTGTGTTGTTCTTTCCCTGTTTTAGTATGGGTACTATGGTTGATTTTTTCCATGATCTTGGTATGCAGTGTGTTCTCCATATAATGTTGATGATTTTTTGGAACAGTTTAATTCCTTCTTCTGGTAAATTCTTTATCAGTGGATTGGGAATACCATCCGGTCCAGCCGCTGTTTTTTTAGTATTTTTAATGACTTTTGTTAGTTCTTTTATTGAAATTGCCTCATTTATTTCCTCAGCACCTATTTTGTTTCTTATATCCGGTGGTTCCATCCTCATGTCTTATTGCTTCGCTTTTATTATTTTGAACCCTTTGGAGTGTTCGCAAAGTTATTTGCTATAGTGTTCGCTATTCCTATCGGATTGGTAATTCTTCTTCCGCTGTCAACTATAATTAGGTTTATATGGTTGTTACGTCTTTGTCCCTTCATACATCTTAATAGATTCCATATTTCTGAGCTGTTTGTGGCTGGATCTAGTTTTGTCATCTTATCTTCCCATACTGATCTTGACGCCTCTGTTAGCGTTCTTCTGAACTTAGCTCTAGCTTCCATAAATATAATTTTGTTGCACATGTCTTGAAATTTTTTATATTTATTTAGTGATTATAAAAACTTATTAATTATTAAAATAACCTTTCATAGTCATAAAAGTTTTTATATATTATTAAGGCCTATATATTGTCTTTGCCCCACGTTGAAGGGCCAAATACTGTAATGCAAACTTATACCGATTTAAATTATTTTCTTTAGGAAGCAATCTACGTAATATTTAATTTTGAAGTATTTATGTTCTTTTCTTTACGGTTTATGATTATTTAATTTGAACAATTTAAATAGAATTGATAAAATTCTGAAGTTATTGAATTTTAATAGTAATTCTTAATTTTTAGATATAGGTTTGACATTTCAAACCTTTTTCTCATGTAAAACATTGAAACTTGATTAGTATACAATTTACTTCAGATATATTGTGAGTTTTATGTATAAAGTTTACGGAACTTTTCCACGGCTATTAACATGGATTTTAATAGTATCTCAGAGCGTTTTACGGGCCTCGGACAAGTATATAATTACACTTCAGAAATTATAATATATAAAATTTAAAGAAAAATGTTTGGATTTGAATTTACAGAAATGTTAACTTATAAGATATCCCCCAACATACAAAAACAAAATAAAATGAAACTTGACAATACAACAATTATGCAAGGTTTACAATGTGTTTTATTAAATTTTAAAATGAAACTTAAGATACCATTTTCAATTGAATAGGATTTCAATTTCCAATTTACAAAAACCAGATTTTTTTTAAAACTGAAACTATTTAACTTTGAAAATAGGCCATATGGTGGATTCAATCGCACCTTCTCTTTCACGACACACACAACTCAATCCTTTCAGAGCTCCAGACAATAGGATACCGCCTACGGACATATGATGTTTCGCCCGCAACCACCAGTCAATCAGTCAGAATTTCCATGAATGCCCAAGATGTTTTTACCAGGAAAACCGGCCAGTGTTAATCAATACAGCTGTTGCACAAACGTCCATTATATTTAATTTTATATAATATGATATAATAATTTTAAATAATAATCTACTATCATAATCTGTATAATTTCCACTATTTCATTTCATTTGAATAAAATTATATATATAGTTGACTGTTTTTATGTGTGTTCTTATAACACGAAGATAATAATTATTACATAATCATGCGATGCGGTTCAGTTGAAGTAATGCAAAGAGATATCAATAGATTTGATATTGAAATACTTCAAGTCTCTACTGTACAATTTACAAATAATTTTATTTAAAGTAAAATGATCACTTCAGTTTAGAGGTTTCTTGATATTCATGATTAGCAAAGTTATAACATCGGTGCACATATTTTCTTCTATATTGTCTTTTTCTTTTTTTTTTTGGACACCAAACTTGCTTTTGTTTTAATTAAATTTCAACGTAATCGACACAGATATACACACAAAAATGTTGGCATGCCTTCGAAATCAAATTACGAGTGTCTTTGGCCAGAAATAAACACAAAATATCAGTGTTTATTTAGTGATTATTGTGAATTATAATGTGATATATCATAGCTATTGATGCAATAAATGAAACAATTATTTATAGTGATCAGGGAAAATGTACAGTGTTGGTTGTTTGTTGTTTTAAGTCATTGTTTTGTATAGTGTGCAAATAAAGTTTGTAAAGAAGGGTTATACGACAGATGATATGATAAATACTTGGTAACAACTCATTTCGAGCTAAATTTTATATCATGTGAAGAATCCAAATGCAAAAATTGTATCGTTGGAATTATTTGTCTGTACTTAACGTATCAAACGAAATGAAGCTGTGTTAATATTATGAAGCAGTTTGTAGGCTTGGAATGCCATAATACATAATCCTCACTACAGCTTAATAATACAATTTTATGTGACATCCATTTAATGTGCTATAAACGTACACTAGGTAGGTAATTAATTTTTATGGTCATAGTACATTTTAAACATTGCCCTAATTTTAGTTTTTAAAATATTTGAGATATTTTCCATTTATAATTAATTAATTCTGTGCCCATTTTGCTTCAATATTGTTGTCTATATGTATAAATTACTTAGGACTTTAAGATTACAGGTGGATTTTTACTTTGACCACATAAAATGATAAGCAATATTTATAATATAATTTAACACACAATATTAAATTTTCATTTTATTTATTACTGAAATACAATCTGCTTCAACAACAATTATCAGGCTGCTCTTCACACCAATACCAATTCTTACACAATGAATCCTCTTGTATTACACTAATTATGAATACATGCTTCATTTTATTGACAATTGAATGTGGTATTTAGATAAACCTAATGTACCTATCTTTTCAGAAGACATGACTTGGAGCATATTTGATTGCTGTGGATCTCAAGTGGAGGAAATTCGGCAGCTTCATTATCAGCATTCTATGTTAAATGATGTTCCTCCTCAAGTATTTGCTTATGAAAGAACTTTGGAAGAGTTGTACCTAGATGCCAACCATGTAAGTTTAGAATGAGCTCATACTTTTTGTGTCTGCTTCTATTTCTTTCCTTTACAGAACATCCTTAGTGTTATTCTTAGTATCTTTCATATCATTTATTGCTAGATTGATTTCTACCCAGAATTTGCCCTTTTGTTTGTTACATTCATTTAAATCTGGATGTGTTTTTATTTTCAAATTATTTCTTTCTACCTTCACATTCAATTTAAACCAAGCAGTTTATGCTGCTTGTAAGTTAATCATGCATTGCCTCAAAATTTGTCACTGCATGTTTTGTATTGGTTATGATTTTGTTACTTTCATTCCTTGTGCCACTAACTAGGCTACTCCATATCTATCTCTTAATCTGTTTCTTGAAGTATTGGGAGATGTTAATTCTTTGCAAATTATTTCCCTTACTCACTTACATTCTCCAAGTTTTTGACCTCCTGCCACACTTAATTTCTGTTTCTACTTTCGAGTCTTCATTGATATATTTGAATTATTATTTTCTTTATCCAGGAGTTCCCTCAGGCTTTTACTTCCACTTCTTCGTCTGAGTAACTGGTTGTTGGTACATATTATCCAAATAATTTGAATTTTATATATTTCTGTCATAATAATAAACTTGTCATTATTAAAGACATTCCTATTCAATTCTCTTTGACCTTATTCTGAGTCCTACCCAGATAACTATCAAATGTCCAGATATTGAGAGCATGTAATGATTTTACTTTCCATATTTTTAAAGAGGGATCAATACTGGCCAACCTGGACCAGTTAATTGTTCAGTCACCACACTGTGGTACAAATGCTATAACTCTTTTCTTTAAAGTCTGCTCAGATCCACTAAATCTCTGTGAGTATGTTAGAGACATAGGGGTTCCCTATGTCCAACTTCTATATCTGTAATTAAGTTGATAATTGTTAGCAATAATAAGTTGCTATTATTTTTTTAAATGTAATTACTGGCAAATGGTAATGTAAAATCTCTAGAATATTTCAATGTATTTTTGAATGTATCCAAGCCAGGATCTTTATAAAGTACTTGTTCTAATGTTTAGTTAAATTGTTATTATTCAACATAATCACTTACCACTCAGAACATAAATCATTAGAACAAATTAAAGTATTATTATGACTGTAATTATTTAAATGTTTGTGGCCTAAAACTTTCTTATTTGTCAAAAGAGCATAGACATATTGATTGACCTGTCATTTTATTACAGATTCATGATTTACCAAGACCACTGTTTCATTGCCATGGTTTAAAAGTTTTGTCACTCAGTGATAATGAGGTACAAAGTTTACCTCCCGCCATAGCATCCTTGATAAACCTTCAACATCTTGATGTCAGCAGAAATGGCAAGTTCTATGAATTAGACTTTTTGTTGCCGGGTGCCTACAAAGAAAATTGGCAGTGGTTCTGTTAAAGTTCTTTAAATCAAATTTGAAACTGAAATTTTACTTACTTTTCAAATATTTGTGGTATTTGCATTTTATTCTGAGTTATAATTTAAAATCTGGTATAAATCAAACATATTGAAAACTAGTTTCTACTTTGTAAAAATGGAAATATATATAATTGAGCATTTCTACATTTTTTGTCAAACCTATTATTTTATTGTACAGCTTTGGGTGATATTCCTGACAATATAAAAGGATGCAAGCATCTTGTTTTTGTTGATATCAGTGTAAATCCGCTTGAGAAATTGCCAGAAGGATTTACCCAACTGATTTCATTAGAAGAGCTGTATCTTAATGATACCTACTTGGATTATTTGCCTGCAAATTTTGGACGGTTGATGAAGCTACGGATACTGGAATTAAGAGAAAATAATTTGAACACTTTACCAAAATCAATTGTACGACTCAAAAATTTACGACGATTAGATTTAGGTCAAAATGAGTTTTCTGATCTGGTAAATACATCTCTTCTTTACTTATTTTATTTCAATTATGGTTAAGGTATTTGTATTTTATGTGAATAGTTTTAACATTTTAAACTCATTGACTTCAAAGTTTAAAAAAGTGGGGATTTTTAAATGAATTTATTTTCTGTAGTAGAACACAAGCTTAATTGCTTTTATGAAATAATATAATGACTATGGTATAGTTATTGGTTATTGTTCATGTTGCCTGTTATGTATTCTAATTGTAATTACTCTTACAACAACATTACCCATTTTATTTATATAGTTATGAATTTCAACTAACTTTAATAACTTTGGTAAGGATACGACATAGTCAAAAATAATTGCGATATTGGTATGGAAAGGAAAGAGAGGTAGCTTGTTGTGGCTTACCTGAAACTGAAGTATGATGTAGCCATAGGGAACCAAAGGTAGTTATTCAAATTTTTGGAGGCTCTTAACCTATGGCTACACCGTCCTTAGTTTTCAGGTAAGCCATAAGCTATCTCTCTTTCCTTTCCATACCAATATCACAATTATTTTTGACAATGTCACATCCTTACTAATAATTCTGTAACAGAGAAGTCAATTTTTTTTTACATTTTTTACACGTTTCAGTATATTTAATTGTTTTTATTTGTTGAACTATTGAATTTTCATTATAAAAGTATATTTAACCTATTGTTTAACGTAACCTTTTGTGCAATTTTATATATATAATGAAAGGAATCATTTAATTAATTCCAGCTGACCAGAATGGATTTGTGTAAGTTTTGAGATAACCCTTTCCCATTTGAGAATAGTAGAACTATTGTAAAATAATTTTGCATTATTCTGTATGTGCATTGTTTGTTCTGTTGTACATCTTTCTTATTTTTATCTACAGAATTTTAGACGTTCTTATATGTAATGTGTTATGCTTGCTTTTTTTTAACTTTCAATATTGTTTAATTTATTATTTAAATATTACAATATTGTTTTGTTGCAATACTTATTTATGAGGATTGGTTGATGAGTCTGGTAAATGAGCTTTTCTTTAAAAAAGAAATGATTTTTTTCCACCACAATCTGCATTCAGTTCAATACATTTCACAAATATTTCAAATTCCTATTTCCTTGGTGGCGGGAATACAAACTGATTAATACTTGTTTACAGTTCAGCTAACCTCTTAATTTGATGAAAATTTCTGTATGTGCACTTCCAAGTGGGACAGCACTTTTTTATATTCTTCTGCTTCATCTCCCTGATCTAATAATGTTGTCTGCTTTGCTATGCAGAACTTTTTGCGGGAAATGATGTGTGTTTATATCTCAGAAAAAGTTATTACAACAGGGTTTTTTATCACAAAACCTGGATTTGTATTGATTATTTCTTCAGTAGAAACCTCAATTGTACATTATGAACATGTAGCCTGAGTACTTGTGTGACAATTCATTCAGTAATAAAGTTTGGAGTTCTATTAAATAATGTCCATAAACTACCTAAAATACTTCAAATAAATGACAACAAAGTTTTACAATGTTGCATCTGTCTTAAACATTGAACACCACTGCTACTAAAATTGTGCTTATGAACAGTCAAGTCATTTAAGAAATTTCCTCCATTACTGAAGTTTTAGAAATGTATCAAACCTATCAATCCACCCTCATACCTATATATTAATGTAAGTAGATTTGAATTTTGTGTTTTGCTTAGAAAAATATTAGTTCCATTAAATAATGGGGCAAGTATAATAGAAACTTTGTTTAATTTTACAAATTGAATATAGTGGATCTGAATTTCAATAATGATATAAACTAGTTTCAAATAAGATTTTTAATTATTGAATGATTCAAATTGTATTTGGATATATCTGCAAGTTATAAAAGTGGAAATTGTCTTTGCTTGTTTAAAGATATTTATGAATGTACAAAGTTTATTATGCACAATAATTTATATCTCTAATAGTATTTGCATTTAATTAAAAATTTATTTTATAATATTTAATATTTCTCTGTTTTCCTATTCCAGCCAGAAATAATTGGAAGTTTACCAAATCTAACTGAGCTTTGGGTAGACTGCAATCGGATTAGGGGCATTCCAAAAGTAAGTTATTTCTACTTTTTTCTATAGTATAGTTCCCAAAGATATCTTAATCTAAACAATCAGTGGGTAGGGCTTACAGCAGAGTAAGTGTGATTCAATGCTGAAAGATATTGTAAAATATATTAAAATAAATAAAGGTATGAGAAGCTATTAGGAATTGTGTTTGGTTAATCTTTACACAGCTTTGGTGATTGGTTGAAAATATGTATTAGTTTCATTGACAGTCTACAATTTATTTGGTAGATGATGTGGTAGGGAGAGATGTCTTTGCCCAATCTCCAAAATGATCAGAGCTCATGAGCAAAATGTAGACACGCACACCATAAACAAATGTGGCCCAAAATCTAATGGTCTCAAATAATATTATAATCATTCAAAATAAAATTTTCATTGAACAGTTTTCTTTAAATTTCTTTTATCAATTTAATATTTTCCATCAGAAAGAATTATTGTCTTCTGAGTTGGATATAATTATCAGTTCTAACAAGAAAAATTTATATTTGGTGACGAACACTGTGATAGTACTGGCTGTGAAATTTTTCAGTTCACTATGTAGCAAATTTCATAATCTTACAGTTGGTTAGCAGTTACAAAATATAAATATTGCATGAAAACAGAACTTGCAAGAAAGTAAAATAACAAACTAATTTCATAGACAAGTACCTATTCTATCTTGCCATGTAATTTGTAGCCTCCACAGAAGTTTGTGGTCTTATTTCTGATTTGTTATTTATAGCTAGAAAACATGATATAAGAATAGTAAACATCACAAATACTCTAAATTTTATGTAATTTTTGTTACCATACTAATTTTTATTCAATGTTATGGTAGCATTCACCTTATTTTCTTTTTCAGTTTATAGGAAATCTCAAGGATTTAGTTCATTTAGATGCCAGTAATAACAATATTAAATGGATTGCAAATGAAATAGGAAATTGCACAAAGCTAGCAGATTTAACACTGACATGTAATGAACTCACAGTATGTATTAATTCTCATTACAATTTCATGTTTAGTGTAACATTTTATGTTAATATTGCTATATTAATATAATTACAAGTAAATGTTGACATTAATATTTTATTTGATAAAATTTACCTCTTTTGTAATATGTTGACAAGAATCCTCTGAAAATTATGTAAGTCATTCAATTTGTGTGCACAAATTTCATTGGATTTTTGTAAATATTTCAGGAGGTGCCAGAAACAATTTCCTTTCTGAAAAATTTAGTCACATTAAAATTGGATGACAATCAATTAACAACTTTGCCTAACTCCATAGGAAAATTAGCATCATTGGAAGAATTAATATTAAGTCAAAATGACTTTGAATTAATTCCTCCCTGTGTGGGACTCCTGAGGAAACTTCACATATTGAACATTGATGACAATGTATTAGAGGAAATTCCACCAGGTAATTAGCTTTTTCCTAAAATAGTTGGAGTTTAAGTCAATTATACTTCAGCGTAGTCTTAAAAATAGCAGCAATAATGGAGTTAGTGAATTAATTTAGTATATCTTAGTTAAGCCTGTGGCTAATGCGAACAAAGTGCAATATATAATAATAAATATTGCTGCCATCATAATTCATACCATTGTTTTTATGTAATTACTAATTTGTTCTTTAAATTTGTTAAGTGTTTATAATTGTTATCATGTAACTTTCTATATTGAGTTTTTAAACTATTACCTATTTCTAAACCACTTCATAATAATATTTGTATTAATGATTTGATAACTATGTGCATAATTACTTCAGGCTGTGATATTATATTGTGACAAACACATATTTTCGAACTTTAAGACAACACCTAAAAATTATACTTTGTATTTAACTGAGTTTAATTTTAATTCATTTTGCATTTCATTTACTCTGAAATTAAGTATACCTATTCCTATTTATATTTTATATATCTCATAGCATTATTTACTATAGCTTTTCAGTGTTCATTTCACTTGTTTCTAAAAATCCAAGAATTCTAAAAGCATTACATTACTATGGTATCTTTCTTTTCCAAGTTTATATAACAAACTCATTAGACACTTTCTGTGTAGGATTGTTTTCTATGTTATGTCTAACAATAAACATTTCTAATACTGGTAATAGATTTATTTGTCTGCTATAACAAACTTTTTTATTCGAAGAATACATACTTGTTTAACTTTTGATGGTAGATTCCCAAACTTGGAGTTCACGTTTACAAGATGTCGTATAAACCAAATTTAATTTTTTTTTCTAAAAAATTAAAAAAACATACACATTTCAACTGTTCAGAAACTTTTCTTTAATTCTATAATATTTTCACAATTTACCTCTTCTAGTTAACTCTTCAGTCTATCACACTTTTGTATGATCTAAATTCTCCCCATGGTATGCCATCAGTCAGTTCTTTAATGCTGTTACAGTATACATCGAGCTTCTTTTCCACTTCACACTTATCCTCCATTGTATCTTAACCCAAACTCTTCAGTTTTCTTTTAATTTCAGCTTTTTTCATACCTGTTGAATTCATAAACATTGTCAAAATGTTGATTTTATATATATATATATATATATATATATATATATACAATATTAGGAGAATACATTAAGGAACTAATTCACATTCAAACTTGGATAGTGAGGAAGGATAGAAATAAATAGGAGAAATAGGAGGATTGCGCTTTATGTGAATTCATATGCTCGGGCGAAGAATTACGCACATAGAAAAGCATATGTTCAAAGCAGAGAGAAGGATGGAAGAAGAAGGAAAGACTGAAAATATTTGACCCAGGCGGGACTTGAACCCACGTATTCTGCTTAGTACACAGACGCCTTAACCATCTCGGCCACCGGGTCAAGTTCCTGACCAGGCAAATATAGACAGTCTTATTGTGGACAATTAATAGTTTTAGTGGAGGAATGGATAGAGTAGAGGGAATGAAGTATTAGGAGCTTCCATTAAGAAATAAATACAATATTATATATTATATATATTGGTATGGAAAGGATAGAGAGATAGGTTGTGGCTTACCTGAAAGTGAATTGCGGTGTCACCATGAGGAACTGAAGGTTGTTCTTCAAATTTTTGGATGCTCTCAGCCTCCTTCTTCAGGAAGGAGTGTTACACCATTCCGTGCACCGGCCGGGCGGTGCAGCCTCTCTATCCTTTCCATACCAATATATATATATATATAAACCTGACTTCTCAAAGGGTACCTAGATTTTCTTTTCTTGTATTTGTCCATTATTTTTTCTTCTTTGTTACTGCTATTTCTATTCTAGAGTTGGAAACTTGCATAATTATACTTTTATCTCCTCTTCTTCTTCTTGTTTATAGATAATACTGAAATGTTTTGTTTGTTGATTTTAATTACTAAATATATTTTAAAAGTATATTCTACTTTCAGAAATTGGAAGCTGTACAAGTCTTGCCATTTTAAGTGCATGTAGTAATAAATTGCAATATATTCCTGCAGAAATAGGACATTTATCAAATTTAAGAGTTCTAAATTTGAGTGAAAACATGTTAAGAAATTTGCCTGTTTCAATTCTCAATCTAACTCAGTTGTCAGCACTCTGGTTATCTAATAACCAGAGCATGCCATTAACAACATTACAGCAAGAAATGGATAAAGAAACCAATCAGATGGTGTGTGTGAACTTTATGCTTCCTCAGACATCTCAGACCTATTCAAGTGGTAAGCAAAGCTTTATTTATAACTATATTTTTGTGTATTGCACAAAAAAAGAAAAAATCACAAGGTCAGTTATAACAAATTATATAGTAAAGTAACATGAAAAGTATGTCTTAATTTAAGTTATCCTGAGAAGACATCATAATGAAAAGTGTTCATTCATACAGTATGATAATGTTGGTTTCAGCTTATTCTCAAGCATGTACCATTGAAAGAATTTTCAGTGGTAAATTTTGTATCAGTTATCTTTCTGCACATTAATATGTTTTGCTTATTATTCTTAACCAAGTTAATTTTTATCTTAGTTTATGTGCCATTTTCTCTGTCTTAATTTTACAAACTCCTTTATTATACAATTTAAAGTTCTTACTGTACTCTCCTATACTATTTTTGCCCTATTCTATTAGGTGAATTATATATCTATTAAAATAATTAATATGAACAGGAAAGAGAGAGAAAGTAGAGAGAATCACTACTTACCCGAAATTGATAGCAGGTGTTGCCATGCCAGACAGGAGAAACATTTCAAATTTTCAGAGCATTTAGTTTTGTACTTCATGCTTTGTTGATCATACAGTTCAGTACACTATCCTGAAGAAGGAGGCTTGCATATCTGAAATGTTGCTTCCTGTCCAGCATTGCCACTCAGGACAGAGTGATGTTCTTCAAATTTTCAGAGGCGTTGGCCTCCTTCTTCAGGAAAAAGAAGCATTTACATCCTACATGCTGGCTGGGTGTGGAAGAACTTTCTTTTGTCCTGAGTAGCAATTCTGAGCTTCACTTTCTCTCCATAGAAATTATTTTGAAAATGTCACATCCATACTTGTGTGTGTGTGTGTGTATATATATATATATATATTCTGTTCCACATTTTATGTTACCTTTGTTTCTTATTTACGTTCTCCTAACCATGTACATTTTTTTATCCAAATTATTTCAACAAACTAGCACTAAAAACATTCAATCTTGCTAAATCTTGTGTTAAGTGAATGGTGCCTTGTACCCCTTTTCAAAAACATTGTGAACTTGTTAACATTTAAATTGTTTATAGTGCTAGTTGTTATAATAAGTTGGATAATACCTAAAGAAGATACGAACATATATCAAAACATTGTTACGATATAAATAAAAAATAAAATGTCTGTATAAGGTCAATAATTGATTTATTTTTATATGATGCTACAAAAATATTTCACACAAAATGTTATAAACTGATGAAATTTTAAATTATTTTTACCCATCTACATTTCCTTTTCTTAAGATAATATTTATAATTTCTATAAATTCCTGGCATATTTATTTTATTTCATTGAATGTAAGTTAAGCATGTTTCTGCTTTAGGTTTGAAGTCTAATTGTTGTTTAGCAGTCACATTTTGTAACCATTTATTTCAGAGAATGATAACAGAACAAGACAAGAAATTTTAAAAAGTTCAAGCAATAAAAACCATGGTAAACATCATATTAGATTTGCCAGTGATGCTGTTCTTGAAGAGCCTGGGCGACTGATGAGAGCCCCTACACCTTATCCCAAAGAGTTACGAGCTATGGCAAAGCATGCTAGAGCTATTCAACAAAGTCCAAAGAAATCCCAGAAGGAAGTATGTCAATTACATGTCTATAATAAAAATGCTAAATGGCTTTGATAACAATATTTAATCACAATTTCTTCAAAATTAAAATTTATCTCCTTACTTTATTTATTTTGGTCCACAATATTTTATTTTAATTATATTTGTAGAATGATGAAGGAGAACCTCTTCTTGGTGAAGTTATACCTCAGACACCTAAGGACATAGTAATTAAAGAAGCAAAAGTGAAAAAGCCAGCAACAACTCCTGGTCTCAACATGTTAACAATGTCAAACATGATAAAGGTAGGATGAGTTAATGGAATCCTTTTGAGGTTATGTAGTATGTCAACTGCTCATACCATATGAATGGAAGCCATGTTTTGCAGTGTGGTGTGAGTTTTTTGTGTGGGGGGAAAAATTGTTTACTAGGTTTGGCGCATGTGGGAAATCTTAAGATTTTTTTAAAATTTGATGTTGAAATTGGTTTTTAGGTTACTTACATGTGTTGACACCAAATTTTATTATTGTGTTTATTTTCTTTATATTCTATCCATTTCATTGTATTCCCTTTATAGAGTCATTTCTGTCTTTTAAAATTTCTAATGATTAATGTTTTAGGTGCATGTAAGTTAAATTTGTATTATTTTGTTTCAGAACAATGACATACTTGAAAATGGTGAAAGAACTTCTGAATTCAGCATGTATCCTATACGAAGCCCAAGTGAGATAGAATTTGTGGATTCTCACATTTCTAACAATCTTCAATCTCAGTTAGAAGAAAGTTTACCTGTTGTAGCAGTAGATAGTGGACCTGTTGTTAGAGAAGCCAAGTGCATCCGAAAGATCAATTTGGCTAATTTGAATAGTGATGTTATGGATCAACAACCTTCTTTTAGTTCACCTCCTGATATACTTCAGCAACAACCACCACCATACCATATTGCTGCTGCATACTCAAAGCAAGCAGCATTTTTTAGACAAGCAGATAATTCATATTTTCCATCTGCATACAAATCATTAGATATGTCAGCTGATCAGTCACATGGTATGTCCATTATTTAAAAGTAATTCAATTTAATAGAACAGTACATTAAAATAGTGAATAATTGAATGATTTTGTAACCTAGTTTTCTTTGTAGATTCTCAACACATATCTTTATTAACATCATCTATAAAAGATGCTCAGGAAACACCAACTAATCTGAGAGAGAAACAAATGGAACCAAAATTGAATGAGGGAAAAAATATATTGTGTTTGAATTCTGTTGCTGATAAGAACTTTCCATCTGATGTCTCAGTTACAGATGCAGAAGAAATTGCAAGCATCGTTCAAAATAATGATCATATATCAGAATTGCAAGAAAATGTCAGAGATAGTGTAGAAACTGAAGAACTTGGCAAACTAGATGAATTAAATCCAGTAAATGATGATACATCTAGTTTAGAAATTTCTACAGAAATTAAACAAGAGCTGTTAGAGTCTTACCATAATGACAAATATAATGAACTTAAGCAAAGTGTTTCTCCTCTAAGTACAGTAGACTCTGACACAGAAAGGTGTTCTATAAAACCACCAACTTTTACTCAAGACAAAGCTCTTTTTACAAATAATGTGTTAATGCCTACACCACACCGGCCTATCTCTGGATCAACTGCTCAACCTACAGAGACTAGTAGCTTGGGTGCTCCAGTAAATAGCAATTCTCCTACTGGACACTATTTTACCCGGAGCTCAACCTCTCCTGAAGGAAAAACCCCAACAAGAATTCCAACTTTGACTTCACCAACAAAACAAGAGCACAAGCTACCTACTCCTAATAATTGGCAGCCCACCCCACCAACCAGATCCCCAGTGTCATCAAGAATTCCTCAACCAGGATTTTATTCCAATGTATCTTCTAATTACCAATCATCAAAAAGAAGTTCCTACAGCTCACAAACATCTGGTAGCAGGCCTGGTTCCATTTCTCAGCCATATATATCTCTAGAAGATTCAGTTGATAGTACAAGAAGTTTTTCTAATAAGTCTCCATACATGAAAGTAGACTATAATTCCAGCTTGCCTAAATTGAATCCAAATGTTCCTTTATCACCAAACAATATACAGAATGGTGGCCAGAGAGTTATGGCAATGCAAGACAATTCTTCAGTTTCCAAAATTCCTGCAAAATTTTCATCAAGTGAATCACCCTCTCCCACTAGTTCCCGCAGTCCAATGTCTCGTATTCCAGGTCCAATGGCCTCATCAGGCATCCCAGTTCTCAAGATGGCAAATGATAGTTTTTCAAGACAAGGAAAAGTTTGGATGTTTGGTCAACATAAAAATGCAACTGTTGTAAGTATGATTTTATCAAATAAGCCCTCCAGATATATTTAATTGTATCAATCATTACTTAATTGATAATTCATATCCATAAACCCTCAAAAGTCTAGCCCAAGTTCTATATAAGATATGTTGATGACATCTTCTATTTGGCAATTAAGCCACAATGAACTGCATCAATTCTTATGTACCATTAATAATTTTCATCCAAATCTAAAATTAACATTAGAAAAATACCTCTGATTCAGTTAACAGTCTTGTTAAGAAATTCACAAACAAATTTTTCATTACCCTCCACAACAAACCCGCTCATACTGAGAAATACTTAAACTTTGTATCAAATCACAAAATTTGTCATAACCACACTTTTATTATACAGAGCCTTTCATTTTGCTGCAATCAAAATATTTTTAACATGAACTCGAACTGCATCATCCAAGATCTTCGAGCAAATATTTGTCCTTCCTTACATTTTCAGCAAACCCCTTAAAAAAATGCCTGTTTATACAAAACAGAAATACCAGTGGCACATACCCCACTATAGTTGTATGTGTCAAATGAGGAGAAACAACAAAATATGAAATAGTAGAGCAGCCACCATTTTTCTTTTAATAATTTTATATACTGTGCACAGAACCACTATCTTCAAAACAAAAGTTAAAGGAACAATGTTTCCCAGAAATTAGGAATTTGTTTTTATTTGAACAAATTCAAACCCTCTTGAACTTTGGATGTCAGTACTTTGTTATGGGCAAAATGTTAAAAATTCCCCTGCAACTTGAATAAAACAGCCCCTGTCATTTTCACCTTAAACTCTATAAATTGAGAGCTAACTCCAAAGCATTAGTAACATGTGAAGGCTGCTGACTGAATTTGGTAGATTTATTGATTTAAGTAGTGATCAGACTCATGTTTCCAGCTCTGTTTTCTAATATTTTTTTCCCCTGAAGAACAGTTTTTTTATCATTTGAAACTTTCGACTCTTTATTTCCTTCTCGTTAAAATAAAACCAGGTTAAAATGCTAAAAAATTTACACTCCAATACAAAATCTGTTCAAATGTTTTACTGTTACCTTTTCTAGACTATTTAATTTGTTAATCTTGTCATTATTTACATTGTTTTGTAAATACATTTAATTAATATGCTACATTAAAAAAAATTCCATGGCGACATTATTTTCAATATGACTAAACACACACCACACACACACACACATATATATATATATATATATATATATATATATATTTGTATATGTATACACACACACATATATTATATATATAGGTATGTTTGTATATATCCACTCAATGTAAGGAACTTGTAATTTGGTGACAGGCATATTGGATAGTGAGGAAAGATAGAAATAAATACCTTTCTTCTTTTTCTTTTATTTATTATAAAACTTTTGTCTTTTGCCTTTCTCCCTGCTTTGAACATATGCTTTTCTATGTGCGTAATTCTTCGCCTGAGCATATGAATTCACATAAAGCGTAATCATCTTATTTCTCCTATTTATTTCTATCCTTCCTCACTATCCAAGTTTGAATATGACTTTGTCACCAAATTAGTTCCAATTCCTTAATGGAATCTCCTAATATTTTTTTGTGTGTGTGTGCGTGCGTGTATGAGAGAGAGAGAGAGATAGATAGAGATAGAGATATAGATATATACATATATATATATATATATATATATATATATATATATATATATATATATATATATTGTAATAATTAAAAAATACGGGGATGAATTAAATTTGCCCCATGTTGGTCCATTCATGTTATAATTAAAAAAATCTTTTAAACAAAAAAAATTAATCAAAATTTGAATGATAGTTTACCAAACGTTGAAGACATTTATGTAATGATTAATAAGGTGTGGTCTTAATTAATAGGAATAATTAACAAAATTATGATTTAAAAATTTATTGTTGATAATTACACATTATAAGCCCTGCTTTGCATGCCGAATTCCATCAATTTAAAAAACAAATATTCCAATTTTATTTTATTAATTCGTGGCGTTCTATAAAAATACAGCTTTATATTTTTAAAATCAACTACGTTGAATTTCTCTTTATCTCTGGGTCACCACTGGGTTTGATACGAAGAACAAATACAATGAACTAAAATATTAACAATCCAAACTCTTTGAAGTTAACGGAATACAATATTAAATACAAGAATTAAAAGAAAACGAATGAAAAGAAAATCGCGAACGAAATCTGACTATACGTTTAATTATCGTTTAATGTCATTAATAATTGTTTTGTACTCACGTCAGTGCTTCTGGTACCAGTTCGGGCTCTTGTAGCTTGAAGTCGACACACACTAAACAGGGCATTATTCACTGATTCTACTCATTAAATTTTGAACACACGGTAGTTGCTCTGGATCTCTGCTATACTGGAACCTGGATTAGCCCACCCTCAGGCAGTTGCCGGACGTAGATCTCCTCAAAAATATGCAAAAATTAGTTCAGTTTGTGAAGCAAAACTTCTGCTTCCAAACAGCGATTTTATGAGTCACTCCGTCAAAACTGTGCGTTTTATGTAAACTAATATATCTCGCCGTTGGACTTCCTGGATAGTCCTATTCACGCTTTTAGATTAGGAAACTTTACTGTGTTGTATCTCTCGCAGACTCTTTCATGTATCCTTTCTCGACCCAGGCTCAACGCACACTCCACACACACTGAGTTCTCTAAGTGCGCGGTCTCCCGTCTGCATTGTTAACAAAGAAAGACCCTTTGCGATTGTCGTTTTAAAGCACCCGTACTGCCAACAATTAAATTATATTAAAAACAAGTGTATGTGTGTGTGTTAAGTAGCACTCACACCTTTTTGATTTTTTTTAATATTCCTTTTAAATTCTGTATTTTTGTTTCAGTTTCCTGTGACTATACAGAAAAATCCTGGCTTAGGATTTAGTATAGTAGGTGGAATGAAACCAAATGAGAAATATGAAAATGTAAGTTTTTATTTATGTTCATTAAATGTTTGTAGGTAGTATTAAAAGACCATTGTTCTTTTCTCTCACCTTTCCCCCTCCCACACCTCTCTCTTTATTATATTTTGCTCAATGATACGTATATTTCCTTCTTCAATCTTTACTCTTTTCACCCTAACCATGTGCTTTCCCTTGTTTGTATTTCTATGCCTGAGCATATGATTTCTTTATAGCTTATTCACACCTTTCTCCCATAGTTCTGTCTTTCCCATCAACCATTGTGACTTAAAATAATAATAAATATAGTGATTATTATTCTAATAACTTCGTGATGGAGCCACATTGGTTATTGATATGTTTAATTCCTTCCCCAATTGCACTGACTTAGTAACTTCCTTTTCTTTGTTGAAAGAGTTGTTGGAATTTTAATCATTCCACCAGCAACATGTTGACGAAACATCGTGTTTCTACAACGCCACCCAGTTGACAACTCAATAACTCTTTCAACAACTAGTTCACCAGGAAACCTGTGGAAGTTAATTCCTTTTGAGAATGAGAGTTGTTGGCTTTGCTGGGTGTTGATTGTTGCTGTCTAACAGCTGGTGTTCTAGCACACAGTTCAGACCTACTATCCTGATGAAGGGGTGCTCAGGTCCTTGAAAATTTGATTTTTATTTCTGCACAGCCTAACTGGACCAACTATTGATTTAAGTTAAGTCAGCTACCCTATCTCTCTTTCCTATCCAAATGAGTTAATTAATTATATTAAGTATATATATATATATATATGATATTAGTAAGGATATGACATTGTCAAAAATAATTGCCATATTGGTATGGAAAGGAAGTAGGAGGCTGAGAGCCTCCGAAAATTTGAAGAACAACCTTCAGTTCTTTATGGTGACATTAATATATATATATAGGAAATATACGTCCGCAGCTGGCCGGTGCACAGAATGAAAAAGGAGGCTGAGAGCCTCCGAAAATTTGAAGAACAGCCTTCAGTTCCTTATGGCGACACTGCACTTCACTTTCAGGTAAGCCACAACCTATCTCTCTTTCCTTTCCATACCAATATTGCAATTATTTTTGACAATGTCACATCCTTACTAATATCATATATATATATATATATATATATATATATATATATATATATATATATATATATAATCAAGTAATTCTCAGATCATGTGGCTCTGATATATATTTGATACAATTTGTTTATTTAATTTTCAGGGAATATTTATCGCAAAGGTTAATCCTAATGGTCCTGCCCATGGTTTACTATATCCTGATGATAAAATCTTAGAAGTTGATGGAATAGATTTTATGAAACTAGAACATGACCATGCTGTAGAAATATTAAAACAGACATCAGCAGTTGTTAACATGATGATATCAAGGCAGCAAACGTAGATATGTATTGTAAACTTATGTTATACACGTGTGCCATATTTCAATAATTTCAAATTATATAGTTTGTATGGCATTTTTCATGATCATAATTCCATGATTTTTAACAAATAATTATGTATTGATTTGGACTGATTGACATTGAATTCATCAATTTTAATATTATTTATGCACCTGTATATATCATCTCATAGAAGTGAACTTTTTCTTTAAATAAATACAAAATTATGTGCATTTCTGTACCACTAATTTTTTAACAAACTATTATCGTACACTTGAATAATTTAATTATTCATCAAACTGTAATTTCTGTTGAAATATTATGTTATTAAACTTGCTCAATTCGTAACATTTACCACAAATTTAATACCAAGCTCTAGTATCCACACAAATTATGTGTTGTAAGGAAAATATCTAGTCCATATTTGTTGTTTATATTATATTTGTATGAAAGTACATCACTTAGCTTTTTGAGGTTGTGGAGACATGTACTTTATGCCATTAAATAGGCTCAGTTGTTCACCAAGTATTTTTGTGATAATATTCCATGCTTTCATTTCTTTATTTCCTAACAGGTGCTGTAATATATTTTTATTATAAAATGCAAACTCATAATGGTTGTGTGATATTAATTACAATAACTTTATTTTAAACCCATTTCATTAGGCCCTATTTTGATTTTGCTCAAATTAATAGATTACCTTTTCCCTATTTTCATAATATTTTGTGTTGTCCATTTTAAATATCTAAACAATGGTGATTGTCATCAGCAATATTCTTTATATGTGGAATAGAATAGCAATTATATAATTATTCTGATTAATTTAGAGTGTTTATAGTTGTGTTATTCAAAGCAGTATATTTTCTGATTTAAGAAGTATTTAGTAAAGACAACTGTTGATTTTGTACTCAAATTATATAGTTTTTATTTTTGAATGGATTATTATCTACTGTTTAGGTTTCCTGCTTTATTGCCAGTTTTATACAATTGTGCCTATATTGTACGTAACTTATCTTGATTGTACTTCATAGATGACCAACTAATAATACTTGTTCATGCTCAACAAGTATTTTTGACAGTATTGATGTTGGTTTCTTCCATTTAACGCAAATTTGGGCAATGTGTCATGTGTATGGTTTTATTTATTTTATTTTTTTGCCGAATGTATGTTTGTGTTTTAAATTTTTTAGTATTAATCAAAGAAAAGTTATATTTTATTAGTATGGCTATTTTATCTATGTAACATAGGACTGACACCGGTTTGATTTCTAAAAAAATCTGTAATATATTCTACTTTCCTCCTTATTGACCTTTAATTAATTAAAATTTTCATTGAATCTTTCGTTTTATAATTCATACCTATTGTGAAATATTTATCCCACTTGTTACAGTTATGTGCAGTTTTTCACAAATGGTATGAAACAAAATATATTTTGATTACAATTAAGCACCTGTTTTGTGTAGTTCAAAATTTGCAACACACAGACATATATTTTCATTCCCTTGTTTATTTTGTTAGGAAATTAATAGACATTGCATTGTATAGGCAGAACATTTGTGGCGTTACATTATAAGTCATGTTGTGGTTAATTTTTATTAATTTTCCATTTTTTTTTAAAGGATTACACCATTTAATTGATACTTATTTCCTTACTACTTAAAGTCCAGGAGTATATTGTGTATTACAAATATATTATAGTATTTTTGTCATACACAATACACTAATTTTCCATTTATAAATTTACTGATTCTATATTAACAGTCTGCAACAATATAACAAAATAAATAATTATGTAACTCAAACCTTCACATTTAATATTTCCATTCAATTATCGGTGCTCTAATTTGATTAAAATTTGTTACTATTTCTTATTTACAAGTCATTTTATGTTGTATATGTTTGAAATTTATGTAATATGTTTGTATGTTCATTTCTTAATTTCTATTCATCATTCATTCAAATGTACTCTTGGTATTGTGTACCTAGAGTATTTTGGCCTTTTTGCTCTTCCCTTTTACTAAATGGGTAACAATGGAAGATTTAGAACTATTTTATATTAGAGTTAAGTTACTAAAGTTTGAGCCTACAAGAATTATTGAAATGGAACAATGGTTTTCATTAACCAGTTCTGCATTTTTCAGACAATTCCATACTACATTACATAATAGTTATTTTTGTCTTTACATAATACATTCCATAGTATTACATTAATTATCATAATTTTATTAGTATCACTTAGCATTATAAACATTGTCTTATCTATATTGTGATAATGTTTTTTAATACTTACCAAATTGTTAAGAGCTCAAAATGTTTGATGTTTTACCTGTGAGGACCAAATTTGTACACCCAGATATTGTCATATCTATCTATCTATCTATCTATATATATATATATATATATATATATATATATATATATATATATATATACACATACATACATATATATATATATATATATATAATATAATATAATAATTATATATATAATTCATTATCTGCTTTTTTAGAAAAATTTATTGATTTATTATGCTTTGTTTTGATTGACTTAAGAATAACAATGGTGCAGCTTAAAATTAACTGTAAAGAATTCAATGCCAAACAAATGTTGACAGCTAATTGTAATTTATTTTGTTTCCGTATACTTATTTTAAGATAAATGTTGGATGAATGTAATTAATTCTCTTTAATTTACTTTTCCTTGAGTGGTACTGAAGGATACGTATTTTTTTAAAAAAAATAATTGTGGTTATATGAAGAGCAGTAATATTGTTTTGCTCTGTGTGTTGTTGAAATATGTCTTCTATTTTGCAAACTTATATATTTAGATGAAGATTTGAAACACCTGTCTGTGATTTGTAGACTGATTTATTGAAGATGATTTATCCCTAAATTCAATTTTTGTGACCATGCATTTAACATATAGTAGGCTAAACATTTAGATTAAATTTCTACAAATCTTATTTTTATATTTATCCTGCCTTTTAAAACTATTTAATAATTATATTTATTAATGTTACACATTTCTACCACTGACAATTTTCTTTAATATGGAGTTGTGGAAAAGATTGAAACTACTTTATTGTGTCTATTTATATTTATTTTCATTAAACTGTTAACATCAATTTGTATTGATATATATATATATATATAGACACACAAGATTTTTCCTTCTGGTATACAAACTAGTATTTGAAGTCAGTAAACAAGATTAGTAAATCGGTATCAGTTTTAACTCCATCATTACAGAGTACTTCTCAGAACTTTAAGCTCAATTCATATTTATTATTCATTCATATAAGATCTCTGTACTGAGTATGTTTGTAATATATATTTTAAAAGGTTTTACTCATTAACAAACTTTAATTAATGAAATGCTTATCCAAAGACTTCTTACATGCCATGCAAGTTTTCTTCAGCATGTATAATTTGTCTAATTTAAACTAATATTAAAGGAATAGCAGCTGTGCAATTAATGTCATCTTTAATTTACGCATTTATTTATATATTAATGTGTGTCGATTGAATTTTTCTTGTGAATTATTATACATTTACGATTTGTTAATGTGTGTATTGAAGATTGGTTGTGCTATATTAAGATGAACAGCTACAATAATTTATTAATGTTAATGAGTTTTAAAGTTAACGAACAGCATTATTATTAAACTTTCTTCAGTATTGTAGCAAATGTTACCAGTAATTTTGATTCTAAAAAAGATTTTAATTCAGTATTTAGCTTTGCTTCAATTAGTAGGTTCTTGTTTCAGTAGTAAACATGAAGTTAAACAAGAAATAATTTTTTGCATTACATGCATTTGAGAAATTTGTGAATAGTTTTATCACAATTTTGAAATTTCATATATTCCATAAAATGGGAAGCATTCATACTTTTTTATTATTATTGAATGCAACCTATAGTGAATTGAATTAAGGGATGTGTTTCTTATTAAATTTGTTATATCATTTATTGTTGCTATGTAGGCCAGAAGTATAATAAAATATTTATATATGTTGTTCAAAGCTGTCTAAACTTTGTTATTTTTCATCATACCAACAAACCTTCTTCCATAAATTTTACAGATTGAATAGGATATCTATTTACTTTGTGTAATGGTTTGGTCTTCAATTTTTTATAACAGCATTACGTCCATAGTAATATGTGGGTTCATGGATTGTCTTATCAACCATAGTGTAATAGGGATGGGGGCTCATCCAGTTTTAAGTATTTTTTTTTGTTTAGTCAACAGATTATATGTCCAGTTACAGAGCCAGGAACTACCAACAGACACACATAATTAGTTTTATTTCTGTAGGTAAAGTTCAGCTGCTTTTCTAAAGGTTCAAATACTAATTGACTCTTTTGCCACTGAGGTACATCTGAGATAATTATTTAGTTAATTTATTCCAATAGGATATTTTGCTTGGTATATTTTAGTTCTCTTATTTTGCACATCTAGGAAAAATGTAGAAACAAGGTTTAATTCACATTAAAAAGCTTTAAACTAAGTTTGTGAATACCTTGTACAAATAGTGAAAGAGATATATCAATATTATCATACAAGAATCCTTACTAAATTGTACTTAATTTGTTCAGTTGTGTATGTACAAATATATTTTGGAGAAGTTGAATTAAAAAAAACAGTTTTTGTGGAATGATATAACATATTATTGATTAATTATATCATTTAAGAATTCATCAATAGGACAAACGCAGTTATCTTGTAAATATGGATTCATTAACATAAATTATTTTGTAATGCATTACTTAGCTGTGAAAATATAACAGCGTGTCAACCTCATATCCATATAAAAGGTGTAGAGAAAATCCGACCAGTTCAGAGTAAAATTAAAACACGACGTTTCGACGACAAAACTTCCGTCGCGATATTCAATTTACAGGAATATCGCAACAAAGCTCTTTATCGTCGAAACGTCATGGTTTAATTCCATCCTGATCCGGGTGACATCATATTCAGAGGGAAATTCCACACACTATAATAAGCTAATAGTGAAAGCAAATTTGCACATGATCTCATTTCGACGGGCATTTTATTGAACAAATGACAGGTAGTGCCAATGCGGACACCGACATTTAAATCCAGACAATATTAGATAAAATTATGGGATTCCCAATAAATTTTTGCGCGATTTCTGATGGCCAATTCTTCGGACACTAATTGGCATGACCATAAGGCCAGATTCTGTAAGTACTTGTATTATAGGATAGGGACTCGCACGAGGAAGAAGTCCAAGACGTTATTTGAGCTGGTCCCTATACATTCATAATTACTATTAGGTATAATATTTTCTTTCTAGCGATTAAAAAAGGAGCAGTAACATTGTAAGGGAAATATGAAAAACATTATTTCCATAACAGTACCTTAATTTTATTGTACAAAATATCTGTTCAGTTTATTTCTGATTCAAAGAGAATTGAAAAGTGAAGTAATATGCAGAACACAGCGATTCAGTAATACATCCATTAGTCGAACTAAAACATGTCAAAAAAGACTAAGGAAGCATTCGTTTCCATTGACGAAGGGGAAATCGTAGTATTAGATCTCTTGCAACTAGAATAAGTAGACGAATATGTATATATTAATATATAAAGTACCCAATGCCCGACCTTCCTGATGCAGGTTTTCTAGGGTTTGTCCTGCATCACTTTTAGGCGAATGCCGAGTAGAATCCTTAAAATATAGACCGGGAGCCCTAGTCGCTTGCTCTACCTTTCTGCATCCCTCCTTTTAGTACCTTTCGTATGCTATAAGCGGGGAGTGGCCTCTACGTGGATTATCCAATACTGTCTACACAACCTATTCTTCTATCACATGTGAGTCTGTGGCCTTTACGTAAACGCAGAAAAAATGGTGTGATAAAAACCGTATGTCGGAAGTTTATTTGGCAATTGTAATAGTATGTAGACATGAAACACATAAAATGTAAATTGTAGATCGATGATACCAAATACAGTATATTTCGAATGGCAGCTGTCTAAGCATAATGACGGCTGAACTAAGTTCAACAACTCTATCTAAAGGGCCATAAATTATTCAATGGATCGGTTGAAGAATATGGAAATTTGGCGGCAAAGTTATAGCTTATTCAATGAGTGGTTAACAAAATATATAGTAATTGTATTCCTTTCGTTGAACTCCGTCTCTCAAGCTAGTAGAAGAGAGCTAAAATTCTCTGTAATTGCAAATTTCACTTTCAGATGTATGGATGAGAACAATTGCAAAGTATTTCTGAATTTACGCCGTATTCGATCATCCAATTGACCGTCATTTGTAAAACCCCAAAAGTATTTATCATTGACAGGATAATTTATTTCATATACGTTTCAGTGTGACAGATTAACAAATGAAATGATATTTTCCGTGATAAATTTGATTCAAAATAATGATACATTCAGGAATTTGTGTTATATCGATTTAAGTAACATTGTTGCACTATATAAATTAACGTGATATTACCTCTCAAAATTAAAAGTATAAAATAAATATTTCGTTAAATGTATAGGAAATTTTGTTATATTCCTGGGAATTCGATGTTGAAAATCTAAGAAAGTACTACTCAGCCCGTTTCAGTCTAGATATACCTCTATGGTGAAATGTAATGTTTTTAATGGCGGATGCAGGGTCAAAGAATATTTACTAGACGCTTTTCAAAAACAATGTGAAAATCGTCAGTGCACATTTTTATGTCATATAAACGTATGAATTATAGATAAATGGATGTGAATACTTTATAGCGTTTGTAAAATTATGGGAACAGCCAGTTTTAAATTTCTGATGGATATGTTAATGCCAGTATGTTTATAGTCTGACAATACTTGTGCTACCTGCCAAATTATAACAATTTTTGTATAATGACTCGGTTTAAAACATAATGTTGCTTTTCTATCGACAATAACTTGATTTTTTTTGGTGAATTTTGTTTAAGTAAATTGATAATGACAGGTTAGTGATTGAGAGGAGAAATGTGATTGTTGTGTAGTGTGTTTTAACACCATTGTTGGGAAAGATGTTCACTTCTATCAATGCTGAATAAAGAAACAACAACACATGTGAGTTATTAGTTTACTGCTTTAGCTGGTTCTAGAAGGATTTAAGATTTCAAATTTTTGGGCTGGTGTCATTCTGGGTTAAAAGAAGTGTATACAATTAATGACAATCTTATTTTAAAATTTATCTTAAGCATACTGCCATTTTATTAGAATTAGGATACTTCAATGATATAGGAAATGTATCATGGCAATAAAACATACTATTCTAAAAAACATATTTGAATTGTGATGCAAGGTTTTGTAATTATGGCCTATTTCAACCTTAATGAAATAATTTTAAACCTTAATGTTGCAATTTCAAATACAGTTGCAAAGAGAAATATGCATATGTATGTGAGTTACTCAATCAGTAATTTTTTTTAACTAATCTGCAAATTTATGCAATTCAAAATGTGCTCTATCCTTTTATTTACCTCCAATATGATTAATTACTGCATTAATGACCACATTTGTGTGTGAAAAATTAGTAATTATATATACAACAAGTGTCAAGTGAGTGAAAATGAAACATATAGAATTAACTATAGGTGAAAAAAATGTGGATTAAAGTAAAGTCTTAATTTTTTTTGAAAAATATCAATATTATATTTAGTTAAGCAGAGTAAAATGATTGTGATAGGAAATAGTGAAAGAGGCAAGAATGTGGTTTACCTAACTGTTACTTAGGGGTCAGTTGTGCAGAGACAGTTGGATGGAGCTTACATGCTAAATACCGGATAAGGGAGATAACACCCCTGTAAAATCAACTTTAGTTACACTGAAGATTGGCAAAAATTTCCAGTTTTCAGACATAACTATTTACATTTTTAACTTGACTGATAGGTTCAAGTTATATTTGAGTCATATGTAGGAATGTGACATTAATTACATATTTATCATGATATACAAATTGGTAATTGTTAAGTAATGTTAACAATTACAAACGATTATCATTTCACTCACAATTTAGAGTGAGAAAAGAAATAAGTGTTTTAGAGCCATTATTAGATTATTTATTTTGCTTTAAAGTAAGTTGTATGCAAAGTAAATAAATATTTCCTTTAATGCACCTCAAATTGTAGACATTTATGTAAATTTATTTGTAGCATATTTATTTAGTGGTTTTACTTGATTGATCAATCCATTAGTTTCACTTTATTGAATATATCTACATCCTATTACAATTTTGGAGCATAGGTTAAGAGGGGTGACTAATTACTGACAGAACATTTTTTTATATGTAAAAGTAATGTTCAGTAAACATCACAGACATCCCTATATGTATTGACTATGTTTATGAGGTATCAGCATTGGTTCATGGAGCAGAGATAATAGTTAAGTGCTGCAATAGGTTCTCATTAATTTGCTAAAGGAAGTCAACATAGATAAACGAGTTCTATAAAAAATTTCTAAGATTTTAATATTTTTTTTACTGATAATATGAGATAAGCACTGATGGTTGTTTATCTTGCTTAATAGAATCTCCTATGGAATAAATATATAACAAAATATTTAATGTGTTCAACTATAATAATTATTTATACTAACACTTTGCTAGATGTGTAAATAGGAATTTTCTCAGAAAATAGTCACAAATATGCATCAATCCAAATGGAAGCACAGAAACCCATTCAAAGAGAATCTGCCACACATTAACCCTCGTTGACTCTATTGAATATGTAACCTGATTATTTTTTTGTTTCAATCTCGATAACAATCACGGTCATGAATCCAAGCTAAATAAATTTTTACTTAAATGGATTAGGTAGACCTTGAGGAATATTTCTGAAAACCAACATCTTGGCATGTAACTTGTGATATATCCTCTATGTATCCAATTTGTTATTCTTTTTCATGATTTCCATTTTGCAATTTCTATTTAGACATTTCATAACACCTTGATTCAGTGCATCTTTGAAAATGTTTTCACCATTGTATGTCATTCAAAGAGTTGTATAGTCTTAAATAATCTCTTTTTAACAGACATACTCATTTCATTAGCAACTGTATAAGTTAGCCAGTTGTTAATTATGTTCAAAAGTTTACTTATCATTGTATATACTATGAAATATTGTGAGCTTTTTTCTGAATGCCATATTTAAAAGTTGCCTACTGAAAAAATAGCATTTTAATTTTGGTAATCAAAGTTTTGTTTTATTTTTGTGGTCTGCGTGTCATTTATATCAACATCAAGTTGGCATTTCATCATTTACCCTGTAAAAACTTGTTACTTTTAAACTAATTTTATAGTCATAAGCATATAAAGCAACCGTTATAAATTATAATTTACAGTTACTGTGTATCCAAAATGCAACTCTACTATTTACAATTCATACTTGTTTGATTGCTGAGGAAAACAAGAATTTTCTCATTGCTCTCAACTGGAATTGATTTCTATAAGTTATTCTCAAAATTTACAATTTTCTATGGGTTTGTTTAGTTGAGTAGATTGTAGAACACTTTCATTTTTAAAGATGCTTAAAGTTGATGATGTGCCAGACTTAATGTTTCAATATATCCTTGTCCTCAATAAAATATTTATAGTTAAAAGTAGAAGTATCCAGGACTTTAATTCTGGATTACACCACAGAAAATGTATAATGTTGATGTATCCCCACTAATGTTTTCTGACATTGTTGTTGATTTAATTAATGACATTTTATAATGCCCATTGCTTAAGGAATAAGAGCATGCCTCTTCCAAATGATTTACTATCCCTCAAGTAAACACTTTGATCAGTAGTTTTTTGGTTACCAAAATTGATGATAATTTTTCTGTATGTTACTTATTAAATAACATTCTCAATATACAAGAATCTTTTGTATGCAAAATAAAACCCACCAGTTTATAAAACTTTGTAACATAGGCTTAATCTTCTGATGCAGAAATTTTATTACAAAACTGGTTGATTTGTTCTAGATAGCCACAATAATCCATCAATAATTTCCACTGATTTCAGTTTTGGTGTCTGTGATTGTGGCAACTGTTCCAATTGCCATACTTACTCTTGTTGACTTGATATTTTGTCATGAGTAATGTTTTTCTTGCTGGAATTTAATTTTTTTCTTTGACCTAATGTATATTTCTTCTGTTCTACATTTTTGAGGATCTGTGTACAAATTAAAATAATTTTCTTATTTAGACTACCCCATTTTATTATAAAGCATGTACACATCTATCGTCTTCAGAGTATTTTGTTGTACTTCTAAAATTCCACTATACTCTGTTTTGCTGAATGTTTGAGCAAAATTTCTAACTGGTTGTTGCTGGTTTTCAGGTTTGATTACCGGCAGGTTTCCTTGCGCACACCGATGGCTTTGGAGTCCAATTCCTGGCTTACTACTAACAACACTAGTACTGGGGCGTCAAATAGAGAGCAACAACAGCAGCAACAACAACATTCAGGTGTTGTGAAAGCTCGTGAGGATCAGTTGGGGCAAGTGGGGCAACACGGAAATCAAAATTTTGTAACAGAAGACGGTCAGCAGAGAGGACTTCTCAAAATTCCTACTTCTGTTATTGGCAAATGTTCTATGTTTACTCAAACTGAGCATACTAACAGGTGATTGTGAATTTTTGTGGATAATTGTTAATGCCACTTGTTATTCAGGTACTTTTTACTACACATCGTGAATCAATTTTACTTAGGAGATTTTAATTAAATACTTTATCCACACCATACTAAAATTTATTAACCAGTCTCACTGAAAATTGAAATAGTACTACAGCATCGTATGAATTTCAATGAGAAATAAGTTTTTGTAAAACATTTCAATCCCTTATAATATGCATCAACATTCATTAAACATTATATACATATTCATGATATTTTTTCTTTTATGGCTTTTTCAGTAGGTAAAATATAAATAGCTACACTTTTACTTTCATCTCCCTATTTATCTGAACTTGTGCCTTCAGAACACAGCATATTTTTTCTTTGATTTTTAATTCAAGAGTATTCACACCTACATTATTTACAATGTTATACATAATGTATTTAATGTTCTCTTACAATAACATATATATATATATATATATATATATATATATATATATATATATATATATATATATAATCATAGATATCTGTTTAATTGCATTAAACATATTTTGTCCAACCATTGCTAATTTTGATAATGACTTGAACATCATTACCAGTAATATTCATGAAATTAAATTTTGTTTCTAGATGTTTGCAAAAAGGCTACACTGTTCTAAGTGCAGTTATAGAGTCACAATTTGTGTCTTCTGTATCTTTTGTATTGGCATCTAAGGCATCATTGTGGACATCAATTGTATAGCTTAAAGAGTGCTGGCCAACTGGAAACCAAACGTATATTTGACAAATCTACTCTTCAAAGCTTTGAATTCCTGCAGGATTTAAGACCTACGGCAATCTTTCTAAAGAGTACCCAAGCAAAGGTCAATTTTCAGAACAACTCAAACAAAAAAAACATGTTAGTATTCGCAAGACATTGTTTACCTTGGGACTTGTTACTTTTCTTTTGTGTATCAACATATATTTAATAAATTTTGGTCATCTGGTATTTCATGCACACAATCATTTATCTAGATACCACAATTATCAGACTTATTGTGCCATTTGAATCCAGCAAGATAATCATCCAGCATTCAAAAGTCACTGGCAAATGGTTATTATGCCATTTATTTGAATATTTGAGTCAGTCCCATCTAGTCAGTAACTTTTCATGTTTTCCCATTCAGTAACATCAAATCAAACTACTCATAATAATAATTGGAATCTTTCCAATGAAATCATGTTATAGTCCAATTCAGAGTCGGTGCCTTTACAAATACCCCATTTGTCTTCTAGGTTATGTCATTCAGACAGATACACTGATGATGATTGTAAAATCACAAATGCTTTTATTTGAATCAAAGTTGTTGGTTTCACATCTCTGTCATATTTATCTTTGTGGTTTTTGTAATTATAAATATGGATTGTAAATCTAACAACCAGAATATCGTGAACATTACTACCAAAACTTATATCAAAATATGTACCTTGGTTAATAACATTTAGAGGAACTCTTTTTGGGTCTAGGTGGTGGTATTGTTTGTATTTAATATTTGGAATTGTGCTGCTGGTGGCACTTTGTATTTTCTATAAGTTTATTTATTAAGACAGTTATTCATTATGATGAAAATCCTAGAACTCCTCAACCAACACCCACAAGTTGGGCATTGACTTGTCTCTACATTGCTTTCAATCCTTCGCCATCTAACCACTTATTCAGAATTCATACTTAGTAATCTTTTAAGAAGTTAATTACAACAAAAGTTGAAGCTTTTTAAGAAAATTATACTAACTTCAGTTTAAAAATGAACACAAACTGTTGACCATAGTCAACCAAATAAAAATAACCCCTTTTGCACTATGTAAGAGTCCACACAGACTACAAAAGTAGTCCTACTATTTTGGTACAAAATCATAGATAAGTACACACACTCATTTTGCAGGGTGCGATAGCAATCAGAGTGTGCACTTCAGTATTAAATTAAAAACCTTGTCTGGAAATTATAGATTTATACCTCTTCCATACTTTCATCACACAATTCATGGTTAATTTATTGAGAATTGATAAAAAATATTTTCTATATGAAGTGAGGGAATTTCTGGTAAGTCAAAAAATTAAGAACTTTACCCTGCTCTCAACATAAGGTATAACTACATATAAAAGATAACATACTGAAAATACTCTAAAAGATTTTCAATTTTATTAAAAGGCAACAAATAACAAATGTAAAAAATACTTTGTATAAATATAATTATAAGATCTAGAAATAGGTTATTTGCAGCAACTTATACAAATTTTCTGTGCCATGGCTATAAAATTCAGATACAACATAAACAAATGTTATGATAGCATAAGTGGAGATTGAATTTATAGTGAAGTGAATTGGGTTTATTATTGTTGATATTAATTGCTTCTTGTTTCAGAAAATGTTTCAAGTCCATCTCTCTTAGTTGGCAGTAAATCATATTTATTTTCTGATTAGGTATTGAATATTTTAGTAGCATTTTTTTACTTTTGCATACCAATTTGCAATTATTAAATATTTATATCATGCAGTACAATTCTAATAATTGTTGAATAGTGACCAAGCTCGTAAGGACATACTAATTAATCACATTCTCTAACATAACTTTTTCATCCTCCTCCAGAATATATACACTTTTGTTGCTGCTCCTCACATTTCCTATACATGCAGTACTATTTTGTTCATACTTATTCCTACAGCTATTTTATTTCAGTTTCATCAAGCAGTAGCATTTATCAACAGATATCCTTATTAATGTCTGACTTTTTATCTTTGTTTTCCCACATAAAACTTTTTGGTGTTAATATTTTAATTCCATATATCTCTGCTTCTTGTAACCTTACAACATGGGTTCACTTTCTCCCAGCAACACTGTGCTGTGATGATGCATGTCTATTCAAAGTCCTTATATGTTCATTCTTTTTCAACTTCCTATTTAGAAGTCTTAACACTTAAATTTTTAATTCCAAGTATACTATTTTTGTTATAGCCAGTTATATATTATAGTTAATGTAATATATATGAACAAAAATTATATCAGACCAAGAAAAATCTTTGGCTATTTTCTGATATTGTAGGTAAGTTGGATCAACTAGTTCAATTTACTTTAATTTAATCCTATGGTTCTGCTAGTATCATCTTATTTAGGTTCTTAATCCTTAAATGAGTGCACAGTTTTTCTCATCTAGGTTCTTTGTGATCAGGTTTTCAATACGGAAAAGGTCATCTTTGTATTTCCTTCTGATTTTAATAACCTTAGGTTTATGTAACAAAATATCCTTTAGTGTTCAACCTCATTTATCCAGATTTTGCCATTCAAGCTCGCCTGATAATTTTCGTAATTAACTGACATTTTGAACTACAAGAAACTTTGTTTGTCTTCAAGGGAGGAGAGAGTATCAATTCAGAGCATAAACATGAGAGTCCAATACCCTTACAGGTAAGAAATTATTTTGTTCAGTCCAGTCCTAGTGAGAGAGATTTCTCAGCTTTCTACATCTGAGTGAGGGTCTTGGCTTTTATGTGAACAATGAACACCTGTGGGTAGTAAGGAATTTTTCAGAAAGTTTTTGCTTGATAATACTTGATGCATGGACCTCTTTAAAAGACATGGATTTACATTTGAGTCGCAAAAAATTATATATTCAATGAAGAGCAATTCCAGATTTCAGGAATATAATATTGCCTACATTTGCACCATTGAAACATCACACTTAATTCAAGAAATAACCATCATCTGTCACATATTTACTGCATATAAAATAGTCTCATTTTTAATTTTTATAGGCAACCTTATTTGTATAATAATCATGAGAGTAAACACAATTCTTCTGAGAGTATGTAATTACATTTAACATCACAAAACTTTATTATATTTGAAAATCTTGCTTTGTATTTTTTCCATTGGATGTGAAAAATATGTTAAATAGGGAATAAAAAAGGTTTTCATGTGAACGATTAATGTACATTCAATAGTAATGCTCTTGGAATAAAATGTAGTTTCAAAATTTGTTGGCAATCATGTGATAACCCATGTCAATAATATTTTGTTACTTCATATTTACCATTAAGGTGTTGCAAGAAATGAGTATTTTACCAATGTGAACATATGAAGCACGATGGTAGGCCCAGTTAACAGTATCAGTTTTATGGTGCATTTCATATCATGCATTTTTTGTAGTTCTATGATTAACAAAAACAAGATGGTTTCTTGAATTGCTATTGTGAAAATTTGTGGTTGTGGAAAAGAAAAAAAGTACAAAATACCGCAATAAAAATATGTGAAATGCTTCTGAAAAGGATGTGCTTAGAAAGATAGGGAAAGGAGGAGTTAAAGTGAAAAATAACAATCCTTATGAATCTCCTTCTGATGAATTATTGGAGTTACTACACACAACTGGATTCATTCTGAGCACCACCCTGTATTCTTTTTGATCTTCAAGCTTCAACTCGCTTATTAAGTTGAAAGATACATCCTGAATCCCCCTTCCAGGTGTGCTAATTGACACACCATATCCTTTCTCAACATTTCTTTCAACGGTTATTTCAATTTCCACAAGTTTTCTTAAATTAATAGAACACTTTTTCACTACATCATGACTTGGCGCCATGTTTACTTATTCTCAAGACTCACTTGACTCACTACTTGCATCTCTATGAAACTATGTGTAAATTCACTCTATCGTAGTCAAGTTAAGTGGAACTAACCAACAACAGTATGGAGGCAAGTTCCTTGACCCATGTAAACCTGCCTTTAATGCTACACTGGAATACCTGAGATGTTTCTGTGTAATTGACCGATATGTCCATGTGGTGATAAATTGCATGCAATGCATGTTGAATTTGGTTGTTACCCATATTAAGGGATCCCATAAAGATAACAGAATAGAAATATTTTACTTGGGGGTATTGCTCACATTCAACACACATTAGTATTCACCCATTACAATCTTCCATTTTCTGTAAGATTACCATAGCAGCGATTTCACTAGTTTAAAGAATAGATAGAAATATTTACAGCAGACATCCTGTGTTAATGTTTAGACTTGGTTGAGAACACTTGTTCTTCAACTAACCACCATTACAAGGTCATTATAGAGGATCCACACAATTGTGATGATTTATTCTGTTGGATTAAATATCCTAGCTTACTAACCACAAGGCCTGCTTGCTTTGATTTAAGTGCTAAATTGATAAATATTTGTATGTTTGTTATTCTTCTTAATTTTGCTTTTACTTTCTTGGTCAGAAAAGAGAAATATTAACATGTTTATTTAACAGTCACTAATGTTAACATTTTCAAATGATTTTATTTAATTCTTTAGGTAATATATAGATAAAATATTTTTATTCAATGAATTGTTATAATTGCCCGGCATTTAAACGGTAAAAGTTTGGTTTGATTTATAATGGTCACAGAAATTAATTTTGGATAGTAAAAAATTATGACTGATTTAGCCAACTTGAATTTGGATTAATGGACTTATTCTTTAGCATTTATTTTAATATAAGATTTTAATTTTTATTGATGGATCTGGATCCTGATCAAATTTCATGGCTGAGCTTTGTTTGAAAGCTTTTCTTCTGCTATTTCTCACTTTAGTTTTATTATTATTTTTTTCATTGTTGAGGGAAAGTAATTTTTAATATTTTATTTTTTAGGTTCACTCAAACAGACCATCCTGGTGTCCGATACAGTGGTAATTGTCTTGAACCTGGTAATAATTCTATTAACTGCAAAGCAGAACCTGCTGCAATGTTTGTTCCGTCAAGTATTCAACAACCATCAGCAAATGCACAAATGTATGGTGCTTCAAATGAAAAGAACAAAGAAACAGATAAAGGTTCCAATAATTCAGCAACAGAGTTTCCTTTCTGTTACAATGTAAATATGCTACAGAAAGTTCATCAACAACAAGGCAATGCTGGTGTCCCAGTGGGGGGTATAAGTGGTGATGACAAAGGCTGTTATAGATTTGATGTAGCACAACCTTTTGGTTACAACTATGCACTTGTGAATCAAATGTCCCTAGCAGCTGCTGCATCAACAGCAACATTTAAATGTGATGTTTGTGGTCTTGTGTTCACTCATCTTTCACTTTTAAATCACCATAAAAGAATACATAACACACCAAATGTTGTCAATACTGGAACTCAGAGCACAAATAATGAAAGACAGTTTTCGTGTGACATTTGTGGAGCTGGTTTTAATCTTGCTGGAGAGTTAAAAAGTCATAAAAATGGAATGCATGGAAAAAATAACCAAAATACAGGTAACAAATGTTGTAATTCATGTGGTGTAGAATTGAGCTGTGATCACCACTCAGGGGGTCTGTTAAAGGCAAAAAAAATTGGTAAATTTGTTAAGTGTGAATCATGCCCAGAAATGAGTTCTTCAGGTAATGTTTCAGGAACTTCGTATAGTGGTAGCAATAGCTCAGGAAGTGAGGGAAATGGACCAAATCCAGTGCCAAGCAGTACAGGCCCGGTGGAAATCAAACCTGGCCATCATCCTGTGAAGCTCAGAGGAGTTGCTAGTGTAACAAAGTGCCATAAGTGCAATGGATCAGGTATTATATTTATTGGTGGTGCTAGAAATAGTACTGGGGTAGATAAGCCATTTCACTGTAATGTGTGTGATGGCACATTTTCAAGATATTCTAGCCTGTGGAGTCATAAACGTTTGCACAGCGGAGATAAACCATTTAAGTGTGAGATCTGTGGTCTTGCATTTGCGAAAGCGGCATATTTGAAAAACCATGGCAGAGTGCATACTGGGGAAAAACCTTTCAAGTGTGCCGTTTGCGGGATGCAATTCTCACAGTCTCCACATCTAAAAAATCATGAGCGAATACACTCAGGGGAACGCCCATACCAATGTGAGGTTTGTGATAAGACTTTTGCACGTCATTCAACTTTGTGGAATCATCGTCGTATTCATACTGGTGAAAAACCATATCGTTGTGAAGTTTGTGGATCAGCTTTTAACCAAGCTACTCATTTAAAGAACCATGCAAAGGTACACACTGGAGAGAAACCACACAGGTGTGATATTTGTGATTGTGGTTTTTCTGATAGGTTTGCTCTAAAACGTCATCGTGGTATTCATGAAAAATATGGTAGAACATCTGCTTCTAACAATTCTAGTAATGCTGCAAATAATTCTCAAAGTGCAAGTCAAGTCGCAGCTAATACAACAAATGTAAATGTGAATTCTGTCACTAATGTAAATCCTGTGAATACTGTCTCTGTCAGTGATGTAAATAATGGGAATAATGCTAATCAAAATACAAATAATCCACAGCCTGGTATGGATGAATTCATGAGAAGTATTCATGAGAAATATGGAAGAGCTCCAACCACTAACAGTTCTAATAATACAACTAATTCTTCTCCCAATTCAAATCAAGTTTCAAGTAATGCAGCAAATGTAAACACTGTGAATGTAAATTCTGTTGGTAATGTAAACCCAGTGAATAGTGTTAGTGATGTGAATAATACCAGTAATGCAAACCCAAATGGAAGTAATCCTCAAGCTGGTATGGATGAATTCATGAGAAGTATACATGAAAAATATGGAAGAACACCTGCATCAAATGCTTCCAGTAATCCAACCAATAATAATCAGAATACAAATCAAGTTGCAGCTAACACAACAAACGTAAATGTGAACAGTGTGAATGTTAATTCTGTTAACAGTGTAAACCCTGTCAGTAATGTAAGTGTTAGTGATGTAAATAATAGAAGTAATACAAATCCAAATTCTAATAATCCTCAAACTGGTATGGATGAACTATATAAATGTGAAGTGGGTGGGCCTATAGCGTTCCCTGGGTGTTCTCGGCCTCATGATGAAAAGCAATGAAAGAAATATGACCTCACAGGTTTTAAATTTCTAAGTATATTGTGTTGGGTAAAATGACTGCTCATTTTGCTCTAAAAGTATAATGCTTTGGACTGAATAATTACAGTTTCACTTTTGTTACTGAATCACACTTTTATTTGTAATATCCTGTAATTCTTATGTGTGTTTTGGTCACATTAGTGGAGCTGTAGTTATTGCAAATACATTTGCTATAGAGAACTACTAGCTTAGCATGGTTGAATATCTGATTATTATTTAAAAACAATTTATTATTTATCCAAATAACTAGTCAAACAAATTGTCTGCTGGCAGCTATAGATAGTTTTTTAAAGTATTGCAAGTAATCTTGCATGAAGGAATTAATTTTGTATAATGCTACAATATAAAGATGTGGATTTTTATTTTAAATTTAATTAAAACATTAGTATTATTTATGTACAAATTGTCACATACAACAATTAGATTGATTGAAGTATTTGACAATTGTAGATCGGTAAAGAAATTATCAGGAATTTCATTGCGTATAATAGAGGAATTTATCTGAGAAGTTAGAAAAAATACAATGTTTCAAACGGTAAAAGCAGAAACGGTGGAGCTAGCTGTTGAAATGAATTATATTTTTCTGACAAGTGTCTGGGTTAAAGCCCAACAACTTTTTATCAAGTAAAATATCTGTTCTTCTTGAGTGAAGGGTAGGAATTTGTTTCAGCACAATTGTCGACAAACTTTAAAACTGGAACCAAGTTGTAATTTTGATTGCTGTTTGGAAACTTACAAGAAGCTGTTGATTTGTAATTGTCACTTGACTTAATATTCTCAAATCTGAGAACCCCAATTTTTAAACTTAAAAAAAAAATTATCAACATGAAAATGAGTTGTCAAACATAAATATGTATGCTGGTTTTTTCATTAAGGCTGTATGTTCCTCTTTTAAATGTCAGTTTGTGAATTACTTATATATCTTTAATTTAGAGTTTTATACTCTTCCAATATCAATGGGTAAAGTATTTATTAAATTCTTTTAATAATCTAATTTCCTGTTATACAAAGCAACAACACTTGGAGATCGACATATATTCGGCTGCCTCATTATTTCCTGATCACTAAGTGAGATAGTTTTCAATATGTGAGAACAGTAAATATATGCCAAATTAGGGGTTTTTCTTTCCACACATTTATGACGTGCTTGTTTTACTACTCACTTTTCTACTTAAGACAATTTCTGAATATTTCATTTATTTTTACATTTAGAAGTGTAAAAGATTAGGAGAATAGACTGTAATCGAGTAAACAGAAGACAATATTGAGATTGGAAGAAAGTAAGTAGTTCCAAAAGGTGAAGTGAGGAAAATAATATATTATCTCAGAGACCAAGCAATTTTAGGTATCTGGCTGTACTTTCTATGCTGAAAATTTCAAAGATATTGTAACTTTATTGGGAAATGGTTTTGTTTACATTTATTTGTATTGCCACTTTAAATTGTTGATAGAAAATTAATGGCAATATATAATAAATTCCTGCTGGAACAGTTTGTCCTTATCCATCTTTCATGCTGAGGTAGGCAGGCAGTACACAGAGATGTGGCATCGCATTAAGCCGATAATAGGACTGGGGTTTGAATCTCCATTCAGTCATCCTGTTTTGAGTTTTCCCTGCTTTCCCAAAATTATTCAGGCAAATGATGAGATGAATTCATAAAACAAAGCTAAGGCTGCTATTCCAAAAATTGCCTTATGAAATATGAGTATAATACTGGTGAGAACATACTGGCCACATGCCTCTTCAAATCCCAAATGTGTTATGTAAGATGACAGTCTGGCAGGAATCCAATTTCCTTCAGTTATTATATACAGCACAGATAATAGGTAGACTACTGTAGACTATCCTTTTATTTGGCTGACTATCCTTAAACTTGTCTATCTTCAATAATGATAACCTCTTGTCAGGTTTTGCATGAATGAGCCTGTAATTATGGAGTCATTCACATTACAAAGTGAAAGTAGTATGTTTTTCTTGTGTGCAGTTAACCTACATTTCCAAGATTGCAATATTTGTTTCCTAGGAGGAAGGACTATGTGTGTAATAACAAAATACTTATGTAGTTCAGTATTGTAGAGTTTCTCACTTTTTGGATTGACAACTCCTTGGGTATTGTCGTATACAGGGTGTTTCTATGGTTGTGGGACAAACTTTGAGTGGTGGTACACTTTACTAAACCATACATTTTTTGTATAGGAATGTTTGGTTGGAAGTGACACTTTGATGCATGAACACAAAACATGAAAAGAAAAACATCTATTGCAAAGTGATTCTTTCCAACAATGTTTACAATAAATGCTCAAAATGGCATGCCTCAACAAGTCACTTCTGACCTAAATATTCATATATATATATATAAAACTGTATATTTTTAGTATGATTTTCTCTCCCTCCATATCAAAGTTTGCCCCATGACTGTAGAATGACCCTGTATGTAAGCTCATTTTTGAATGAAAATTAATTTGGTGATGTAGTTTTTTCTTGTATGAACGAAACATATTTTGATGTTAATGAAATATAATATGAACTGCTGATTATACCTGTTAGACAAAGTTTGCTTTTGATTTTTTAATACCTGGAACACATTACTAATGCATTCCATTCAAAACCCAGTCACTAGCAAATACAGTTTTATAAATATCTAAATTCACATTGTACTGTATTTCAAACTGTTTAACCTTAAGTGGATAGTCATTTTTCATTTAGTAAACAGAATGTCTATTTTTATGCTCTCAGGATTTTAGAGGCTAAAATTTAAAATTCGAATTCATTTGTAGCTAATTTTCTAAATAATATTACTCATCAGTTTAAGAATGTGTACAAATAACTTTGATAATACTATAGCCAATTCAGACAAAAATAAGTGATAAGATAAATATCACACAACATGATCCTTGAATTTCAACACAACTGCACTCGTCAGTTGACAAAACTTAAAAGCTAGCTATGGTGTATAATCTTGTAGACAGAAATATATTACTTTCTAACTCCAAGTTCCATCAACATGACATAAATATTGTCCAAATAATTTTAATCTCCAATGAGTACCCTTTAAATTTTATTATTAAACACATAAACATTAGATTGAACAAAATACAATATCCTACTGTGATCATCCCCAAACACCTCAAGCCAAATTTTTTCTTGTACTCCCTTATTACAAATATCAACAGCACAAATTCATCCAAATTTTCAAAGAATATCAAATATCCATCATTTACAGATCTACTAATACTCCTTCCTACTTGATTAAAAACCGCAAGGACCCACTTGACACAGCAAACATTGTGTTGTTTACAAAATATCTTGCTCTAATTCCTGCTACATAGGGCATACAAAATGTTCCCTTAATACCCGTATCAAGGAACATATGTCTAGTATCAAACTTCCCATTGATAAACAATCTGTAGTCTCCAAACATATCATAAATTTGAAACATACATTTGATTGGCAAAATGCTAAGATTTTAGACATTGACACCAGGTACAATTCCAGACTTATTTTAGAGATGCTTCATATTAAACCAAATCATCACAGCTATTAATGTACAAACAGACATTATTAAAATCAATAATTGCTATGATTCCATATTATTACACGAAACCTTCTGTTTTCCCATTGTCGTTGCTCCCTTATTGTTATGCTAATCCTTCGGCTCTCCCATTGTCATTGCATTTTCATCGCTTTTGAGTGTTGTCAACTGACCAGAGCAATTGTGTTTCTGTAGGCTCTTCTTAGCACCTGACAAAAGGGACAAGGATCCCAGAAACGTTTTGTGGTATTTATATTATTACTTATTTTGTCTGAATTGGCTGTCTTTCTTTTTAATTATTTTCAATCAGACGTATTGTTTTCATTTTATCTTTTTTTTTGTTAGACGTTATTTCATGTTAATGACATTTGGCCTTGATTGATTGTAAGTAAGCTTCACTTGTTCCATATTTCCATTTTCATTATTATTCATCCCTCTCCCAAAACATCAATCCAAGAAAAACATTTACCAAAGTATATGAATAACTGTTATATTAAAGTCTTCTTTCTTAATGAGCTTACCTAACAGTTAAAAACAAATAGAAAAAACTTGCAATGCACAAGTTGTTTTACTTTGTAACTGACAGGAAGTAAAAATAATTGACTTGCATGATTTTGGCAAACTTTTTTTGATTGCTGTGGTTGAAATTATGGAACTTAATTTTTTACTTTTAATATTGCAACAATACTTATTCAAATTATTCAGTACTGAGCATATTTATTTTAAATATTACTGATAGGGAAATCATTTTTGCAACATTCAATATGATTTTAGTGCAGATTTTATGTGGGCTTGGAATATTGGGATGTATTAAAACTAATTATATAGATGGGAAGGCAATTTTATTGACAAAGTACCAAATTGGGCCTGTTTACAAATTTAAATCAGTTATATGCAATGAAATTAACAATTGAAAGTGCTAACACAATATGGTTTTAGAAGATAGAAGATTTGGAAATTCTGTTCACAATTTAATATCTTTTTACAGAAAAGTAGTTGACCTTTTCTCAAATCTCAATATTAAAAAAAAAAGTCAATGTTTTTAGAGCTACATTTGTGATTTCTGAAGGAATATCTTTGTTACATTGGCTGAATCTGTTATTTGTGTATGTATATATTTACTGTGTGCTCCTGTTTATAAAAGGGTGGGATTGAATGATGACTTAGTGTTTATGCTCAGCTTAGTAATTTTTACTCTCTGTGTAATTTCACAGAAAAATATTATTTCATCTGAGGATCTATTTTAAGAAAATACCCATGACGTCTTATTACTACAATATTTTAGCCTAAGATACTAACTATACAGTCCTTTTTGACCCCATGTAAAAATCTGAAAAATTTAGTATATTCTACTGTGCTAAGTATTTACTGTTTCCTAGTGCTTTTTCTCCATTTCAACTTGCTACTTCTTAAATGTTTCACACACTATGTAGTATGCATAACTTTTAAACATTAAAAACATACATCTTGGCTCTTAGTATGATTTTCAATCATATATAAAGTTCTTTTATCATTATTCATTAAAATAAGATTGTTGACTGACACAAAATTAATATATGAAAGATTTATGTGACCAAGCTGTTAAACATTTCTACCCTCAAATGACTAATTACAAGTCCAGCAGTAATGCAGTTCCAGATAATAATGTCTTATACTAAAACATATTTAATTCACACACATATATATATATATATCTCATTTTGGTTACAATCTGCAAAGTTCAACATTATGAAGTTTCTGTACTAAACACTTAACGTATTTCTTCCCATTGTCGTACTGTTTCAAGATAAATACGTGGATTCCATTTACTCAAGTCTATGGATTAAAACTGAATTATGTATAAAATAATTTATTGAATACTATTATTTATTCATATCCTCAAATTAACATTTTAATTTTTTTGTGAATTACAATTATTTTAGCGTGTACTAAATTTTTAACATTTGTTTTCTAATAAAATCAAAGGATGGGGTGATACAGTATTTACATTCGATTGAGTAAGAGGTAATATTTTTATCCACAATAGTTTTCAATTGTTATACATTTTATTTCGTTTTAGAAATGTTAATCTGTTTAAAGCTAGTTATCCAGTACTAGGCTGGAGAATTTCAGGATATGAAGTTCTCATTAATGCATTATGGAAAATTACCTGTTTAGAATTTTCAATGGATGTCTTATGTAACAACTAAATATTCAGTTTCAAGAACAAATTTAATGGAAACAGATAACTTACAAAAAATATTATTGAGGTCACATTAAGTCTTGTTGTTAATCCTACTTAGGGCATACTTAATGCATCTAGTAGTATAAATGTGTATTTTTGACAAAAAAGAAAACACATTTATGGATCATAAAAATCCAAAGTGACTAGATGAATAATTCAGAACATAGCTTTTGAATTTTAAAATTGTAATAATTGATTAAACTAAACATCAGTATATGTGTGATATGAAACTTTGGTGTAACTTAAATTGTTTTTAATTTTGGGAACTCTTGTGTATCCTATTCAAATAGCATAAGTCATTTTTCTTAGTAAGAACTTCATAATGGGATTAATTTACACATTGAACTCCAATAAATAAAATTAATTCAAAATGACTATTGTTTCTATTTAATAGAAACAGTGTATGGAGACAAATATATCAGCAAATTTAATATATTTTTTATAATGTTGCAATTCTTACATAATATTGCTTATATGATTTTGTAGGTGATATCGGTAAATAGTTATACACTCTATTTGCTTTTATTGGTTTTTAGTATGTAAACTGTTTTAATTGAAAAGGAATATTTCTGTGCCAAATACTGTATAAAAGAGTAGAATATTTATATTATTTTTGTTGTATATATGGGTTTTTTGTACCATCATATTAAGATATAATTATACTAATCTATTAATTCACATTGTTAATGAATTGACACTTGCTTACTTTAACATACTATTGATTTTATTCTATTCTGTATATGGAGAACAAATTGTAAGAGTATATTTTTATATCATTCATCTTTTAATATTGTGCAATATATTCAGATTTCATAAATGTATGTGGGTGGACATGGTCTTGCGCTTATGAAAATAATTTTTTTTCACTTCTTATCATTTTTATGTTACTGTCAAGGTATTGGACCATCAATTAACTCATTAATATTCTTTTACATGATAAAAGCATCTTGTACAAACATATAATAATAACAAAATATGTTAAAAATAATTGATTTAATTAAAGTGCTTAAGTTAGTTTGTGAAATTGCACTACAATTTTCTTAACCATCAAGAATATTAATATAGTGATTGTGGCTAGTAGTGTAAATTAAAGTTGCAGTTGCATAATTTCCTTCCAAGAGTTTAGATTTGCGGTTTAGAATCATTTTTCTATTCCTCGTGTAAAAAGTGTGTTCCTTTTAAAACTTCTGAAATTTCTTATTTTAAATAGTTCCAATGGTGTGTTAAAATTGAGCTTCTTTACAGGACCCCATAGCTGATTTTTAATATACTAGGTTGTGAAATGCAGATCATGACTTTGTAATCTGCCTACTTCCCAAACAAATCAGTGATGGAAAACATTTTAATTTTATTGGTTCGGCAGGGGAATGAAGAATATTTGTAGCACATGCCATGCTTCTCAAACAACAAAATTTGTTCACTCTGGGGAATTGGAGTTCAGATTTTTTTTTATTAATTGTTATGGTTCAGCTAAATGCAGTCTACAGTCAAATATCATCTATATTATTTTTATTTATGAAATTATTGGTTGTGAAGAGTTAAAGATGGATTGAAGGAATTTTTTATTCAGTTACACTTATATTTTAAAACAATTTAATTAGGATATTATAGTTTAGGTGAGGCAAACTGTAACTTTTTTTTAGGAATAATTAATATTTTTTCCTTTATGTTGTATGTTGTAACTAATTTGTAAAACAATTTTTCACTCACAATGCTCTGTAGGCAGAATATATTTATTTATTTGATATTTTACATTATTGATTCATATGAGATATATTGAGAATTATCTCTAACACTTTTATTATTTAAGTAGATAATTTACGTAAGTAGACTCCTTGTGATGTATTAAGGGTTGGAGTTTGTAGTTTTATTTCAAAATGTAAATTCTACTTGTAACAACTCTTCATCACAAAACTACATAATTTTCCTTACAAACAGACTGAAAGATTCAATTCCATCCAATATATGTTATCTCCTACATTAAACTAACACTGCCTTGAAACAATAAAATTTTACATAATTTCCTGCTCATATTCTTGAGTTTTAAACAATTACTAGTCATTAGTTGTGTAATCTTCTGTTCTAGTTTTGTTATATAAATTATATTTTGTTAAAATTATGATTTGAGGTAGCATATGTAGTTGGGGCTTGTACACACAGGTGACTTTTGTCATGCAACAGTTTGTCACTCTTTACCAATGGCTATTGAAGTCAATGGAGATGTACACACAGTGACATGACAGTAGAGTGACTTTCATTGAGTAGACGGGTCACCTAGACAGTAAACTTCTTCATGACAAAATTGTCAATAGCTGCTTGGTTACATAGGTCAGTAACACCTTGGGTGTTAACAATATGAAAGGTTATATTGTTTATTTTCAAGATGTTCTTTTCAGCATTTGAATATTGGATTCTGCATTTGATTTGAAGTTTTTGTATAAATTTGTTTATAAATATTGAAATTAATGATTAAAACGCTTTCTATGCTCATTCTATAATGTCCAAAAACTGCTTCGGATATCCCTTCAATTCCTGCAGCAGCATTAAAAAACAAATCCATTTTTGAACTAAATCCAAAAGTTGTTAAACTGTCACCGTGTCAGTCACCTCTTGTGTGAACACCTAACAAAAGTTATATGTGTATTCAGGCCCATAGTGTTACTGTAAATTTGTGGCGAAACCTGGGCACAACAAATTTTGAAATCAAGTACTGATAAAAATATTTTTTTTGTAGGAAAACTAGGAAATAGTGCGGACATTAAAGTGAATAAGGTTCATTCCCAAAACTTTGATCAAGTTATTTTCCTCTAGCAGGTAGGTCAGCTGATTTGGCAAAACATTATAACAATCATGAAAAGCCATTCAACTTTCTGAGATGTGTAATACTCAAAAGCAGCCAGCAAGGGACATGTTTTGAAAATTATTAATACTCATTTTTATTGATTATTTGTATATATTATATGTCAAGGTGGGCCATTGAATGTAAAATCTGTTTAATGTAGCTTGCATTGCTTCCAAAATTTACATTTGTGTCATATTTTTTCTATTGACTAAATTAAATTTTATTATATCAACAATTGTAGTTTGGGTGGTACTGAATATTTAGTTCACTTTCACAATTGTAAAATGGGAAAGTTCTAACATAAATAAAATTTAATATGTTTATGTATAGGATAACAACTTGCTAAATTCATTATAAGAAGCCTTTTATAAATGAATAAATATTTGCCTTAGTTATATAATTTCTCATGAAACATGGTTGACTGATTAAAAAATTCATCTTTCATACTGCATTATCTCAGATATTCAGCCATGAAATATACTAAAAGTTTCATGCATGTAAATGTTTGTTATCCCTGCTGTAAATTCAAAAATTTTTACTTCAGTATTCAGCTGATAATGCTGCAATAAGTTGTACACCAAATAGACTAGTAAAAATTTAATGCAATACTATGTAAAGTGCTGTAGTATCTTTCAAATGTTTATCATGAGGTTATTGTGTACAATATTAATGCACAATACTCTTTTATATTAGATTTTATTTATAAAGAAAAAATGGCATAAATACTTTTATTGTTATGTGGTAACAGTTAGATTAATTTTATTTTATTGCAAAAGAGCTTTATAAACTACCTTTCAGTTAAACCAATTAACTTCAAAGCTTTATCAAATAAATGTTTTTGGTTTACTTATTTGAAGTATACATTTGTTTATGTATATAATAGTTCCTTCCAAAACTACGTTCAGAAAAATTTTGTTATATATAAACATTTAGTTTTAATTTATTTTGGTGAATGAAGTTTTTAATGTGTGCAATCTTTTGCCATGTATTTGTTACATAGAAAAGTTTCAATGTTTATTAATAAAATAATATTGGAATAATTTGAACCTAAGTGTCCACTTGGTGTACAAAAATAAGTTATTACCTGCCACATCCCTATATCCTTGTGTTGATATATTGAATGGTTTTTCTCACAGTGCTTGATGTGTTATGTACATTTGGTCCTTATGGGTATATTTTGATTGTTAAATTAAATATGAAAATATAACACATCAAATCAAATATTTCATGTATTAAAATTTTATTTGAATTCTGCTAGCACTTCTTTTTCGTTATGGAGATTTTTAATTCCTATGTATAAACCAATTATTGACAATAACAAAGTTATTCCTTTCTTTTACATAAAAGGAATTTTACCAAATGTACAAAAGTGCTAAATAAGCCTGTTTGTGTTTTAGCTGCAGTCGTTTTGAAAATACTTCATATACTTTAATTAGTGAAACATTTTACTAAACACTTGGTTATTAAGAATATTTTAAGAATTTTATTAGCTAAGAATTACGTGTAAATATACACTCAATATATGTGATACATAGTTTTAACTCCTACAATATTAATACCCCCACAATGACATACATATACTGAAACATATGTGGATGTGCAACACAATATGTGAAAGAGGGAACTGAAATGGTAGTTTCTAATTGCACCATTGTTGGTTGTCGATTTCACTTTAACAGTATTTTGTATACCCTACTTCTCACTTCGTGCTGCATAATAATAGATATATAGCACTATATATTAGCACTAAAATTTATTCAAATCATAAGTAATAAAATTACATAATTACTGTAAAATTTTGAAAAATCTCTTTAAGAAAAGAGCTGTGGAAGAACAGTCAATAAGTCAAACAAATGCTTTTCACAACTTTACATTTGCCAGTCTGAAATAAACTTGTCAACAAAAAACATAAAAGAACTAAATTCTACTCTTAATATAAATGACTGGATTACTAAAGGATAGATTTCAGCATAATATAAGAGTGAATAATTTTTAAATGTAATAACTAGTCCAGATATAGATTTAAGAAATGATGATAAATTAATTTTTCTTGGGGTCATAAAACTGCTAAAGGAGAATTTTGAAAAATTTGAAAATGAAATAAAAATAATTAGGGAAAATGTGAGGACTGAAACTGACACTAATATGTTTATCAAAAGAAATGTTTGCCAGGGATTAGAAGAAAGTAACACCACATCTGACAGGGTAGATACTTCAAGAAAATATAATTGTCAATGTTGCTTCCTGGAATAAATATTAGAGGAATTCAATAATAAATTATATCCACTACGTATATTTTGTGATCTCTCTTCAGCGTTTTATGGTGTACACCATTATATACTTCTGGAAAGAATTGAATTATAATAATGTTTCATTCATGCTTTAGTTTAGTTATCAAGCATAAAGAAAAGACACTACATAATTCATCTAGGCAAACATGTAGTATGGTCTGAAGGATACAAAAGTAGTTCCACAGGATACTTATTACGTACAATTTTTTTTTAAAATTGGTATAACTGACTTGTCAAATTTAATTAATTCAACTCTTAAGTTATTCTTTTTGCAGATGACCCAAGTGTATTAATTAATTCTGGAAGAGACTTCTAATAATACATTTAGAATTTTGTTTCCTGTAAATGATTTTCTTGTGAACTGTAATAAATTCTACATTATACCCAGCAACACTATAAAGGTATATGATAAAGTAAAAAGTACAAAATTTCTGGGACTTCACCTACATGATAAAACTTAATTAAAAATGTCATATCACAAGTTTAAATGAATAATCTCAGATGAAAAACATGCAGTTACAGATCAAAGATTGAAGCCTTTCCCGGTGCAGTTGTTCAATATATTGTTCTCGGAGCTCAACCGGGTTTTGCATAATTGTAGAACGCAAACTTCGCCTAGAAGATGACGACAGAGCTTTTAGTCGTCGAAACGTTGCGTTCTACAATTATGCAAAACCCGGTTGAGCTCCGAGAACAATATATTGATGCAGTTACAGTGTTACATAACTACTATTTATGGCATATTCAACTCCATAGTGTCTCATAGAATTATATTTTGGGGAACTTCAATAGTGAAATAGTTTCTAATCCAAAAGTGTGCTGTTACGAAAATATATAATGTTAATTTTTTATATTTCCAATATTAGCTATAGTTGATCTGATGCCAATTTATTTATTCATTAATGACATTTGTAATCAACATATATGATAAATTTCATACCAACACTTGTATACATTTGTTTATGGTGAGAAATAGAATACACTTACATGTGAATTTAAAGTGTGTGACTGGTGTTTAAAAAGAGATGCGATATACAGAAATATTAGCTTTTATAAACTTATTTAACAATTGGTAAACTTCCAACTGCATTAAAAAAATTAAGTTATGTAACCTTCTACTCTATGAGCAAGTTTAAAGAAAAATAATGTATAATTAATGATGTAGACTAATTTTAATTTGATATTACTGCTAATAAGTTTTATTTAGATTCAGTATATTATTAACTTGATAATTATGTAAATATTATAAGTGCAATTAGCAGTGCACCTTAAGTTATTAATTACTGGCACACCACAATGATTACGATTTGACTTTTTAAACCCTTGAAAATTTGCATCTCATGAGAATATAAGGAAAATGATTATTCTACTTTATTTTATGAGACTACAATGCTTGTGGGGATCTGGAACTGTGACTGCCTCCATTTAATGAAAGCATGTTACCTGACTTGCTGACCTGTATGTCTTATTCATTTAAATAATAAATTTTTATAAAATAAATATATATGTGAGTAAGGATGTGACATTGTCAAAATAAAGAAAATAAATTGTGGCTTATCTGAAATTGAAGCTTGGTGTGGCCACTCAGGTCAGGTGGTTCGTCAAATTTTCGGAGTTCTCAGCACCTTCTTCAGGAAAGAGAGTTCTGTACACTGGCGGCTGCACCTTCCTTTCCTGAATAAGGGGGTTGAGAGCCTCTGAAGAAGAACCTCCTCCTGTTCTGAGTGCCCACATGAAGCATCACTTTCAGGTAAGCATATATATATATATATATAAATACAAATATACTTCCTATACAATCACCAATTGTTAAAAGAAAATTCATTAACCTCCATCAACCCATAATAGTAATTGATCCCATGAAAGCTTTCTGCACACACTTAGAACTCTGTTCACATTTGGGAACTGCTGTTGTGAATAATATATCAATGTGAATGACAATGCCTGTACTTTGACATGGGGAACAGGTGGATGGTGTGATAATCCTTGAATACACCCTATTTGAAAATAAGAACTGAGAAATGTCTTGAATATGGATGAAGAATTAGGTAGCACTATGTATATAGATTTTTTAGAACTTCAGCACTGTCAAATCTAAAAACAGATGCAAATTGAGAAGCTGAATTCGATTAACAAAATGGTCTTATTTTGACTCTTGCATTTATTGTGTTAAATAATTTCCATTATAGACAGAAGATTAAGTTCCTGTTAAGAAAATTGCTATATTAGATGAATTAATATTGCATAAAATGTATAAAAATATGTTTGTAACTTCTAAAAAGTTATTTTGTGGGTGTAATTTAGAAGCTATGGTCCAGGGGCCTTAAACGACACATTCCACAAATTTATCTGAATTTCTTATTAATCTAAGTTTTAGCTCGTTTTCATTTCAGCTCTTATAATATGAATAAATTTTAATTTCAAAACTAATGCTTTAAGCTTTCATAATTTGTCTCTCAATTAAAGTATGTGCCAATGCATCGCTAAGTTTCAACAACACACAATTTTAATTTTAACTATGAAAATTATCATCTTTTGTGAACATTCAGCAAAGTTCACAAGCAAGCTAAAATCTACTGAAAAGTTCCACACTGTTCATAGCTTTTATACAATTCAATCCATGAATCTGAAGAAATTTTTTAAATAACACGTTTTGTAATAGAAGGAAGAGAATTGTGATGAGTTTCGAGAACCAAATAGCATGGCAGTAAACGTGCACAAAATTCTACGAACTGATCATTGAAAGCATGCCAGATTGACGATGGAATTTACTGTATTCACAAAATTTTTATCTTCTCAGCACAATGTGTTAGAATGGTGTTGGTCTTGGTGAATGTTGTGTCTCAACCTTCAATGAATGGACATGACTGTGTGAAAGTCAAAATATTGCATATATAGAGAACCACAAATTAGAGTCAAAAACTTTTTTACATGAAAGGCAGGAACATTTTGAAAATGAGCTAATGTTGACTAAAAATACGCACATAAAGAAGGTAACCGAAAAATCACCTATTAAATTCCTAGTACAGTCTTAGAAATGTGGCTCCCTAAATATATTTTTTTCTCTTTAAAATAACGTTCGATTGTGACTTAAAAAATACGAAAAATGTAGGAATACTCTTATTTTATAAAATATAAACTACTTAGAAATAAAATTTTAACCATTGAGTGGTTTAAATTTATATTTCGATTACGCTTCTTGTGATTTATCACAGCCCTGCAAATACATTATTCGCCAATATACAATTTAAAACAATGACAAATAAGCACCAACGATATTTCAAATAAAATAAATACACAAAAGTTGAATAATTTATTTCGTACCTTCAGTTCTTGCAGTTTAAGTTGACACAAGATTTATTAAACTTCTTTCCCTATGCCGCGTTTTAATTTTTCCTTTTTACAGGCCAAACGAAATAAAACTATTGTTTTCACTGAAAACGTTGTTTTCAAAACCGTATTACATTTACGTGTGATTCGCGATTGTTAAAATTTAGCTGCGTCGGTTCACGCCTTAATTGCGGGGATTCACTAACCACGTGACAATATGGCGACCGCTTGACCCTAGAAAAACTATTTTGGAAACACCGAACTTTTCTTCTAATCTTACTATAGAATGTTTAGAATTAGACTGAGACAAAAAACATTACTTGTAGACCACTACTTTTATATTAATTTTAAAAATTTGGAGAAATGAAAATGGTGATTCCCCTCCAACAAATAAAAAGGAAGTCGGTAATAATGATGAGTAGAATTTAACACTACAGTTTTGAGAAAAATATTTTATTTTAATACTAAAACAGCAAATATGTAAATAAAATCTCTTATAGAGCACTATTAAACATAGTTAAAATTACTTTTAAAGGTTTCACACCAAGTACACCAATTCTGCTTAACTTGTGGACTTTGCAATAATATTAACAACACATTACTAAACGTACGTGACCATGTTAATGATCTCTTTGAACATCTCTCATGAATCTGTGGCTATTAAAGTTGGAGTGAAGTAAAATAATTCAGGTGACAATGGTAGTTCGAAAATAAAATTATTCTAAAATATTCTTCAAATATAACATTGCAAAAAAAATTGTTGTATAATATTTTTAAAGGTAATAATTTATTTCCAAGAGAATTTACCGAAAGATCTTTCACAACTGATGATGGAGGTTCCAACAACTGGTATGTTTAGAGACCAACTCTCAGATTTGCAAATACATTTTCTTCATACTGTACATTAAAACGAAGCAGTCCCTCTGGTGTCGAAATTTAACTTTGTCTTTTGTCTTGAATAACATTCGGCAGTCCATTATTTCAGAATACATCTCCAAGCCATCAAGTTCAGTTTCTTCAAGCTGATGAATATGACTACCATTTCCGTGTATATTTTGTCCATAATACTTTCCCCTCAGTCATAGCAATTCCTTATCTGCTGTGAAACCTAAATTCTCTTCAATTTCACCAGGTATTTTCTTCTTCTTTCTCAATCGTCTCTCAGCTTGGTCATCACAAGTTTTACACAGTTCCTTTGTTTCGTGAATAATCCTGAAGTACTTCCTGAATTTGTCAATTTTTAAACATTTATGACTGTCTCGATTGAATGTCATTTTTACTGTTAATACAAATTATTTAAATTGAATTGAATTCATAATTAATGTTTTTAATTAAAAGTTTGGAAATCATAATTACTTTATTGAATATTATAAAATTTTAAGATTATTTTCAAATTAATTTAAGAGAGACAGGTGGTGGTTTAGCTGAACTTGAAGCTTGGCGTTGCCACTCAAGACAGAAGAAAGTTCTTCAAAAATATGTAACTTACTAAGTATTATTAATACAAATATTAACTGAAACCTGTATATTTTTTCTGTCTTCAGATTCTCCTCATGCTTTCTTTGTTGCTTCCAAGTTTTCTTCAGACTGCTTCAATTTTTTGGTAGATGCTTCAAGGTTATTTGCCAGTTCTTCAAGGTTTCTCTGTTTTGTATGTATAGCTTTGCAGTTCAAACAGAAGTCTTTTTTCACTCATTAAAAAGTAATTTAATAATTTTGTTTACATTAGAAATGTGCCAAAAACAAAAGTTCCAGTTTTGACTGTGTCAACTAATCCGTTGTCAACCAAGTTTTGCACATCATCTTTGAAAGACAGCAATTACACCTTTTTGTTTTGGAGAAATATTTTCTAATTTCTTATACTTGTATGTAATTCTATTATGTTAAAGAAATAAAATAAGAGCTATAAAATTAGACTGGAGCAAACTAATCATAGTTAATTGCACATCTGCACTATGTAAATTTACATTTTAATGTGTAGTGTATTTGCCACAATATTACATTAAGAATAAATGCATTATCTTCTGACATTATATTCTATAACAATTCTTCATTTTTGTCAGAAATCCAAATTAGTTATATGAAAAATCATTGGATAGTACTTTTAAAATAAACAACATTTACTGAAAAAAAAATATCACCATTGTTATTGTTTACACACAAAAAAGGAAAAACTGAGTATCTTCTGAGAAATGTACACCCTTACGTTCCTTATGATTCTGCTGCATGATATTTTAAAATACTCCAGACCTAAAGGTCTTTCAAGTCTTTTTATTTGACATAGCAGCAGTAAATTTTGTGTAGTTCAGTCTTCTTCATATGATACTTGGATAATTTCATCAGAATTGCAGTGTCACATTGGAGAACAGAGATATCAATTTCACACCAATCATTGCTACAATGTTTTCCAGCATCATGCAAAATGCCTGTGGACAAATGCTGATACAATCTGACTGTAAGATTAATAAATAGCTTTCAAAGCCTGCAGACTTTACAATTATCATGAACCATATTATGGTACATAACTATGCACATTTATCCTGAATAAATTTGGAAATAAAATATTGAAGACTTTATTTGGTTTTATTATTGAATAATAATACTTAAATTTCTCTTCCTTAGTTCACATATTTATTTTCTAAACCAGACTATGATAAACCACACAGTGAAATAAATCCACCATTGCAAATGAATTTTCAGTTTTTTTAAAAATTGACATATTTAAAGTTACGAGAACATTGTGGTCATTAGCGATTGCTATTGTTCACACCACATATTTATACAAGCCAGATTTTATCGTATATTGCACTATTGGTTACAATTTCTCACAGACTTATATTTCGGTAATGAATTTTATTGCATGGTGTACTGTGTTTATACTATGGTGATTTTTATTTTTATTTCTGCGGATTTCTGCTGAATTACATTCAATGATATGCTTGATGCTTATTAGGCCATTAAAGGGTTCACAAATTGTCAGTGTATCCAATTCTTTTTATTACACTCATTTTGTACAATATGTGCTACAAAAATTCTCTTGTACACTTTTTTATTTATTTTCTGAATGATATTAATTGATATGAGGAAAAGATCAACAAGTTACCCTGGATTCGAACACTGATCAATGGATTTGAAGTCATTTATGCTAACAAATTCTAAATCTAATCACTGGAAGCAAAGTAATAGATGTTGATATGAACACCATCATTAATGCATAGGAGCAGTTATTATTTTCTATTAAATTGAGTTATGAATAAATGTTTTCACCAGTTTTGTTGCAATTACAGAAAAAAATTTATTACTGTTGCATTCAAAAGTAAACTTTTGAGAAATTAACATACCTAAAAAATATGTTAATAAATAACAATGGTACTATGTAGTTGCTAAGAGTAATTTTTTTCACTACTAATGACATTTAAACAACAAAGTCCGCCACTCCTACTCTGGAAATAAGTTTTCGGAAAGTAATTATTTTCATACATAAAATTGGAATTATAATACAATGGTATAAATAGGTAACATGAACTATTAGTAGTCTTTAATTATTTAAGAGTGTAAAAAAATAATCATATTGATTTGACACTTTAAAATGTTCATTTTTAGGATTTGACACATATTAAATACTTAATAAGTTCAGTTATAATAATTTAAACATGGTTATTATGTAAACTAGCTGGGTGCCCATCTTTGCCCGAGATGTCATTTATCCATAACCCCGATTTGACTCCAATCTCGGTTACTTTTGCGCTATTTTTATGTAACGCAACTCGATCCCTATCCCAATACCCCCCCCCCCCCCCGCCCCCGGAAAGTCTCTCTACTGTGGGTTAAACAAAAAGTTGAATGTCATAATTAAACTCAGCGACATCCATAATCCCGGAATTGACTCGTATCTCGCTTTTTTTGCGTAATTTTTGTGTAATGCCACTCCACCCCCACCCTTAAGGATGTTCTCCTCTCAAGCCCGAAATGGGGTCATATTATGCACAGAGAACATCTAGAGAATTATTATGAATTTCATTGACCCCCAAAAATATTTATTCGACGAAAATACCGGTCGGTTAACATGTTTGAAAATTTATAGCCCGCCCATCTCCCGCAGCCCCTCCCACCCCCGTCCAACCCCGGGCGTTGTCCAGGTTGTCAAATAATCTCAGCGATATCCATAACCCCGATTTGACTCGAATCTCGGTTGTTTTTACGTTATATTTAAGAAACGCCCCTCCACACCCCCTAAGTGTGCTCCCCTCCCATGCCGAAAGAGATTGAAATTTGACACAGAGAACATGTATAGAAATATTCTGAATTTAATTGACCAGGAAAAATATTTATTCAACGCTAATATCGGCCGTGATTGCATGTTTCAAAATTTCCACCCCCGTCAACCCCGGCCCCGGGGGTTAAATGGTCAATTGAATTGCCATAATTAAACTCAGCGACATCCATAACTCTGGATTTGACTTTAATATCGGTTGTTATTTTCTTGTAACCCCCTCCCCACCCCAAATATCGGCTGTTTTAGCATGTTTAAATATTTCCACCCCCGTCCATCTGCACTCCCTGGGGGTAATAGACGCGTCTCACCCCGACAATGTTTACATACAAATGTGTATAAGGAACATACAGATATACATACAAACAAACAAACACTCTGCTTTATTTATAAGAAGAAGAAGATTAAATTATTAATTATAGGTTGAAACATTGTGAAATATATAACTCTTTCTACGTCATTGAAGATTTGCTTCTCCAAAATCTATAAATCTTATTCATGTTGTGGTGTGATACTGAATGAACAATTGGACTCATAAAAAAATTCAAACTTTGTATACATGATCAAGAATGCTTAATCTCAATTTAGGCCGTGAAAGAGTTTTAATAGTAAATTGTAGGTCTGTCTGAGATACAAGTATATATAGAAAAGAAAAAAAAGAGAAGACCAATCGACAGGGTAGCTGTTGTTAGAGCAGGGTTAGATTCCCAGTTCTGTACAGTTTTTTTTTCTATCTTTCTTTCTTAAACCTTTTTGAACATAGGAAATGTTCTCTCTGGGCTGGGCTAAACCTAATAATTCCATTTGTTTAAGGGTTTATTATTCATCTATTCTGTCACTATTTTGTCAGTTCACCATATCACCATGTCGGATTTTCTCTCTCACAATTCTTTCATTCTTGCCTCACTCTGTACTTTTCCTCCATAGCGGAGCCGAACACCGGAACAATATCATATATGAGTGGAGAAGAGTCACCTTCGGCTGTGGTCGAAGGCGTTGTGAAATACGGAATTAGCAGAACGGAAGAGCATATTCTGTGATCATCACATTGTATATTTTATTCGTAATTCGCTCCTAAAATGTTTCGAAATTATGCACAAAAATAATATTTACCCGGTTAATAATCGCAAAAGATGAAAAATATTTGACGCGCCTTTACGCGGCAGCAGCTAATTATAACAACGGTCTTCCATGAATTCTGTGAGGTGTTCCGGTGTTGAGTTTCTAGTGCGCCAACGCTGTCGGATTTCGTGGAAAACTTCAAGTTATCACGCGAACAAAAGGTCTTCTTTCCAAGGTAAGGTGAGATAAGACAACTCATTTCCTGTAACTGTCGATTGCTCACGCTTTCTTTGAACATGTTAATTTTTATTATTATTTCTCGAAAATTCCCAGTACCGGTCCAGAATAAATGTCTCGAATCCATGTAGTGAGTCCCAAACATAAATTATTAGAATGTGCTTCATAAATCAGCTGGCTTAAATCTTTTTGTTTTCATTACTTAACTGAATCAGGGAATCTAATGACAAATGATGTTCCACTTCACCAAATGTTAAAAGCTTCCCAAATAAATTACACAAGAATTGTTTGTTGCAAAGAACCCCAACAAAATATAGGATAACATCATTTAACAAACTTCCAGCTCGCATAAGAAAAACATTACGACATCTAACTAATCAAATCTCTGCTAATCCACTCTGAAAATAAATTAATTTAACAACGCGACTCTGTAGCATGGAATTAATAGAAACATTAAACGACCTTGAATTTTACAGACATTATAATATTAAATAATATTTTACTTTATGCCTCTTTTTATTAATAAGGTAAATTAAATAAATTAACAAACCTTTTTCAAACATTTTAAATTATTCTATTCAACACAGCAACGTTTCAACACCTTCTTGTACATAAATTGGTAAATTTAATAAATTTCGCGTTACTAAATTAAAGGAATTCTATACATAATTTTTACAACCTATAAGCCACGGTCGATTTAATAAATTAAAAAACAGGCATATGATCTATATAATAAAAAAAGGATGTATATTTGTATGTATGTATTTACTTTAATTTCTATACAAATTCTCCAAAACTCTAGACACGATACTGTGTGGGTGAGAAACCGCTAGCATAAATGTGGAAAGAAATATAATTAAAAATGTGTTAAATTACTGACGTTGCGAGACAGAGACGTTACTACGCGACGAACAAAGGAAATAGTTCCTTTTTCCGTAATGAAATAAAGAAGAAATATTTTCTTTGAATAAAGAGTAAAATTTTATCCAGTAATACTCCTTCGAATGATGATAAAAAACAATACTAATACTTTGCGATCCTTGCGGAAAATGTAAGTTAATTTTCGTGCCATATTAGTGACTCCAATATGGCGACCTTTTGTTTACATTGTGAATCCAGCTAATAATTTAATCAATTTAATCTTTCGTAAAGTCTGAAGACTGAGGGACAATTATATCCTGCAATACTGAAGGAATATATTTAAGAGGCCGGCCTGCTATGGTGTAGTGGCCAGCGTCAAGGCCTCGCATCACAGAGGTCCCGGATTCGAATACCGGCATGGGCATGGATGTTTGTGTTCGTCCTGGTCAAGAAAACTGGGGATAAGGCTGTGGGAGAATCGACAATCTGACCAGGTGTCACTCCTAAATCCAGAATGTGGCATGTAAGATGACAGTCTGGCAGCCGTCTCGGTAGGCCAAGGCCCTTCGTGGGCTGTCGAGCCAAGGAGTTACCTGTTGACTGCAGTATAATTGAATTGTTTTCCAGACATTCATGACAAGTTATTTTCGCTATTTAAAAAATGCGTTTTTTCCTCTTTAAAACCATTGTGTCATTTTCTCATTTACTTCTGTGATCGTCAACGTTACTCTGTAACCCTTTTAAGAACGTGTCTCTATTTATTGTACCGAGTACAAAATACCGTTATTTAAACTACTTTGACGCTAAACTTCGCGTTTAATCGGCTTAACAATGTCAATCAACAAATGTCCCCTCCTCCTCCCCCCCCTCTCCATTCCAGCCACCGGCTCCTACCATTCACTTTTCAATTTCACGTTGTTTTCTTCTTCCTTCATTGTTTTTTCTTGCGACATACCGCTAATTATTTATTCTAACTGTTCGTCGTATTCTTTTGCTGTCATCCCTATTCGAAATATATCACCAGGGAAGATTTAAATTGCCTTTTTATGGCCAAGCTATTACCCAATTCACGATTTACTGTCGGCATACACATATTTTTTGTCGACAGGATATTTATAACCGGTTTATACTGTTAAGGGCAGTGTGAATTCGATAAAATAAAATAATTTCCCCCGTAATGCCCAGTAGCTGTCCCTTGCTGTATGCAATTAATAATTGCTTCGTCTTTTTATAGTGAAATAAAAGTAATTTATTACGGAGAATAATACTGCATTAGGTGAAAGGTTAATTGTCCTCACGCGCAAAACGTCTGTAGGTTTGCAGCACGGCTTTGTGTTCGCAAGCCGATAGATGATGGCACCAATTTCGCTTGTGACTTGAGTTTTTCTCCACCGTTCGTTTCCAACATGGTTGACCGCTTCGAACAAGAGAGGAAACGTAATGCAGACACTCCGAATCTACAATACAAAATAAACTCAAGCGTGAACTTTTTCTCAGACTGCTTTTGGAGCTGACAAGTGATAATTCAATGATCGGACAGGTGAATGATCCTCAACCGAAAAAAAATAAAAAATTCTCAAGGTTTCGGAATGTTGATGGGACCAAGTTTGGACGTCACAGTAAGTTTTCTGTTGTTGCTATGAAAAATATAAGAAATTGATTTAATTGAATCTGTTACTTTCGTTGGATCACGAATAATTATATTTAATATCAGGGCGAACATAAATATACGAGGGTGGTCTGAAAAGTTTCCGACCTAAACGTGAAGATGGCAGCACTAGTAAATAAAAGCTAGTGAATTTTGTTGTTCATGAGAACGTATTAAATTAACATTTAGGCATGAGAAAGCTGTCTGCGCGTTGGGTGCCGCGTTTGCGGTCGTAAAAATTATTACAAGTATATATATTGTAATAATTAATAAAAAGCGCTAAATGTGGCGTTTCTAAATGAAAGAACTATTAACTTTAATTAATTAACAAAATTTATTATCAATTTTAAATACACAATAATATTTGGGATCACAGGGTCTTAAACTGGGTTTGATAAATGGCTGGATTTATACAATCAAAATTACATTTACCTTTTATGGAAGTTAATGCGTCTGAAACATAGACGAAATTTGTTGTGGAAGAAATAATACTACAGATTGAATTTAAACAGTTTTAAATTTCATCAGGAATTAACGATCTCATTTTATCGATAATTAAATAATTAAAATTAAAGAACGATCTGACTTTTATCTTTTAAAAGTGGTTTACAATATGATTTTAAAGTTTTTCTACTTACGGCCGCCCAGGTCTCATTTTAGGTTTTTCGTGCACAAAATTTGGGGATATCACTGATTCTAGTACTCGCAGACTCTAAATGTCAACAAATTCTAATTGGCGTAGTTTTGTTAGTTGGTCTAACACAAATTGGTAGGTTCTCGATGCTTTGCTGCAACCTGGATTTGCAGATCTCGTGACTTTAGTTGGAAATGTACTTCATTGGTTTGTCTATGGCCAGCAGGTTGAATTTATGCTCGGCCACCGATTACAACATTAGTTTCACTCTCTCCTTCCCGACTGCAAAACTTTTTATAATATGAATTTTCTGGTCTTTACACCTCGCTGTTCTATGCCCGACTGACTTCCTCGTCTCGTAAATTTTGAGCGCGTAAAATTCTCAGCCGATCGACAACAATACTTTCTTTGCATTGCCGCCTTGTTGCGGCGTCCACTATATATATCTACTAACAATGAGTCCTCTACAATCCAACTTTCCAATTACTACAATATATATATATATTGCTCCCCGAGGTGTGGAGGTGATCTGTAGAGCAGACAAAACTTAACTATCTCAGTAAGATAGTTATGGGGAAGTAGTGATGCAGTCACTTTTTGAGAAGTTGGGAAAACATGAAGATATTCATTAAACAGCAAATTAGTCAGTAGTCGTGAAGTTTTGCAGTAGTCATGAAGTAAGTCAGTCATTCGGAAGCCGTTAAGTCATTCAGAAGTCTTGAATTTGGAGAGTAGTTAATTAGCGCTTGATAAGATATAGTAAAGTTGAGGGTAGTACGACATCATACGAGAACTTCACGCTAAGTCCCCAGCGCCGACGTGCCTGCCAGATAATCGGTAGAGTATTGAAACAATATGCCCATCAAAGTCGGTGTACTGATAGCCACGGTAGCCAACATCTACAAAGATTTGTGTCCACAGAATTTTGAGCGAACAAACCCCTGGAAAGTTGTGTCATTGTTTTGTTTATGTACGAGGCTGGTCTGAAAAGTTTCCGACCTCAACGTGAAGACGGCAGCACTAGTGAATAAAAGGTTGTGAATTTCGTTGTTCATCTGTTGATAGTTACTCACCAAAGTTTCAGCAATTTTGGAGTTGTTATGTAACAGTCGTTTGAGTGACTTGATGTGAGTGCTTTTGTGAAAGTGGAGAAAATTGAGTATCGATCTGTTATTAAATATTTGCTTTTGAAATGCAATACGCCTACACAAATCAAAGATGAGTTCACCAAATGTTGCTACACGACCGCCGAATTAAAGTGAGAGAGAGGTATTAAGAAATAATTTAAAAATCATCGTTGTGGTGCTGGCCACCAAGATGCATTTTTAAATGCTAGAACAAGTGCCTAACTGGAAAATCGGGTCTAGGTCGTTGTCCACAGACCTTCGTGGCCAAGCTCGATCGTTAATTAAATTCACTGTTTCTAGCCGAAATGCCTTGATCGGAACCCTAAATGCAAACGTCGCAAAATTTCTGACGCGACTATACAAAACCAGTTCTATAGATTGGTACACTCCCTCGGTTCACATGTGATCATTTTTTATTTCTAGAGACCGTTCACCAATTGTCCTTAGCGTCTTAGGACGTCATTTAATGAATAACTTATGATAGACCGAACAGACATCCAGAACATGTCATATGCTGAATACATCGAATTACAACCAGAATTGGATTTTCTCAAAGAAAGTCAGTGTCAGTGTCAGGACGTAATATCGATGTAGTTTGCTTTGGAAATTGTGTCTAATATAAGAGAAAAATATATCGATGCTGTTTGAAATCATCATTTAATATTTTTCGAAAGCTACTTTCATGAAGCGGGTACGAGTGTCACTGTGCTGTATTTATAGTAGCAGCTGTTTAGGCAAAGACCAGAAATAAAGGATCTGAACGACCACTGTTTCTTATTATGATATAGCTTTCTGCGAGGGCTATTTTCTCGCAGGCAGAACCTGCGAGGGTGCCCGACCTACCTGATGCAGGTTTTTCTAGGGTTTGTCCTGCATTTCTTTAGGCGAATGCCGGGTAGGATCCTTAAAATATAGCCCGGGGGCCCTAGTTAACTCTTGGTTACGTTGCTCTACCCTTCCACATCACCCCTTTCAAATCCCTTTCCTATGCTATAAGAGGGGAGTTGCCACTATGTGGATTACCCTATACATAGCCTGTCTACACCCCCCGCCCACAAAAAAAAAAGAAAATAAAGAGAGGGCTATTCTCTCGCAGGCATAACCTGCGAGGGATGTTGTTTCGGGATGCCTTTTCCAGCTAACGCCTCTCCCGCCATCGGAAGGGCGTGGGACGAGTACCAAATGCCAGACCTACCTGATGCAGGTTTTTCTAGGGTTTTCCCTGCATCACTTTAAGGCGAATTGCCGGCTAGGATCCTTAAACCATAGCCCGGGGGCCCTAGTTAACCCTTGGCTACATTCCTCTACCCTTCCGCATCCCCCCTTTCAAATCACTTCCTATGCTATTAAATGGGAGGTGCCACCATGTGGATTACCCTCATGTAGCCTGTTCCCCCCCCCCCCCAAAAAAAATCTCTCCGTTTTGGAACTAAGGTTCTCACAAGCCGAGGCACCTCGGCCTGTTTTGAGATTTGTATGTTCCGGGGTCACAGATCTTGGGCGTACAGTAAGAGTTGTTCTCTGTTCCCATTTGAACAGTCGGCCAGCTGCCTCCTAAACTGGTCGAGGCACCGATAAGAGAATGCTGCGTCCGCACAGAAAACTCCTCTCCCGCTATCGGAAGGGCGTAGGACAAGTACCAAATGCCCGACCTACCTGATGCAGGTTTTTCTAGGGTTTTCCATGCATCATTTTTATGCGAATTTCCGGGTAGGATCCTTAAACCATAGCCCAGGGCTCAAGTTAACCTTTGACTACCTTTCTCTACACTTCTGCATTCCCTCTTTCTATTCCCTTCCTGTGCTATTAAAGGGGAGTTACCACCACGTGGATTACCCTCATGTAATCCGCTAACCCCCCCCCCCCAATCCCAAACTGTTTCTTATTAACAAGCTCGAAAGTGACACACACACTTCACATACTGTGCGTTAAGAATTTAAAGCAGATTTCTAAGGATACGACACAAATGCAGCCGTATCAGGATGGATAAATCTTGACCAAATCGGGAACCTAACCACTGAGCCACCCGAGTTGACTCGAGGCCCTTTACGAGATTCCTCCATCCATTATATATCACTGTGAACAAAAAGTAAGGTGAATTTATTTATAAAATATAAATTCTTTATTTATTCTTCCAAATCAATTTCATCCCCTTCAAAGTAATCCCCGTCCGATAAAACGCACTTTTTCCAACGCTTTTTCCAGTCCCCGAAACAGTCGGAATAGTCTTTTTCCGGTATAGCCTTCAAGTTCTTCTTCGATTCGGTTTTTATCTCCTCAATCTTGTCTAAACGGCGTCCCCGCATTGGCCTTTTGAGTTTGCTGAATAGCCAGAAGTCGCACGGAGCCAAATCAGGCGAATACGGTGGTTGCGGAACGATATGAGTCGAGTTTTTAACAAAATAGTCGAAGAACCAACGCAGTATGACATGGTGCATTATCGTGATGAAGGAACCAAGAGTTGTTCGCCCATAATTCACGCAAACGACGCATAACGCTCAAATAATATTCTTTGTTGACAGTTTGGCCCGGCGGAAGGAATTCATAGTGCACCACACCACGATAATCAAAGAAAACTGTCAACATGACCTTGATTTTCGATCGACTTTGCCGTTGTCTTTTCGGTCTTGCTTCACCTTTTGCACGATATTCGCTGGATTGGTCGGTAGTTTCAGGGTCGCATGCGTAAATCCAAGTCTCGTCTCCAGTAATGATGCATTTCAAGAGGTCCGGATAGTCAGACAGCAAAGTTTCACACACATCAACGCGGTGCTTATTTTCCAAAAAATTGAGCGATTTTGGCACCAATCGAGACTTGACGCGTTTGAAACACAAAACATTCTTCAAAATGGTTTGGGCTGAGCAAAATGATATTCCAACACTATCAGAGAGATCTCTAATTGTCCATCGACGATTTTAAAGCAGAAAATCTTTGATTTTTTGGACGTGGCCCTCGTCGGTAGACGTTGATGGTCGTCCAGAGCGCGGTTCGTCTTCGACGCGTTCTCGGCCCTCTTTGAACTCGTTGTACCACCTATAAACGTTTTTTTGTGCCATAGTTTGATCACCAAAGGCCTTCCGCAACATTTTCAACGTGTCCGCACAAGAATATTCGTTCCGCAAACAAAATTTGATGCAAGTTCTTTGCCCAACAAAATCACCCTAAGCAAAAATAGAAAAATTCACTTTTGGTTGTTAACAAAAACACGTGTAACTCGGAGATAATTAAACCTTTTAACAAACAGACGCTTGGCAAATATTATAGACAGTCCTACCAACCTAGGAAAAAAAATTTACCTGCCTTCCTAATACTCGGGAGTTTTAAATGAGTTTTGATCACAGTGGTATGTAGCCAGAGCCTGGCTTCACGTGGATCACAATTCTTCACGGCCTAACTTTAGGAGTAAATGAAGACTTGACATTAATGTGAATTGATACGGTGCAATAAATTAATTCAGAAAGAAAACTTTTAATGAAGCTCCGTCCACGAAATTTGTATTAAAGGATCAGAATTTTATTTGAATTAAACCAAATTATTTTAACGTTAGGATACCAAACTTATTTTATGAAAGCACATTGAAAGTATGAAACACAAGTAATTACAATATTTAAATAAACTGTCGAATTCGTATGAGTTTTGAAACTCACGGGAAGAATAATTGCCAGAATATATTCAGTGACGTTTATATTTAATTTTGCTATTGAGAAAGTTTAATTGTTCGCTTATCTGCCTTCCTCAATGAGCTCTGTAGATGTTGCGCTTCTCGACGGCGCATAAACTGGCTTTATTTTACTTTTTCCAAAAATTACACTTTTTCACACCGCGATTTCTTGCGACCGTTATTATTTTCAATCGTTGCTCCTATCGTTTGATATGGTTCCTTTCTACTAGCGTTAAACTTAACTGATAAAGCAATTTATTATTCAACTTATAAGGACTTGCTTTCAACAAAAACAGTATCACCGACGATTATTTTAACTTCCTCAATTTTTACGGAGCTTTTCTTTGAACTATAAACTCAACGCTTCTCTTAAACCTTAGTGCATAGTGTAGCATATATGCAACGTAACTTTTAGTATCACCTCAGAGGGGCCTGCTGGTTTCTAAGACAGATAATTTGTGATTCAGATATGAAACAACATGCACTTAAGGAAATGTGAAATTTTTGACGTCCGTGGACAGGTTAAAACATGCCTGTCCTAGTTTTCTGTGAGTCAACAACCCCTTAAGCCAGATTTTTCTACCCGCCGGTCAACTTCAGAATATTTAATTTCTGTTGTTTTTTTCAAGAAATAAAATTTATACGTCATTCTCAGGGTATTACAACTGCACTAAAATAATAATTATCCAATTAATGTGAATAATTGATAAATCAGACCTAATTATGTTAACTATGTGCAACGTCATGAGGCAAATTGGTCACGTTTGATTTTTTTAGTTATTTTTTCCGTATTGTATTCACAAAAATGCATCATAAAAAATTAGTTTAAAAAACTCGTGCACGGAATGAGACAATTTTTTTACTTTTTGTTTCATTATCTTTCTTAATCTTGTACCAATTATTTTATATATATCTCCTACATATTTTAATTTAATAAGAGTGTCAGGGCATTTAATAGGCTGTCACAAGTGCAGCATAATTTTAAACAATGCTGTAACATAACACATTAGAACAAATCGCATTGCCCCCCCTCCCCCTCCATCTCTCTCTAACAAGTGGTTCGCTGAATCAGCGAATATCAACACTTTCTTCTGTATTTTTTTCTTCAGGATCACACCGCTGGGTACAAGAATTGGAGTGTAAGGTGAAGATTGGTAATTACCGTCGTCTTGATGAGAAGTCTGCGTGCAATCCGCAGATTAATTTCCGAGTTGAAAACATGCAGGGCAGAGTCGTAAAGGTACCAGACAATAATTAAAACGATCTTTCCAATTTGATTGCCTCGGAAGTGAAATATGGAATTGTTTCGCAGAAAATAGCTTATCAGGAGCTCTTTATCTATTCTGAAGAAAAAAAACACGGCCTGAATAGTTGAACGGAGGTCAGAAGAAAGAGCCGCCGCTTCGGCGGAATTCCGTGATATCGAGTGGCGAGTGATAAGGTGTGTGATCTCACAGCGCCTTTTATACAATGTTGACAAGCCGTAGTGATAAGACCGTACACATCCTCGGCCGACAGATGCTCTGATTGGCGACCTGGATTCCAAGAGTCGTGATTCGCTTTAATCTCTCCCTTACGCCATTTTCCAGTCGAGATGACTTGCTGTTTGAACTCAGATCAATTGATGCCGCACTTGGTCGCCTACTTCATAATGGTGTGATATTATCGACTTCAACTATTAATGAGACATATACAGCCACTTAAAATTTTGCAAAGAGAGCCGCACGGACGACAAGAATGGATCCAATGAGAGGCTAGATGATGTTTCTCCCCGTATTTCAACCGCAGGAATAATTTGACGTGATCTCCCTCTGTTTTGTTTACAGAGACAGTATCATCTTCTATTTGCTGATTTTATTTTACGTCCACTGCCGCGACAAAATAATCGTCAATGGAGAGTCGTCGTGTTGTTTGCATTAGAGTTATCGATCCCGTGTCATTTGAATATCTAGTCGTTTAGCTTAAATTTAATAACTTGTGCTATAAAGACTTCAGTTAAAAATTTTAAGATTTCAGTTAAAGAAATTTCCATCAGTCCTTGAAAGAGTTAATAGGGTACATCAGTAAATACAAATACTTTTATTAAAATTAAAGAAAACCGTAATGATATATATAAGTATATATATAGTAATGCCAATTAATTAGGCCATTAATTGTTTGGACATAAAATTTGAATTGTGCAAAATGGCGTTTGCGCGCATGAAAGTCTATTAGTTAACGTCTATAGCCAGCCAGGAAAGAAAGTCAGTTTTTTTACGTCTACAACCAGCTAGGATAGAGTTGGAGATGAACGATTGCTGTGGACGGATGAAGTTTTTCTGGTGAGCAGCAAAGAGCGGAATAGTAAAGTTGACAGTTTAAGTCTACAGAAAGGAGCTAAAGAAAAGTTAGTTCGCTCCGAAAGAATAAACAGTTAAAATAAATCTTCAAAGAGCTACGTTGCAGTTTATGTACAAATCAGTAAAAGACTAATAAATCTACGAATCATAGGATTCCTGTAAGGCAAGCAGACATCAGATAGCTGACAATCTGGAGGATCGTCCGAGTTCCTATCAATTTTGACTTCAATAGTGTAAAATCTGTGAGTCGATATTTAGAATCAGTGTAAAAGTTTGCAATAGTGTACTTCCGAAACCAAAAAAGAATGCTGGTACCAGCTGGACAGTATGTAAGTAACAAAACCAAAACTAATGATTAATTGTAAACTTTAACTAAAGGATAAAGTCAGATTTCGTTCTCTTTTAATTGTCAGTCAGAGTTAATTTCTTTACTTTTAATTTCTTTCTATCGACATATTGTTTAGGTAAATTGTAAACTGTTTTGTTAATAAGATTTCAAATCAATTTGTTGTGTTCATTATAAACCCAGTACAGACCCTGAGAGAAAGATCTGAAATTTTGTTGTAATTATCTTCATTGCCACAAAATGAGTAAAAATATTTTGTTTGTTAATTTTTTATTATTATTTCATTTAATAAACGACCTACTAGTTGTATATTACAAAAATGGCGCTTCAACGTGAGGCAAATTCTTTAAATTAAAAAACTATTTGATTATTACAATATATATCTGTACCTTAGGCAAGGAATCCTATTGGCGAAAATTAATAATATCTCGATTGTAACATATTTAAACAAATATTAAATCTGTTCATGGCAATGTTGACACTGAACGTTTAAATTATTTAACATTGTTTATTATAGCTCCTTTAATGATCGATTTTGTTATTATTAGACATTTCAGTTTAAAACTTCTTTGGAATAGATATGTTGTAATTGTTGTATTTGACAATGACTTAAATTGACGTCGAAACGTAATTAAATAATTTGTTTGGATATTTATTGTAATGCGAATTAATTAGGACATTAATTGTTTGAACATAAAAATTTAAATTGTTTGAGAAATATATTATTGCGGCAGGAGCTTCTATAGCGACAATGTAGCCCAGCTCTGTTCCTTTGTCGGAAGGTCCGAAAATGGCGTATGCGCGCTAAAATGCAAGACGATAGTTCAGTTCGCGGAAAGACATCGTCGATGTATAACTGTTAGTTGGTGACGAGAATTCAACAGAGTTGGTGATCAGAATTTAACAGAGTTGGTTGGTGCCTGGACATTTCAGAGGACGGAACAAGTGATACTTGAGCAGAGACTAGCCGTCCTTTATTGCATTACTATTAAACAAAGCTATGAGTTGAGGACAAAGTAAAACATTCACGAAAGCATTAAATATAAAATTGCTAAGTAAAAGCAGTTTTGTGTCCATAGCCGGCCAGAAATAGTAAAATTTCAGTCCAAAGCAGTAAAGGCTAGCAAATCTACAAACCACAGAATTCACATAAGGCAAGCAGAATTCCCCTAAGGCAAGCAGCCAACTGAGGTTCATCCGAGTTTCTGACAGCCTATAAATTTTGATTAGAATCAGTGTAAAATCTGTGAATCTTAGAATCAGTGTAAAATCTGTGAATCTTAGAATCAGTGTAAAATCTCGCAATAGTGTGTTTCGATAACGAAAGGTATGCTGGAACCAAATGGACAGATGTGAGTAACAAATTACAAATTAATTAATTATGTAAACGTAATTAAAAGATAGAAGTCAGATTTAGTTTTCATTTTAAATTTCGTTCTAGTTTAATTGTCAAGTAAATTTCTTTTCTTTTAATTGTGACTTGTTTGTTAATAAGATTTTTAAACATAATTGATGTGTCCATTATCAAACCCACTGAAGACCCTGAGATCTAATATTTTAAATTTGTAATTGTTTTTAAATTATTACCACAAAATAAAAAATATTGTTTGTAAATTTTATTAATTCTTTTATTTAAATAACGCCTTCCATTTAATTATTACTTAATTAGCTTCAACGAGAGGCTCGAATTCTTCAAATTCATTTATTTAATTAACGATATCCAATTGAATATTACAATATGTTTGTCTAAACATCATGATGTATAAATAAAATATAGATCCTGAAAATACGGTTAAGTTAATCAAAATTTCGATTTATTAACACTTAATGTACATAGCACACAAAACAAGGAAAGAAATCGTTATACTTAATTTTTTAGTGTTATATCTATTTCGTAAAAGCCATAGCTTACATACTAATTGATACAAAATAAATACCAATTAAGGCAGATCTCAAAAGTTTTTATTTTTAAAAAACATTACGATTTATAGCCGCAGGAACCTATTGTAATTAGCGACTTACATTTGTTATTTGCTGTAGCGCGATAGTTTTATAATTGTATATATATTTTTGTTTGAATGTAATTAGATATTAACAAGGGTTGAGAGCTTGGAAAGTTGGAATTTGACCCGGCGCCGCCGTGGCGGATAGATAATCCCTTCGTTCTGGACTTGGGCACGTAGAGTGTTGACCCTCGGAAGTTACCTGGACTGTCGCACCGTGGGAAACGTCTCTCCAAAAATCCCAGAAATTGAATTAACACGTGACTGCCTGAACCAATCACATTTCTTGGTTCAAGAAAGATCGATCCAAAATTGGTCGAGAACATCGATTCTTCACATCCAGCGAAGGGACTGCAAAGAAACTATAGAAGGGACTCCTCGACGAACCGTCGCCAGAGACGGACGTACAGCCCCAAACGTGCATCATCCAGAGGACTCGGAGAGATCGAGGGTGCAACATGATCACGGCCAGAGATCAACGCGAGGTAACTGCCAAGTGTCTCAATCCTTGACGCGCCTGGGGGGAATTACTGTAAACCATGGTTTAACTTGGGATTAAGGAATCCGATTGTTTTGCCCGGCTAGTTGAACACACATAATTTGTATTTTTTTTCATGTTCAGTTAAATAATTAATAAATTACGAAAATATCCCTTTACTCTATCATTTAATAAACCTACCACTACATTGCGTTACATTTAAATTACTTTCTATAAATCAGTTTTGATCGTAAGTTCTATATGGTTGTAAATGGCTGTTGGTGAGTTGCAGAAATCCATCATTGAATGGCGCGGCTATTGTTGAAATTCTTATGTCGCTAAATCTGGTGCAGTCAAAGACGACATGAGGGATTGCTATGGCCTCCTTGCATGAGTTGCATTCTGACTGCGGAGATCTGGAAATCAAAAATGAATATGTGAAACTGGAGCTGCTGACATTTCTTAGGATAACTCCTCATTTTTTTGTTTTTACTGGTTAACTCGACTTTTCCTCCAGTTCCTTGTAGAGCCCTACTCTTACAGTCCCTGCTGGTGCAGATTGGCAGGTTAGTGGTTCTGCATTGCTGAGCGGCTTCCATCTTCGCCACGAGATTCAAAAGATTGCTATGATATTAATTTACCTGACAAAGCTAGCCTAATATCCAATCATACCAATGAACAATTTAAATTATGTTTTTAAAATTATGATTGTCTATTTTTATTCATGAGATTTTATATGTAAATAAATTAATATTAGGTTTAGCAAATTTAAAATGCACCATCGTCCAAATATAAAATTTCCATGACAGATTTATCAATACTTTTACCATATTTTTTTTTACATTTAATTTGTCAGCCGCTTGATGTGGATGTCATATTCATTGCTAACCTACAACAACCCTGGTCTTGAAGCGTTGCAACGTTTCTATTAATAAAATGTCAGTCTACATTGTAAAGATTGTACTGTGTGTTCAATTGGCCAAAAAAGAAGATCTGTATGCGCCAGAATTAAAGAACTCAGGACGAATCTAAAACTGTTCATCGATGAATACAATCTACAACATAACATGTAGTTTATGATAAATATCAGTTTATTAAAATAACAACGTTTCGGTACTTATTTGTACCTTTTTCAGGTTCTGATTTGACTGAAAGTTTATGTAGTAAAATTAGTTAATCTTTAAATTATAAAGGTTATATAATTTACAGTTTCACTAATTTTACTTTATAACTTTTCAATCGTCACAACCTGACGAAGGTGTAAACAGGTACCGAAACGTTGTTATTTTAAACTGAATTTTTCGAATTATATATCATAAAAATTGTAGTATTAAAATAAATTTAATTGTATTATTAAGCATTATTTTGGCTATAATCGTGTATTTAATTTTGAAGAAACATCTGTACTTTAGGCAAGAAATCCTATTGGCGAAAAATAATAATATCTCGATTGTAACATATTTTAACTAATATTAATTCTGTTCAAGGCAATGTTGACACTGAGCGTTTAAATTATTTAAAATTGTTTATTATAGCTCCTCTGATGATTGATTTTGTTATTATTAGACATTTGATTTAAAAATTTCTTTGGAATCGATATTCTGTAATTGTTGTATTTGACAATGACTTAAACTGACGTCGAAACGTAATTAAATAATCTGTTTGGATGTATAACGTTTTTGTCGGATGATATTAGGTTGTTAATGTGTAGTGCATATTACAAGCACTATATGTGAATGAATCCTTAGGAAACTACGCTTCAGTCTACGGTATTGTATTCGGCACACGTCATGGTAAAGGCAATAAAAACCTTTCGTCATCGCGTCGTAAGCCAAGAGAGCCAAAGAAATCAAGTGGAATAACATGTAGCAGTTGTGTTTCTTTCATTTTATATCTGCAGACGAACTGATTTCTTTCCTCTCCCTGATACCTTCACGTCCTACTGACATATTAGTTGATTTAAATTGCCTTAACAGCAACTCAGATATCATTTTACCTGTTTGAGGCACATAGCTTTTTGATTTAAGATCTCTTAAAGTTAGATATGTCTTCAAATTATTATAATACAGCTGGTTGCCCGGCGTTACCCAGGTTGTCATATATCCATAAACCCCATTTGACTCAAATCTCGGATACTTTTGCGCTATTTTTATGTAACGCAACTCGATCCCTATCCCGAAATATACACACCTCCCGTGCGGCTGAAAGAGGTTGAACTCATTCATCCCGAAAAGTTTCTTTGCACGAATATATCGCCCGTTTTAACATGATCGAAAATTTCCCCCTTCCCTCCCGTCCATCCCCTCTACTCTGGGTTAAACAAAAAGTTGAATGTCATAATTATACTCAGCGACATCCATTATCCCGGATTTGACTCGAATCTCGCTTGTTTTTGCGTAATTTTTGTGTAACCCCCCCACCCTTAAGGATGTTCTCCTCTCAAGGGATTCAAATTATGGAAAGAGAACATCTAGAAAGCTATTATGAATTTCATTGACCCCCAAAAATATTTATTCGACGAAAATATCGGTCGGTTAACATGTTTCAAAATTTCTACTCCCGATTACCTCCGGCCAGCCCCTCCCACCAACGTCCAACCCCGGGCGTTGCCCAGGTTATCATAAATAATCTCAGCGACATCCATAACCCCGATTTGACTAGAATCTTGGTTGTTTTTGCGTTATATTTAAGTATCGCCCCTCCGCTCCCCGTAAGTGTGCTCCCTCCCATGCCGAAAGAGGTTCAAATTTGATACAGAGAACATGTATAGAAATATTATGAATTTCATTGGCCAGGAAAAATATTTATTCAACGCTAATATCGGCCGTGATTGCATGTTTCAAAATTTCCACCCCCACCAACCCCGGTCCCCGAGGGTTAAATAGCCAATTGAATTGCCATAATTAAACTCAGCGACATCCATAACCCTGGATTTGACTTTAATCTCGGTTTTGCTCCTTTTCCATGCTGTAAGGGGTTGAAATGATACACAGATGATATCGGTAGAAACACTATCAATATCTTCGACCCCTAAAAATATTTATCGGACTCAAATATTGACTGTTTTTAGCATGTTTTAATATTTCAACCCTCCGTCCACCCCAGCTCCTGGGGGTGGTAGACGTGTCTCACCTCGACAGTGTTTGTTTCCTGGTGATATTTGCTTTTCGGGTGTATATTTGTATAAGGAATATATAAACAAACACCCTGCTTTATTTATTTGATTTATTTTGATAAGAAGGTAAGATAAAATAATTAAAAATACAGGGTTGCTTTAAGAATCAAAGACTGTGGCGACCTGCCGGGAAACCCAACGTTGGGGATTTCTGGGCAAGCTGGTGAAAAACAATTTTACCGTCTTGTCCATGTGGGTAAAGGGGGTGGGGGTCGATGTATGAGAAAGAGAGAATGTTTGCATTGTTTTTCTTACACGTCGTAGAGAAACAGGGACAAAAGATTGTCCCATTGCTCTTTCGCCGAAAGAGAGGAAGCGGCAAGGAAAACTACCAGAGTGGACGAACATCGCAGCAGAGGAAGCCGATTACTGTTTTCAAGAAGGCGCCGATAACAAGAATGCCGAGGTACGGTTAGCAAACGCCGCAAGTTATTCCATCGTATGTTACGGTAAACAATTGACTTTTTTAAAAAAGTTCTACCACGTTTTTTTATAAGATAAATTCAGAGATAAATTCAATATTTTACATTTTTAAACGGTGACTTGCACTATCCATAAATGTTATCCTCCCACTTGTCTGTATTAATTTTCTTAGATTATCTTACTTGAGAAGGTCTGCCAGTAGACAGCGGAAACGTCGTAATGTTTTCTATTCAAATTTCTGTCCGTTATTCTCCATTTTCGCTCGTTAATATTTAGTAACAGACGGTTGATAATTTATTAATTAATTTTTTAAGTAATCTGGAATTGTAATTTGAAAACTATTTGTAAGTAAATAATTTTTTTATACAACTTTAACAATACTACTATATTTCAGAATGTTGAAAATGTCACACGTAATTGAATAAACAGTTCTATAGTTTCAACCAGGCAGTCGCCATTGTCAGAAAAGACTGCTAGGACTACGGGAAGAACTCATTATTTAATATTACAATCCAGAAACAATGTGAATATTTTTAAGCTACCATGACTGACCGTTATTATTAAAGGACAAAAAGACAACGAATACTTCCGCGTGGCTGTAAATTATCTTCCATCAATTTTTAATGCCTCGAAGAGACACGAGGGTAGTTTCAACCCGGGTGGAGAATATTTACGGTAAGAAAATAAAAAGCGAGTATTAAGTTTAAGCAGCTGAACGTGTGTGAAACGTTCGACGACACGAATCCACGTTTGCGGGTCCACGAGTGTATATTGAGGGCAGAACTGCCACATTACCGGTAGCCGTTAATTAAGTAACCGAGATAACATTTTTGTAACAGGACACGGTTCCGGGGGACCCGTGTCAACACAGCCTTCATTAGAGCGACACAGGGCAAGCAGGGTCGATATCAGGTATCGAAGGCCTACTTTATTCCTCAACCACGGTTTCACGCCATTATGTACGATTTACAGGTATTGAGATGCGTCAAAACAATTCATTTCTATCCGTATCCTGTACTGCTTTGTGCTGCCGATCAACTCCAACAGACGTCGCATCTTCAGGTAAGTGTGGATTCAGAGAAGGAAGCATCCCACAGGAGGAAATGAAGTTTTTTTTTCCCCAAAGGAAGCTCAATAAAATTATCTCCCTCTTCAGAGGTTGATGACTAAATCAGCGATTGTTTCGTCCAAGGTGTCAGCACCATCTCAATTTCATGGTCCTCTTGATCGCTGATGGACTCGTGGACTCTAATTTAGAGCTCTCCATTTCCCATCAAGTTTGGTTCCACACATCCGTAACTCTTGCCGTACTTCTCACAGGCTTTCTCGACCCATGAGTGAAACACCGTAATTACCTTATGAGATTAGTGGGTTTCATATTCTGCCGCTTTATTTGAATAGCTTTAGTGGTCTATTGACATTCTAAACATCCCGTTTAATTAATTATATTTATATCTAATAATAAAAATAAAAATAGCAGCCTTTCAATCAGAATATTCAAATTTTAATCGCGACGTTTTGGACAACAGTCATTTCGACCGAAACGTGTGGGCAATCGTGGACACTTTTATCAATTTTTTTTATAATAGTAACATCTATACACCTGAAGAGGTCCCAATCAGGGACGAACCGTCTTGTTTAAAATTTGAATATTAATTTTTTTTTCGGACATAAGGGCTGCTATTTTTATTATTTAATTTAAGTGTGTAGTCAGACAGTTACAATTGTTATTCTATTTATACTGAACATCTATTTACATAAATGCATTAAGAATTTTCATCCCGCATGTACTCAAACCTTTTGTTGTACAGGCAAAGTAATGAAGTCTATATATAGTGTAAAATAGAAGTAAATGTAATTGTAGATTTAAAAGTAAAATGTTAAGTCTTTCACAGACTCAGGATAATATTAATTAACCTCTAATAAATGAAATTGGATGTTTGTGTGTTTGTATGTCTGTGTTTATGTTCTGCATACAAATTATAACGTGTGGAGCAATTTCGACCAAATTTTGTACACATGTTCCTTACTATCCAGAAACAATCACTGTGGGGATGAAACACGACGGGGATGAAAATTTTAAAACTTGCAAAAACTGCCGATATTTGCGTCGAATAAATATTTTGAGGGCCAATGAAATTTATAGTGTTTCTCCCGGTGACCTTTGTGTAGGCCTATAATTTGAACCCGTTTCGGTATGGGAGTTGTAAATGAGGGTCGATACATAAAAATAACGCGAAAATAATCGAGATTTGTGTCGAATACGGGGCTATGGAAGTCGCTGAGTTCAATTGTGACATTCAGCATGCCGGGTAAGTTGAACTTTAGCCCCCCAGGACCGGGGGTGGTCGAGGGTGAAACATTTTGGCTTAGTTTTAATGGAGATTGGAGTTGAAATGGCCTTTTACAGCGCAATGTTTTCGTATATATAATTTAATGGATAGAATGTTCGCGCGAAAAGGTACTCTGGATTAAAAATCTCAGCTATCTGTGCTGCTTTCAGTTGTGCGTCTGAACGATTTCGGTCTCCGGCAGCCTAATTTCCAAGACGACCAGGCTGGATTCTGATCAGCTCGAGATCATTTCGGCGTCCCATTGATGACCGGAGCGCACGTTTGTATCCCTCCTAGACATGCGTTTTTACGTGATGTAAACCGCCGCGATATATTTTTCTTGCTTGTATAATGACAATCATATTTCAACTCGATTTGTGTTTATTTGAAGTTATATAAATATTAAATAGTTTTCATTCATTGCCCCTTTAAAAGCCGAATTAGTTTGTTTGCTTAATATTTCAGTATAGTAAAGTAGTGTTCATTAAACGCGTACAAGTTGAACATGAAAATGGCCAAAACGGACAAATTTTTAATTAAAAACCAGTAAATTTTACGACGTTTCGTCTTCCAATTTTTCTTTAATTAAAAATTTGTCTGCTTTTGGCCATTTTCATGTTAAAATATAATAGCGAAGAGATAATATTGCTTATTACCCTGTAAAATGTCATTCCCGTATGAGGAACGGGTAACCGGATAAGTATCACTGAAAACATTCGGTGTTATCGAAAATCTATGGTTTTATAATAACAACATTAGGCAAGTAGGCAAGGAAGAATTTTACTCTTTTTTTTCTGTTAAAGCAGCTGTTACTTCAGAGTTACTGCAGTACAAAGATTCGGCTGTCCCGCCGTGCTTTGAGCCGAATTGTGCAATTTCTGATTCTCTGGTGTATCTCCTACATCATTAGCATAAATATTGACGCCGGTGGTTATAATTCGTTTTACATTCAGTCAGAAAATTGTCAATTAAGAAAATATTAAATATACTGACGTTCCGTTATCTTCAGGTATAATATTTTTTTTTATAAATCCTGCAAAACCTTGCCTCTAAATTTTTTGCATGATTTGTATGCAACATTATTGATCCTGAAGATGCCCTAAAATATGTCGAAACTTCGGTATATTTATGTTTTGTTAATTAACAATTTTCTGACTCAAGGCCGTATATTTATTTATATTGCTATATTTTTTTAATCAATAATTATTTTTACCGTTTGGATATTTGTTTGCCGTTCTATCTACTGTAATATTTTTTTTCACTCCGCGTGCCTCATTCATTTCGTTTCTTTCCGAGTTAATGCGTCTAATGTTGAACCTGTATGACAATGATGAAGCCCGTGTGTGTGGAAGTACGAACGTTTCCCGTGTGCGGTGACTTAGAGACGGCAGGGGACCTTTGTCCCTGTCGCAGGAAGCTTCACCGCGATATTGATATCTTCCGCTGCGCAATCAAGTCCCGTGATTTATTTCAATGTCTTCACACAACGCTGGTCCCGGAAAAGCATTTGATACATACATCTATAAAATTAAAGGCTATTAGAGGAAAAGCCGCGCCCCTACGATTCGCTTGCTTGCATGAAACAATAAAAGCCCCGTGATGGGCAGGTGGGCCCGGGAGGAAATTGCCCTCTGCTAGCTTCAGCGTGAAGGTCACATTTATCCACTTCACTTCCTCTCCGACAACACTCATTGCAATTCTCTTACACTGCAACCCCTGCCCTAGCCCTTCCCCCGACATACCTCAAGCTCGATGCCCAGCGGACTGCTTCAGATCGTTTACATTACTCCTCAACCATGTCAAGTGCAGCATTTCATTACATAAAAAAAACGAATAAAATATTTTCACGGAAATTTATTCAACAAATATAAGAATTATTGTACTTCAGGGTGAGAGTGAAATTATTTATGAATTTCTGTCGGAAACTTGGAAGAGCTGCCTTTATAGTTCTATGTGTGGCCCAGAAACGTTTCCTTTGACTTATTAAGTACGAACTGGGTGCACGGCGTTGCCCGGGTCTTTATATAAGTCCGAAAAAATTATTTAATTCTGCATTAATCTATTAGTCAAAAAGTAATATAACCTACCTATGATGCAGAGGGAATGCTAATTTCATCAGAACACCCTACCTTCGTGCCTGTAGAGAAGCAAATATATTGTAATAATTAAAAAGGGAGTAAATGATTTAAATTAGCCCCACGCTGTGGAAGCGAATTTATGTAATAATTAAAAGGTGGTCTTAATTAAAAGAATTAATTAACAAAATTATTAAGATATAAAAATTTATTCTTTAAAAGTACAAATTGTAATCCCCACTTTCTACGCCGAATTTCATCAAGTTAACAAACGAATATTTTATTTCAATTTTGCAATTTGTGGCGTTCTAGGAAAAATACAACTTTATATTTTACAATCAAATACGTCGAAATTCTATTTATCTCAGGGTCATTACTGGGTTTGATAGTAAGAACAATCCAATGTAATAAACTAACATTAACAATTCAAACTCATTGAAGCTAACTTAATACAATATAAAAATAAACGAAAGAAAGAATCTAAATGAAAAGAAAAACGAACGAAATCTGACTTCTACCTTTAATCCTCGTTTACAGATTTTAAATAATTGTTTTGTACTCACGAATGTCTTTCTGGTACCAGATATGATTCTTGGAGCTTGAGGACAACACTCACTAAAAAGGCCATTCTACTGATTCTACACATTAAATTTTCAATACACACGGTCGATGTTCTCGTTCTCTGCCACCTGGAACTTTGGATCAGCCGACCCTCAGTCAGCCGTCGGAAGTAGGTCTCCTTGATGCCTCCGGTACCTTAACAGAATCAAAATTCTTTGGAATACCTCAAGAGAAACGAGTCAAAGTTTCTTATGTACCTTGATAGTGCAAAAAAATACTCCCGGTATCATTGAGAGTACTTTAAAAGAATCAAAATTATTTGCCGTACCATAGAATAGTTAAAAATACTCATAGTGCCGGTAGTAAAAGAGAGTGAAAATTATTTTCGCTTTCTTAAGATAGGTTAACAGAATCAAAAATATTCACGGTACTTTGCGAAAGACAAAAATAATTCCATAACGTTAAGAGAGTCAAAAAGAGTCCCCGTACCCTAATAGAGTAAAAAAAATGAAAAAAAATACATTTGTTTGAAAATTAATAATAAGAAAGATAGACAAATACAGACAAAATAAGTTATAATATAAATACCACACACGTAAGTAGAGAGTAGAAAGAAACCTCACGGTACTTTACGGAAGTCAGAAATACTCCCAATATTCCCGGTACCTCTACAGACACAAGAAATACTCTTTCTAGTTTAAAAGTGTTAAAAATACTCCACAGTGTTGTTTCCGGTTCTGAAGGAACATGTGCACAAAGTTTGGTTCAAATTGCTTCAGGCGTTTAGATTTGTACTGCGGAACACACACACACACACACACACAAAAAACAGTCAATTTTATTTATTAGATTCAGCCTGACCACAGATCCAATGAGATAAAAAATTTTCTCTCCATTAAATCCCATCTTCAGCTCCTTCTATATTCCCTTTTCTTTCAATTTTCCGAATTCTTCATATTTTTTTTAAGTATATTCGCGCTTATGCATTTTTTCGTTAAGTAGTGACAGTATCAAAATATAATATTGCAGTATCAAAATATTTTCGCGTTTGAACAAGTAATTACGTGAAATTATTCGGTTTGGGAATACGCGGAAATATATTTTGTGTCCCTATTTAATATTAAACTTGTATTTAAATGAGTTGGCACATGTGTAGGAAGAACCAACAAATATAAAAAAAATGACTGAATACTTGTGGGATCGTATCATTTCATATATGTAGCATTTATTTTTATTTTTCTGCTATATACTTTCCTCGGCGGACGTTCAACGGCCGTGACATTTACGCGGCTGTCAACTTACGTAGAGTTTCCTGAATTTTGGGAAGTGTATATAAGGCATAGAAACGTAGAGGAGTGAACAGACAAATTAGAATATACAATCGTGAGGACGTGGTGACGTATGTCAATTGCAAATACCGTGCCTATAAAATTCTTTGTCGTGGTTTTGTGTAAAACGTCGCTGAATTTTTTGGTGTCTCGTTAGTATTTGCACGTTTTTAACGCGAGACAACGGAGGGAGCACTGAAGAAACAGAGCATGATTCCGTCCTAGAAATAAGATACCGTTTTCTTAAGCTGTGACAATAGCTTATTCGGCCGTGACTTTTTCTTTATTTTTTCATGATTCAACAGTACTGTCGGCAATTGAAATCATTACTGGATAACATTCCTTGTAAACTATAATTTTTTTCTTAGAATTAAAAATGGAACTAATTAAATATAATTAGTGGTCAAAAGTTAGAATTTATTTGTAAACATACAGACATACGAAACGTTTCATCCCTTTGTTTAGGGACCCATTCAAATGTATCTAAAAATATATTAAGAAATATAATCAACAACAAAATAAAACATTGATTCCGAAACAAATAAATAAATAACGTATATGTTTACTTACAATATAAAAGAAACAATTAATATATATTATAAATTTGAATAAAATAACAGAAATTTTTTTGACTTCTTCCATCAACTTCCATGGCCGCAAAAATGAGAAAAAATTCACAAAGTTTACATTGCTGTAACTGAATATTTTTTAAACACATTCAAATGTGCAAGAATACATTTTTAATCACAATATCACCGAATCGTAAATAGTGTATTTGTGTATCCATTATTACATTATTTCAATTTATAATTATAATTACTTTCAATGCCTAAGATTTTTGTATTAATCCAACCAATTTTATGTTTTTTTATGTATACCTTTTTTGTTAGAACAATTTTTTTTAACTAAAGGTTGTTTTAAATTAACAAATTGTTCTTAAATTCTGGTTTTGAAGCTCTCGTTTTGTCTGACCGATTAGTAAATTTTGTTTAAATATATTCAGTTACAACAATGTAACCTTTGTTAAATGTTTGGTTGACATTGTTTCTCTCATTTCGGCCGTGGAAGGTGATGGAGGATTCTCTAAATTATTTATTCTAAATTGTTTAGTTTAAATGTACAACATAATGTAATTGGTTCTTTAATAATATCTGTAAATATATTATACTTTTTTATTTGTTTGGGATTCAACCTTTATTTTTTCCTTAAATTTCTTAATTATTTTTTAGATACATATGAGGAGGTGCCTAAACAAAGGGGTGAAACGTTATTAATATTAGGTAATGAAAATTTTTATGTTTACAAATACATTTTGACTTGGTCAATATCCACTACTTATATATTTTTTCTTCATAAAATATTTTCTCTTTCGATTTCGTTCTTTGTTGTTTCAGGATGAAATTATTTTCCACCATATGAAGTTGACTTCTTTGAGAGATATTACTTCGCCTCAGACTTTGCTTTGGGGAGAAAGGAAATGAATCCGGACATGTAGGAAATTATTAGACATAGTTGCAAAGAAATAATACTTTTATATATGCAAAGTTTATATTCCTCGACGTCATAGTCATATTCGTTTATTTCTATTGGAGAGTAACATTAACTGTACCACAGGCACCTCGGTGCTAAATATCCGTGTTAAATGTATATAATTTTGTTTTTAACTAGCTGGGCGCCCGGAGTTGCCCAGGTATTTTTTTTTATATAAGCCCAAAAAGCAATCAATTAGTCAAGAAATGATTTAACCTACATATGAAGAATGGAATGCTAATTTCATAACAACTCATCAGTGCCTTTAGAGAAGCACAAATACTCCCGATGTTTTATCTAAAATACTCTTGAGAAAGTATACTGGCTACTCTGATGAAGTCAAAAAATACACGTACCCAGTGCCCTAAGCGAGTCAAATTTACTTTATGTAACTCAAGAGTGTAAACAATACGCCCGGTACCATTGAGAGTAAAAAACACTCCCGCTGTGCTAACAGAAACAAAAATACTTAAGAAAGACAAAAATAGGTCGGTAACGTATGGAGAAGGAAGCCTGCGAGAGGATTTCTCGCAGGTGAACCTTCCCAGAGAGCTCTGGCGGGGGCTACCTTTGGGGATGCTCTCACATCTCTCTGGTTTTTTTTGAAGTAAGGTTCCCACATGTCGAGGCACCTCGGTCTGTTTTGAGAGGTGTATGTTCCGGGGTCGCAGACCTTGGGCATACGGCAAGAGTTGTCCGCTATTCCTATTGGAATAGTCGGCCAGCTGCCTCCTAAACAGGCCAAGGCATGGCGAGGGGTAAGCTGCGTCCCCACAGCAAACTCCTCTCCCGCTATCGGAAGGGCGTGGGACAAGTACCCAATGCCCGACCTACCCGATGCAGGTTTTTCTAGGGTTTTCCCTGCATTTCTTTAGACGAATGCCGGGTAGGATCCTTCAATCACAGCCCGGGGGCCCTAGTTAACCCTTGGCTACCTTCCTCTACCCTTCCACATCCCCCCTTTCTAATCCCTTCCTATGCTATTAAAGGGGAGTTGCCCAATGTGGATCACCCTCATGTAGCCTGTTGCCCTAAAAAAAAAAAAAAAAAAAAAAAGGTCGGTAACGTTAAAGCCTCCGTACCCTAATACTGTAAAAAATATTGCCCCTACCTTAAGAGATACAAAAATACTCTCGTTACTCTAAACGAGTCAAAAATACTCCCGGTACCTTAAAAGGGTCAGACATATACCAGTCAAAAAACGATCAATAACATTTTTATAATAAAAAGATTATAATAAAATTCTATATTAACGCTACAACATTTCCGTACATATTGGTACATTTTCAGTCAGACCCAACCTGAAGACGGTATAAATATGTACTGAAACGTTGTTGTGATGCTCAATTAAAATTTTACGATTGCTAAAATGTTTTTATTTTATTTATGAAGAAAACGTCTCTTAGTACATGTTAGCAGGTACAATAGTTATGTTTTAGTTGTCATTAAATCAAGGTCATTAGTCTACATCACGTTTTTAAAAAATTTACTGCGGAAATATTTTTTTTTCTCAATCAAAATCATTGTTAGTAGTAGTACTAGTTTCATGTCGTTCAAAAATCTCTGTAGGAGAAGTCAAAATTTTGTTTGAATTAATAGTAATTAGAATATTATTTAATAAATTTCTAGAAAGACTGTAATATACGTAAAGGTAAAATAATAAGTTTCTTCAGTACACAATTTATTCAAGTAACAAGTACGTGATGATATACAGAAGCTTTCAGCTGTAACCCTGCCATATTCATCTGTAAAAAGAAATTGTATTCATACAAAAATCCGTCAGACTTCAACTCTAGAAGTATTAAAAAATTGTTTGCACTTGTTCCAGATGAATGCTTCTGTATAATTTGACAAGTATTTGTTACTTGAATAAATTGTAGACTGAAGATTGGTGAAACTCATTATTTATACCTTCACGTATATTATAACCTTTCTAGCATTTATTAAATAATATTCTAATTACTATTAATAATTTACAGAATTCTGGATTTGAAGTCTGACGGATTTATCTATGAAAACACATTCTTTTTACAGATGAATATGGCTGGGCTACAGCTGAAAGCTTCTGTATAACATGACATAATTATTTGTTACTTGAATTAATTGTAGACTCATTAGAATATTATTTTAAAAGGTATATTACATTTAGAAATGATTATATTTACAGATCTTCTTGCGCTGATTAAAGTCAGCGAGAGAGTAAAATTATTTTGACATTAAATCGAAAATTTTGTGGTTACTTTTTAAATTTTGGGGCAGTTTATTATATATTACTGCACTTGAACGTTGTCTTGTAATATTTTTGACACTATTTGTTTATGTAAAAAACAGGTGAAACTTTTATTTTATAAATGGTTAATGTTTTGTATACGTAGGTGAGAGTCCGTTTTTTAGTTTATTTCTTCCGAGGGCACAGTACCTACGTCACGCATCCCATAATAATTTCCAAGTTTCGTGACATTCCTTCACGGTTTTCAGAATTCGTCTTACAAGTGATTAAATATGTCTACCCCGAATGTTTCTTCTGTAACTTGTTTAAGAGAACTACTGCCATCATTTCACCAACCAACGATCTAACATGATAATCAAACTTCAGACAGCTTTTCATAGTCACAAGTTGCTGACCGTTTCGTCTCTTATTCTATAATGAGAGTCAATCTGATAACTTTCATCGCAATTTTTTATTTTATTTTAATCTTTGATGTAGTTTTCAGTATCATTAATTCCCACACGTTCAATGTAAAAATTTCCAATTGCTAGAAGCATTGTATGAAAGATCGCGCTTGACCTTGGTCCGTTATTGTATTCGAGTGGACGACCAGAGGATAATTATGATTCAATTCTCGAACTCCGCTGTATGCTGAACGAGTTTAATATAATATTAAATGCGACGTGGCGGTACAAAGATGAACTTGGCAGAGGAACGAGTATTTTAGATTTGCCGGAAGTGTCTTCTACACAAGACAGATTGCTCGAAGGGTAAGTGGGCTGGCGTTCTCCAGAGGACACACCCTCCATTGTCTTCGGACGTGTTCCATCCACGTGAGCTTGCAGGAAGTCTCATGCCTTCGAATTTCTACAATTGTTTGTCTCGCATGTCCCAAATGTCAACAGTTCACATATTCAACGTTTACGTCTTGGAACCATGACAGTGTAATTGTTAATGTCTCCGAAGATTGTGAATTAACATAGCGACTGTCATCGCGAGACGATTTGCTGGCCAAATCTGATATTCTAGAACGTTAACGGCGAGCCACTGCAGGCTGGAGTTCCATACGCTTCGAAATTACGGATAAAGGGGAAAAGAGAATGAAAAAATAATTCAATTCTTAATTACCAGCCTTCTGATCTACCATAGTTATTTCTTTACAATTTGAGGGCAGCATATGAATGAAAATAACCAATTCTGAAAAAATGAATTTTTTCCGCTAACGTAATGTAACGTAACGTTAACTTAACCTCCATTTTATTTTTCCTCTGATACACTAGAATTGTAATTTCAGTTTATAAAAAATTTGTGTGTTCCTTATTTCATATTTTAATAATTCCAATACCCATCAATTCAGAATCTTTTCTTTGCCATTTAATTTGATATAATATGAGGTATAATTGATGTAAATCTTATCTTATAAATAAAAATGCCTACGGGTGATGCTTGGTGGTGCGTTACAGCAAAATAATGCCCATACGACCGAGATTGGAATCAATCAGTGATATGAAAATCGCTGAATTTATTTATGACGTTGGTGGGCGGCGGTGGGAAGGGTCTGGGCGGTGGTGGGTTTTGAGCGGCGGAAAAAATTTGCAAACATTTCAAACGGTCGATTTTTTCGTCGAATAATTATATTTCGGGATCCATGAGCTAATATGATAATATCTCTCTACATGTTCTCCGTGTATTATTTCAACACCTTTTGGCTTTCGGAGGGAAGTAACCTTAAGGGTGGGGGTGGTGTGGCATTACTTAAAATTATGCAAAAAAATCGAGATTCAAGTTGAATCCATGGAGTTTAATTATTACATTCTACTTGTCGTTTAACTCTCCCAAGCGTGGGTGGTATTTTTAAAATATATTAATCGGCTGATATTAGCGTCGCAATAATATTTTTCGGGGTCAATTAAATTCATAACATTTCTGTAGATGCTCTCTGTGTATAATTTCAATCCCTGTTGGCATGGACGGGTGGGATTTGGTGGGGAGTTACATGAAATTAACGCTAATACGATTGGAATCAAATCCGGGGGTATAGATATCTCTGAATTTAATTATGACATTCAACTTTTGTTTAACCCAAAGTAGAGTGGGGACGTGGGTGGAAATATTGTAAATTGTTGAAACAGACGATATGATTTATGAAAGAAACTTTTTCGGGGTCAATGAGTTCAATCCTTTAGGCATAGGAGGTGAGCACGTGTAGGGATTGGGGGTGAAGTGTATTACATAAAAATAACGTAAAAGCAACCGAGATTGGAGTCAAATTTAGGGTTATGGATATACGACATTCCGGGCAACGCCGGGCACCCAGCTATTAAATAAATAAAATTAACTGACGCTACTTAAAATTTAATAACATTAAATAAACCACATTTATGAAACCACTGTAATGGGATGTGTCACTGTAATAGAATTAAATTTTGTATCTTACTGTATCTGAAGTGGAAAACTGTGATTATTATCACTTAATAGTAAAAAGAAATCGCAACAATTAAAATTGAATGATTATGATGAAATATTTTTTTTCACATAACGTTCAGGACTCAGAATTGAATCGAAGACGAAATATTAATTTAATTTATTTATGTTAACTAATATTTCAGATAATACACACTTTCATAAATCCATTTCACCACCAAACTGACTACTTTCGTTTAAATGTGTATATTATACTAAAAGTTCTAGTACCTGCCTGAAATTAGAAGCAATAAATTAATCTGGCTCAAAATATTTTTTCGCGTCAAATAAATTTCTCGTGTAATTACTTTTTGTCTGCAAACAATTATAATCGTTATTTTTATATCAAATAAATTTATTATGCATGCTTCAGTCGAATAATAATATTTTCGTCTGCTATGTTTCTTAAGTTTCTTCGTGAAATGTTAATTAAGAATTTGCCTGGTATTAGGAAATTACTGTAATGACGGATAGAACGTTGTCACATTCACTTCTATAATTAGTCAAGTTCTCTGCATATATTTTCTGAATTACGAATTTCTTGTAATACCGTGATACAAATATTGTATATATTAATATAATGTTGTATCAAAACCAAAGAAGTAATTTCGCCGCCGTAATTGCAATACTGCCTCCCTGATGTCCTGTTTATATATTCGTTATTAAATCAAATAAGTTAGTAAAGACAATACGGTACAGACGTATTTCAATATTAATTCAGTGGACTTTACGACCATACTACAGCGAGTGAATTTCACACTTGCAAGAATTGTGCAGTTCGTCGAGGTTTATTATACGGTGGTCATTGTAGTGTAAACTACGTAGGCTTCTTGAATTATATTCAGTACAAGAAGGTCTTTATATTGTAAATCCACTTGTGTATGTTAATATCTCTTTATGTTACCGTACTATATCGTTATGAATGATTTACGATTATTATTAATTTGTTATTGACCAAACAAATACAGGACACGTCTTTAAGCTGTTTCAACTAAATTTATAGTCTTTGATTTTTCACGCTCGACAATAAACCTACACGCACACACACACACACACAGAGAAATATGTATATGTGCTGAGAATTAAATAAATGGACGTTTAGAGAGCATCGAAGAAGCGTGATTTAACTGAGGGATTCATACATATACTTTCAATGAATACTATTGACGTTTGGAGAGCGACAAAGAAACATATTTTAACTGAGGGAGTCGTATATATACTGTAATAGATTGGAGAAACATCGAATGAAAAATCGCCGCGCTATCTGTTCTGATTTCTGTGTCGTGTCTGAACGATCATGTTGATTCTTGACTGCCAGTTCTGCGCCTTGCCGTTGACCGGAGACCTCACTGTGTCTCAACCGACCATTTCAACTCCATTCTCAATGAATGTTAGCCAAGTCAGCTAAACTAATATTAAAACTGCATCCAGTAAAAGTGCTTGTGACTCACTTAGTGAAATCGTGTTTTGTGCTTCACAAAATAACAAACCATTAAAATATATAAACGACGCCCTCAGTCTAAAACATGTTTGTTTGTTTGTTGTTCTCCAAACGCCGAATAATCTAATTCTTGGCACCAGTTGACGAGGTAAACCAAAGCTAACAATGCCTCACCTTGTAAATATTATCTCTGTTAAAGAGATATCTATGGCCAAAAAACAATATATATATATATATATATATATATATATATATATTGTAATACTAATTAGAGGCCATTCATTGTTTTAATATAATTGGATTGTTAGCGGTACATTTCTTGAAAGCAACAATCACGGCTCTTTGTCGGCAATAGTTGTTGGAAACCGCGCTCTCGTACGGAAGTCAGTCCGGCGAACGTTTCGAGAGAGAGAGAGAGAGAGAGAGAGAGAGAGAGAGAGAGAGAGAGAGAGGAGGCTGACCTAAAAAGTACGAATAGCGTGGTCCAGGTAGGTCAACTGCGAGATCTATTAAACTCTATAAAACACAAGTAAATAGTTCTTGACGGAGAGACTCATGATATATAATCGCCAAGTGGAAGCAAAAGGTTTGCACCACACAGACCAAAATAACATTTCGTATAAGGGCATCGAGGAGACATACGTCCGAGGGCTGACCGAGGGATCGGCTGATCCCAAAATTCCAGGTGGAATAACAACGAGAACTACGACCGTGTTTATTAAAAATGATGTGTAGAATCAGTGAGTTGTGCCCTCAAGCTTCAAGAATCAAATCTGGTACCAGAAAGACATTCGTGAATACAAAAACAATTATTTAAAGTCTGTAAACGAGGATTAAAGGTATAAGTCAGATTTCGTTATCTTCTTTAGTTTAGTTTTCTTTATTGTGTTTAGAATTTATATTCCGTTCATTTCAATTTTGATTTGTGAATTAGTTTATTAAATTTATTTGTTCTTACTATCAAGCCCAGTAAATACCCTGAGAGAAAGAGTAATTAGATGTAATTGTTGTAAAATTATAAAGTTGTATTTTCCTAGAAAGCCACAAATAAAAAAAATAATATAAAATTTGGTTTGTAAATTTGAGGAAATTAAATGTGCAAAGTCAGGCTGATAATTTGTATCTTTGAAGAATAATTTTTTTTTTCTCCAATTAATTAATTATTTTAATTAAAGCCTTCCAGTTTAATTATTACAATATATAATTAAGGTCGACAATTTTTTAAAATTAATTTGTAACTGTAACTTCATAAAAGCTTTTTGAGTATATATTGAAAGCTTTCATACAAAGTTCCGTTAGTCATGTACACATTTACTAAAGTGTTCGGTTCAAACTACAGTTTAATTATATAGACATTTCTTTCTATTTGATAAAGGTTTGTGAAAATTTCCAAAAGAGCAACGAATAAAGTTTAGTTTTAAGGCGTTCCAAGTTTATCGTACATCAGCGGATAAATTAACAGTCTTTCTATTTATTACTTAAATAAATTGTTGCTGTTTGAGTTTTTGCAGCTTCCAAGTATTCTTTTAATAATTTATTGATTACATTTTGTCTATTGCATACTGTGTGGCCAATTGTTCTTAAGTTTGATTACTCTTAACAGATATCCACTTATATAAGAAACAGCGAGTTTACGATTCACAAGCACTCTTGCATTTCTATTAATCCAATGCAACCCAACGATTAAATTAGTTTGAAATTAAACACTTTTATTTTCTCTAAGTATTTATTTAATTTTCTGCTAGTCGAAATAGCTTTCGGCTGTTCACCATAATCATCTTTTATAGTCCAAAATTAAATGTTTTAATTAATTTATTTAATCTTTCCCGGTGTGTATTGGTAATAAATTTTTTCGCTGTTGAGCACCAGGTTCAGATTCAGGTAGGGAACGACCGCAGAAACGTCAACTTCGAGAAATCTGAACCTGGTGCACAACATCGAAAAATTTATTAATATTTTTTTTAAAGTTGAAAACTAATTTCTTAACGTTCGAGATACATATTTACAAACTTCAATGTAAAATATAACATTTATTTGTGCTAATTTAATTATTATAATTAAGATATTTGAAACAAATAAAAATTCAGAATTTAAAGACCATTAAATTTTTAAAATTTGGACGACGTTCCTGACTGATATGGATAGACCTATGTTTATCGTTAAGAAACTCATTCAGGAAAATCGTCTCTTTATTACTCAGGATAAAAATATATTACAAGTATATATATATATATATTGCTCCCCGAGGTGTGGAGGTGACCTGTAGAGCAGACAGAACTTTACTATCTCAGTAAGATAGTTATGCGGCAGTCGTGATGCAGTCAGTTTTTGAGAAGTTGGGAAAACATGAAGATATTCAATAAACAGCAAATTAGTCAGTAGTCGTGAAGTTTTGCAGTAGTCATTAAGTAAGTCAGTCATTCGGAAGTCTTGAATTTGGAGAGTAGTTAATTAGCCCTTGATAAGACATAGTAAAGTTGAGGGTAGTAAGACATCATGCGAGAGCTTCACGCTGAGTCCCCAGAGCCGACGTGCCTGGTGTCATTGTTTTGTTTATGTACGAGGGTGGTCTGAAAAGTTTCCGACCTCAACGTGAATTTGGCAGCACTAGTAAATAAAAGGTAGTGAATTTCGTTGTTCATCTGTTGACAGTTACTCACAAAAGTTTCAGCCATTTTGGACGCGCAGTTGTTATGTAACAGTCGTTTTAGTGAGTTGATGTTAGTGTTTTTGTGGAAATGGAGAAAATCGAGTATCGAGCTGTTATTAAATATTTGTTTTTGAAAGGCAATACGCCTACACAAATCAAAGATGAGTTAGATCCTGTGTATGGGGACACTGCACCATCATTTACCACAGTGAAATTTTGGGCAGCTGAATTTAAACGTGGCGGGGAGACAAGCATGGGAGACGATGAACATTGGGGACGTCCAAAAACTGCAACTACCGACGAAAACATCGCCAAAGTTCACCAACTGGTGCTACACGACCGCCGAATTAAAGGGAGAGAGATATCAGAACGTGTTTGTCACATATTAAATCAACATTTAGGCATGAGAAAGCTGTCCGCGCGTTTGGTGCCGCGTTTCCTCACGTTAGACCAAAAACGTGTTCGAATGAACATTTCCAACGCTCTGTTGGCGACGTTTAGGCGCAATAAATCCGAGTTTTGGCGCCGATTAATTACTGTAGATGAAACTTGGACACATCTTTATACGCCCGAAACAAAAATACAGTCCAAATAGTGGACTGCAAAGTGGGAACCGGCTCCAAAAAAAGAAAAAATGTTTTTTTCGGCTGGGAAAGTGATGGCGACTGTTTTTTTGGGATAGTCATAGAGTTATTGTAATGGATTATCTTCAAAAAGGAAAAACCATTACAGGAGCATCATTACTTGACAAGCTGAAGGCAGAACTTGCGGAAAAACGGCCACATTTGCAGAAAAAGAAAATCCTGCTTCACCAAGACAACGCACCGTCTCACACTTCAGAGGTTGCCATGACGGAAATCCACGAATTACGGTTTGAACTGCTTGACCATCCAGATCTAGCCCCAAGCGACTTCGTCTTGTTCCCGCATCTAAAAATTTTGCTCGGAGGACAGAGATTTTCGTCAAATGAAGAGGCAATCACCTTCGTGAACACTTCTTTTGGAGAGAAAAACGCCGAGTACTTTTTGGATGGGTTACAGAGATGGGAGCATGGCTGGGTGAAGTGTGGAGAGTTACAAGGAGACTATGTTGAAAATAAAAATATCTTCTATCATTGTTGGGTCGGAAACTTTTGAGACCACCCTCGTATGTACATAGCCTGCGGTAATTATAATTTGTAAATGGAGCAGGAAGGTAATATTTTTGTTATTGAAATATAGACTGCTAACAGTTTTACTATTTAATTCCACTCTGCCCTATTATTAAATGTTTAATCAGTATTGAATATTTTAATTTCAATGTATTAAGAAATAATTTAAAAATCCAATTAACAGTAATAAAACATTACACATTTGTTTTTAAAATTCTTACATTTTTTTATGTACAGTGCGGCAGTGAAATAAATTATATTTCTTTCTTACTGACATGCTACAATTATTAATATAACTTAAATTTCAAATTGGAAGTATAGTGGAAAATAATATATTGAGGTATTGTTTTCCAACGCTGTGGCTTTGATAAGTACGAACGTTTTTCTAGACTTCAGGAGTCTGACATTGAGATGGAGCCGGGCTGTCTGTGGATCCCGTTTATCTTCCTCCGAATCACCGACAGAAAAGACCAAATATTAGGATTGCAACCGTTGCATCAACAACACCTCTATTCGGCAGATAGAACCAGAGTTGGGGGTCACGTGTACCTTATCGTGCAGTTACAACAAAATCGTTGACATATTCCGTCACGCGGCCGGTGACGTCACATCCTGAGTAAATTTCTCAATCCAGGAGGGAAAAAAATTTCATCACGTTTCTATTTCTGTTATGACTCTGAATTACCTGTAGCTAATTTGATCTCAGAAAAAACAAGTTATATTTCTGAATTATTAACGCTCTCGACAGGAGCGGGAATCGAGACCAGGACCACTGCTTTGTTTTTGGTAGCTCTAACCACTCCTCGTGAACTTTAGAGCTCAGCTTGATTGAAAGAATTTTATTCTATTCTTGAATTAATTTCATGTAAGTGCCTGTGATAAATTTACAAACAATATCCATTCTTCATTGAAGTCCTAAAATTAGGACGTGAAGAATGTGATCTGGTGATTGGAGGTGAGTTTGTGTTCAGGTCTATAAAACGGGTAGAGATAGATCATGTGATCAGGAGTTGGCGATACTAGCTCAGTGATACTAAGCGATGGATCAAGGTTTCGAGATCCTTCGATCCTAATTTGTTAATTGACTTTCACAGCCCTTAAAGCTGGGCTCAATTGGAGGCACTTATTCTGAGCTTTGAATTATCTTCAATTGCGTTTTACTTCATAATTCACTGTTTCATGAACTGGACAATAATACCATTGAATGTAATAATTATCAGCTTTAATGATAACGATCGTAACCTTGCAGTGTCATACTAAATAGTTCCAAGATTAGACGACTGGGCAGTGATTACGGAGCACTAGTCCGCTAGTTAGAATTTTTCTGGTTCGTTGTCAAAATTCCAACCTTCTCATTACGAAGTGCCAACAATTGACCGGGACTCGGTGGCTGAATATTACTTCTGAACGCGGTCGCGAGTGACGGAAAGCGAAGGTGATAAGAAAATTCGAATAAAAACCAAACACTTCACGTTATCTACAGATTACACATCGTAGTACCCGTTACTACAATGTACTGATTAGTGTTGAGTAATGCCATAGTCGATCACAAATATTTTCGAGTATGTTAATCAAAAACGTAAGATTTATAAATCACTAAAATTGATTCATTTAGAATGATGCTCATGAGATTCTCAGGCTGAAGTTTTTATGACAAAATGACCTTTCCAATTAAAGTCTTTTTCATTTAATGACTTGAGCTGTTACCAGCGAAATTATAAAAATGATTGTAAGAAATGTAATTCATTTGAATCGTGTTACCGCACCATTTTCATAACGATTCTGGTACTTTAATTAATTTGAGTGGTATTAAATTAATCAATCTGTAAGTCTGCAGTCCTAAGTAACACAATTGATAAATGAAATTTGACGTTAATGGCTGTGCGATTCGGTTGAAGCAATTTTAAGCTGTTTATTAAATACCATTAAAATGAAACTATTTGGAATAAGTATTTAATATAACCCTTACTTTTATTCGACGCAAAAATCGGCTGGTTAACATGTTTAAAAATTTCAATCCCCGCCCAGCTCCACCCAGTCCCTCCCACCCCATGTTATCATAAATAAACTCAGCGATATCTATAACAACGGATTTGACTAATCTCGGTTGTTTTTGCGTTAATTTTATGAAATGCCCCGCCACCCCCACCCCTATGCGTGCTCCAATCCCATACCGAAAGGGGTTAAAATTATACGCAAACAACATCGGTAGAAATATTATCAATCTAATAAACTCTGAAAAATATTTATTTTGTTTGTATGCTTGTTTAAAAATTTCCACCCCGTCCGCCTCACTCCATGGGTTTAAATGGCAAGTTAAATGTCATAATTGAACTCAGCGACATCAATAACCCTGGATTTGACTATAATATCGGTTGTATTCGCGTTATTTTCTTGTAACGCCCCTCCACCCTTAAGGGTGTTCCTTTTCCGTGCTGTAAGGGATTGAAATGATATGCAGATGATATCGGTGGAAACACTATCTACCTCTTTGACCCCGAAAAATATTTATCCGACTCAAATATTGGCTATTTTTAGCATTTTTGAATTTTTCCATCTCGTTCACTCCCGCTCCTGGGAGTGGTAGACGTGTATATCCCCGACAGTGTTTGTTTCATGGTCGCAAGGAACACGTGCTCGAAATTTGGTGAAATTTGCTCCACCGGTGTAGATTTGCATAAGGAACATACAAACATACATACATACAAACACTCTGCATTATTTATTAGAAGATTAGATTAGATAGATAGCTGCATTTTACCCATTCCTTTACATTTCTATAAACAATAGACGCACAAACGAACATACATCCTTTTTTATTATATGGATGTACGCTGTGTTGCTATTGTTAGAGGAAAAATAATTACTCCTGTTATTTAGTTCTACGATGGATTTATCTGGTAATTGCTTTCAGAAACAGTAATTTGTTGGAATGTGATTCGCATTGCTCCTTAAATGCATTCATTTTTTTGTGTAAATCATTTATGACTTTCTTTCTGATTACATGTATTGCAACCGTTAGCATGGTACGAATATGAGAAAAGAAACTCAACGTAGAAGAGATAGGAAATTGATATCTCGAACCAGTCAGATGATTCGATTGGAAATTAGACTTGGTTTGTTATGATGGAAGAGGATTATATTTGTGGAGGGTTTGGAAATTTCCTGGTTTCAGCGGAGAATAGAATTTATACGGTGTGCAGCGATTTGTACTTTAGTGAGTGCTAAATGGCACACAATGGAGGTCCGGCTGTGTTCGCGATGTTATCCGCTGCATAAAGAAGCCAGAAACTCCCCGTGACAATTGTTTAGCGTCGAATGTCCTTTAATGCCTCTGATTGTGTTAACATCGTAAAATTTCTTTGTGGAATTACCTTCAAGAGAAAAAAAAAATCCTCGACTCCTAGCGGAGAAAAACTGTGTGACAAAGTTACATTCTGCACAATTTTCTGATGGAACAACTTTTATAACGTGAAAAGTGGAGTTAAAAATGCATTTTCAATTAGTGTTCCTGGGAAATAGATTTTAAAATAAATAAAACTCTGACTTTTTCGCTAATGGCGAACAACGGGAATTAATCATTTCCAGCAACAATGCTTTGAATTTAATGTTTTTTAAGATATAATGCTTTAACTGCACATCATTCCAAGTAATAATGATTCTAAATTTCTAAAAACAGTTAAATTATCAGCAGTAATTGAAACGACTTATAAAATTTCCCACATATATTATGAGTAATAAAAATTTATTTAATTTCATCAGGTTTTTAATCAGTCTCAATAAAATAATTTAAAATTCCATTACTAATTTATTTTAATTAGTTTTGAACCCAAGCAGTTTTCGGCTGATAATATAACAATATTCGTCTACAAAAATATAATCTTTTTAATTATAAACATTATCAATTTTTCCCAAAAACGTATGCATATAATTTCTCAACATTAACTTTTTATGTCCAATTATTTTTTAAAATTATAATTCATTTACAATACCTTCAAATTGTCAAAAAAAATTATAGTGCTGAAAATTGAAATTATCTATTTTATCTTCGTGTATCGGTTCCACCAGGATACGGATAATCCTGTAGGAATAAATGACTACGTTCTCCATGGTCCAGATACACATAAAATATATCGTCTCGCGTTAGAACCTAAAATTGAGATCGTAATTTTCTAAAATCAGTACCGTATTTCAATTATAAGTTGTACTAGTCGTGAACGTCGATATGAAATTATCGACCTTTAAATGCTATGGGTATCGAGATTTCAAAGTGATGTCTTCGTAAAACTCCTTATAACTGGTTATTATTCTAGAATTTCCCATAATGTATTCTTCTTTGAATTCATACCATATATAAATATATATATATATTAATAAAAATATATAATTAAAATACAGCCTTTTAGATTCAGAAAATGATTTGTAATAGAAATAATACAACATCTTCAGGTTTTACAAAATTGATTGTCAGCGGAGTAAGTCCCTGACTGTCAATATTTTGTAAATCTTCTGTACCTGAAGATGTATTATTTTAAATAAAAATATTTTCTGAATTTAAAAGACAGTGTTTTATTTATAATTTGCTAGTTAATAATAATTATTAAAAAACAAAATTTAGTAATGGATTTCTAAAAGTATTTACAGAGACTGATTAAAAACCTGTGGGGTTATATGACTAATATACTGTAATAATCAGCAAATTTAGTCGTTTAATTAACTTAATGAATTTGCCCCACTTTGTGGTAGCCAATATGTAATAATCAACTAATTTAGTCGTTTAATTTGCCCCACGTTGTGGGCCAAAATGTAATAATTAACAATGTGAGGTTATTTAAATGAAAAAGATAAAAAATTAACAAAGAAAATAATTTATTTTCCTTTAGTGGCTTTCAATGGTAAAAGACAATTACAAACAAAATTTGAGATCTGTTCTCTCAGGGCCTTTACTGGGTTTGATGATTTACAGTGAATATTATTGAATGATCTGATTAACAATACAAATGAAAATTTACTTGAAAATATTGTGCTGATAAATGAAAGAAAAACTACAAGAAAAACGAACGAAATCTGACTTTAACCTTCTAGTTAGCGTTTACAGATTTTTATTAAGGTTTTGGTTACTTACGCATTGTTCGGCTGGTACCAGCATTCTTTTAGCGCTTCAAAAAGTGCACTATATTGCAAAATCTTTACACAGATTCTAAGTTTTTCTCACAGATTCTACACTTATGGAATTTCTAGGCTCCCAGGATCTCGGATGATCCTCTCCAAATTGGTCAGCTATCTGATGACTGCTTGCTTACAGGAATCTTACGAGTTGCAGATTTTTTATAGTCTTTTACCGATTTACTGATCGGTTCGGATTGAAACTGCAAAATACCTCAGTAAAGATTTATTTTAAAATGTCTATCCTTTCGTGGCTGCTCTTAGACATCGACTTCTCTATTCCGCTCCTCTCTGTAGACTTTACTCTTTCGCTCCTCGAATTAGACTTTTGACTTTCGCTCCTCGCTGCTGACTGCCCACTGCACTATGCTTTTGCGCGCGTAAACGCCATTCCGCGCTCTCAATAATAGAAACAGAGCTTACCACTCATTGTCGTTCTTCTCGCTCTCGCTATAATACAAACTGTTCGCTAACAATTCAAATTTATTTAAAAACAATTAATTGATTAATTAATTGGCATTACAATACCAATGTAAAAATCAGTCTTTCAAAAATACAAATTTAAAGTTATCATTATAGATACTCATCTAGATAATAATAATAGTATGTCATATACCGTAGATCCTGTGAAGAAGACAGTCTTCAAGAAGTGGAACGTGTCAGGTCGTTAATTTTTCTTGATATTAGTTTAATAAATAAATAATAACATACGAGCGCTACATTGCACATTATCATTCATACATGTTATTAACAGTACCTGCCAACTTTTTATAATCATTTCATTTTGAACTAATAATATGCTATAACATATGCACAGGTACTTGAATTTTTCAACATAAGTTATATGTTGAAGTAACTTAACAGATTCGTAATTCACGATCAGTTATAAATTGACTTTTGTTATATATAATTACTTAATTCTTTGTGGTAGTTACTTTGAATATAGAAATTCCTGAATAACGAACGCCATTCTGTGCAATTGACAATGATATATATTATGTTAGTTTCATTTGTTGAGTTGTTAATAAATAAGTGTCTATTTGTAATCACGAGTAACAATAATGATGTTTTTGAGAAGCAAATTTTTTTGTGTTGAATTGACTCAGAATTCGATATAACAATTGCAATGATTGATCATCAACCCCCTACAATCGTCTTTGAAACGTCTTATCGACTTCAGAAAATTTATTTTCAATTTTGAGTTTTAGACAAAAAATCCTTTATCATATTTATGTATTTTTATAAACCTTTTACATTTAAAAACATTTTTATTATTATCATTTCAGTATTTTTTTCTGATCATAGTCAGTGTCAGTGAGAGGAATGGACTTGATGCTCAGGAAGTTTACCAATATTTGTTCGAAATTAGAAACTTTTGGACTCACATCACCTATTATTATTGAGATTATTCGGGTATTCCATTGTCTAGGAGTAGAAAAAGTAAGAATGAAAAAATATATAAAAGGAATGAAAAGCCAAGAAACAAGAAACACAGGTCAAAGAGATGACTGTTCGAAACGTTGGAGTTTCTACATCTTTCTCTGAATTTCCTGACGAATTTTCACGTCATCTCTTTAACCCAACTTCTTTCTTGCACACTGCCTCTCCCTTTCTGTTTTCATTGTTTCCTTTGTTTTCTTCGATTGGAGGATATCCCAACTTCTTTCTTGCACACTGCCCCTCTCTTTCTGTTTTCATTGTTTCCTTTGTTTTCTTCGCTTGGAGGATATGTCTACATCTTTCTTCTGAACTTTTTTTTTAATTTTATGGTTTATAGTCGCGTAAACATAAAATTCATTGGCGACTTACCCTACCTACTACATTAAATTATTTCAATTATTTCATATTAACAATACATTTTATTCTTAGTCTCAGATTCATTGTCTATTTAGATTAGATCTTGAATGCCGGTTTCCTTGCTAAACTTCAAATTTGTATATTTATGAGCTAAATTCATATACGTCGAAAAAGCTTTCAAATAAAAAATTTTGAAAATCGTCATTCTTTAAAATTCATTTAAATATTATTAAAAAATATCTATTAATATATATATATATAAAAATTTCCATCGATCTTTATAGACCCCCTAGCCCGGATCGACGTCTGTATTCGAGGCAGAATAAACGTGCGAGTGAAGTTAGGCTGCTCTGCCTCAACTTTCAGGTATTCAATTAAAATACTGATAGTCCGAGGCCGCACGGGGGAATTCTGGAGACACGTGGTCTGACGCCATATGTTCTCGTTGATAGAGATGTTGACTCGTGTCCTTTGAAATGCCGCCTGTCGGCGAAATCAGTGTTGTTTTCCAAGTTTGATAACAATTCCTAAAAAGGAAAGGATTGCTCCGTTTACAAATTCCCGACAAGCTCTATTGAGACAAACACAGGTTGTGGATTATACATATATATATATATATATATATATATATATATATATATATCAAAGCACATAGTGCTGATATACAAATTTTCAATCGTAACAGCGGAGAATGCGTAACAATATAACTTCTACCGTAAGTGCACGTAAGTGACGAAATTCTACAAATAGTTTCCCGTAACCTTGTTGGTTTATCGATAAAAATTCTCTACCTCTGTATTCAGAGAATTATCACTTCCGACCTCACCTTAACCTAAAGAGGCTGGACAATAAATATTCACCAATCACCACCCTTTAATTTAATGTCTACTTGTTTTTAAATTTATAGTACTTTCATTTGTCCTTATATATTCTTATATATATATAATTTTTTATATATATATTTTATATATTCTTATATATATATAATTTTAAATTTTCAGTAAATACTTCATGGGGAAAATGTTCACTAAACTATCGTAAGATTTTGTTTTTGTTACCTGTGCCCACTATAATATTAAAGTTAAATTATAATGATCACTGAATTACTGTACAGGCAAAATAAATCACATTTAGATTTAACTGGATTACTTCTCAATTTCTTAGTGTTTTTCGGTACTTTGTTAGCTTTTCTTACTGCTACGCATTCCACTCATTTCTGTGAAAGTGATAATTATCTTAAATTGTAAAATTAAAAGCTTTATTAAGACTCAATATAACTGTGTTATAAAATTAAAGTTTTTACTAAAAAAATTAATAAGTTGACACTTCGGAGATGATTATAGCTCGCGTCAGCAAGGACGGCGTTTGGCGCATATTGAGGGCGGGGTTGCCTCCTCTCCCTATCCGACGATGTGCGCGGATTAAATACACACACACGACTGCGATCTAACGATATATCAAGCTCTAGACGCTGACCTGACTTTCGCAGGAATAGACTAAAATTGACCGCCTTCAAACATGATGCTTACTATAGTTGCCAAAAGGTAATTAGTTTCAAAATTTTAAATAAAATATTTAGAATAAAGTAAGAATTTTTTACTCATACGAGTTATAAAAATCTTGGGGTTATTAATCAATTTAATTACATTACATTAAATCAGTCTGCAGTATACTAATACGAATAAAATTTTTTATGACTACTGTTATGACTTAAAATTTGTTTGTTAATTGTTGAATGTATGTTTAATATATTTATGTAACCTTTTTTTATAAGATATGTCATCAGTGAATATAAATTAACAAAAGAGTATATTTTCTTTTGCACAGTCTTCTAATTGACGGCTGTGATTTAACCTCAGTTACTATTCTGATGACACGTTTTTGCGTTCCCTGCAGAATTATCCCGAAAAAAAATTACGGATTTAAATATTCCATGTATACCAAGTGTTTTAGTTTTTATGTCAACAAAATTTGATATAATTCTGACTGTAGAGCCAAGTTTATTATTCAGATTATTAGTATATCATATCAAATATATATCAAATTTATATATATATATATATATTGTAATAATTAAAAAGGTGGTCTTAATTAACATAATTAATTAACAAAATTATGAAGATTTAAAATTTTATTCTTTAAAAGTACAAATTGTAATCCCTACTTTATACGCCGAATTCCATCAAGTTAACAAACAAATATTTCATTTCATTTTTGCAATTCGCGGCGTTCTAGGGAAAAATACAACTTTATATTTTACAATCACATACGTCGAAATTCTCTTTATCTCAGGGTCATTACTGGGTTTGATAGTAAGAACAATCCAATTTAATAAACTAACATTGACAATTCAAACTCATTGAAGCTAAATTAATACAATATGGAAATAAACGAAATGAAAGAAACTATATGAAAAGAAAAACGAACGAAATCTGACTTCTACCTTTAATCCTCGTTTACAGATTTTAAATAATTGCTTTGCACTCACAAATGTCTTTCTGGTACCAGATCTGATTCTTGGAGCTTGAGGAAAACACTCACTAAAAAGGCCATTATTCACTGATTCTACACATTAAATTTTTAATACACACGGTCGATGTTCTCGTTCTCTGCCACCTGGAACTTTGGATCAGCCACCCCTCAGTCAGCCCTCGGACATAGGTCTCCTTGATGCCTCTATGCGAAATTTAGTTGTCTGTGAGAAGAAAAACCTTTTGCTTCCAACTTTGCGATTATTATTTGAGTCTCTCCGTGAAAACTGTTTACTCGTGTTTTATGGAAACTTATAGATCTCGCAGTTTTAGATCAGCATCCACATTTTACGTTTTCAGTTCTTGTGTGGACTGATCTGTTTCGCTTCTCGCCGCAGACTGCTTCCTACGAGCGCGTGGTTTTTCAAGTATTATCGCCGACAAAGAGCCGTGATTGTCGCTTTAATAACTCGTGCCCCTAACAATCCAATTATATTAAAACAATTAATGGCCTCTTTAATTGGTATTACAATATATATATATATATAAAGACTGAATAGAGGAATTTGTGTTACGAAATCGTAAATAAATATAAGGTTAAAGAACAAGAAGAGTAATTTATATTAAAATTGCACTCAGCAGCACAAGGTTCGACTAAGATTTATGCTCTTTGCTAAGTCGTAAAATTTTGTATGGTTCGCATCAATCATCTGATCGTTTCAAACAAATTTATATTGAGTATTGAATCTTGTTAAGGCGATGTTGTTATAAATTGTATGATAAATGGTACATTAATCTTCAAAGACGTCTGATTATAATCAAATAACATTAAATAAGTTTACGTTAGAATTTGACTCACCACTGCGTGGGACTATTAAATAAAATTTATTATAATTTTTATTAAAATATTATTTGTGTTCTTTTGTCCCCATTATGTATATTTTCATATTATGTACTTCATTGTTGTGTTTTTTATCTGTTTATGTAATAATCATTTAGCTGGATTTACACTAGAAAGTAGTTTCTGAAATTTGTGAGAAATTGCATGTGTAAAGTTGATGTACAAGCGCTTGCATGTAAACACGCAAGAAGTTGCGTCATTAGTGTAGGAGCCCGCCACAAGAGGTAGCGCAAGTTGTTGCATGAATGGAAACCACTTCTATTTCCTTGCAAGTTTTTAAGGAGAACTTGGGACCTGGAGCGTAGTGTGACGTAGTTGGCGAAATTTTAGAATTTCTGTAAATTTTTGAGCTAAATAGCTAAATAAGGGAGCGGCGAATTTGGCCTTCGCCCCGGGCGGATGCAACCCACACTACGCCACTGCATTGGAGTTGACATGGATAATGTTTAGCGCCAAAGATTTTCCCCTATGTACATCTATTTGATACATCTGCAATCATTTAGATTTATAATTTTTATAAAAATTTTTATAAAAAATTACGCATTATTGTTTCTTAACTAAAGATATGGCCAATTAAGCAAACATAGACTAAAATATAATTTTCAAGTATTATTATCACGGTTAATTCATAATTAATGAATCTCCTCCCGTATAAAAATTTAAGCCATTGCAAACATATACAAATAAATGATTAAATCGTAAGATAGGTTGTTCATTGTCATGTCTCAAATACGGTCCAAAAACAAAACATGAACGGATTATTTAAATTATAATTTTATATTTACACTAACTGGGTGCCCGATGTTGCCCGGGTAGCTATTTTTATAAGCCAGAAAAAGTATTTAATTCTAATAGCGAAGAAGCGATTTAACCTACCTATGCAGAGGGAATTCATATTTCATTAAAACCACCTCCCCCGTGGCTGCAGAAAGAAAAAAAAATTATTTACTGAACCGTGAATAGCCATATTTTTCGGATATTATTATTAGGTATTAAAATTTTGATTGTTTGTTTGCACAAAATTTGTTTCAATTCTTATATGTTCATTGTAAGTTTACCCCGCCTATTGGTGAAGATTGTCCGTCAGCTGATGACGTCAGAGTGACGTCAGTTGAGTGTAGTTGGAAACGTGACCAGAATCCCCAAACCTTTAGTGCTGTAGTATCTGGGTATCGTTAAACAAAACGAAACACATTTCATAATATAAGTGTTGAATTCTGTTTGGTTGCTAAACGTTGTGAACCTTGATCAGTTTAACCCACGTGTACTCTGAGAATACGACGGTGTCATCATCGTTCGATAAAATACAATTAAAAGTGAATATTGGTGTATGTTGAATTTCGCGTAGAATTGGTTACCTGAGGACGTAAATAATGGCCAATAGTATTGTAAATATAGATTTTTTTGTTCTAAATATTGTGTTGGCACTTTTCTCGAGACATTCAGTAATTATTTATCCACCACACGTGAATGAAGGAATTTTATTTTGCCATTTACCAAAATTAAGTAATCCGACCCAAAATTGGAAACCCGGAAACCTATTCACTTGTAAAAATTGACAAGGAGGCACAATGCAAGAGAAGTCCACAAGCACGTTCCAGGGTTGAGAAACGTCGCTCAGCTGCGAAACTTGACGACGGCGTAGCAGAGATGTAATTCTGAAGATCGTGAGTGAGGTGTTCTTCCTCGTCGTCGTCGTTTGTCAGGATCCCCCCCACACTTCCGTTCATCCGCTGGGGTGGAACGCTTCGTGTTCCGGATGCTTGTAAACTTGGCAAAATGAGCTGGGGCACCCTTCTCGATGTGAGAAACGGCGTTTTAATGCACAAACATGCCCGCGCAGTCAGGCCAATTACGGAAACATACATTTCACGCTCGTTAACCATAAAAAGTCCGGCGGGCAGGGAGCAGGTTAATATATGACCCCCCCCCCCCGTTCCCCGTGCAAGCTCACTGACAACACTCGGAACCGATTGCGGAAGTCCTTTTTTCCGCTCACAATGGTATTCTTTGTTTAGAAAAAAAAATAGCGTGCGGAACGTCAACGTCAATATATTACAAGGAGATATTTCTCTATTAGAGCGCTTTTAGGAACTTCGTTTAACCGTTGGGTATTTTCCTCAGCCTGAAATATCGCTAGACGCAGTTTTATCATGGCCACCAAAACCTGATTAATGAACACAATGTTGCTATTTATTATTCAGATGCTTTTGTTCAGACAGTCTTCCTGTAGCCTTCCGCATCCCCCCTTTCAAATCCCTTCCTATGATATTAAATGGGAGTTGCCACCAAGTGAATGTAGTATGTTACTATATATATATATATATATATATATATATATATTGTAATAATAATTAGAGGTAATTAGATAATTCATAATTGGAAATTGTAGTAAATTGTTATCGGCGAGAATGTAAACACAACAATGGGTGAAACATGTACAGGCGAGCCTTTGTCGGCGAGCGTTTAAAACTCCGGGGCTCACAACTGCAGTAGCAGGGAGAATTTAATTACACAGAATTTAATTACACAGAATTTCATCGAGAAAAGGTTGGACATAGAATTCGATCAAGAAAAGGTCGCAGGAAAGTTTTCCAATAATTAAAGCCACAGGTAGAAATTCAACAAGTAAAGACTGTTACAAAATTTCATCGGAAAGGAGTTGATAACCTGCTGATTGACCCTTGATCAGAACGAGAACTGCAATATTTGCTGGAGAGAGAGAGAGAGAAAGAAAGACTTAATGCAGAGGTCCACAGTGTTGTACGGAGTAATTGTTTCAGGTGAAAGATACAAAAGTTTTGGACAGTGATATTGAAATAAATTAAATTCTGTGAAATGATGGCCTGTTATATGTGAATAGTGGATAGTGTATCAAAGAGCCCAAACGAATGCCTGGTACCAGTAAAGAAACTGTAAGTAGAGAGAGAAATTTTATGAAAGTTATTGTAAACGTTAAATAAGGATAAAATCGTCAGATTTCGGATTCACGTTCATTTTGTTGTTTAATTCCAATAAGTTTGAATGTTGTAAATTTTGATTGTTAATTTGAATGTAAGAAAAGGTTTATTCTTTATTTAAAAGGCCCAATAAACGACCCTGAGACGAGAGTAGATAAGTTTGTAAAATAGTAGGGGCACGAATGTAAATCAATCACAACAAGAAAATTTGTTATTATTACTTTAAATAAATTAATTGTTTTCTGAGATTTAAATTATGTAATTATTTAACATCCTTTCATTTTAATTTTCTAGATAATTTCATCCATTTAAATCCTTTAATCTTGATGATTATTACATTTTGGCGCATCAACGTGTGACCAACCATTTAATTCGTTTAATATTATTAATTATTACAATATATATATAAATATTCTGAACAAAAGGTCTGTGGGAGCTGTTTGCTCTAGTATACAGAACCTTTTAGGAGAGAGGAAGAGGGTTACCTTTGAGGATGCCGCCTTCTCTCTCTGCTTTTGAACTAAGGCTCCCACAAACCGAGGCACCTCGCTCTGTTTCGAGAGGTGTATGTTTGTTCCGGGCTCGGAGACCTTAGGCATACGGTAAGAGTTGTCCTCTATTTCTATTGAAATAGTCGGCCAGCTGCCTCCTAAACTGGTGATGCAGGTTTTTTTAAGGTTTGTCCTGCATCACTTTCAGGCGAATTCCGGGTAGGATCCTTAAATTACAGCCCGGGAGCCCTACATTCCTCTACCCTTCCGCAACCCCTCTTTCAAATCCGTTCCTGTTCTATTGAAGGGCAGTTGCCACCCCGAGGATGACCCTCATGTAGCTTGTTACTCTAAAAAAATATTCTGAGTATTATTTTTATATTTAATCAGTTTACTTTGATACTGAATAAAATAGCCAAAAACATAAAAGTACTATGTTTTCTTAACTTAAGTTAATTTGAGAGTTATACAAAGAGTACCTTATGGTTTGTCTGTATCTGGACATTTTTAAAATTGAACCAGATAACCATATTAGAAAGGAATTAACAAAATTGACTTACAAAATATAACCAACGTGGTGTGCAATTTTCCTTGTAATTACTTTGAAAAATCTTTCACATAACAGAGGTTATAACATTCAATAAATATCGTGAAAATATACTATTGGGTTATAATATATATGGGGAGAAAATACCTCAGGTAAACAGACTGCAAATATTTAGGAATCATTTTGAACTCAATTCTAGAGGGGGGGGGGGGAGAACAAGTAAATTATTCGTCTGGAAATCGTTATATTTTGTAATGAGAATATTAAAAAACGGAGTCAAAAATCAAAAGAACTTTCTTATAAATCCCTTGTTCCTCCCATACCAGAGCATGGTGCAGCAAAATTTGTAATACGGGGACCTGGTCACGGGCGAGAAAAGGTAGAGAAATTAGGCTGGGAATCTTTGGCAACCAGACGGAAGAAAGATACAATTTGCGCTCTTTTTAAATCATACACGGGTAATAAGGCGTGGAAAGATGTACGGGATAAGATCGAAAAACCAGCTTACATTGGCAGAGGTGATCACAAATTTAAAATCAAAACGAGACAGGAAAAAACAGACGTAGGGAAAATATCATTCCTAAAACAGATCAATAGGCGATTGGAACAATTTACATGCAGCAGTGTTTGAGGAAAATCTTCCAATAAGAAGGTTTATGAATAATATAAATAAATTAGTGAAGTGAAGTGTATATTTTTATTATGTAATGTAAACAAGTCTATAGTTCTTTTAGTGAAGTTTGGAAGGCGTGAACAAATTATCAGGACAAATTTCTAAGACTTATTTAATTATTATTATTATTCTTTCAAAATTGTTTTATTTGTTATACTTTTGTTTATATATTTGTTTTAGACTGCCACCGGAAACGATCCCAATACACATCGAAATCGAAAAGCATCACGTTATTGTAATCACACGTTAAAAATAACAGCCACGAATTTTTTATATGAATAAATAAGTATTTTGCATAACAATAACTGAGATTAACAGAACATTCATTGTAAATTTTAGAAACTGAGGAACTTAGATCTAAACTTATTTTAATGAAGTTCCAAAAATTGATTATCAAATTTAAAACATAATATTAAACAAACAGGAGGTTTCATCCATGATTTGAACCTCTTCTGGTGTATTTAATTGTACCCTTGAAGAGGGCCCAGCCAGGGATGAAACGTTGTGTTTGTTAAATATTATGTTTTAAATTATTAGGGGTCCAAGTTGAGCCTTCTCAATTGATTGTACTATGAAAAGGATCACCTACTATTTAGTAGATCTCATTCTTCGCGGCCAAGAGATTTCAGATGGAACCCGACTTCGATTCCCGGACAGTAGATATTTTTCCAACCTTATCCTTTAATTCAGTTTCATGGCCTATATAGCTGAGATTATTTTTGAAGAATTTCTTTTGAGATTTGAATTTTGTACAAATTTTATAATTATCATAAATAAACACGTATGGTGAAATTTTATTTCTTTCGTTTCTAACACACTTTTTCACGCCGGAAACAACCGCAGACGCGTTTACCACACGAATTAAAAACTTTTGGACATTTCGGACTGTTTTTTTTTATTCTTGTCGCAAATGAGAAATATATTGATAGGTAGGTGAACCGGTTTTACGGCAAAGAAGAAGCGTGGCTCGCGCCAGAGATCGCCGCGGTCACGGTACGCGAGTCGCAGACATTGTAATTGTGCTGATAGTAATGTGTAAAAGGAAATCAGAGCTCATGGGAAGGCAAATTGTTGCAGTAGCGTAAATAAGAGAACACAAGTGGGGGAGAAGGATAATGAACCTGGATAATTGACTGCTCGGTCGCCGGGCCGCATTTAAGCATGAAATTGACTAAGAGAGGCCTCGCCCCTCACATCCTCTTCCGGGCGTCCAATGGAGCAGCAATCGCGGGTCAAGTTCACAACTAATATTGCTTCTTGCCATAATTACGACCTCTCGTCGCAGGAAAGAGCGACCATTGTTCCGTTCACACACGTGCGACGCGGCGCGGCGGTGGGAATGTCCGTTGGCGACGATCCTGCCAAGACTACGTTGCTCCACGATCATCAACTACTGCGGATCCTCGTAGTTGTTTCGGATCACCGGTTACCCGATGAGATCCTCCAACCTGTTCTATCCAAAACAGAATTTTTCAACGACCAGAATTTCTAATTAATTAATTTTATAACATTTTAACTGTCTACGTCTACAGTAGTCATTCATAATGTGAGTCACAAACTTGAATAGGTCTACTCATCGCAAATCTCCAAATATTTATTCAATACTTTTACAGAAATCTTTTTTTTCAGTCTCATTATATTTATCATCTTTGTCATTACTTCTGAAGCGTTCGATCATGTTGATCATAATCATCTATAAAATACTTCTTGTCTATTTAATCTCACTGATAAAATATATTATACACAAAATGTTTTTGTTCTTTTCTTTACATTGCAAATTTTTCTACCCGAAGGTATTATACATTACAGTATTAGTTTCTTGGGTTTCTTCTTCTTAACTGCCCTTACAGCCATTCGTGAGCCTTAGCCTCCTTAATGATACATCCAGCCTCCATCCACCAGTTTTTATTTTTATTTTCAATGCTCGTAGATCCTTCAAAGCTCCATCTAGCTATCTTTGCTTGGGTATTCCTTTTCGTCCACGGCCTTCTGGTTGTACGGAGGTTAATTTCTTACATGGGTTAATGTCAATCATTCTTCTTACGTTATCAAAGATTGAAACCTTTCCCGGTGCAGTTGTTCAATATATTGTTCTCGGAGTTCAACCGAGTTTTGCATAATTGTAGAACGCAACGTTTCGACGACTAAAAGCTCTGTCGCCTAGAAGATGACGACAGAGCTTTTAGTCGTCGAAACGTTGCGTTCTACAATTATGCAAAACCCGGTTGAACTCCGAGAACAATATATTGAATTTTTCTTACGTGTCTTAGCCATTTAAAAATACATATGTTTATAATATTTCCTATGTTAGGTTTTTTATACGGTTTGTATAGATCATCATTGCATTTTATCATCCATGTACAGTTAATTTTTATTTTAGATGTTAATAAAACTAAGAATGCTAATGATATGTTCGAAACTATTCTAAATTATTTCTTATTAGTCATCAACGAGACAGCTCCACTTAAATTAAATAATAGACCCAATGCCAAAGTAACAAATTAGATAACTAAAGGCATACTAGTTTCTCGCGAAGGGCTCTGCCAAATGAATAAATTTAAAAATATTAATTAATCGCAACAATTCTTGACTTTCTTAGGATCTTAAAGAAAGTTTTTTTTACAGGAAAGTGCTTGTAGCTGCTAAAAAATTACATACATCGGAGTATATAGTAAACTCAAATAACAAAATAAAAGCAACTTGGGAGGTGATTAAAAATATCTCAGGTAAAATCAATTATAACGCGACAGATACAAAGCTAGTCGACAACGGTAAAACTTTCACCAACAGAGACGCTGCGGGTATATTTAATTCATATTTTGTTCACTTGTCGGATCAGTTTTCAAACAATAAGCCGTCAGAAGGTCGTGCTTTTTATAAACTTCTACAAAACGCCGTACCAAGTGTTCAGAATTCCATTTTCCTTCAACCGGTTACCAATATCGAAATAATAAACGTAATAAGAAAGTTAAAATGTACCCAATGTGCGGATATATACGGCATCTCAAGCAAAGTTGTCAACTACTGTGCCGACGTCATAGCTACTGCCCTTCAAATCATATTCAACGCATGTCTTTCTACCGACATTTTTCCCGACTCCCTTAAAGCTGCAAAAGTTATTCCGATCTTCAAGAAGGGTTCGCTCACCGACGCATCAAATTACAGACCAATTTCCCTACTTCCGATATTTTCAAAAATACTAGAAAAAATTCTACACAAAAAGTTACTTGAATTCTTGACGAAGTATAAAGGATTACTCCCGCTCAACGCGGCTTTCTCAAACAAAAATCCACGAGCACTGCTATGTACGAGTTCATTCAAAGTATACAAAATTCCCTTGATGAAAAACTCAAAGTAGCCGGAATTTTTGCTGATCTTTCGAAGGCATTTGAGCTTGTAGATCACAGCATACTCCTCCAAAAATTAGAATTTTATGGGGTCAGAGACAACGCTGGTGAGGTGCAGTTGTCAGGCATTGCTTGTGGCGTGCCTCAGGGCTCAATATTAGGTCCACTGCTTTTTCTTTTGTATATTAATGATCTTCCAGAATATATGGAACCTATAAAATCTGTCTTATACGCAGATGACACTAATTTGTTTATAACGGACATTGATTTAAATAGCCTCAATGCGAAGATTGAGATTGCATCCAGAAACCTCAATACTTGGTTCGCCGCCAATAAATTAACACTCAATGTACAGAAAACTAAGTTAGTTCGTTTAACAACATCGTAACGGATAAGTTCTCAGATCATGCGACTTTCCTCGGCTTGCAGGTCGACAGTAAATTAAAATGGAACTTGCACATTGATCGCCTCGTGCGCAAATTTAGTTCTGTTTGTTACTTATTGAAACTGTTGATGCAACAAGTTGATACAAAGACTGCTTCACTAGTCTATTTTGCCTACTTTCATTCACATATGTGTTACGGTATTGCCAACTGGGACAATTGTTCTCGTAGTGTGGATGTTTTCAAACTGCAAAAACGAGCCATTAGAATGATATCAGGTTGAGATGCTAGAGAAAGCTGCAGACTTCATATTCTGACTCTACCTACCGCTTACATATTAGAAGTACTAAAATTTGTTAAACGCAACATGAACCTTTTTGCAAGTAACGGGGACAATCATGGAGGAACCGTTCAGTTGTCAGCCTGTCTCTACGAGTCTAGCGTTCATTATTCCGGTAACGCACTATTTAACAGCCTTCCTGAACATGTAAAGAACATCAACAACTACCAAGGAGTGTAAAACTATTCTTGGAAATGGAACTTATTACTCCGTACACGAATTTTTGAATCGGTCTCACATTCGTTGAACTGTCTTGCCTACAAAATTGCCGAATATGCTATAAGTATGTAAATAGTTTGTCCAGTTTTCCTCTTTTGGTTCTGTTCTCCAGCCTCTGCTTTCTGTTTTAGTAAATATCCATGACGACATCCCTCCGTTCCTAGCGACAGGAGATGAGTACCAGGAAGTGATAAGTGTCGTGTGCGTGTTTCTTAAAGATTGTGTGTATGATTGTGGTGACTAGACAAGTGTGAACAGATATGAATTTTGTGCGTGTGTGTGTGTGTGTAACCTATTAATATTAATTCTGTTTATATGTAATTTATCTACTGTACATTTGTGACGAATCCTATTTCCTCATTAGAAGGGCTAATGGTGAATAAATCTATCTATCTAACACAGCTTGGGTCATACATTTTCCTCAGGATCTTCCATTCATCTCAATTTTTCTTCGTCATTCTTAGTGAGTGTCCAACTCTCACATCCATATATAATTACAGGTCTTATTAATATTGTATATATTTCTAATTTCATCTGCCTTGAAACATGTTTATTCTTACATTGCGTAATTGATCCCTATTTCGCATCTTTTTGTTTCGCTATTTACCAAACTGAACAAACTAATAGTTTTTCTGACGTGTTTGCTCGTCGATGTAAATTGACGGGGATCCGTTGCAAGAAATGGAAGGGTTCATGCCGTTACATCTGGCATTGATCAATTGGAATTCAGTGCTGATTTGGGACATAGAAAGGAAAGGAAATCTAGGAATGATCTGGAACGTTTACCGGTTTAGACAAATTGTGGCAAGACATCAACATAGCCATCAACCGCAGACTCCACTTCTTCATCTTTTACATCCTAGCCATTTCCTCCAGTTTGGGAAGAGAAAATAATCTGGAGCTAAATCTGGCGAAAAGGGTGCGCGAGGAAGCAATTCCAACTTCATCTAATTGATTTTGGCCATCGCGATGATGGATGTGTGAACAGGTGCAGTGTCGTGATGAAACAACACTTTATTTTTCTTGAATTCTCCACTCACACGCTGCAGTAAGTTCACACAATACTCGCCGTCGATTGTTTTTCGTCTTTGAAGATAATCAATGAAAATCTGACGCCATGCCCTTGCAGATGGAACTGTCTTCGCTTCCTTTGGAGCCATTTCTTCCCTTTCAGTCAGTTGTTTAGAGATCCTTCTTCTGATGTGTGAAGTGATGAACGCATATTTAATCCGTTGTTATATGAATCGACGCCAAAACTCGGCTTTATTGCTGTGAAACATCCTCACGACGCTTTTTTTTTGTTCCATTGTATGCAAACGCGGCACACATCTTCATACAGCTTTCTCATTTCAAAATTTTCATTCAATCAGCGATGCACAGCGCTTTTTGAAATGCCTGTCTTGTCTACTAGCTCGCGCACTTTTAGTAGATCGGCCATCCAATACCATTTTGCGGTTTATAGTCACCATTCCTGGCGTGGTCACTTCATTTGTTCCATCGCTGCGGCTTTCGTCTTGGCAGCTCGTACGGTCTCGTTTAAACTTTGCCACCCAATATTTTGTTGTTGTAAACGAAAGAGCAGATTTCTCTGGAGTAGAATCTCGCTGGACTCTGATATTGGCTGGTCTGATACCTTTCAAATGAAAGTATGAAAGATTTATATTCGGTATGAAAAAAACAGATTCATGTAAACCAATATTCCACAAAAATAAAATAATAACTATTCTCTATATATCTTTAAAAGTATTATGATGGTAAATAAGTCTAAAAAAACCTCCCAGGTCAAAAATTATAACCCTTATAATACTAGGGCAACTGCGGACTATTTTAGAGTGCGGACTAATAAAAAAATCTGAGCATGACCCTTTTGTGAAAGGAATTATATTTTTTAATAAATTGCCGCTGTACATCAAAGAATTGCAAGGCAAGCAGTTTGAAATAACTCTGAAAGAGTATTTAGTAAATTAGGTAATATATAAGATATATGAGTTGTGATAATTTGACTGTAAAACTTTATACTGATGGTTTAAATGTTTCTTTTTTCTTTTGTATTAAACCTGACGTTCTCCCACATTTATATGGAAATAAACTATATTATATTTTTGTATCACATAACGATGACCAATTTATTCCATGCTTTTAAATTCACTGCGAGCGTTCAGTAAACACTAAACAATGTAGAGCCTTCAAACTTGAGCTTAATAAGGTACTTTAGACTACTTTTGTTTTTCAAACAACAACACGTCAAGTATACGTCAGGTCGGGTTCTCATGGGATTACCCTCATATCTGAATTATTATAATCGCACGCATGCAAAACAAATTTCAGAGTCATTAAAATCCGAAATAAGTAATATAGCACTAAAATTGACTATTGCAACTCGTCAAATTTATAGGGAAATTTTATTCCCATTATCTATAGTGAATGTTTACTTTCAATCAAATTTTTCTCCTGTCGACAAAATTAGTTTTTTCTCAATTATCCATGAAATATTTTCGTAAACATAAAGAAAATCTAAAATATTTACATTAAAAATATTGCTAGCCACAAATGCATATGTAAACATATTACATTACAGGGTCAAAAGTTCATTGAGCTTAAAGGATTATTAAATGTATTTTAATTCTGTTAGAGAGTATGAAATAATTTCCAGTTTGACCCAACATTATACTTGTATCTCTCACGTGTTTTCCTCGTGGTTATATAATGAACTTATTTTAGATGCATGAAACTGGTACTGTAGTCGTAACCCTGAATAATTCATAATCTATCATTGACAAAGTAGAAAATATGTCACGGCATGTCCACAGAGTGTCGGAGTATGATTCCCGATTCAAAATAAATCTAAATATTTGCTATTCACACCGCAAAGTTGGAGTCATTACGTTGATCGCGAGTGCTTCGGCTGAGATGTGGCCTTCAGGCCGATTCAAAACGATGTTATTCTTTAGAGTAGCAACATGGTCTGACTGCGTGAATGACAAATTACATTCGCGACAATGTCTAATTGATGACGTTGTTGACCTTGGCTTTCATCGCTGGTACCAGAAGACGCTAAAATATTTCAACGAGATTCACGGCAATACAACCCGCTAATGTGCCACCAGGAAATTATTGAAGAGTATTTTGTGGACTCTCATAGTCGGCATTTTATCACACGCAATAAAATGATTTTTCTAGCCTCACTGTAATAATAAATTATTAAAAGTAATGATGGACAGCTCTTACATGCATTTAGTATTCATATTTAAATTTCTGTCCTTTTTGTTTATCATTATTATAATAAGATTTGTCGACAAATTAACAGGCATATTATTATTCAAATGAATTTTTATTCCAAACATTTTTCTTGTAATTTACATCGCTATGTTTCGCTACTTATTTGAAACATTTTCAGGCTGTGGTCCGACTGAACGGTTTGTCTTAAAGTTATAAACGTTGCCTCCGTTTGGCTTTGAAGATTACTTGTTAGGTTTCTATGGTAACGGAACATCGAAGTTTATTTATTATACACATAACGATATTATTTTGGTTAATAAATCAGAGAACAAAAAAATATAAAAATTCTATCATTAGATATGAGGAAATTAAAAATATTATATAATATTTTGTATATAAAAATTTTGATCTTACAATTGCATCAATTATTTAATGCTTTACATCGTGTCAGTATAACAATACATTAACATAATTTTTATGTAATTTAATATTTTAATTTATAAATAATGTAAGTATTCTTTCAGTCTGAATGCAGCTCAATCGAAACAAAAATCAGTATTATTCTGTCCCAAGTGGTGTAAGAAACAATACAATATATACAATTTATTATAATTGTTTAAATTAAATTTATAACTTGATGTATTGTAAAAGCCAATATGTATTCAAAATATTTAATTTCTCTATATCTCATGATTTTTAGGTACCTGACTTTATTCCTGATGAGTTCTTTTTTAAAAGATCAAGATAAGAAAACACTAAGCATTCTAATAGCATTTTTCCTTAATGTAGGGTCTCATAGTGATTAGATTTCACTGTTGTCATTTTATGATTACTTTTACCCCTGAACTGAAATAATGAAACGATTACAATGAAATGGCTTACAATTATGATCTGTCTTCTGATCATACTCCAGTGATAGCAACAGTCAGAACAAGCCCAATAATTATCTCGTACACTACTAAGCTACACAATTCAGGAACAGACTGGGATCAGTATCGCAAGAAGCTAAATAAAGATATTGACCTTCATGTAAGCCTAAAAGACCAAAGTGAGGTCGAATCAGCAACAAACAACTTAATTAAAACATTACAACAGGCGGTGTAACAAGCCACACCAAAAATAATACCCCTCAAGAAAGATGTAATAAATATTCCATTAGAAATTAAAAATCTTGTAGCGGAAAAGAGAAGAGCAAGAGCAAAATGGCAAAAAAGCCATGCCCCAGCTGATAAAACTACATTTAATCGTCTAAGTAAAAAACTCAAGGCAAAATTAAAATCCTGGAACGAAGAATCATTTAAAAGCTATATTACAAGTTTAAATAGTTATGATAACTCTATTTGGAAGCCAATTAAATCTTACCGTAAACCAACAATTGCAACAAGTCCAATATATCAACAGACAACTACTGAAGGAAGGTGGGCCAAGAGTGATAAAGAAAAGGCTGAAGTGTTTGCGAACCATCTTGTAGATGTATTTTGTCCTCACAGTAATGATCCAGATATTGAAATTGATGACTTTCTAAGTACTCCATTGTCAAAAATCGAGAAAATAGCACCAGTCACACCGAAGGAACTAAAAAATATGATACAGCACATGAACGGTAGAAAAGCACCTGGAATGGATCTCATCACCGTAAAAATGCTGAAAGAATTACCTGGAAAAGGTCTTTTGATTATTACATATTTATTTAACGCAATATTTAGAATAAATTGGCCAGTTAACAAACCTGGTAAAGATCCTCAAAATGTTACTTCTTACCGACCCATTAGTCTGCTCTCATCAGTCTCAAAACTTCTGGAAAAATTATTGCTTTCAAGAATTGATCCCGACTTCACGGCTAATGACTAGGTTCCACATAATCAGTTTGGCTTTCGACGGAGTCGTTCTACAACTCAGCAGTGCCACCGAGTAAAAAATTACATTAATAGAGCCTTCGAAAATAAAGAATAATGTCCAGAAATATTCTTAGACATAAGTCAGGTATTTGATAAGGTATGGCATCGGGATTTACTATATAAAATAAAAAACTTGCCTATGTTCTATAAATTGTAAAAATCATTTTTAACCAACCGAAAATTCCGTACAAGAGTGAAAGAAGACGTTCATCAGGGCAGTGTCTTAGCCCCCCCCCCCCCTGTTGTATTTGTTGTTCACCTCTCATCTCCCAACGGTCGAAAATATTGTCCTAGGAACGTTTGCAGATGATGCTGTGATTCTAACCTCACATTCGGATGTAAACCAGGCTTCATCACTCATACAAAAATATAAGAGCTTACTTCAAGTATGGCTGCAGTAATGGAGAATAAAAATAAATGAAAAAAGTCGTCTCATGTGACGTTTACTTTATGTAAAAAAACATTGCCCACCGATCTTTATAAACAACACAGAGATCACTCTCTGTCAAATATTTGGGTCTACATCTCGATAGCAAACTCAATAGGAAAATCCACATAACCAAGAAAAGAAAACAAATCGATATGAAACAAAAAGAAATGTACTGGTTATTAGGGCGCAAGTCACACCTCTCCATAGAAAATAAACGACTATACAAAGCCATAATTATACTAATATCGAGCTACGGGATAGAATTATGGGGATGTGCCAGTAAGTCAAATACTGCAATAATCCAAAGATGCCAGTCTAAAATATTAAGAGCCATAGTTAACGCCCCCTGGTACATAACAAATGAACAAATACACAATGACTTAAAAATACCAACTGTTATGGAAACTGCCCATCAAAAGAGTGTTAAGTCACCACGAAAAGCTTAAATCACATTAAAATCCATTATTACAACCACTAACAAGATGACTGAAAAGAAAATGGCCAGCTCATCTGTAGACGTATACGTATTCTGCCAAAATCGAGAACCAGTACTGTGGGGGTGAGAAACGCGTAGCATACATGTGGAAAGAATTATAATTAAAAACCGTGATCATTAAATATTAAATTACTGCGCGCCAAGAGACAATGACGTCACGCGAGAGAGAGACGTTACTACGCAACGAACAAAGGAAATATTTCCTTTATTAGGAATGAAATAAAGCAGAAATATGTTCTTTAAATAAAAAGTATAATTTTATACAGCAATACTCCATCGAATGGTAATAAAGAAGAATACTAATTACTTTACCATACTTGCGGAAAATGTAAGTTAATTTTCGCGCTATATTAGTTGTGAGTCTAGCTAACAATTTCATCAATGTAATATTTCGTAATGTATGAAGACTGAGTGACAATTGACAATTATATCCTGAAATACTCAAGGAATATATTTAAGTATTCAATTAAATACTTTTTCGAGTTTATATAAATAAGTACACGAGCAACGCCGGGCACCCAACTAGTATTAAAATAAAAAAAACAACATGTCTTCCAGAAATTCATGTATTACAAACATGTCGGTTTGTGACCAAGCGACTGTGTACCAAAAAAATTCTGTTCGTATATCTCTCACTCCTGAATCCATTTCTCTTAGCGGATTCTCCACCAAAACCTCAAAGTTTAGCGCACGTGAGGAAGTTGCACTTCAAATGAATGTAATCAATTATTCCGCAGCAATACATATTATATCTTTTATTAATTTTATATTATAAAAATAAGAGGACAATAAACCGTTCGTTAGTCTACCTTTACGTGAATAGTGTCCCTTACTACCTGCAGACAAAAAAATTCATAATCCTGTACAACTGTTCCACCAAATGTCGCTGATTTTTTTCTCTTTTGAAATGTATGAATTGTCGGGGAACTAATTGGGATATGCAGCCGGTTCTGAGCTTCGTAATTTATTAATTAATACAGAAATTACAGGCTTACACACTTCATAACGTTTGTTTGTGTCTTCCATTTTATACGCACGGTGTTTTACGATTGTTTTGACGAGGTAATCCACCGACTCGTGACGAACAGTGTAGCGTAATTTGATATTTACGGGCTACGTATTTAACCTGGACCTTAAATTGCGTTCAGTGACTAATTATTTTTTTTACAGGCCAGGCAGTTATTTTGACAATGTAATTTAAGTGTTGCGGCCATTGTCTGGATTATGCACTTGCAAGGCAATTACGTACGTATCGTACGGGTTGAGGACTGACAGAATAAAATACTTTGTTGATGCAACACAATGTTCATTGTTATTTTTTAGGGGGGAGGGGGCGGCATTATACAATTATCGCTGTCTTCAACGAAACGGATTGTGTGTTAAACTTTTACATTTCACTACTCTAAATGTAAGAAACGTATTCTGTAAGTATATCCTTAATTGAGAAACATAGCCTAAGACTTTTCCAATCAAGCATTCGTTATTGCGGGGTAAATCTATAAAATAATCTTCCAAACAATATAAAAACTTTGAATATACAAAATTGATTTATAAAGAGATGTAAATCTTTTTTAATTATTGGAAAATATTACTTGCTGAAAGAGTTCGTAGACAGAAAAGACAGATTAATCCTCTTTAATAAAATAGTTTCCTGGTATCCTATCAAGTTATCCTATTATTTTACTATTAAAATCTTGTAGAATTAAACTATTTTCATTTTCATGTTGAACGGGAATCAAAATAAGAGATGCTGCTGGAAACTCCGTCCGATGAAAATTGAAGATTAATATACTTATTTATTTAATCACAGGTACATTAGTATATTTAAGGATACTTTATATTATATAATTTTTTGTAAAGTACAATATTTGTTTTTTGAAGTTTGTAATTGTAATATTTTTTTTTTGTAATCTTGACGTGTTCTATTTCCTCGACCTAGGATTAATGGAATGAATAATAAATCTAAATAATTTAAAGGGAACACGCTATCGCAAATAATGGAAATACTGAAAGACGGCCTTTTTGACGCGACATCTTCGTATCTTTTAATTTCCAAGTTGGTAACGATGAACTGTATTGTTTAATTATAACCGCTTTACTTTAAACGTAAGTTCACAATTTTTTGGTAAAATTCTAAAACCAATGTAAAAATTACTTCGTGAGCTGTAAATAAATTAAATATTTTGAATAAATAAAAAATTGGATTCTACAGTAATTTGAATTTTCCGTATTGTAAGTTTAATTACATCACTTGAAGCAGAGTAATACAGGATTTTTCTTTTTGTCTTTAATTTTTGATTTAATTAGTTTTAGGCTGAAATAATAATTAAATTAATTATAAATTAATATATAAAATTATGTACTGTTATCCTGTTATGCGAATATTTAAAAACTTGATATTATTGTAAGGTCCTAATTTTTAAAAGTTTTAATTTAACGTCTCTTTTGCATTAATAAAACAATTAATGATCTTATACGGACACTTTACTTTTTATTTATATTCTGACGACGTTTCGATACCTTTTTGTATCTTCTTCAGATATTTTCCTACAGAGGAGGTATTTACAAATGATTAGATTTATAGTATACTTGTACAAAGTAAACAAAGAGAATCTGAAGTACACAAAACGAAACAACAAACAACTTACCAAATCAATAAAAAAAACTACCATAACTATACGATTAACAAGTTATTAAATTCACACTGTTTTGAGAAGTCAACACAATATAATTAAAAAATAAAAAGTGTCGGCATAAGGTCTTCAATTGTTTTATTTATCCTAATTTTTATGTATTCAAAATATTTAATTTCCTCTTAACTAATGATAGAATCATAATTATAATTCTGTAAGCCAATATAGGAAAAATGGTAAAAGGCCATCAGTGGTAGGATGAGGAACACCCTACATCTAGGTCTGCTGATCTTCTCAGCCTTATTTTGGCTTGTTGTTGAAGTAATGGCTGCTACAGTGGATTTGTGTGTTTCTCGTAGTTTTTCCTGCTTCGATGTTATATTTCATCTATCATGAACGGCATTTTGGGCTCATTTGTCGATGGTTTCATTCGAGACATGCCAGGTTGCGTCTGTCATTGACCGACGAATTTTGGATTGGATTCTTTGGACAACACCAATGCTCCACTTCTTCGAGATCATACTATATTATATGCTACACCTTTGTTTTCTGTTGTAGACGGTTTATTTTACCTAGTATAAATATTTAAATTTCAATAATATATATTTAACGACCATTAACAGACACTTTTTATAATTAAAAAATATTAATCATACATTGTAACATCGACAAACTTTTCACTCAGCCTAAAAAGGTTACAAATACGTACAGAAACGTTGTTGTGCTGTTAAATTAAAATTTTGCGATTAACAAAATAATTTTTTGAATTATAAAAATGTCTGTCAATGCTAATTAAAAATGTCTTATTATTAAAAGCAGATGTAAAAATAAAATATTTTCTAAATTTCAGATCAAAGTTTTCTTTTTTTCAGAATATATTCTTTCCAGGTTAGTCTTTCCCCCCCCCCCCCAAAAAAAAAAAAAACTTTCTGACTGTGATTCGGATATAATTATATAATTAAAAGATATCGATGGGCACTGGCTTTTTCGAATTGTAAAGGTTATGCGTTTAATTGTTTTCATTAATTTTTAGTTATCATTTGGTTGTCCACTGTGGCAGTAAATTCTGGATTTATTGCAGTGTGAGGTTAGTCTTCAAATAGTTTTTTATACTATTAATGTATGTATTTTCTGCGCTTGGAATCGATCCCGGTGGCAGTTTAAAACAAATATATAAACAAAACTATAACAAATAATTAAAAAACTATTTGGAAAAAATAAAATGTCCTAGAAATAAGTTCTGAAAATTTTTTACAGTTTAAACACATCACTATTTTTTAAGCGGAAGTTAATAATAAAAATCCACTTCATGAAAATATTAAGATTATTCTTAAACCTTCCTGTTGGAAGATTCTCCTCAAGCAGTTCTTCCGGTAAATTATTCCAATAGCCTATCAATCTTTTTTAGGAATGAGAATTTTTTGCGGTCTCGTTTGGATTTTAAATTTTTGACGAAACAGTAAATTCAGCAAATTTTTTATTACTCCTTAAATATTATTGTCTGTGCCAATAACATCAAATTTATAACGTTTAAAACATTCATGAGTTTTCGGCTCTCAGAAAATCATATTTAAATGTACAAAGAAAACTTAATATATTTCCGTGAATACATTTCTGCTGAAATTATAATTCTACATCTACACTTGTCACTATGAGAGGACATCTATACTTGCAATTTTACATCCATAAAACACATACAGTCGTTAAAATACGACTATCGTTAAATTTAAATCATAGTAACACGTTTATGATGAAGAACTGTAATTTTTAGATTTGCAGATGATGGCCTGAGAGCCGAAAGCTCCTGAATGTTTTAAACGTTATAAATTTGATGTTATTGGAACACACAATAATTTTTGAGGATTAATAAAAAAATTTGTCTGTAATTACTTTTTAATTGCTAGTATCAGGAAATTACGAGTTAAAGTATTAGTTGTAGAGCCACCATTATGGTTCCCACGCCCGATCATTGTTCCGTAAATTATATTTGTAATTAGTTGCAGTAGTTCATTGCCACACTTAAAGCAATCAGAACAATATTCGAAACGTTTTTCGTAAAACTAACACGGCGTGAAATCGAACCCAATCTCTCGGGATGCGTTCTTCACGAACTTATTTAAGAAAGCATACATTCGGCATTCCACACTGCCAAAGTCCAACCATTGTGAGCCCCGTGAAATGCACTGGAACAATCGCCAATCCCCTAAAGAAAGTAGACGTATGGCAGTAAAAGACACGATATGAATTTAGTACATCTTTTCGGGAAAAGAAATGATTACTGCTTAACTTAATAAATATATTTCAACGTCCGCGTTTTGCTCCAACGGGAATATATTTATAGGTTAGTTGTGAGGCGTAATGGCGTTTCCTTTTATAGGCCCTCACAATTCATCGCCGTCGACAGACAGGAATTGGAAACTATTTATCGGCAAGGCAGCTGAACTGCGCTTTTTTTTCCACGTTTATCTCTCCGAGAGGGATACTTTTCCGACAGGTACCAGTAAAAATCTCAGATAACAAAATAAAGGTTTTACCTCGTTCGCTTTTAGAACCAGTCAGGGGGTATTTACTGCCCCGCTATCCCTGACGAACGACTCGGACGTAAAGAATGAAGAGCCTCGGAATCACAGAAAAACCTCGTTCTTGCGCAATTTGTGACGCTATTAAAAGATACAGCAATACGTGTCGAAGAAACAAAAACAAAACACTAGTCGTCTTCAAATATTTTTGCGTCCTTCTATCAAATCGTTGATGGATAACGAGTAACTGTGTCGTCGGGGAAAATGTAAATGACGTCTGGGAGAATTTCAAATACGTAATAAAGTAAGCTGGAAATTGGTTCGTATTACAGAAAATAGAAACACAAAACAACGACCAGAGTATTACACAAGACGTGTAAAACAGAGGCGCGTTATACGAGCAGACGCACGAAGAAAAGAAAACATTGCGAATTTCAATACTTCCGAGATTTATTAAAATTAAAATAAACAGATCAGAAAAGGGCTCGAAAGTTTTTTTATGCAAGATACTAATTGGGAGTAGCAAAAACAACACGGGAATACTTTACAAATTCTTTCGGAAACAAAAAAAATGACGCAATGGTGGTTTCGGAAAATAATGGCGATAAGATAACATCGGGTAAGGGTACTGAATTAATACTCCATTTTTAGTATTCAACATAAGTAGTATTACACGATTATCAGAATAATATGAATCAAATGTATTAAATTCAAGCAGAAGGTATGACTAATATATTGACGCGACTAAAAACAATAAATAAAAAAAATTATTAAATAATTTTCAGTTACTGGGTAATGATAAACGTGATTTTTTTTTAAAAAAAATTATGGCTAAATATATCAGACGTAGCCTGCGTAAAATTAAAAATAACACGTCACGAGGTTCACATGATATTTCATCATAAGTTTTGAAAGTTGGACTGAAGACAATAATTCAGTATTTGATAAGAATTTTCAACGTATGAATTAATAATACTGCGCTTCCGGCTGATTGGAAAACAGTTCTATTGCCAATTTACTAATTGGGAAAAGAACAGACTTCAGAAACTATTATCTCGTCAGTCTCACATAAACAGCTAGGAACAGCCTACGTTCGATCTCAACTTGACAGAGATTGAAATAAACATGGTTTTACATCGAAAATAACACTATTAATCTCTGCAAACCCGAAAGCCAAGTATCGTACGCTAATGGTGGTCGTTTCCCGATAATTTTTTAAGTACCACTTCCTTCCACGACCATCTCTAGATGTTCGGGAGGTGTCTCACCCACACAGTGTTTGTTCCTGGGTCGTAAGACGTGTGCAAGTTAGCTTGCAATTACTACACGCGTTCAATATTATATGCGGACACATAAAAAAATATTTTTTTATTAGAATAATATTATTTATGAACACTAAATAGCATAATTCAAATCATTACAATTCAAAACCTGCACTAAGAACATTGCTTTTTAACCAACATTTTGGAATCTTAATAGTAACTTCGTATCGCTAAAGATATGACACCTTTAATGGTGCTAGGAGTAAATATTTGTCGTTTTGTAAATAAAATAGGGGAAAACATTCTCCCGAGTTATGACTAAATGAATGCAGTTACCAACCATCTAAAACCACAAATAATCCCTGGTGAGCTTTCCTGCGTCATAGCCAGGGGATATAATAATTTTCAGAAAAAGTAATTTCCAGAACTGTCTTGCACGTATGGGAAACCTTTACTTTCATTCCTTCACATCGTAGTTTTTAACCGTTTTGAGAACCCTGTTACGACCGTGCCCGTATCGGAAATAAGGCCCTTACAAAACGTATAAATTCTTGAAACCAATGAAATGATACTTAGGGCAAGAAGCAACACTGAAAAGTGACCATAAAGTGAGACAGAGGTCATAAAGTAAGCCGGTGGCCGTAAAGAAGAAACCAGAACAGGTTTTGAGGCGTGCGGAATATGGTAGGGGGCCCGCAGTCGCGAGGCACGAGCTCTTCATTCATCCTTTACCGTAACAAGACCGAATCTGCGCTTTTCTTCGTAAACGTTTCCCATAGTCAGTTTTCTGTTGGTAACGAAATTCTAGTAAAATAAAAATCATTTACGGCTCCCATGTGTGAAACTGAACCACGTTGCCTCCAAATGTTGGGAAAATCTGTCCATCACTTTGCCGGAATCACATGTTAGCCGGTATCGTCACATGTGATATGCTTCCCCTTAAATAGCATAGGAAGGGATAGAAAAGGTAAGGATGGGGTTACTGTAAGGTAGCCGTGGTGAGTACAACGTCCGGGCTGTATTTTAAAGATCCAACCCTGCATTCGCCTAAAAATGATGCAGGGAAATCCCTAGAAAAACCTGTATCAGGTAGGTCGGGCATTTGGTACTTGTCCCACGCCCTTCCCATGACGAGAGTGGGGACGCAGCATTTCCTTTCCACGCCTCGACCAGTTTAGGAGGCAGCTGACCGACTATTTCAATAGGAATAGCAGACAACTCTTACCGCATGCCCAAGGTCAGTGACCCCGGAACATACACCTCTCAAAACTGGTCGAGGTGTATCGGATTGTGGGAACCCAGAGAGAGGTGAAGGCATCCATCCACCTCTCCGGGAAGGTTTACCTGGGAGAGCTGAGAATAGCAAAGAATATATATATATACTGAGAAAAGGTTTGAGGTCTGAAAACACAATAACTAATGTTATAATATTTTGTGAGATCAATTTTTAAATAATGCGGTTATAACTTAACTGAACTCTATACACATACAACTTACCTTAGTAAACAGCACTTACAGAATTTACTGGAATTATCTAAATTAAACACCGGAATAAATGTACAGCATTACCCGATGAAACGGGAAGATCGGAAAGTTTTTAAGGATCTCAAGCGACATCGTTCTGCTGTAGCATGAGTCGCGAACGATTTCGGCTCAATTTAATATTTTTCTTGCAGTTACTACCCCTCATCCGGTGCTGAGCCAATCAGCTTCAGTTTTCGCCTAGAGTTTGACCTCGTTAAATTGTGTTGTTTGTGTGTTCTTTTTCCCGTGCACCGTGGCAACATCCTAGTTGCACCGCACCCTCAAATACGCCACCCACCTTCTTTCCAAACGCTTACTATAGAAGTTATGGTACTTGCATGACTTAAATGACGCTTTTAACTTTTTTACATTTAAAAATTTGTTATTCATAATTTAATTTTAATAAAAATATAATGCGTCCATTGTTCCGAATTTAAACTATACTGTCGTATATATAACACATACGAAAATTTAGAAACATGATGTAATTTTACTACAATTGTTAATGATTTCCGGAATTAATATTTATCAATATTCAATATACAAATTTTGTTCTAGTATATATTTTCTCTTTTATAGCCACACCGACTCCTGTTGACAACGAATCACGGAAGAAAAATATTTTTCTCGGTAATTTGCGATTCATGTTAAATGTTACGTTCAGTGCACATATATAATTTACTGAACTTAACATGTATAAACATATCCAAATCGCTGAATTTTCTTCTCATGTAAAATACTTCTAATCTTAACTTTAATTTGAGTGGGCCTGAATAATAATTTGTTATTTTATCTGCGAAGTTGCAGTTTCAAGTATGGAAATTGCTTTAAAAACTAATATATTTGGAAAAAAAAACACAATTTTTACAGAAATAAATATATTTTTCCGGAATCCGTTCCAGGACATTTAATTCAATTTCAATAAAAAAAACACGCCTTTTAGAACATGTTTGGAAATGAAAGTTAAAAATTAATTGTGTACTTACGCTGTCACAGCGACAGATGAATTTCCAATGTTTCGTTCCACATATGAATACGAAGGAACACTATTTTCATATCCAAAAACTTATCTTCTCAAATTGGATTTACTTGAAATTAAATGATGGAAAGTGGAATCGCATTCAGTTGTTACTTGCATTTTGTTAAACTATTTTAATTTCCTTTGAATTATATAATTATATTGAATCTGCTTAAATCTTGTAAAAGTTTTGCCACATATAAAACCAAAAAGGTTCTGCTCACAATTGTTTTAAGAGTTGTGTCAATAAGTCATTGGGTGCAAACCACATGTTAGAAAATTATGCTAATATTAATTGTTATATAATAAATTGTAAGTACGACTCTATAAATTATATTTATATATAATTGTATTAAAAATTATCTTGTATGTAAGGTTTTGTTAAAATTTATTAGATAATTGAATTTAATTGAACTTGTACAACTGAATTAGTGATGAAACGTTCTGTTTGTCGAATATAATGTTGAGATAATATATTTTTCTAGTGTTTTTTTTTCAAATTTCAGTAATTGTCTCTGAATTTATTTTTTAAATTGATTTATTTACAGTCGCATCAACAGCTGTATGGGAACTAATTTTTTCCTTGTCGGGGGACTGATTTGACGAGAGTATCTCTCATGCACACAAACATCCATTCCCTCGCCGGAATTCGAAGCTGGGACCACTGTAATGTGAGGCAGTCACACTGACCCCTACACCACAGGAGGTCGTCCTGGATTTCATTTCATTATTGACCTGTAGATTTCATGAATATTGTTTAAATTCATGTTTTAATATTTACATATATTTAAGTAGCCGATGGGGCCACGATTACAAATGTGTGAAGGGAATAATGGTGGTCAATAATGAGAGTCGGCAGGATTTACGGAACTTATGACAGTCTTTAACAATTGCTCCGCAGTCACCGCCGTTAACGAAGTTTTACTTTTGGAGAAGAAAAACACTATTAATGTTGTCACGTATATTTACGTCGAATGCAAAGTACACAAAGTGAAATGTTTAAACATGAAAATATCGTATATATATGTACAGTTAAATACGTTGTGATGTTAGCATGAATATCACAGGTACAGCAGTCAGTTTGAAAACCCTGCGGTTGGAAGACACGGACGTTCATACGGCGATGTGCCTCTTCATGTGCAGAGCGAGGTGGTCGGAGCGCGAGAAGGCGCGTTCGCAGAGGCGGCACTGGAAGGGGCGGTCGCCCGTGTGCTTGCGGTAGTGGCGCGTCAGCTCGTCCGACCGCGCGAACTTCCAGCCGCAGCCCTTCCAGCCGCACTGGTACGGCTTCTCGCCCGTGTGCGTGCGCAGGTGCGCCTTCAGGTGCGACGACTTGGTGTACGTCTTGCTGCAGCCCGCGTACGTGCACGTGTGCGTGGTCACCTTCTTGCGGCCCCAGCGTCGGCGGCCGCGCTTCGCCTTGGCGGCGCCAACCACGGACGAGGCGTCGAAGGCGCCCGGGGGTGGGAGGTGGTGCCTGCTGCCCGTCAGTAAGTTGGCGAGGTGCGGCGACGCCGGGGGCGTCATCACACGGATGTTGGAGTAGCGGGCGGCCGCGTAGTGAGGCGGCGCGTCGGCCACGTGGTTGTACGGGCGCCCGGCGTCGGGGCTGGCTGGAGGCGACACGTGTCCGTAGGGCGACTGCACTATGGTCATGGTGCCGTTGTAGCCCAGGCTCTGCGCGTCGGGTACGTGGTAAGCACCGTAGTGGTACGGGGCCTGCTGCCCTCCGAAACCAAGGTAGGACGGCGCAGGGTGATGGTAGCCGTACTCGGGGGCCTCTTCCGCGGGGGGCAGCGGCTCACTCTTGATGAGCATGTGGCCTTGCTGGTGGTAGTGATGCACGTAGCCGTAGTCCAGGTAGTCGCCGCTGCCGGAGCCGCCGGGGGCGGGCAGTGGTGGGGGCGCGCCGAAGTTTGGGTTGGTGGAGTAGGGAACTAGCCGCTGATCGGCGCCCTGGCCTCCCTCGCCCAGAAGGACACTCTCGATGTCTTGCCACATCTGAAAAACCAAATAAAACTGTCAACTTACCAAAGAATTTCTTTCGTTTTTATTATCTACCTAAATAAATAAAACACTACTACTACTACTCCTTGGCTCGAAAGTCCATATTGTTGAACATTTCAAAAACAATCTTAAAAATAGATGAATAAAATTGAATGACTACTAGAACTTGCATTTTTAATTTATATTGGTACAACCTAGGCTATATGACCTTCCGAATTTCAAGTCGGAAGTATTTGAATCGTGCAAGCACCAATCAAAAACCTAGGCCTACCGAGACGACTGTCATCCTACATGACACATTCTGGGTTTAGGAGTGACACCTGGTCAGAGTGTTGATTCTCCCACTGCATTAACTCAAATTTTTCGTGACCAGGACGGTCTCAAAACATCTATGCCCATGCCGGGATTCGAACCCGGAACCTCTGTGATGCGAGGCAATGACACTGGCCACTACATCACAGCCGGCCGGTAAATAAAACAATAACGTGTTGTACATTTCAACGATAACCTTAAAAATATCTGAAAAAATTCTATGACTTCAAGTACTTGCATTTTTCAATATATTGTTCTCAGAGTTCAACCGGGCTTTGCATAAATTTCTACAATTATGCAAAACCCGGTTGAACTCCGAGAACAATATATTGAACAACTGCACCGGGAAAGGCTTCAATCATTGAACTTGCATTTTTAATTTTATTGGTACAAGCTAGGCTTCACGACCTTCCGAATTTCAGGTCGGAAAGTCATTGATTCATGCAAGCACCAATCAAAAACCGTTATGTTTACAGTTAATTGAATGATTTGCTACGCTACAATTAACACAACAAAAATAGTTCTACGGAATACTATAAACCCCAGCTCATGACATGGAATACGGTGAACTATGCAGACTATGTTGTATCTCCAGAAAATAAAACTACATATATAAACATTCTTTGAAATCTGTTTAGCCCATTTTAGAGATTATATCGCTGAAGCGGACACGATAGCGTTTTGTGTATCTAGATAATAATTACATATAAAATGTATAATATTGTATTGTATTTCATGTAACATTTTTTCCAGTGAATCTGACTACTACTAATAAAGAATTTTATCCGAAATTTTTTTTTCTCTGTGAATGTTTTTTTCTCTCGGATAAAATACGTTATTAGTAGTATTATACCATACTGGAAAACTATTACTTTGGTTCCAATACAATATTATACATTTTACATATAATTATTATCTAGATGCATAAAATACTAACGTGTCCGTTTCAACGATATAAACTAAAAAAATGGCTACTAAAATTTTGTGCGGTGTATAATAGTTTTCTTTTAAGTGATATATTTATTAAATAATTAATAGACGTCCCTCTTGAATAATATTTATATAAATAATGATGGCACATTACTATTGTATGTAGAATGAGTATGACGACATGTCGAATGCTTCTTAATTGAGTTTTTTTAATAAACCTGTTTTACTGCTTACTGATATTTGTTTATGAAAGTGGAAAGTGTTCGACATTAAAAATAATTTTGTAAAAATTGGGCTATTCCAGATGTAAGGATCGTCATTACCATAACCGTATAAAATTTATGGGTAGAAACGAGTAAAACTATATTATTTAGGAATATCTGTAATATTGTTAATTATTCTAAGAGAATCAAATGCCCTCATCCAACAACAAAATTAACAGTGTCATGTGAATTTCAGAGTGTAAGTTTCAGGAAATTATTCAGCATAATATAATCTGAAGAATTGCAGATTACCGGTTTTCTTATCACATGATGGACTAAATCTAGACATGCTGAGCCAAGCAGGGGACAGTCTGCGTCACTGACGAAGAACAGTGCGAACAGAGAGAGCCTTCTATTATTTTTTTTTCGGAAGATTTGTCAACCAACACTCTTCCTTTCGCTGCACGTCTTATTCCAATTTTTTTTTTATAATTTCAAAATAAATTTTCACATCTTGAATAAGGGAAGCCAGTAAAAAAATTCCTACTTAAAAATTGATTCATAAAAAAATGAAAATATTGATATTAGAAACCACACAACAATTATAACAATCCAACATATATTAGATATATATTTTTCAGGGCAAAACTATATTTACTAATATTGTAGCAAGACTGTAATAATTTTTGTATAATAAGCTATTATACAGTCACAATAATTTATTACATACTAGCTGGGTGGCCGGCGTTGCCCGGGTTGCCATAATTAAACTCAGCGACATCCATAACCCTGGATTTGACTCCCATTTCGGGTGTTTTCGCGTTATTTTTGTTTATTGCCTCTCCATCTACTCTCTTCACCCTTCCTATGCCAAAAGGGGTTGAAAATATACACAAAAAACAACGGGAAAAATACTATGAATCACATTTAACTCGAAAAATATTTATTCCACCCAAATATCGGCCGTCGAAAGTGATTTGGTGGTAGACGTGTCTTATCCCCCACAGTGTTTTTTTCCAGTTCAAAGGGAACGCGAGTACAAAATTTGGTCATATTTTTCTTCAAGGGTGTAGATTTGTACATACAAACACATACACGGAAATAGTCTATTTTAATTATTAGAAGATTAATGTGTTTTATTTTTTTAAATTTTTAAGAACAATTACAAGGAAATTATTAGCAATATGCAATAAATTATTGAAGGAGAATTACGTAAAATGTGTAAAACGTATCTTTTTAACAGTATTTTTTTTTGTGGAAATTGACATTGAGTTATATTTCAATTTCTTTTATTTTATAGATGACGGTAATGATTAATTAAACCAAGAGCTTAAGAAAACATAAAATTAAATAATTTTAGCGATTTTACACGTTTTTCCTTGAATTAAACTTGTCCTACTTTAAGTATGGTAATTTTACTTGTTTTATGCTGTAAATTTGTGACTTCCCGGGGAAATTTTGAGAATTTTAATCTGTAAAATAGTTAATTATTGTGAGCATCTTTGAGAGGCAGAAAACTGGAGAAACTTAGTAACAGTACCGACAGCTGAAGAAGATATATGGCCGGCGAAATACCAAATAAAACGGAATATCGAGTATCTACAAACTATGTCAATAATAGCAGTTTTATCAAACAGAAATTTGGGCCAAGTGAGACGTCAATAACGAGATTATAGTCCGATTAAAATAAGAAGGCACCCATGTTGAGGGTCTAATTTAGACTTTGTATACAGCCCACTGAAAACATTAGAATACTCTGATGGTGGATTCAAGGATACACCCCTCGCAGGGAGGTAACGGCCAAATGTCATCCAGTTTTAAACAGACTATAGAGATCAAAGATTGAAGCCTTTCCCGGTGCAGTTGTTCAATATATTGTTCTCGGAGTTCAACCGGGTTTTGCATAATTATAGTAGAACGCAACGTTTCGACCACTAAAAGCTCTGTCGTCATCTTCTAGGCGAAGTGCCGGAACTTTTTTTTTTTTTTTTAGGGCAACAGGCTACATGAGGGTGATCCACATTGGGCAACTCCCCTTTAATAGCATAGGAAGGGATTTGAAAGGGAGGCTACCTTTGGGGATGCCTTCACATCTCTCTGTTTTTTTTTGAACTAAGGTTCCCACATGCCGAGGCACCTCGGCCTGTTTTGAGAGGTGTATGTTCCGGGGTCGCAGACCTTGGGCATACGGTAAGAGTTGTCCGCTATTCCTATTGGAATAGTCGGCCAGCTGCCTCCTAAACTGGTCGAGGCACGGAGAAGGGAATGCTGCGTCCCCACAGCAAACTCCTCTCCCGCTATCGGAAGGGCGTGGGACAAGTACCCAATGCCCGACCTACCTGATGCAGGTTTTTCTAGGGTTTTCCCTGCATTTCTTTAGGCGAATGCCGGGTAGGATCCTTAAAGCATAGCCCGGGGCCCTAGTTAACCCTTGGCTACCTTCCTCTACCCTTCCGCATCCCCCCTTTCAAATCCCTTCCTATGCTGTTAAAGGGGAGTTGCCCAATGTGGATCACCCTCATGTAGCCTGTTGCCCTAAAAAAAAAAGATGTTCCGACACTTCGCCTAGAAGATGACGACAGAGCTTTTAGTCGTCGAAACGTTGCGTTCTACTATAATTATGCAAAACCCGGTTGAACTCCGAGAACAATATATTGGACTATAGAGGGAATTTTTTTGTCCAATGGAGTGGTAAATAGAAGAGGGAAAAGCTTTCTTTATGTAAATTCACAGATATATTTTTAAAATCCACAATTGAGTATTTCTGCAAATATTTTATGTTTAAGAAAGCTAACTTTAATATGTTTGCAATCGAATATATTATCTTTTATCAAATCAATCCACGAAATGTTTACATCTTTTTTCTGGTCAATTAGTAAAAATATCAATTAGTTCTTCAACCCTTTTGTACAAAAATATTATTTGGAACATTTAACTCTAAATTCAGTGGAAGTAACTATTTTGCATTTTTTTTCAATAAGGATAAAACTTTCAGTGAACGGCTAAATTATAAATCTACTTTCTATCCGCCTCCCCTTCCTTACAGGAACGAAAATATTATCTACAACGAACGCTCTTTACAGGATAGGAATTGTGTCTATACCCCGCCGTTATACAATCAAATTTATTGATTTATGAATTTTTGTTACTTCCTTGCTCTGTCTATAACAGTATTCTAACTATGGTCTGTAAATATATCTGAATATTCGACTGATATCTTCTGGCTTCAAAGCAAACCCCTTCAACCGTTTTCCTGTAAAACGAACAGAAACATATGCTTAGACGTTGACAATTGGACTGAATATGCTGGATGGCAGTTTTATATGGCTCAGAACTAATCAACTTTAAAGTTATATGAATATCGACCGTTTTCCTTCGAAACGCGAAAAAAAAAATCAATATTTCGGAATGCCCGAATATTTGTCTCAAAACGTCGGATGGTATTTTTTAACGTCGCTACGAACCGTCCCACAGCTCTGTATAACAGCGATGTAACGTTTCATAGAAAGAGATATGACCGTGTTCTTGTGAAAAACGAACAAAGACAAGAATTCAGATGACGTCGGTTTCGGATCTCCACATGCATGCAACGTAAAGATACGATACAATTACTTGGATTCTAAGAAGCGTGAAGATAACGTTTCCGTCGAAGAAATGGTATTTAGTTACTTGAATAAACTCAATTAAGAAGTTTCCGACATGACGTGATATTATTCGTCGTATGAGAATAAAAATAAATCATCATTGTATATAAAAATTATTGAACAGGAAAATTTTCACAAATGTAGGTAATTTAATTATTTAACGTATATCAAACATAAAATATACTAATAAAATATCACGTAGAATTTGTCTACTACGTCACTGGTTCAATCCAGTCAAGTGATATCGCATGTATTATCCATAGAGGATTATCGATACCAATCATATAAGTTGTTGCACAATCTATTACATTTTTATAAAACATTTTGTGACAAACGTGAATCACAACATTAACATCTAAAAATAATTTTTGTAATGATTTATATAAATATATATTCCAAATATTGAGAAAGCTAAAAAAAATAAACATCAACCAATTTTAAATAAGAAAAAAAAATATTAATGTAAAATTAAACCTCATCAGGTTCAAGTTTAAAAATCAATTTTTTAAAAAAACTTGAACCTGTTGAGGTCGTAAAATAAGCCATGAAACGTTCTTTAATTTTACATTAAAAAATTATTTTTCCTGACTTAAAATTGGCTGATGTTTATTTATAATTTTTGCGATGTATACATATATATTGATAATGAGACACTATTTAGTTTCGTACAACAGTGTTATCATTTACATACCAAAATAAATTAAGGGAAAGTTAGGGGTGCCAATAATTATATAAATATAACAGACTTCTAATAAATAGGTATAATATTACTACGATTTTGTGTTTAAATTATTCATTTATACTAAATTTAAATTTCGCCGTACTGTTACTCTCAGTCTATACTTTCATTGCTATTATTTACTGCATTTTTGCTTCAGAGAAACTTAAGTTAGTGTGTATTAAAAGGTAATTTTTATCAGTTAAGGAAAGTCAAATTCGTGATTTGTATTTTTTGTATGGCTTGAGAGCTTGCTTTTAGGTGAAGGTTAAAGTTTCAATTTATGTTGACAGATTCTAATTTTTAAATTGCTTGTAGTATAACCTATATATGTTTTTTTTGCACTGGATACTCTAAACAAGGTTTTCGGTATTATTTTCCGGTTTTACCTCTCGTATTTCAGAAAAGTATTGAAGATAAGGCTAACTTCCATGACAAAAATTATTATTTTATGAATATCTGTGACTATTATCAGGGTTTTAACAACAACAAAAATTTATTACAGCAATTGTATAGTTTTTTATAAAACAGTTTTCAAAGGAAAACTATAATAATGAAATTATGACAGAAGCAAATCATTAATGAACGTAGGCTCTCCCGGTGTATCGATTTAACAAATGATTGTCGGTTTATCAACAGGGTCAAGTTTTTGTTTCGCGATTATTGTCATTGACGTCTCGAGGTCTACCTGACGACGGCGATAATGATAGCGAAAACCTTGTCTTCTGACATAAACATGAGCGGGTCGATAAACCGAGAATAATTTATTAAAGAGAAAAATCAGTTATTCGATGTTAAGAAACCCTTATCCACAACGACTCGTTTAACATTTATATAAATAAAATGGAATTCAAAAATTTCGATCAGGGGAAACTGAAACAAATTAACGTGACAGTGTAGTTGTTGATATTTTTCTCTCTCTCTGTTAGCGTAGTGCTGAGTTCCTCACGAACTTCAAGAAGAAGTTTGAGTTGAGATTTAATGAAACTGAAATATTTGAGCAGCCACTAAGTGGCTGTTAGAAGTGCCTATTTTTTTTTTCTGTCGGAATATTTTAATTTGTCGACGTGGGGGTTCGAGCGTGGGTGTCTGTGCAGGTGAACACTTTCATCAGCCTTGTGCGAGCCTAGCGATCGCCTCCTTTCACCAATTACATTTAACGAGCGATTGTATTCATTAACACATGACCTAAACTCAATGTAATACGGTCTCCCCCCACTGTTTCACCTATTTTTCATAACTACATTCTTCGGGTAACTTTTGAGAACAGTTTCACTGTTACACTTAATATATTCCATCATAAACCTTAGGTGATGTTTATGTAAATCTGATACTGAGATTAGAACGTACCTACTACAAAGCCTGGAATATATAGTGATGTATTGTCTTACCGTCGTTTAAGATTAACTTCGGAAAATGGCGTTCCCATTTTTCCACTCACAAAGTCCGTGTAAAAAATATTTATTACTTCCTTCTAGAGAAAATCGCATTAAACAGTAGGATGTAATAAAGAAAAATGTGTGACTTTCCGTACACGGCACATTTTTTAAATTTATAACGAGTGTCCTAATCCGAATAACTAAATCGCTAATGTGTCATTGTCGGCCAGTTTGAACGAGATAAACTTAAAAAACTGGCTGAAAAGATTTAAATTAATTTTCATATTTAAATTTATTTTTCTCAGTGTACAATCTATCTATATATATAAAAATGAATTTCTGTTCGTTAGTCTCACTAAAACTCGAGAACGGCTGAACGGATTTATCTTATCTTAGTCTTGAAATGTTCGTGGAGGTCTAGGGAAGGTTTAAAAGGCGAGAAAAAAATCGAATAATTTCCGGGAAAACCATAAAAACAGCCCTTTTCTATTTCCCATACAAACGTTTTCTAAATAAAATACAAATCTACACCAGTCGAGCAATTTTCACCAAATTTCGTACACGTGTTCTTTGCGACCAGGAAACAAACACTGTCGGGGTGAGACGCGTCTTCCACCCCCAGAAGCGGGGGTGGAAATATTTAAACATACTAAAACAGCCGATATTTGAGTCGGATAAATATTTTTAGGGGTCAAAGATATTGATAGTATTTCTACCAATGTTATCTGAATACAATTTTCATCCCCTACGCCCTGTGAAAAGGACACCCTTCGGGTTTGGGGTGGAGATGCTTTACAGTAAAATAACGCGAATATAACCGAGATTAAAGTCAAATCAAAGGTTATGGAAGTCACTGTGTTTAGTTACGACATTCAAATTGGCATTTACCCCTCAGATGCAGGGGTAGCAGGGTGCAAATTTTGGAACATGCAAACACGGCAGATATTTGCGTTGAAGAAATATTTTTCAGAGTTAATTATAATGATTAGGTTTCGAGTAGCGTTACATAAAAATTGCGCAAAAGCAGCCGAAATTGGAGTCATATCGGGGGTTATAGATAAATGACATCTCGGGCAACGCCGGGCACCCAGCTAGTATACATATAAAGATCGCAGAATTTCAAGTCAGAGTGGGGTTTCTGAGGACAGTCAAAACTATCGGCTACGGAAACTTGTTTATAAGCGAGATGTCTTTGGATTAATAACACTTGACGACGGACATTATGAGAGTCACATGTTTGAATTGCAAGTGAAGAGGGAAGGATGCCAATAAAACACTATTGACAGCAATGAATTTCACGGCAAAATAATGATTTAGTCATCTCTCATTCTCCGAACCGTAATATTTTTCCATTTGTTTTCTTTTCAGAAACACCTCATGAAGTACGGATATTAATTACGATTATTATTTAGATTATTCGCTTATTCCATTGCCTTGGAGTAGATAGTTGAGCAAGACTAAATCCCTACATCTTTTTTCTGGTCTTCGAGACGACGATCTTTCACGTCGTCTCTTTAACCTGCGTCTTTCTTTCCGTTTCCAATTTGCCTGTTTTCACTTTTTTCTGCTCACCTCTCTCCTCCAAGACAATGGAATATCAGAATAATCTAAATAATAATGTTATCTCCCCATTGTCAACAAATTTCGAAACCAGAATAAGTACGATGTAATAGAAAGAAAAAAATTAGAGTACAAACGTGTGCGTATTCACAAGACTTCAAAGATTTTCAGAATTTTAAATACCACTATTTGTCTCGCAGTAAACTTGACTATGAATCCAGCGAAATTTTGTTTTTCGATACAGCATTCTCCTGTTGCAGTGAAATTACTATTTTTCTATTGAGTCCGTAGAAAGCTGTGTGGATCATTCAATTTTATGGACGTTAATGAATTCAAAAATAATATATTCTAAAACTTTTCTAAATTGTAATAATGCTGAAAAAATGTATACATTGATAATAATACTAATAAATAAATATACGGTCTTGCGCCAGAAAACTCTGTTTATTAACAAAAAATTAATTATACGACGTATCGCCCGTTTTCAGGTTTAACAATTTTTTAAATAATTTAAGTAAAAAAAATTAGAGGCCTGTTGCAACCGAAATGAAACTCATAGGTGACAATCATTCACCTTACATATACAAAATTATTAAACCTGAACAGGTCCTTAAAACCGATGAAACGTCGTATAATTAATTTTTGTTAATAAACAAAGAAAAATATTATTTTTGAATTCTTTAACTTCCACAAAATTGGACGTACCACACAGATTTCCACCGACTCAATAGCGAAAGAGTAATTTCACTACACCAGGGGAACATTATATTGAAGAAAATAAATCGGTGGATTCGTAGTAAAGTTTACCGTGATAGTTTTTAAAATTCTGAGAATCTTGTGGTTATGTAGACGTTTGTTCTTTAATTTTTTCTTTCTATTACTATCGTTGTCACCTATGAGTTTCATTTCGGTAGCAACAGGCCTCTAAATTTGTTTGCATGAATTATACACAAAATTATTAAAACTGAAGCGGCCGTATAAGAGGACGAAACGTCGGATTTATCATTTTTGTTAATAAACATAATTTCCTGACTCAAAGCCGTATATTTACTTATTCCTCAAAAATGTGAGAAATCGTGGTTTGATATTCAAGAACGAGCGGGAAATATTTAGAAGCTAAATAGATAATCGTTGCTCGAGAATCCTAGAATGAAGCACTTGCTTTTTTTCAAATTAAAGGTTTATAATGGTCGCATTAACAACTTGGTCCTTGGCGACCCATAAATATATATTACAAATAGTGCTTGTTTACGTAAGTGTGCTGCGATTCACATTGATTCCAATAATATACATACAATTGAACAGTTTGAAAAATAAATTATACATTTCAAATGTGGGTTTCTTACATTTAAATTTTACAATTCGCATTTGTTAATCATTTATCATAATAATAGGATAATTAATTATATTAACTTATTTGAAGCTGCGACTGTACTGTAGTCATAGTCTGATTTTATTAGGAAGAGGCGTCTCAATTGCTTTTTTGTCAGCACACGAAATAATGTATCAGGGTAACAAAATTTACTGAGGCCCAAAAGAAGCTTTGGGATAAGACTGCAGTGGTTATTTTGAAAATTAAGGCTCGTCTGCTTGAATGGATCTCTGCTATTAGAATCATAGTTCTACACTTGGTACAATATTTACTACTTTTCTATTATACGTGTTAAAATGAGAATCGTATTTAAACAGGCGCAGAATTAATTATATACTTGGTTGTATGTGTTTACGTTTAGTATTTAACTAGCTGGAGCTGCCCGGGTATTTATTTATGTAAGCCCGAAAAGTATTTAATTCTACATTAATATTTTAGTCAAGATGGGATTAAACCTACGTATCATTCTAATATTCTAATATCATAACCCCCAGTGCCTATAGAGTAACATAATTACTCACGATACAAAATATCAAAAACATTTATATATTGTATTGTATGGAAATATCGGCCGTATCAGCATGTCTGAAAATTTCCACCCTCTTCCACCTCTGCCCCTAAGGGTCTCACCCCGACAGTGTTAGTTTCCGGTTTTAATGGAACATGTATACGAAATTTGGTCGAAATTTCTCCACGCGTTTAGAATGATTTGTGGATCGTACACACATACAAACAGACATACAATTCTTTTTATTAGATAATTGTGTTTGTGTTTGAACTAATTTTAATACTAAAAACCTGACTGATGGAAAAAAATTAATCACCTTTCGACTTAAATGGTCCCGTTTGGGAAATGACGAGCAACAGCCGACTATTTCTCATTTTAAATTCAGTTACCTCATAATATTGTTTCGAAACTTTATCGATAATTGAATATAAATGTTACTTATGTAATTGTTTCGTTAGCAGTGGACATGCGTGGGTTGTTCTGCTTCCCACGCGTTGACCCCCGGGTTCAGACCGATGATTCACTTATACGTAATATCTGCCCCGTATTTTTCACCTTGTAGGATGAGTTTTGATTTTGCAATCTTCGAGTTTCTATTCATATAAATGGCAAATGGAAGGACGAGATTGCCATTTATGCTCGTTGCGTGACTAATACAAGCGGTTTTCTGAGGAAGACGCGCCATACCTGAGTGTGCATAATTTGCAGACCATGGGTCGGGTGACTTCAGGAACACGAGGACGATAAATAATCCCCAATTATCTATTTTACATCGGGATGAAACTTTTATGTGTTTAGCAACTGAAACGTAAATAATTGTCATCCGATATTCGTCCTAAAATGAAGAAAATCTTTAAAAAAGTAAGGAACTTTCCACCAAGTTGCGGTTGACAAGTTTAGGTGGAGCAAATTTTAAAACGCAACTGCAAATCTATGATTAACTTTCAGCTTACACCACTGGGGGAAATAAACTAGAATAATTATTTATATTATTACGCGACACGTTTACCATCTGAGTGAACCTGATCGCGAACATTCTACATCGATTCCCGGTCCCGTCGAGATTTTTCCATCCTGATCCTTCAAGTCAATGTGAAATTTCGTCGCTCAAGCTATACATCATAGATATCTCGGTCTGGAACAAAGTAGTTTACAGTTGTATCTACCCGATCTAGCAAAAATGTAGCTGTAAAATTACAATTAATGAAAATTTGAGTGTTTCTCTATTACGTTTTTTTGGATCCTTTATGAAAATTGGACTCGCGGTGTCAATAGAATTATTATGTAATGAAGATAATTGACTCTCAAGTAACCAATCTGGAGGCCATGTCTCGCATTATTTATTAACCATTGATGACATCGTTTCCAATAAAAGCATTTCGAAATCGAGCAAAAATTCTAATTATAGTTCTCAGATTGACTTCTCGAATCTTATCTTTGCGATGCTATTAAGAAACACGACTCTAATCCTTCTCTTTTTGATCTCGTAGTAAACCACGTGTTTCATGTGTTAGATAAAAGTATTTAATGCTACCTAAAGAGCGGCATTACAACAAACTTTATTATAGCGTCTGGATAATGGCATGGAACGATACTAATTTTGGTATTCATTTCCGCTCAGAGATGGGACAGGTCTCTCGGAAATATCCCAAGCTTTGGAGCAAACAGCCTCTTGGCATAAAAAAGTGCGAAATATGGGATAACAAAGAGGTGTGAAATATTTGTGTGACCTGGAATAACTTAAATTTCATTGCCAAGTGACGTTTGAAACACAAAATGGTGGAAGATTGCTAAAAATCACAGCCATCATAGGGGTTTGGTTTGAGATGAGTCATGTGATAATTGGCGCCCCAAATAACTGCCAAATTTAGAGTGGTGATAGAGGAGGATTAGTGAGAGAGACAGTGAAGTTGAAACATGAAGTATTTTCTCGGCATATTACCATAATCATTTTCGGACTGGGGGTACGAGTGGTGAACATCAACTGAACCTCTTAAGTATATTCTACGGAGTTTGCATATAGGTAAATAACTGCTAAGTCAAAAGAACCTGCCACGTTTGGAGAACTGAGCCCGCGTGGAGGAGGTTTGCTATAGCAATATGCATACTATGTATATAATTTGTACCACTTTTTTTATTTTTTACTTTATGTATTAATGTCTTTAAATATTTCAATCCCTTCACGTTAAACTAAGAAAACAAAATTAAAGATCAATTTTCAAATGAGAAATAAAGTTAAAAAAGTTAAGAGGTATCTCAACAGAAAGGTACACTGTGTTACTTTTGTGATCGAAAAAGCGTAAGTTCTGATTATTCAAATAAATGTGAAGTTTTTAAATTTAATCAAATTATATGATGATATGAATATCGATTGAACCTCTATAAATCTGAATCAAATTTTATGAAGGATGTTTACATATTTTGTTACATATTTGGTTATTTGCCCAACCTCCGCATTTACCTTCATTATACTACTATAAGAGCATATTTCACATTTTATCTTTTGTTTAATATTTGTGTAATAGTATATGTATTTCATTACAGTAAATCAAGAAAACGTAAATATGGTCTGACTAATAATATTTTTATGCTAGGGAAACTTGCTACTTGAAAGTCTTTGATTATCCGAGTATTGTGGAAAATTAATTTTCAAAGGCTTAATGGTTTCATGGTCAGAAAATAGTTTGGATCGCTGATAAGACCATTGTAATCATTACGTGCCCTGAAAAACTAAAGTTGCATGGCAGTAAAAAGCTAGAATTAATCATTACGGATTACCAAAGCAGCCAGTTCACATTACTTGATGTATAGAAACTATAATAACAACGAAACTGATTCACTTTGCACTACTGCTGCCAACAGAGAATAACCGAGGAATAAAATAACACATGTTTATATTACAAACAACATGTGGTGTAAAGTGATTTTAGACGAAGTGTCACTGTGACATTGTTACTGTGTTAAAATATGAATAAAAGGTATGATAAACCAATCTGTATATTTTAATACGTTTATGCTTGTTAAGAGTGTCGGAACTTAAAATGCATCACAATTATAACGACACGCAACAGTCAATATTTTTTTATTACATACTCAAAAGTATGGCATCTGTGTTTTAAAAAAAACATAAATCATATGCCCTGTTTAGTGAAACATATTCTTGGAACTCAATTCAAGGGCACTGTTCGAAACATGTCGAGTGTTAAATTATCATTGGTAAATGAGATGCTATGTTTAAGGACACGAATCGTTCATAGCTTGTTATTGTAAACCCACATAAAAAAGTATAAAGGGGTGACATGGCATATGAGCGGCCATTTAACATCACAATTCAGTGAAATAAACCGTCCCGGATTTTTTTCGTGCAACGATACGATAGTCTTGCGCACTGTATGACTTGTGGCACCGTCATATTAACATTTACCAGTTGTTGACTCAACGCACTAAACGTCTGTGGTAACGAACACGCATATTTATAATACTGTTTTGTGATTTCCACACGTTGTTTAATCGTACATCTCTGCTTCAGAATACGTCAAACAATAATGAGCCCGCCTGACGCCCTGAGTGCCAAAGTGTTGAGCCATGCCGTCAATGTGACCAGTTTAAAGTTCTTATACGCTTATTGGATGACCCTTTATAAAGTCCAAACGTTGAGGTTGGTGTAGGAGAAAGGAACAATCGGTTATGTATTCATGAATACATGGAGTGGATGATCAGTCTAACTTTCGGGAAACGTTACCAAATATATCGAGCAACGAAATGGCACAATCGTGGGTGGCGGTTTTATTCTGAGTTTGAACGTTCAGACAGACAGAGAGGTTCACATTAAATAGAATGTGAATGCAGGATACCTAATTCGGGCCTGTGCGTGGGATGCGAGACCTACCAAACTTCCTGTTAACACCATAAACCAGTAAACAGCACCACGTTTAGGATCGTGACAGAGCCAATTGGACGCTGGGGAACAGGCAAACCACAGCTTCTGTTGTTCAGTTTTGATGGCAGGCGTGGGCTATGAACCCCGGCTGTCAACACGGCTTAGTTTGTGAGGGTGTATTATTGTATTGGGCAATCGCTGTCAGCCATGATGCTAAGACGGAACACACACAATTTTTCATCACAATAGCCAAATATGAATGCCATTACAGACATGATCATACACAGCGTCGTATGAACCAAAATTATTCCAATCACAATATTATCATTTGCAACTTTAACGGTGTTTATTTCAATGGCAGTGAACCTGGACGTTTAAGATAGAGATGACTTCGATATCAAATTACTGTGAAAGAACTGTAAAGAATTTCAATATCTGAACACATTTTTCAATAGTAAGAAAAAAGCATAGAAGGCAATTCCTTTTATTTGAACAATTTAGTTGCAGAAATTATTTTCACTCAATACGATTGTTTCACTACAACAAACGCAACACAGAAATTGTAGACTAGTCGATGGTGAATATGAAAATGGCTGTGTGTTATAGAACGAAGGTTTTCCTGGTGAATATGTTCAAAAACAAGTTTTCCGGTAGTAGTTTGATAAAAGGACAACGTTTCGATTGCCTAGTGCCTTCATCGCCACCAAGTTAGTTGTATCCAACGACTCTCCGGGTTGCACCGATAAATGTTTATTCAGGATATGCGTAGTTTGTACACTAATTGCGTTTGTAGTTCTGACACACTAATTGCTAGACCTTTCATAATGTATAACCTCCTGCAAGTGTCATTCGTAAAATAAAAATAAAAATGGTGATGCTGACAATGACATTAAAGGTGGAAAGAAAGCTTGATATACATAATTAATGGATTATATTGAACTGCACATGATCAACTCCATCTCAAGACTGATACAGAGCACGGTTCACTTAGTGGGAAATTGAAGTGAGAAGCTAAAAGAGTCAAATAGGACCAACCTTTCGTGTGGGATAGTAGAAAGTGGTAGAGTTGGGCTGCTGAACGAAGAGTTGGTCGAAATGTTGCCCTTAGCTCCACTCTCCTTACTACTTATTACTGTATTCGCTGAACCGAAAAGCGATTATTTCCAAATGACAGATATCTCAGGCAGCTAGGAATTATTCCGTAATCAAAATTATATATATTAACGGATGGGATAGAAAATCTCGGCCGGACCGGGAATACGCGCTGCACCAATCACTGAGCTATTCTTGATGCCAGCTTTCTCCACCCGTTGTATAGTGATGAAGACAGCCTCATCTACAAGAGTTGAATCCTGCGATCCATTCCTAATCCGTTAATTCAGTTTCAAGGACTCTGATTGAAAGAATTTATTATGTTCATGAATTTTACTAATTTTCTTGAACTTCACAAAAAGTGCTACAAAACAGGATGTGTTTGAATGCTACAACAACAACAACAACAAAGAATTGTCCTGAATGTGGATTTAGGTCGAAAAATAAAAATATCTGTCACAGTACAAGGCGTGAAAAAAGCATTATGTCTGTAATACGTTGTTCGTCGAACTGATTCAAAACACGTTGTGAATTTTCTTTACATTTTTCCTTTCAGTTATTGACAAACTGAGAGAAGGATAGATTTTAAAATTGCAGAAAATGTTTATTGCAACAATAAGCAACGTAAATAAATGCTTCTAAATAAAAATAATCTGACGCACGAATTTTTGATTTGTACTGAAAATTAATTAAATCAATACGACCGTTAATTTTTGAAACGTTTATTTAAAATTTACCTTGTATTTGTTGGAACAGAAGAAACGTATTTCTCCATTAAGGATAATTGAAATATAAATAAATATCTGTTTACAGTTTGGTTTTTTATTTAAAGGAAGATTGGCCGAGTATTTGAATACAGAATTTTAGGCTTATAAATTCTCACGGCAGGATGTAAATTTTTCATTGAACTTTCAGTAGGTAGACATTTAAGATCTATTATAATGAGGGTCACATTAATAACATGTTACAAAGTATGTGAATTTGTGATGGAAGTACGTAGTTTGGGTGAGCAAAATAAATGTTTATTGACATTGAAATTAGAAGATACTGTGTAAAAACCACGAAGATTTCTGGTATTAGAGAAAATTTTCATTCTGACACACTCATGTATAATAAAGTGAATAAAAAATTGTAGGCATAGACTAATTTTTCTCTTTTGGTGGCGGGGAAAGTGTTTCGTAAAGAACACTATGAAAGTAAAATAAATAGAAATAGATTAATTTCTATTTAGTAATTTTTTCCGGTTTACACTTGAAATACATTCGGTTTCGCGTGGCGATACTGCACGGGTTTCACATATTTGTAATTTTTAGATTTTGTACTGAACATTTATACGGGACGGTTTTTCGAGCACCGCTGTTTTTGCTTACGGCAAAAGTACAGTAAAACTTCAATTAATATCTTTACCTAATGATTGAAGACAAGTAAGAGTCAAAATCTTCCGCCGTGTACTTGGTCACCGAGTAGAAAAATGGTCCTGATGAGCTTATGACGTTTCGTTGTTAAATGTTAGTACATATTAGGTTATATTACTTTACAATTTTTATGGCACATTACTGTTATTATCCTAAGCTACAATTAGAGGTTATATCGCGATAATGAACTGTTAACTCTGCGTGATCAGCTCCATCTCAAGAGTGATACAGAGCGCGATTCACTTAGGTAATAAACTTAGTCAGAATTTGAAGTGAGAAGCTAAAAGCGTCAAATAGGACCAACTCTTCGTGTGGGAAACTAGATAGTGGTAGAGTTGGGGCCCAAATGTACGACCAATGTTATGAAGCTAAAACAAGAGTTGGTCGAAATGTTGCCCTTAGCTCCACTCTCCTGAACGTTACTTACTACTTATTACTGTATTTGCTGAACCGAATAGCGATTATTCCCAAGTGACAGATATCTCAGGCAGCTAGGAATTATTCTGTAATAAAAGTTACAAAAAAAGGCGTTAACACAGACACAAATATCATGGTATTGCAGCTCTATATCAAAGTTTAAGAAATCTGATCACTTCAACTCTAAATGCATCCGAAAATTCGCAACAGACTAACCCGATACAAAATCAGTAAAACATGTTAAGGATTTAATATTTTTAGGAGCTGATCACTGGCTTGCTAACGAACGTTCACGAACTAAGTGATACATTGTTGGGATCCGTTCCTTAGATTTTAATTTTACGAAAAAATTCTGCTGCATGAACGCTTACAAACTGACTTAAATTAGAAAGAGGGTGTCTTCCTTCTTTCTTCACTTCCAGTCTCTGGGAATAAATGAAATTTTCTTGACTGTAAGGGTTTTGGAAAGTCTCGATTGTCACATGAGCTGATACACTCCCGTCCCTTCAATCTTGTCTCGTAAACCTCAATGTCGATTTTTTTATTGCACTCGTTTCTAAAACTGCTTCCCTTTGGTGCCGTTCTCCACGCACTTGTTATTTCCAATTATATCTTCTCTAAAACAGAGAAACAACATTTCGGATATAGTAATAATAAATACGGAGGACTAAACGGCTCAAATGATAAACCTCCAATAACAAAATATTCTAAAAAAATTTTCTTGCAATTTTTGTATATGTAACTTTAACTTTTTTTTATTGATATTTTATGTTCGCGTCAACCTAAATTAATTTTAACTTGTTTGACCAACAAGAGAGTAATTGAAAATTTCAAAACGCGATACATTGAAAACGATAGGTTTAAATCAACATTTCTTTATTACATATTAAACAGTCTTTGACCTTTGTGTTTAGAAGAAAAAAACATTCAAGTGATATAATTTGACCGTTAAAATTTCTGACACTTTTTAATTTGAATTTATAATTTATAATAAAACTGTTTTGTATATAATACAATTTATTTAATAATCGGTCAATAACTCCTAAAAATAACTCATTTCATAGTTTGTCCGAACTTCTATTCGAAGAATATATAAACAAATAATTTACATAATATAAATCAATAAGACGTGGTAAAAAATTTTAAGTCGTCGTGACTTAGCAAAGTTTTTGGAAAAAATTCCTTTAGAAATGACTTTATAACAGTTTCAGGTACTTAAAAGTAAAATCATGGAATAAAAAAATATTAATTAAGAACCTACCTAGTATCAGTTATAAATTTAGGTGATGGGTTACACTTATGTAACCAAAAACTACTTCAAATAAAAGTTGTAAAAAAAAACCCTATGAAATTAGTTTTATTGACCACTTAGCAGGTGGTTTCATTAAATAAACTGTATTTCTGATACTTTATATAATTCAGTATCACATGTTCATAATATTTCAAAATTAGGTCCGTATATGTATTATATTTAAAATATTTTTCTTTATACGTACTCATCAAAGGTTTTGCGAAACGAGAATGTTTTCACTAGTTCTTAAAAGTTAACCTATATTTTCTCCACGGAAATATTTTTTTAGGTATTTAGTTTGGCTGCATCACAATAGAAACAAAATATTAAATCAGAATTAATTACTTTATGTCTTTGAAATGCAAACATCTTAAAGGAAAAATATAAATTTGTGATGCAATTTATAACATCAACATTGTTTAAAATTATTATTCTCAGATATAATTGTGAAACGTTTTATTCGACCTATCCCTTAAATCGACATAAAACTTTGCAGATATAATCCAGATTTGTTATTTGGATACTTATATTGTAGAAAGAAACCAATTTATTTATCATATTGCATCAAAATACGCTTCGATTTCGAAATTAATTGTTCACAAGAATATAAATTGACCGCATAAATACATTGGAAAGAAGGAAGTGATGTATATCTCGGTTCTTTTCCGAGCACAAATGCTGTTTAATATATTTAAAGCCACAGTGTTTATTTCCCGTTCGAAGGGAACATGTGGTCAAAATTTTGGTCTAAATTGCGGAACATACACAGCCATTTTTATTTAGTAGATATATAATAAAGGGCTTTGTTATTTTGCAAACTAAATATCCATATAAATTTTAAAAAAAATAGCCACCAAAGTTAACATGTAAATTATATCGAATATCTTTCGTCAATGAACGTAAATAGCATTGACATGTTATTTATAAATATGAAAAATATTACGTTAAAAAATAGCCATCAAAGTTAACATGTAAATTATATCGAATATCTTTCGTCAATGAACGTATATATCATTCACATTTTTTTTATAAATATGAAAATTATTACGGTTTTATAATAATGAACGCAAAAAATATCTTCAAGGTTTTACGTATTCATGAAACAATGTTTGAATTATAAGAATAAGATTTAAATAAAAATAACTTTATTTTTCAGAATTTGTTACAGGTATTTTTAAAACATTAATACTATGTGATGTAAAGAATCTAAATGATAAAATGCGGAAATCTTTCTTTAGGAAACTGCTTTTAAGCCAACCACGAATATTTTTTACAATTCTTAAATGTAAAATTTTTCTTATACAAATTTACAACGAACGTTGTAACCTAGCAAGCTTGAAGAATACGCGTATTTTACAACATTTATTGAGTTTAGACTGAAGGATTACAATATTGGATAAACTTCATTACTGGATTGTGGGAATAGCTGACTATAACAATCCAAAATAATCTCATACCGGTAGATAAGAAACACGAATTAATTACTGTGGGCGTTCCCTTCCTAATCACTTCGTCTTTGAAAGTCATTACGTAACAGAATATCATGATATGAAATTTCTTGTAAATTTGCTCTACATTTGTCATGGATATTTATATATAATTCTAATTAATATCTTAGCTTGATGATATAACACACTCTTAGAGCCAGACATGGCGATTTACTTTAATGTAATGTACTTAAATATATGTTAGCCTATTCATTTAATTAGCTCAATACTAACAAATGCGACAGGGAGTAAATATAAAATAAATATGAAACAATCTTTCAAGAATTTAACTGACATTAAATATAATATTTTCTTACATTGCACACAACACGTCTGTTTGAAATATTGGAACACATTGTTATAGGAATAAATATGAAAAATGTTACAGTTTTTAACAAATTATTCAATTATATCTCGGTCTCAATGAATATGCGACGCATTATTATATATTCCTGATTTTATCTATTTTTCAAAGAATGTTTGAATTATGAGACATATTTAGTGATATATAAAGAGACATTTTTATAAGTAAAAAATAATTTAATAAAAAATAAAACTGATATTTGACTTCCTATTGTAGTGAGCTTAAAAAGTTATTCAAACAACTAGTTTTATATTGACTCTTGAGAAAATTCACGTCTGTAGTATATTATTTAATAAAATTTAAACAGCTTATTTTTATTTGACGGACTTTAAATATAATAATTTCATTAAAACTGCTTGGGGTGATATAAAAATTATTACAAAGACATTTTTATCAATATAAACGGTATCATTTCAATATATTAAAGATATGGACACAAAGAATTTCGAAAATATGATTAATTTAAGCATTATTTTATTTTAATTATAAGATATATTTAACGACCCGATAACATTTTTTTATAATTCAAAAATTGTTTTTCCGTGTTTATTTGTAATCAGGTCTGAATCAATTACAATGCATACTTAAGCTTATTAGGTAGGTTAAAACGCAGATTATACATTTTTACATGATATATTACATAATATTTCAGAATTCACGAATAAATACCGAACCAAAATTATTTTTTATGTAAATAAAATATTTTTTACTGTTTATATGTTGATAAATATATCTTATTTTTATAAATCAAACATTGCTTTTGTTGAATAGATATAATCAGGAAGATACATTCCTGCGTTAATTATTATAAAATCAGTCACAGTTTCATTGAGAGCGAGATATATTTCAATTATTTATTTGAAACGCTACAATAATGTCTATAACAATATGTTTTCGATCAACATTTTTTAAACCTCTTTAATTCTGTTACAAACATTTCAAAAAGACATGTTGTGTTTAATGAAAGTAAATATTATATTCAAAGTCTGTAAAAGTAATTTTATTTTTGTAATATTGCTGTTAGAATAGAAAAAAATACATAATATTTCTGTTAGAATAGAAAAAAAAATCAAAAAATTTCGGGAGACTTGTGAAATGCACAAAGCGATATAAAATCCACAACTTGACCACAAACGTTATAAAAATTAGTGAATTAATTGAACCTTTAAATTTAATACGCATTTCAGAGATATGTAGAGTCATGCAGTTATAAATTATAAAAGTTACGTAGAAAGTAACTCCACAGTTAAATTATAAAAGTTACGTAGAAGTTAACTCCACAGTTAACTTCTACGTAACTTTTATAATTTATAACTGCATGACTCTCCGAAATGCGTATTAAATTTAAAGGTTCAATTAATTCACTAATTTTTATAACGTTTTTGGTCAAGTTGTGGATTTTATATCGCTTTGTGCATTTCACAAGTCCCCCGATTTGTTTTGATTTTTTTTGTATTTTGGAATTGTAGATTGGCAGAGTAAGATAGGATATTTGTTGCTGCTTTGTGGAATGACCAGTCCATTGTGAGAGCTGTCTAATGAATTTCTGAAATGTACATTCCACGAGCACTCCATAAAGCAGAAGAGGTTTACTCTCTTGAGCCAGATGGCGAGAGATACAGACCCGATAGCTCCGCTCGTGAGCGTCACACTTCGAATTAAAATAAAAAGACCCTGTTCCATTTATATGACAGAACAAGTTAACATTAAATCCGCCCACCTCGAGATTATATCTAATAAATATTAAATGGGCCGGAGTAGGCCGACGGAACGACGTCTCTTGTCCAAACAGAAAAGGACCAATGACTATGACCCCCATCTGGCTTTACAGCGCTTACAAATTGTCGTCTTCTGTTATTCTTGTTGTCGTGTCTCCTTCGTCGCACACGCCAGTAACGCAGTTGGCTGAGATGACTGAGAATTCAATGATTTATGGTGGATGCTAATTCTCCGTGCTGATGAATTCACTCACGAATTTTCGCTCAGTTGTAAATTACGTAAGCACTCTGACGAGGTTGGATTTGTCCGGCAATAAAATACGAGTTCCATGTTTTACTGTTAGAGTGTATGTGTTTATGACGACAAAAGTCCTTAAGTTGAATTTATAATTACATACTGGCTTCGCCGTGTACCTTTACTTAAAACTAGTAAAAATAGTGTACCATTTGAGATTTAATATACGATAAAACTTATTTACACTCAGATATCCGTAATCGAACTGTAACATCCTTTGTCATGTCTCGATATATCTTTTAGACATGCTATTTTTAAGTAAAAGATAATTAAATAATAAGAAAAAAGCAACCATAAATACAGACCAAAAAATACTAGAACAATACAATAACTAATCAACAATATAATAACATTGTTACAATAACTAAATCATAGATAAAAACTAATTAATTTATTATAATAATGTCTTCAAATATTTTAAGACTCGTCCATGGTTTTATTGAAGTGCAAGGTAACCGACATTTTTATCTGACTTCATTCAATTAAAATTGAAAAAATTGTCAAATATATTTCAGTAAAATATTAGACCATATAAATAAAAAAGTAACACAATGTATAGTTACTTTTTAATGCAAAGAGATAAATACAAATATGATCCATGCCAAAGCTGTTGTGAAAGGAAACCATAGATGCTGTTGAGACATTCAGTATCATATTTATTAAAATTTCTTTAAATGTGTAACATTCCCAAAATAATTACTATTTGGTAGTTTCGTTCATTGCACAAGGATCACGTCTTAATCCAAATTAAACAAATAATTGAATTGTAGACAGATTCTATTAACGCCTCGTTTGAGGAAATGGAAGACATCATAAAATAAATTACAAATATATTGAATATAATCTGACAATTATCTTTCAATAAATAAATATGCAGTCCAGCCAATGAGTTATAATAATTTCATAATTAATTAAAACAAAAATTCATTTGAATAAAACGTTTCGTCAATAATTTTGGGACCTCCTTGCGGTAATCAGGTAAAATACAGGTTTGAATTTAGGGACATGGACTGTGGCAATTAAAAACTGTATTTTACCTGCTTACCCAAAGAACTCCCATAATTGTGGACGATCCGTTGTATTCAAACGAATTTTTGGTTCAAATATTTATTAAATTATTTCTGACATATTTATTACTTATTTATTTATGAAATTACAAGTAGTTACTAGAAACTATTGTATGGTAACCTCGAACACAATATTTTTTGTATAATAATTACAAATTAATAACAATTCTAAACAATGTTAAGTGACACAGGGTTGTGTTTATGAGAAGAAGATTTTAAATTGCCTTTAAAAAATCTGAATAATTATCTGAATGTGCAAAGTATCTATAACTTTCTTTTACATAAGATTTGGCATGTGTCATCTTTGTTTTATCTCATTGCATATGACATTTGTTCTCTCATTTTGATATCATATTTGACAAATAGCTACGTGTAGGTCTAAACGTTTGAAGTATTAAAATATTTTTAGTGATAGAACAGTTTATAGTATAATTATGGTTGCATTTTTCTTAGTATTAAATTATAACAGATGTTAAATATTCTATTAAAATTTTATTATGCTCCAAACGTCAACAATAAACAAATCGTGTATTTTCAGTTATAATTCCTATTGAACACGTAATAAAATCATACACCCAATACGAGAAACTGAATAAATTAGGACATTCAATTTTAAAATGTTTTTATGGTCACTGATACGCGATTCTAAAGCGCGTCTCGTTTGACCAATATAACAAGAATTCCAATCCAAGCAATTAATTTTGTAAATAACGTTATGCTAGTCTAATATGTTAATTTTGTTTAATATCCTTGAATAAATTTGAATTGTTGGATCTTTTAAAAATAACCCGAAATGCCATAATTGTTAAACAAGTCAACTAGTTTAAACAGCTAGTTACAAATGGTACAGTCCTAGCATATTGTTCATACCGCAGCGAACCGATAAGAAATTAGAATAAAATTATTTGCTAGTGACAAACAAAAAAGGCTGAAGAAATTAAACGCCAATCCGTATTAGAATTAGAATATGGACCAATAGAATTAAACTTTAGACGCTCAAAATTCAAGAAACTTTAAATTATGAGTAAAATGATAATTATTAATATTTTGTATTCACCATTATTATTAAGTACTGTTTATAAATTTATTTAATAATACTAAAATTGTGACAAAACTACAATAACAATTGACAGGAGACGACTAATTTAAGACCTTGTTGAGCCCTCTAGGCCCCGAGGATTGGAAATAATTGTATGTATAATGAGCTGTGGTAATTATAGCAAGAAAAGTGAAAAGTTGAAAAGCTTTGGAAGTTCCTCACTTCGTAATGGTGTTCATATTTCAGCCAAAATTTGATAAAAACCAACATATTGGGTCTGTAAACTACATTAGCGACTGTCAGCGCAATATTTAGATTAATAAATAATTCCATTAGCATTGAATTGATTATACTTCACAGCCAAATTTCTAATTGTCTCAGTGAATACAAATTTTTTTTCAAAAATTGAATAATAATATTTTCTTATAATATTGTAAATGGACTCACTTAAGTACTGTAACGCTACCTAATAGTTATTGTAGAACGTTTGGAGAACCCAATAATATTACAAATTATATCGGCCACTAAAATAATTTTCATTAAAATAATTGTGCTTATTACTGAGATTAAAAAACAATACTGATAGCCGCAGATATAATATTACATTGCTAGAAGACGTTGACAGAGAACGTCATCGAAACGTGTCGCATACATCTTTTCACTCAGAAGCCCGAAATGATTTCATTAAGGTATAATATTGTTAGAAAGTGCTAGCCACAGAAATGAAACATACGACTTATACCTTTAATAATTCTCGATCAGGAAAACAAAGTCCGTAACTCATTCACAAGCTCAACCTCCAAGTTTCCAACGCGCGTAGAGTTTTTTTGACCCAAACCGATACCCAATTGAGGTTTGAGTTTCTTTGCTATTCACATAAGAGTCATAAAGGAAACCTTTTAGTGCCTTTATATGAAAACGGTAGTGATCAAGAATGATAGTGCTCGTCCCCCGAAAATCAACTCAATGCTGGATCAGGAATTAATACGAAATAAGATAAACTTAACCCGAAGCCGTGGTTAAATACTTCCGTCGCTCCTCGATTTCTAGTGACAAATTACCAAGCTTCATCGTGAACTTTAGTCAAATTAGTGAAACGAAATGTTTATTCATCAATCGGGTTAAATACCTAAAGGACGCAGGAATTATTTTTACGAAATATGTGCTAAGCATTTCCCGTTCTCGAAAACCTGCATTTATTTGTGTTCATTGGGCTTTGGTAACGAGAACACGAGCACTGAGAAAACCATAGATAATCAGAACGTCCGGCCCAGCAGGAAAGCATAGAGCGTGGCACTATCGAGGGGAGAAAACCTGCTTGTACTCTAAAAAGTATACTCCAGTATATTCAACCTACCAAACATCAAAGTGACAATTTTATATTTAAAAAATTCGTCGTTCTTATGGGCAGTTCTATTATTAACCCACAAGAAAATAAATAAATGCAAAATATTTTAAGATAGATAATCGCTATTTATTGTAAATATTTTAGTAGTTGCGAAAAAATGTTTATGGTTTTCAATCCTGTTACGAATAAATGTGGCGAAAACGACCGCTGAAATGTTATATAATTTGGATTTTGTATAAAATATTCTCATACAAATAATTTTAGTAAATTATTAAAATATTAATAGTCAGATAATAGAAAAAAATCACATGCATCTATCCACATGTTGTTGCAATACTTTTTGGGTCCTCCTTTTCTCTTGGCCAATAATTGGGAAAATTTAATAAGTATGTTATTATTAAAGGATAATTTCTATAGCTAACACTATTCTAAAATTGTTTGGGCTATTTGAACTAATAACGTTTATCCTCTCTAAAGACCCAAAATCAAGATTGCCTGATTCCTAAGCCAATGTATTTTGGTATATCTAATGTGATACGAAATAATCTTTTGAATATAAATAATTATTTCTACTTCGACATTGACGTTTTATATGTAAAATATAAGTATGATCACAAAGTGAAATATTATCTATAATTGGTTGATTGTGTATGTTCCGCGTACATATCTACATGCTTGGAGCAAATGCGACCAAATTTTATATTAGCGTTCCTTACGAACCGGAAACAAACACTTTAGGGGTTAAGAGACACGACAACCATCTCTAGGGAACGGGTATAAAATACACAAGTGAATATGTGAGAACGGCAATTATTTCGAGTGTCTAAAATGTGGGTGTCTCATAATTCGTGTAGTTGTAACATAAAAAGTTTTACTTGGCCTGTCAGCTATTAGTCGAAAAATAGTCAATTTGTGCCAATTTCACAATCAGTTAAAAATAATTTTGAAAACATATTAAGTAAAACATTCATGCATGAAAATCCTCAATTTAATTATGAAGTTATTAAAATCCTCCACAAAATTCAGCAGCGTAATATTCCTTCATTCGGAAACAGCCAACAGATAATGATCGATCAAATATAAACATTGGCAAATATTATGCATGATTTTATAAACGTAATACAATAAGAATAATATCGATATTTAACCATCAACTTGAATAACGATAAATAATGCATGTTAACTATTACGCTAGTGCACAAGTTGCAGTCGCCAAAAAAAAACAATACAAAATAATGAATCAAAAACAGTGACAGTGTAGTTTTTGCACATTTAAATGCTGTTGAATAATTTTTAACAAAAAAATATGGCAGATAAATTGTCGATAGCTTAGCTTATGTGAAATTATTATTTAATAATGAGTAATCAAATGTGTGTACAGAAATTAAATTTCGAAATTATTTGCCAGGAGTTAAGAATTAATCGAAAAGTATATGTGAATCTCTTTTATATAGTCTGCGTTTTAATGTATAGATAATTTATTAATATTTTAAATGAGTATTTTTTATGGAATATTCATATGCTGTGACATTTCAAGGGTCATTTTAGCCACATTTGTTTGCTACAGGGTTGAAACAAACAAAATATATCGGAAATATTCAATATATATATAATATGTTTTAAATTGATGTATTTTCTTGTATGCTAAGGTTACAACTGCCATTAGGAAATCTATTTTGATTTATATATATATATATATATATATATATATATATATATATATGAGCATATTCGAAAATATTTCTGAAGTTCTAATAATTTTTTATCGTGATCCTCTACAGAGAGTAAATGATGACAATATTTACTCCTTGAATAATTCCTACACCAACCACAAAACTTCTCACAATGCTACTATTAAATGCACATTAACAGATATCGTCCATTTAGTTGATATCAACCGTCCAGATCCATTGTGACTGCTTTTTTGGAGTTTTTATTCAAAATTTTAAAATCTTGGTCTGAATAATACAATAAAAAATGGAAATCCATGCGTCGAGTAATGATAAGTAATAAATGACAGTAGAAATTCTGACCTCAAACATTTTCTGAGGGAGGTATATATTTATTTATGAAGTATGATTCCCTTGTGTAGGGAAATTTTTGATCGCGCCTGCTTACACACAAAATGCTGTTTTCTAAAATATTCAGTTAAAATAAGTTTGAGGTGTACGTAGTTAATGAGGCCAGGATCCTTGGCACAGATACGCTAATATACGATCCATTGTGACGGGGAATCTGCGTAGGACACGAGCGCAGATGCGGTGTTCAGGAAGAGAACATGTGCCGCGATTCAGCCATCCGTTGACGAACATAATGGCCTATCTAAGCGATGTTCCTGGGGCATTCAGTGTGCAGGACTTGCAGATTTCACGTGCACTGCTCAACCGGAACCAACAGGCAACTATTCCACGCTGTTTCGGTTATTCATTTTAAATAACAGGGCTGTGTGTTAATAACGATACCGCTCATAAAGACCTACTCTCAAACACTTGTCGTTCACACTCGTCCTACATGAGTAAAACTCTTACAGGTTTGCTTTCGTACCGAAATTAGATGCATTCGATGTGATCAGGATTAACAAAAATATCCCAAATCCTTTATAATCCATCACATCAAGAAAACGTCTTTCATCAGTCTCAAAAGCGTAATTTCGAGATTTGATTTCTTGTAATTTTTGAAATAAACAGATTAATACGTCTCATCATAGACGGATTCATCCTGGACATCCTGGACAAAGATAGTTTGTTATATTTACATTTTAAATTCTAATTGTGGATCAAATGTGATCATATTCATTGGAATAAATTTGATTTTAACGGACGTCAGACCCAAACTCGTACAATGATGTTATATTATTTTCGGTCCGACAAAAATTTTTCTTCTACAATTTATCAACCTGATACGTACTCTAACGTAACAACTTTGTTGGTCGGCCCATTTCCAAAACCCTTAAAATGCTCATTATCAATACATTTCTAGATACGAATGATTTCTGATATCATTATTGAGCATTGAGACTATTCTTGAGACTTGAGTCTGACGTCTGTGAGCGCCTCAGACAAAAGTCTTCAATCTCTGTCAGGCCGTGAACTTACAAAGTCATCGGACAGCTTTAACGTGTGTGGCCACCGATGATTTCGACAACAGTTTCAAGACCAGGTCTGAGGAGAGCGGATTGTTTTAGTTTGGAACTTCAATCGACGTTCCGCGGGGAACTCCAGTCCTTCTCGAGGCTAAGATAGTCCACGTTGTTGCACTGAATTCACTATTCATAGTCACTGTTTTACTCTTGAACCGTCATTCTTTGATCCTAAAATGTTCATTGTATACATATACAAAAGAATCCTGTAGGTCCAATTACTCTTGAAACCCTACCACGGAGTAAATGCAATATTTAGTCCTTGATTAACTCTATTAATTTCTTTGAACTATACCTTTCAGATTCATTCAGGAGAACAGATCTACTCTTATGTATCATCTGTACAAAGAAACCATGAAAATATATTCCATATGGTTCGAACGTTGGTACACCGATTACTGATCCAAGATCTCTCGACCTCCTGATAATCCGACATTTTCAATAGAAATGACTCATCCGCGTCAATGTTTTGTATTTCGCTACATTTATATACAATAATCATTATGCCACATTTTTAAATTCTATTTCTTTGGTTCGAGTACCAGAGTAGAGTAGCGTTGACAGGGTCACTAAGTTTTCCCTCTATGTTTAAATTTCCGGCCAGTTTTAATTTCTGCCGATATGAATTATCTTAGGCAAGAATACTTCAACACCGCTTGTAAATGTTTCCACGAGGCATCTATAATTTAAAGTAGTACATAATTGGCCAAAGTTCGAAGTTGATTCAATTATTTCAATCAGACAACAAACCAACAAATTCAAATCTTGCGGTGATTTTTTTTTATATAAAGACAATGTCAGTGAATTACTATTATAGGATGACTTATTAAGAAAACTAACTGAATGGAAGCTGAAATACCGTACGGAATGCCAGAATCATTCTGTCGACTTCATAAGGCGATCTGTTCTTTGGTTCACACCTGGTGACAACAGCAAAAGCACCTCTTCCAGTGTTGGCGTATGGGACCTTTCTAGCGTCGTCTAGATTTTGACGAATAGAACACACATTCATTGCCACAAGCTTCCAATATTATCTATAATCTCGCCGCCTGTTAACGTTTCACAACGAAACCTGACACGTAGATTTCGTACCGTACATTAAAAATACTATAATTAAAGTATCAGGATGGAAAAAAATGTGGACAAGACGAGGATACGATCACGGGACTACATCTTAACGGGCGGTAGCTCTACCAACTGAGATATCCCTGTCGACTCCAGATAAGGTTCGAAATTCCCCATCTAATAACCTTATACAGGCTCACCTAAAATTTTTTTGAGTGAATCATAAAGTTTAGGACCTGAATGGATTTTTATATGTAAATTGATCAAGGGCTTTTTATAAATTTCAATTCAAGTATATAAAGAAAGCTTTCACAAGCTCTCACCATTAAATTAATTTGAATTAAAGAACCAGGTTGGAGAACCAGGAATCGAACCCGGGAAAGTGATGCTGAGTCGCCATCAGATCTAATGTATGGACTTTCGAACCGGATCTGGAGTTGTTAGGTATAGCTCTATTGGAGGATCTGCCGCCCGGTAAGCAAGAGGTCCCACGTACGATTCCGGGTACAATCGACATTTTTCCATCCTGAGATTTTAATTCAAGTAAGTGTTCACTGTTCTTGAAGTTGCTGACGGAATAAAACATCTTCATAAGTTGAATTGTAATTTATCTTGAATATTTAAAACTGTTGGAGAAGATGTAAACCGTCAACAACTTCAAAATACTGATCAACCCGGGATATTGTCAACTTAAATTAACGACATAAACTTTCGTGACTGATTTTTTGAAGGGTTTCAATCCAAAATAATGCCTTCGCAACAGTCTTGAATATTCAAGACAAGTTACAATATTTGAGTAATTTATATACCTCATTGGCAGTAAAATATGGCCGTGATCACTGCATACAGCAAAATTTAATATTTTTCCTAACTATGATGATCAGCTTGACAGCATCTGACGTTTGCTTAATTTATTTATGTGCAATTAAACTTAATTTCATGGCCTCCATGACTTGTGCAAGCTTTCTTTCTATATTTGACTTGAAAATTATGTTCAGCTGCTCACCCACTGCAACTGAGAGGATTAATGGCGTCGCAATTTGTTACAGTTCAATGTCGAACACAGTAGCCGCGAAACACAACACGGAAAACACTTCCTAAGTTACAGTGAGTCCTCGTATTCAGTCCTTCACGAGCATACATTTACTGTCATCGCAGACAACTTCTTCTTTTGTAATCACATATTTCGGGTCACCTCCGTCGATGACTGGAATTGTATTTGATAAGGTTCAATGTCCTTGGTGTTCTATGTCGTTAGGTGTTTGTGAAAACACCTCTCCATCTTGTTTTATGGATCAGATGACCGCCACCAAGTGGTAATGGACTCAACGGAAGCGTGGCCAGTTCGATGGCGAATACGCACAACCGGTTTCCGTCGTCAGTCGCATTGTGTCTGAAAGTGCCAAATTCAAGTTAAAGTTGTGTTAATGGCCGTCTTTCTCGGTGGCGAAAGCGAGATATTGGCGCAGACAGGAAGCCGTTGGCAAGAGCCGAGTTTAATCTCGCATGCTCCGTGTAGAGCAGCGATGCCACGGGGTTATGAATGGGCTGTTTGCAAGATGAGTGTTGTTTGGTATGCAACAGAACAACGCAGTAGCTTCTCTCAGGGCGTTTCACAAAACTATTATCATCGTCGCGTGAAGGCGACAATTGGCACTTGAAACGGTGATATAAAGAACTGCATCGAGGTACACGTGTTCCTAAACAATTGACGCAATAATACATAAGAGAAGGATAGAAACCAACAAATATAGCTAGCGGGTAGACGAATAGTAGATAATTTATGTAGGCGAGAAAAACAGCTCAAGACGCTAAAATTATGAGCTGAGAATTGAAATATAATTTCGGTAAATGTAACGAAATCGGATACATACTTTTCAGACAGGTTCGGACAAAATTTGAAGCAAACTTCAATTTAGACTTCCACTTTTAAATTATTGTTGTTATGTGCTGTAACTAATAATTTTACAGACTTAACTAGTTTCACAGTAGTGTTAAAAGAGAAATGAATTGGCTGTGTTTCAGTGTCTTTGTAAACTTTCATACTATGATATTTTTATATAAATGTATAAATAATTTGTTACCGTCCAATTCTAATAATCATTTAGCTTAAAAGTATGATAGGAACTCATACAATGTTAGAACTAAAGTAGAATTATGTACAACTAGAGCTAGGTTAGATATAAAACCAAACAGTAAATTTATTAATCGAATAAAATAATTTAACCGGTTGCGAATAGAAATTAGGGAATGTGATTATTTAATTTAGGAATAGTTTATTTAAACACATAAGATTATTAAATTTAAAATTATGAAAAAATGAGTGTTGTATTATTGAGTAGCAGTTTTTGCTAAATAAATCAGTTGATGACAATTTACAAAACATTTTATTTTTTATTTATAGCGTTACGGCGTTTCGATACGTGTTCGTATCTTCTTCAGGTATTATCCAAATTATTATCAAAAACTAGTACCACAAACTATTATAATGTAGATAAATTTACCAAGTTATTGATAATGGGTTCGAGGCTATCTCGTTGGTGTAAAGTGAATTTTGTGCCTCCGACCCGTTTTAAAAAAAATTATCTACATAGTAATTGTTTCTAGAACTGTTTTGTTATAATAATTTCGATAATACCTGAAGAAGATACGAACACGGATATAAACGACTTAACGCTATAAATAATAAATAAAGTGTCTGTAAAAGGTAATTAACTGATTTATTAATTCAAAAACAGACGTAAAATATAAACTTTAAATTCGTTATTCTTATTATTATTGTATTTCATGTTAAAATAGCACTACGAGACTGTTTACAAACTTTCAGATATAAATTTAACCATTTTTATCAGTCATCAGATTCTTCCTTCAACCTTTCTTTTGTTACACATCCTCTCATTATTTTTTGTGTTTTTTTAAAGTGTTACTTAAAACATGAAATAAAGCTTAAGAGATGAATTTTATGGCTCTAAAAATGGAAAATCTGATTCTATGTCATTTTCACATAATACTGCAATCTAAGCAAAACTAAACAAATTTTAATAATATTTAAGAAAGATAAAAAGCTAAAGAGGTATGATTATATTTGAAAATTATAGTTGGATCGAGAAACTGTATTTAAAACTAGACAACGAAATTCAGTTTCATTAAATGTTTTGTCTTTAAAGAAAGTCGTAATTATTTTGAAATAATTTTAATAAAACTATAAATATATAATTAGTGTCTCTAAAATTTACTTTAAAATGACAGGGAAATATATTCGATCCATAAATAAGCAATTTTAGAAATTTTTACGATTGTATTACATTAAATACTATAAAAAATATTATTTGAAACTCTTTGCTTTTACGTATTACGTCTCTTAGTAAAATAAACAGTAGCTTAAGTTACAAAACGTTTAAGGCTGACGGAATGAATTAAGTGAAGTTAAAAAAAAATTAGATAGATTTATTCATAATACACAATTGCTGAATATTGGGAAAAATAAATTAACTCTATTTTTTTGCATATGTTTTATTTCAAATAATTAAAATGTCTGTGCTCGGTTCACTTTGGGTACTTAATTATCACAAATAAAATGAAATAGTTTGAGTTAAATACAATAATTGCACCAATTATCGAATTGTAATTTTGTAGCGAAGAAACTAAATTAATTTACGTCATTATTCCTTAAAATAGCAACAATAAAAACACTGGAATTTTTTTTGTATATTTCACACTGGTTTGGCTTTCAGCATACTTTTAAAAAATCGCAGTTTAACTTGGACTGTAGCCAAAATGTATATTTAAATATTGGTCGGAGTTTTTGGGGCTCTTAATATTTCTTTAAATTTTTTAACACAATCTGTACTTTATATAATGCCGTTTATGACCAATTTCAGACAATTTATTTAATAAATTTAAAAACAACGTTTCGGTGCGTGTTTGTACCTTCTTCAGGTCGTTTCTGCGTTCAAAATACAAAATAAAAATTTGTTACTATCCTAAAAGTCATGATTTTCCAAATTGTGGTTAAAACAAAATATTTTATACAACCACAAACTGTAAAATTATGACTTTTATGGTAATAAAAAAATTGTATATTTTATTTACTCCGCAGAAAAGACCTGAAGAAGGTACAACCACGTTCCGAAAATTTGATTTTCAATTTAATAAATAAATTGTCTGAAATGGGTCATATATTGCTTTATACATTTCTTATAAACAGACGTAAAAATATAACCATCTGTGGTTGTTTAGAATTTATGTTTAATTGAATTATATTAATTTATTCTTTCAGTTTCGAGCCGTACAAACGACATTGGTATTTCAACTCGTCAGTGTAACCATGTGAATCACAAGACAACTCTACGAATGGACCTTTTCTTTCTTAGCTTCTTGAAAGAGCAAACACGTACACATGCGCAAGATATGGTTGGGATGGATAAAATGCATGTGGAACGTCCCACTATTTAGCAGCTATTAGGTTTCCCTCATCAGGGAAACATGATCGGTTTGATCACTCGGCCATTCTCGAGGAACGCACTCACGGAGAAGGCTCCAGCTGGGTTCAACGTTTGGAGTCGGATCATTGTTGCAGAAGCTAAGGAAGAGCCTTTCAGAGGAAGTGTTAATTGGCGGTGTTGGGTATGCGGGTAGTGGCTTCATCAGCAATTCAGGTGCCGCCAGAAGGGTACGTTCCCTGCATGGCGATGACAACTGTCATTGCGCTCGAAATTATAAGTGCGGGAATGATCCGGTGAAGCAATTCAACGACGGACTGCCAACCCCTCGGTTCCGTAACCTGATAACCGGATACCCGTGCATGGTTACCGAATTTCATGACTGCAGTTGAGTAAAGATATCACTCCGCCATGCGTCGATTGTGAGCAGTGCAAACGTTTCAGTCTTAATTTTTTTCCCTTTATCTGTGTTGGAGATTCAATAACAACAGTTAACCAAAATGCACAATAGAAAATTAATGACTATAAATATCATAAAAAAATAAAGATATCACCAAATATATCTCAATGTCCATCAGAGAGCTTGTCATTTACAATATATTACTTAATCCTCATTTAAAACACGTTTTTTTGAATGTACCTCTGTGAATAAATCCTTTATTAACTACCTTGTTTGGCATCCTATTCGGTAACTTTATGATACCTAAAATAACACTTTGAATGTGGCTGAGAAGGCGTCATTTCCGAGTCGGAAAAGATACTCCGCTGCATAGAAAGAGTAATTTTTTCTCGTAAACTGGACATGATTTTAGGTCCAAGTAGTAAAATTTTATGTAGTTTTCAGTGCATCAAAACATTAAAGGAGTCCTTTCGGGAACATATTTATTGAAATGTTCAATCAGCTCAGATTTAAACTCATCAGGGATATCTTGGAGATTACGAACATCGTAATAGGGAACTATTTCCCTTTACAGCCTTCAGCAGTTTAGCTCATAATATATATATATATACTGGAACTAGATCAAATGAGCGACACCGCTACCAATTCTACTTAATTTCCCAAGAAATTTTATATAATCAATGCTTCTTATACCAAAATAATTCAGTAATTATTTTGGATTTAAAAACCTCAAAAGAACTTTACAATTTTCAAGAATAGAGTGAAAACTTTCAGAAGCTAAAACAACAGACGCTATGTAATTAAATTGAATCAGGTTGGAAAAATGTTTACCGGACCAGGAACCGAACTCGGGACCTCCACTTTCCGGGCGGAAGCAGTACCAAGTGAACTAACCGTGTAGACTCCAGATCCGCTGTGAAATTCCTCCATCCATTAGACTGGATGCAGTATCACCTACAATATTTTGTCACGTCTACCGGATGGATGAATTTAGTATCTCGAGTCGACACTGGTAGTTCACATTGTACTTTTCCATCCTGATACTTTAATTCAAGTAAATAATCACTATTCGTGAAGTTTTTGACTCAATGCTCCCATTTCATAAGCTATTTATAGATTCGCTCGTTGAATTGTAATTTATCTCGAATATTGAAGCCTGGTTTCGAAAAGGTGTACACCGTCAACAACTTCAAAAATAGTGATCACCCTGGGATTGTGTCAAGTTTCTTAAAATTAACGACATAAACTATCGTGACTGATCTTTTGAGGGTTTTCAATCCAAAATAATACCTTTACAACAGTCTTTAATATTCAAGACATGTTACAATATTTAATTAAGTTATATAGCTCGTTGACCGTAAAATATGGCAGTGATCAATACATACAACAAAATTTAATGTTTCCTGACTATGGTCATTAGCGTGACATCATCTAACGATATCTTAACTTATTTACGTGTTTAGAACCACGATTTGAAATCGTCGGCATAATAAAAGTTATAGCACCAGCGTTAACTGTGAAGTAGTAAAAGTAGTCAAAAAATAATAATAAATTGTTAATATATTTTGTATTCAGATTTTACTAATGCTCCTAATATATTTTCTGATTTATTGGCGAATAAATTTATTTTATTGTAATTAAATGTCAAATAAATATCAATTATAAACATTAGTTTTGGTTTACGAATCTCTGGGCAATCACGGAGCACAAGGAATTATTGTTTGTCTGCGTTGGTTTCCATCGTTAAAGCTGAATGATTTCGTCTGCCGTTCCTCCAAATGCAATTTCGTTTGTTTCTCATAGATCGCTTTATGTCTCATCCGACTAAAGGAAAACTTCAAACGCAGTTACAATGATTGGACTAAAAAATATTACGTTTTCAATCATTCCATTTTTTTCTTATTTAATCCTGGAAATTGAATGGTTTGAAAGAGGAGCAACGTTAGAAAAATTGTATTAATTTAAATGACGACTTCGTTTAGAATATATAAGATATTTCTCATTACATATTTGTAACATTTGCTCATCATTAGTGACGAGGCCTTTGTAAAACAGCTTCCTGGCTTCCAGTGATTTCTTGAAAGTGGATAAGCGCTGCTATTTCTAACTAAACGTAAACTGTAAAATCGTTTCGGGTTACTAAATAGTACCACGTTGATAATTATTCTCAGTGATTGATTACAAGAAAATCCTTTAGCATCACACTTCTGGAAATTACGATCAAAATAAAATACAGCCTCATACAAATATATAGTTAATTACACGGAATAAAATAATAAAAATATGTATAAATAAAATGATATGTGGATATACGCCTTTCTTTACGATCAAAAACGACAAGGACCCACTTGACGCATATCAAGTATTCTGTTGGTTCTGATTGTAATTCCTGCTACATTGGACCGACTAAAATGTCATTAAAAACCCGTGGCACAGAACATATATCCCATATCAAACTTTACATTGACAAACAATATGCCGTCTTTTAACATCATATTATTCTTTTGATTGGTGAAATGGAAAGATTTTAGATGTTGACACCAGGAATTATTCTAATATCTGAAATACTTTATGTGAAATAAAATATCCCTGAAGTCACCAATAATGTTAACATAACATCTTTGCTTTTATATTAATATAATTTATTGTCTTTACGTCACTTGTATTGTGATGAAAGAAGCAACTATAAACGTAGTACAGTACAAAATTATAAAGACTATTAACACAATTTTAAGACAGAATTGGGGGGGGGGGGAAATCTTATATTTATGCAACGTTATTGACAAGAATACAATATTCACCTTTCAGTAGCCGACTTATGTTTCCCTGCAACTTCCGTTATTACTACTTAAGTACAGGTCGAAAAAATATACTTCTATGTATAATCAGATTAAAGATTGAAGCCTTTCCCGGTGCAGTTGTTCAATATATTGTTCTCGAATACTAGAAGATGACGACAGAGCTTTTAGTCGTCGAAAAGTTGCGTTCTACTATAATTATGCAAAATCCGGTTGAACTCCGAGAACAATATATTGTATAAACAGATTATTTTAATTTTCAACGTTTCAAGTTACGACATTTTTTAATTACCCACGTTTGATTATCACACAATTCAATATTTTGTTTCATTAAATTAATTGAATTTTTAGTATCCTTGTTAAAGTTTTGCTACGTACTTTTCTGCTGTGCTAATTTGGGCGATTATTCTGGCCAACCTTCTTTCACTGATTATGTATCAATTTTAATTAGAATGGTTCAGTATTTTATAATCAGGTTCCAAATATAAGTTTTGAAAGTTCACTTCTGTATTAGTGAATGAAAAAGTAACATGTTTACCGTCAAGAATACGAACCAGCCGAAGTTGAAACAACAAGCACTTTTCTATGGTATGATGTTGTATTAGTTGCGTTTTTTAGTTTCCATTTTAAGACTCACCAGGTTAGTTTCACGCTCATTAAAAGTAAGTTGGACGTGTAACCCTCCAATTCAAGAACTTGTAACAAAATCGCTAATTATATTTACGTAAGGCGGGAATCAGTCGAATTATACTTGTTTAACAGGGCAGAAAAAATTAATAAATTTTGAATGTACATCAAATGATATATTAGGAACTATAACTTATTTGTTAAAATATTCACGTTCATTTTGATCCAATATTTTATTCTCCTTAGTTGTTCTTAATTAAGTCCATGTTCCGGGACTGTAAAATGTTCCACGAGTAGGCAACGCAATGAAGAGAACGGTTTTATTTCTCTAAATATTTTATTGAGAACTGCTATTGCTCAAACCATCCGGAAATTACTTTCTTCAATTGGAAAAATTGAATTGATTTATCCAAGATTTTCAATATCAACAAAACTGAATGATTCCAGAATTTTTTCAATCGTTTGTTTCGTTCCGTTGACGTTTAGTCCGTCCAATGTAGCAGGAATTACAATCTTAGGCCTCGCTCGTGATTTCGGTTCAGTGTGTTATGGAATACAGTGTATCACGTGAACGGATCTTCGTCATGGAGGGACCTGAAATCTGAAGCTGTTCAAACATGTTGGTGCAATTAGGTCCGCAAACATGGCCCCTCATTCGATTAGAGATTGCTACGAGTCAAAACACGACCCTACCGTTCCGCACAACAAGAAATCACTAAAAATCGAGCTGACAAAAAAATAAAAATAGTCGACACATTTTTCAGTCGGGAAAAATTACCTCACGATGTAGAGAATTCTTTCACCACATTTAAAAGTTTAAAATAAAAAAATGGAACATCCGTTTTGAATTTTTCAAAATTTAAATATAATATTAAATTAAATTAAACAAAACTTCAATAACAAATAGAACAAATTTATATTTAAAAAATATTAAATCTCCAGCGTGAAAACATATTTGTAGAAGCAATCATTAATTTTGATTTCGAATTTATTGAAAAAGAAACCAACTGTAAATCCTCGTTAACTTAAAAAAATGTTGGATGTAGTCGGCGAAAATTTTGTAATTGATATAAAATCAGACACAGGGTAATAGTGCACAGTATGCAATTCATTGATACTGTAAAATATCTTTTTGACCTTATTTATTAAGCAAACAATTTTAAAGATTTAGAAAAACAGTAGAAAAATGTTTGTATTTAAAACAATTTTTTTTAAACTTTTTAAAAACACATGAAACTTGTTCAAATACCGAATCAAAACATGTTGTGTTTTATAGAATCAAATATCATGTGTGAATAAGGTGAAACGGTTGTTTCTCTTTTTATTTAGTAAAATGAAACAGTCGAAAATATTCTCAAGAACTGATGATTATTCAAAAATGTTGTGTGTATTATTATAAAATTAACAATTAAAAATCATATACCCAAAAAACAGCAAAAATGCCAAACAACGTTTCTTGGTTCTTTCTTCGTGTCAATACAAGTGAAGTTAAGAAAATGTATTATATATAGAAGCAAAGAAGTTAGCCTGACAATAAGGGATTACTGTTATTGCCGAGTTTCATAGTATATCTAAAATTTTTGCATTTTGCTAGTCAAAAGAATAAAATGTTAAGACACGACATATTGATAACCAATGTGGCGTTTGATATTGGGATATATTTTCCCTGCCTCGGGTTTTTAATGACGTTTAGTCCGTCCAATGTAGCAGGAATTACAATCAGAGTCGACAGACTATTTGATATATGTGTCAAGTGGATCCTTGACGTTTTTGATTCTGAACAAAAGCGTATTGAAAGATTTCAAATGATACAACTTTTATATTCTTTATATATTTGGACGAACAGGTGATGTAATAATGAATATAGCAACAATGTTTGCAGAACGTTGTGTTGTATTTATTTTTATCATTTAATTTCGTCTGTATATAAGATCATTTAGTTGTCAACTAATAATTGTACTTTTCCACGCAAATTAGTACATTACGATTTGTAAAATATGATAATAAAACTTTGACTCAGTTCTTGATTGAAAAGAGCCACAACTACAACAGTGAATTGGAAGTTTGGGAAGCGAATACGAAAAATATTTGAGAATGTGTATTAAAACATTTTGAGCGTTAAAACTAAATTTGATTTTTAGAAACTGCGATTTTTAACCTTAGTGTATAAAGGACCCTCATTGAATGTTTGCACTGGAACTGTGACACTTTTGTTCGGCGAGCATAGAAATAGAAAGAAGATAAGGAAGTGACTCACCTCTTAGCGACGCAGATTTTTTTGTCAAGATATATTGCGTCATTCTACACATACCATCAGTATTGTATAGTGATAAACGAAAAATATTCGTTTAAAAATGTTCCTCGCGAGGTTTATTATGGCCACGTAGCTATTTCAGAGTTTTCATCTGTCACCACACGATTAGATAAAAAACGAATTTTATCTGGCGACCTCTGTCGCAGATCCTCAATAAAAGGAAAATATAAGGTGTAGTAAAATATTGGGTCTATGCCATGGAATATATTCCTCCAAATCCAACAATTCTTTTCGGGAAACGAAATATCGCTAGATGAATAAATATACTGCCTTGAGCCAGAAAGTTATAATGTTTATTAACGAATAATGTTACGACTTTTCGTCCTCCTTTAGGACCTCTTCATATTGCACATATTTTAATAATTTTGTATATAAATCATACATAAAATGTTAGAAGCAATGTCCTGTTGCAACCGTAATGGAAACCTTGCCTCTACAATTATGCACGAATTATATACAAAAATATTAAAAACTGTCCAACCTGACGAGGTCCTAAAAGAGGACGAATCGTCCTAACATTAATTTTTGTTATTAACCATTATAATTTTTTTTACTCAAGGTAGTATTCATTATATTCAAAATTTTTCGTTAGTATTATGAAATACCGCTAGTTCAAATATTAGATTTTATTATAATTATGCAACCCCAGTCTTACTTCTCAGTAACATAAAAAACTTAATTTTTATGAGGCCATGTTAAAAAACTTAATAACTCGTCTTCGTTTTGATCCAAAAAGAATTTTATTCCTCACATAGATAACAAAATTGTAACACAGTAGTTTGTTTAAGTTTTATAGATTTTTTGAGAACTTAAATATCGAATAGTGTATCTGAGAATGAAAATATTATTATTATTGACACCGCCCTGAAAAACTATTCTATAATTTACGCCCGTAATGGTGTGTGTTATAAAATATACGATTGGGACATTAATAAATATAATTCGTGCTAGATTAGGGCGTTACTACTCAGCTAAAAATTACGTAAATCCGCCCAAAATTAGTATTACAATAAGTTTTAATAATTAAAAATCGCATTATTCGGCAATTAATCATCTAAAACGTAAGTCTGATATTCTTCAAACTTTTCTGTGGTTAATTGATGTCGTTTTTGGTCACGTTAGCGAAATGTGTCAAAGAATCTTTCCGCTGTAACTTAGTTGCGTTATGATGTACCATTTTTAAAAACAAAAACAAAAGAAAAACAGAAGGACCTGTCTGTTTATAAATATTTGAAGTTACATCTTTAACGATTAAGCGAAAATATTCAACTAGGATACAATCTCTTTTAAATAAAACTTCGGGATCGATTAACATTTTTTTACCACACTTTGGATTATATAAATTTAGAATCTTAGAATTGAATAAAATCTCCCCTTGAACTCACACAATTCGTGTGTACATTTATTAAAATTTTCCATTTAATATCAGGCTGTTTTATATATAAATACTGTTTAGAATACCAGATGTGTATTGTATATTGAAGAATTTCTTTATCTACTCTAGCACAGTTGCCTGTTTTTTTATATCCTTTTTATAAAAATTAGCACTAAACCCGCGTGATATCTACAAAAATATATTTTATAAAATAATGCTGCATTACTCACAGGGAATAGACTTTTGAATGGAACATGATAACTGTTATGGAACAACGTGAATTCCAGTAATTACACGCTGGTGGAACTATTGATGGAAAAAAGTCGAATTGACATTATGCTGTTTAACTCCGTAAATTTTAAAATTATACAATTCGAACTTGAGGTTGCAACTTGTAGAACAGAAATTAGGGAACTTAAATGATAAAATATTCCTGCAAGTTTTTAGTATTCTATGTGAAATTGCTTTGCATTAAAATGACAACTGTTCTTCAAAATGATAAAACGACATCGACGTTTAAAGTAGGTAGAAAATACTTTAGAGTTTCGCTTGGTATGTTCTTTTGTGAAATATTCACGAATGTTTGGGGCCACATTATGCAAACAACTGAAGCCCATTTCTGAACAAATATTGAGAAACAAAAACATGTCGTTGTTATACTTCCTGTTGCAGTCCAATGAGTATTTGTAAAGTACGTAAATATTGCGGATTGCACGTAAAGAAAGTGCCCCACAAATCTTCTGCAGCTCTTTTGTCACTTAACACTTGAAATTTTGACACATGTCTAATATTTACAAAAAAATCAGTAACAGAAAAATGCCACAATTGCCTCTTATCAAAAATGTAAGCATTTGAAGACTTTACCAAATATTCAATTGATCTGAAAATTACACTTAACATGCAGATTATCAAACTTCATCAAATAGCTGCAAGAGTTGAGAAATATGAAAATGTGGAAGTAAAATTTTTGTTAAGGTGTTGCTGATTGAGCCATAATTGTTACAAGACAAAGTTTAGGATCAAGTGAATTAATTAAAAGTAATATTTAGGATCTAATGGACTTTATGTATGGACAAAAAATGGGTAGAATCAAACTGTGTCTTATTAAAAATTATTTTAATGGTATTATTATAAATCCTGTGTGTGTAAAAATTCGCGCTAATAAAAGGTTTATTGAAATCAGAATTATGTAGTTATATAAATCGATCATCTAAAACTTGAAACGTTTGTGAAAACTGCGTCAAACCGGACGCAGAAGGACCTTCATAAGGCATTGAAAGCAAGGCTTTTTAATAACAATTCATATTTCACCTCTAAGGTATGAAATGAGGTTGAAATTATGCTTTAATGCATATCTCTCACATTCTCTCAATATTTTTATTATTGGTTATTTCTCAACCTTATTATCAAATAGTGAAAAGTATTCAGTTGTATGGTTATTGGGATTTTCCATCAGGTTTGATGATTACCTTGAAATAGCCTGATAGTGAACACGCCTTCATTACTCAATTCCACCTTCTTGGTAGTACAACGCCTGTTGTTGCGTGTAAATGTATATAAATGGGAGACATACCACCAATGTGTCACTGATAACTTATGGTATCGTATTTAAATTTGTTCAAACGAGTAAAAAAAATTTGGTCAACATCGGTGGACACGAATACCGCATCAACGCCTATGCAGCTCCCTCTGCTTTCGATTTGACGCCGTTTCCATAAACCTTTCTATACCCTTAAAGTTTTTGATATTTCAGGTTTTACGGAGTAGTTTCAGCGATGTTGAATTGTTGTATGAACACTGCCGTTGTATGTGTACATAATCTTCAAGAAAGTCACTATGTAATGTCAAATGGGAGATTTACGACCCATGTGCCACTGATAACTTATAGTACCTTATGTAAGAGAAAAAAAATGTTGGTTATCATCGGTGGACATGAATACCACAATTCAACGCCTGTGAACTTCTTTTGGTTTCGGTTTGACGCAGTTTTAAAACCTTTATAGGTTTTGAAACATTATATTATGTTTGGTTTTATGAAACAGCTTCAGCGACGTTGAACCCACTTATTGTTGTAAATATTCTTCAAGAAAGTCACTATCCAATGTAAAATGGGAGACATACGACAACTGTGAACTTAGTGTCTTATGGCGCCGTCTTTCAATTTGGTCATACGAGAAAGTGATGAAGATGACGTGGGTCGAAACGTCGCGTGTTTTCGACCGACCTTGCACAGTATTCAAAAAATATCTTGGTCATCATCGGTAGACACGAACATCGCTTTCAACCCATATGTTGCTCCTTATGGTTTCGGTTTGACGCAGAATCCAAAAACATTTAAAATATTCGAAGATGGATTTATATCTAGATAATTCTGATTTCTATAAACAATTTTAAAATCGAATTATTTCACGCACAGGATTTATAACAAAACAAATATATTTTAATTTTTATAAAGTTTTAGTTTCATTCCACTTAGTTTTGCGGATAACACACATTCATTAGAACCTAAATATGATTTTTAATGATCGTAAACTTCGTTTTGTAACTTTTATGGTTCATTCAGCAAAACCTTAACAAAAACTTTACCCCCAATTTTTCAAATTTTGCTACTTGCCAGTTATTTGCCAAGCATCGTGCATTAACTAATTTCATAGCCAGTTTCAATCCGCTTAAAACTTGGTTTTCTCCCCATTGAAAATATTTTTAAGGTGACTAAGTGTAAATAAAAAAAATGTAATGACGAATTATTCCCGTAATTAGTCTATTCACAGGGAATGGACTTTTGAGTGGAACATGATAACTGTTATGGAACAACGTGAATTCCTGTAATTAAACGCTAGTGCAATTATTTATGGAAAAAAGTCGAAGTGACATTATGCTGTATAACTCCGTAAATTTTAACAATGTTAAATTCGAACTTGAGATTTTTAGTCCAATATGTACTCGTGTACCAAATTTAGTTAAAATAAGACAAACAAATACAAATACTTTAAAAAACGGTCTTTGAGGCGATGCCGGTTTTTTTTTTAGTTTGTAATTTTCGCATTTTCCCAATTATACAAGTGAACGGTAAGATATACAAGTGTAAGACTAAATGAAGTAGTTTTGAAATAACTTTTAACGATAAACGTAGGATTACTCTGTAGGTTCTAAATTTGGACCATATCAGATACGGAGTTATGACTCTAGTAAACTGCAACCCAGTGGATTCACTCCCAGAAAAAAACTAATAATTTTGGCAATGAAAATCATAATTGTAATTTTAATAAAAACAGAATTCTATTAAATTTAAAATCAACAACTTTAAGGTTCTATTATTCTCAATTATTACTAAAACCAATTCCGTCTTCTATACTTCTTCATTCTCAATCAAAGAAATATGTGAGGAGCTTTCGGCCCAATTAGCTATATTCATCTGCTTCATTCACACATATCTTTACGAATATATTTTCCTTCAATTAGAACTCGTCCTAAATTTTACAAAACATCTTTCTCGTTCCAGTATTCGTCTTATACTCTCTAAAACAGAAATTGAAAGTAACATTCACATTTACATCATTTCTATTTTGCTAATGGGAAAGTAAATGGTCGAATTTATTGCCCTAAATTTATTAACAAATGATAATGGTAATAAAATAAATAAATTTCCAAAGAAACAGACAAAATTCAGTGCTAACTTAAATACCATACAACTATTCTACAATCCTTGTTGCTTTCAGCAGGTGATTCAAAGAACGCAAGAGACACCACACAAACCAGGTCAAGAACTTGAAAAACTCAAAATTTTTGAGTTTGTCTCCTGGTTTGTGCGATTTTTTTGAGTCACTTGACGAAAGCTCCAGAAATGTTGAATGGTATTTCAGTTAGAACTTCATTTGGTTTGTTTTTGGCTATTTAATTAGTAAATTATTATTACAGACGTATTACACATTGTAAGATAGAGATGGTGGTTAGAGAATTGTTAAAATGTTTTCGAACGTGATGGTAGAAACGTATCAGAAATTTGATAGTTAAAACTTTCCTTCGTATTTTGATCGTACAATTTGGTACAACAGGCATTGTTGTCAACCATCTTTTCTTGGTTATTAGTAAAGAATATTGTCTTAATCTTTCGTTGCATCGTAATTTATAAAGGAACTTTTAGAATTCCACAACGTAAATATAATATTGGCAGGAAAACTAACCTGTTTAAAGGGTACTAATTATTAGTTTTGCTGCAAGGCAGCTTCGCCATTTTGTTTAGCCGGAGGCCTTTCCGTCCCATACACTGGAAACTTATTTTCAACAGGATGAAGTTTTCTCGGGATTCCAACCGGGTAGCGTCGTTTAATATACACACCGTTTCGATGGCTTGCACCGCCATCTTCTTCAGATGAAGATCACCTGAAGAAGATGGCGGTGCAAGTCATCGAAACATTGTGTATATTAAACGACGCTACCCGGTTGGAATCCCGAGAAAACTTCATCCAGCAACTACACCGGGAAAACCTACGTTCCTGATTTTCAACTGTCTCGACGAAGCTGAGTCTAGCTCACTTCCGGTAGCGGAATGAAATGAGGATTTTGTTTAACCGACTGAAGATGAGAGTCGCGATGGGCGGTCCGCGGTATTAAGCGACACGTGTTCTTTGTGTTCCGACAGACCCGTATTTACAGTTTGTAGCGGGAACGAGATCATAGGTTGCGTAATGGAATATAATAAACGGCGTCGCTAATGACAGGCATGGGTCTGAGATGTGATTACCGAATTGGCGAGTCGCAGAGCGTCAGAGGTTAGTAAACCCCTCGCCCTGCCCTGCGTGGGCCGGCCAGACCATTGTTTCCGAAAAGCCCCTACCTTACATTACGTGGGCCCAACCGGCACTCGGCCGGATTAGCATATTCAAGAATGCGGCCCTATATGAGCTGTGACATTTCGGGAAGAAATATTGAGCGTGCATTTTACTCCAATAGAGTTCTTCGTCTGCCAATTGCTATCATATTTCTTTCACCGTTGTTTTTTTTTTACCGACGCGGCTGTAACTTCATACAGTGTCAGTTTCTTTATTGAAATGCGTGTCGAAATGCCCAAAACAAGCCTTGTTTCTCTTCTCCTCGACGCTTTGCGCTTGACAAGCGATACGAAAACAAAAAGTACATTTATTGTTTCATTGTCATGCATTCTATTGGTTTAAATGGTCAGCATCGCGTGGGAGCGTTTTCTCTTCTAAAAGCTAGAGAGATCAGATCGTGTTCTGCGGTCCAGACGGCACTATCCCATTTTGAGTCAATCGCCCTTTATTAATGTTAAATAATAAATATAATTACGACAGTAAAAAACAATGAAAAATTTATATTATTGTTTTGTTCCTCAATACAATCTACCATCAGGTCGTTTCACTTCGCCTAGCGATTCTCCAACTTTTATCAAGGCATCAAAAAAGTAAGGTATCTGAAGGCCCTTAAAAATTGACGTTGTTTCAGCAATCTTGATCCAGGCACACCTTTTTTTTTCAGATTAAGAAATAGAAAAACATCGCGGCGAATAATTCCAAATTTTAAAATTCTTTTAAAGATAATACGGACTTGTAAAACTTTGGCTTCCACATCTTTGACCAGACTATCTTAAAACGAAGCTTCCTTATACGTCCTATTTTTTAAAAAACGGTTGATATCAACAATTCCCGATCATTCCTGATCATCACTTTCCTTCGGAGTCGGTTTCGACTGTTGTCTCTCCAGAGTATAGTGGTGCATCCGTATATAATAAACAGTTACGTCTCGACGGAAAAACTCGTCGCTGTGACGGAAATACACCAAATCAGCCCCTTAATCGGTCGCACTACGAGGAAAACGCGGCTCCCATCTTGACTGGCATTCTTTGAGACACAATTTCCCATATGTAATTAAAAGCAGAGGTTTGGAAGAAGAGACGTCTTAGAAACAAACTGATCAACTCCATTATTTGTGAAGAAAAACAATCGACATAAAATCTTAAGCTGACGCTCAATGCGCATCGTGCGCCGAACGATAAACATATGATACGGACTACAATATTAATTCAAAATTGAAATATTTGGGTAGTGCAACGGAAATAATTATAAACACTGGGACGATTACTGGAAATTGTTTCTTGATAAGAGAAACAGACTTAATATACAATCATTTTCTCCGATATTTTCAACATAATAATAAACTATTAACGTACTTTTGGAATATTGCACAACAATTTGTCCGAAAATATAAATTTAATTGCCCACTAAAAATTCACGTGTGTGTATTTCAGGGGAATGTCTGCTTTATAGTTGCCTCACGAAACTATAAACCTATGTATAAAGATGCAATATATCTGGGTTTTTTAAAATTTATATTGGACTAACGAAATTTCGATTTTTTCTGTGTTATAAAATTAGTGGTTGTCTACAATAAAATTATATGTGCATTCCTAGCGTACACGTTTTGTTTTAAATCACATAATTGCCACCGAATGGGTTTGTTGAAAGACAATGACTAAATACAGTTTACATCTTAATTAAACATAAATATGTACAGTATTTTGAGGTTATGTAAGCTTTTAATAAACGCAAATTGAAATATTGCAGTTTCGAGTACTTTGGTGGTAAAAGAATGAGGAACACACAACGGTCGTAAGTCACCTCTAGAAGTTGTTGTGATAAATATAGAATTGACCGGGTTGTTAGGTACGAATTTTTTGTTTTTTTAAAAAAACCATAATATCGAACATCAATGAATGTAAATTTTTTACATAATCACAAAAGCAAATAAATTTAATTGTCCTTTCATCTTGACTGGTTACCTTGAGGTAATAACTTACTATTTATTGTAATGTATGGCTAACATTTGTACAATTCGCGGTATAAATCGAAATAGTTATTTTTTTATAATTTTACTACGAAATTTTATTAGCATGTATTACAAAAAATAAGCCGAAGTCTATTATAATTCCATTTTAATGTTTTATCATGCCGTTGTTTTCATTTCGTTTTTTTTAGGTAAGGTCAAATAATCACTAAAATTACACTGGCGCATTTCTCCAAGCTGTGGAAGAAAACCAATTTGCTCTACCATTTTGCGAAAAGCGTGAAGTAGAAATAAGAGTGGAACAAATATATCAGGATTATAAAAATTTTCGAACGACAAAGAAAAGAAGATCAACGAAATAATAATTTCACTGACGTACCAGGCGAACGTTGTTAAATTCTTCAAACAGATAAATATATACTCATGGAAATATAGAAATAACTGTTTTATCAACACAAATAGCAAAATAAATATTTGAAATGAAAAAAATATTTATGAATCATAATTGTTAATATATAGACGTATATTAATATGTGAGGCAATGTAATGGTAATGCAACGCCGCTGATACCAAGTTGTTGATGCCACTCAAAATAAAACAAATGGAGGTTGACTCATGTGTGAATGTATTTACGAATTTAGAAGTGTGTCTCTCGATTTCATATTAAAATTCGTAACATTTTTAATTTCTAGGAATTTGCGAAGGAAAAAATAATCGTTTATAGGTTGCGATATTTGCGATTGTTCTGCCACGTTCAATGTCACGCCAAAAGACACATTCCACAATCCTCTATTTTTTCAGTTATTAATCCCTGAAACCGATCAGGTTGGAATCCTTGCGTTTTGATTCCGGTGACAATTACTGGGTCACCAGTACTGAATATTTAAATGATTATTTTACAAAGTTTATTTGGGAAAAGAAATAAAATATGTAATATTGGTACGAAAATCAATTTGAAGAGAATGGAAGGTGAAAATGGGAATGAAACGCACAAGATCAAGAATTACGTCGCGAGGCCAGTAGATTAAATAAAATAAAGTTAGATTGAGTAGGAATATAAGAAGATACAGAATTATAAGGATAATTTTCAGGTAATAATAAATAAATTCAGTATTTTTTCAATATGAAACAAGACAGAAATTATTTCAACCGGATTCATCGGTCTTGTGTGCGAGTTCTCTATCAAGATTTCGACTAATTAGTTATCTATTTTGCAGTCGCGATATTTATTTCAGTCTATAGGTAAACAAAGTCTGGTAAACAGTTTTCTACGTTTTCCGCGCCGTCGTATTCATCTGAACTGTGATATTAAATTCAGTTCTGTAAGTCCTTATGTCGTTGGTTTTTTTGTTATATAAATGCATTAGATATTAAAATAGACGAAAAAATAATGTGAATAATTGTAAACACACTAACGGAACGTCACGGCAAACATTGTTGCTGTCTTTGGGTGTGAAAAAAGAAAATAAGTTAAAGCTTTAGAATAAATTGCATCAGTTTGTACATTGATTACAGTGTTGTCGGAAGTGATTCTAAAATGGGACCCGATATCAACATAATATATTAGCATTATGCCAATCAAAAGAATGTGTGCACTTATAAATGTGTGGAAACGATAGGTTGTTTATCAATCCGGAACTTTACATTAGATATGTGTTCGTTGATACAATAATAGTTTGTCCTATGTAGCAAGAATTAGAATCCGACCCAGAGATTTTGTAATCATCACAATTTTTATTTTAGGTGTCAAATGGGTCCTAGTAGGTTTTGATCAAATTTAATTACATAATTTTTGGTCTGTAATTACGACTATTTTAGTATCTACTATGACATAATATAAACACTATCAACTTAGTATACATTTTTATCTGAATATGGACAATGTAAAAAATTGTAAACAATGCTGAATATTGAAAAAAAAAGAATTGGAAAGTCTCAACTAAGAACAGAAATAGAGTTGTAATTGTATAGGATAATCGTATAGTTTTTGCATAGTTTATGAATACATAAATGCCAACGTATGCCGAAATACGCGCTTCTGTTGTTATAAAACGTTTTGAATACATTCGATCACAATCAAACAGAAAAGTCAGTAATATATTATTATTTTAAAACTCCTTATTTGCGTATTATTCATATTTCCTAGAAGCAAAAAATCTACCACGGTGTGAAAAATGTGTAATCGCTTTTTTGAGGCAATTCTTCAGGGAAGGAAAATTTCCTTTTTACTGCAAAAATCACAACAATAAAAATAATTTAATGACTCATGTATGCCCCATTAGGCCAGCCACAGTTAAACTTTTATTCCTTTCAACCTTCTAATAATGAGGTACTGACAAAACCTAAGGTACAAACTAGCAGAATGTTGCTTCTACTGTTTGTGCAAAAATTACTTAAAACTAATTAATAACGACTTAACGTTACAAAGAAGTCACAGATATTACTTAATGCATCACTCTGTATATTTACAGTATTATTATTTTGATTTAAGTGAATAAATTCGGAGCATGATACTTGCTTTCCCTATCAAATATTTTTATATTGTTCCAATCAATTGAAAGTATTGTTTTCAGTTACTGCTGAGTGATAATCAATAGGAAGTTACAAGTTAACGAGGCCATCATTAATTCTAGTTTTTAAGGCCATTTTAGTTTGTCCGATATAAACAGCATCGTAATCGGCTCTGGGAACTTTTCAAACCACGAAATAAAGATTTACAGGGTCTAGACGGTATTTACAGATTTTCATTAATTAAAGGATTTGTACGTACATTTAAGTGTTTGAATAACTGGTTGCCGTGAACAAAATTTGGTCGAAAACGCTCCACGCGTTTAGACTTGTTTGCGGATCATACAGAAATATACTCAAACAGAAAATTTTATTTATTAGATGTTAGAGAATTTCAGATTGATCATTCTCTTAGAAATATTTATGTTAACTATTATTTTTTTAATAAACGAGATGACTGATTTATCTTTGGAATAATAAAACTTTCTTTAGAAATATCATTGGTTATTTCATACAGTTAATAGCCGGTGAACGACGTGTACACACAACGTAGTTTTATATATTAATAGGCTATGGAAAATATTGATTCTCCAGAATACATTTTCGGAAATTATGTACAAAATTAATAAAAAAAAGGAGACGTTAAAAATATAATACAATTGATTGATCTGACCGTTTCATGTTGAATGTTGAAAAAAGATAAAACAACCTTAAGACGGTCACTGGTTTAAAAAAAGTTTATTATTGGTAGCTTTCGGCCATAGTTGTTAATATCCGTCCTTGTTAACAAATAATAAACAGAATACACGAAATAACAATTATATTACGTAATAAATGTATTTAAATAATTATACTAATATTAAAAAAATATTTATACGTTCATACGTACTTAAATCATATCAATATATATATATATATATATATATATATATATATATATATATATATATATTAAAACATTTAAAAGAAGTGTTAAACAGTATTGCGTACTTCGTTATTCACATTATGCACTATCGATATAAATTGTATTATTACAATAAAATAACTTTAAAGATACGAGTATTAGCAATGCCGGTCATTTAAGTGGAAAAATAATAATTAACATACGTAAGTTTTTCGATTTCACATGTATACTCATTCTAGTTATATGGAAATACACACACATACATTTATATATACTTTCAGAAACATTTAGTCGTGCCTATGTATATACATACAAACATACATTCATGTATATGCATACAGTAACAATATATTTTATTTAGGTCTCCAAAGGCCATATTCATCAGTTTAAACGTCATAAATTCATAACATAATATTAGTGACAATTTATATTATTCCATTATCATTAAATCTAATTCGTTCATTTAACGCTAATATGTATTAAATGACGTTTTTTAAAAAGGCATGTTTTATAATCTATTAATTAAATTTATATTTCAACTCATTTTATTTTGTTTATAATTTAATTATAATAAGCATCTATTTTAATTATCTGTTTTGTTTTAAAATTATTAAACAATAAAAATAACTGCCTATTTGTCAAAAAAAAATTAGTTATGTACATATAAATAAAATACGTATAAAACACGGCGTTTCGTCCCTGATTAAGACCTCTTCAGGGGTATAAATGTTACATTCAATTATAATTTATTAAAATAAAATTTATGTTGACAAACATTTGTAACGAGCGCTTTTCACCACACGTTGCGGCTGAAATGACTCTTAGTACCGTTAAGAAATGACCGTTACTGGCTGCTGGTTTTATTATTATTGTTACCTAAAATAGTTATTGTTTAAATAAAAATTCTTGGTATTAATTTTAACCTGCGTATTGATTTTTTATTTTCGTTTTAATGTTTGTATATGGTTGAAAATCCTTGTTTTAATATTTGGAGTTATGTAACCGATCACTGTTTTTACATGGATTTTTGTACAGTACAGTGTGTAAGTCAAAATTATCTTTCAATTTTGTTAAATGATTTCTAATATGATTAACAGGTTTCATAGTAAATTTAAAACCAGACGACGTGTTGTGAATCACGAGACGGATTTAATGTAATAATGAAGAACGCATTACTGATTAACAATTCTATTAAATATTTTGGCATAAATGTGTATGTTTAAGATGCGTATAAGCGCATAAACAATTTTATTTTTATTATCGGCATTATTTGAACAGATTTATCACTTGAATAATTTGTTTTCTGATATTCTGTTCATTGTTATCAAGTATAACCGTCTTTTTTGCTGATAATACTAAGTTGAAAATGTTTCGGTAAAAAAATAAAAATGAAGCTCTGCATTTACATTATTATTATCGTCATCAACGTGACGCGGGGTTTATCCTGATAGCTGTTGCGAAATAATGTAAGCTCGCATCAGCAACGTGGCTAGGTCAATCATATTTCTTCCTGGAAGTGAAATTCATTCAGATGCGTATCGCCTTTTCCATTTCTTTGAAATTAACAATAGAAGCCAGAAACAAGCAACGACGGTAAACAGGATCAGGACCTCCCGGGGTGTACATTCATGATCGAGCAAATAAATGTAAACACGCAAGACGGATTGTAAGGGGCTGTAAGTCGACAGGTGGCGCGGACTAATTCAGCATTACTCGTATTGTGTCAGTGCTAAGTTAAGAATTAGTGTCTCGGGGAGGGCGATAAGCCACCCTGGCAGACTAATAACTCTGTAATTTATGGGCCCGCCGTATGCCAGGTAATGCCTGGCCCTCGAACAACTGCAAATTTTGGCGTTATGCTCTAGCCTCGTAGTGAGTATTTACGATACAACTCTTCCTACGCAAAGCAAAATAGGCGTAGAAGTTTCGTCTTTGTGCATCAGGCGAGGTCGTGTAAAGAAAGCTCAAGGGTTTCAGAAGCAGCATGCTTGGATCATGAAAACAACATTCACCGCTCAAATTTTCTCCATCGGATAAATTTATAGACGCGATAGTCCGCCTCCGTAATGTAGGCAACAGCTTAGTAGCACTGAAGCATCACGTTATACGAGAAACACTACAACAGGAAGGTCGAAGAAAGGTGATGGTACAACACTTCGTCAATTCTTTTGGATTCCCAAAATAGTTAAACCGAAAAAAAACAGAGCATAGCAAATTAATCAAGAATTATATTTTTTTTCCAGAACCGTGCCGCCACTATGCTTCCAGTACAAAGAGATCCTAACCACGAAGCACATCCTGCTGACCTGTGAAGTCTACGATAGTATGAGAAACATCATCATAGACAACTTTCAACTTTCCGACCTGGCGGCAACGGAGTCGACGATTCTAAGGATGCTGAACTTCATCAACGAAGCTAAATTAAGCAACCTAATGTAAAATAGAAGCATAGTCTGGTAATAGTAATCTATGTAAACGATTTGTTGGAGTCGATAATGACTATCAATGTTAATGCGACAATACATTTCTAATTAAAAAATTCTTTTGGAGGGAAAAGTTACATTTATAAATTTTGTGAGTTACATTACACACCTATTGGGTCTGAACTAAAAAATGTGACGACAGAACAGAAGAAAATAAAATTTTATAAATCACTCAACTCATCAAGGAATCTATTTAATAAATAAAATTGTTTGTGTGTTTGTTCCTTTCGAACCGGAATCAAACATTGTGGGGGAAAGACACGACTACCAGCCCTAGGTGCGGGGGGGGGGGGGGTGAACATGGGTGGCAATAATCAAATATGTTAAAACGACCGATATTTGCGTCGAATAAATATTTTTCTGGGTCAACGCGATTGATAGTTTCTCCCGATGGCGTTTGTGTATAATTTAAATCCCATTCGGCATGGGAGGGAAAGGGTGGGGGTGGAGGGGCCATGGACAAAAAAATAACGGGAATAGAGGCGAAGAATCCGGAGTTATGGATTTCGCTGAGTTTAATTATGACGTGAAACTTGCCGGTTAAGTTGTACTTCAACTCCTAGGAATGGAGGTGGAAGGGAAGAACTAAGTTCCGCGTACAAGCTAAAAAAAATATGGAGAGCATGTCTTACAAAGAGAAACTATATCTGACTTGTTTTTAAATATAATTAGTGGAAATTGGTGAAACGTCAGAATTTATTTATAATCATATATTTAGGAAAAATTCTCGATATTGGTCCAAGAACAATGTTATTTATTTATTTCCATTTATTTAGCTTAAGCAAATAACATATTAACAACAATAAATAAAATACTAAAGACAAAACTAATAGCTTAGAAATTAGTATATCTAGCATACACTCTGATTATTTTCTTTAATTGACTGATACTTGTGCACTTTTTTATTTTTACAGGCAGATTATTATAGTTGACCAAAGCCTTATTAAATACTGAATTTATAGTACTACTTTTATTCTAAATAATAATTTTCCCTATTTCTAGTTTCTTGAGATCACTTTTCTTATCCACTAGATTGTTAGGGTAACTTATCGTACTCTAACGTAAATATAAACAACATGGCATCACAAAATATTTGCTGCCTTATATCCAGCCAATTTAGTTCACACAGCATATCTGTGTCACCAGCACATCTATTTCTACCGACAATATAACTCATTGCCCTATTAATCATTTTTTGTATACGATCTACGTCACTTCCCATCATTAGGTACAATATAGGGCTACAGTACTGAGAAATGATAAACAAAACACAATAATACTATGAATGGATACTGTGACACTACTTCATTAAACAACAAATGTGATTTTATTCAATGTATATTAGTTCTTAGTACACTTGTTTTTAACTTCTTTGTACACCTATATCACTTTTTTAAGAATTCTACACCACCTGAAAAGCTTTACGAATAAGTGGAAGAAATGCTATGTTGTGTGTTCTGATTTGAAGTTATTTTATATTCTGTTTGGAGGCCACTGTATTAGATATCATTAGCAGAGATTTACACTTTAACTACAATACATAACGTTTATTTCCGTTGTTTACCGGACCTTTTAAGATGCTTATAAAAATTATTTAGGAAATATAGTAAAAAACCAATAGAAAGGTTGAACCGCTAACACATAATAAAATCAAGTATAATACGGTAACTTACAATTAAAATTTTTGTAAATTTGAAGGAATCAATTCAACAGAAAAAATTTAAACTTCCATGGCGAATTAAATGTTCATGTTTTCCATTTATCCCGGCCTGGCTTCGCAATAATACTAGACAGAGTTTCAACAAAAACGATAACATTATGATGTAAAACACACACGAAACGCACATTTATGCGTTAAATTTAAAGCGATGGCGCGCAACGCTGATAAACTATTCAACGTTTTCTCGTCATCTTCTACGAAATGATGCATTTATTTTATGGTTGCGGAAAGTTTGGGCACCATTCGAACGACGGGGGACACGAATTTTGAAATATTTTATTATTTTTATTCAATACATAACGTATAAAAAAATATCAATTTTGAACATTTAAGTATTGTTTTTATCATAATTCTATGTATCTTCCAGTGCGTATTGCAAGATATAATTGGGAAACATATTGGTCCCTGATCCCGTTAAATATTCCACGTCAAAAGTCAAGTTATTTAAAATAAAATTAATGCCATGGATTGTATAACCTTTCATAATAAATTATATTTATCACTCGATGTGGTATTGGTAGATTTAATTATACTTATTATTCAATCAAAATATTTTTGCTCAGCTTCATTTCTCAGAAATTGAACATCTATAACGTCGTTCCCAAAAATGGAAAACAAATATTGCTATCCTAACCTCAAATTTTTGTTTCACGACACAAATTGCACGCAATAATTTGTTTACATTTATACAAATTTATAGAAATACGTTGCGTAAAGTATAATTAATTGTACTTTTAATTCAATTTAAATGTTCCTATTTCTGTACATACCTTTGACTGATAGTGCATTAATTGAATAACGACCATAAAAACTTTCGGAGTTCCGTACGTCATTTTCAATACTTTTATAGTTACAAACATATAATTCAGCAGTCGTACCTTAGACAAATCTTATTATCTTCTGAAATATATCCAGGATACAATAGTACGTTATATTATGAAATTTTATAAATCTCGACCGACACACATTTGAATGTATTATAGATAGAGGGATAATTAACTATTCCAAATTAACTTTGCGCAAGGATGGTAAAGTGTTTCGTATTGTTTTTTATTACTATTCGATGGAGTAATACTGGAAAAAAATTTACTTTTTATTCAATCAAAATATTTCTGCTTTATTTCATTACGAAATACAGAACTATATTTAGGATGCGTCAATGTCTTGAAAACTTATGACGTCTTCGTCTCGCGCAGTAATTTAACACTAATTCGTAACTTATTTCAATTATAATTATTTCCACGTTTATTCTAGGGGTTTCTGACCCCCACATTACCGGTTCTCGATTTTGGCAGAATATATATACCAATTTTTGTTGAATTCTGTCCACGCGATAAAATTTGTAAAAAAGAACAACGTAAATACATACATACATACATACATACAAATATACATCCTTTTTTATTATATAGATAGATATGATAAGGGGCAGTTGCCTTACTATACAATATTTTTATTAAAATAAATTAGATGTCCATAATCATAACACCAGGAGGAGGGAAATATTTTTTATTGAGCATCTGAATCTAAGAAGAACTTAAACTTCGATGTTTGATAGAGGGTTAATATTATATAATGAATTGCCGGTAGGAGTAAAGAATACCAACAGTTTAAATGTATTTAAAAAAATTATTTGTTGAGATAAAAAAAATAGTGATAGGTAAATAAGTTTGTCAAAAAAAAATTGCTCAAATATTACTTAGTTATAGTTGCAGTTTTGATGGAAAACAAGTTAAGTGAGGTGAAACAATTTTTTTTTCGATTTTACAAATCAAACAATTGGCAATAAAGCGACGGAGAAAGTAAATTTTTAATCGCAGCACCTTAGGTGAAATTTTTATATCCCCCAGATTACCGTGCTCCAGGATATGTGAAGTGCTTATCATCCGTAGTAACATTAAAAAATATATTTAAAAGCTTAAACTGTTGAATTAATAATACACCAGAAAGTGATGGTAAATTTTTCAATCTGGAAAAAGAAACGACATTGTATTTTAATAGAATTGAATTTAGTTGCGAAATGTCTTGACATAATTTCAAAAATAGTTTGTAGAGATGCTATTATCCACGTGTTCCGATTTTTTTTATGATACATTTTCACGGAAAAAAATTCTCTTCCTTAGCTCTTCTTTCTAGTCACTCTTTTCGATTATTTTAATTATTTCTCAGTATTTCATTACACGTATATATTTTATAGCTTTCCTCGGACGAGGAAACATTTATTTTATTTAAAAAAATATAATTTCCATACGTGTAATGTAAAACTAATAGACAAACCGTATCAATATTACTCCAGATTAATGAGCGTGATGTAACGTATTATATCAAAAGATTCGGCCATTAACGTATAAATCTATACAACTAATCTAAATAGTACTTATGACTCATTCTTATTTGAATCTAACTTTTTTGTTTCCATTGTTATTTTAAACTCAACAATACCCTTGACAGCTGTCCAAATATGAGTCATATCGACCGTTTCGTTTGTGCAAGGTGCACTTTTGAAAATCGATTAACCAATTCTCATGTTTTTTTTGTTAATGATGTTATATAAATTTCTGTTCTAAACAATTGTATGATAAATGTTCATATTTATAAAAAAAATTGTTTTATATTACGAATTTATATCTTAATTATATTTTGAAGAGATCCTAAGCAACGTAGTTTTTAATAATGTTTTAAATTGATCTTAATAAATATCTAGACTAATTGGTTGATGTTCATCAGAAAATTATTATAAATACACAATCCGAATACCAGTTGCTTCGGTACGGTGTTTCATATAAGATTCAGTAAAGAAGGTGATCGATTGTCAAACAACGTTACGCAGACAAATGTTTCGGTCGACATTTTCGCCATTTACAAATTTTGCAACATAAGAAAAAAACCTTTATTCTTTAAGGATTATTAATTTAGTTCCACTGTTTTTTAATTTAGCATTTTTGTAATTTAACCACACAGACTTTTATTTAATGAGTCCTCATAAATAATTTTAGAACTTCAATACTAAAAGTTTTTGATTTTTAACAAAAGACCTTTGGGCATACAATTTATCCATAATCATCTACAAAAATAAAAATACAATTCACAAAATCATATAATAAAATAATTTGTCAACGTGGACATCGATTTTCTCTCTGTGCATCGGTTCCAACAGGATACGTGTCTATCCCACGGATAATCGATCAAAACCGTATTCGATAAACGTTTAGAATTACAGTTTTTTTTTGGCAAATTGAAGATATGATTTTGTAATATGTTTTACAAAAAAATTGGTCACTTTTACATAATTTTATTTTAAAATAAAGAGATTTATGTTGACAAATATTATAATTTTTGATTTAAGTAAGAATTGTTATTTAGTAAAAATTGTAGGTAAGCCTGCATAAGGTGTAATGGATGAAAGAATATCGCACCGTATCTGGAGTCGACACGGGTAGCTCAGTTGGTAGAGCTTCCGCCTGGTAAGCGGAGGTCCCGGGTTCGATTCCTGGTCCGGTCGAGATTTTCCCATCCTGATACAGTAATTCAAGTAAAATTATTATTTAATCTCTACGTGCAATTTTGCATGAATTTAGTGACGAATCCTATTTTGTCTATAGAGGTGCAATGGAAAAACAAATAAATATAATCAATCCTTCAACCCTTATTTCAGTACTACTGGGCTTGAACATCAGTGATATATATATATATATAACTTATATACCCTGACCCATGATTTTAAATGATTTTTTTTTGGGGGGTGTGTGCGATTTTCTTTCATCAGAGCGTACTGTAAGTGGTTGCGTGAGCAGTGCTAGTGCATATAGTGAGGTGTAGTGTAGTGCAAGCATCCGATCTGAACGCATCGACATCGGATGGCAATTAAGAAGCGTGCTGAGATCTGAAGGCCGGGTCCGGACAGGCTCCGTAATATATCAGGTCCGCACAGACCCAGATGAAAATTCATTGCCCCGACTATGCCCGCTGCTGGATTTATGAAAGGGTTTAGACCAGTTTAGTTAGCCGCTCGCTACTAGGGGGGGAAACCCCCACCCTCGCAAATGATGCACACATTGTTGTGACACCACGACAATGGTCGCGCTTAGCATTTTGCTCGTGGATCAGAGACAATCATAATATCATTTATTTCCCTCAAATTGCGGTCTAACAATGCGTGGGGTCTCGTATATAATTAAACGGGGCTTGTATTTTACCGAGAACGATTCCTCATCGTTAGGTACGAGGGGGGATAATTTACGATTGCGTCGCCGATATGACGCCGCGCCGGTGCCCGTTGTGGTTGCACAAACACGGATGTTGGGACAGAACTGGGACCGTGTTATTCTTTTTGAAGCAGGATTTGTTACGCGGACCAGTGTGGAGAATCTGTGCGCAGTCCATGGCGGACACAAGGGCGAGTATGACTTTTAATAAGTTCAACGAATGCCAGAAATCTGACAAGAGATACAGAAAGCACAATTAGTTAGAGAAATGGAAAAAAAAAATTGACAAATATGGCGCCCACTGAACTCGAATATCACTTTACAAAACCGTCGTTGTATGTAAGTGTTTTTTTTTTTGCATAGAAATAGCTTGTAACACCGGATCTTGGGCCTTACATCTCATGTGACGTTCACTCCACCGTGGTCACAGGGTCTAAGTTGAAGTATAAAATGAAAAATTGAAAATTAATAATAAGAAAGATAGCCAAATACAGACAAAAGAAGTGATAATAGAAATACCACACAACGTTTCTGGTATCCTTGTCCCCTTCTTCAGGTCCTGCACTAGTCAGTAGACAAAACTCAAAAGCTTTTGACTAGTGCAGTTGTATATATATTGTTGTAAATATATTATCACTACCTTTGTCTGTATTTGACAATCTTCCTTATTATGGTTAAGTATAAAATAGAAAATTTTACGGCAGCCCTATTTCATACCATCCAAACTGTAAATCCAGTTTTGGGACGTTAACGTACCTGAAGTAACTAACAAATTTTATGGGTTGACGAATAATTTATCAAATGTATCAGTTTCAAGATTTTCTTTCAGTACTTCACCACACTTGCCAGATTTGACGTTGAGAAAGATGATTTAATCCAAGAACAACGACTTCGAACAGTTGTCCACACAGATATTTCCAGAAAATCTAGTTGTTCTGGTGAGTGATGTATTTTTTTTAAGTATAGTAAGTTTATTAACTGAGAACGTTATTTTACGAGACAAGGAACCTCACATTTTTAAATTGTTAAGAGCTGAGTGACAAATTTCTTCACAGCGCGCAGAATGCTTGAGAGATGACCACTTATTTCATTTTTGGACATTTCTCGACTTAACAAATTTTTCTGTGTAACCACATATATTTTATACTGTTTGAAGAATTCCTATGATTACAGTTGGGTTCCGGAAGGTGGCAAAATTACCAATTTAAATTCGGTAGTGAATAAACATGGAGCGGACCTCGTCCGAAAATAAATCACTGAACTTCGTGAAGCTTAAAATCACAACCGAAGTTTCTTGACCGACACACAGTCTCAATTTGCATTTGACAACGAACCTACGTTTTATAACGTGGAAGTATTAAGGCACTCACTGAAACGAATTATATTTTTATCCTTAAAATTCCAGGTATTCCATAGAATGATCATCTACATTTATTCTTCAGAATATTGCAGGAGAATCGGGAATCATTGTTTGACAAAATATAAAATTGGAAAACGTTCTTTCTACCTTTCCTCACCCAAGCCCTAGTTTCTTTAATATAAATTAATTATATTATCAATTTATGTCAAGTATTATTGTGTTTCTACGCGGAATTCTCGTTCTGATGAAGAGACCATGAAGGGATGACCCGGCTATCACCAGATGGATACCGTTTACGTCACTGTATCACAAATCCAAAATCTCAAGTCTGGGATGTGAGTTGCTCAAGAACTTCGCTAACGCTTGTAAAAAACAATTAGTGCAAAAAGAAATTTCGGATTGAATGCGGCTTAGAGAGATCATGTTTTCATTTATTACAACAATGAAACTTGAAATCGTGAAGGTATCCAATTCATATTGCCCTGGACTTCAGAAAGTGCGCGATCAACAGCGGCAGAGACCGGCAACGCCTCCGTGAAACCGAAAATTGGTTCTGTCGCCTCCATTTGCGACTTATACTCAGGATTACAAATATTTACCAAATTACTATTAAACTGTACTCATAAAATAGCCATGTTAATTTTTTTCGCTAAAATATACGAGCTCTTGCAGTGCACTACATATAATTAGGTCTCCAAGTGAAGACTTGTACGAAATTCAGTGTCAGTGATAATCATTGAAACTTTGAGGAGTTCATTCGCTTTTCACGTCCTGGCAATACCGAGAAGATTTACAGGCATGAAAAAAAAAACTAAAAAAATATTCACTCGGGACTGTTGTTTCACCATATTTGATGGTTTTATATGACTTACAACAGATAGTTGGAGTTGAATTTAATCGGCAATTAGTGATGTTGGAGAAGCGTCAAAATAATTAGCGATGTATAAAAGAGGAGAAAAGTACATCTTATAATTTAGTCTCTTTCTTCTGCAGCAGGAAAGTCATCGAGGGAGTCAGTGGACCAACCAAAAACTTATGCCGATTATTTTACTTCGTTTATATTTAAAAAAAAACAATTGAAAAGGAAACTGCCGGGATCTCAGCCGTGGTCAATGAACATTTCTTGAAGTGCTGAAATAATACGTGCAGTGCCAAAGACCTTGGATGATCGCAGTGAGCTCACTTGACAGATTGAGGATATATTGGAGAGACACGTGACCAGTATGTCGATTCCTCCTCAGCTTCAGCATACGTTTTCTTGTACACTTTCCTGGGGGAAGGGATGGAATCACACTGACCTGGGAATCAAGACCCCAATTCCAATATTTGTCTGGAAGATTTTGGGAAAACAGGTTAACCGAAATCGTTATATACGGGAGCGAATCATAATCGACCAAATTACATATTTCCATAGACCCTCATCAATCTATATCAAGTCATTATTATTTCACACTTAGTTACTGACTACCTTATCCGATGAGGATATTTTAGATTTCGGGAGCAGTAAACACATAAATCTGATATTAACAGCCTTCAAGTTCATCTTGCTTCGTAAATTATTATATAGTTACTGTAATTTGATAATGATACGTGGAACAGTATCTCAATTTCAGTTATCAGCTGTGACCTTTGTCACAGCACGCGTTTTTCCTAGATTTTGAGATAGCCAGTTAATTGGAACGTGGTTAATTCCTTAAAGAGAAACGACTCGTGTAGCCATCGTCACTTTTCCCTGGGGTAATTATTTGCCTTCATTTACTTTCTCAAATCACAGAGGTACATTAACATTGAAAAAAAACCTGTATGTGTACAAATATATTTTTATGGAAATAAGAAAATATTTGTATAACATTGGATTTATAAAATCCGTAAATAATCAAGTATTATAGGAATATTATACGTAAGCGCTTTCAACGCTCGAGTTAAATGTTTTGTGCAATACTAATACATCAATATCTATGAATCAGGCTAATATTTCAGATGAAGCGAAATATGAATTCCAGTCTGCAAATAAATTACACACCTGATATGAATTACTTTTCAAAAATACTGTCGGCGCTGGGTTAAATTACTGACATGGGTGACATAATTTCAAGCCTACCAGAAGTAAAAATAATTTCTCACATATAAATGTTTACCGTAAATATCAGAGAGCCACATTATTAATATAATTGATATATTTTTCTAATAAAGAAAAACTGGTTGTGAGAAACATAAATTTCAGTTATTTATTGACGTACAGATGTTTGCAAGTGGAGTTAATTCAATATTAGAACAATCATATTAGTGTAATGTATCAATATTCGGAATCAGTTTATTGATCAATGGTAGGGGGATCAAATAACATTTTACAAAAAAAAAATTCTCACTTTGTATTAGGGTAGTTTAATTCAGAATAAATTAACCGCAAAATCGTGTATTGAAAACTATTTCATTTTTCCAAAACACGTCTGAGGGTAAAATATGAAAAACAACAGCCTATAAGTCAGAAAAAATTTAATATCAAACTAAGAAAATATATTTTTTTAAAAAAATACAGCGTTTAATCCATGGTTCTGACGTCTTCAGATATAAAATTATAATTTAATTCAGTTATAACCTTTTATATGAAAACAATAGGCTGTTGTTTTTAAAATTTGAGGATTACTCGAGTAAATTACCTTCGTATCATCTAATTTCCAAATTAATAACAACGGTAAGTCGAAATTTCCATTAAATGTGCGGAAAGCAAGGCGTATGGAAACCCCCCAAAAAAGGATACGTGTGGTAATATTTAAAAAGCGATAAGTTTCACCAACTAATCAAATCTAAACTAATGAATTCAGGGACTTGTAAAAATCGATGAATTTTTAAGCCGGATAAAATCTTGTATAACAATTTTTTTTGTAGAGAAATTCTGCACGTATGGTGAACGAGGAAACATGAACAAGAATAACAAAATAAATTCTGAAAGCACCATACATCATACGAAATACTTGGAAAAAGATTTTCCAAAATGATAAAAAATGAAGGAGATAAATTCATTATCCTTCAAAGCATTTTCCATTCATGATGTGCAATCATGCTGAATTTTCGAAACACATTAATGATGTTTAGATTCATGATACAGTCCCATTTCAGATATATTTTTTTAACGGGGTTTGGCGGATCATTATATTAGTATCAGAAATAATTAATTGGTTCCTTTGCGAATACATTTATAAATTACCTGCGTGATTCCGCAAAAATGTTGACGGTTATTCGTTTAAAGGCGACGATATTTTTTGCAAGTGAATATTACTGAAGAATAACGCAAAAATTTTACATCTGCATTTAATGATCTATTAAGACGTCAGGGCGGTTGTGATCACATGAAACGGTAAGTGGTTGTTGGAAACGAGCGTTAGATTATATATATAAATTTAATTTTTATTTAAAACGAGACAAGCTTAGAGACCAATATTTTTAGGAATCTCTAAGGATTAATATCGTAATTGCCATTTTCGATGCAAATGTTTCATTCTGATTGACAATCTATGTTTCATTTTGTTATGTAGCAATTTGTAACTTTATATATAAAATTATTTAAGGACCAGGACGGTACGGAATTTATGTTGCGGTAAAAATAAGACAGTTAGTGTACAACAATAAAACCGAGCTCAACGGATTTTATAATAAAAACAGTGATTTAATTCAATTTCGGGATGAAATTCTCTAGACCTTCTTTTTCTGGCCCAGTTAACGTATTTTCTCAGAAATTTGATGTTTTGTAGTCCAGGCCATTCTCTGTTTGGGGGGGAAATTGTCACTGGAATCACTGGATATGTTTATTCAATTTTGTCGCCACTAACCGCGGTCGGAAATAAGCCAATTTAAAGTTGTCGACCTGTATGCAGTCATAATATCAGAGTTGTAAAATATTGCGTTTCTTTCTACGATTGAATAGACAGCGATACGCCGACATTCACGAGCGTTTCGAAAATTCCTGAAACAACAGCCGGTGAAATCGCAAATTCTCTCTCCGTAACATCAAAATATAAGAAACGTTTCCTCAGATAATGTCACACTACGTCACCCACTAAAATGTCATCGGTGAATAATGGATAAATAATGTTCAATTAGAACTCGTTTTGAATATTTTTAAAGCTTGTATCATTTTTGTAACTATTTTTTCCCTTCCTATTTATGTATAAATCTTTTTGACTTCTGTATTAATATATTTTAATTTGTTTTATCATTTTCAAATATTTATTTGCGTTGTATATTTTCTTTTATTTGTTTTATTATATGTTTCTATGCGTAGTCCCTACATTTTTTGTGTGTAGTTTTTGTTCCTCATTTGTTTATTTCTATGTCATGACCATCATTGTTGTGTTTGTTATCGTAACACTATTTTCGTTTACGTTGAAAGTTTTTTGTGTTACTCACACTCCTCTGATTTATTATTATATATTTTTATTCATTTATTTATATTTAAGTAGTTTTTGATGTACGTATGAATTATATGACTTGTCCTATTTATTTATTTTTCACTAGACGACTAATGGAGTCAATAAATAAGTCTAAATTATGAGACCAAAAGCTGATTAACAGGGTCCGAAGAAAACAATTTCAGTGTTAGCCTTTACATTAACCTTTGTTTATATTTCACGAGACATTTTTAATTTATATGATTTCAATGAGTGCAGATTGAATCGATAATTAGTCTGTGAATATTTTAAAACATTATAAATAGCTGCGAGCCATAAAAGTAATTATGTATTTGTTTGATAAAAACGATAAAGGATTGTATTGTATAAACTATTACTATTATATTTGAGTAAACCCTTATTTTAATACAGTCACCTATAAAGAAATTTAAATGTAAATTAAATGAAAACATTAATTATATTAAATAGATCGTCAGGAGCTTTGAATATGGTTAGTAAAAACCGAAAGCTCCTGACAATCTAATTAAAATAATGACATTTGAATATATTTTACATTAAATTTTTTTTTATATGCGACTGTATTAAAATAAGGGTTTACTAAAATAAAATGTTAGTAATTATGCAGTTAATCGCAAAAAAAATTAAATTAACGACGTTTCGTCCCTTTCCAGGACATCAAGGTATGGCAATTTTTAATAGGATCAAAATATAATGAATGCGATAATTTACGACTACAATCAAATCATACTTATAATAAGATTACAATTGAAAAATTAATATTTATTTTGCAATAAACTTTACAATTATATTTCTGACCGGAGGATATTTATTTAGAATTTATAATAAAGTTACATATCAAAATTTTAGTCTTATTAAAAATTTTTGTACCTGAAGAGGACGTGAATTTATATTATTTGCCATAAACTTAATAATTTCTTTTCTGACGCAATTTTAAAACAACTAAAATACTAGAATACTCAGAAGTATATAAGTAATCGAACACTATTACCCCATATTATTTGTAAATGTATTTATCCGCGGTACTAAATTTTATCGATCGTTTAGTATAAATTTAGTTTATAATGAAATAAAATCTTATTTTATTTTTTTAAAAAAGAACTCATCAGCAAATATCAGTATTTCATTAAAAATGTATCCTTAGTTCCTATGAAAATTATATTTCAAAGATCGATTATTTATTCTGTTTAGCTAAAAAAATTTTCCGGAATTATGAAACTATATATATAATATATATATCGAAAAAACAGTATCATTAATTGATATTTGAAAAATATTTTTTTTAGGAACTAAGAATATATTTTAACGAAAGCCTTATATTTATCAATTACTGACGAGCTTTACAACTATGGTACGGTTCTTACAAAAATTAATTATTTGCTTCTCGGAATGACATTCTACATTCATGCAATCGAAATTTACTGACGTCATTGGAGAAAAATTGTTTATTATTCCAATTAGTCCGTATTTGCAAACATTATTTCATTTAACGGGAAAATATTTTAAGAAAATTATATTTTCGATTTCTTAAACGATTTGAGTAATTCACCAGTAAAATCGTTCATAGTAAATTTATACCTTCATCCTCTCATTATTAATTTAACTGACCAGTCACACATGAACCATTAAAGATAATATTTTACGATTTCAAAACGTAAGCAAGCTGTTATATTTTATAGGCTACCTGTGTAATATTTTCTCCAGGACGTGAAACTTGTGTGGAGACGGCACCCGAAACAGTTGAACTGTGCAAAGGTTTGTATGACAGTTCTATAGTAATTTGGTTACGATATTTGTAAGAAAAATACAACACATTTGGTATTGCTAATGACCGCTGTTTACATATAAAAATTCTTCCGTCTAATTTGTGATACGGAATCCATACTTCGGCGTCACTCTCAAACTTAGCTAAATAAATTATAATTATCGACGTTAAATAAATTGGCCATAAGTCAGAAAAAAATATAATAAAGCAATTGATAACGTCTCGTTCTCATTCTTAGTACATTACAGTTGGAGAATTATTTATCTAAAACTTAAAGAAAATGCATTTAAAAATTTGTTATATGAAATTATTTAAAGCTTATTTACCTTACAGTTCATCAATCTGCCTAAAACGATTTTTAATGAAATATTCAAAATTATTCAGTCGTGTCCAAGCACATTTCTCTCAAAAACCATAATTTTGATTGTAATAATATAAAAATCTTATATAAAGAATGATTTGTGAGCAAAATTCTGTTTATTCGATTAAATAAAACAGAGCGATAAATGTTCTAATCAACAAAAACAGTTTAAATAAGATGTATGATGCATTGTTACCGTCAGAAAATAATCTTAAGAAAACTTACACAGTATCATGTGAATTTAATAAGTACCGAAAATTTTTTCTATGTCAATATAAATCGTTAACAATATTTGTATTTCTCAGAACACTTTTTTTTCGATTACAACAGGAAGTGCAGCCTTCAAAATATTAATCAAAATTTATAATATATATATATATATATATATATATAATTTCTCGCAGATTTAATTGAACTTTGCAATATACACAAATTGTCAGTTTAACAATTTCTATATAATTTCATCCAACAAATTTGGTTAACACATGTTTAAACAAATTTTCTTTAAATTTTATATTTATAACACTCCTACTCCAATTTTCACCTGATATTATTCTAAATTAACGACGAAACGTTGAGTAATTATATTTTTATAAATTACTTTACTAACTTTTTAAAAAAATTCTGGACAATTCATTTATTTTAGCTAAACAAAAAAAAATTGACGAGAAACCATATGCAATTTAATCATTTTTTTAATGTTATTTATTTGTGTGCTCATATTCATACCTAACCCAAACAATATTAAAGAAATGTCACTATGAGAGTGTTTCGACTATAACGTGGGCGTAATTATAAAACAAAATATTTGTGTATCGTGCATTTCTGCGATTTTAAAACTGCAACTCTTATAAATTGACAACCGAAAATCACAAAACTTTTCCAAATTCCGAAGCAAAATTGTCACCAAACACAGAAATTACACTTGTACGAATATTTACACTTTTCTGAAATATATACCGGGGTTTAAATTTTTTTATCACTACTCATGTGTTTAAATATCAAATAAGTATAGGTTTCCAAATGCCATTTATAATTTAATCTCATCTTTTACCCTTTGCTTGAGAGATGTTTCGATTTTTTATTTTATTCATAAGTGCAAAATTGATGCTGATGTATTTTATTTGCGTGTGCGTGGATTTGGTATTTACAACGATAAATTGTAACAATCAACTAGACATCTTACAGGCCTAATTAATCATCTGAAACGTTAGATCTCAAAATGTGATTCGTAACACGTTCACGTAAACAATATTTTCTGAATTTTTTTTTTGCCCATAGTGGACTTAGAAAAGTTGACGAAAACACATCATTGTATAAATACCCTTGATATTATATTACTATTGGTATCTTTATGTGATTATTTCATTTCTAAAGCAGATTTAAAAATAAACAGGGAAGTAAGAAGAAGGAATAATTAATTTACGAATTTACTGTAATTCAAAATAATTTGCACAATATACAGGTTTTGTGCGTTTCAAGAAATTTATACGAATAAATACTCTTCAACTAAAAAAAGCTAAATACCTCATGACACAACTATACAATATATCCGTAGGGACATAAATTAATCAAATAAAAAAAATACAATTAATCAAGGTTTAGCGGAATAATAAATTTACTATTAATTCTCGAAAAGACTTCATTCTCAGTGGCATGTACAACATTTACAGAAATTTTATCGCAAGTTGTTACATGGTGTCATAATTCGTTAAAATTGTAACTTATTCAAGATCAGGCTTTCTGTACAATGGCTGTGATTATTCTACTTTAGTGTGTTTCATCCTGTCGTCAATTACCGATATTAATAACAAAATTGACTCGAAAATTGTGTAGAAGTATTTGTTTGTTCATACAAACAGGATTATGACGAATTTCCTTAAGTAGACAACTGACGAGGCGCAAAATAAGAGTCAAGTACTTTTAGGTGCTCCTTTTTTGATCCCAGAGAAAAAACAAAATGTGCACTATGGATAAATATTTATGCTCCCAGCGATGCCTCCACCATAAATATAATAAATAAGAAAATAATATTTTTTTCGGTAAGATTGAACATGAATTCACTTTTTTTGATACTAGTATCCCAATAAACAAAGATTTGATCAGGTCATGAAAGCACAAATGAAATGGTCATATTTTCAATGAATTATTACTACACACTTTGCTGTTTAATTACAAAGTTCGCCTCATTCCAAATTTAATTGGACATTGAATCGGGTTTGCGTCAACTGGGACAAGACAAAAATTCAAAAATGAAATCTTTCCTTCGTTTGTGAAGAAACAACGTGTTTTTTTTATTGATATAGGCTCACAGAAATGTCATACACTACCTTTTTGAATTAAATTAAATTCGCACGAATTAGAAATAAACTTTGAGTTTTTGATAATGACATTGTATTTGTCTTCATTTATCAGTTCAGGTCAAAATTCACTCCTTGGTAAATCCGATAGTTAATGAACTACAACTTTAGTTACGCCTGACAGTTCAATCGTGTGAACTTAATTACAACAGTATTTTTGCTGGTTGTGGAATTTAAATGAAAAGTGAACTAATACAGTTAATAACAGAAAACGTGATTATTTTCACAATATTTTTTTAAAAAAATGATGATCATTTTAAGATTTATAAGCGTTTTTTTATACTAAAGCTATATTTATTCTATTGAACTATCACATGATTCAACACAGCTCTTCAGTCGTTATATATTTAAAAGAATTATTCCCTAGAACATAATACTCGATACACTACAGTTAGACTTCGTCATTTTCAATAATAAAACACAATTGTTTCACATAACCACGGAAAGTTCAGTCTTTAATTTTCACACTTAAATTTCGTTATCATCATGTCGAGTGACTGGATTTTTTGTAATAACTACACGGGTTTTCTTACATGCAAATGTTTCTCGTGAAGTTGATCTATATTTCACTGAAGTTACTGAGCTGTTCTAGGTCTTGAACTATATGAAGCGTCATCTATAGTACAAAAGTGGAAAGCTTAATTCTAACACTCAAATTTCATGAATTTTAATAGTGGAAACACTTTTCGAGGTTAAACAGGTCCACAAATTCACACAGAGTCTTCCGTATTTCTTAGATTCAAACGATAGTTTCTTCGTGATTAAATCGATCATAATCTGGAAATTTGGCGAAGAGGATCGTTGAATCGCAAAAATTCCATACGGATTTATAATATTTAAAAGGTTTCATCTGCCCGAATAACATCTGTGTTTCAGGTCAATTAATGAGTCCGTATGTCTTAAAAATGAAAAACAAACCATAAAATTACGACACTTAAAAAATTTCTTTCTCACCCTGTTCATTGACTCGTCTGTTTATCGTTCCATATTTCTCTACGAGTTTCTTTCATACTTAAAAGTATACTGAGCTGTTATAGTTATTTAAATCCAGTGCCATTCATCTTCCTACCGAATGTGTCGTTTCAATATATTCACGAACTTACATTTAAAGATTTATTTTCCGCTCGATTTTTTCGATTCAGTTTTAGATCAAGTTGAATGGTTAACTGTTCCACGTAATAAGTGCTATTCGTAGTTGTCGCGCTTAAATTTAACAACTTTCGTATCAAGTCTTCCGTTTTTCAAGTCCAATTGCTATTTTTTAGAATAAAATGGTCAACTGGTCCATAATTTCACAGAAAGCGTGATAAATATATTCTCTGATTTGAAAAGTTATTTTTCGCGAAGTAGATGCAAATAAAGAGGGTGATGTGCGGTCGCGCGGGTCTGCGACGGCCCTGAGAGTGCCCAAGCGCAGTTGTACTCGGCAGGGCCGCAGAGCCCGGACCAGAGCCAGAGCCAGAGCGGAGCCGAAGGTGAAGCTGGAGCATGTGAGTGCGGACTTACGTCGGTGAAGTCAGACATGCTGCGCCGCACCGGGAGCGCCGCGGTCGTCAGGCCGGTACGAAGACGCACATGACCGAACCAGGCACTGGCAGCACGGCAACTGCATGGGCTTCGCCTCCCCACTCGCCGGACCTCCCTCCAGGTCCCGCCCGCACCCGACAGATAAGCCATGATGTCACGGTCGACCAATGAGGAGCTGCCGCTTCTCACCTTGTCTTCGGCCTGCAGGTGGCTCTGCCGGCGTTCCTCATTCACCGAGACGTCTGAGCCTTCATTCATCGGACCCGAACCAGCCTGTAGTAGTAAAATCTGGTTTCGGAAAAGTCATTTTGCTTCAGCGAGCCGGTCTTGATCCTTCATTCAGACACCCCACCAACATCTCGCTGATCATCCTCGGCTAAGTAAGATATCTATTGGCGTGAGTATGCTTTGGCGGTCAAATTTGTGTGTATACTCAAGTAACGCCCAACGTAGTATCTCACCTTACATTCTCATGATTCTTGTTTATCATGCTTTCCAATGCTGAAACAAAAACTAGGGTATTAACATGACCATTTCCCAATGGTCGCAAAAGTGATCAAGTTTACACTTGAAGGAGATCCGCAGTTTTGACCCTTCATTCAACTGACATCCCCAGCCAAGAAAGCTTTATAATAAACCGAATATACTGGATATTTAAAAATACTTTTACAAATTTTGAGGGCGGGCGTTACATATTAAAACAATAAAAAGGGTTATCCAAACATGCCTTACTTTTCACTTTAATGATGAAACTATACACTGATACATTTTCAGCTTATATGCAAGTGTTGAATACGTCATGAAATCAAAAAATAATGACGAATGGCCTCTGATCGTCCCCTGTCGCACCCTTTTAATGTCGACACGGCGTTGAAGGAATGTCTGCTGCATAAACCCAATAGTTTCACCACAGATGTAATTACAAAAGGATTGCTGTCTGGGAAACGTGAAGGCCACGGGACTGGTCCTCCCCCAACTTAATCATGTCTTGGCATATAACAGCCGGTACATTTCAAACAATGTGACGTAAATGTTCTGAAGCCCAATCAAGCTGATTGTAATTTGCAAGGGCATCCTGTGGCAGGTCTGAAAGAGTGTTCTGAACGAAGACCCTCTAAAACCTGCAGGGAGAACATGTTTTTTTTTCTTGTATTGGTGTGAGGAACCCGCCCCGAAAGTAATTGAAAGACTGGGCATTAGTTTGCGACTAAATTGAATATTTGTACTAACGGACAGTCCCTGCCTCCACATATCCGGAATTGGTCTATAATGTTGACATTCTGGCCATTTCAGAATTTTAAGGAAGGAAGTAAAGACACGGCGCTGGTTTCAGGTCGCAGCGTTATCCCAGTATTTTGCGAAACTATTTGGGAAAATCCGGATTGCAGGCTCGTAACCAAAATTCAACCCGTTAAAATTCTCTCGACGTATCTCAACGCCGCTGTGTTTTCTGTCGTAGTGGCTTTCCAAACTAATATGCTTTCGTAATGCTCACAGTTGTGTTCAGCGGGAAAGATTGACTTCTCGACGATGATTACAGAAGTAAATATAAATATTAAATGTCGTTATTCGCAGATAAAGGTGCTCCTCATCCTTCTCGTGGTCATTTTTTTAAGGAAGAAGAGTCAAAAAGTTCACTTAGACAATTCGACAATATCGTGATCTGTTTAAAGTCTATCCTAACAAGAACGTATTAGTTTCGGTCATGTTTGCAAATTAATGATAATATTATTGGAAGCCTTGCTTCGGGACATGAACGAATTTTCCTAGCACGTGGGTTAGGGATTCATGAGGAAGGCGGATCACAAAACTGTTACCTCATTTGGTGGAGATAGGTTCATCGCGGTGACGTCAGCTATTACTTGACACAGATATTTTTATAGATTACATCCAAACAGATGGAATGAAGTCGACTGATCTCTGGGCACGTCGGTGATAGGAAACCGCGAATTGTCATAGTAGAACGTCGTTCAGGAGATGCTGTGTAGTAAGGAGGTGTGTACACGAGAAGAAGTAAGAACTACGCTTGTTTGATGTGTGTTGCTAAGAACAATGAAAACTATTTGCAATAAGGCCTTGTAATATAGTCGAGCTCACAATGCCACTATGATTACTGAACAGGACAAGTGTTTAAGTTCGTTGCGTTCCTCGTTATGGCATGCTGCTGTCTGTTGAGAAATGCCCAGATTTCATGAAGAGATACCATCCAAATTTGTAACGTCTGGTCCTAGTCAAATAAAAGATGAACGCCAACAATTTTGATGTCAACTTTAAAAAACGGTGCACGTGTGTTGCTTCAAGACAAACTGTTGCCAGTTTAAATAGAATATAGGTATTATTACTATCTATCATCCGAATGAAAGAATTTGTGGAGAAAAATTGTTGATAAATACAGAAATAGCGATTATTAAATTTTAATTTGATGCTGAAAAATAATTCCAATGCTGAGATGAACAATAACAATGCAATAAATGTGTAAATGCACATGGAAAATTAACGAGAAAGAAAAACTAATATTCGCAGATGACATTATCTTACAGGGTAAGAATAATACTTTAAATAGTTATTGGAGTTAATGGACAACCGGCTACTGAAGTTAATGATGAATATTAATGGTCGGAAGATTCTGATACCACTGGATGAATTGAATAAAGGATTTTAAGAGGACTTACACGATGAACCTTTTATTGAATTGTTCCAAAACTCCAACTGGAGTATTTGTATAAGTATTCCTTGAAAGTTAAATCTCGGATGAAAAATTGGACAGAATACCAGAAAAATATGTACGCAGGAGAAAATTTTCGCAATTGGAAAATGTTGAAAACGAAGCTTGGTGACCAATGAGGCTTTGGATAGAAAAAGGAGTTCAAAACAAAATACGTTATTGGAAACAGAAACGGAAGAAAAACATTGTGGTCTCTAATCAGTAACCGAAATCAGCTTATAAATATGTGTAGATATTTAAATGAAATTCCCGAAAACGATGCTAATAGTGCTTTTGTCGAAAGGTTGTCTCAGAGGTTTATTTCGAAACTATGAATCCCCTTGCTTGGGTTATGTTTTATTTATTAAGCTGTGCTTTTGTGGACAAGTCTTGGGCTCGTAGCGGAAATGGGGAAGGATTCTGATGTTTGTTCGAAGACACCTGTCGTTGTAATCTCCTCCTTTTCCGAGGCAATGTTTGATATGCTTCCCGTGAGGCCTTGGGGGTGCATGGACCAGTTTGTGTTCAAATACGAGGAATAGGGATCCGCGCATTTGCTTGTTCCAATCTCAGGAAGGTTTACGAAATGTTAATTATTCTTCTTGGGCCACAATTCTAAGACGAACTCTCTAACTGAAATGCAAAAATGACATCCTGTCAACAGACAAATATTAAAACAATTATCAGAAATGAAAATATGATTTTTTTTAGAACGACAGGCTACATGAAGGTAATCCACGTGGTGCAAACTCCCCTTTATAAGCATAGGAAGGGATTTGAAAGGAGGGGATTCGGAAGGGTAGAGGAAGGTAACTATGGCCTCCGGGCTGTAGTTTAAGGATCCTACCCGGCATTCACCTAAAAGTGATGCAGGAGAAACCCTAGAAAACCTGCATCAAGTTGGTCGGGCATTTGGTACTTGTCCCACGCCCTTCCGATGGCGGGAGAGAGGTTTACTCATTTTTCTTTGCAATTGTACCATATTCACGTGTGATAAGCGTCTGAAATTTATTATACGCGCAACGTTGTAGCAAATTCATTTAGAAGACTAAATTATATATAAATATTTATCTGCGGATAATAACACAATAATTAAATATAATAACCAGTTAGAAAATGTTTATTAATATAATTAATAAAATTGCAACACTACGTTACATCCCTAATTACGGACTTCATCAGCGGGACAGTAAAAAATTGAGACCTTAATGATCGACTATAATATGAATTTTCTACAAAATATGATATATTTAATTATAAGATATTCGATACTACAGACATTGAAGCAATACCACGCTTTTCAAAATTTATTCTAAAATTCTTTTAAATAATATTAAATAATTTTTGGAATCTTATTATTAACATTCTTAGAAGTACAAACAATCAAATTTATCAGAATATTTAATATCTTTGAAGTAAATATACATTATACTATTAATCAACTACTTTTCTATTTTTCATTGTTCAGCTGATAAATTTCTAAATTAGGGACGAAAAGTAATGAAATATTGTTTTAAGCACATTGTTTATTAATTATTATTTTCTTACTGTTTGGCCATATATTTATTTATTTATAATAATTTCTCCGAGAATTTTAAAACTATTTTTGAACAATTTCAGATAATAGTAGTTGAGCAAGGGAAGATTAACGTTTTAACTTTGTTACTTAATGTGTCGTCTATAAAAAAGAAACACCGGAAAATAAAAATTATCTGAACATTGAATTTGCATATTTTATACCTTCTCGAACAAAGTTTATATAGTTTGCCGAGTTTCAAGCCAAGATTAGGGGGTTTTGAGGAAAGTTAAAAGAAGCCTTTGATATATTGGCTACGGTTAACTGCATTGTCTTTGGACTAATAACACTTGAAGACGGATATTATGGGTGTGACACGTATGAATTACAAGTGAAGAAGGCGGGTGCCAACAAAGCAGTATATAGTTTCTCGTAGTTAATAGTGCATAGGTAGTTTTAATTAGAAATATGACTTTATAATTTAAAATAAGAAAATATGACCAAAACATTGTCGTATAATTGTAATCTAATATTTAAGCAATCATTAACCACGGCTAAGATTCTAGTGAACACGAGACCCGTCAAAGAATGTTGGTATGTCAACCGAAGCCGTATTGATGAATCATACTTTGGTGGATGAATCACAATACTGAATAGATAATTGGAACACGTAATCAAAATAACTCACTGCCGTCACGCTTGTGGAATCTCTCTAAGATAAAATTTCGTGCTGAAAGTTCTAGAATATTTGTAGTCAGGTTAGTTGTGAACGTTGCTGGATGAAAAATTAAATGATTAACAGAACCAGAAAACAGCAAATCAGTCTCTTCGGAAGGATTTATTTATTCAATAGTTCCAGAGTCGGAAATTTTTGGAAATATCCAGGAGTGATTAGTCTTTGGATTCAAGGCTGTCGCGGGCCAACGTTTTGAGCATTCCATCAAGGGTAATTCTGACTTTGTAATTCTATTCAAAGTTAAAATTAAAATAAATTATTTTTTAAATAATGCAGGTTTTTTTATTTACTTACGACAACGTTTCGGTACGTGTTTGTACCTTCATCAGGTCTTCCCCTGCCGAGACAACAAGATTGTCGTAAATAGATAAAAATATTGCCTGGTATTGACAAAACAACCTGCATTATTTATTAAATATAAACAGACGTAAAAATACAATCTGTAAATTATTTTTCTTCCATACTTGAAATATGTGGTATTGAATTAATTTATTTACTGCAGTTAATTTTACACTTTGCGGAACCTTCAATCTAAACAAAATTGAAATTCTAACTTAAAATATTATCCTAAAATAGAATACGGATTTTTTAAATTTAATTTTGCTTACTTTTTTTAGAATATAAAACTTTTATTCACCTGAATCTCATTACACTGTCACATTTATTAATTGCGCAATACACATTAGTCGTCTATCAGGCTCTACGCATGCGGCCTAATTAAAAATTATATTTCCCAGTGTTAAGAAAGTGGATTAAGTAGTTTACTTTGATAAGTACCGAGTAATAAAAGTTTAGAGTCGCAAAACTCAAATTTCCCCGGATTTGCCACGCGCTCTTTACAAGTACGGCATCCGTTAGTAAATCAGTCATTTTTTTTATTTAATTACGAAATAGGTTGACACACAAAAAAATATAAACATGATAAAACTCACATCAATCTGTGAAAACATTTTTAATTTTAGCAGTAAATTTTTTTTCTTTAACAAATAATTTTTTTTAAAAAAAACTGATGGATACAAATTACTAAAAGCGGGAATTTTGTCTCATTATTTAATAGTATGAAAGGTTTAGAAGTTATTTTTTTAACTCCGACCACCCGGATAGTCGAGTCACCTGAGTACATATTCGTTTGAGAATAAATCTGAAACGTGTCTTCCACGACACAAAACTTCACCAAACAAAAATTCAGAGCTTTCATATTCTTAATGTCTAATTTTCCGTCAATAAATGAGCATTTTCTCACCTCTGTACGTTGATCTCTTCGTTTTAATCATCAACGAACGGTCACATTTGTCAACAAATTATGATTAGTGCAATGTTTTAAGCAGAAAGAAAACACTCTTTATCCTTTCCCAGAATCGAGAACCAAAGCTGTACGACATATTTATAAATAACGTTTCTACATGATTATCCACATCTAGGTGGACGTACGATTTTCATTAAAGCTATTTGGAAAAATAATAATTTAAATGATAAGGGGGCCATCTTTCTCATCGCGTCAGTTAATCTGTTGGATCATATAGATTTTTCCATTATATTTATTTTTTGTGATGATTGAAACAGCACAAAGCTCGTCATATTTTCTGAATAGACACCCGTTTTGGTTTTCATCTGCATTTATCTTATTAATTTGAGGGAAAAAAAATGAAAACTCGCACGAGGTTGGTTAAATTTTCACAAACGCCTAAGAACCAGAAGGAAGAGACTCCGACGTCAAGTTAGTTCCAGATCGTCGAAATCGAAATGTCACAATTAGAAATAAATATAGTCACGGTATATATATATATATATATATATATATATATATATATATATTTAATTTTGCTCAATTTGCCCAGAGCCATCACGCCGTCACACATTTACACACAATGTGCCAGAGCGTTTCAAATAATGGGAAATGCAAATAAGCGCCTGGAAGTTTACGTTTCGAAGCGCTCAGGGCTGGGTTCCTGTTCGGCTTTAGAGCATGAAATATAGACCTGGCCGCGACTTTCTAGCGAAGTTCGCTGACCTTTGCAGAGCAGCATCTCTGCTCCCCTTATAGCCTAATTATTCAATATTGAAAAGTAATTCTTCATGGCAATTAGAGCCCATAACAGATCATTTCCATAAGAAGAATACAAAGCAGTCGGGAATAAATTTTCAAACTGGAAACTATTCTGTCACTTTGATAAATGCAATTGATCGTCGTTCCCTTGTTGCTTTCTTGCGAATGTCAAATAAAGGATTAATTGTAGCATGTCTATTAGTATTTTCTTCGTACATCACAGGAGAACTTTAAAATAATATTCTAGTTCTCGCGATCTCTTACAATCAGAAAAGCAATTTAAGCAAATTGTTGTTACTTTCAGGTGATATATGGATAAATAAGTGGTAACAAAACAAAATAACATTATTTTTAGTTGATTTTATTTGTCAACACAATACACTTCGCTCAGGCAACTTAATCGAGTTTTCCAAAACGAAAATTTTCGGAATATGCTGATGAGAGTGCTTTTTTAAGGTTAGGAAATAAATAAAATCCATAGGGACCGATGCTACAACAGTTCCAATACCAATAAGACAATTGTCGCCATCAAAATTGCTCAGGAGTGCACCCGTGCATTATCTTCAAGGAAATCCATTTTCGTCTCGACTAAATGTGCACATTTCTTTTTTTATTCCTTGGCTCTATAACGACATATATATATATATATATATACGTTGTAATAATTAATAAAGAGACTAAATAAATTAATTTTCCCCAGATTGTGGAAGCCATTTATGTAATCATTAAAAAGGTGGTCTTAATTAATAGGAATAATTAACAAAATTATGTATTTAAAATTTTATTGTTGACAATTACACCTTATAAACCCTGCTTTGCACGCCGAATTCCATCAATTTAACAAACAAATATTTCAAATGTTATTTTATTAATTCGTGACGTTCAATGAAAATATAGCTTTATAATTTTACAATCAATTACGTTGAATTTCTCATTATCTCAGGGTCACCCCTGGGATTGATAGGAAGCACAAATACAATGAACTAAAATATTAACAATCGAAACTCCTTGAAGTTAACGGAATACAATATTAAATACAAAAGTAAAAGAAAACGAATAAAAAGAAAAACGCGAACGAAATCTGACAATACCCTTTAATTATCGTTTACAGTCATTAATAATCGTCTAGTACTCACGACAGTGCTACTGGTACCAGTTCGGACTCTTGTATCTTGAAGTCAACACCCACTAAACAGGCCATTATACACTGCTTCTACACTTTAGATTTTGAACACACGGTAGTTGCTCTGGATCTCTGCTATCCTGGAACCTGGATTATCTCACCCTCAGCCAGTTTCCTGACGTAGGTCTCCTTGAAGTTTCTCTATGCGAAAATCAGTTCAGTTTGTGAAGCAAAACTTCTTCTTTCAAACTGCGATTTTATGTCTCTCCGTCAAAACTGTTTACTTTGTTTTTATGTAATCTATTATATTTCGCCGTTGGACTTCCTAGATAGACCTATTCATAATTCTGGATCCGCAGACTTTTACTGTTTCTATTTCTCTATGTGAAACGAACTGCTATGTCCCAGTTCTCGACGCATACTTCACGCAGACCGACTTCCTCTAGGCGCGCGGTCTACAGTCTCCATTGTTAACAAAGAAAAACCCGCCTTGATTGTCGTCTTTAAGCACCCGTACCGCCAACAATTAAATTATATTAAAAATAATTAATAGCCTGTTTAATTGGTATTACAATATATATATATATATATATATATATATATATATATATATATATATATGCACTTAATTTGCATTCTTTGGAGCCGGTTAGACTTTTTGTGTACCTGGAGTATATTGGCGGATCAATGTTTCATCAAGAATTATGAACCAATCACTGAATCGACTACAAGACTAAGGAATCTTGCAGATTTTTTTAAGCAGAATTTATATTAAAAATTTGATACCTCAGAAATGTCCCTCAATCACCAGAATATCGTCTGATCTAGCGGACTTTACGAACGATGTTCATCACTTTTGGATGCCCGACGTAGTCTGAACTCGTCCACAATTCGGTTTTCAACGCTGGGAAATATACGCCATTGATTTCATGCAACTCGACTTTGACTTTTTTAGGGTTTGTCTTTTTAAATGAAAGTTTTTTTTTTCACCGCCCAAGAATCTAGTTTGTTTATGACAAGTACCATCGTTAAATACACTGGTGTCAAATTTGCAGTGGTTTCAACTTAACAGTACAAAAAAACTGGCTATATATACAATATAAAATTTAATGCGAAATAAGTAATGTAAAATAGCCAAAAGTCAGAAATTTATTATATAAATTTACATAAAACACAAAACGTTTCTTCCCCATGATCAGGAACCACTACAGTTTCATCTAAAAATAAGTATAATGAAGTAGACAATAGTTCACTTCCAATCAAATAAATAAATGCAGTATAACACGATTGCTTACATAATTAAAAAAAATGAATTGAACAGAAAAAGTTATACTGTCGAACGAATTTCAGGAACGAAATGAGTGAAAACAATGCCATTCAAACAGAATCTTAAAACTTACATGGTTGTATTTGATTTTTTTAACACAAGAATAAAACTTTCGTATATATCAAGTGTACATAATTTTAAAACATATTAAAACTGATCATATACGTAATTTAAATTTTTGTGTATCAGTTTTCACATTTATATAATTTATATAGACATTAATTACATTCAACAACTAACATTTTGATATTCATCCAATCAATTTTGTGATTATTCATACACACACACACACACACGTTTTAAATTTACAAAAGGTTTTTTTTTAATTCTTGTTCGAAGATTACGCTTCGTTTGATCAACTTTGTACATAACAAAATGTTTATCCAAATTTGGTTCCTCATCTTTAGAATATTTAATATTAACTTTTAATATTACCGTATGATTTAACTATTGTCCTAACATTAGAATTGGCAAACAAGGTGATTAATTTAAATTGTAAATTTTATACATACTGTAAAACGATGTAGCCCACACATTTTTTACTCTTAATGGTTTTGTGGGAATTATTTTTATATATCAATGTGTTCAACCTACTTTAAATGTGTTTATTAATAAAACTATGGGGTAAGATTTTAAAATTATAATGTTATAATCGTTGAAAAAATTCTCCTTGACCAGTTTGTGGCGAGATAATTTAACAGCCTTGACAACTAATTTAAAAACCGTAGCTCTTTTATGTTGGATTGGGTGATTAGAAAACGAAAATTAATATTATACCAGAATAGGTTGACGTTTCAAGTGAATTAGTGTAAACTTTATTATTATAACGAAAGATTGAAACTGAAAGAAAGTAATTACAATGAATTTTAATTCAGTAGTGAACTTTAAATTAGGGTGAAATTCGAGAAAAATATTAACAAATTTATTCAATTTATATTTTGGAATCATACAAAATATATCATCATTGGAAATCTAGAGAATAAATTTTCAATATATCTTATTAAAATGTATGCAAAAAATTGGGAGAAAGGGTTGCCCGTAGGGAAATTTGATCATTAAATAGAAAAAAAATAGAGTTAAAATAAAAATCTCAAAAAGTGGAATATTTATTAATTTAGATAATATTTGCGATATATTTTTAAAAGTTTCAATTACTTATTTATTAGGTCACGAATTAAATAAAGATACATCTAAAGAGTGATCACATGATAAATATAAGCTGTCTAATTTATTAATAAATTCAAAATTATTTTTACAGTAAAATGTGCTTTATCAATCAACCCTTTTCTAAAGCAAATTTGAAATGTTATATAAAGGAATATTAGTAGATGAAACTATTAATATAATCATAGGGAAGAAACTTTGTGTTTTATGTATATTTATAATAAATTTCTAACTCAAGACTTTTTCTTTGTTATATTTTCTTATGCAAGTGAATATGACCAAGTGAGACGAAAGTACCTGAAGTGAATTATAATTCTTTAAAATAAATAAATACTATTGGCTGGTTTTGAAATTTAATTTGAGATATCTTCGTATTACATAATTTGATCGACGAATAATAAATGTTTACTAATTTAGAAATGATTTAATTTTTTTTTAATTTTGAAAGTTTAGTTATCCACAAGTGGTGTTAATGTAGATTACAATTTTATTTTTATTTGACAGAATACCAGACTGTCCCAAATTGTTCAGGGCGTTCACTCGTTACGGCGCTTCGACGACGTTGGTGGAACGTACACACCCTCCCAAGGGGATGTACTTTCAACATTGCGCAAAACTTATAGTGGGGGCATTGGGCCAGCAATGATTTTACTGACTGTATCAGTTACAGTTCGCCGGACACGTCCACTGTCGCGTCCAATGCAATGGTAAATAAATAAATAAATATATATATATATATATATATATATATATTAAAATGAATGCAAGGTAATTTCTATCCATTTTTGGATCAAGTAAATTCACACAGCTCCGCTTACTTGAGTACTGATCGTCACAGAGTCTTGACACCTTAAATAGAATACTTATTATTTTACTTCCTACGATTTCTAACTCTGACGCTAATGAAAACGGACTCTTAACATATTGACCGTCTAAAACGAGATACATAATCCGTTCAGTTATCTGTGGCGTATCATTCGATTGCCTATATTCAAACATAATCAATATATTTTTACCATTGCATTGGACGCGACAGTGGACGTGTCCGGCGAACTGTAACTGATACAGTCAGTAAAATCATTGCTGGCCCAATGCCCCCACTATAAGTTTTGCGCAATGTTGAAAGTACATCCCCTTGGGAGGGTGTGTACGTTTCACCAACGTCGTCGAAGCGCCGTAACGAGTGAACGCCCTGACCGATTTGGGACAGTCTGGTATTCTGTCAAATAAAAATAAAATTGTAATCTACATTAACATCACTTGTGGATAACTAAACTTTCAAAATTAAAAAAAAATCATATATATATATTGTAATAATAAATAGATGCAATTAGAGAATTAATAATTGGAAATTGTAGTAAATTGTTATCGGCGAGAATGTAAACACAATAATGGGTAAAACATGTAAAGACGAGCCTTTGTCGGCGAGCGTTTAAAACTCCGGGGCTGACTACTGTAGTAGCAGCGAGAATTTCATTAACAGCAGTTGCACACAGAATTTCATCGAGTAAAGGTTGGACATAGAATTCGATTAGGTAAAAGTCGCAGGAAAGATTTCCAATAAGTTAAGCCACAGGTAGAAATTCAACAAGTAAAGACTGTTACTCATCGAGAAGGAGTTGATAACATGCTGATTGATCCTTGATCAGAACGAGAACTACAATATTTGCTGGAGAGGGAGAGAGAGAGAGAGAGAGAGAGAGAGAGAGAGAGAGAGAGAGAGAGAGAGACTTAATGCAGAGGTCTACAGTGTTGAACGGAGGAATTGTTTCAGGGGAACAGTTTTTGACAGGGATTTTGAAACGAATTAAATTCTGCGAAATGATGACCTGTTATATGTGAATAGTGTATAGTGTATCAAAGAGCCCAAACGAATGCCTGGTACCAGTAAAGAGAACTGTAAGTAGAGAAAGAAATTTTATAAAAGTTTTTGTAAACGTTAAATAAGGATCAAATAGTCAGATTTCGGATTCACGTTCATTTTGCTGTTTAATTCTAATTAGTTTGAATGTTGTAAATTTTGATTGTTAATTTGAATGTAAGAAAAGGTTTGTTCTTTATTTAAAAGGCCCAATAAACGACCCTGAAACGAGAGTAGATAAGTTTGTAAAATAGTAGGGGCACGAATGTAAATCAAACAACAAGAAAATTTATTATTATTACTTTAAATAAGTTAATTGTTTACTGAGGTTTAAGTTATGTAATTATTTAGCATCATTTCATTTGAATTTAATAAATAAATTTAATCCATTAATTAACCATAATAATTTAATTTCCTTTGAGTATCACATATTGGCGTGCCAACTAGAGGCAAATTAGTTGTTAATTAATTCATTTAATTCTGAGTATTACATTTTGGCGCATCTACGTGTGGCCAACCATTTAAATTAATAAATGTAATTTGATTACTACAATACATATATATATATATATATATATATATATATATATATATATATATATATATATATATATATATATATGAGTGTATTGAAACGGTAAAGCCCGGATGCTGCTGTAAAAGCGTATCTGTGTAATGGGCTGGCAATGAACGCTGTGATGGACGTGTTCCCGATAACACGTGGAGTAATTCGGTGGTGGGAGTTCCATCTCATAAGTCTCCAACAATCTTCAGCCAAGTACTCATTCGTAAAAGACGGCCAGATACAATCTCCGACTTCAAAATTTGCTTTGACGCAAATATTGATTTCTAACACACTTATAATTCACCGTGCGACGAACTAAACTTTTCACTCATATAGACCAACTACTCACTCTCATAGAGAGATAAATTACCAGCGCGTCTTCGAACATTTCTTAACAACTTGCTGTACAAAATTCTGATGCTATGTTTTTCAGAATAAATAATACCAGCGTGTATTACTAAACTGTATAGCAGATCAGATTTTGCGAAGTATATAGACTTTTTAAAAGTTTCATTTGATTCCGGATGGTCCTAAGAAAGAAATTAATTAGCCTGCAATAATTCTGTACAAATTCCTCATGAGAAACGAATATTCATTAACACTTAACAGTCGAATAACATACAAATGGATATTACATTAAACCAATTCACTTAAGTACCTAATAGGTTTATCTAATATTATTGACCCCATCAGAATTAAGTACATCTCTAAAATAGCCAATGCGAGAATATGCGCATTTCTAACATCTTAGGAGGATGTCGAAAACCTAATAAAAGTGCATAAATCAATATCAATAAAGAGTGAGACGGTCAATATAAGACCTTTAATGCAAAAATACTGTCGTGTAATCTTGTCAAATGTATGGCTAGTTATCCCAAACGAGATTATTGTGCTAGAACTAGAAAAGCTAAATATAATTCCAGACTCTAAAATATCGTAAATTAGAATAAGTACTGGTCATCGAAGATTTTCTCACATTAAAAGTTTCAGAAGACAATTCTTCATTAACCCGAATAAGCTAAATTCCCTTCCGGATTCGATAAGGGTGCAATATGAAAAGACTCTAGCTGTAGGGTGTATCTAGGAGTAGAGAACGAGAACTGCTATCATCGTAAAAGTCCCGGCCATATCGCGATAAATAGAGATGCAATACTGGAGAATAATCTGACTGCAATTATGACCAAATTCAGTGTCAGAAACCGGCACCTGCAATTCAAATAATTAACCCTCAAAAAACGGACATGGATAATTCACAAACAACAAACATAAAAAGAACTGCATCTACGAGCTCGACGAGCCAAGCTGATAAGAAAGAAGTCAGTAATCCTGAACGAAATACAAGCACTAATCCACCCAAGAAAGCAAAACAAAACATTCAGGATCATAAATATTAGGCGCTTAGTCAATCATTAGGCCCGCTAAAAATATTATACGAAGAAGAAACCAGTGCTCCACCTTTCCCTTTGGAACAGTTAAAGACTCTTATACTAAATGCTACGGACTCAAAAGAACCCAAGGACCATTATTAGAGATTACAAAATGTCCTCTACAACATTCATAAATATATTGAAATCTTTTTACCCACACTTAAATGATAAAACGGCAAAAAGTAGAATAAAAAGGCTCATAAATTTAGTTAAGAAACAAGAGAGTGATTCATATTCAGAAGCAGACGCTTCCTCCTAATAAAACAGACTATGACCACAGTACAGTGGAATCTGCAACAGTCGCAGCTTCAAACAAATTATTATAATGAATTATCCTATTATTATGATAAATGATTAACAAATGCGAATTGTAAAATTTAAATGTTAGAAACCCACATTTGAAGTGTATAATTATTCTTTCAAACTGTTCAATTGTACGTATATTATTGGAATCAATGTGAATCGCTGTATACTTATGTAAGTAAGCAATATTTGTAATTTATTTTCTGGTTCGCCAATGACCAAGTTGTTAACGCGACCATTATAAACCTTTAATTGAAAAAAAAATCACGTAAAGAAATCTAACAACGGTCGTGTTGGTTCTCCACATATATGATGCACTATTATATAAATTATATAATAGTTAACAATCGAATGGATCATATATGTGGTGAACCACCATGACCACATAAAGAATAATCCCAGGAAATTAACTGAGATATGGGAAATGTTTAAATGATGAGATGAAGTCTATTGATGAATATGATCTGGCCAAAGATTGAAAGCTCCAGAAATTTGAACTCTATGAATAAAATATTTGTATCAGGTGGAAAATTATCGACCAGACCAGGAATCGAACCCGGGATCGCCGTTTACCTGGCGGAAGCTCTACCAACTGAGTTACCCCTGCCGACTCCAGATCGGGTCCGATTCCTGCTCCGGTCAAAATTTCCTGTCCTGATACTTAAATTCAATTTAATATCATGGCCTCTATGGATTCAGCTTTGAATAGATATCTGTGACTGAAAAACCGTTTGTCATATATAAATTATAAAACAGTCAACATTCGATGGAAAATTTTAATCTCGTGCGTTACTAAAAGTATAATAACAGAATATAGCACTCATTCTCGTGACGTCAACGAATATTATATATAATTATGCCAGCATACGTCTGAAATTATTTAAAAATTATGGTTTAAATACACTTATCTATGAATAAAAATAATAATTATATAAAGAAAAATAACATCTATATATATATATATATATATATATATATATATATTGTAGTAAACAAAATTAAATTAATATTTACCCCTATAAAGGTGCCAAATTGTATATTAAAGGGAAAAATATACAAGGGGTAGCCTCAAATAAAAAACATGAGTTTATAAAATGAACACAGAAAACTTTTTAGAACAGAAATGAAACACTTCTTTACTATCCTTAATCAAAACCAAACAAACACCTCGGACCGTCAAAATTGGTTCCCAAACGGTCCAACTTCCTTTAACTATGGCACGTTAGTTCGTGGTTCGTTAATGATCACAACAAACTCACAACTCTACATTAAGCACCCTTCTCCACTTTGCTACAGCAAAGCTGCATTGCCCAGTGTCACCATAGGAGGTGTGGAGATAGGATTTGTTGGCAGATCTATCATAGATAAACGGTTTTACCCGAGATTACCATCTCCCGGGGCCTTTTACCAACCTTGGACTGGCCTGAATCTCGAGTGAGATTCGCTATACCAAAAAAAATAACAATTGGATCCACTATAGCACAGAACTTCTTAGGATCGGAATGACTTCAGACCAAAAAATAAATAAAACGCCCACAAACGACGGCGCTCCTGGACAGAACGTCGACCAATCTTTCCAGTCACAAAAATACCAACAACCACGCGACTGCCCTACTGCCCACGGGCTAGCCTTCTCCACTACTGACCGAGTTGTGTTTATTTCGTTGGGCTTTTATATCCTTATCCCGTACTGCCGAAATAATTCAGGTCTGTATCAAGTAATTAAACAATCACAACACACTGCCACGTTTTGAATTAACAAAATCAGCAAAGCAACTATAATAAGACATAGTAAATATAGTTTATTTATTCAGTTTCATGAATTACATCAACAGAAGTATAGTCCGATTTAAATTAGAAGTCTCAAACGACACACGACTTATACAGCTCACTGGAAACATTAGAATAACCGCTATTGTTCGGCAGCACTGCTGTATTTCACTCGTTGATTCAAGGTCTCACCCCTCGCGGGAACTAACCGTCATCGGTCTTTTAATTTAAAAGATTATTATAACAAGCGAATGTCGTAAAATTCATAATACCGGCAAACCAAGACAAGGAAATATTAAAAAAAGCTGATTTGCAAAATATATACAATAACTGTAATGCAAATCAATATGTACGTTCCAAAAATGTAAATATTTTAAAAAAGTAAATAAATCAAAATTTGTAAATAACATATACTTTATGTAAATGTATATAAAAGAATGTAACAAATGAGATTGTAAATATATAGTCGCTAAAAACCTTGTAGTGTATACGACCCGGAATAAAACAATAAAAAATGCCGGTCAGAATTTTAAAAACGTAATTAAAATTAAATTATGAAAAAACTATTATTTATCAGATAAAAGAATAGCAATTCTATTTATAATAATTATAATTAAATATATCATTTTTATCTAATAAATAAAATTTATTGTTTGTGAGTGTTTTTGTTACGCATACAAATCTGCACAAATGGAGCGAGAAAATATGACCAAATTTTGTACACATGGTTTTTCTTTTGAACCAGAAACAAACACACTGTGGAGGTGAGACACGATTAGCACCCTTAGGGGGCAGGGGTGGCCGGTGACGAAAATTTTCAAACACGCTGAAACGGCAGATATTTGCGCCGAATAAATATTTTTCAGGGTCAACGAAACATGTTTTGTTACTTATTTATAAAAGTAAAGATTAAATTCAAAAGACACATTGATTTAATTATCATCCATTAATAGAATTCTCCTTTATATTATTTTATACTACAACAGACTCAACAGAGTACATTATTCTTTTGTAACTTCAAAGTCGTACATAAAATCAGAAAGAACCGTGGCCAACTTTAGTACCAATATTCTTAACAATTGTTAACATTTAATGGAAGTACATCTTTAAAAACGTTTAAGAATGACAGTTAGGACTGTTATTTGTATAAGTGAACCCTTGATTATGTTCTTATGATGTCGTTTTAGACTACTCTAGACCCTTTTGCTGTTATGCACTTAAAATTTAAGAAGGCCATTAAGCCATTGAAGCTGACAATTCTGAATTAATCAGTGATAAGAATTTTAAATTGACCTGACTCCATCCTCCGTTTAAAATTATTAATATAAACTGGAGTACTGACGAGTTTAAGTAATCCACTTGGAAAACGAGTTTCATAAATGTTATTCAAGACGTAATTATTTCAGTCAGTACCAAAATAATATGTATTAGCGTATCACCCTCTTAATAGAGGCAACTTCGAAGACGTCAAAATAATAATTAGACATTGCGGACGAAATTTTAATGAGGAAGAATTGTAGATTGTGACTAATACATACAAATTTGTCGACATTCCCGGGGTGGACCCATTAAAGCAGATAAACACTTAGTAATTCCTCAGTAAAGTTGTAACAAATGCGCTACAGGAGGGGGGAAAAAATCATCAAGTCATCAATCGTGTTTTCGTTTGGTTTCTGAGTACACATTTTAAGCTGAAATTATGTTTGTGCCATTCATTAAATTTAAAATTGAACGTTATTACGGCGTGTTAAGATTAGCATATCCAGTCCCCGGACGGAATATCAAACAAACAAGTGGCATTGATAGATGGCTCGAAAGTGGGTCATTTGTAGGCTCCGCGTCTGCCTTGGAACAATCTGTATGCTAAGTGTAAAGCGGGCCAGACGAGCAATATCTGATCTCATCTCGATATCCTACTCCAATTAAAAGCAACTCTCGCGATATTTCCTCAGTTCCGAGATAAGTGAGCCCTCAGACACGAGAAAAGCCGCCGCTTTATATATGGAACCTCCCACGTAATATAATATCTTTTTTAATTCGAAATTTTTAATAATTTTACTAAATTAAAAGCGTAAAAACAGATTCGGATCTAAAACAAATTTACTGCGTTAGTCATCACTCCAGAGAAAATTCCTTACAACCACATACATAATTAAATTAACTTCGATTTAATAAAATAAACGAAAATATATGTAACCCTGCTCTGGTACCACGAAAAAAAGTCAAATCTTTGATACCATGGGGTCAGCTGGAAAATGTTTTATAAAATCCAAAAAGTATTACAAAATGTGATATAAAATCTAAATCCTAAGAAAGTCCCCCAGAACTTAGCCCTTTACTTATTTTATAGGCGTTAAAGATACGCAGAGGTTCCAACTTACTTATCACAAGAGCCCTGTAATAAGAAAAAATACCTTGAAAATATGTAAGTACTGTGGGGTCAATGTGAGCCCAAGCGAAATGAAACCTAAAATAATTTTTTTTTAAATGTGCCACTCAGCCTTACGAAAAGATACGTCACAGAGACCCCATGGTATGGGAAAAATGGTTAAATAAATTATCTGACAATTTCTATAAACTATTAAGGAGGGGAATGATTTAATTAGATAGATAATAGCCAAGTAACAGACTAAATGAAGATACAATATAAATACCACATAACGTATCTGCAATTCTTGTTGCTTTCGTCAGGTGAATAACGACACATCAGCAAGAAACCAGGTGACGAACTCAAAAAAGTCTAGTATAACTTAATTTTGTCTGTTATTTAGCTTTTTTTATCTAAGTAGTTTACTTTTAACAGAGACGTATTATATTTAGAGAGCTAAAATTTATTTTAGTTATAATTAATTTACCGAAACCTACATTTGGGCTGCCAATTTATGTAATAATTGAGTTGTATGGCAGACGAGTAAGAAACAGTTCTTAAATAAAACAAAAACCTTAAAAATTCGTCAAATTTTATTTTATGAAAAGAATTTTGCACCTAAAGAGGGTATCCGGACGTTTTCCCGACACAAACTTACCAGAAGCACGATTTCCCGACAACAATATCCCGTTTGACGAATTCCCGACAGGCCATTTTCCCGAAAGCTGCGTTTTTACAAAATGAAACATAATATTAATATTGAAGAACACTTATTATGTAAGTTATCTTATTATATATGATTATTATTGTAAATGAAGTTTCGCATTAACGCGTGAAACAATATCAACCAGACTTTGTACGTGTATCACTTAAGATCCAGAAACAACCTCCATGGTGTTAAGATAACTCTATTACTTATGGATGGACGTGTGGCATTTCCAGAATATGCGATAACGCCATATATTGGTGACGAATTAATAGTTTACGTAGTCGTTCAGATTCATAATGTCACTCTGGATGTTTTCAATCCGTGACGGCAGAAGGACAACTCTAGGGGTGGGGTGAAAGTGGGAGTTAAAAATATCACTATTGGCAGGTTTTTTTTTCTTTTTCAGTTGTGTACTAAAATGTCACTAAGCCTTTTAATAAAACTATTGGCCAATTACTACTTTTTTTCACGAGCAGTTTTAATTGTTCGGGGAAGATTTTGGTGGACAAGGAAAAAAAAATTCATGAATGTCTGTCTTACATTGATTTTTCTATTCTTTCCCATTCAGGACAGTGCCAGACGAAATGAGATTACAGCTGAAATATCGACTCAAATCAAGGTTTCCCTGCTCTTCACTATAACATCTTACCAAACGTTTCAGAATTATTCGTCTGATTACATGGCATTAATTTTTTTTTCAGCTCGGTGTTAGAGACACTTAAGACTAATAGCAGAAGAGAGAACCAATTCAGATGCTGATAGGAGCCCTCTCAATTAAGAGGACAAAAATGAGAAATAGTTTCCTCGCCCCATATAAATGGGAGACTTGGGGACGGTATGCTGATGCGATTATGTAACGTGTGTTTTATTATATAGTTAATTTACGCTCATCAGTGTTAATAACTCCGAGCCGTAAAACCACTTCTTAAAGACAGGATTAACTCTTGAAGGTGAAAGTTTATTTCTTTACGAGAGTCCCAGAATATCCGTATCTAATTGAAATATTCGAAAAAGACAAAATCCTTTTTCCTGTGTAAAGTTTACGGGCGTGGGCACATAAAGTCCCCACTCCACCCCCACCCCCTTCCAACGTGCATTAAATCGGCCGTCACATAAATTTCGATTTTATAGTTAATGAACCTTCTAATTATCCACGGAATACAGGAAGTCATTTAAGTAGATAAATTGTCGAAATTAAAGAAAGCTTTCAAGGCGATAAGGGTACCAAGTCTCCCCACTTTAAGTTATACTTAACAATCAGTCTGCAACCGAAACTGTCATTAGCCGGCGAGAAAGAAGAACATTTTCCAGAACCACGGATTCGATAAGTGAATTTCATTAACCACCTTCCGCTGGGGTTAACGGATGCTTCTGTGTCCCCAGTGAGACGTCAGGAGATGCTATCGACGACTCGTTACAATGCCAATATTAATCAGGAATGTCGCCGGATTGGATTAGTGTCACGGCTAGTTAGCATCTTTGTTCCTGAGGAGCGCTGGTCTCTAATGAGAAGCCCTACATCTCCGCTGTTTAACACCCTCGCAGTGAGGCCTAGCCCTCGGGCTTTCAGAACTAATCATTCCCAGAGTCTCAATATTTTTAGATCGATAATTGGGCCCGCACGTGCAAAGAAACATTACTCATCCGTCCCTACTTCCCCGGAACGGAACGCTTCCAGAACACGTCCTTCTCATAAGGCGCCTTATTTACCACATCACAAATTGACTACGGGAATAAAAACGCGAGACTACCTTGATTGGAAACAGTTATTCATATGAACTTGTCTCGTTTGGAAGCTGGGGCCAGATCAAGTGGCGATTCCCCACCGCGGAATCGATTTGTCAATGCAACACTTGTATCAGCTAAGTGCTATTATGTCTGTCAAGATACGATCTCGCATCACCGTAAATTTTAAATATAACGTATTTCCAGAGTCTAATTTGACGGTTCCAAAAATGGCGGTTTTTACTCGGAGGGGAACGGTCTTTTATAATTTCCTAAATCAGTACTGAGAAATTTGTCGTATTCACGCGTGTGTTTTAGGGCTCGATAAATATCGTGAGGCGGCCTTCGTTGTGACTAGCTGCAGTTTGTCAAAATGTTTTGACAATATTAATGTACACGCTGTCGAGGTTCATTATCCCCGAAGAAAGATGTTTACGTGTGAAGCAAAGAGATTTTGTAATAATTACCACGTGGATTGCGATTTGTTTACGTAACAGTTCTTCAACACGACATTTTCAAATAATTGCCTAAATGGTAACGACACTAACGTTATTCTTTTTTTTAAAAAAAACCATCAGAACTTTCAATTAAATTGCTATTGAGTGCGTATTGTTTATTCCGATGCTTCGAGCACAAATGTCAGAAAAGTAACTTACGCTTCGTGAATGCTATGTACATATTCATTGCCATATCCTCCATAATATATTAAGCCTAGTTTAATGGCTTGTGTTACAAAAAGCAATAAACCATTCTTAATTAGATATTTCCGAAATGAACCCGACACGGTGTTGATAATATTTTGTCCTCTCACCACCTGAGAAATACCACTAGCTCAAGAGATATATATCTACCTATATATTTACAAAATACACGTGAGAAATTATGATGTAACCTCGATGACGCTATTAGTGAGTGACATGCTATCACAGTTTTATTCCACAAACGTAAATACCTGCACTATCCACAAGCACCTAGGCTGAGAATCCTCAGTTATCGACACAGTGTCACACAACTAGTGTGAAAAATTGTTTCAATTAAATCATGGAATTTAACAGAATATGAAAAAAAACGCGACGGCAACATTTCACGTATGGATTACTAAGTTTGAGAGAAGAAAAAAGGCGAAGAACAACGTGGAAATGAATAATTACAGAGCTATCCGAAATTGCGTATCTGATCGGTTTGTCTGAAGTTCAACGGACTAGTTGGAGCGCTCCGTTCACATATCAGATGAAATACTCAAAGTGACCTGCTCTTCTTCGCATTGTTTCCTCATGTAACAATTGTCACCAGAGTCTCCCATTTTAGCCCAGTCGTCATGCACTAACATTCATAAAAGTTCGGATAATTCTGTACTTATGCATTTCCGGACCCATGTTGTGATAAACTTTTTTTCCTGAAATTTTCCGTCGAGCTTTGTTACATCCTACATAATCTAATTTTTAATCTATAATTATTGTGTTTTTATCAGTAGTTAAAATTGTCTTACTATAAATTTAAATATATTCGGCATCTCATGTATTGATATATACACTCCGGTAATCCTGAAAACTTAATATATGTGTATTTATTTTTCCGTAATATACGTGAAACATTAGTTTTGAAAGATGTATTTAAATTTAATAATTATAAGCATTTTCCATAATTTTCCGACATTCTTCATATTTTCCTATATTATATTCAACTTGACGACGCAAGATCATATACTTAATAAAATGTTATTCAGGTCGTGGAACTGGGCTTTGACCACTACATAATTTTCTAATTTAAACAGCCCTCCGTCAATTTATAATATTACTGTTAATTAAAATTCCCCCAATATCGGTATGTAAAAATGTCTTGAAAAATTTTATTCTTTTATTTCCTGCGACTAATGTAAAATAATTATAGAACTGTTTAAATAATAATAATTATAACATCAATATCAATTTCAATAAATTGACGTAAGTTGACGAAATTATATAATAAATTTGATGTGCTTTGTATGAAAAATAATATAATAAATTTGATGTGCTTTGTATGAAAAATTTTATATATGGGACCGTTATTAATAACTATACGTTTTTTCTTTCCCTTAGTGGAAACGTAAAATTTTTTTAAAACATTCAGTGTGATTTTTACCCACTGAACCGTCGTTGCTTATCGTAACAACTTCCCTAGAGCCAGTCGCACCCCAACATTGGTTCCACAAACTTTGACGAAGCAGCCATGGAAACCTGGAAAATGTAATCTGAGCCGATTCCGTGAATCACGAAGTTATCGTGAGCGTTTATCAGCTTTGTATACTAGCTAAACTCACTGCAATTCCTGGAAGTGTATTCATATGTGTTGGTATGTGTGTGTGATTGTGTGCGCGCGTGAATGTATTGTAGAGAGGAAATGAATAGAGACCACCGATCGTAAAATCACATCCTCTCGCCTCACCGCCATGCTGCCTGAATATACAAGGAAGTGATTGTGACGTCGGATGGACGGTAAAGATTCCCCCAAGATCTCACACCACAATGCAACTCATAAAATCACTCCCGCTTGCCTCGTTTCTCCGTGAAGAGAATATTAAAAACAATAAACCTTTTATTTTACCAGAAGTTAAGTTTGAATGTCGAGAGGAAATATGCTCCTCGTTGAACGATGAAGGTTTCCAAATCTCATCAAGTTACATCAGAAACACTAAGCGTTTCTCTTACTTTCCTCTTGTAAAAATAATTGTTCCCACTTGTAGTTTTTAACATTATTTATAATGCTAATTTCCAATCACATACACAAAGTAGTGCAATAATTGGAGTGTTTAAAAATGTTTAGTTCTCAAATTAGGTGTAGTAAATTGTACGTGTATCTTAGGTTTTTTTAAAAAATGAAGCTCTGTTTTAGAACAAATAAAATAATAAATTGATTTCTATTTCATAAGACGTATCGTAAGAATTATTGCTGGTTTTGCTTACATAACCTCGACAATGTTTCCCGTTCTGGAGGCTTCTGCCTCTACTTCCAGTCCCGAAGTCAGTTTTTCCTTGTTTCTCCCACTCTATCTCCGAAAGTGTTATGAGACAAACATCAAACTTGTTTCTGTGCAAAATAAATACTATCATCTCAAAATGTCCCAGTTGAACAAAAAGTTTTACAAGCCTTTCACCCTCGGTTTCTTATACGACGTTCCTCCACCTTGCAAAACTCATCCCCCATGTCCGTGGGCTAGACAAAAAAGTTGTATTTGTCCGGCTGTGGATTTCCCGGCGTGCACGGCTTTGGTTACAAAAGCAAACCATTCTTTTGAAATGACAGGAAGTGGTCACTTTTCATCTCCTTTAAGGACAATTTGGAATATTTCGTTGGCAAAATTACAATGAAGGTACTCGATCGTAGCACATATTTATTAAGGAAAAATTCGGCTATATTTTATCGTAATAAATAATAATAATAGAAACCATTTTGAGACTGTAAAAGATTTTATATTTTTGTATTGATTAAATGATCTTAATTAAACAAATGACTTGCCCCACGTTGTGGAAGCCAAAATGTAATAATTAAAAGATCTTAATTAACAAATTATTTAAACAAAATTATTTCCATGAATTTAAATCAATAGTTCGTTTATGAAACAATTTTTTATTTTATTTTAAAGTGAAGGATTGCGAAATAATTACAACATTCTTTAAACTTTACAATACAATTTACTTTTATTCAGTAGAAATATATAACATTTTATATGAGATTAATTACGTTTAAAGTTTTCAATGTTTAGAGGTTTTATAACTCTTTTCTCAGGGTCATTTATCTGGGCCTGCTAAGTAAAGAAACAACCTTTATATTTACGTTACACAATCATAGAATTTACAAACTAAGAAGTTAAACAATCAAAAGAAAAACGAGAAAGCGAAATCTGACGACTTTACCTGTAATTATCGTTTACAAAAACTTAATTAAATTTGTTTGTACTTACAAAATATTTGGCTGGTACCAGACTTAACTCTCCTGGGCTAAGGCTCACAATTCACACTAACAGACCATGAAATCACTGACTCTACACTTGATTGTAGCTTTCGAGTTTTCTCCACTGGGAACTGGAACTGCTGCTCCCTCCGGATTAGTTAGACAGATTGTTACTAAATTGTCTCTATGTGGAGCTGATGACGGTCTCGGTACTCGTCGAAATTTTAATGTGGCTCTAATTATTAGGTTGCTATTTGCAGATTTACAATGCATTTCACTGTCCAAAACTTTATACTCTAATTCTAAAACTTGTAACCTACTCGGCTTGATCTATACGCCGGCCCCGCTGTTCGTTGTACCCCTCTCAAATTTTGCCTTCCACACCCGACTTCAACACGAGAACGACTGATTTCCAGAAAGCGCTCGCAACCCGCAACAAATCTCGCCTATACATTGTTGCCTTTGAAAATTGGTACCGCTAACAATCCATCATAACTATCGAATTATTAAAACCATTAATGGCCTTAGTATTAGTGTATATAAACACAACAGTCTTAATAAAATAATATCAAAAAACATATAATTACATTGACGTAATTTAACTGTCTTTAGTACGTATATACCTTTCAATATGAGCTGATATTTTGCATCAATGCTGTGGATGATTCAATTTGAAAAAACATTAGGTAGCAGAAATTTACAAATTTGTAAAATTATATTTGTTAACTATAGATTTTATTTACTTCAATTGGAAGAGATTCAGACAAAAATTAGGAGAAACATGAAAAATATTTACTGTCGAGTGTAGAGGATTGCTCCTTCTGAATATCTTTCGTTCTGAAATCTCAGATTTTTATGTAATTTTCCACTTCGCACAAGGTAACACAGATCGATGTTTCTTAAAAGTTATAAGGCCATAAATAACAATGTGTTGGCCGTAATAAACAGCTCCCAAATGTTATTCATATATGCGAATTTAAATATTTTATGCAATTTATTAAAATTTAATTCAATAATTCGTTATCATGAATGGTATTAATCATTTTACGTATTTCGTAATTTAGCTGTAATTATTAATCAGGTCTTTGCCATATGGATTTGATATTATAAAGTTTGTTTGTCGTGGTAGTGTCAGTACAAGAATTGTCTTAAATAATTTTTTGAAGTCCTTTATGTATTTATGAGCATATATTAGATGGACTAAATTTAAGGACCTCAATGAAGAACGGATTTTATATGCAAATTCATCAATTGTTTTAGAAAATCCGTTTAAGGTCTTAAAATTTAGGCCTCGTGAGAAATGTGATTTAGTAAAAAAAAATTGTAGGTGAACTGCATCAGGTCTAATGAATGGAATAATTTCGCACCGGATCTGCAGTCGACACGTGTAGGTCAGTCGGTACAACTCACCGTACGGCAAGTAAATGTCTGAGTTCGATTCCTGGTCTTATAGAGACGTTTCCATCCTGATACTTTAATTTTAATTTAATTAACTAACACGGACATTTCTGTCTTAAAAAACTTATTATGGAATTCTGAATGAAATAATCTTCAATAATTGCGATGGATTAACCGATTGGGTCTCTTACCCAGGAACTAAATACATTTGTTGAACCTGTTTAAGCTGTATAAAGAAATTTATACGTATATATGTTTCCAATATTAGTAATAAATTAGGAAAAAATTATTATTAATATCATAATTAGAATGTGATCAGAAAAAAGTAATATTCTTAATTGTATTAATTGAATTTAAGAGTATATTCGATATATAAGTTTTAGTAATGATAAAAAAATATCTGACATTTATAATAAGATAAATAAGTAAAAGGCCTTGACTCAAAACTATTTATTAACAAAAAATTAAATACACCGACGTTTCTTCGTGTTTTTAGCACCTCTTTACGTTTTATAATTTTTTATAATAGTCATGAAAAATCAGAAATTTATGTTCATTAACAAAAAATTAAAAGTACTTACGTTTCGTCCTCGCTTAGTTCATCTTCAGGTTTAATAATTTCATATTAAATTTTTTTTTCATGATTTGTATATAAGATTATTAAAGCTCTAAAAAAGGACGAAACGTCGGTATATTTAATTTTTTTTAATAAACATAATTTTCTGACTCGAGACAAATTTCAGGTTACAATCTTAAAATTGTTTACTTGGACCACGTCGAATGCTTCTTCTACTATTAAAACTATTGAACAACTACTAATTATTTTATAGCACTAATATTAGTTCAATAACAGCCTCAAAGGCTCCAAAGCACAGAATGACTTCCCTATACACTCAATTATCACTTCAAATATATTTATTCCGCTTAAATTCCCTACACACAATTTCTGATCCATTCATGGAAAACTCAGAACGGATATGTATTTATCAAATTAGAATACCTAAATAAAATAAAGTTCTATTATATAACAAAAGTAATCTGACATAAATTATATTAATTGTGTATATAACAATAGCTCATGTTATTGCATATAAATTTGTAAAACATGCATGGTATCTACGTAATTGAACAAACATCTGTGTAGTACCTACAAATAAATAAATAAAATAGTACAAGTGTTTTAATTCGTGACTAACTAAACCTGGTGTGTTAGAGTTTTAATAAATTAATAAAAATCAGTCACATATATAATTTTCAAATACGTAAATAATATGTCACCTTATAAGTAAAATTATTGTGGAACGTATGGATAATATTTTTTGTTCTCCATAATTTTCATCGATGACATACTTCTAATGGCGTGCTATTTATTAAAAACTGAAAATATTCAGCAATTTAATCAATATTTTGGTATGTGTAAATTTACGTGTAGAAAGCAAATACATATTTTTATTGGTATGGTCTAACTCGTGGAGCTAGTTCTAATCTAATTTATTAGTAGAATTCTTAATAGAAATATTTAAGCACGTATGAGTTAATGTCTTACATGTTGTACCCGACGGCTAAGTTAGGATCTAAATTAACGACCAGTGTAACGCTCTGGCGACCTTAATTACGAATTAAATGTTGGAAGCTCTGTCTCAAGGATTGCGTTATTCAATTACAGGACATCCGAATCGCACATTTAACGACACAGTACTCTCGTGTCCGGCTATTGATAGATTACAGAATTACATTCATCATTTCCGTTTTAAATAATTACCCTTAACGACAATGAGATGTATAGGCGGTTTGAGATCCGGAGACAGAACCCAGGAACAAGAAGACAAAAAAGCGAACCCCAGACCGCCTTGAGGAAGGAAAGGAGTTAATGGGAAGGCTGCGGACCTTTATAAATATTCATAGGCTTGAAACATTAGAAAGGCTTGACGCTAATTGAAGACCTCTGTGATTCAAATATAAAACGTCCAGTCCCACAATTCGCTCTTTACTATTAATTTTCGAATACACTCAGCTGACTCTCTGTACGGAACTGTTATCAGATTCGAGATTCTAAAGTTTCCTCTCTGAAGTTCCACAGCAAAGAACCGGAGGCAGGGAAAGATAAGACTTTGAAAAACTTGTGCGTTCAGAAGAGCCCTTTGTTCTAAACGACAGTTACTCAATCAGGGATATGCGACATTTGTCAAAGCTCAGAGCAAAGCAGTTAAATTGAAATCGCCCTCTTTGCTTTCACGTCGAGAGAACTTATCGCCGTTGTTGCACAAAGTTTGTGGAACGTAAACAGCAGGATTACCTGCAATTTTTATTATGAAAAATGTAAAACATTATAATAAAAAAAACACTTTTTGGGACTTCTTCAGGTGTAAATTTCAATTAAATAATAAATTTAAAATCTAAAAATTCCAAGAAAACAAAATTGTACAAACACGATAATTTATCATACAAGATTATAAAAACAATTAATTCAATAAAATATTTTTTAATTAATAAACCAGCCAATATCTCAGCAAAAAATTAAACAATGAGTTATAACAAAAATAGACGTTTCTAACACAATTTTGGGACATCTACAGGTTATTTTGGTAAAATACAGTTTGGAATTTAAAGCCGTGGTTACAACCGTCATAGGACGGACTCCAAGGCTCTAAATTCAAAACTGTATTTTACCAGAAGAAGTCCAAAACGTGTGGACGAAACGTTGCGTTCAAACGAATATTTGATTTAGTTAATTAATAATTTCTTCTGACATATTGACTCCTGGTTATTTATTTTAAAAATATAGTTGTCAGAACATATTAAATATGAATTATTTTTTACATAATTGTATTATAAATTTTCTTCGAAATTTTACATTGCGGATTTATCATTTAATGGAAAAATACGGCTGAACAGGTGCGAACAATTTAGGGCTGAACCGTAGTATTTCTTTTAAAATTTTCATAATAATTTCCTGAATAATTGGTTTATTTTTATTTAATTTATTTTGAATAAGTCAAACATTTACCTGAAATTATATTTTAAAAAAATCGAAACACATTGCAATTGCACTTCATTTTGTAATATAAACCTTATATAAATCTTACATTTCAAAAAGTAATGTTTAATTACTTAGATAACATTCGATAAATATAAATATTATTTCGAAATAAAAATATTTCTTTTTTATTTTCTCGTGTTAAGGATTAAATCCTTATGTATATGTAATGCTTTAAGTTTCTCGTTGTAATTTTTTTATGTGTTTTACTTTTTTCTCGTATATATATATATATATATATATATATACCGAGACAATAAGAAATGCTTCCAATCATAGATCAGCTCTGAAGAGTTAAGAAACTGATTTTTCTGTCTTTATCCGTATATATGTGCTATATTTAAATACTTCCTCAGCTGAGAAATAAGGGAAACAATAAATCTAAATATAAGGACAACTTTGGACGCCAGATAATTAAAATGCAATTAGTAATCCACTACAAATTTTACTGGAGGAAATATATTTTAATTTCCCCCTTCAATGCCGAGGTGGAATTAAAAATAATTACATTAAAGAATATATTACAGCCGAGTAGCAAGAAATAAACCCGCTATTAAACGTTTTCCTGATTCTTGTTAAATAATTTGTAGAAAGATGTGTCATTAATTTATTATTCGTTAGCCTTGTTTCCGTAAATTCTACTAGGCGCCCGCAAGTATTGGCTTTGCTCTTGAATAAAAATTCCGAAGTTACGCGTCTATTTCTTGTTTAAATTATTACAAGGTTTTACTTGAATTATATTATTAAGTCCGTATCTACGAAACACATCGGAGCATGCGCACAGGTTTAACTTTTGTTATATGAATTATATATTTTGCTTATAATACCAATTAATAATTATCATTAACCAACATCGTAATTTTTCCAATTGCTTTTAATTATTTTTAATGTAGTTATTATAAATTTATAAATATTTGTTATTTTTTGTATTTGACGTTGGTTGAAAGCGTGTAGGTTGGTGGAACGCGTATGTGGAAGCCGACGAACTCGTCCGTGGCGTATTTGATATCCGTCCGTTAATTCCGTCTGTTTGGACGTCAACACTGTTTGGTATTCCGTCTCATCTGAAAGCCTGGGTGGGCTCGTGCTTTACCGCGGCTGCAATCGTATCTCCTTAGGAGTCCATTAACCGTGGAAGGCACGCGGTGGCTAATGTATAGTGCTCAAAGCGAGCTCACAGTTCATGACGTTTCCGAAGACAATGTAAGTATTTGCATTTGAAATTAATAGAGGTTCGAAGTGGAATAGCAGTGACTACAGAAGTTTTGTATCTCCTCACACGGGAGTTCTTTTCGTATGTTTCCATCCTCTAAACTGTTTCATTTTACTATTTAGTCTAGACGAACAACGAAATGGCTATAAGAATTCCGTATGAATCAGACAACTTATGATTGTATATAATTATTACAAGCCGCAATACGTTGTTTTATAACACAAAAAGAATAAAAATGTTGTCATTTTTTTGTCAAGCGCATACAAAGGCGCGTTTACACCAAATGTTGTCAACATTGTTGAAAGCACTACCACACAGCCTGTGAGAAATGCTGACAACACGAATCAATTGTTGCCAACAAATTCTCTAGAATTCTTCTAAAAGTTGTCAACATTTGTTGAACGCGGCTTTAGTATATCATATTAAATTCACTACAGTTTAAAAATATTATTTTTTAGCTTCCTCCACATTCACTTCAAAATCATAAGCTTATTATCAATATTCGAGTTTTATTATTATAAAGAATTATACCAAAACCAATGATACTGACAAAAAAAATGCTATTAATCCAAAGCAATAGCAAATAGCCATAACTAATAAATCAAATAAGGTTTAGATTTTCTTTAATTTGAAAATAAATATGAAATTTATAGAAATCTGTTCAATCGTTTGAATACATTTTATTTAGAACGTTAGATCGCGTCGACAAAGACGCTAGAGTATCTATTATTTTAATGTATAGCATTACAATTTTGTTTTCAGTGGGTCTTTAATGTTCCGCCTTATAACTGTTTAATGCTGTTAATTGTAACCTATAGCACAGCTTTGAATAAGCGGTTGACGTGGTGGTTTTTCATTGGTGCTTGCTCGGCCTGTGACGTGACTGGCTGTGATTTCAACAGTCTTTGGTTTCTACGGCTTGTTTCTCCTCTGAAGCCTCACTCTTGGCTAGAGCTTCGAACAGTTCTATAGCGTATGTTGTACATTTATATAGAAAAAAGAAATACAAACATAAAAATTGAAATAAATCTGTTCGGTTCATTTTAAGATTATCCCGTCAATACATTCAACACCTAAGCGTTTTATTTTAATAAATACAACGTGATTATTTAATTTTTTGTATTTACTGCAGAAATGCAACGGACTCTTCCTTAACCACTTTTATCGAATAAAATTTAATCAATTTAAGTGACGAGCGCATAATTGCATTCTTGAATCTCTCTGTCGCAATGGCGGCTGTGCAAATCGCCTGTGTGTAAGCATTTAACATATTTCCTACATTTTCACCATCTTCATAAAGCATATTGCATTTATTTTAGATCTATCAGTGGAACAATTATTATTAAAATATATATAGTTTACAAAAGCATAAAAAAACATCACAGAAAATGAAACTTAAACATCACGGAATGAAACGTAACTCCAGGTTTAAGTCCCGGTGATTCTATATCAATTTGTATTTACTCAATTGCGCTTTGAATGGGCTTTTATTAAGTAATAAGGTAACTAGAGTTTCCACCAAATTTTTTGAAACATGTGTTTACTCACTGAAGCATTTGTTTGAATACAAACAATAAGTTCAAAGATACAACAAATTCTTCTTCGAGTCCGTTGCCCTATCCTCACGCAATTGACAAGTGTTGAAATATTTTTCCCCTCGTTAATTGACTATTTGACTTTCCATTAATGTGTATCGTTACAAGATACTGTGTGGTGATTGGTATCTAGATAACCATAGCCTTGGTAATTTCTTTCGTAAGTACACCTCCTACATATAGCATATACGACTTCTCAGGAAACGGTCCAACACAATGTTGTTCTATTGTTGTAGCTAAAGTAATCCAGCATTTAAGTTGTAGAAATATTGACTGGACTGAAAATTGACTTAACAGTAAATTCCTTATTGACGTCAAATAACTCTACAACCAAAATAATTGTAATAATTGTAATTAGCTTTCTCGTGAATCTGAGGAATGGGGTTTATTAGTTCCTATAATATGTGATCCAGACCAGAAAATATTTAAATAACCTGAAACAGTTCATTTTTCTGCCGATACTAAATTTTACTTACTGCAACAAAACTCTATAATTAAAATGATACGTTTCAGGTGCAGCTGAATAAATATTTGTATAAAATGTTTGCTTAATCCGATGAAACCATAGTATTCGTTAAGTCATCTCTGAGATTCCTGTCGGAAATTTGTGTTCGTCTCGAGCAGACCAAACATTCGTAACCGGCAAACAATATGAAAATCAAGCCAAAGTCACACGGCGGAGGTGTTTTATAATCAAGCACTTCTTAACGGAACACTTATTTATTTCAAAATATTCAATTATTTACACATATTTGGAGTGAATAAATTTCACTTAATAATTAATTTTTATTTGTTTTCATTTGTATGAATTTGATTAATGAAAACCTCTTCTGCAGTTTTTAGTTACAATAGAACCATTTTGTTAAAATGAAAATAATTTACGTCTGATAGAAAATAATGAATAAGAAAGATAGCCAATACAGACAAAAAATGGGTAATATAAATACCACACAACGTTTCTGGGATCCTTGTACCTTTCGTCAAACTTTTGTGTGTTGTCTACTAACCAGTGCAGTTGTGTCGCTCTAGGCTCTTCTAAGCACCTGACGAAAGGAATAAGGATCCCAGAAACGTTGTGTGGCATTTATATTACCCTTTTTTTTGTCGGTATTGGCTATCATTCTTATTCAGAACAATTTTGTGTTTTAAAATCAACAAATCATATCCTAAACTTTAAAATTGCCCGTTAATCACGGATATATTTTAAATGGAAAGAACAAAAATTGAATTACCTCGATCATTTTCTTAAATCTTAGATAACTTAAACTATTGGTTGAACGCTACTTAAATTTTTAGCACTTCATTACTTGTTTCTATAGGAGACCCAAAAACCGTTCATTTGTTACGGGCCACATTATTCAGGAAATTATTTATAGCATTTTCCAGGTATTTATGATGCATATATTATAAATATGAACGAGATACATAAGTGAATATTCAAATTGAGTGTGCTAAAAGTTCATAGCTGTCAAAGACCTTCTAATGGAAGGAGCAATTTTCGTTCCCAGTCAATAATTGTCCAATGTGTTGTCTGTTCCGAAGGTTTATTGCTTGTTCCATTCGAGAAGGGGTGTTAAATGTATTGAAATAAAAAATAAAAAGCTGTAGTTTATAAAATTGTTTTTCGGAAATAATTATAATTGAATATTTAAGTTCAGGAAAATATTTTAAAATAATTAATTAGATATTGTAGTCAATGAATCTGTATGATTATATTTAATCGGTTGACATTTTGTTTAAAACCTTTCAGATTTCAACAGAATGCCATTTTTAATCTTCTTGGTACTCAGTTGGTATTTTCGTAGAGATGGATTTTTGAACAGACATGGTAAGTTTCTCGGAAAATCTAGATTTTCCACTGACTAATTCGTTAATCTGTAATTGTGAAGCATCTGTTTCTCTTTCAAATTATAAACCCCATGATTTTTAATTCGTTCAACTACGTCTACGGCATTTGTCGTCCTTTCTTATCGGTTGTTTTCTTACAGTTTCCTCTGGAGTTACTTCTAACATTTACATACATGATGTTGAAGTCTGTATTTAATTCTGTGAGGTGTGAGTTCAATTTATCGAAACTATTTCAAGTCCTTCGATTTACTCGAGTAGAATACTTTGAAATACAGTTGACCTCGGGGAAGAAGACTCGTGATACTTGCACTGAATAAATGTATTTATGAGTTAATTTTGCGTTTACTTGTTAGGATAACTTCTTAGATGTAAATAAACAAGCTTATAAACTTTATCAATGTATTAAATGGGTGTTCGGCAATGCCCAGATATTTATGTATGTTAGCCCGAAAAAGTATTTAATTCTACATTACTGTCTTAATGAAGAAGTATAGAGTGAAAAATAGTCCCGGAACCTTAAGGGAGTCAACGTATACAAAATTTGATCAAATTTTATCCACGGGAGTAGATATGTATGCGGAACATACATACATACATACATCAAGGAATATCTTTCCATCTACACAGTTTATACTCGATTCTAGCTCATTAGGCATAGAGTGCAATAAGTAACTTGGAGGATATCGTTTAGTTCACCTAAGATCCTCACGAGCTGTTCAAGTTGATGGTGTAATGCGGTTTAGCGAGAAAGATAATAGACTATATATTTTGTTTAAGGGGAAGTTATGTATATCTGTTAAATCCTGGAATCGTATTTATATTTGTTTTATTGGAGGTAATGGGACCCATCATGTTATATGTCTGTGACTCGCCCAAATTGCTTCCATGGAGCAGCATAAGGTTACAGTTGTGAATTACGATCGGTGAGAGAGCTACAGTCCTTGCGTGTGGCCAACAAAGGAACAAATTGTGTCACGCTCAGCTCCAAAGCTCATTAAGCAGCAGATTGATAAGTGACCCTGTCTCTGACCCACTTACGTCATAAATTGTGCGGACGGTACTACGCTGCATTGTTCGTATTGCTGGAATTAATTGCAGATTAAACTGAAATTTTATGCTGGCCATGTCACCGAAGAATGCAGCCGTTGGTGCTCCTTGGAGTGGCTTTTAATGACGGGCAATTATAATCCCCTCCCGGCGACTGGTGCATACAGTTATACAGCCTAGTAAATACTGTGGCTCAAATTAAAACCTGACGTTGAAGTATGACTGCTGGACGCGGGGCCCTTCTCGCTCGCTAATTTTTAAGCTGCCTTCTAAAATATAAGATAAGTCAAGTGATTCATACTCGCCACACAATTACGAATTGAATTTGCATCGCGGTCGAGGAGTTATGGGTAATCCCTCCTCCATTGGATGATTATAGTTTTTTTCTTCTTCTTACAATAAGGCGTGCAGTGACACCGTGTCTGTAAATCCTAAGAGACTACGGAGAAGCATTTGTAATCACAAGGAACGCGTACCGAATCGGAATTCTAAGAAAACAACACAATGAAGATAGTGGCAGCGCATACCCAAAATTAGTAAAAAATGACGAAAGTGGAACAAATTAGATTGTACGTTACCGATGACCTCCGCAATTGTTAGCTTTTATTCTTTTAAACACTCGCGTATATTTTTAGTTTCCTACATTTTTTGCGCCCTTTACCTCTCTCTATTTTTAACGAAATGGGTGCCTGGCACTGCTTGGGTTGTCATAATTAAATTCAGTGACATCCATAACCACGGATTAGACTCCAATATTGTGTTTTTTTTCGCGTTATTTTATATAACGCCATTCCTCGCCCTCCGTAAGGTTGCTTATTTTATGGCTATACATTTTAATGCCTTTCTTAATCAAATTATTTAATTATAACTTTTCAATAAATAGTTTGGTAAGTGTTTCATAACGATTGAGGATCATAATGCCTATATTCTTTGAAGTTCAACGCTGAGAACTCTTGTGTCTAAATATTATTACAGTTTATACGAGTTGGCAGATCATGTCATATTGGACGAAATTTTAGTTGCTAAAACAACAACTATAAATAAATTAACTTGAGTAAGTACTAGCAGATTGTAAACAAAAACGCGCCATATTGGGTGCCACAAATTCTAAAGCATGAAACATGGTTCATTGAATAAAATAAATGCAAAAATAACTAAATACGCCAACTCGTCAATAGCAATATTTCAATTTTGTGCAGTGTCGTTAATTCTAAACAGTTCTCACATGAATTTATTCCCTTAGTATTAACGCGTTTTACAATCAAATATGTGATATCATAACGATATACTCACATAACCAAAACTGTTCAAGAGTCCCACTTGAAATAATTCGTCAGTTATAGCAAATATATAAAATCTATTAAATTATAACGATTAACAAATATTATGTATTGTTTTACGTCTTTCAAGATATAATTTGGTTTTGTTTGTTCCCTGGCATATTTCTGCCATGTCAGCCATTTAAATCAAGTAGTTTAAAAGAAAATTAGTTCCACGGATTGTATAACCTTTAATTTTGTTTTTATTATCATTCGATTGGGTAATGCTGGATGTGATTTTACATTTTACTCTATAAAAATATTTCTGCTTTATTTCATTACGGAAAAAGAACTATTTCCTTTGTTAGTCGTGTAGTAACGTCTCCCTGTCTCGCGTGACGTCATGGTCTCTAGCGCACAGTAATTTAACGCAAAATTATCACGTTTTTTAAAATCTTAATTCTTTTCACCTTTATGTTAGGTGTTTCTCACCCCCCACCCCCCACAATACCGTTTCTCGTGTTTTGAAGAATATGTGTACCAGGTTTTGTTGCAATCTGTCCACGCGTTAAAAATTGTATGCAGATCAACGTAAATAGATACAAACATACGTCCTATTTTATTATATAGATTCATATTGTAATGTCGCTAACATCATACTAAATTAACGAGAAACATGAAACTAATTCCAATAGTTTTCTGATTCAAGCATTCTGTTATTTATGAAACAAAAATTGTTTGTATGTTATTATTTTTTATTCATTTTTTCTTTCTTATATTGGAACGATTAAAATTATTTAAGCTATCTGATTGATAATTTCTCTCAGTCCTAGAATTTAAACTGCGGCGTGTGACAGTTGTAAAAATCTGAAATTTTACTACATTAATACTGACTACTAATGAATCGAATTTCTCGTAACAGAAATTCTGCTTTATTTTCTATCATATTGGTTTCTCCATATTGAGACGTGTTTTCATATTTTCTAGATGTACGTGAGTGTATAATTTACTGTCGGAATTAGGAAGGATGGTCACCAAATTTGAGCCTCAATCGTGTTATGTGGCTTTGACTTGTTATGAGAAATGGAATGTGTAATATATCGTTTCTTATAAAATATGCATCTCCGTTTTTCATTATCTTCACTCATGAAAGTCGCTAAATCATATAAAATAATTTCTAGTGCGAGTAACAAAACCGTTTGATGGGTAGTGCACACTGACAAGCAAGTCGAGCAGTTCTGTCGAAGGTTTTATTCCAGATCGTAAACGTCCCTCCCCGTTTAGAATTACATTCCTTTACAATGTCCAGTCCTCTTTAGCGAGGAGCTCTCCGAGAACAAAATATTCTTTATTAATTTCGAGTCGGAATAATCCCCGCGGCGTTTCTGAATGGGCGCTCTATTTGCCGCAGGACTGATGTCCTCAGAATCAACTCCTTCCTCAGACTCACCGGCGAACGAGGCCTTTGTTTCTCAGCATGGCTCCGGCGCTGAATAATGCCTTCCTTCTCCTTCTGAAGTATTTACAAGGCCTTAACGTCGTTATTTGCTTCTTTCACAGCAGCCGTTTCTCGTTTATCACTCTTATAGGAATCGTTTCTTTGTTCGCGTTTACACCCCTTTTTATTCTTACGATCTGAGACAGGGTACTAACTATATGTGCAGCAGAAATAGTTCTGGGTAGTGCACTTACATTGTGATCGCTGCCAATTTTGTTAACCGCGGAAGAGTCCCGCTTCAATGCTCAACTGCACGATCGTAGACGATAATAAAATTATTTACCTGTTTTCCCTAAACCCATCTCCAGTGCATAACGATTATATTTATTACGAAACTACTATTTCACTGTTATTTTACTGGGCCGTTTTACCTGTAGGAATAAACCCAAGATACATTAATTTCAAAACCATACAAGGCGTTGTATTTTCGATTCGCTGTTTTCTTTACGATATATATCCCCAAACTTCTTTCAGTCAACGATAACAATTTACATGATAAAATTGACAACAAAAAATTTATTTTCATAGTTTTACCTTATATTGCTTGCTTACAACACAAATTAATTGTACTGTTAGAAAAGTATGCTATCAAAATTATTTTTAAGCCTCATAGCTATTTAAACATAGTAACAAATATTCGGGACAAAATTGAAAATTTTATAATTTGTCAAATTAATTGTTTGGATTGTCAAGCCACATATACAGGCCAAACAAAGCGTTCATTAAAAACTAGTTTAAAAGATAATAAAAATAAAATAAATAATAGTATTCAAAGTTATTCTGTTTTGTCTAAATATATTTATTTAAATAATCACAGATTACATTGGTGTAAAGTATCAATTTTGGATGAGGAAAAGAACTACTTTTCGAGATTAATGAGTGAAATGCTATATATCAGATCCTATAAAACAACGATTAATATAAAAAAAATTATACTAACAATTTTAATAAAAATTTTCCACTGTAAACCGCATCCAGCAATGTAAATTAATTTTTGCTGGTCGTTCCCGTTTTAAATTTTACATTTCGGCAACGGCAGTCAGCATAGAATAACTTTTCCATCAAAATTTTGTATATCTAACAAAATTTTTATCTGCCAACTGATTCTTAAAAATATTATTCTAATAATTGTAACTGTTTAGTTATTTTTGTAGTTTTGAACTTGAACCTGACGATGTTGAAAAATAAGCGATGAAACGTTGTTTAATTTTACATTAATAATTTTTTTTTCTGATTTAAAATTGGCTGATGTTTATTTATTTACTAGCTCGGTGCCCGGCGTTGCCCGAGACATCATTTATCTATAACCCCCCCCCCCCGATATTACTCCAATTTCGGTTGCTTTTGCGCTATTTTTATGTAACAGTCCTCGAACCCTATCCGTAAATGCACTCACCTCCTATGCCGAAAGGGGTTGAAGTCATTGACCAAATATGTCGGTCGTTTTTACATGTTAGAAGATGATCACCGCCAACAAATGTGCAATAATCAAAAAGTATTTATTTCACGCACAAATCGACCAATTACATAGTCTGAAAATTTCTACCCCCGCCCTCCACCTCCCAAACCCGTCACGTTACCCAGGTTGTCACAATTAGACTCAGCGACATTCATAGTCTCTGAATTGATTCGAATCTCGGTTGTTTTTGCGTTTTTTTTTAATTTAACGTACCTCCACCACACCCCTAAGCTAACTCCCATCACAGGGGTTGAAATTATCCACAAACAGCATCGGTATAAATACTAACAAAGTAATTAATCCCAGGAAATAATTATCGACCGTTTAACATGTTTGAAAATTTCCACCCCCGACCACTCCCGCTTCGGGGATTTAAACGGCAAGTTTAATGTCGTAATTAAATTCAATGACAACTATAGCCCCGGATTCGACTCCAATCTCAATGGTTTCTGCTTTCTTTTTTTGTAACGCCACTTCACGCCAACCCTTAAGGGTGTACCCATCCAAAGCCCGAAAGGGGTTGAAATTATACACTGAGAACATGTAGAGAAATTTTATGAATCTCATTGATGCCGAAATATATTTATTCGAAGCAAAAATCGGCCGGTTAACATGTTTGAAAATATATTCCCACAATCAACTGCGCCAAACCCCTCACACCCCCGCACACCACCGCCAATCCCCGTGCATTTCCCATGTTGTCATAAATACATTCACCTATATCTGGAATCTGGGAATGATTCACGTTATTTTCTAGTAACGTCCCTCCACCCTCAGCCCTAATTGTGATCTTTCACGTGTGTCAAGGGGTTGAAATTAAAAGCAAAATTGGTAGAAATACAAAAATCGACCGTTTAACATGTTTAAAACAATTTTGGGGGAGTTGAACGGTTAGTTGAATGTAATAATTTAACTCATTGATATCCATGACCGTGTATTCGACTACAATGTCGATTGTTTTTGCATCATTATAATGTAATTCCACTTCGCCCCCACCCTTAAGGTGAGCTCCATTCCCAATCCCGAAAGATGTTGAAATTATACACAGGTAAAATGTAGAGATATTTTATTAATTTAATTGATCCCGAAATCTATTTAATCGACGCAAAAAACGGCCGGTCAACTCATCCCAACCCAGCCGATACCCGCGCGTTGCCCAGATTGTCATAAATACATTCAGCGACATCCATTACCTTCGATTTGACTCTAATCTCTGTTGTTTTCGCGTTATTTGCTTGTAAATCCAATCCACCCCACCCCTATCATGCCTACAAACAACATCGGTAGAAATTCTATTTACGTCAATGGCCCTCGCATTTTTTTATTCCACGCTAATATCGATGATTTAACATGTTTGAAAAATTCCACCCTGTCAATTCCCGCCCCCGGGGATTAAATGGGTAATTGAATATCATCTCAGATAACATCGGTTGAAACACTGTCTCTTCGATACCTAAAAATATTTATCTGCCTAAATATCGGCTGTTTTAGCATGTTTGAATGTTTCCACTCCCTCCCCTAAGTGTGCTTCCCTCTCATGCTGAAAGGGGTTGAAATTTTACAAACAACATCGGTAGATATATTATCATTGTCATTGACATGGATATTAATTATTTAATGCAAATATCGACCGTTTAACATGTTAGAAAAATTCCACCCCATCCACTTCCGCCCCTTGGGGTTAGGTGGCCAATTGAATGCTATAATTGAATTCGGCGAGATCCATAACCTTGGATTTGACTCCAATCTCGGTTGGATTCGCGTTATTTTATTGTAGAGCTCCTTTACCCCACCCCTAAAAGTGCTCTACTGATAAGCCTGAAAGGGGTTGAAGTTATACTTAGAGAAAATGTACAGAAATTATATGAACCAGAAAAATATTTATTCGACGCAAATATCGACTGCTTAACATATTTGAAAATTTCAACCCCCGTCCACCCCCGCTTAAGGAAGTTAAATGTCATAATTAAACACAGCGACAAATATAACTCTTGATTCGACTCGAAACTCGAATGTGTTTGCGTAATTTCATGTAATGCCAAACCACCCCAACCCTTAAGGGTGCACTACTCCCATGCCTAAAATAAATTGAAATTATACACAGATAACATGTAGTGAAATTTAATGAACGCCATTGATCCCGAATTATATTGATTGGACGCAAAAATCGGCCGGTTAGCATGTTTGAAAATTTATTCTCCCCGCATACCCCCTCACATTACCGCCAATTCCCACACATCTCAGTTTGTTATAAATAGTCTCAGCGACATCCATAACCCCGATTTGACTCGACTCACGGTTGATTTGACGTTAATTATATGAAACGCCCCTCCACCCCCACACATAAGGGTGCTCCCCATGCATGCCGAAAGGGGTTGAAATTATACACAAACAACATCAGTAGAAATACAATCAATATAATTAACCCTGAAAAATATTTATTCAACGCAAATACCTGCTGTGTTTTCATGTTCAAAAATTTCTACCCCGCTACCCCTGAATCTGAGGGGTAAATGCCAAGTTGAATGTCGTAAATAAACTCAGGTTAGATGACCAATTGAATGCTATAATTGAACTCGGCGAGATCCATAACCTTCGATTTGACTCCAATCTCGGTTGTATTCGCGTTATTTTCCTGTAAAGCATCTCCACCGCAAACTCTAAGTGTATTATATTCATATAACAATCAATATCTTTGACCCCTAAAAACATTCATCCAACTCTAATATCGACTGTATTAGCATGTTTAATTATTTTCACCCCTGTCCACCCCCGCTTCTGGGAGTGGTATGCGCGTCTCACCCCGACAGTGTTTGTTTCCTGGTCGCAAAGAACACGTGTAAGAAATTTGGTGAAATATGCTCCACCGGTGTAGATTTGTATTCTCCACCCCTAACCCTAAGGGTGCTTTTTCCCCAGGGTGTAGAGGATGAAAATTATATTCCCATAACATCGGTAGAAACACTATTAATATCTTTGACCCCTAAATATATTTATCCGACTCAAATATTGACTGTATAAACATGTTTAATTATTTCCACTCCCGCTTCTGGGGGTGGTAGGCGCGTGTCACCCCGACAGTGTTTGTTTCCTGATCGCAAAGAACAGGTGTACGAAATTTGGTGAAATTTGCTCCACCGGTGTAGATTTGCATAAGGAACATTCAAACATACAAACAAACACTCTGCTTTATTTATTAGAAGATTAGTTATAACAGTCTTGTACTGGCGTGGAAAAAAATATTAACCATAACGGAATTTAATTTACTGTCATATCAGTGACAATTAAAATGAATGATCTCGATGGACGAAACACCAGAAATGAAACTTCTTCTGTAACTGATTCTTTAAGTCGCTAAGTAGATAAGTAATGTGAATTCATTTACCGTGATCCTCTGTAGCTGTATATTTTTGAAGCAGGACTTTCCCCATTATTTATTACGTACTCTTGTCCATTTTACATTCATAAAATAGTAACACAACATTTTATATCTTAAAACACAATTACCTTTATGGTACATCATCAAATATATTTTACATAATTATTCATAAATCGAAATGTTATCTTTTAGGAATATTAATAATTCAGATAATTTTAAATCAAATAAATTAATATTAACCAAATTTGACATTCACATTATGGGATTTATTTACCGCAAACTATCTAGATGTTCAAGAAGAAACTCCAAAATTCAATTTATCAAGTAAATTAAAGCAATTAATATCGTTACTTTCTAATTCAAAATTTTTTAATCTTCAGATTCCAGATATTGGATTTTTAATATTTTTATATTAATGGTTTTTAAATGGGTCTGGCAAATACATTCTGTAAGATGCGATTTTGAAAAATTTATGCTGTAGAGTTTCAATCCTCTTGATAAATTTACGTGTGAAAGTGACCAACTATATATATGTTTATATGAAATTTAGCATCAGTGTAAATAAATTTGATGATAAAACAGACAGTAACACATATTTAAAACTTATTTTATTAGTTAATTAATTTACGAAATCGGTCTTCATTCAAAGATAACAGAGTAACCGTACAGAGATATGTGCACTATAAAGGTGTTATTCTTATTTTTAATAATAAATAAGCGATACAGAATAAATAAAAAGTCGACGAACATATTTGCAAATTTACTTAACAACTTACAATTCTTAAAATACGTATATATATAAAATATCACTGTTACAACATTAATGGCGTTAGGATAAATTTTAATGTGTAACTTTTCAGAAATTAGTCTACATTGATAATTGTTTTTTATATTCAAAATATAAAAAATAAATATGTCGTAATTTAATTACTAAATACAATACAATTTTTTAAAATATGTGTTATTGGCTGTTTTATCACAAAATATATATTCGATTAACTTTGATTCTCAATCGCAGTGTTGCCAATTATTTGCAATTAATAATGTTGCATTGTACTTCTACAGATTCCTCAATAATGCCAACTTTATTTCTTTAAACACAAAATAACTGGTGTAAATTATGCGTTTGTTTTAATGTTTTGTACTACGTTAGTTCCACCACGGAAGTTTACAAATAATGCTCTGATGTATTCACTCATCAAAGAAGAACGAATAATCACACAGTAATAAAGCGTAGTCCAGTTTGTAAAGAGTGTCTATAAATGGAAGTCGTTATGATCCGGCTGACATTGGGACGTAAAGTTGATTGTAAATATAGGAGTCCAAACATTAACATCGCACTTTTATTGACACTACACGACTCTACCGGTGCCATAAATCAGAAATAATTGTTCACTAACCTGCACATTTCATTTTAAGAACAGCTATTAGGCTAATAACATTTCAAACATTTTAATACGATTTTGACTATTTTAACGACCATAAAACTCCTTGTAGATACATAATAAACTATGAGACTAAATACTACGTATTAAATACAATGAATATAAATCGCGAAGCAGGACGCTGTCCGTCACGACTGTATTGCCTTTTATCGACTGACTCGTGATGTAGTATTACACTTACGGGATGAAATTTATTTAAAGGAACAATTCAGGGGAGGCGCAGGGAAAAATTACAAATACAAACGATGTTATAAGGCCTCTGGTCTTAAATGCCAGATTGTTGTCAGCTCCTGTACGGCCAAGTTGCCTACATTTCAGCCATTCGTAGATACAAAAGACATCCTATTAAAATTCGCTTTCCCTTCCCTTAAGTCATGAATTCTATCCGCTCTTCAATACACCTTTTATTCTTGCAGGAAGTCAAATCGCAATGATACATTTTTATTTGAAAAATTAATGTTTCCAAAACAATTGTCCATAAAAACAAAATTTGACACTTCTGTTAAAGTTTCGAATCAATTTATGCTTAATTTCTAATGTTTTTTTTTCAAATTACTTACAGTGACTGCTCGTCCCTTGTCTGAAATTAATTTCCGAGTTCCCACTTTCGGGGATGAGAAATTTCGAACGGTCGCCGCGACCAAAGCTTCAATTTATAGTCTACCTTTGGTAGATAGATAGATTTATTTAATTGCATTGGGAAAATCCAGGTGGCAAAAAGAACACAAAATACATACAAAGGAGTACATAAAAAAATTGACAATTCCACGTGAGGCCAAATAAATTTGTGAACAAGCTAAAGGTTTGTGCAGTGATGTTTTCGGTCATTTTTAAAATTTGATAATTGATGGTTTCCTTTCAAAAATATTATAATTTATTCGATTAACAAAATTATATAATTTTTTTATGTTGGATCCTGGTTAAAATGTAAAAGGTACTGAAAAATTATTGTCGGTGAAGCTCAGAAAAATTCTAAATTATAGGTTTCGAATATGAATAATTAGTTTTTCATTTAAATGTATGGCTGATTAAACACATTGGGGTAAATTAAAAAATAATAATTTATCAATATTCATTCATTTAATATAAATTTTATATTCTTAAAGAAAAATACCTCAAAATATTAAACTGATTTCCAATATCCATATACTTATTGTTGAATTTTATTAGTACGAATCGTACTATTTTTAGTAGAATTCCCAATCATACGTCCTTAATCTAATCTTCTTTTGAATTGTTTCATACTCTGCTGAACAGGGGTTTTCCAATCCTGATTTGGGAATGAAAATTTCCCAATATGAGTTCGCCGTTTCCTCTGTCTAATAATACTCGAATCAACGTTTTTATATAGGTAAGTGGGCGGTACAAGCAAACTTTTTCCATTTCTCGAGGTCGCTTCGTCCTTCAATGCTCTGAATAATGCACCAAATCTAGCCCGTTTTCTTTCATTTGCCAAATTTTCTAACGCATTTTCCGTAAGTATACAAGATAAGAGTTTTTTTTATTAATTTCGTCCAGTGCCTGAATGTACTCCTTATACGGATCCCAGAAAGATGCTTTATAATCAAGAACAGATTTTCTTTAAATCCCTCATTGGCCACTGTATTTTTGTGTCCTCCATTTATTTTCAGCTGACTGATGCCTCGTCACTTTAGTTTTAACATTTTTCTGCTTTGTGAGCCTAATTGTCTTGTTTTGGACGCATTTATTTTCATTTTATTCCACAAATACAAGTTTAGTATTTTAGGTAAATCCGATTGAAGAGCTTCAACATCGTTTGACTTTTTAATTTCCCTATAAATACCACAGTCGTCCGCGAAGCGTTTTATACTGGCCCGGTTAACGTCTGGTAAATCGTTTATTTTATTTCACCTGACTTTTTTTAAACGCAGCATTTATTTTTCTATATTTTCTTTATTCGCACAAATATTGTGACATGCATATGAATAACGTCCTATTTTCACCCCTCGTTGTTGTATATTGTATGGAATATTGAAGTGACCTAGATGCTAGGCTGCTGGCCTAGGACGCGGGTGATATCTGTTTTATTAATGACCGGATTTTCGACCAGTCTGATAGATATATTGAGGCAGGGGTCCGACTACACGGGGCTACACGGCCCCCTCGGGACGAAGCCCCGCTTTACGACGGCTGCGTCTCCCTTATGCCCATGTTCCGCCACTTATGTGTAGTCTTATTTTGCATTTTTATCGCGGTTATATATTTATAAAGCTGAACGGAAGAAACAGGGCTCTAATAAATAATTACAATGTAATTCCTGTAAAGAGTGAGATGTCCGCACATTAACGCGCATGGCTCTATTCGCACGATATAAATACGTAGACAGCCATTATCGGCTCCACATCGTTTTAGAGCGGCCGACTTATTTATAGCGAACGATGACAATTTTATTCCTCTCGCTCGGAACAGATTGGTTGTACACCTGAGCGCTGTACCTCTCGATGATGCACGATTTATAAAAGGTATTTATCGGGCGCAAGGATTGTTTCGGTCCCCCCGCGATGCCGTACAATAAAAACAGATCGAATATTTGAATGCGCTGATACATGGAGTCATTATGTCGCTTTGAAACGCCGCTTGTGGCGCTGCTTGGTTTCGCGTGTACGCCAAGAAAAGATAAAAATAAAAATTGGACATTCCCGTTCTCTTAACACGATCGTAACATCTCTAGACGCACTTAATCATTTTAACTGAATGAGGTGAAACAGTGTCGCAACGTAGACCCGCGTGATCCAGTGGCAAATCGGCTACGTGATTTCATGGAGTTCCTTTTACTGGTGCAAATATATTTACGATCGTTGCGTGAGAAATCGTGCATTATTCGGACCGATGCGGTCTAGAATACTCTGTTCCAATGGAAATATTTGGTACATCCTCTTTAATTTAGAAGTAGAGAAAGTAATTCGGCAAATGTTAATAAACCCAGAAGGAACAATATTTAGTCGTCAGGTTCAAGTGGTGGCACTTGCGTATGATGTAGCAATAAACGCAAGGAGCGTCAGAGCACTGAAGGATAATCATGACACATTATAAGAAGCGGCGAGAAACTTAGGACTGGTAGCGAATTCAGACAAAGCATAGTATGTGATAGACAGAGACAGGCAAGAGGCATCAATAATAATGAGCGGGAAAGAATATCATAAGATTTAGGTTTGTTAGTAACAGACAGCAGTGGGAATACAAGAAAGGATTGAAAGTGGAAATCGATGCTCTTATGCCTTGTAGAATATATTTCAGTCCAGAAATGTTAGTAGAATTGCAAAAAATCAAAATATATATAAGTATACTAAGACCTGTAGTAATGTATGGGCCGGAAGGTCGGGTGATGGCAGCAAAGGAAGAAGGTTGGATACTGAGATTGGAAAGAAATATTATTGGAGCTGTGAGAAGTGAAGAAGGCTGGAGAGGAAGGACAAATACAGAACTTCGGACACTCTTTGGACAGATGGATATTGAATTTAAAATAAAGCTGGAAATGATGTACAGACAACGCCAGAAGTTCGGAGTGTTAGGAATGTGGTTTAAGAAAAGCCTGATGGTAGAAGGAGAAGACCTAGTTAATGTTGGTGGATTGGAGGACATGAAAGTAATGGGAATAAGGAATTGGATAAGGAAGGCTATGGGCAGAGACGAATGGAGCCATGTGATTAAGAAGCCCAGGGTTCTTCAAGGACTCTACACCTGAGGAAGAAGGAAAAGAAAAATATTGAAACCTATTTGACTCAAATAAAATTTTCAAATATGATTCAAAACAGAGTTCATAGAGTAAATACAGAATGAAAATTCATTTACATTGGACACGAAGAAATTTATTGCGAAAACAAGCTGAGTTGCCCAAGAATTTGGTAATATTATAACGGAAAATGAGTAAATACGGCTCGACACGTCATTTAACCACAATCCAGAGGGTCAATATTTATCTGGATTACACACTAAACAATTCATTCGACCCTATAGTTGGGAACCGATTTGACCTTGAAGATCTTCCTTGTGCCATCGAATCGATGTCGTGCGACGATGTCACATATTATTGTCCACGCAGCTGCAGTAAATGATATTTGTCATTCAATATTGACTATGTGGCAAGGTTTGTTGTTCGGAGTGCTCTCATTCGCTGACAGCCAAAGAAAAACGTTTTAATCTCTATGATCAAATCAGCGGACTGTAAAACTCCGAATTCGGCAACAATCTCGGATCATTCGAACAAACGCACCTCGTACTGAAGGGGCTTAACTTTGACCGTCGTAGTGAATGCCAGTATTTAACTAAGCGAGCTCCAAAATCGTCGAATCGACACCAATTTTATTATATTTATGTAATTTTTATAAAATTGAACGTTTTTTTTAAAACAAATTCGCTCTTGATATAATGTAGTTCAAAATTCAGGTGATTACTATTCCCCTTCTTTTAATTCCTTGTAAAAATTTTATGGGAATTTTGTAATATTTCGGCAAAACTTAAATCCTAAATTAACATGCGCCAACAATTGTATTGTACTGTATATTAACTCAGCTCAAAACTTTAACATTGATACAACTGTCTATGGACTCTATGGTCAATCAAGGGAGATTAAAAAGGAAATTGATTATTTTTCTGCTAACTATAGAACTCGGTGGATGTGTTTGAAGCAAAATTCCATGCAAGTTTTATTTACTCATGATTTTGACGATGATATCAAACGTTACAGCCAGATATTTTTCACCCTTAGGATGCAAGCCCGCATAACTATGTCTGCATTACGATCACATTACTCGAATTTTGGCTGTTGCCATATAACTAATTGTAGTCAAGTCAGCCGGTCCAATGGCAGAAAAAAAGAATTCAACCTTTACCGTTTCGCACCACTCAAAACGCAACATTGTCCTATAACTTTATAATTCAAATGATAACGAATTGGAAAATGTTTAAAGAATGAGGACATGACTAAAATTAAGTGGTAACGCATGTCTTTTCGTTTTTACTGCAATGAATCCGCTTTGTGATAGCGCGATGGAATTTACATAATTGGAGACCGGCGAATAAATGTGTCGCAGGACAGAGTGATTAAAATCTTGACTCCCACTAGTTATCTTAATAATAAAGGCGTCACGTAGATGGAAAATTTGGGTACAATGGTAGGCCTGATATGTAGGGCGAACGAAGAATGAATATAGCGATTGGAGGAGGATGGAAGAAGAAGAAGTGAAAAACTTGAGACGTAGCACGAAACCGCTTTTTTAAAGAAATGACTGCAGGGAAGAGAGAAATATATAGTTTTCAGGGGAGGAGATGACGGAAGAGTAAAAGAGAGGATAGTTTTGAGGAGAGAAGTTGTGTATGGATGGAAGTTGATGTTTATACGGAGTTGACGTAGATGAAGGGAGATTCCGAAGTTTATATCCGGCGGCTGATTTGCAACGTCCAGGCCTGCTTTCCGAGAACAACTTCGGACCTTCCACTACTGTGGCAAGAGAGATCCAAAAGTGTAGATGTTCATCACGATTACACAGAAAACAATGTATTCGACACTATAGTTAGAGCCGATTTGACCTTGAAGCTCTTCCTTGTGCCATCGAATCAAATCGGTGCGACGTTGTCACACTTTCGAACTAAATTATATAAAATGTCGTAATCTGCTATACTGTTGATAAATATCCTGTAAATTTCTTTTAAACTCTCATGCTAGGTTTATATGTAATATATATTTTAATAAATTTAATTTAATCAAAAATCAAATTTATTATTGCAAACTTTTTTTTTCAAATAATAGACTAATATTCGTTATGAATTTTCTCCCCATTTAAATGACGTTTGTGACATTCACACATGTTTACATCCCAAAATATATTTTGACACTTTCTCGTTTATACGAGTGTATCGAAGGATAAAGTTCCACTACTAAAGAAGTTTTTATTTGAATCATTTTATTTTCAAAAAGAATATTTCTGTTTGTATGTTCTACGAGTGTTAAACATAAGAATTTATGTTTCAAAACCTCATTTCGTCAATATACACTCGGTGACTAATTGGGTTACGTATCAATACTTTCCACGTTTCCACAGTTATTCATCCAACACAATCATTGGCTCACTTCCGCTGAAATCACGGTTCATTTCCACTGATGACGTGTTCCTTTATAAGTTGATTGCACGTTTATCATCGCATCGAATTGTAAAATTGGCGTAAGTGTAAGCCTGATGAAGTATGCCGATAAGACTGGCTCAGTCAATTGAAAGCTGACATTTGAATTTCAATTCTAATTTAATCATCTTTTTCTTTTCAGTGTTCGACCCTGTGCCCAGTCACGGAGACACGCGGTTTAGTAGATTGCTGGATGAATATCATCTGAACGAACCGGCAAGCTCAGACCGCAGTTCTGTTGCAATAAAAATTATTACGAAACACTCACTGCCTTATTGCATTGAGAATGAGCGCTGCGATTTATATTTCCGTGGCTATGTACGGATAAGCACTTTGGTATAAGGGCCCATTGAAATCATATAGAGATAAAGAGAAAATATAAATTAAAGCACGTGTTGGATACTATTTTTTTTATTGTTGATTTTAGTCGCGTCTACATATTGACGACTTTTCGTAACTACTGCATGAATTTAATACCTTTGAATCATAATATATATACATATTGTTTTTAACCTAAGATTACATTTTGAATTCCCGTTCCATTAAAAAAATTTACTAGCTTATTTATGGCCGCTGCTGAAGTACATATCTCCCTTCTTGTGTATTTCTCAATTGTGGCGCTTCTAATCCTGTCGTGCTTTGGGCAGTCGTAGAGGACATGCTGAATCGGCAGGGGAGCCTAGGGTACGATTTTATAATGAAACAATATTAATTAAATGAACTTTTTAGATTGAAATTTAATTCCTGATTCTCTCATTCACTTATAAATTTTCTAAGATTTCTGAATTTAATGTCTGTGCAAACCTTTTTAAGTTTTGTATACAACTAGATGGGTGCTCGGGCGTTACTTGAGAATTTTTTATATAAACTCGGAAAAATATTCTTGGTCAACACGTAATTTAACCGGAATCAAGAGCGTCACTTTTCTTAACTTTGCCGATAGAATGTTAATTTCGTTATAACCCCTATGATGGCTCGCTGTACCGTAATCGAGTGCATAAATTTACGGGTACCTTAAATAACCACAGTAAATTTAAAACAAGTCCCAAAACCCAGTTCATTTAATAATCCGGTAACTTAACAGAGTCGAAAATACTCGGGTACCTTAACTGACTGAAAAATACTCCCGGTACCCTATAACTTGAAAAATATTCCAGGTTACTTAAGAGAGAATATAATAATTCCGGTAGCCCAATTGAGACAAATTAATGTACCTGAAGAGAGTCGAAAATACTCCCGGTATTTTCCCTAAGACTGAAAAACACTCGCGACCCCACCATTATAAGAGTTAAGCATGTTTTACCAATCCCGTGTTTGTTCCTCGATCGAAAGTAATAGTTGTACAAAGTTGGCTAGAAACTGCTCCTCCTGTTTAAGATTTTACGCGGTACTTTGTTTCACCCTCGTCCACTTAACCGGCATTTCAGTGACTTCCAAAACTCCGGATTCGTGTTATTTTTATGTAGCGTTCCTCCAATGCAGAAATGGGTTGAAATTATACACAAACGACACCGGGAGAAACACTGTGAATCTCATTGACCAGAAAAGTATTTATTCGACGCAAATATCGACACTTTTTATAATTTCCACCCCCGTTCATCCCGGCCACTAGAGGTGGCAGTCGTGTCACACCTCCACAGCGTTTATTTCCGGGTCGTAAGTTACATGTGTACAATATTTGGTCGAAATTGTTCCACGGGTTTGAATTTATATGCGGAACATACAAACACAAGCATCTAATTATATTTATTAGAAGATTACATACTTCAGCAACGTCTGCTGAAATGAAATGAAACTGGCGCTAATAAGCTGTAGAAAGTACTGCAAAGTCTTTGACATTCGTAACACATGTTTTACATATTTTTCTGCACTTTCGCCGTATAAATGGAATTTTCTTCGTTGATAAGAAGCAATGTCATGCTTAACATTATGAATTGTTTAGTCTTTAAATAGTAACTTGACAAAATAACCGACATGGCCCAACAGCAGTCGATGGTTCGTAAATATTGTTTTTATTATTATTGTGTATTATGCGAGAATGTGTTAATTATTGGTGAAATTTTTTTTCTGTACATTGAACCTATCGGAATGATTATCATATACGCTCGCTAATCCAGTTTGACAAGGATTCACAACGAAGCCGCGGCAATCGATCATCCTTTACCACATTTTCGTTATGCATTCCAATGTAACTCCCACCTGTTCACGTGGGGGAAGACGTAATGAAAATGGGGAAACCCATTCACATTTTACTGGAGCAAAACAGATTTATTTCTGATTCGCGTCATGATCCATAAAGTGGTGTTAAGAGTAGGAACCGGTTTCCAAGTACGTAAAAGGTTTCTAAGACATTGTTTTATAGTAGCGTAATAATTCACCACCTTGGCTTGCTGATAGTACCGAGCTGAAAAGTTGTGAATGGAACGACCATTGATGAAGAAGCACGCCTACAACTTGAAGCATTGTCAGTGATCAATAAGAAGGCTGGGGGAAGGTGAACCAATATGAGGCTAAGTTCCCGGAAAAGGAGTAAATGGACCGATATCATTATTTATGATTTCAATAAAACAATGTAACAGTAAATGTAATAGTGCGGACAACAAAATTTACACAAATTATTACAAATATCAAGGATCAAAAAATTGTAAATGAAAGTTTGTAATTTGCACGGTTTCTTGTGTTTATTTCAATAATAAATTGATAAAATATAATTCTCGAAAATATTTAGCTCTTAGGTATTTTTTACTGTATGAAGATGTCTTGACTGGATTAAGGTACACTGAGTTATCATACCGGTTATGATTAAATCATGATTGCGACGTCATAGATTGTGTAGGCGTTACTTAAGAAAACGCGAAGCAACAGAGATTGATGTCAAATCCGTTATTAGTGTCGAATAATTAGTTTTCGATGTTGATGAGATTAATAGTTTCTTCTTCAGATGTTTTAGAGGTGTTGATTTTTGGGTTATAGAAGTAGCCGAGTTTAATTCGGACATTTACCATACTGGTTAATGTGCAGCTCAGCCGTTATAAATGTTACTTACGATCGAGGAACAAACACTGAGAGCTTAAGACACGACTATTATTAGCGTGGAAGAAAACGTTGTCGGAGTCGCTCAATTTGATAGTGTCATTCTAAAATTTATAATTGTATAATTTCAACTGAAAAAGGCAAGGGAGGTAAGCACTCTTATCGTACGGGTGGTGGTGGAGAGGTTGCACGTAAAAAGTAATGAAAAATAGACCGATCATTCAGGGGTTATGGGAGTTCATGATTTTCATTCTTGCAATACCCATTGCTAAATTTTATGTTCCTCCACGTGGAGGTGGACACGCTTGACAAAATGGTACCCGGAGTAGTTTTAATCCTCTTACGTTACAGGGTAAATATTTGATTTTCTTCAGGTATATTTTGGTCTCTATTTCGTGAAAGAATGCAGTTATTTACTCCTTTAAGGTACCGAGAATAGTTCTAGACTTTATTAAGTTAGCGAGATTTTTTTACAGTTTTTATTCGTCGTTATTTTTAGGCACTTTTATTTTAAGTAGTAGGAGAATTCCCGAATACCGTCAGTAATCATCATGGTTTATTTGAAGTTAGATGCTTAGGGGTTAGGTCGGGGAGGGGAATGTAAATGTGTAAATGTTCCAAACACTGGGGTATTGATGATGGTTATATGAACTGTTTACCAAGAAGATAGAGTCGAATTAATTCCTTCTCCCGGCTAATTTCAATAAATACCCGGGAAACGCCGGGCAGTCGGCTAGTATTTAATAACGTTTGAAATAGAATACTGTAAAACACATTGCGGGAGGATAAGATGGCCGATAAGGAAGTAATGGATAATTGAAACCCCGTCCGTTCCACAGGAAATATGACTGATTTTATATTCGCGTAACTACTAATGCCATCTCGTAACGTATAAATTAAGTAAGTAACGTTGTATACCGACTACCTTCCGTTTTAAATTTAACATCGTTGGCATCACAGACTGCTAGTAATAACAGAATATTTGACAGTATAATTGGAATTTCGGTCGTGAAAGAAGCAAATGAGCAGCGTGAGAACATTAATTTTTGTTTTAAATTTGGTAAAAGCGCCACAGACACTTTTCAAATGATACGGACTGTGGTAGTTACGCAATGAGTCGTAAAAACCTTTGAAGTGGTATGAAAGGTTTCCTGATGGTAGAGAGAGCATTGAAGATGATCCACGTCCAGGAGCATCATAAACAGTTCGAGTCGACGAATAAATTCAAAAAAACGGATTAAATTTTTCTATATGATCGTTCTGCATCTACCAGGCTAATTGAGGAGCTCTGACTGGAATGCCTAAAACAACTGTGCATCGCATTATAACTTAAAATTTGGACAAACTGAAGTGTTGTCGCTTTTAGCCCCACTGAATCACAGACGACCAAGAAGATTGCAGAGTGGAACACTGCAGTGACGTGAAAAGATCGGCCGCTAGAGAACCCAGACTACATGCTTTGTATCGTAACATAGTGATTTCGGTATGACCCACTTAAAAAAAAAAACTTAAATCTCGGAATGGAAAGGTTCAGGCATCTCCCGAGACCGAAAAAAGTGCGTATGCAGGGAAAAGCCGTGTCAAGAAACAGTTTTCTTGAATTCTAAACGGATTATCCGTAAAGAATTCACACCTGAAGGTCAAATGGTGAACGCAGATTATTACTTCGGTGTTTTAATTCGTACATGGGCGAGGATAGTTCTGGTTCAACCTGAATACCGGAATCAAGGAACATGGTGATTGTTGCACGACAATGCACCGGCGAACAACAGCAAGATTTTACGCGATTTATTTGCTCACCAACGTATTTCGAAGCTTGAACACTCTCATTCGCCTGATTTACCTCCGTTATTTCGAAAATTGAAAATGGCAATGAGAGGTTTTCAGATATAAAGAAGGCTACGTCGATGGCTTCCAAACAATTGTGAAACTCAACCTTTGAAATTGCCTTCAAACAGTTTTTCCAACGTTTCCACTTGTGTATTGACTCGTTAGAGGAATAATAAGTCATGTATAATAAAAAATAAATGACGACTTGTATTTTATTTGACATCAATCACATTTCCTGTGGGAAGGACTGCGTATCTGTGACAGGGGCATTAAGGAGACGTCAAGTAGTGAATAATATGCGAAAGCAGGGCAACGAAGAGTTGATTTGGGGGGAAAATGATTGATAGAGTAAGTAATGAGAGGTAAAAATTGAATATTTATGTAGTTTTCAACCAGTCTATGTACCGAGTCTTGGGGTGAAGTAAAGCTACGTCCTGTTTTTTTTCTTGAAAATAAGTGTTGTTGAGGTTAGGTGTTGAAGTGGGTTTTAATCAATTCGAGAGAGGTTAATACGAGCTCTGTCTGTACGTGTGGAGGAGGAGGGGGGCGGGTGATTTGAATTTAGTGCCCCCGACGCGCCGTAAGAGGATTAGGGACCTACTCCGATATCTCTGTCCCGCCGCTCTGAAATACTAGCACAAGCCCGAGGTTCGCCAGGAGGACCTGTCAACGGGACAATTACTGCTTTCCCAATTAATTGTATGTTTAGCGTCACGAGTCTTGAGATATGAACTAGATTTGGGCGCTTTGTGGCCACGTTTCGTGCTTGATTTATCATCCTTAGGTGCCTCACTTCGGAGGTGCGGTTGTTGAGTTTTTCCTCTCCTCGCAGGGAACATTCCCCCTTCGTCCTCAGGGACCGTGTCGCAGTCAAAATATTTGGGGATAAAGCATTTGAGCGTTGCGTGGCGTGGTGCGAGCCTCTTTTCTAATTAAACCATTTACACGTGCTCTCGGCGCCTACGTTCTGGCGGCTGCCGTAATTTACGCAACACCTCACTATTCAGATCAGATATGCTAAACACTAGTTCCTCCATCTACCTAATTAAAATATCCCCTTCGTAATTACCCCGCATACTTCTAAAATACAGATAACACGGTGCGAATAGAGCTCATCCAGGGTAGTCCTGTCGCTGCCGAAAAAAAAATGGGGACAACGTGGATCCTGACTTCGAATCCCGCTGAACAAACCGTAACGGCTTTCAATTGCATATTTATTTAACCTCAAATAAAGTTTACTGTTGATAGTAAACAGTACTGTTCCTCAAGTATTTAGGTAATACAATCTAGATAAGTATATTTATTTTCCGAAATCTTTCAACACTTGTGTCACATTCATCCCATATATTACAATCCTTACATAATTGATGTTAATAATTGAAGAGTATACAATAAAATAATATTTGTTTATATCAAAAACATGCGTGGTAGTTGGATTAAATTAAAGTAAAAATTGAATATATTTATAATAGATAAGTTTTATTATTTAGAGTATGCAAAAGTGCTGAAACCTCCAAGCTAATTAAAAATTAATAAATAATTTTGGGGAACTTTATTTTTTTAAAAAATTAGTGACCGATAAATAACCCTTTGATGTATGCAGTAAATACCTTAAAACAAGTACAATGAAAGTAAACAAATGATACACTTCGTCAACGGATTTTCAACACAGCACTCTTCAATTATTAACATAATTCTTGTAAGGATTGTAATTTTTTTTTTCATGATGAATGTGACATATGTCCAAAGTTTCCGGAAAATAAATATATAACAGAAGAAGATCACGATACGATTGTTACCTAAATAAAGATTCCCTCTGAATTCACTATATAGAAAAGATGGGCTAACAAAGATCCTATTGGACCAACATATCTTGCGGAGCGGGGATATTAAAATAATTAAAATTTATTGTTTCCATATTATTAACAGCCACAAATTTAAGGATTTTTTTTTCTGATCTTACAAACTATTAATTTATTTTGTTTATAAAAGTTTGTCTGCTCCAGACGGAGACAGCAAAGTAACGGAAGTCTTCCTCCTCATAAACAATGTTTTGATTATATATTAATAATGCCTAATTTTTGGAATAATTGACCAGCAGTGGGTAAATATTCTGAGTACTTAATCAAATACAAGGCAAGTTATTGAGAAACTAAATGACTACAAATATTTCTGAAACCCGTATGTAACATTGGTATTTTAATTGTTCTAACGGCTTAAATTAAAATAACTATAAATTAAAAAATTACAGTCAACGGATATAATTATATATACGTAGAGGAAGGTTACTTAACGTCCTTCCAGTGGTAGTATTGATTTTTATAGACTTTGTTTTACCATGCTTTTAGGTTATTGATTTAAGTTACCTTGCAAAACGAATTAATTGACTATTTTAATAGGCGTCTTTGTCAAATTGTTGTTGTGCCAACCTCGTTGTAAATATTTAAAGCGTGGTTAAATTTGACGATAAGACTGCCAATTCCAGATAACTGAAAATGTTTTATATATCATAACAGATTTGTCCGAACTTCCGTATCTGATCGGTTTGCATGAAGTTCAACAGATTAGTTGGAGCGCTCTGTTACCACAGTAGATGAAATGACTTGAGTCCAGGCAGCTGCTGTACTTCGCATTGTGCTTCGAACACGATAAAAAAAAATTACTGGTGTAGTGCGTAACGTCTGACAGGCTGTCACAGTGCGTGCACGGAGAGTTAGTACATCATACACAGCTGTTGAATACACCAAACAGTTTAGGTGTCCCCAAAGATAAAACTTCACAGTTCTAATTTTTCTCATATAAGAACTGTAAACATTCTCTCATATTTTTGTCCGGATAATAAGGCATTTCTTCATGCACTAACATTCATAAAAGTTCCGATAAATTCGTAATTATGCATTTCCGGAGTCAGGTCGTAATAAACTTTTTTGTCTCAAAATGAGGAAGCAATTACATTGTTACACCCTGTATATATTTGTGTGTGTTCGTGTGTTTGTGTATATCATGGATAAAAATTCAGAAATTAAATTATGAATTACATAATTTAGAATAGAAACCGGAAAATACACGTGTATTAATATTGACATATAGTTAAAATTTTGGATTGTTTTATAATGCGTCATGTTTCCTAATTCGAGAAAAAACTGATGACGAATCTGAGCTTGGAACGCGGGATAAAAGAGGATAGCTCACACCAGTCAGGCAAATATGTGGTTCTCGTAATTTCTGTGAAATCGATTCATGAATGCGTTTCGTGTATTCCGTGGGCTAACAAATATGTTCTAGTTCAAAAATCTACATTTGCTAATAGAACCAGAATAATCTGGGAAGGCGTAGTGAATCGGCTAGTGTGATCACCCGTCCAATTTGTTAATCAATTACTACAACAGAAAGCTTTTTCTGATAAAATGATTCCTCGGCGAAGATAAACTAATTCAGATAGTTAGTTCTGGTCCGATTGATAGTAAAATAAAATCGTACCTATGAAAGTGGAACTGGAGTTTATTCAATTAATCCGCGGTCCTTTGTTGCAATTGTTTCCGACTCTTGGAACCACCTGTTGTAGCCGACTCCATCAATAACACTTGACAAATATTAGTAGCCCAAATCGATTGGTCGTTATCCCTGAACACTTTGGAGGAAATGAGGACGATCCGTGTTAGAGAGAGCCCTCCCGTTTATTAACCGGACCTCGTCACATGCCTTGCCAATTAAGTATGAGTCTGGCTCTCGCGCCCACGCGCTTCATTATGAAGTTCATCTACAAATCCTCTTAATTTGTGGCGATCACCGAGTGACTTACGCTGCAGCGACGACTCAGCCGCTTGCATCTATTAGAATTTAATGAGTTATATGTCACAGTGCCTGCTCTGATAGCATCGGTTAGAGGCAATGAGATTCCGGGCGCCGATACAGTCCGTGGCCTGAGACAAACGACGCCTCGGATTAGGGTCAGTGTCATCCGACAAGGGGGCATCAATAACCAGGACAGGAATAAACATAACAGCGCATTTTAGGTGATTAATTAAAAATTTATTATTATAATTAATAAAATTGTGGATAATTATCGAGATAATTTGTATAATAAAATCCATCCAGTAACGAGCCATCAGGAACTGAAACTCACGTTGGTCGGTGATTAATTACTTACCTTCCCCTCACTGTTGCTGCAGCTTTATATTTTATAAATTCGTTGAGATTTATTTTATTTTACATTATTATGTATTGGTTGGGATCTTGATCAGTTTTCTGCCAAGAATCGACATTGTCACTCTTTCGCGTTAGTAAAGTTCGTAGTGGACCTGAAAATACCACCAGGAACTAGGAGTGTGAATTTGTGGTTTCCGGGAATTTTGAAGTAGTCCAAGAATTTTCGTCAACTTGGACGAACAGAATTTCGTGGTCCAGGATGCTCGACCAAGTTACTGGATAAAATAAAATCTTCTCGTATAAGCTTACTAGAGTGTAGACAGGGGTTTTCTGAGCGGTCGACGGTGGGAGACGACCAGCTGACGACGATAGTTGGACAATTGGTAACTGTCAAGTTTCTCAATCCATGACACATCCATGATTGGACTGAGTATAGAGATTAAACAGTTCCTCCGGGCAGCGGATACTTAAAATATTATTGATCGTGATGTTATAAACTGAAATGCGGCAGTCAGTAATAAAACTGGTGAACAAGTAGTTTTCAAGTCTGAAAGCCAATATTAACCTTTCAGTGCATATATGCAACATAAGTTTTAGTATCACCCTAGAGGCGTCTCTTGGTTTCTAACAGAGTTAATTTGTGTTGCACATATGAGGCAACATGCACTTAAGGAAATGTGAAATTTTTTGGCATCCGTGGACAGGTTAAAACATGTCAGTCCCAGCTTTCTGTAAGTCAACCCCTCAGGCCAAATTTTTCTGCTCGCCGGTCAACTTCAGAATATTAATTTTTCTTATTTTTTTATGTTTTTTTGCCAAGAAATAAATTTAGCGTCATTCTCAGTGTATTTTAATTGCACTAAATCATTATTATCCTATTAATGTGATTTATTTATAAATCAAACCTAATTATATTTATGTTGCATATGTGAGACAAATTGACTTTGGTTACGTTTGATATTTTTTGGTTATTTTTTCAGTATTGTATTTTCAAAAATACATCTTAAAAAATTTAGTTTAAAAAAATACAAAAAAATCATGCACTAAAGGGTTAAAGGACTAGTCAGAGAAAGGGATTAATTTAAAACTATACATACATTTTCCAGAAACAAAGAAGAGATGTAGATTCCAAGCATATATATTTTTAAGTGATACTCTTCCGTTCTGCTGATCAACTTTAATTTTCAATTTGTTCCGATAAACAGTGGCCTTAAATCCGGAGTCAGTGATTTCAACAAGCACTCGGGTAATGAAATACGCGCTGCTCGATATCAGAAAGCATTCCCAAATTTATTTATTCCATCCCGTCTCCACGGAAGTCGATCCAGTAACAGCGTATTTTAATGCGACATGATGGCTATCCTTAATTAGGAAACGCAGTGCAGTAATCTTAGCGAGGATCTTCGCACTGCGGGAGGCATCTACACGTTCCCATCGTTCTTCAACGAGTTACTACGTATCAAGGCTCCTATATTCCTGCACATGCAAACTAATCCATTTGTGTCTACTGCTCTCAAATTCAATTCTTCTGTCACACACATTAGACATTATTTTCAAACCATAAAATTTATCCCTTTTCCGATAACCTATATTGAACACTAAAATTCGCAGGAGTGGAATAAAATATCACCGTAAGAATGAAAACATGAAACATGTGCGCTGAGAAGTGAGAACACAAAGATTCACAACTGTCATACACAAGTTTGAAAGTGATTGAAAGATTCTCTAAATGCTCAGGCAGACTTTTTCTGCAAATAAATGCGGCGTGCTTGAGATCAACAGACGGTCAACGCAGACAAGGTCTGCAGACCATTGTGTAAATTGGGAAACCATTCTCCGGTCTGCGCAGACCTTGTCCGGAGACTTTAAGTCTGACGTTGTTTGTGGGCGCCTAAAACAAACTACTAAACGCAACGGGAAATCAATCGGCGCCAGACCTTGGACTTGCAAGTCTCCAGATCGGGTCTGCGGTCACATACGAGATCACAGCTGCAGTTTGCCTGTTTTTCTAAGAAGAAGTATTACTTTCGGAAGGCATATCTGATCGTGGTGAAGTGTTCTTCTGCACGTCAACAACATATATAAATAAGCGAGTACATATATTGGGATAATTCTGGTCTTGGAGACGTCGTCGAGTAGTGATCTTGGAGGTGCCGCGGATAGTTTAATTCTGTATTTATTACATCACGGAACAAAGCGCGACATCGTGACAGCGCCACACAACGCGATGCTTGACACATTTCAGAAATTGATCATATTTGAACAAATAACAATGAATGATAAAGAATTTATTTATTAAATCTATATATATAAAAATGAATTGCTGTTCGTTAGTCTCACTAAAACTCGAGAACGGCTGAACGGATTTATCTTATCTTAGTCTTGAAATGTTCGTGGAGGTCTAGGGAAGGTTTAAAAGGCGAGAAAAAATCGAATAATTTCCGGGAAAACCCTAAAACAACCCTTTTCTATTTCCCATACAAACGTTTTCTAAATAAAATACAAATCTACACCAGTCAAGCAATTTTCACCAAATTTCGTACACGTGTTCTTTGCGACCAGGAAACAAACACTTTTGGGGTGAGACGCGTCTTCCACCCCCAGAAGCGGGGGTGGAAATATTTAAACATACTAAAACAGCCGATATTTGAGTCGGATAAATATTTTTAGGGGTCAAAGATATTGATAGTGTTTCTACCAATGTTATCTGAATACAATTTTCATCCCCTACGCCCTGTGAAAAGGACACCCTTCGGGTTTGGGGTGGAGATGCTTTACAGTAAAATAACGCGAATACAACCGAGATTGGAGTCAAATCAAAGGTTATGGAAGTCACTGTGTTTAGTTACGACATTCAAATTGGCATTTACCCCTCAGATGCAGGGGTAGCGGGGTGCAAATTTTGGAACATGCAAACACGGCAGATATTTTCGTTGAAGAAATATTTTTCAGAGTTAATTATAATGATTAGGGTTCGAGTAAAGTTACATAAAAATTGCGCAAAAGCAGCCGAAATTGGAGTCATATTGGGGGTTATAGATAAATGACATCTCGGGCAACGCCGGGTACCCAGCTAGTCGTTAATAAATGTACTTCTACAACAGACTGAGACAAAATTGTCAAGACCAGGTCTGTGGAGTGTTCTGTAGAATTTTGAATTACACGTATGATTCCTTTAATAATCGAACCAACTGAATTTTATGTTTCTTTGTAACATAAATCTGGAGTGGAGGTCGTACATTCGGGAGTGTGTCCTGGTGACCATTGGTGAGGAACATGGATCAATAATATACGCAGTTCTCAGCCACTTGACTCAAATTTTATATGATGTATAAAACCAGATATTAAATAATTATAGGGCCGTTGAATTCAGTTCAAGCTGTTACAGGGCCACGGAAACTATTTACAAACCTTGTACTTTCGAAAAGAAATTACAGCGGCAGTTTGCTTCGATATTTCACATATACACGTGAAACAAGCATGAATAGTCTTTACCAAACAATTTCAAATAATGTTCAATGAGAAAATATTTATTTGTTAAGGATACTTGATCTTGTTCTTCAGACATACATCACAGCCGTAGCCCATGTTTGGAGGTTCGAAAATGGTTTTTTTTTTCGAAAATTTTTGTTTCCCAGTTTCGTGAACGGTTAGGATTTACTGAATACCAAAATCTGTATTCGTAAAGATCATCTAAAATTCTAGAGACACCAGCATGGTAATCAATAATCATGAAACCGAAAATGGTGCATTCGACGGCGGACACGGCGATTATGTTTAAATGAAATAATGCTTCTCCCACTCCTAATTTTAAAACGTAATGACACGACTCAGTATTCCTTACTCGGCTCAACTTTCCATTATCATTTCTGTCCGCCGAAACGAATGCCGTGTAATTGAATCGCAATTTCCAGTTCATTTCAAGCGGTTTGTGATAAATGGCTGGTGTTAGCAATTAATGTAATAACAGTTGTTGAGATTTGAATAAAATGCTAATGTGATAACAATGGAAGTGTGTCGCGGTAATTTCTTCACGACATGCTTGTGGCGACCTAAGCCCATTCATTATGTATACACCTCTCGCGCGATTCCATTATCTGTCCGGCGTTCTCATTAGTGTCCAGACGGGGCTCTTCCTGCTCTCGGTGCCGAATTTCCCTTCCAGAGACAGTCCACTCGTACAAAATTAACCAGGGAATGCGGCTCTCCGATGTGGGAAAAAGCTCGTTTCGAATGGACACAAAAGGACTGGGAAACGTTACCTGTTTATAAACAACCAACTGGAAACTTGTTAATGTTCAAGCTCCGTACTAGATCACTCTCAGACATCCTGATTTGGACTTTACATGTTTCTAAATTCTTTTCTTGACAGTTTGAGCACTCAAAATATAAGAAGACCGGGAGAATGTTTATATTTAGCACCCACGTACTGATTCCTTGGAAACTCAAGGGTCCCACACTGAAATGAACAAAAAGGTGGTTCATAATCTCGCGTATTCTCACAATACACTAGAAAAATATACTGTACAGAACACAATAAAAATTATATTTGGGTTTGTTAAAACAAATTAGGCGTTTTCATTTCAAAATAGTTTGAATACTTTATAAATTAATTGTATGAAGAATTTTTTTTGTAACGTAGAATATAGATAAATCAGATGCTTTTTCATATTTATATTTCTTACAAATATTTATATATCCGTTATTAGGGATTTTAAGGAGAAATAAACTTTAGATACTCCCTCCCCTATTCAGCATCCTTAAAATTCTTGGTTCCATTAATATAAGTAACTGTTCCACATTAAGGGACCTCCGTTTTCAGACTTTGTCTGTCTTGGTTAAAACAAAAGAATTAACAAGTAACCTAATAAATTATTTTTAAATATATTATATTTTTAGGGTTAATAGATGAACTGTATATACAGAGAAAATCATTTGACTTGTAAGATTAATTATAATAATAATTCCATACTAATGTTCCGTAATTATCAACAAATTTATTGCGGTTGACATTGTTCATGATTTTCATTATTCCTACAATCTGTCGTATCTCTTTTCTCAACTGCTGTAAATATATTGGGGGTTTATTTATTATAATTTATTAAATCGAGGGGTGATCAGAAACTAAGGTTATAAAACGTGTATATTTTATTTAATACAACCAATACAGTCACCCGATAGTACAATATGTAATTTTTTGACATAGTCTCCATATCGGTTTAGGCACTTGTCGCTTCGTGGGGTGAGTTTGAATATTTCCTCCTGGTAAAAATCCTGTCCTTGCATGTTCAGCCACGTTGTGTTTCACCTCCTCGTCTGAAACATATTGTCGGCCTCCTGGGTGCTCCTTCAAGTGAGGAAAAAGGTGAAAGTCGCTTGGAGCGAGGTCCGGGCTGTAGGGAGGGTGGTCGATGATGTCCCAGCGAAACTGCTTCAACAGGTCGCGCGTTGTCGTGACGGAAGATGACGTTCTTGGAAAGACTTTAACATTGCTACCGCGTGCTATAGTAGAATTTAATAAATGGCCCGTGGTTAATCGTTAAACTTCAAACGTAAACAGTCAACAACAACTGTCATATGACTCTAAATTCATATTTCGTATAATATGTGATATATATGCATACATTGAAAACGGCACATTACCTGTTTACCTGATCCTGTCCCAATATTTTGGATGTCGTCGTATGAACTGATTTTTTGCTTTATTTAATAATTTTTTCTGAAATATTGGCAGAATTGTTTATGTATTTATTATTTCTGGATTATATTAATACCTTAATTCTTTGCTCCTTGATTCATTTCCTCGTGTGTTGTGACTAACTAGCAGGGTTCTACTTCTCGTCCTTCGCGCAAAGAAATCGTGACTGAAACTGATACTCTACGGGGCGTCCTCTGTTCGGCTTTTGCGATTGTTAATTAACAAGGTTCACTTTTAATAATCCCACCTAGACTGAGTTGAAATGCGATTTATTAGAACTACGATCGTGCTTCGTTTCTGTAATGATAACGTAAATATGATATCCGCTAGTCGGTAAATATCCTTATAAACCAAAGACTTGCACGTAAATAGAATGTTTTAATTACTTTTATTTTCTAAGTTAACCTTGTATTGATGCTAAGACTGTGAGCATATACTATAATAAATTATCCTGTAATGTGGTTCATGAAAGTACTTTTATTTGAATTTATATGCGCAATAGTATATGTATCGCTGTAATATAAAACACGATTATAAGTCGTAGAACAAAAACAATGTTATGGTTAGTAAATTTTACCAGCGATAATAATAGCATTGTGTTAAATTAAATTATTCTATTTAATGGTCTCGTAGAAACGTATTGTATTTTACATATATTATTAACTTTAGTAGTTATTTACATTTAATATCTCTTAGAACTTTCCATACCTATCTATTCAAGAAATAACCAATTTCATGCTGGAGATATTTGCAGATCAGACTTGCACAGTCTTTTCTGAAACTAATAATAATGCTTGGTTGTTATAAAAGGTTAATTAAATATTAATATGGTCAATACATGAACTAAAAAGAGATAATAAATACCACCGGACTCGTACACAATTTTTTTTGAATAAAAGCTTCTTTATTTTTATTGCAATAACTTTTAAATTACCTCAAAAATATTACAATGGGTATATATATATATATATATTAAACCAACCTATTTTTATATTAAAGTTTAGAAAATTTGTGCCATTATTTGTGAGTAATAAGAACGTTTGTCATACAGTATAATTCTCATTTGCTTTTACTGCAGTGGCTCAAATTGAATGGAAAGATTACCCAGTTTCTTTATGAAAGAAAATGTTTGCCAACTTGAAAAAACAACGTCGGAACCTTGAGGTAGTAGATTGGAGCGGACGTGGCCATCGCTACGTTCCTAAACCGGTTCTTTCATTCACGAAGCGAAAATAGGGACTTGTGGCCTTCTCTGACTGTATCACAGTTGCTTACTGAAAGAGCGTAGACTTGAAGTAAGGTTAATGTCGCCTGTACAAGTAAATAATCGCGTACTCGAATAATTTCGTAATTAATACAATAAATAAATATAATGGCTAAACAGTCAGAAAAGGTTCATTAATTAACAAATTGATTAATACAATAAATCGCTACGTTCCGTTGAACAATATAAAAAAAGATCAAACTTAATGATAACTAATATTGTAATTAAAATTTGTTGGTAGATATCGAGTACTCTGATAAATTTGAAATCAAAATCACAATGTTAATTAATGAACCTTTTCTAACTGTTTGACCATTATATTTATTCATTGCTGACTCATTTTCATACATAAAATTTTCTTATAGCAATATTCTCCATATATTTTTGTTTTGTGTTAACTGATATATTTTATTTTCATTCCCAAATATATTAACATTGGTCATAGACAGCACATTGATTGTTTATCCTCATTTTGTCAATTTCAACCGGAGTCATTAGCTTAAGATTTTCATCCTCTCAAATAATTTTTATAACGTTACTATAGCTCTTTTACGTATAGCAGACTTTATCCAGAAAAAGTTTAATGGAATTACAGGAATTTGAGTAATTATATCGAAAGATTGTAGGAAGTTTACATCCTGTTAAGACTATTGTGTATAACAATCTTTTTCAAGATACAACACTCCAAACTGTTTTTAAAATATTATTATATTATTTATGGGGATTTTTTATCTTTAACGACTTGTAGTGTTAAATATACTTTACATTTGTCTTTGTAACTGCAGTTCCACTAATTTATTATCTATACTCAAATTTTATTTATTATTTTACTTTTATCTTGTTCAGATGACCAATGGATAGACACATTTCTAATATCGGAAGTAGATGGAAACATTTGACAGTTACATTTGTAACTCAGTAGTTGTATTGGAAACCGGATGTCAAATACACTTTTGGCCATCGTATTTTCAAGTTTGTCCATCTATTTTGTGTATTACAATTGCCCCATCATATTGTTCCAAACGTAGTGTCAATTTTGTATATTAACATTGTCGCAGTTGTTATTGAAAGGTTGAATTGGGCACGGGATGAAAAAAAAATCGTCCAAACGTAGTGTCAAATTGGTTCAATTACTGAGAGTATTTAAATTGTCGCAACCGTTACTCAGAGATAGAATTGGGCACCTGATGACTAATACAAATTTGGTCAAACATAGTGTGAAGTTTGTCCGTATACATTTTGTATTATAAAGTTTCCAGTTGTTACTCAGAGGCTGAATTGGGCAGCAGATGAAGAAAACAATTTTGGTCCAAACGTAGTGTCAAGTTAGTCCATTTGCTTTGTCGCAGTTATTACTCAAAGGTTGATTTGAACTTCTGCTGAAAACCACAATGAGGTGTTTATCAATTAGCCCCCTTAGTTTTATCTAATCATTGAGGATTGCTACTGATACAGTAATTTTTAATAAAATATCTACATATTTAAGGATTTTTATTTGTGAATAATAAGATAGGGATGTGTTGAAAATTATATGAAATTATTTATTTCAGGAAACAGCGAGCCTTTTTTAGATTATAAACCGCATTTAGGCTCTGGATCGAAATCGGTTATAATTTCGAGGAAAAAGTAGCTTTATTCGAAAGGAATGCATTGTACATAATCTTATCCAAACAGAGACTTTTTTAAAATATAGGATTGAATTACTTGTATTTCTTTTCGTCGGTACTGAACAGGCCTCCCACGCTAAAAGACAACAATGCAAAGTCTTATCTGCAAACATCTCCGGCGTGAAATTCGCGAGTGTGTCGCCGTACGCCGGTCGTGCCAGAATAATGTAATTTATTCAAGAATGGCGGTGACGTGTCGGGCTCTGGGCCTGTGACGAATGTAATTGGTCAGAACGCGACGGCAATAGATCGGCAATAAATCGAGGCAATTATTTATTCGTCACATGCACGGTCCCGAGCGCCTAATTATAAACATAATGAGTACCTTTGGTTTTCTGCGCCCCTATGCAGCCATCGGCCCGCATAAGGACGCCCCGATCCACGATCTATAAATTTCCAAGCGAGGGCCCTATTGTTTTCAAATTCAGCCCAATTTGCTTCGTTACAGACCTGAAGCATCAGAAGAAATCGTGACAAATTGAACTGTCTAAATTAGAATGGGCTTAGATTACCGTATTGGTTGCCTGTCGCACAATTAGTTTCACCTGCGAAAGGAACCAGTGCTAATAATAGTGCCACATATGGTACAGCCGATCTTTATGATACTAATATATAAAAACAGTCTAACAATATTGGATACGTAAATTTAGATATGCTTAGATTTTCGTGCTATTAAATTTATATTATAATAGAATACATAATTTTAAGAGTAAATGCTTCTAAAATGCATAAATTAGAACATGCAGACGTGATAAAGTATTTGCAATAAGGCGTATCTCTGTTATTTGTAAATAAGAACATTTACAACAAAACTAAAAAAACATTTTAAATGTAAAGTGAAGAATTTTTTTTATTAATTTTAATATGAACTGAACTTCACAATTAACAATACACTAAACAAATAACACTTTAATGAAAATTTTAAGGCAACAAACAAGTTCGTATTTCACCAGAATAATTCGTCTGGCAGAAATTAATAGGATAGTATTAAACAATAACGTTATTTGTCGACGCCTCGCAAAGAACACCTTCATTCGCATAAAATATATAAAACTAAAATTATGTCAATAATGGGATGAATTATTAGATTATCTCGTGTGTGTGAGTGTGTAAACCGTCACAATGTGAAATAATGAAATATTATTTAATTAAGGATCTGAAACCTGTTTGTTGCTTTTCATCTCCATCTACATTATATATATAAATATATTTACATACAATTATATTGAAAAATATGTTTTTAGGTGATATATCAGATTTAACATATACAGATATGTTTGATTATATTTATTATTATATATTAATGACAATGCTCGTACGCAGTGGCTTTCTACTTTCTCGCCGACCACTTTGCAAATCCCTTCCTCGACAGCTACTTTCAAGTCAGAATTTTCTTTAGTTATCTACTACATTGCGATAGCTTCACTCGTGATCGTTTCCTAGTAATAATGATCAATATCGCTTCTGTGCTTTACAAGGTCTATTTCTCTTAAATTGCAAAAAAATATAGATACCTTGAAGGAGATCGACACCATACCCAGATTTTACGGACAATGAAAAATTTGCCCGTCAAATCCTAGTTTCATGTTGTTTTTTTTTTCAAGGTGACTCCTTGACGCCACCGATCACACATAGAAACTCGCCCAGCTCCGAACCCTTTCTATTGTTCTTTAAAAAAATAAAATATAAATATTCCACAAGAAAAATTAAATAAAACAATTGAGAAAAATACAACTGCACGACGTTTTGTCCTTAATTGAAGATAACATGCAGTGCAGATAGAACAATTTTTTATTAACAGGCTACGTGAGGGTAACTTGGTGACAATTCCCCTTTAATACCATACGAATGGATTTGAAAGGGGGACTCAGTACTAAACATTTATGTACATGACATAAATTGTTGGCTGTTAGTAACAAAATAATCTGGATGCTTATGAAATTATGTATTATCCTCAAAATTCCATAGTAAACCTGATGAAGTTCTATATTGTTAAGTTTTAATTTTTGTCAGTTTCGATATTAACCTGTGGCCGATTTATTTATTTACTCTAAAATTGAAATGTCACTTAATTATAATTATTAAAATATAACATACTTTAATTCACATGAAACAGAAGAAACATTACAAGCTCAGCCATATAAGCCATGAAATATTATTTATTAAAGGATAAAGATGGAAACATCTCGACTGGGCCGGGAATCGAACAGAGTCTCAGAAATTGAGTCCCGGTCCAGTTAGTATTTTCCCATCTTGATCATTTCATTAAAAACATAAATATACTATCCAATTTTAAATGCAAATAAATTCTATATGAATCACTCCAAGTTCTTTTTAATTTGAATATATGGTGCCTGAAATAGTTAATGCCTCTTAAGAATTTAGGTGATAGACCTCTGGCCTCAATGATAATTTGGAGGCCCTCCAGATAAATATTGATAATGAGAAGAGAAAGATACAGACCTGTGTGGTTTAAATAGAATTTGTGAATTAATAACTCATTGCATATGGAGAGAGAAATATGCAGGGAAAAGGAATACGCTGACTATAAAATGTTAGAAAGGAAGAATACGTACGACCTGACTTACGATTGATGACCAAAAGTGAGTACGATTACAGGTAGGTTCTGAACCTGATGTCTTGAGTTCTAGGGATAATTTCAATTTATTGAGAGATGAATCATATTAATGAGAAATCTAACCGCCTAAAAAAATTTCGGGGCTTGAAACTTCAGGGAAAACAATAACGTAAGACAGTTGCTAGAGTATGGAAGACCAATCTTACACAGAATCAGAGCATCAGAAATAAGTTGAAATACAGAGGTTCATACGACTATAAACTATAATAAAAAAGGATCCATCTTTGATGCATGTGCAACAGCCGTATTATAATTACGTGAAGCTGTGTTAAAACAATTTGAGTTGTCCATACCGAGCGAAGTTTGCATTAAATGTGGAGGACCTGAGTTTATGTCGTAAAGTGACAGGCCTCGTTCGGTTCCGTGAAAGACTTAACGATTGGGCAGCGGACGTAAAGCACAACCTGTTCTCGGCACACGGTCATATATTTGTGCTCTGCCTTGGGCGATCAAACATGCTCCGTAGATTATTGACACGATGGCGGGACAGGTTTCAGAACCCAAAAGCAATTATTGCGCCCTGAAGACTGGGGAAGCTACCGGCCACTTTAGAATTCACTACCAACGCATTCTTTCTTCTCTCTATATTATCTGTAAAATTAAATTACCGTAGACTATTTTGGACCGTTCATAAAGCAGAATCATTCATATACGTATATTTTTTTTTAGCCAAGATAGCATTTTGATTGGATTATGTATTTTTCGGACATCCTGAAGTGAGAAAGGATCCGTTGAGAGAATTATATAAAGTAGTCGCGTCTGAAGAATTTTAATTTAATTAGCTTCATAAAATACGTTGTCAACCAATTCTCAAATACAAACGCAAACACTGCAGATTTCAAGACAGTGTCCTAAATGTCGCAATCAATAAACAAAGCGTGTCCACGTTTGAACTGGAGAAATAAATCGAAACGTCAACACGAGATCTATGAAGTCATTGACAATATGATAAGCATGTTATTAGTAGCTATTTACCTGAGATAATGGTTAAGAATCATAACTTCCTTATATATATATATGGATAAGGAAAAATTAAGTAATTAAAAATCATTTTTATATCGAATTATTGTAACCCAAAATAAGCTGCTTCTTGACCTGAAATTAATTCTAATTAAAAGACTAGAAAGTATTGTCCTTAAATCGGAAATATAAAACAAATGTATAACCAATCATGTATTATAATATATTGAAGCGCAATAGTATAGTATTCCTTAAATATATTTTATTCAATTTTTACTTCGTTAGAGATATTAGCAAGGATTGAGAGCGTGACAAGTTAGATCTTGACCATGGCGGGAAGATTACCCCCTGGAGCCTGAGCAGAAGCACGAAGCAGACGGACACCTGGTTTTACGCAAGGCGTGCATCCGAGCCGGTGAAGGCGGGACGAGACATCCAAAGAAATTTTAATTTTTTTAAAAAGACACGTGAATTGCCTGGAGCAATGATATTTCTTTGTCTGGGAAGATCGATCAAGAAGGTCGATAAAATCGAATATTTGCACACAGCCAGGGTACTGTGCAGATTATGCATTCTTCAACGTATCTTCGTCAGATGCAGAATTTACTCCTCGATTAGAGACGACGGCTGGTCCACGGATGCAGGGATTCGACCGATGAACGAAAGGTAACTTCTGAAGGGAGTGTCTACGTCCATAGTTAAACCCTGAAACTAAGAGATCCGATTGTTTCTCTGGTTACCGGATATATGTCCTTGAAATAATTTTACTTACCTCAAGTCAATAATAGCCAATAAATACCCGTATACATTTTCTTTACCTTTTTCAAATATTAAAATCCCACCACACTATTATAGTAGAATCTAGTCTACTACCGTCGTCTATCGTGTCATTTAATTACAGGAATACTGTTAATTACTCCAACGAGTGTATATTATTAGCATTGACTGGAATATACAACTATTTCCTTCAGTTTTCACGCAAATTTAGAATATCATTTGTGGTAGATTATATTTCAAGAGTTGGTATTATTTAATTAGACATCTGGACCACGTTATTATTTGTGAACAACGTGCGGCTGTATTGCAAATAAAAATTCAAATCACCAGCTAACAATCTTAATGTTGCTTTTTATTGGTGAAACGGACGATTATAGTAAATGTAAAGACCCTGTTTTCTTTAAAGTGAAAGCCGATCCCAAGACTTGGTCTGAAATCCGATCCTGTTTTACAGCTGTTGCGAACGGAAGCCAGGATTTGTGATTACCTTTTCGAAGATCTGAGACTCCAAAAACGAATTGTCACTTGGGCTACCTTTTTGTATATACAGGGTGTAACAAAACTAGACGGCAAAATTTCAGGAATTGGTTCCTCATATTGAGAGAAAAGAAAGAGTATTGCAACGTGGGTCCGGAAATGCATAATTACAGAGTTATCAGAACATTTACGAATGTTATTTAGTGACGACATGCCTTGGTATCTGGACTAAAATATGAGATTCTGGCTACAATTGATACATGAGAAAACATGTTGCGAATAAAACTAATGTTGACATGAATGGTACTTATCACCCAGAAATGATTACCCGTCGTGTAACTTATGCGAAACTGTTCGTTTTGACCCCCCACGAGTTTTATCATGAGGTACACCTAAAGTCTTTGGTATATTCAACTGCTGTTGATGATATATATTGTAATACCAATTAAAGAGGCCATTAATTGTTTTAATATAATTGGATTGTTAGCGGTACGAGTGTTGAAAGTAACAATCACGGCTCTTTCTCGGCTAATGTTTCCGGGAAATGCGCGCGAGTAGGAAGTTCGTCTGCGTCGGAAACTGAAAACGTAAAATGTGGATGCTCATCTAAAAGTATGAATAGCGCGGTCCAAGACGTCCTACTGTGAGATCTATTAGTTTACATATAACGCGAGTAAACAGTTTTGACGGAGAGACTCAAATAATAATCGCAAAGTTGGAAGCAAAAGGTTTTGCTTCACACAGACTGAACTAAATTTCGCATAGAGGCATCAAGGAGACCTATGTCCGAGGGCTGACTGAGGGACGGCTGGTCCAAAGTTCCAGGTGGCAGAGAACGAGAACATCGACCGTGTGTATTAAAAATTTAATGTGTAGAATCACTGAATAATGGCCAAGAATCAGATCTGGTACCAGAAAGACATTCGTGAGTACAAAACAATTATTTAAAATCTGTAAACGAGGATTAGGTTCGTTTTTTTCTTTTCATTTCGTTTATTTTCATATTGTATTAAGTTAGTTTCAATGAGTTTGAATTGTTAATCTTAGTTTATTAAATTGGATTGTTCTTACTATCAAACCCAGTAAAGACCCTGAGATAAAGAGAATTTCGACGTATTTGATTGTAAAATATAAAGTTGTATTTTTCCTAGAACGCCACGAATTGCAAAAATGAAATAAAATATTTGTTTGTTAACTTGATGAAATTCGGCGTATAAAGTAGGGATTACAATTTGTACTTTTAAAGAATAAAATTTTAAATCTTAATAATTTTGTTAATTAATTCTTATAACTAATACCACCTTTTAATTATTACAATATATATATATATATATATATATATATTCTTGTAGTGTGGAATGTTTATTTTTGTAAAGCAACGTGTAGAATTTAGGAAAAGTGGTCTCAAGAGAATTTACGAATATTGTTATTTGACGATGTTCCTGTTCCTTGTCTGGAAATAGGGGATGAGATGTACTTAGTGAATAAACCTGCCACCTGTAATTGAGATTTAATCTCTGAATCTGGACACGATGGCATAAGACGTTTGGACAAAGTTCTCGTCGAAGTCACTTAAGACTAAACGCGCATTGAATTTCTGATGGTGCAAGACTGACACTCGTGGCCATCTGCGTGTCAGATTCGGTGGCTGCATTTCGCGCTACCGAGGTGAAAACAAAGGACTCTATTATAGCGGCCTTCCATCCATCAAAGGTCAGCGTTAAGAGACAGCCGCGGACGCTCCAGACGCCGTGTCCTCTTCTGATGGATGCGCCCCTTCCTCGCCAACAGACAAAAAAAAACTTCCAACAAAGACTAATTCTCGTTTTTATTTTAGACGGGAAGAGATGTTGGTTTTAAGCAGCAGTCAGGAACTGCTCTTTACACCAACACAGCCGTGAAAACAAGCCCGGCCATTATCTCAGCTGCAGATGGCATCTCGGCTCACGAGCGAGCTCCAATCAACAGCCAATTGAATTAGAATGCAAGCATGGCGCCGGGCCAGACTCTCATCAATAAACATGCAATTACGGCCGCGACACCTGTGCTCGGGCCTGGAATTACGATTGTAATCGCAATAGAATCGATATGAATAAAATTAATCTGGTGCTTGTAATCGGAGCCAACGTTCATTTTAAGCGGAGTCAGTTGCGAGTGAATGCGCCATAATGCGAGCGATTTAGCAGCGTAATCTGGTGAATAGACATTGTTCGTTACGATCTGCGGTCTCGTTGACGGGAACACGAACTTCCACACTAACTAATTACGCCTGGCTCCTCCACTCATACGGCAAGGTCGTTGAAGTCTGCAGTTGGACCCGAAGACGTTGGGTGCTTCGGGCACAAAACTTATATTTTGCAATTTTGTGGAAAAAGGGCACAAATATAACCTTGACAGTTTGTAATGGCAAAAATGCTTCTTCAGGGGTTAGGGAGGTTTATAACAACTATATTTTTATGGAACGGGTTGAAAACCAATGAAGGGAAGAAACATTTTCTATTAGACATTCGAGAGAAAAAAAAATATAAACAAAATACAGGATTTAAATGTTGTTTTATAAAATTATAAAGATCGCTCTGGCTGTTAATGAAATTCCTTTTCATCGGGGGCTAGTGGCCTGGGCAATAGAATGTACATATTCGACTACTTGGCAAATTTGGTATATACAGGAAAATTATTGTCCTCAGCCTCTAGGGTCCCACCCTGGAAACCTCGCATTCTCCTCCAAAGCGCCCCTCGTTTTCCCAGGCAATGGTATTGACCGAGACAAGGAGATAGCCAGCCGCTTCACTTTTCCAAAAATTACTGAGCCGAGTTCTACTTCTGGCTCGGTGAAATAACGGGACCTAATTTTAGATTTGCTCCATTACGAGTTTATGTGGCTGATCGAGGTGAAGTGTAATTATGCCTGTATGCAGATATCTCGGGTTTTATGAGTGGCGTTATACCAAAAGGTTGACGAAATAATACTTACCAAAGAACAAGGCAAACACTTTCGGTTTTAAGAAAATAATGTGGATTGAAATGCACTGTGAAACGTGCCAGTTACGTCATGGTCAATTGACAAAATTAAATGGCACGGACAATGGTAAAACACGGGCCCCCAATTCTGTATGGCGACGAAGTAATTGAAAGTGGCCTGTTTGCGTCGCCTGGAGAGCTGGCTTGTGTCGTTTAATGAAGGGACGATTCGCCTTGTAGAGGCTGTCTTATCTCAGCATCTGCATCGCCTCCGCAGCCTCCGCAGCGATAAATCTCCCCCCAGCTTCATGTCGCCCTTCCTCTCCGTCCCAGACTTCAAAAGCACAAATATGCCCTTAGAAACGCAGACTCGCATGGTCCCTCATCGATTTTATCTGCGTTGCTACTGGAGATTTTATTTCCAGCCCGTAGTAACTACTTCCTTCATGGTCTCATGTATTCCTATACTTATTGTTTCGCGAGTACGGTACTTCCTGTTAGCTTCTGTGATGGTACTTGGATACACGATTGACATGAGTTATTCTATACGTGTTTTCATTTTACTTCTCTCTGTAAGTATATGGACTGTAAACAAATAATTGTATACTACTTCAACTCTTCCACCGGACAAGTCCAAATGCCTTCACACGTAATCTCTGAACACGTGCCACATAAATAGTGAATTTTTTTAATAGATGGCCACTCGGACATTAGGCAAGATATAAAGCTATGACAATCTGTTATTGTCGTCGGAGGTTGTATTCTGGAGGAAATTTATTGCCAATAGTAATCACGAATAAAGTCAATGCTGTTACATAGGAATCAATATAAGTAAACAATTACAAAATAATATTTTTAGTTTCGTCTGTTTTATTCAGACAATTTAAAATATTTAATTAAAATTATATACAGAGGTAAAAGACAAAATTAAAGAAATAAAACAACAATGTCATATATAAAATAAATTGTGGTCAACATAATTGTGGAAGATGTTACATAGGGCAAACTAAACGTGCTCTTGAAACTAGATTAAAAGAACATATAAAGAATTACAAAAATTTAAATCATAACGTTGTTATATTACATAAATTAGAAGATAACCCTGAATTTTATTGGAATAATGTGAAAAATATGGTAATTGAAAAAATATTATTTAAACGTAATTTATCAGTAATTTTGTATATTAAAACAAATTTTGACAAACAAAATTCACATAATGACACTTTAAAATTAAGTAATATTTACAGTCCGTTATTTTTTAACTTTTGATGTATTTTTTTTTAAAAAAAATGGTATAAATATGTAATTTTATTTTTAAATAAATTTTAGCTCATATTTACCATCTAATTGGTAACATTTATTATTAAATTTCAAGAATGTTGAAAAGTTCTGATTTTATTTTAAATATTATAGTAGACGGATAAGATAAAATATATACTGTAAATCTGTGATTTGAAATATTGAATGAAAGAAATTGTTACCATACTAACTTTATTAAAATCTAATGAAAGTACAAAAACCTACTGAAACATCGTTAAAGTGTTTAATAAAATATTTTAAATTGTATGTAAACGTGGTTCATTACTTAAGTTTATAATCGTTTTAAAATTATTACAAACCAAAAAAGTTTAGTCTGTCATGAGAAATTAAAATAAAATATTTGCTGAAAAAAATGTGAACCTTAACAATAATTTTAACGCAATCCCAGTTTACGTATTCAAGTGCATAAACAAAATGAGTTCATATTTTTACTATGTGCTGTGTCGAGAAATTATTTGCAGATTTATTTTCTAAATTTCATTCTCGCAGTGTCCAAATTATGAGGTTATCGAATTAACCGAGAAAATACGTGATAATAGTGATGTGCTTTACCGTTGAGTTATTATACAATAGCAATTTATAGACATTCTCCCATAACTTCGGCGAATAATACCAGCAAAACCGAGAATAGCTCGGTAAAACGTTTGCCTGCATCAGATCACGAAGCTGTCGCCATGAGAAGTTTTTGGTCCCTGATGATAACCATCATTCCTGGGAGTCTCAGGTGGTTTGTGGCCATATTTTACCAGTCGTTAGTTTTATTATAATAAGAATAAATTGAATCCCCATAATTTTTTGCAGTTAATGCTGAAGGTGAATCAAGTCGAGGTATTTTGAGTTTGCGTCCACTGAGTGACTCACATGCAGGATTTGAGTGTGGGTGCTTGCATTACCTAGATGCAGTCCTGAGTAAAATTGACCATCTTACGAATTAATTACACCGCCTTACTGCCCCTTATCTGATGGCATCCACTCGCCTGGAAAACAATTCCAATTGAATCCGCTCCACGTTCCGATTGTTCGGGCAATCGTGCTCGGCGAACAATAGACCGAAACGCTGTCCCAGCCTGAGAGAATATCGCCGCATTGTTCTTACATAAAACTGTTGAAAATGTTCTTCAATAGCTCCATTGTTATTCCTCGTTGACAGGTTTAGGAAGGAAGCTCGCTGAAGGCAGAAAAATCCTGTCTCAGATGTTTTTAAACTGGCATCGTGGTGCGAATGCTCAGGTTCCGTTTCGTCAGATTTCTGATAGTTCATTGTTTCCTTATTTAATATTAATTCTAAATCTTTAATTAAAAAGGCTGAGGATTTTGTTTTGACCTGAACCTGCCTTCAGGAAGCCAGTGTGGAATCATTTCGTTAATAAAAATGTTGCCATGATTTCAAGAATTCATAAAAGTAATATTTGTTGGATTGGCAAGAATAATGTGTGGAATGCACTCATATGAGTATAAAAATTAGAATTTTACGGGACATGTTAAAATTTATATTATTTAAGTTTCACATAATTAAATGTATTTTCGAAATATTTATTGAAGGCTTGCCAGACAAGCGCGGTTCCTACATCAGGAGATTTTGATGTTTATCCGGGCTCCGGATTTGTGAATTGATTTCTTTTGGTTTAATTATAGTTTTAACATCCGTGAATAAGTCGCTTTAGCTATCTCTGTACTAGTCTGACATGAAAGAAGACATAATGTAGATAAAATAAAATGGAACACTTCAGGTTTTTTGTCGCTATTTGGAACACGTCTTAAGTCAAAACTAGAGGGCGTTGAACCTGTCGAAGAACATCGTCAATTAAATAAGGAAATTTTGCTACGCTAGTCGTGAGACGGAAAGCGATTGGGCGAATCAGAACATTTAACTTCATTCTTGACGCCATTAAAGAAAGTTCCTAGACCGCGTGTTTTTCCAATTGAGTCTCCAGATTCCGCGATATATATTTTTTTTTGCTTGCACGAACCACTTATTTCTCCCTAGGCGACACTCGGAGAGACGTGCGACCGTGCTCATTACAGCTGACATGCTGCAAAACATAATAGATTTTTTAAGTGGTAATCACGAAACATCATCATTCTAAATAGTATTATGACTTTGTGATCATGACGTGTCATTTAAGAACCACGAACAAGTTATTCAGTCCAGATCTCAAAGAAAACCGACGATGACAGAAAGAAACGGGTTTCTGACGTTGCGTATGGGAGAGGAAAAAAAATGCCAAGGTTACGACGATGAGGTTCGTCAAAGTGACCAAGCCTCATCCAGATCAACGAATACGACCTGGTGGTCGCTCCTGTTTGTTCGGGTTACCTTACATTTGTTCTTAGCATTTCTCAGGGGAATTTGCAGTGTAGTCGTGCAAATATGAAGTGGGAAAATATTACCTCCGATTTTACAATGAAAACAATATCACTGGTTGTCGTCTACTTTAGCTTTACTACAAATATAGTACAAAATGAAGAGGACGTTCATAACATGTGAAAGTAATGTTTCCAATCGGTACAAAACAAAGGAGTGATATTGGCAGAGAAATTTCAGTCTACCGTGACTTGTTAAATTGTGCGTTTTGACCAGACTTAAAATCGAACAACGCGTTAATAAATTCATACATAATTTATGCACCTATTGACATCAATCAAGGATCCCTTGTTTCACAATTTTTTAAGATATGCGCAGACACGCAATTATTAATTGAAAGTTTGTGGTATAAAAGTCACGTTGGCAAGAAAACGAGCACAGAGCTGCGAAACAATAGTAGAGATTGCGGGCAGATAGCGCCCCACGCGTTTAGCTTTTTATGTACTAACAACAACCTTATTGCCTCAGCTACTGATATTTTACAGCCGAATGCTAGCCGAGGATTTATTCCACAGATTTCTTATTGATAACCGCGTCGTTTTTTTTAAACCCTCCCCCTTTAGTTAAAGGTTCTTTTCTCGCCGTTAAGTATACTGGCAAATGGTTCACGAAGCAGTAAAAGCCCACTCCTAAAAAGCTGTCCCGCAACAAGTGATCCGACAAATTGCAGCGTTCATCTACATTTTCTTATTTTCATACTCTTATTTAGAGCAAAGTAAACGTTACTAATGCGCAAACGGTCACGCTAAATACAATTGCAGAAGGAAATAACGAGTTAACAGTGACATTTTAAAGTGTACATTTTTTTAAGTTCATTGCCGAGTGAAAGGATGTAATAATTTCCAATGTTGCCATTTGGAGAAACTCAGCTGAGGCTAGAAAACCCTGTAAACCTTTTGCAATATTAACTCTGTTATAATAATAATAAACCGACCACCTTGAGTGGCATAACAAGGTGGACCCTGCAATTTATTCAAACTGGTGCGACAATAATCCTGAGATAGGAATTGAAAATGATCATACCGAGATCTTGTGGGACTTTCGAATCGGAAATTGTTGTTGCCCCGAACATCCCTCATCTCGAGAAAAAAATGTTCCTGGTTACTTGATGCAGCAGTGCCCAGTGACAGTCAGCTTCAAGGAAAATAAGCCGAAAAAATACGCGGTACAAAAACCTTCGAAAATTGGACGGATCTGCGAAAAAGGCCACTAAAATGTTGGCGCTCTTGGAGCAACACCATCAGGTCTTCAAACATATATGAAATGTATGGGTCTTCAAATTATGACAAGTGTACAACCAGAAAAAGCAGCCTGGAACAGCACACATTTTACGACGATACCTTTCCGATTCCTAGTTCCTTGAACCGTGCTGAGGCAATATTAGTCAAGATCGGGCGACTGCGATTAATAACAATCACAACGATAACTAAACATTATGTCAGCTTAATAATTGTTCCTAGAAATAATCGCTAGTTTTAATATTAACTTGAACTTAACATGTCACCGTCAAAAAAATTAAGCAAGCTCCCCTTTCAGATTGCAACACGCAACACACGTTTGATCCCTTTTGTTTGTTCGATTACTGTTCGGTGTGATAGCAATTAGCACCAATTAGTATTTTTAGAATAGTGTCAATAAAAATATTTCGTTAATAAGTCAAATTAATCGAGCATTATAACACACATTTTAAAAATATTTTATTAAACAACGTTTCTGTTCATAGGTACATCAGGTTGTGTGATATGTTTCTACGGAAACTGTGTATATTATCAATATATCTTCTTCGTAAAACTGATATGTGTTGTTTTACTTGTTATACAATTAATTTATTATATTTAACACGAATATTTACCTTAATAAATAATAATAAGTCAGGCATCCAAAAACCACTTTACGAATTTCAAGTTCGTATAAAAATTTAAAAATAAGATGTATATAAAAGAAAATTAAAAATATTTTTTTGTAAAAGTGATGTAAATACAAACAGTATAATATTTAATAAATCAATTGATGACCTTAAACAGACACTTTATTTATATTTGACGAAGTTTCGATACCTTTTTGTATCTTCTTCGGGTATTTACAAATGATTAGATTTAATAATATTGTTAGCGTTAAGTGAATTGTGTGCCTCGGACCCTTTTTCAAAACTGTGTGAATTTAATAACTTGTTAATCGTTTAGTTGTTCTACTTTATTATATTTATTTGTTAAGTTGTTTGTTGTTTCTTTTTGTGTACTTTAGCTTCTCTTTGTTTACTTTATGCAATTATACAATAAAACTAATCATCTGTAAATACCTGCCCTATAGGAAAATACCTGAAGAAGATACAAAAAGGTGTCGAAAGGTCGTCACAATATAATTAAAAAGTGTCTATAAGGTCATCAATTACTTTATGAATTCAAAACAGACGTTTAATTAAAATTTTAGATATATTTAAAATCACAAATTAATGTATCAATTTTTTACTGTTATAAAAATTTATCTGATAGAGAAAAAAATTAAATTTTTCTATTTTAAATAATCTAAATAGTGTAAATGACAACCAATATCATATTTGAAATCAAAAATTTATAAAACATTTTTTATTTATTTTACAAAAACTATCTAATAGGAAACACAGCAACTTTCTTCTATATTAAAAATATCTTAAAGTGTATAACAATATCATATTAAAAATCAAATCAGGTATATTCAACTTTATTTCTGTTTATTAAGTAAAATTAAAAAATTATACCGAACAAATATTATATTAAAAAATCATATTAAAATTTAAAAATGACGGTTTAAAAGCATTTAAATTAATTTATCTTATTTATAAAGAGGCAGAAGCAAGGTCAAATATTAATAAATATATATACTGCTTCATATTTTCGACATGAGTTTTAAATGCTTTATTTAGTTGAAAAAATAATGTAGGTTATAAGAGAATAGCGATTTAAGCGCTACAACTTAACTATTCAATGACTGATTTAACTATAGTTGCATTACTTTCGGCAGCTCAGAGACAATCATACGGTCGCAAGTACAAATACAACCTCGTAATTATTTTCAAGTGAAATATATTCAAGAAAATTAAATCACGTACCATGTGGAGGCGATGGGATCGATTCCCGGTCCGGTCGATATTTTCCCATTCTGATCCAATTAAAAACTTAAATTTAATTTACAGACTGGAGAATGTATTTATGTTAATCTTCTAGAGAAATCAGAAATTACTATTACACTCTTGATGGCGTGTATGAAGACAAAAATTATCGCCTTGTGAAAGAAAAGAAAACAAACAGTTAGGTATCTATTATTCAGGTATATTATTTATAAGGAAAATATTTATCCGCTGATATTACGATTTCTATCAGAAAATACAGCATAAAACTCAGCTACTGAAGACACAATTGTATCGTAATAAAGATAACAGAATTGCCGGCGACGAAATCAAATAATTCTGTGCTCTCGGGGAATACGTTATAAAACTTTTTTTTAGGGTGGAAATATCAGGGGGAAAAAGAAACACTCATCTTTATAAGTCAGGAAAAATTTGTTGTGAAATTCTTCACAGTTGTAGATGATGACAGTACAATTACATCATATTGGTAATTTTTTCCCTAAACATAGTCCATGTGCTTACAGATACAATCCCTATCGTTGATATTGGCATTAATATTGTAAAATTTACATTCTCTTAATTTCTATTATTATATGCTTCACACTTCAGTTTTTTTAAAATGAAAAGACACTTTAAAATCAAAGAATTCTTTAGACTCGAATTAAATAGGCTTATTTTCTCGAGCGGAGTTTGATTATATGTATTTCTACGAGTCGAGACACGCATATTTAATTTTGTATTTCAATACTTTGTCGTGAAGTATGCGTCCATTTTAAAGTCTCTCTGTACCACATTTAATCCTATTCTTAATTTAAAAAGGGGCTTTTAGACTTTCTGTGAATTTTTGAATACGATTACTACGTAACTAAACACGTACGGTATTGAAGGAAAATAAATCAGAAGTTTTTCTAATCAATCTGAGGTATTCCCGTCAGTCATGGTCTACGCGAGTACTAGACTTTTAGAAAATATCTCTGCATCTAAACAGTCCAAGTGATCACGTTCCTCTGAAAAATTGCGTTTAAACAGGAGTTGGCAACAATGTTGACAAGTTTCAGAAGAATTCCCTAGTATTTGTTGGCAACAGGTTTTTCGTGTTGTCAAAAATTCTTGGCAACAATGTTGCCGGAACTTGTTGCCAACATTTGTTGCTCAACATTGTAGGTGACAAAAAAAAACGCTGACAACATTTGTTGTAAACGCTCATTAAGTGGCAGGATGAAGCAAATTTTCTTGTTAGCAAATTAAACTGTCCACGTTCGATTTTCATGTATTTTCGGTATTTCATGAATTTTTATAGTTGTGACGAAGTTCCAAATAAATGATAGTATCACAGGAAGAAGTATTACAGTTCCATGCGATGTATCCGATCGCTATGTTTATTTACTTTTGTGGATTCGGACACGAGTGTTGGAGATAGTTTTGACTACGGTGAATCAGGCACCTTCGCGATTTGAACGGGTCTCTAAAGGCCTAATGAATCCACTCACCATATCTAAAGCGAAGTGGCCCAACTACTTTGAAATGACCATCATAAACCGTAAATAGCACGACCCCGTCAGCAACGCTTTCAGGGCAGGGATTTAATTAAGGAGAGCGTTTGAGTAGAGCGGCGTAAATTGGTGTAGAGTTATCTTCGGCTTCACCGCGCCTTGTTAGGGTAAGTAAGTGCGACTCTGCTCTCGGAATACCAATAGCGTCCTTCCTGCGTCCCTTGTTTACTGATTTAGTAATTACTCCGTTCGAACCATATCTCTCCCGTACTCACGCACGCCTCGCCAGCGACTTAGTGACCTTTCAATATTCAAGACGTGCTGACTACTTACTTTCCTACGTTGCCGTGCTTCTTCACTCAGCTCAGTCCAAGAAGTTACCATTAGTCTTTAAGAAAAGGTTTTAATGTATTTTCTAATAGTTCCCGGAAAAATAAATATCATCGGACTTATTAAAAAAAAGGAAAAAAAGGAGTAAATGCTATATTGTATTCAAATGGGAGCCGCCCTTTCTGTCAGCGAATGAGAGCAGAGAATTAGAAAAACGTCAATAACGAATGACAACAAATCCTTACTGAAGCCGCGTGGACAATAATGTGGCAACGTCGCACGAAATTTTGTTCGACGGCGCAAGGAAGAGCTTCAAGGTCAAATCGGCTCCCTTTTGAAGAGAACTATAATTCAATTTTGGAGGGGGGTATAATGGCGTAAAGTAAAATAGCTGACTTTATGGGCAATTACATAAATATTAAACCCAGAAAGGTACAGAGATTTAAACTACGGACATATGGAAGTAAAATTCCATTTTTAGCTGATAATCATTAAACTTATTACAAACCCGTAAATAAAATAAATAAAGAATACAATATTATCGGGATTCTAACCGAGTGAAAACATATATGTACGACGTGTCGATGACGTTCGCCCGAGAATGTTTTATTCATTCTTTACACTGAGGAAGATTGCATTTTAAAATCAATAATAATATATTAACTGAAAGTTCAAGACAATATCTATATATAAATCAAATAATATATAAAAATATACTAGTACACATTTTAAAAAATAATGTTTAAATCTGTACTATAACTAACGACATTTAAATTTAAACTTGAAGTACAGTAAAATATTTCTATAAAAAAACACCAAAAAAAGTTGCAAAACTCGGTACTATATTTGAGGAATGCATTCTTCATATTGAGAGAAGAAAAAAGTGTATGCAACATTTCAACGGAAATGAATAATTACTGGGATATCCAAACTTTTATGAATATTAGTGGATGGCGTCATTCCTTGTGTACTGGACTAAAATGTGAGACTGATTACAATTGTTACATGAGGAAACAATGCGTAGAGGACCAGCTCCCTGTAACCCAGTCGAAAGGAGGTGACTTTTGAAAATTTCATCTGTTAAGTGAACCGAGCGCTCCAACTAGTCAGTTGAACTTCATACAAACCGATCAGATACAGACGTTCGGATAACTGTGTAATTTTGAATTTCCGGACCCACGTTGTACTTCACTTGTTTTTTCCTCTGAACATGAGGGAACCGTTCCTGAAATTTCGTCGTTCAGTTTTGTTACACCCAGCATATTTACAAAAATGAAGATACAGGGATGAATTAGCGAAACGAAGCCATAACTCGGTATAATTTCGTTATGAAATATTATATTTTCCTTACAGTAACTTCTTACCTCGGTAACTATATATACCTGGATTGGATATAATTCTAAATCAACCAACTTACATGTAAAATTGTAACATATAGGAAATTTTGACGTGGTTATTTTTAAATATATATATATATATATATATATATATATTCCGACATAACTGGACATGACATGACAATTTATTTTAAATAATTGGTGTTGATACGTATAAAAATTCGCCATTTTTACGAACGGACAAGAGAAAAGGAAAATCAATTTAATCACCCTCTAGAGGACTATTAAACAATTATAGAATTGTAAGTTTTTAATTTTCAGTCTGTTTTTTAATCAGTTAATGACCTATTACAGACACACTATTTTTTATTTATAGCGTTACGACGTTTTGATACGTGCTCGTATTATCTTCAGGTATTACACGAAGTAAATAAAAGACAAACTTAAGTTTAATAATATAATTAGTCCATACATTAATCATTTGTAAATATCTCCTCTTTAGGATAATACCTGAAGAATATACGAACTCGTATCGAAACACGTCGGGTTATATTTAAAAAAATAAAGTGTCTGTGAAAGGTCATTAAATGATTTATTAATTATAGAATTGAGTGACTGAAAAACATTTGTTGTTTTAACGTCGATCCATAAATTAACTACCCAAATATTCAAGTATATTCGTAAGCCATACCTGTTATTAGTACGGAATGAATATATAATTTTCAGGTAAATATGGCCCTAGAGTTCGAAAGCTGCTGATATAAAGGACTTAGATTATATAAATAACCTTAATCTGTATCGACTTATTTTCTGGTTACCCTTACGGTTACTAGGAAAATAATTTTTCCGTAAATTCGTAATACAGGGCAATTTATATGTAATTCCATATTCCAAGGATCCCAGTTTTAGAAATTTCATAAGGAACGTAATTGGACGAATTTCATCTGTATTGTAATCTATTATTCTGTGCAATCAATTTGTGGATCAAAGAAGTACTGAATGTCTATAGAACTTCCGGAGGAAATTTTTCCATTGGAACATTTTTTAAATTGGCCGTAGCAGAAGTGATGGTAGGTGCCGTACCAGGTCACCAAATTGGCGAGAAATATAGTTGAATCCGTGGTGATGGTTGTGTTTGAACGGGGCACCAAATAAGAGTAAAATGTCATATCTACACTGTTATTAAAACAGGTAATATTTACTACATATTACAGAATGAACATTCATTAGTTCTGTTGAAGCCTGTGACTGTTTCATTGCCGGCGGAGCACACACAATGGTGGAAGAGTTTAGAGTGCAACGAACCAGCGACTAATCGCCAAACATTAATTTGAACGCTCCCGGCCGGAGATTGATCCTTCCGGATTGTTTTGAAATTCCCACGAGAATCCTCAGTGGTCCAATTTCCTGTTGGCGCAGGACCAAGGCTAGGGAGGAGACCGCACAACAATGCCTGGGGGACGATGCATCAGATCTGGGATCACACCCTACCAACAAAGCCCGCAATCGTCACGCCATTTCACCCTTCAAAACAGCGGAACAGCTTTGCAAATACGATCTGGGTTCTTTGTTACACGCTTACATCCGCAAGAATCCGCAGTATTTCCACCGGGGGGGCCTGACAGTTTCGACGTGATCTAGCACGCGTACATAAATAGTACACCTACTCACGGAATGTCGTGGGTATGATACATAATTCGTTATACTCAAAGGATTATCAATTAAACTTCCATAATACAAACTAATAGTGGGGAGGCTGAAATAAAAACCCGATTTTGAACACGAAACATTTGTTCAGAACATTTGGAATGAACCAAGTTAACAGGTCAGTCAGGGAAAAGAGGTTCTAGTACTGACACTAGACACAAAGAAAGATCACTTTAGATGCTAACCAACTTTACATGTTCGTTTGTAGTTTTAGTTAAAAATTGTCTTAATCTGAATGCCATTTGAATATAAAATTTTAGTAACATAATTTCCGCCAATTTAAAGTTAGAAAAGCTTACGTTTGGAATAGACCAGTCTTTTTTCCATTCATCCCGAGACGAAGCAAGTCTTAAGGGATGTGGAAAGTGTCTTGTGATACATTAGTTCTGTTCAAATGGGAACCGATTTGACCTTGAAGCTGTTCCTTGTGCCGACAAATCAAAAAAAATCTTTTCTTTTTTACCCTGGCTCTAGCTTCAAGCCTTAGCCTTGATATGATTTCTTTGTTTTATATTTTCTCTGCCTTGCCGCGTGTTTTCGCGAGTGGTTACAGTCCTTTTTTCTTGTGTCCTCTACCTCTATGCCCGGTGTAGGCGCCCCTTGGGACAGTGGAGGACTCTCAACACCCTAAAAAACACTCCTTGAATACTTCGTCATGTTTTCCTGAAAATTTCTAAAGAATTTTGTCCTCTTCATATGCTTTTGTTTCCTTTATGAGTGTTTGTGTTGCTTCCTTATTTTTCAGTATTTATTTTGTGGTTTTGTTTTCCTTCCTTGCATTTTTTTTGTTTTATTCCAGTGGGGGCCAGGACTACGTGTTCTTGGGTTTCTATTTTTCCACACTTACCGTTTGGGTTTATTCTTCCTAGTTGATGTAGTTTACCGTTATAATATCCATGTCCTGTGACAATGTGCACGCAGCTGCATGTTGACATTCGTTGTAGACGATCTGGCAACGTTTGTCTATTTCTTTTCTGTCATTCCCTGCCAGCCAGAACGTCTCCCATTATAAAACAGCTACAGTTAATTTCTTAGTAACAAAGTAAAATGAGTTACTCATTTAAGATTTAAATTGTGCTTTATTTTTAATTTAGAAAATATTATGCTTAGACTATTCTTAGCACGTTAAGATAACAGCTGAAATATTTAGTAGTTAATGTTGCATTCTAACAATCCACAAATTCCTTTAGTTAACATTTTAATTCATTGGATTGTCTTCCCCCCCCCCCCATACTCCATTCATTTTTATGAAATTTTTTTTTCGTTTCGTGTTTCACTGATATGATAGAAATGGCGCTGGGTGCAATTAATTTGGTTTTTAATGTAGTTGAAATCGTTGCAATGTCCAGGTAAAATATATGTAGTACATGAACACATCTGTATAAAAAGTGTTGTCATATTAACAAATTATATTTTATTGCCCAGTCTGTATAATAACTTTGTTTAATTGCATGATTGAAATTTTTCAGATGATATATTTATTTTAACAAAATTAAATTAACTTCTAGACATGTGTGGAACGAAGCAATGTAAGGTTATGTTTAGGCTATTGTTACGCGACGAGTTGATATAAAAGTGTGGACGGAATTTGACAACAAATCTTGAAAAATGATGGCACAAATCCACAGTGACGGAAAAAGCAGTGTGAACCTGTTGGCGATTCAAGTAATTTGTTATATTTAGCTGGGCTTTATTATTTGTCGGGATACCCACATGAGAGCTGTCTGCGAGGGCTATTCTCTCGCAGGCAGAACTGCGTCGGAGAAACGGGTTCCCACAAGCCGAAGCACCTCGGCCTGTTTTGAGAGGTGTATGTTCCGGGGTCACAGATCTTGGGCGTACGGTAAGAGTTGTTCTCTGTTCCCATTGGAACTGTCGGCCAGCTGCCTCCTAAACTGGTCGAGGCACGGAGAAGGGAATGCTGCGTCCCCATAGCAAACCGCTCTCCCGCTATCGGAAGGGCGTGGGACAAGTACCCAAAGCTCGACCTACCTGATGCAGGTTTTCTAGGGTTTGTCCTGCATTACTTTTAGGCGAATGCCGGGTAGGATCAATAACTATAGCCCGGGAGCCCTAGTTAACCCTTGGCTACCTTCCTCTACCCTTCCGCATCCCCCCTTTCAAATCCCTTCCTATGCTATTGAAGGGTGAGTTTCCACCATGTGGATTACCCTCACGTAGCCTGCTACCCTAAAATAAATTGTCGGGATACCCAACGATGTGTCCTTTGGGCCGATGTGACCCAAGTTTTGTTCTTTAGTCTGATAACTTTTTACAACTGCCCGAAGAAGGGAAAACTAACGAATACCCGAGGCAACAAAATTGAAAAAGTATCTACCCATAAATATCACAGTTACGGATATTAATTATGTTAGGTAACAAAAAAAGGATAAAATCTCGTTTCGGTCAAAGAGAAATAATATATTTGCAATATGACGCAATTACATTGTTTTTCAGAACCACATTTCGGTTTTGGAACGTGGTATAATAATTTATATATCTATTAATAATTCTAAGAAAATTCGGTGGTTAAAGCAATCATGACTGCGCAATTGATTATCGGTCTAATTTTTGTCACGAATAAAATGAACGCCCTGCTATATTATTTTTTATGAAATTCAGATATTCAGAATATACTTTGTAAAGTAAGATATTTTAAATGAGGAAGAAGAAGATCGAAGATGTAACCAGTGTCCGTGATTAGCATCAAGCGTTATAAATGGAAGAGTATGACATTCAATATGCTAAAGTGAAATGTTGATTCTGCCCCTGTATAACGTAGCAGCTATTGAAAGATCGTCTACGTTAAATCAATTCAGCCTATCACGGACAAAATCGTGGCTTATTGAGACATGTGAGAAGCTTACGGCTGGGCGTTGTTAATGGTGATCTGAAGCCCCTTGCTGTGACGGATTTGGACTGATCTCCTGTGAGATACTGCCTCCGTATTTGCATCTACTTTCGGGAATAGACAGTGCTTCCTAACGAAGATCATCCTACCGTTACACATCAAGACTTGTCACCAATGGTCCTCCACCAATCTCCGCGCGTGATCAGATTCCCTCTGAACGTGATTATGTTACCTGAATGGAAGCCCAAATTTAACGGTAGACTCGTGCTTCCAATTCTCTCGTTTTCTTTTTTTTCCTTTCGAAAGATTGTAAACACACAAAAAGCAAGTTGATTGTAATCCTGAGACCAGAATGTTTTTGAATTAAACTTTCATTAACTTCCTTTACTTGTTGATGTCTTCTTCAAAGGTTGTGGAATCCATGAATAGATTAAAGAATACATTCGAATCATTTATCCATATAACTAGAGCAGAATCAGTTCTCATCAGAATAGCGCAGGGAATTGTAAGAATGCAACATTGTAGCGCGATAGTTTTATTATTGATATATGTATATATATTTAAGGTCTGGACTTAGGCACGTAGAGTGTTGACCCTCGGAAGTTACGTGGACTGTCGCACCGTGGGAAACGTCTCTCCAAAAATCCCATAAATTGAATTAACACGTGACTGCCTGAACCAATCACATTTCTTGGTTCAGGAAAGATCGATCCAAAATTGGTCGATAACATCGATATTTCACATCCAGCGAAGGGGCTGTAAAGAAAGTGTAGAGGGACTCCTCGACGAACCATCGCCAGGGACGGACGTACAGCCCCAAACGTGCATCATCCAGAGGACTCGGAGAGATCGAGGGTGCCACATGATCACGGCCAGAGATCAACGCGAGGTAACTGCCAAGTGTCTCAATCCTTGACGCGCCTGGGCGAATTACCGTAAACCATGGTTTAACTTGGGATTAAGGAATCCGCTTTTTCCCGGCTAACTGAACACGTATAATTTGTATTTTATTTTATTTTATTTTATTTCATGTTCAGTTAAATAATTAATAAATTCTGGAAAATATCGCTTTACTTTATCATTTAATAAACCTACCACTACAAGCTTAATGATCCTTCTGAATCCAGTGGACGTGTCGCCAACGTGCTGGGAATATCAAAATGAACGGATCGGGAAACCTATGCAAAACCATAATTACGATTTGTATCCTAACACTCGAAAAACTATAAAGTCTACAATTTTCAACGGTACATAAGTTTTAAAAATGGAATGCCACCATTCTATATCATCCTGGTAAACGTCCAGGCTAAAATATCTGTTAATATAATTATTAAAGATGAGAGTTGAAGAGTGCCGTGATGTATAAAAAATACCAGGATACATGTCTATATTTACTAAGTACTTAGGCGGGGGATGAAGAACGAGGTAACTGTGGTTTCCTTTACATATCCATAGAAGTAACTTTCTGTCTGTTTTGAAACTGGTAATTTTATGGATGTCGGTCATTCCGTGTAGCCAGTGTGCGTGTGTGTATCCAGTGAATTTAGGTGTTGTTATTTAGATATGGAGATTATTAAAATAAAATCTTGTATTAAACCCAATGGACTTTCATGTTGTGGTGTCTCACTGGCCACTTTAAATTCTTATGGGTATTTAAAATATTTAATAAAAAAGCTTGAGTTTTAAATCATTTATTTGTAAAAATAACTCAAAATAAATTTTATAATTTATATAAAAAACGAAATTTCTTACAGGGGTTAACTCTGGACAGTTTTTTTTATGTAGTTTCCAAAAGCTACTTTCAAGGAACGTGGTCGGAAAAATTGGAAGTAAATAATAAATAAAATGCAACTATCGCGTTTAGACGAAAATGGTGTTCAGTTACTTGGAAATGTTGGAAATGCTGATTATTGTTGACTGCCGTGACACTTTGTCGTGGATCTCTCCGGAACGTGTTCGGAAAACGATGCTGATTGGGTTGGCGAAGTCAGATTTACCACCTGTCGACGAACTTGTTACTCTGTACTGGGCCAGACTTGACCAAGCCACTCAAGCACTTGTTCTGACAGACTCTCCCGGACTGCCTCCAGGTTCCTTTTCAACATCTTAAAGCTCCCATTTATACAGTCCTTCGAATACAATAGGAGACCTGACCGTAACTAAATGACTACCCTCGAATGTGCTGCGACTTGTCTACGCACTTCGACAAAATTTAGAAGGAAAACTCTTTTTGCTTGCCAGATTAATGAAATTGCATTGCATTAAAATATAACTGAGGAAATGAATGTGGATGATATCGAGGGAAATTGGATGTGCAGAAAACATTGTTCCGTGATGATCTTCACTGATCGAGAATTCAGATATTTAATGACAATCTTAAGAGAGTAGTGCCAGAAGAACCCGACGTTTGTTTGAAAAATAAAAGCGGTCTAAAGTACCGACATTATAAATATCTTATGTTTGAGGTTTAGACACTGCGCTGGTTAGTGTTTCACACCCATCAATGGATGAGATTAGTCATCGTTATGTGATACTTTCATGTGATAGCGATCAGTCCGACCAATTAAGTCGTGCTTGATTCTTCCACGGAGAATCTGCTGCTTCGTTTACAACAATAAAATATTGGATGGTAGAGTTTCGATGAGGCCAAGACGAACATCATCGTGGTCGACCAAATCAAGAGACCACGCCGGAAATGGTGACAAAATTGCATAGGACTGCGCGTGCTGGCATTTCAAAAAGTGGTAGTCATCGCATATTGACTGAAAATTTGGACATTAACCGCGTTTGCTTACAATGGAACAAAAGCAGCGTCGTAAGAATGTTTCAATCAATTGTTTGGCGATTTTTTCAAAGCAGAGTTTTTGCGTCGATTCATAACCGTGGATGAACAATGGGTCCATCACTTCACACAATCAAAACATCATCGGACAGGGTCATAGAGTCAAAATCAATGAGTGAAAGTTCTGATTGCTCCCTCACGGACCCTATTCGCCAGATTTAGCTTCCTCAGATTGTTTTCTCTTTCCAACCTTGGAAAAAAATGTCCCGATGGTTAAAGGTAGTGGAGTCTGTGGTTAATTGTTATTTTGAGGATCTGAGTTGTTCTCAGGGTATCGAAGGTTTAGAACTTGGCTGGGAGAAGTGTATCGAGCTAAAAGGAGAGTATGTTGAGAAATAAGTTTTTTTTCCCGAACTTTTTATGTTTTCTGTGTTATGCCGCGTTCTTCTGGAACTATCCTGGAGCATTCAACCACATGAAAGTATGGTATCTGTGTGAATTTCAGCGACATATTAACTGTCAAAACTAAATAAGGGTATGCCTCGAAACAATTAATTCAGTCATGAGCGTTGTTTAGAGTAATGCAAGTTATATGAATAGCAGTGCTTATGCTTTATCACGTCGTAGTCGTAGTAACTTATCCTGATGGCTGCCTCTAGTTTGAGCTGCGTAAACTGTTTAAATGGGAACAACGTCGCTATAACGAGGCGGTCATAGCATTGTATCGCTACTGTATCATGTGTTGACTTGGATTATTAAGGGAGGAGCCCGGTTAAGCCCAATCACAATGATATGTGATCAATCCACGACGCCGTATCTGGGACTGTGCGTCGCTTGAAATTTCTGCCGACTGGAAGTTAGCAATAAACCTTTTATATCGCATTCTTCCAGGTAGTTGGCTTTCATTCCGCTTCGTATATTACTTTCAACACTACAACGTGTTACATTAATTATGAAAGAATTGGTAACACGGTCGTGTGTGTTGCAGACCGGTTCCTAAAGCGTAGCAAGTATTGATAACGTTTACATAATTGTCTGGACTAATACACTTATTCTGTAAAATGGAAGTAGTCATTGAAGATGTTACAATATTAAATTATTTTTATAAAAAATCAACTAAAACAGCTTGGATTTAATTATTTATTTTCATTCAGTTTCATAGGACCTTTTGAATAATTTATAATCATACGACGAAGGCCACTTCAAATGTAATGCATAGCAATTGGGTGAAAATCACAGTTTCAACCTACAGCTTTCGTATTTGTACAGTGCGTCGATACAAACATCATGGAGTGACGCTGTGATGCGTTTGCTAGTCCAAACCATGCCGTCAACTCTCTGCACGCTGTCAGGAGTATCCAGAATATTGGCGAGCCCTCTTTCACCAAGTAATTTGCTCGCCCACCGACTAACTGTACTGCACAATCTCAACTTCTTTTCGATGTTTCCTTCACTATATTGTTCTCACAGCAAGTTGATTCTGATGCATTATTAAGAGAAGCAGCCATCTTGAAGACATTCTATGACGGCGCACGCACACAAGGAACAGGTTGAAATAAATTTGAACTCGAATACGAAAGATGTATATATGAACGGCATAAAAACGTTGAATTAAAAATTAATTTAAATAAAAATAGTGTGCTTTACTTTTGGAGTGTCCCTCGTACAAAACTGAAACAAATTAATAAGTCAATTTCATAAAATACCTACAATTAATAAATGAATACACACCGATTACTAAAATTCATAATTTACAATATTAAAATTGCAATTTTTAATAGCATTTATTTGAATTGCGTCCGGTGACAGTTAATTCAATTTTAAATATATTAAACACATATTAGCATACAAATATGTAGAATAATTTAATTTTTAATTATTGTTTAATGTCGCCTTAACCTTTTGGTCATTAGCGACTTACATCTGTTAAGTTTTACATTTGTATAACATTTAAATTACTTTATACAACTCAGTTTTCATCGTAAAGTCTATGAGGTTGTTTATTGCTGCTGATGAGTTGCAGATCTCCATCATTGAATGGGCGGCTATGGTTGATCTTCTAATCTCGCTATATTTGGGGCAGTCAAAGAGGACATGAGGAATAAATTATAGGGATAGTAAAATTTGTTTTGTGTTTTACAATTATTTCCGCAAATAAGCAATTACAAATAAATACATTACTTAAATGGAAATTAATGATTCTTTATTTCCTCCGATGTTTAATAAATTATATTTCCCGTCAGTGAAGTACGCAAATAGGCTAAGACAAACAGCAATTCAGTTCACTAAATTCAGAATACGTCACCTTTATTTCAATTTATACTAGTTTGGTGTGTGGCGTTGCCCGGGTATTTGTTTATATATGGCCGATAAAGCACTTAATTCGACATTAATCTATTAGTGAAGAAGTGATTTAACCTACCTATGAGGGAATGTTAATTTCATCATAACCGGTATGTTGGCAACCCTGCACCTTAATCGAGTCCAGACATCTTTGAGACAGTCACATTAACCTAAGAGAGTCCAGTATACTCCCTGTACACTAAATAAGTTAAAACACTCCCCGTTCCATAATAGACCTCATTGACTCCGAAAAATTTGTTTCGACGCAAATATCGTCTGTTTTAAAATAATTGAAAATTTCCATTTCCGTCCCCTCTAGAGGTGGTTGTCGTGTCTTACCCCCATAGTGTTTGTTTCCGGTTCGAAAGGAACATGTGTACAAAATTTATTATAATCAAACAGAACTAACAGATGCCTTCCTTACCAACCCGAGCTTACCCGATTGCCAACCACAAATTGTATCCGTCTCGGACGCGTGATCTGATACTGTGCTCGGCTGTTTTTGACACGACCCTTTCCCAGTTAATAATTTTTGGACGTGGTTCTACAAAATTTCCGTTCACCGTCTTGAAGAAGCAGCAGGGTCCACGCCCGCGCCGGTGCGTAGCCGCACTGGGAATTTATTAACGACGTAACAGTTGTTTGTTAATTGAAAATAACTGCATTCGAAAGAATTTCTCAGACTTTCCCGCAACGCGCGGGAATATCTCGAAATCACGAAGCAGTTCCCCCTCGGGGGGTTTGCACAGTGTTAAAAGCTCAGCTGTGCGTCGGACTGAGTTTAAAACAATACTTGTACCGTGATTACATACTATTGCCAGACAATACGCGCAATGAAGGAAAAAGCCTGTGAGTTTGGCTTTCTAATCGTAGATTGCTGCCTTAACACATGTAATTTACGAACACTTTAACTACTGACCAATTTATCATATTCCCTCTGGCTGGTAGGAGATAAAACTCGTATCCCTAATTTTTTTTGTATTGCCTAAGAGCAGTCTACCAACAACTGGTCAATAGGTGGAAAAATCCTGCCTGCAATGTGACTGTACTTAACTCGATATTATTTAAATCTAAAAACTAACATCAAAGCCATTGTAGTAAGAATGAAAATTGTAATTGTACCAGGCCTTTAAGATCACCAAAAACATTTATCCGTAGTTAATTATAAATCTAAGTATTATGTATTGTAATAATCAACAGAAAGCCTTTATTTAGTTTAATTTGCCCCACGTTGTGGAAGCCAATATGTATTAATTAATATTGAGGCTTTATTTAATTTAATTTATTTAATGAATTTGCCTCTGTTAAAGCCATTTATGTAATTATCAATAAGATAACGTTAATTAAATTAAATTTGCCTAATGAATTTGATGAATTTGCCCTATGTTGCGGTAGCCAATATGTAATAATCAAATGGAAGGCTTTTATTAAATGAAAAAATCGAAATTAACAAACAAAATATTTATTTATTTTGTGACGACAAAAGATGATTACAATTTAAAATATTAATTTCTCAGGGCCTTCACTGGGTTTGATAATGGACACAACAAATTGATTTAAAAATCTTATTAACAAACAAATCACATTTACTTAAACAATACGCCGATAGAAATAAATTAAAAAGAAAAATTAATTAACTTGACAATTAAAATAGAACGAAATATGACTTCTATCCGTTAATTACGTTTACATAAATCATTATTTTTAGTATTTTGTTACTCTCATCTGTCAAGCTGGTTCCAGCATTCCTTTTTGTTTTCGGGAGTACACTATTCCAAAATTTTTACACTGATTCTAATATCGGCTCAGAGATTTTACACTCTTTAAGTCAACCTTGATAGGCTCCCAGGAACTCGGATGATCCTCCTTTTTGTCAGCTATCTGGTGACCGCTTACCTTGTATGAATCCTGTGATTCATAGATTTGCTAGTCTTTTTACCGCTTGGGACTTAACTGCAACTTTACTACTCCTGGCTGCCTACAGACGTACAAACTGCACTCCTTTCCTGGCTACTGATACACGTAAAAACTGCTAACTTCGCGATATTTACGGGATAATATTTCCGTGAATGTTTTTTTACTTTGTCTTAAATTCACCACTTTGTTTAATGATACATTAAACGATGGCTAGTCTCTGATCTAGTATTATTCGTTTCGTTCTCTGTAATGTCCCGCCACCAACTAACTGTCGTAGTTTTAGCGCGCATACGCCATTTTGACTTTCCGACAAAGTAACAAAGCTTGGCTCCATTGTCGCTTTAGAAGCTCCTGCCGCTACAATTAAATTTTATTAAAACCAATTAATGGCCTAATTAATTGGCATTACAGTATATTTATCTTTTTTAAATTTTAATGAATGTTTGTATTCGAATTTTACAGTTTCTATTTTTTCTTTTGTAAAACAAAGAGCGTGTTATGGTGGTTGGTAACACTGACTGATTGTCAGATGTTGATTTACAAAAATTTTAAATATGACTCCTCTAATCTGAAGTAAAGTCATTATATAAGAACAAACAATAGTTGGTTCCACATATTTGTTTTGTATATTCAAACACTTCTTACCGGAACACTTCCTTTTATCAAACTATTGAATAAATAACCAATTTACTTAAAGATTTTTGTTGATATTTCCAATAATATTTTCATAACATGTTTTTATAGTATCAATGAACATTGTCACTGTGCCAGGCCAGAAATTCTAGGACTTCTTAAATTTGAGTAATGTTTATTAACGTATTACTTTCGTCACTCGCGTGTTGGAATGCTCGATTCGAAATTAGTAACGTATTTTTTTAAAAAAACAAAAGGTGCGGTCATTAAAATTTTAGAAATATAAGGGCGTAACATTTCGATAGTTATGAAATGCGTGTGCAAGGTTGCCGCGTTCTGTAGTCAAAGATAATTATTATTCTTAGAATATAACCGGTTCATGATTTGTTTTTCTGCCTGTGGTAGTAGAATATACCATTTTCGCAGTAATTATATTTTCTTTTAGATAATCTACCAGAGTAAAACATCATGTATTATTGAATATTATTTTGTAGTCAGCGGATACCAACATCGCAACGTCATCGGAGAACTTTTGTGGGTCACGTTCCTTAATAAATGTCCGTTTTTCGGGCAGCAGGGCTGCGAGGGCTGAGGGTCTTGAGGGTCCAGAGTGAGTTATGGCGACCCGTCCACAGCGCAGAGCTTGTATCTCACACACAATTGTCATGTAAAAAAGGACTAACAGAAGTGGTTCATTTGATGCAGGTTACTAGGCCAGGTACCTTGTTCCTTCAACAATAGAGGGGAAATTATAGCTATTTAATTAACCTCCTCAGAGGTTCTCTCCTCCAAAATGGAGGTTTATAAATCGATGGCTCGTGACGTGGTGAAATTTAGCCTACCTTAATATATGTAATAAAAAAAAGGATGTATATTTGTATGTATGTATGTATTTACGTTAATTTCTATATACAAATTTAAACGCGTGGACTGACTGCAACAAAAATTGTTACACATATTGTTAAAAACTCGAGGAACAGTACTGTGGGGGTGAGAAATGCCTAGCATAAATATAAGAAAGAAATATAATAAAAAAAAACGTGATAATTTTGTGTTAAATAACTGCGCGCCTAGAGACAGTGATGTCACGAGAGAGAGAGACGTTACTAAGCGACGAACAAAGGAAATAGGTCCTTTTTCCGTAATGAAATATAGCAGAAATATATTCATTGAATGAAAAGTATAACTTTATCCAGCAATACTCCATAGAATGTTAATAAAAAACAATACAAAATACTTTACGATCCTCGCGGAAAATGTAAGTTAATTTTAGTGTCATATTAGTGACTGGAATATGGTGGGTGACTATTTGGTTACATTATGAATGTAGCTAACAATTTCATGAATTTAATATTTACTAATGGCAGAAGACTGAGGGACAATTAAATCCTGCAATATTCAAGGAGTATATTTAAGTATTCTATTCGTAAATAAATTCGTAGGTATGTTTGTTTTGATTGAGGCAATAAAATTCAATGTATTTTATAGCTGTTACTATGGGCCGAAAATATGTACGGAACTAGGAACAATTAGATTTAGGTTAAATCACTTCTTGCCTGAAGATTAATACACAATTAAATACTTTTTCGGGTTTATATAAATAAGTACACGGGCAACGCCGGGCACACGGCTTCATTTTACATAATCATATTTACGATGGCATTAAAAATTAATACTTAACGCGTGACCCTAATTTTGCTTCCTTAACATTTCACTTCGATATTTCAAGCCATTCAGTTGCTCGAGTCGCGGATTTTAAGAGTGAAAGCAATGGTCAAATACCGTTGCGATAACAAGAGTTGGGATTGTTTATATTAAGTAAGAAATAGTAAATCAGCAAAGCTTGGAACGTGAAACTTTACCCCTGCGAACTAAAAAGTTGGATCGCTCTGGAGCCCCGGAACTGAGGCTTGCATTTAATTAAGGTTATTGTAAGCTTTTACGCACAAAGTTGTGTGACGCCTAAAAATTCCATATCGTACGACTGACCAGAGCAGCTTTTGAAGGAAGTTCTCTTTGTTTCTCCCCGCCGGTGAGATGAGGTGAGGCGACAGAATACGGCGATGCTTCCTTCACACACAGATATGCCTTTTGTTGCTCACGGGGCAAATTGGAATCTGCCACCTTGTTACGTTACACTGAATCCTCCTACGACAGCACGAAACTTGAGTAACAGTCACTAAATTGTTGCAATTCTAATTCTCCGTCGTAATGAGACGGAGGAGAATTACAACATACCAGGAAAATAGGAGAGGCATCCAGCAAATACAGGAGGATGATCTGAAGCGGTTGTTTTCAGTAAAAATAATTTCATTCAGAAACGTGAACAATTGTTTTTACTCGCTTCCCAATATCTTCACAAGTTTTTGCTGTAACTCTGAAAAAAAAATTATATTGAAAATATACGGTGATAATATTTAATCAAGTATCTAAAAAATTATTGTTTCGGATTTATTTCCAAACTATCTGAGTGCCGGCGTTGCCCGGGTTGTCATATATACGTTTTGACTCTAATTTCGGTCACTTTTTCGTTATTTTTATGTGCCGCAACTCAACCCGTATCCCTAAATGTGTTCACCTTCCATGCATAAAGGGGTTGAACTCACTGACCCCGAAAAAGTTTCTTTCAACGAATATAGCGGCCGTAAAAAACATGTTCTACAAATTCTATCTCCGTCCAGTCCCGCTACTGAGGGTTAAACAAAAAGTTTAATGTCATAGTTAATCTCATACACATCCATAAACCCGAATTTATCTAGAATCTCGTTTTTTCCCCAGTACTTGTATGTAACGCCCCTCCACCCGAACCCCTAAGCGTGGTCCCCTCCCATGCCGAAATGGGGTTGAAAATATAATGAAACAACATAGGTAGAAATATTATCAATCTAATTAACCTTGAAAATATTTATTCAATGCAAATATCGACCGTTTTAGCATGCTTGAATATTTCCAACCCCCGCTCCTGGGGGCGGTAGTCGTGTCTCACCCCGGCAGTGTTTGTTTCCTGGTCGCATGGAAAACGTGTACGAAATTTGTTCGACGGGTGTAGATTTGTATGCGGAACGTACACACACAAACACACGGTTTTATTTATAACACGAATATAAGAGCGTTTTCGCCTGTGTTTCCCATTATCGTGTACAATATATTCTACAGAAATTATTTTCGAAAAAATAATAGTTATTATTATATACAAGTAAATAAATTAATATAACAGCCTACATTAAACGATATCAATTCAAAAATATTTTAATAGGCTCGCAATGAGATGATTCTCTTTTCTGTTCCAGGTGAGATTCAACCTGTAAATACTCCTGTTTCATTTTGATTCAGCCAGCCAGAAAAAAAACTCATTTTTTTTTATATTACGAACATATTCATATAATTAAAAAAATATTATTTAATTATTTGGATATGTAAAAGCCGGGAAAGATACTGGGATTGTGTATTAATAAACTTAGTTCCACCCTTCAATTACTCTGAAAATGTATTTAGAAGATTCTCGACTATTACGTCGTTCCTTCCGTTTCTCGGACCAATCAGAATTCTTTATTCAAACATTACTCCACCCTTCAGACGATTGTCGGGCCCCATTCGTTTTAAAGGCCAATCAGGACTAATCCCTCAAAGGCGCCCATTAATATCTCGTGATTGTGATTGGACGATTGTCGTCTTCATTGTACTGGCCATTCACGTAACATTTGTTTTACTACAAGCTGGAAAATTCGGGGGAAAATGTCGCTGCATTTCAGGGAATTATTAGTATTCATATATTTATTTTCAGGGTATATGCGGTTAAAACTTTCTATCAATATGTTTTTAGCGTATCATTTGAACCCTTTAAAGCTCCAATAATGATGCGGTGGAGATGAGTTACTATAAAATGACGCGAAATAACCGAGATTGGTATCAAAACCAGTGTCAGTGAGTTTAATTCTGATATGCACTATGTCAGTTAAGTTGTAGTTCAGCCCCTAGGTGTGGGGGTTGAAGCGTGGAGTGAAATTTCCGTAAAAAATGTTAAATGGGTTTCTACCAAACTTTACACACACGCTACTTATGATCCAGGAACAAACAGTGAGGGATTAAGACACATCTACCACCTATAGGGGTGGGAGTGGAGGGGGAGGAGTTTAAAAACATTCCTAAAAGGCCATTATTAGCGTAGAATAAAACGTTTTCGGTGTCGCTTAATTTGATATTACTAGAATTTTTAAGTGTTTAATTTCAACTCCAAAACGCAAGGGAGGAAAATACCCTTACTGTGCAACCGTGGAATGGGTTTGGGTTTACATAAACACCGAGATTAGTGTCGATTCCGGGGTTATAGAAATCGCTGCTTAATTACCACATTAACCATGTTGGAAAATAAGTACCAGGGCCAAGCCGAGCCCTCAGATGTCTTTTCTAAAAGAGAAATAAAACCTTTTTAACTATGTTGGAAGGAAGAGGGGGGAGGGAGAGGGAGAGAGAGAGGGAGAGAGGGAGGGAGAGAGGGAGGGAGAGAGAGAGAGAGAAAGTATATTTACATAACGGTATATTATTTTCATTTGCATTCCTACCGTTCGTCTTGATTATTTTGGATACACACACCAACACTCAATTTTATTTATTAGATTCTTCAGCCGCCTGCCTGACCACTATTCCACATATAAAGCAAAGAAACTTGGTCCGTGTGATGTTCGTAGCTTATTCTCGTAAAAGTGCGTTTTACATAAGCCCACAGTAAGAAATTCAAACGGGTGAGACTCACAAACTCAGTGGCCAATAATCATCAATATTCCGTTAAATGACTAGTACAGGAAAAATCTTGCGTGCGGTAGTTTCGAGCGCTGTGTGACATGTGGCACCGTCCTGTCGGAAGAATAACATTTAATACTCCGAACGTATGTCCCGTCTCCTCGAATTTTGATAATACTGTTTTATTACGTTGAATCTCTGCTCGATGTATTTTCCAATCATTAATCAACGCAGCCCTAAAGTTTAAAGTGATTGATGTTACGGACTACTCGAGTTCTGAAACTGTGAATGTCGGACGTTTCAGAATAAATTCGGACGTAGTGAAGTTTCTATCCTGTTATGTGTTATTGCTTATAATAAATGATAATATAACCACCAAGTGACTCGTGATGACTGGAGCTGACTTAAGACTGCCAACGAATATGAAGCTTTCTGAAGATGTTGACTGCTCCCATAGAGTTTAGATCGTGTTATACCTGCCAATATAAATTCCTCTCAATTGTACATCACCCGGCTGTAAGGTCTCACATGTATCAGAGATAATTTTGTATATTACTATTCCTAAGGATGTGAGAAATAATATTAATTACAGTATTTCTATGAATCGTTGTAAGAATTTTCTTCGGAAAGGACAGTAGATTCAGTACAGGAGTTTCTTGAACTGCCGCATAATAGTTACCTTATTTTGCCAACAATAGTTGAAAGTTTTGCAAACAAAACATTCTGTTTCATTACTAGTATATTTTATCCTATTTTTAAATTTCTTTCTGCTCTTTTCGTCATCCAGACCCGAGAAGACGTTCGGCGTTTGTGTTTCTTTTTATTCTGAATATGAAAAGTGTCGTTCTAAATTTCTAAATAGTGGTGTTTCAATATATCTGTTTTATTTTACAAATATTTAAGAATTATATTTACCAATATGAGTCATGGGTAAATATGTTCAGTGATATTATTATTTTCCATCTCTAATAATATATTTATGATTAATTTTCATTATAAGTTAGCTAAAAATTAAATTTTTTTCATCTTGATCCTTTAATTTAGTTTCGTAACTGATACTGCTCAGCATCAATTGAATGCATTTCTACTGTTATTAAACTATTTCTTATAACATCTGTCCTAATGAAATTTAATAAATAAAATTGATAATTTGTGCGTGTGTATGTGTATATTTTCCGCATAAAAATCTAAACGCGTGGAGAAATTTCAACCAAATTTTGTACACATGTTCGTTTCGAACCGAAAACAAACACTGCGGGGTTAACACACGACTGCCACCCTCTAGGAGCGGCGTTGGGCGGAGGTGTAAATTTCCAAACATGCAAAAACGGCCGATATTTACGTCGAATAAATATTTTTCAGGGTCAAGGAGATTGACACTGTTTCTCACGATGTTGTTTGTGGATAGTTTCACCCCATTTCGGTATGGGAGGGTATCACCCTCACCTCACATATAAATAACGCGAAAACAAGCGAGATTAGAGCCCTGTCCGGGGTTATGGATGTCGCTGAGTTTAATGATGGCAATTAAACTTGTCGGCTAAGTTGTTTTTCAAGCCCTAGTTTACAATAAATTGAATGTTCGGCGCACCGCGAGGCCTTTGATGAATTTATATAATATTGAATCCCCAACCACGGAATTGTGTAAAAGCAGGCCATGAATAAAGAAGAATTTGTCTGGCTGGTGTTCCTGTTTTAGTTTCGTTCTCTGCCTCGGTGGCCTTAAGTTACTCTTTCTGATTTACTTTTATCTACCTTGGATGAATTACCTTAAGCAGTTTCGTTGTTTATAAACTTTTTCTTGAGTTTACAGTTCGGCGACAAAGAATCCTTTGTGACCGTTCGGGTTTGAGCTCTGTTCAAGTTATATTGCTTCGGAATATGAGCGAAATTCCCCCGTGTGCCTTCAATGACTCCGAGACACTATTACCAAAGGAGTCGACGTTAATGCCCGAAAAAACCCGTGCGGAAGTTTGCACAGACTGCGCTTCACTTGGTGCATATCCGTTAAAGAGGTGAATAATGGTGGTCCAAACGAAGCTTTTTGTTGGTCCGCGGGACACGTGCAATGTATAGTCATCACATGCATATACAAGACTTGATTAATGGGAGCGCTGGGGAAACCACCATGACAGCGCAGTGATATGGCGAAGAAAGGAAGAAGAATGCCAACACTTCCTCACCCAAACAATGACGGTAATGGGCGGGCAGGGATAAATAAGCAGCGGTGGGGAAGGGACGCACAAAAAACGTGTACCCTGGCGCCTCACAATGGAATAGCGAAACGCTCTAGTCTTGCCTTCCATAGTCTTCACGACGAGACGCGAGCTGGAACTGCGACGAAAGACAAAGGGTCTTCCCATTCAAAGACGCTGTAGCAAAAGTTAAAGGTATAATGGTTGCTTAGAATGGGGTAGGGAATGAGGAAGGACACTTAAATAGGAAGAGGAAATAAGAGAAGTCATTACGAGAATGAGATAAAATAGACGAAATAGTGAAGGAATGCACATGGAACGTCAATGGGAATGAAAACTATTACGGGAGGGAACCAGAAATAATTGGAATAGAAACTCGAATGGAAATCAAAACAATTCTCGACCGGGGATGAGAACGGAAAACAGAACTTGGAACTGTAATTTATTTTTTTCGATTCTGTTTTTCCTGTCGACTCAAATAAAAAATAATAATACTTCGTTAATACTCCAAGTTATTAATTTTAAATGCTTATATTTTAATTAATAATTTATTTTGTACCAACATTTATGACATTTTATTACTTTAATATTAAATATATTCTGCCAATCATCACTATATAAATATATGAACAATAATAAGCATACTACTACCAGTAACTTAAAATAAGTAATAATAATATATATAAGTATAATAATTTTATTCAGATGTAGATGAATGGAAATTTTTTAATATTTATTTAAACATAAGTCAAATCAAAATGTAGCACTCAAGCAATCGCAACAGAATTGTTTTAATTTAATAAATAAAATGTCAGAATATTTATAGGGGCTCCAAAATAAAACAACAAAAATTACTGTACAGTATGAGACCAATAATAACAATTTTTTTACATCACCGCCCAACAGGCAATTATATTTCTGCCAATAACTCAGAACAATTTATAATAAATTAAAAAATAGTCCATGGATATAAATTAAAACTTGAAGTAGTATCAAAATTGTGGACGAAACTTTGTATTGAAACAAATTTTTGTTTTAATTTATTAGTAAATTTTTCTGACTTATTGGCTGTACTGCTCATTTATTTATTAAAAGATAAATGTCAGGCATATTAAGTATTAAATTATTTTTCTGGTATTATGCAGGTATATTTTCTTCTATTGAAAAGCAGACTCTTGAATATCCCTGTGTGCAGAACTCCAGATAAACAATTTTGCCCGCCTTATTCCCTTTAATTAATTCTCTGTTACGACCGTTCAGTAACAGTTCCTCGTAGCTCATAAGAAACTAAATCCAGCGAGAATACACTCGTCGCCACGGTACGCCAGAGAGATTACAATATTATAAAATTTACATTTGTCCAATATCAATCATTTCAATAGTATAATTTATTGAACGAAACTAATTCGTATATTTCCCAAAAAACTATACCGGATTCGTGTAAGTTATTTATTAAAATTATGTCTAATTATTAATATGCATATCATTGGATTTTCTTTTGGACCGTTACGAATCTTGAGTTCTTAAAATACAACATTACAATTTTTTTCCACCGAGTATATGCATTTTTGTTTTCCACCCAGAAGTCTAATATAACAATTGCGAGGGATCTTTAAGGAACAAATTTTATTCTTAAATAAACGGATATATTTTAGGTTGCGAATAAAAGAAAGGGGTTTCAGGTTTCCGGAAGAAATAAATAAAACTGGGACACTCTGTCACGAATTAACCAACAAATGACATCACTTGGTCAACGAGATTCAGTACCTCGGTATGAAGTAAAAGTAGCAACGGGAAATTTGCTTAAAATAAATAATTTAAACGGTAACGCAAATTACGGAAGTTAATGAAAGGAAATAAATTAAATTGTAAAGCGAATGAGAACAGAAATTTACAGTGCTTAAAAATGAATAAGAAGGAGAATGAGAGTCATTTGAAGGCAATACTACAGTGGGAATATATATATAAAAAAAGTGGAAGACGAATAGGAGGAAGAATTAGTCGCGTGAATGTGGTGTGAAAGTGAAAAGTGTAGTTCAGGATTAAATAATAGGAATGTAAAATAATACGGAAACTTATACTGATGTCAAAATTTGTCATTTTTTTTTCTCCATTTAAAGTGAAAAGTAATATATTGGTGGTTTACTTTGTACGGAGGATTTATGAATGCTAAATTCCCGTGATTTCATGTATATATCTAGTAAAATTTCTGTTCCATTGATTTTCATAATAATTCTATTCTATTAAGTTATGAAAACGTTAAGCATTGATATTTGTCAGCAACAATCTTCAGATCTTCTGTATTATGTCCATTCCTGAATCTGTTGCCAGAATTGGTCACGAATATAATTGTGGCTGATTGTCTACTCTGGCTCCTCATTTCAAGGAAATACGAGAAGATTGTCCACGAAATTCAACGTTCTGAATTTTTAGGCGCTACATTAATGCATATATGTAAAGGCATGTTCGTGTCGGAATTATTCCATTCCTACCAGCGTTTTACTCCCCCCCCCCGGTTGATGTTCTCCTCGAGTCTGTTGATCATATAATACACATTACATGCTGTAATTTACAAATCGGACACTTTGGAACTCTAACGGTGCAGCTAATTCTGTTAGGTGTAATAGGAGATAAAAGCTGACACAGAAGTGCACTTGTACACGCTGCCTCGCGGAGATAATTTCCCTCTTATATGTATTAGATACAAGCCTGCAGCCATCAGAATGTTATTGATTATGATAGGGTAATTTTGAGTTATTTAAAATTATAAATAGTAATTGAATTCCAAACCCAAATTAATTTAAAATAGATTCTGTTGCCTTACCCGTAATTGTTGTTCCCAAATACAACGGTCGTGGTGCATCCTGGGAGAACTGGCAGCGTCATACAAATTTCCTAATAAGGTGGACGAAAACCCTTGCTGATATATTGTTTATAAATTGTAGATGAAATAATCTACTTAATAAATAAAATTGGTTGTGTGTGTGAATATTCCGCATACAAATCTACACCCGTGGAGGAAATTTGACCAAAGTTCGTACACGTGTTCTTGCGACCACGAACAAGACACTGTGGGGTGGGACACGTCTACTACCCCCAGGGACGGGGATGGAAATTTTCAAACATGCTAAAACGGCCGATCTTTGCATCGAATACATACTTTTCGGGGTTCTAAGAGATTGACGGTATTTCCACCGATGTTTTCTCTGCATAAACTCAACCTCTAAATGCACGGGAAAGGAGGGGACACTTCGGGGCGGGGTGGAGGAGCGTTACAAGAGAATAACGCGAGATTGGAGTAAAATCCAGGGTTATGGATGACGCTGACTTTAATTGTGACATTTAACTTTCCGTTTAACCCCCAGGGGCAGGGGTGGAAATTTTCAAATATGTTAAGGGGATAGGTACAGTTATCGGGGATCAAATAATGCATTTTTAGATTATGGAGTTAATAAATTCTGTATAGTTTTATTTCCACGTTTGTGTTTTTTCCACATCGATTGCTCTTTTCGTTACCAAGTTATAAAGAAAAACGTTTACTGATGCCCTACTGATACTCACAATCTGCCAACTTGCCACGCCAATTTCTTTTGAATACGAACATTTGAGAAATTAATTGTGATTTCCATTATAAATTACATGATGTGAGACCTGCTATTGGAGTAACAACTGGGGAAGTTATTGACGTAAAGGTATTACCTACATCATTCAAATCAGTTTTGGAAACACGAAAAATAGACAATGGAATATGCAGAATGGACAGAGGGCAATAAAAATGATATATTTGACAGAATAAATGTATTAGAAAAGCTGGGGATACCAATATGGTTGAATTCTTTAAAATTGGAAAACTTTTTTCGAGTCAAGACATCAGAAAAAAAAGGCATAAGGCTCCACAAAAGAGGCTGGAAAGACCAGGAGGAGGCTTATATTCGAGTCTGTGGAGAAAAATAAAGAAGTAGAAGGAATAAATTAATGGACCTGGACAGATCTAATTTGTGGAGTGAATTTGAAGATGCAGTCATATGCTTGTTGAATCTTTAACACTGATTTTCTCATAATGTGAATTTTGGAAACTGTTTCCCAAATAACTCTTGAACTAATATTTGGATTTGTTTGTAACTTTCAGGAAGCATCTGCAATATTACACTAAAATAAAGAATGTAGTATAAATATTTTTAAAGTTATTAATATTTTAACACCTCAAAATTTTTGTTTTTTCCCCTAAATATAACGTATAATAAACAGACTTAGAAACTATATAAGTGAAAGATTCTAGTAAAGGTTCTACCCAGACAACAAACTTTTATTTTACTAATAAATAAGTGACGTAATTCTAATTAAAAATTGAGTTATCAGGGAAATAGTGAAATAAAATAATTTTTATAAGATTTCTTAAATTAAAAAAAATATATATATGCAAAGAAGTATGACACTTAAAATAATAATTTAATTAAAAGGCAAAAGCTGCAAATTGTTATAAAAAAAGGTTGTATGCAGTTAATGTTTATACTTTACGAGACACGTATGTCCAAACTTTGCCTATATACAGCATGTGATAACTGTACCAACCCCCTTAAAACGGCCGATGAATGAAATAATTTTTTTGGAGTCCAGGAGATAGATAGAAAGTTTCTCCGGATATTTTTCTGCATAATTTCAACCTATTTCAGCACAGGAGGGTTGCACCTATGTGGTGTAGGGGTGTTACGCAAAAATAACGCAGATTGAAGTCAAATCTGGGGTTATAGATGTCGCTGAGTTTCATTACGACAGCCTGGGAAACCCCTGGCACCTAGCTAGTAAGATAATAAATCTATTTTTACAACTTCCAAGGAAAGAAGGAACATCGTATTACTTAGTGTCAAACGTCTGATGACATATAATTTATGTCATCCTCATTAAGATTCAATTAAAAAACGTAATTATATTTTCTTAAGCAGCAAATAAATTTCTCAATTTAAACATACGAGATGATTCAGAATTTCTTCTGGGGGTTGTAGAGGGGACTTTGTAGATAAATAAGTGTTTAAATGTTTTGAGTAAAGCAGTTAAACTATTTTGTTTCTCGGGATGACGTTGATCGCTTGGAGTATCTCGCCGGTACCGGAACTCCGGACTTCCACGAAGCTATCCCAAGAGGCGATTCTTCGGCCTGCCACCCATTGAGGTAAACAACGCCCCCACTCCACTTAATTACACACTACTTGCCATAGATGAGGGCAGATACGTCCATTCAGCACTCAGTTTAGCGCCATTTACGGCGCTGCCATATTTCATGCTGCCTCGGAGCTCAGCGGGTGTCCGCGCTATCTTCATCAGCAAATTGCCTCTCGTATCGCCTGGATCAGAATTCGCAGCCTTTAAAAATGACGAAAAAATATCCCGGTTTTCAGACCTAATCCGAGGAGTTTCTTAGTTCCCGGAATCGGGTCGTTCTTGACGCGGCGTCTTTTATCCCATCCAACATCGACGTCATAAACTGCTTCAATATATATATATATATATATATATATATATATATATATATATATATATTGTAATAATTATTTTATGTGCGCCTTTATATGAAAAACTATTAACTTTAAACAACAAACAAGATTTATTTTACTTCTTGAACACTTATACAATAACAAATATGAAAAAGGATCTCAGGGTCTCAAACTGGGTTTGATAAGGGCAGAATATTTAAACAATCAAAGAACACAAAATTTACATTTAAATTTAAAAGGGAATATCTATTCGTCTTGACATAGACGAAATTAAATTATTGACAAACTTATTCTATAAGATTGACTTTAAACAATTTATTCTATCAAAACTAAAGAACGATCTGACGTTATCTGTTAAATCGGTTTACAAAATTTTTACGGTTTTCTTGCTACTTACGGCAGGAAAGGATTCTTTCAACTTTCGAAGCACAATGGTGGGGTTTTCACAGCTTCTATTTATTCACAGATTCTAATGAGCACTGTTGGTTTAAAAAAAAAAGAAGTTGGTTATCTCTCGACGACTTACTGCAACCTGGATTCGTAGACCTCGTGAGCCATGCTGTAGGCGCAACTCACTAGTTTGTCTGTGGCCAGCATGATGAATCTACGCTCGACCACCGAATACAACACTAGTCAACCTGTGTCTCCTTCCCGACTGAAGATTGCTTTACTTTTTAAATTTTGAAAGCGTGTTTGTGACTGGACCACATTCTTTCGTTCTGACTTCCGACTGAAGACTTCTCGCTATAAACCAACAACAAACATTATTCTGTCCTTTCTGATCACCGACTTTACTCTTTCGCTCCTCGAATTAGACTTTTGACCTTTCTTTGCTCCTCGCTGCTGACTGCCAACTGAAAAACTTCTCAACCGCCTCGCAAATTTTGAGCGCGTAATTTTTCTCCTTACCAAGTCAACAATACTCTCTTTTCATTGTTGCTTGTTGTGGTTCCGGTATCCCTTGTAAATAATGTTTCTTCAACAATTTAAATTCTCAATCAATACAATGCCTTAATTATCAAGCATAACAATATATTGGGGTGGACGTTGTCAGAGACGAAGGTGGGCACTCGCGGAATAGTGGGGCTTAGCTGCGAATAAGAAAATCGTGCAGAAATAATTGAAAGCACATTTTAGAAACCTCACCTCGTCGTACTTTAAAATACCTAATACCAGTGCATATAACATTTACGACGATATTCACGACTTCAAAATAACGAAGAGAGCTGAAAACAGTCCCCTTACAATTTTTTTGCAGTCTATGACATTTTAAAATAAACGAAATCACATGGTAACTATTCCCCCTCCTGATTGGAAAAGATCAAGACTACGCGTTGAAAAACATGGCCTAGGCCTTTTTGAATCAAGCATTCGATATTCCGGGATAAATCTATACATTAGTCTTCCGGACGAAATAAAAACTTTAAATATAAGAAAATTTATTTATAAATATTTATAAATAAATCTGTGTTAATTAATGGAGCATACTTCTTGCTAAAAGAGTTCGTAGATACGAAGGTCAGATTAGATCATCTTTAATAAAATAGTTTGCTGGTATCCTATCAATATCTGCTATTATTTTACAATTATAATCAACAATATGCACGTCTTCAAAATAACTAAGGGAGCTGAAAACAGTCCTCTTATCATTTATTTCCAGTCTATGACATTTTAAAATAAACGAAATCCTTTGATAACTATTTGCTTCTGGTTGGAAATCATCAAAACTCCGCCTAAGCCTTTTTGAATCAAGCATTCGTTATTCCGCGAAAAATCTGTAAAATAGTCTTCCGGATGAAATAAAAACTTTAAATATACAAAATGTATTTATAAAGGGATGTAAATCTTTGTTAATTAATGGAGCACATTACTCAATGCAAGAGTTCGTAGATATGAAGGACAGATGAGATCCTCTTTAATAAATTATTTTACTGGTACTTTATCAAGTTATGCTATAATTTTACAATTAAATCTTGTAAAATTTAACTGCCGCCATATTTTCTTTTTTATGTTCGACGGGAATCGAAGTAATATTTTCTCCTGGAAACTTCGTCGAATGAAACTTGAAGATTATTAAAGTTAATTTTTTAATCACTGTTATATTTAACGTTACTTCATATTATACAATTTTTTGTAAAGTACAATGTTTGGTTTTTGAAGTTTGTAATTGTAATATTTTTTTTGTAATGTTATATTATGACGTATTCTATTTCCTCGACCGAGGACTAATGGAATGAATAATAAATCTAAATATAAGTAACGTTCCAGATATCGTCGATTTTATTTTTCTAATTTTTGTTATAATAATACTAAGCACCTGAAAATGTTGCATATTTTAGTATTGTCTGAATCGTGCACAGATGCAAATTGATTTATTAGAGATTTTATGACGAATTAATTAAATACACATTGCTGAAACAGGCAAAAAAAAATTAATAGGTATAATTTAAAAGAAATTGAAGTGAAGAAATCTTTTAAGTGATTGAAGGTAATAAAAGCCAGGTTTATAATTTTTATCAGAATAAAGGATATTTTTTTCTGACGAATAAAACCACAAAGACCTGTTTAATTCCCAGGAGCGAAAGGTATGACGTTAAAAGATTAAGTTACACTTGGGCTGCGTACCTCGTGTTTAAATAATTTTTATTTCTATGAAATGGTCCTAGTTTATATTTTACGACAAATATGTGAAAAACATAGAGTGTTAGTAAACAGTGGAATAAGATAGTTCACCTGCGAAATTATCATCGTTCCAACTGGAAACGTGGAGGCATATTGAAACAGTGTTAAATATTGAAATTGAATACGTCTGTGTTAAAAGCATGCTAATTAAATGAATATGTCGTCAAATAGCAGAGTAAATTACGTGATAATATGAACACAACTATACTGCTATCCTTATTGTTTTCGTCAGGTGATTAGAAACGTTAGATTCGTTAGAATACTAGTATTTTTTTACCATATTATGATTATCTACAAAATTTAAAATTGTATTTGAAAAAACTAAATATCTCTGTAATCTTCAAATCTGTTAATTATTTGTCTTAATTTGTTAAAAATCATAAAGATTGTCTTAATACTATGGATTTCCAACACGTTGTTTATAAAATTGTTGACTTGAATTCAGGAACGTAAAATTAATATACAATTTTCACCTTATAAACATTCTCCTATTACATAAATTGATTGTACTGTAATGCATGCTACATTTGGCAGACAAAACGAACCTTAAAATGCATTAAAGAACACCTTTCCAACTTGTTTCGCATTAAGGTAAAATTTGAAGGAAACAAATCATAATAAACGGTTAATCTCAGAAATGTTACATATATTAAAAAGACAAAGTTTCTGTAAGACACTTCCCATTTAAACAGTATTTATGATGGTTTATCAAAGAATCTTTGTTATTTTATATCTTGTATTCATATTCTTTGTATTTCCTTGTAACTTCGGCTCTATCGTTTCAGTCCGGCGATAGTATTTTAAAGAAAATATACAACAGTTGGTCGAAACTATAAATTTTATTGTTCAAAATGAATTTCTGTTATAGTCTGTTAAAGGGTCGTTAATTTATCGTTTTATTATGAAAATAAACAGTTATTTATGGAAATTTATTAAATAAATTACTCCGCATTCCATAATAGTATACGTGCTCTTAAACTAATATCTGGGAACACAAATATTTATTTCATTTGATAATTTTTGATTTTACCATTCATACAGTCATTCTGTTGCTATTTTTTTTGAGAGAGAGTGGAATTTAACTTTTACAGTTTTACAAATTTTAAAAGCGTTGTGTGACAATGATTATTTGTATTGATAAGTGATCTGACATTTAAAAAAAATGAGAAAAAACCTACAAGTTTCATTGTTTTATCTTATTTAGAATATATACAATATAACCGGCCTCACCTATTTAAAATGAACGGTTTAAAAACTGTTTCTAGATCAAAAAACAACTTAAATTTTGTACAGAAATGGAAACATAATGTATTGTATAAGATACATTGCTTGGACCGTGATGCATGCTACATAGGCCAGACAAGACGAACCTTAAAATGTGGCTTTAAAGACCACTTTTCCAACTTGAAACATCCTGTTCAAAAGCATTTGATTAAGTTCGTTCATCTTAATATTGATTGGACTAAGGTAAAATTTTTAGATGCAGACAGCAAGTACTTTTAGAGGTAAACGAGTGAATCACTAGCTCTAATGATAATGCAATTAATTTTAAGAATGACACTCAAAATTTATGACTCAATATTACTATAATTAAATTATGTTTAAATTATATATATATATATTGTGTATGTAAATCAAAAAACAATTAGATTTATCTGATTTTAAAAATAATCGATTAAATTTTAGGGGTTCGCTTTATATTATGCTTTAATAAAATTATTGGTGTTATATAAATTAATAAAACTTTTAAATTTAAACGGATCTCAATTAAGTGTTTGGTTATGACAGATTTGTAATTTATTTATTAAATACTAGCTGAGTGCCCGGCGTTGCCCGTGTCTTATTTATATAAACCCGAAAAAGAATTTAATTCTATATTAATCTTTAGTCAAGAAGACACAACCTAAATCTAACTATTCCTAGTTTCGTACACAATTTCGACCAATAGTGCTTTAATTGAACAGCTATAAAATACATTGAATTTTATTGCATCAATCTCAACAAACATACCTCCGAATTTCTTTACCAATACATAAATATACTGCATTAATTTAATAGTTATAAGATACATAGAATTTAATTGCATAATAGCAACAAACATACCATCGTTATTCTTTAGAAATATAATTCTCCGTGAACAAATAATTGTCAGTAAGTCTTCAGACAGTACTTCTTGAGTATTGCAGGATATAATTGTCCATCAGTATTCGCACATTACGAAGGATTGAAGTGATCAAATTGAGAGCTACATTCCAAATGTAAAGAAATGGTGGCCATATTGCACTCACTAAATTAACTAACATTTTCCGCAACGATTGTAAAGTATTTTGTATTGTTTTTTATTATCACTCGGTGGAGTATTACTGGATAGAATTATACTTTTATTCAATGAAAATATTTCTGCTTCATTTCATTACGGAAAAATCGAACTATTTCCTTTGTTCGTCGCGTAGTAACGTCTCTCTCTGTCGCGTGATGTCATGATATATTGGCGCGCAGTAATTTATCACTTAATGATCACTTTTTAAAATTATAATTCTTTTCACATTTATGCTAGTGGTTTGTCACCCCCACAGTACCGGTTCTCGATTTTGGCAGAATACGTATACCAATTTTTGTTGCATTCTGTCCACGCGATAAAATTTGTATAAAGAACAACGTAAATACATACATACATACAAATATACATCCTTTTTTATTATATAGATAGATGGTTTGATGAATTATTTGGCCAATAATATTTAGAAATTATTTGTATTAATATTTTACATCCAAAAGGTTTTAAATGATAAAAATAAGCATTTTGTTCCATTTTTTTTATTATTTCGGATTGTCCAAGAAGCTTACGGTCGTCTAATATATTATGAATTATTATTTTTCAGCGATGACGTGTTTAGTCTGGCATCGGCCACGAATTAGTTTTAGCGGGGTGTCGGAGCTGGAGCTAAAGTGAGGGTTGTGGGGGAGGTTCTCGTAATTGCGGCTGCGTGTTGCGAAGTCCCAGAGAGCGCCGGCGCTAACTTCTCCCCCAGGCGCTAAATGCTGCCATTGGTTCTTTATAGGCCTTTGCGTTTTAGCGTTATGGTGTTAGGGTGGATTAAGCAGCCGAGGTGTGAAAACCAACACGAAACAAAGGTACCCATTTAGGTAATAAACAGCGCCAATAAACAACACGTCTGGCTTTCAACACGCACTAGCGGAGATGTCCTACTTGTCCGTCTCCCTCTACGCCAGTGGCCAGCCGACGTTTACTACAGGACTGCGAACAAAATTAAGAACAGAAACCTTACGAAGATTTAAATAAATTTTTGGATTGCAATAGTCCTGTATTGAGAAAGACGCAAAAGTCCTTAAATATCTAAAAATTACCTCATACGTACAAAATTACATGAAAATAGAAATAAATTCCCGATAAATGTAATAATTAACGGCATTTCTTAAAGATATTTTGAAATACTGTATGCGGCAATTCAGTAACTTTCTGTACTTCATGAGATTGTTTACGTTTCTACAGTAACAGAATTTTTTTGTCATAAATGGTGTAAAGAACATACAATATTTCAAATCACAAATTTATATAACATTAGCTTGGTGCTCGGCGTTGCCCGGTTTGCCACAATTAATCTCAGCGATATCCATAACCCAGGATTCTTCTCCAATCTCGGTTGTTTTTGCGTTATTTTTAATTTATGCCACTCCACCGCCACCCTTAATGTTGCTCCCTTCCCAAACCGAAAGGGGTTGAAATTATGCACAGACAACATCTAGAGAAATATTATGAATCTAATTGACCCCGATAATAATTTGTTCGACGCAAATATCGGCCGTTTAACATGTTTTAAAATCTCCACCTTGGTCCTCAACCGTCCCTGGAGTTTAAACAGCAAGTAGAATGTCAGCGACATCTATAATCTCGGAAGTCACGCCGATCTCGGTTGTTTTCGCGTTATTTTCTTATAACGCCCCTTCAACCACCACCCCTTCCTATACCGAACGGGGGTGAAGTTAAAACATAAAACATCGGAAGAAATACTATCAATCTCTTTCACCCCTAAAAAAATGTAAAAGACGCAAATATCGGCCGTTTGAGAAGTTTTGGTACTTTCCACCCTTTCTGATCCCTGCCGCTGGGCGGTAACGTGTCTTACCCCCACAGTGTTTGTTTCATGGAAATTTACTCAACGGGTATAGATTTGTATGTTGAATATTCAAACACACCCACAAACAATGTTTTATTTATTAGACTTATCTCCTCTCGTAAATTGGGAAATAATATAATATTTAATACCAAATCATAAGTTTTCAACACAGTTGTAATTTAATAGCTAAATGTTACCAAACGTAAAGTAATTATGAACCTAAATTTATATAATGATTTCTTAAAATTGTATAATACATATACATAATAATACGTACAATACATTACTTTACAACTTTTAATATTTGTTTTGACATTAAAAAAAGAATAGCATTTCAAATATAAATCTGTAATTTTAGTTAGAAAAACATTAGATTCATAATTACTTAATTTTAAGTATCATAATAATGATAATACTTGGAGCTTTTGTTTTTTACTTTTTATATAATTTATTATATTTTTCTTTTAGTATAAATTTGTTATTTTAATTATAAAAACTCTGGGAGCATAATTTCTTTGTGATTAGTAACATTTATTATTAAATTACAAGAAGGTTGAATATTTATGATAAGATTTGAAATATTTAATATTAAATTAATTATATGTTTTATACAAGTTTGCGATTGAAATATTGTTAGTTCTGCACACCGTTCATGACAAAAAAAATTTGTTTACGTAGCAACATAATAACAGACAACCTGATAAACGTACATAAGGTTACTGTACCGTCGTTGAGTTGATTAAAATATTTTAAAACATATGTAATAAAAGGTCCTTATTTTATTTCATTTATGATATTAATAAAAAAACATACGTAAACTAAAATATTATATAAACTCATGATAAAAAAATGAATACATATATTTAAAAATACACAAATGGGAAGTTTAAATTCAAAAGAACTAATCTTAATTCATAAATATGGAAATTAAATAACTAATAAATAAATGTAACGGCGAACGTATCAGAAACTGTTCACAACAAAAATCCAATTTTTCGTTCCTTTCCTTGGAACCTCCTCATGTGCACAAGTACAAAATAACATTTTTGGTAAAGGTGAATTAAACAAGTATGAATAACACTTATTTTCGGTAATTTAAATAAATAACACAATTTTGGCGATAATTTTCCAGAAACGCGTGCTTTACTCGTATAATGCAGTCGAAACTTTGTGCCCTTATTTTTTATTTCATTAAATTGTTACTGATATATTAGCCTGTTATTTATTGAATCCCATGAATTTAACTATTAAATTTAATTATGTATTGGGGAATATATTGCTCAGATGTCAGAAAATTTACTGTTACAAATCTGCACGCCTTATTTTTGACCCAGAAACACACTGTGGGGGTAATACATGACTACCACCATTTTGGACGTTCTCTAAATCTAATAAAGCTCTGAGTTTCTTTGAATTTTTATTTTAAATGGTTTAAGTAATGTTTGTATTTATTACTCTACCTCAATTTAATTTATGCTATTAAATTATATGTTCAAAGTTGAAATATATATTATTTAATAAAATCTTAAAATGTTCAATTAAAGAGAGGAGTAAATAAAATGTAAAAATAAATAACCCCCAAATACTTTGTTGTTCATTTAAGAATTGAGTATAAATTCATCCTGGTTTGCGACGTTAGTTATTAATAATGTTAATGACGAATTTATTATAATACTAACTGGATGTCCGACGTTTCCCGTGTACTTATTAATATATACCCGAAAATGTATTTAATTCTATATTAATATTTGGTCAAGAAGTGATTTAACCTAAATCTAAATTTCCTAGTTCCGTACATTCTTTCAACCGATAGTGCATTTATTGAACAGCTATAAAATACATCGAATTGTATTGCATCAAGCCCAACGAACATACCTTAGAATTTCTTCTTAAATTTGTTCCTTGAGTATTGCAGGATATAATTATCCCTCAGTCTTCATAACGAAAGATTGAATTGTTAGCTAGATTCACAATGTAAACAAATAGTCGCCATATTCGAGTCACTAATATGGCACGAAAATAAATTTACATTTACTACAAGGATTGTAAAGTAATTCGAATTGTTTTTTATATTTTAATCCGACGGTATATTGCCGGATATAATTATATTTTTTATTCCATTAAGAATATTTCTGCTTTATTTCATTTCGAAACAAGTTACTATTTTGTTGTTGCGCAGTACCGTCGCGTAGTAACGTCCGTGACGTCACGGTCTCTTTAACACAAAATGATCAAATTTTTTAATTATAATTTTTTCCACCTTTATGCTAGGGATTTCTCACTACCACAGTACCTTGTTTTGCAGAATATGTGCACCAATTTTTAATGCAATATGTCCACGCGTTTAAATCTGTATAGAGTTTAACGTAACTACATACATACAAATATACATATTTGTTATACATATTTATTATATAGATTATAGTGACCTTTAGTAAGAAATAGTTATAAATTTTATTACAAATATATATATATATATTCTAATGCCAATTAATTAGGACATTAATTGTGTGGACATTAAATTTAATTGTAGTGGCAGGAGCTTCCAAAGCGACAATGGAGGCGGGTTCTGTTACTTTGTTGGAAAGTCGAAAATGGCTTATGCGCGCTAAAACTCGAGACTACGATAGTTCAGTTGGTGACGGGACATTTCGGAGGACGGAACAAATGAGTCTAGAGCAGAGACTAGCCGTTGTTTAATGTAATATTAAACAAAGTTGTGAGTTAAAGACAAAGTAAAAACATTCACGAGAGCATTTCATCGTAAATATTGCTAAGTAAAAGCAGTGTACGTCTGTAGCCAGCCAGGAATAGTAAAGTTGCAGTTTAAGTCCAAAGCGGTAAAAAGACTAGCTAATCTATGAATTACAGGATTCATATAAAGCAAGCAGTTATCAGATAGCTGACAAAAAGGAGGATCATCCGAGTTCCTGGGAGCCTGTCAAAGGTGACTTCAAGAACGTAAAATCTGTGAGCCAATATTAGAATCAGTGTAAAAATTTTACATTAGTGTACTCCCGAAATCAAAAACGAAATCTGGAACCAGCTGGACATTTTTTGTGAGTAACAAAATACAAAAATAATGATTTATGTAAACGTAATTAAAGGATAAAAGTCAGATTTCGTTCTATTTTAATTGTCGATCAGAGTTAATTTGTTTTATTTTAATTTCTTCCTATGGACATATTGTCTAGGTGAATTATAAACTGTGTGTTAATTAGTTTTTTAAAACAACTTGTTGTGTCCATTATCAAACCCAGTAGGGACTCTGAGATCTAAAATTTTAAATTGTAATTGTTTGTGAGCTAAAGCAACAAAGTGGAAATAAATAATTATATGTTTTAAATTTTTGTTGATTATTTCATTTAAATAAAGCCTATTAATTGATTATTACATTTTGGCGCTTCACGTGAGGTAAATTCATTTAAATTTAAATTAAATAATTGACGCCTCATTGTTGATTATTACAATATATATATATATATATATATATATATATATATATATAAATACACGACGTTTCGTCCACTTCTAGGGCCTCATCAGGTAAGTCAATATCTATAATTTTCGATATAATTCAAGGGTAAAATGTAGAGGTAAGACTGTGCATCTTTGCGTTATAACAGGCAAGGCAGCACAAACTTGCCTTTAAATTTTACTCTTGCATTATATTCAAACTTATATATATTGTCATGCCTGATGAGGTCGTAGAAGACGACGAAACGTCTTATATTTATTATGTACCTTTGCAATAATCTTTATAATTTTTTTCTGACAAAAGGTCATTAATTTATTTATAATATGCTGTTAAAATCCATTGTTAATTTATTTCCGTTCATGCGTCACACATATTCATTTAAGTCTGTATCGTGGCATCCACTGAAGATGTCGACTCCAAAGAAAACTCAGAGGATGAAATCAAGTGTTCATTAATTGGCAATTTGACAAATGCTTGTCTCTCATGGCTTCTGATATTAGTTCTCCCTCCCTCAATCTTTCTTTTTCTGGTAATCGTAACAGTAGAGAACTTTCTCTCGACCTTTCAAGGACCTTGAGTTCGGAAACCCTGCTCTCCTTTGCACGCCTTTGATTTATTAGTAGCATGCAAATATCATCACGCTCTGGGCCCATGGGTCCATTCACACGATGACAACGCAGTTAACTGTACTCGCCTTCATCGGAAAGTTTGATGACGCAAGAAATGGGATGCCACAGGCTCTCTCAAGAAGAGGAATGCTCAGAGCAAACACATTTTAGCGTATACCTGCCGGGATGCCGGGACACAATAGCACATAAAACACCAGACTATAATTCTTTTATTACAACTCGTTATTTTCAGCTGCTTTCTCATGTTTCGGCGTGAAGGAACAGATACATTTGATTTTCAAATATGTTTCTCCCTTAAGAGAAAAATTTACACAGACATATCAGAATATCTGAACATTGTAGAATTACGTGAACGAATTTTCTTCTCTACGAAACTTTACGAATTTTGTTCTCACTGTCACTCTTTTTTAAGTCTCCCCTGATAATAGACTATGGAATACCCGATTAAGCCCTTATCAATTGCCTCGAAAATATTGTCAAATCGAATTATTGCAAATGAGAGCATCGATATGATAAGGTTAAGCTATTATATATAAGGTTTCATTAAATATTTATTTAATTATAAACTTCCAATCAACATATGTACTCTGACATACTCTACATATGAAACTCTGCTGTAAGGTAGTATAAAGTGTTAGGGGAAACTTTCATTGATATTTCTTCCTTCTTTTCGGTTTTTCGGAAGTCGTCTTCGAGTAGTAAGGCCTCTACGAGTTTATTTTTGTGGTCAGTAATTACCTTGTTGTAAATGTCTGGTATTCGTTGCACAAAAACAATTATCCTGAGGTTATTTAGTAGAGTATCACGCACCACCTATGGTTGACCAGACTGGAACGTTTGTTATACAGGGTGATTCTACAGTCATGCGACAAACTTTGGTACAGATTACTAAAACATACATTTTTTTGTATAGAAATATATGGTCAGAAGTGACGCGTTTAGGCACGAACGCAAAAAGGAGACATGAAAAGTCAAACTTGTTTATTTACATCGTCATCTAAAAGTGCTTTTTACCAGGAATGTTTACAATAAATGCTAAAATTGCGTCCACCAACAATAATGCAAGTAGTGATTGACAAACAATTGCAAATGACGTTTTCTCGCAGATGACCTCTACCCACTGCATTGCCAATCAATCACAGCTGCCTAGTTTGTATTACTGTTGCTGTTCGGAGTATTGAGCTATTATTGCAAATATTGCTGGGAAGAAGCACTTAGCGATAACGATGTAAATATTTTTTTCATGCCTCAATGCGTCACTTCCGACCATGCATTCCTATATAAAAAAATATATGTTGCAGTAAATTGAACCAATCCACATACTATGTCCCGTTACCGTAGAATCACCCTATATACTCAGTGATGATTGTCTTGCACAACCCCACCGTTGTAGCCCGTAAGTCCGTACAGGTTTCAGGATCTATGACCTAATTGTCAGTACATTTGTCGGAGTTTTAAGGCGACTTGTATTCTATTTGGTTAGTCTCCGGTCGATATGGTGGTCGAGGTACTTTGTTTACGTTGCAGTAAGGATGTGAACGTTGTTCATTCGCACCAGGTGGGCGAGGTGTTTGTGGCAGGGTGAACGTGATATATAAAATTGTGTGCGTAAAAACTACGCGTGAAAAAGTCGTTGTAGTATTAGATGAAATTTGCTTATTATATTTCATTATGAGATATACAAGTTCATTCGTTATCTTTGACTCTGCTCCTACTTAGGGTCTTGGCCTACCATGACGGCTTTCAGACTGTCGTTCGACATGGCACGTTCTGGATTAGGAGTGACACGTGGTTAGTGTCTCGATTGAAGTATACAAGTTGTGAAAATAAATCGTAATAATATGTATTGAAAAATGTACGTTGTCTTGGATTGGTTAGCTTCTCTCCGCCCACGACCATCACACACAAGTTTGCATATCTAGCAGTCTTAGCCCTCACATAAACAGTTTAACTTAAAAATCTAAGGCTTTTTTTTCAAAAATTTACTGGTTACCACTGCTGAGACATAAAACAGTTTATAAGTTCATTGGTGTAACTTTCCAGCATAAAGTACATGACATTTTCTGTCACACCTTAAATTTTCCTTAGCACGAATTTACAGAGTGTGTTACTATGAATAATAAAAGAAAAGTATCCAGGCGACTAAAACTCTAAATTTCATTACTTTATTGTAGTAAAAAATTATTTTATGTTTCCTTTAACTGCCGTTGAATTTACCTGAACTGCAGAAAATTTATATTCATTAATTCAGACCTTCGTCCTATTGATGGGGTCAATTAGTCCGGTTTGTTTCGTGGCCGAAGTAATCACGAGGCCGTATAGTATCCTAACAGAAACTGGTTCTGGCCGGTGTACCAGTTACAGAAACCTTTTATCACAGGTGCTATTTTCTTAGTCGTGTAATCCGTACAGTATCTTTATGTTCGCTACATAGGAGTACATCGAATATAGGAATACGTAATATGACAGAATTCCTCAGTCCTGGACGTGGACTTGCCCAAGCGTATCCAATTATAATTGTAAAGGATCACCTAAACTTTTTTCGAGTGACGTATTTATTTTTGGGACAGGCCATTTAATCGTTAATGCACCTGTGAATATTTTTAGCAGAAGTTATATAACTTATCTGGAAGTCGTTTCTGTCGTTTCAGATTAGAACGTGACAACTAGTCGTAAACCACAGGGGACCCGCTGCTTTTTCTTTTACAAATCAACGACCGTTCAAAATGTTATTACATACTCATGACACAACTTTAAATACTGCTCATATTGATTTTTCCTAGAAAATGGTACTTGATTCAGGAATAACGACTACGTTTCAATTCTACCGAAAATCACGAATGTCAATGTAGTACTACGAACGGAAAATGAATGAATTATTTTTAATTCTTCCTCATTAATTTTCTTGGAACAGAAGGCAAACGTCCAACACGCTTTAATCAGAATGAGAAGGAAATAACGAGATTTATTTGTTACCAGTTTAAGCAATGAATACTTGTTGAAAGTGGATAAAAGAGGCCAAAAGATAGAAGATTCCTGAATACCGTGATTTAGGCAACCAAATTATTGGTTTCTTCAGGAATTCAAGACAGGACGTCATACTGCATCTCGACAAAATGAGATTTGGAGTCACCCTGGACTGACTTGGGTAAACTTTACCTACATCCAGGGAATGCTTTCGAATTTAGAGAAGATTTTGATGTTGAAAGTGACACTTAACAGTTCAGTTTGTCCAGAGTGCTTTTATCAGAGATCGCCAAACCGAAGAAACGACATCCTCCAACGAGAAATATGTTCACCTGGGCATTACCATTGAGTACGAGCAATCTACGGGCTTTTAAGTCTCTTCGTGATCATCACAACCTTCCTAATATGGAAAACTTCATATTGCTGTTTCGTAAGCGAAAAGCAGTAAATATTGAGTTCTCTCTCTTAACGTATACCATGAAAGTTTATTTGGTATAGCCGGTTAAATGAAAGGAATACAGGTATAAGGTATACGGTGTCGCAGGACAGATTAAATAAAAATATATTATTTTTAATTTTTGTATAAACTCAAACTTGGTTAATTTTTTTAAATTTGTTATTTAATTTTAAGTTGAATTTTTGAAGTTTTTGAAAATTAATCTGTTTTATATAATTAAGTTCTATTTATGCCCTACTTTTAAAATGTTCAAGCATATTCTTCGACATTTTAATTAGAAAAAGTAGACACTAATATACCAAGAATAGTTTATTTTGTATAGCTGGTTGCCCGGCGTTGCTCGTGTACTTATTTATATAAACTCGAAAAAGTATTTAATTGAATACTTAAATATATTCCTTGAGTATTTCAGGATATAATTGTCACTCAGTCTTCATACATTACGAAATATTATATTGATGAAATTGTTAGCTAGACTCACAACTAATATAGCGCGAAAATTAACTTACATTTTCCCCAAGGATGGTAAAGTAATTCGTATTCTTCTTTATTATCATTCGATGGATTATTGCTGTATAAAATTATATTTTTTATTTAAAGAAAATATTTCTGCTTTATTTCATTCCTGATAAAGGAGAATTTCCTTTGTTCGTTGCGTAGTAACGTCTTTCTCTCGCGTGACGTCATTGTCTCCTGGCGCGCAGTAATTTAACATTTAATGATAATGGTTTTTAATTATAATTCTTTCCACATATATGCTAGGGGTTTCTCACCCTTACAGTACCGTTTCTCGTGTTTTGAAGAATATGTATACCAATTTTTGTTGCATTCTGTCCACGTGATAAAATTTGTATAAAGAACAACGTAAATACATACATACATACAAATATACATCCTTTTTATTATATAGATTAATCCTTTCAAATATGGGGTAATTGATCTCCCAGATTCTTAATATACGAGTTGAAAAATAGTAGAGAACATTACGTACCTCTGAAAAAATTGATAATACCTATAGCACGCGTCAGCCGCGACGGCGTGTGGAGCACGAAAAAAAGGCCAACATAAACCGCAATTGTCTAACCGGTTCAAACTCTAGACGCTAACTGAAACTGACCACGAAGAGGGGTAACACCGGGGTAGAAAAACGCTAAACTGGACCGCCAAGAATTGTGACGCGAACTGTGGTGCGTATTTAAAAAACACTTACATTCGTTAAACGTCATGATCGTTATTTTTCGGGTATATTGTAAAAAAGTTGTCACCGATCTAAGAGCAAATCGCTAACAATATGTATTTATATTCATTGTGACCGATTTCGATGGAATTATCCAGCATTTTACGCATTATATGAAGAGGTCTGGATTTCAGAACGAACCATGACCATTCAGCTGCAAATAATTAATGGACTTTAAAGTTTACATTTATTTGAGGAATATATCACAAAGATAAACCTCGAAAAGCGGCCCTTTTACGGAAATGATTTATGCTTCGCCAAAATGACGCTTTTTACATGCCATGTTTCACGGCGAAAAAAGTCGGAGGTAATAAATCTGTGTTTATTCGGGACCACTCGAAATAAAATATTACAGAAAATTCATATCTACTTATTTGTTAGCCGTTTCACCGTTTAGAAATGGAACGACGATTAATCATTAAACAATAAACACAGCTACAACGTGTAATTTTCGTGGCTTTATAGGGACATCTGATTTACGGAGTCATTAAACCCCGCTAGGATCATCCGACTAATGGCAGAACACACAAGTAATTATTATCGTGTTTACTGCAGAAAAGATAGTGTTTATATTCACCTTGAGTTTCGCTCTAACGAAGTCTTCTTTGTTGCGCCAGTCTAAGGTTATATAAATACGATGTAACCACAATACGTTCCTGGAATCATAAAGGACCATTTCTCCATTGTATGTCGGCAACAACGTTGATATTAAAATATATTACAATGTCATCACTTGCAGTTTTGTTTCTCATTTGTGGGTTATATACGATGGACTCGGGTAATCCGTTCACTACGTGAGTAACGAACCTACTTGGGTCGTTCCTTCAGACACGTCTTTAATGTCGTCGCATAAGAGGAATAAATGCAACGGAAAGAATTTTTATATGAACGGCAAACTTGTTGCAAACAAAGTAAAAGTATGTTTACGCAAGAATTAAGCTATATACCACCTGCGAGAATCATGAATTCTGGTAAATTCAAACGCGGAATCGACGAACAAATCATTCATACAACACTAGAAATCGCTCTGAGCTCCGCATAGGAAAACATCGCCTAGGACTTTCGTTATTCCGAGATAAATCTATAAATTAGTCTTACGGACGAAATAAAAACTTTAAATAAACGAAATTTTTTTTATAAATATTTATAAATAAATCTATGTTAATTAATGGATATATTTCTCGCTATAAATAATTGGTAGATAGGAAGGACAGATCAGATCCTCTTTAATAAAATAGTTTGCTGGTATCCTATCAATATCTGCTATTATCTTACAATTATGATCGACGATATTCACGTCTTCAAAATAACTAACAGAGCTGAAAACAGTCATCTTATAATTTCTTTGCAGTCTATGACATTTTAAAATAAACGAAATCCCTTGATAACTATTTGCTTCAGGTTGGAAATCATCAAAACACCGCCTAAGCCTTTTTGAATAAAGCATTCGTTATTCCGGGATAATTAGTCTTCCGGACGAAATAAAAACTTTAAAAATAAGAAAATTTATTTATAAATATTTATAAATAAATCTGTGTTAATTAATGGAGCATACTTTTTGCTAAAAGAGTTCGTAGATATGAAGGAAAGATCAGATCCTCTTTAATAAAATAGTTTGCTGGTATGTTATCAATCTATGACATTTTAAAATAAACGAAATCCCTTGATAACTATTTTCTTGTGGTTGTAAATCATCAAAATTCCGCACAGAAAAACATCGCGTAAGCCTCTTTGAATCAAGCATTCGTTATTCCGGGATAAATCTGTAAAATAGTCGTCCGGATGAAATAAAAACTTTAAATATACAAAATGTATTTATAAAGGGATGTAAATCTTTGTTAATTAATGGAGCACATTACTCGCTGCAAGAGTTCGTTCATATGAATGACAGATCAGATCCTCTTTAATAAATTATTTTACTGGTACTGTATCAAGTTATGCTATAATTTTACAATTAAATCTTGTAGAATTTAACTGCCGCCATATTTTCTTTTTTATTTTCGACGGGAATCGAAGTAATATTTGTTTCTGGAAACTCCGTCGAATGAAACTTGAAAATTAATAAAGTAATTTTTTTAATCACTGTTATATTTAACGTTGTTCTATATTATACAATTTTTTTGTAAAGTACAATGTTTGTTTTTTGAAGTTTGTAATTGTAATATTATATTATGACGTATTCTATTTCCTCGACCGAGAACTAATGGAATGGAAATCAAAACGTAAAGAGATGAGTCATATTGTCAGTCAAGAGGGAGTGAGAATAAGCAATGATTAACTTAATAATATATAAAGACTGTAATTTTACGTCTGTTTAAATGAAATAAATAATGCAGTTTTTTGATCAATACTAGACAATATTTTTATTTATTTACGACAACGTTTCGGTACGTGTTTCATCGGGTCTTTCTGCTGCGGCCGCACTTGTGTGTAGTTTGTGAATAAGTACCTCGGAATAACTTCTAAAGGATGTGAAAATAGTTTTTAACATTTAGTATATTTAGGAAAGACCTGAGGAAGGTACAAGCATGTGCCGAAACGTTGTCGTAAATAAATAAAAAGAATTGTCTGGTATTGGTCAAATGACTGCATTATTTAATAATATGAATTTCACAACCATTAAGACACATTTTTTAATTAAAATAAAATACTAAACACCACAATAACGCTTCCGTTCACATTTGTACCGTCTTCAGGCTGAGTCTGACTGGATGATTTGTCTTGATGTTATAAACGTTTCCTCAGTCTGACTATGAATATTACTGAAAAGGGTGCAAATTTGTACAGAAAAGTCGTGTTGTTAAATTATAATTATTTTTTTTAATTATAAAAGTGTCTGTTAATAGTCGTTAAATATATCTGACGAAAACAGGCATAAAAATAAAATATTACTTTAACTAAAGTCTAATTTTATTGTAATTTTGAAATTCTTGTTGTAAATTTGCATTTCTTCGGAGAGGACGTCTGTATGGCGACACATGATGAGTGGATCAGACACCCCATGGCGACTACTGTCTGCTGTACCTCATCTGAAATCGTATGTAGTATCTCCTTGGCGGCCATTTTGGAATTAATATTGGATCCCCACTTTGGGTGTGATATTTCTAAGGAATAAACCTTCCCCTGGAAGCTCTGAAAAATCGGGAGGGTCGAGCTCCTGGTCTTTATATATTTTCTCTTCATAAAAACTTAAGTCTCTTCCAGTCTCTGACCGTGAGTTCTAAGACATTCACGAACCCTAATTATTTCCCAATTCCTATCTTCAGTTCTCTGTTTCGCTTTTCCGTTCTCCGATAACTATCCTCAATAGCCTGAAGAACTATGAAAGTTGGTGGCAATTAAAATATACTAGGGTCTGTAAAATAAAACTGAACACTAGTTTTTGTAAAAATAATAGCTATGAAACTTAAAATTGCTTGTGTCTAATAAGTTGTTAATTTTAGGAAAATTAAATATGGCATCCTCTCTGTGTCGGTAATGGCTTGTACGATATTTAGAGAAAATTATTATGTGTCATCCAGAAATGTAAAGAATTCGCAATTGTCAAGGGATCGTTACAAGTACATACATAACCATGAATTACATGCACGGAATACGAACGTCACGTTTTTTAAAAGCTTCATTCACATCAAAATCAAGTGGAAGCTCGCAAGAAATTTTGTTAGTGTCGTTCCATCAGGTTGCACATCAAATTTTAATATTACAGCGATCGAGACCAAACATGTGTTTAAATTTATGTATCGGGATGAATAAACTGAATTTAAAGCAAATGTAAATAATAATGAATATAAAATTTACTCATTCTTTCAGGTTTAATCAGTGGAACACATGAATAATAAAATTAATTGGATTGAAGATAACATTTGAGTACCTTGGCTATACCAGACTTGTCTTTATTAAAATTACTGAACACGTATAGAAAATATGGTGGATTACATGGAGCGACAGAAGAACAATGGCGTGTGCTTTTTTTCACCAGCATAGTCTTTTGATTCGTGGGTTTTTGTTGATTATTGGATTAACTGTCACTGTATTATGAGTAACTCAGAAGCAGCAACAAATAACTCAACTCTCAGATTGATGTTTAAGGTTCATAGCCTCAAAAATATTTCTGCTCTCACGTTTCTCGAAACAGATCTTTCGACTCTCTCAACTGTTAATCTCTTTGCCCTCTCCCAACATCAAACTGTTCCATACGTCTTCATAATATTCCCTACCATTTGTGACACAATATTCTCCAAAAAGAGCGTACTAAACCAATTGCTGTGGTGGTGATCTCCCAAATCACCGTGTACACAAATCCGAATTCACTCTGGGATAGCCGTCACCACAATGCACGTCGCCTTTTTGGCGTCACAACAACGTGTATCAACACCTAGTCTCAGAAATTGCCAATTTTTGCATCCACGGACAACTTTTCTCCGCCACCCCAATTTTTTTTCTCATTTCTCGTGAACAATTAAAGCGTCTATCAATTCATTACAGCTATGTGTGCGTTCTTTGCATCCAGGAATGCATGCTTCAGAGTTACTACATTTTGAATGGAGTTGTCCTGACGCGTGTGTTCAGTGGATTTCAGTGACAACTGGACTTTATTTTGGAACAGTAGTTGTTTAAAGTTCTTACTTCAACACTGTAACCGTGAGTGGAAAGGCTGAATAACAATCAGATGTGCTTATTGGATTTTATTAAAAGATTTGACCAGGAGTACCACGCACCCGTTCATGTTAGAGGTATAAAAATTCTCTTAGACAGTAATAAACTCACAATGACAAATAATCCACCATTACATAATACAAATGGGGAAATGGTGACACTGGTCACCAAAACAGATCCGCCGCTTTGCGGATCACCATACTTTATTTCGCTTCAAATGGGAACATTTGTCTCTTAGATGGGATCATTTGTATCTTAAACAGTAATTTGTCTCATAGACAGTAATAGACTCACAATGACAACTAATTGACCATTACATAATCAAATGGGGAAATGGTGACACTGTTCACCTAAACAGATCCGCCGCTTTGCGGATCACCATGCTTTATTTCTATTCAAATGGGAGCAGCTTTGACCTTGAAGCTCTTCCTTGTGCCAACGAATCAAATTCAACCGTCATTGTCCACTCATCAATTTTGCTCTGTTTCTATGCTCTGATTAGGTTTTCAGTTATTTTTATGGCTTCTAGTTGAAATTTTGTTCTTTAACAGAGAATTTTTTTTAAAAAATAATCAATTTAAACATCTTTTGGGCGGACTTCATGCTCCGCCAATTCCAGCGCATGTCAACCTCTATTGATTACTATTCCGTCCACCGGAGTAAGTTCTGAAGTCAGAGTTCTGCTAAATGTTATCTGAAGATATGTGAGGGAGGATGCAAGAAAGTGGGACCGCACTTCAAACATCCTTTTCCTTATTGTGCAAATATTGGATTAACGAAACTAGGCACGTCGATAATACTTGTACTGGTAATACAAAGAAAAGCGGAGGGTATTGTAACAGCGGAAGTCGTATTATCCTTACAGTATTTTAGAATTTTTCACTATAATTCAAGAGAAACTGAATAAAATATGCCCTCATACTTCTTAAATTTCTCCGTAATTTTTTTTATTTCACTAGGTATCTGTACTAATATTCACCGTTACTTGTTGCTATATTCTTCTAAGAAGAATAAACACTACGTTAAATACATACGCTTGATTTGGATTGGAGGGAGTCAAGGGCCTACAAGGGAAGTGAATACTTTATATTCTTTAAAGATTTGGACGAACGTGTGACGTAATGATTTGTAATTCTAATCCATTCAGAAGTGAAATTTAATAACAAATTGGGCCTCGAATGCTTAGAAATATATACTAAATTGAATATTTTTTGTAATACATGTCTGATTTTCTCAGATTGTGTTTTGTGATATTTACGTGAATTTAACGACAGGGTAAGTTCTCATTGAGATGCTAAGCGTTTATGCTTGTAAACGCTACGAAACTTTCCCTGCTATTTAGTTGCCATCCTCGACGTGTAGCCAGACGAGATGGCATCGTAGCACTTAACTGAATAGATATGCCTGCCACCCGCCGCTGTTTTATATTATTTTTCCTTATCAACGTTGGAGGAGTGCCGTAGGTACCTCCCACACTCCCGACAAGGTAATGAGTGCTTCCGTTTGCTAAATCACGAACCTCCGAAACATCTCTTCTGGCATCTTGTTTTTATAATCCCTGCTCAAATAAAAACGACACGCTACTCCGAGATCCGTGATAGTAATACCCCTTCTTTCTAAACTTGCATATGTAGCTGCGTCATAAACTTTCACTTGCTCGTACACTTCTATAGAAATTTCTATTGGCGCAGATCTGTTGTCATTTGATTGACAGAATTTTATCCACATATTTCTTTCAAACCGGAAACAAACACTGGTGGGGTAAGACACGACTACCGCCCCCAGAAGCAGGGTTGGCAATTTTCAAACATTCTAGAACGGCAGATTTTTGCGTCGGACCAATATTTTCGGCAATTAATAGTGATTCTTCCGATGATGTTTTTGTATAATATCAACTCCTTTCGGCATAGGAATGGGAACGGATGGGAGTTCCATAAAAATAACACGAAATGAACCGAAATTGGAGTCGAATCCGGGGTTACGGAAGTCGCTGAGTTTAGTTATGACTTTCAACACGCCGCTAAACTTGTAATTCAGCCACTAGGAGTGGGGTAGTAAGCGGAAAACAATATTCCGGGAACAGTCTTAAACGCGTGCAACGAATTCTAACAAATTTTGTACCGTACGAGGCCACTGTGCTAAGTCTTAATAAAGATGCACGGATTAATTATAAAAACTTAATTTCCCAAAATAAAAAATGGAGAGCTCTTGGTCAAGTGTAACTGTCATTACAGGCTGAAATAATAATATAAATACGTGAAGTTTCTTTGCCGCTCTATACGATGAGAACATTCGAGAAGGACCTTTATGAAAATGAAAACCCACTACAATACGACATGTATAGTCATTTTTTACGTTTTTAATATATATTATATACATAGGATTTTAAAATAGAAATCGTCATAGCCAGGCTGAGTTAACGTTTGTAACATCGAGACAAACTACCTCTCTCGATATAATATGATAAATATTTATTGTAGTTATGGAGATAAGCAGGAAATAATTTAATGATTAACCTGTTAGGTTCATAAATTTTTAGAGCTGACTTCGATCGAAATAATTTCTTCTGTTCTTAAATCAAACGATTTTCTATGAAATCTTAAGCGAAATCGTGCCTCGGATAGCGACGGTTTCGGTTAACGACGTCAAAGAATTGCCTTAGTTAACCGAATTTGCCTACATATGTAAGCTGCCCTTTTTATTTAATTGTCGAGTAGTGGTCATATCTTGAAACCTTTGTTCCTGAAAAGTTTTGATAACAGAGCGGAGGACTCGGCACAGAATTGGGAAAACGCAAAATTTGGATCACCAATGGAGTAATAGGAAAAATTTGACAAATATTTTACACTATTATTAATCCATAATATTATTTGCCCTTTACTATTTTGCATAAAAGAAGTTGGCTTTTGTTAATGGTCAAATGGACAGAAATATTATCAGCCATGAACTGCATACAAACAACACCCGCTCTAAGGTTATGTCGTCCCGGACAAATTGCCGCCCCCTTAAGAATATATTTACTAAATAAGAATATATATATGAAATGAATACAAAATATTTTGAATAAAAATCTAATAATTTTATTTATACTTAAATAAAGGCGTATATTTGGAAAGAAATATATAATATAACATTGATAATCAAGCAATAGAGAACAGTAAAAAATAATATCTGCACCACAAATTTTTACATTTTTAAATGCTAATAAAATATGCATTATTGCAAATAATCAAAAAGCCATTATTTTGAAAATTAAAAAAAGTTAAAATAAGTACGCTAAAATCATAAAAAACTTCCTTAATTTCAGTAATGCAAACGTTTTTATTACATGTTTTAAATTTCTTTTATGAGCAAAAAATGGCCAATCCATTATGACGATTTTGTGTATTAGTCGAACATACACCGTTGTTAATTAATTTTAACTTACAGCAACTCCTTTCGCCACTTGCTGCAGTTATTTGTATTGTATCTTAAAGCAAAATTCAACTTTTTAATTGAGATCAGTAATTTTTTTTTCACCCATAAGCGCATATAGTGCTTAAATATTCTCTTCTAATTCTACCCCATTTATGTCAACAGAATCAGCATCACTTAAAAAACATTCTACATCCTACAGTGTTTCAGTAGCATACTTCGGACAAGTTATTTAAGTCGTATATATTATATAGCAATTAAAAATAGTTTCTATGATTACTAAACTAAAAAAAACTAATTTATATTTTTCTCACTGAACCAAAATGGCGCCCCTAAATTTGGGCGCCAGGGTTGCCAGACCCTAGAGCGGGCGCTGATAGAAATGACAAATTTTCAATTCAATCAGGCCACACAGAGATGGAGTTGACCTCTCCAGATTTATTAGTAACACCTACAGCTTTCATATAACTAACTAAAATGGCAGCCTTCACAGAAGAACTTTCAAATCATATTCAAGAACATCGGCGGACATTTTGGCAAGCAAAGTCGACAGATATATTTAGACAATATGTTATCGATTATATATGAAGATATATGAAGGAAAACATTGTTGGTATAATTATAGTGAAAAAGGAAACGAGGTACGGATGCTGATGGGGATTAGAATCTAAATTCCTTAACATGTGTGGAATAAAGATGTAGTTGCGTTGTTTATTTTTTTTTTCACAGTGGATTGAGTACAGTAGTTATCTCAATTATAGACTGTACATTTTGTCAACACTATGACGAGCAGACACCTGCAAGTAATCTTTTGTTGGAGGACCTTCCCACTCGTGTAGGAAACAATGCGTATGAATTAGGCTTCGTGACGCAAGATGGCGATTCCGCAAGTCACCGAGCGCGAGTTGAATAGAAACATTGTCTCGCACAGTGAGATTGGATGCTCTCTATTCACCGGAGCAAGCCGGAAGCCCGATCATTACAAGTCGGGCATTTGTGACGCCCGCGTCGCCACGCCCCTGCCAAGGTTAATGGCGTCTTCCGCCGCCATTACAGCCAAATACGCGTCTGCAACTTTGCACCAATCATTTCTGTCAAGAGACGGGGATGTAATGCCCGGAAATGTTTTCTTATATTCACCAATTATAAACAACAAAAATATATACTGATAAAAAGTAACATCTACTTAAATGATAAAACGGCAAAAAGTAGAATAAAAAGGCTCATAAATTTAGTCAAGACACAAGAGAGTGATACATATTCAGAAGCAGACGCCTCTTCCTAATAAACACAGACTATAACTACAGTACAGTGGAATTTGCAACAGTCGCAGCTTCAAATAAGTTAATATAATTAATTATCCTATTATTATGATAAATAATTAACAAATGCGAATTGTAAAATGTAAATTTAAGAAATCCACATTTGAAATGTATAATTAATTTTTCAAACTGTTCAATTACATGTATATTATTGGAATCAATGTGAATCGTAGCATACTTACGTAAACAAGCACTATTTGTAATTTATTAATGGGTCGCCAATGACCAAGTTGTTAACGCGGCCATTATAAACTTTTAATAATAATAATAAAATAAAATAAAGTGAAATAATTAAATTTCTCGATGAATCGGAATTTCACATGTATTATCAGTACTTTTTACAGACCGTAAATGAATCTTTTCGGTATTCCAAAGCCTGTCACTGCTGGTAAAGAGAGCAAAGTAAATTGGGTGGAAACGGAAACTATAAATGGAGACAAATTTCCCGGCGTTTAAAAAATCTTGATGGAAGTTGAGGATATTAATTTAGAATTTACGTCTGAGAATGTTTTACCGTTCTTAATTGACTTGTTTGCATCTTACTCTGTCAATGAGAAATTTCAATCCTATTATTTTATACCTCTGCATTTATCCCTCATCAGTTCACCGCGTTTAACTTGATCTTCTTCTGGTAAAATATTAAGGAAAACACAATATATCCGTGTTAATATTAAACAAGACCGAACACGAAGAAACGTATAAACGCCTAATAAACGGAAATACATTGTCCGTGAATTTTATCACAGATCAACCTCTTATTTTAAATAATAATCCTACTTTCGTGTCTTTTATTATTGACTAATATATTTCCTATACCGGCGAATAATTATTTTGTCGCTGTATCGTATTACGTATTTATAAAATATCAGTTCACCGCGTTTAACTTGATCTTCTTCTGGTAAAATATTAAGGAAAACACAATATATCCGTGTTAATATTAAACAAGACCGAACACGAAGAAACGTATAAACGCCTAATAAACGGAAATACATTGTCCGTGAATTTTATCACAGATCAACCTCTTATTTTAAATAATAATCCTACTTTCGTGTCTTTTATTATTGACTAATATATTTCCTATACCGGCGAATAATTATTTTGTCGCTGTATCGTATTACGTATTTATAAAATAAATTTTATTTGAAATAAAATAGGAAAAGAGAATTCGGTAACTACAAATAATTGCAGTAATGATTAACGCCATACGCAATATATAGTTGTTTTTGAAAACGTGATGCCCGGAGTACAGAGTTTCTCTTAGACCGTGAGAGCGGAAATGCTGTTTGGATTAAGTTTCCACACTTTGTAGCAGGCATCTGCTCATATTTCGCAAGTATTCCGCGATGCCCGTATTAGATGTAATTGTGGCAGCGGGGTGCCATTATGAATTCTGCAGGCGGACACGTGTTTTTATTGATAAAATGGAAATGTTGAGGATTACGTTATTTTGACAGGAGTGGTGGCTCAATTTTGTTCGCAACACAACATTTTAAAATGACTTTAAAAGATCCGATTAACGATCAGGTTGGAGGAAGTCTTCCTGGTGTTACAGAAAGAAATATTTGTAAATCACAACATCGTGTAATATTCTCTATATTTATGAAACAAAACATTGTAAAAAAACTGAAATACAAAATCATAGCTCTCACCTACTTGATATTTATCATAGATCTAGACAGAATGTATCCAAAACAGCTTGAATATTACGAAAGTAATTCTATGTTATTTTTCAATGTCACAGAAATAATTGTGGTTCATTATTTTACGGAAAATTGAATATTATTGACAGGAACAATGGTAAATTTTTGGTTTTTATTTCCCGAAAGATTTAATTCTATAAAATATTGTTTTGCAAACAATATAGATACATGCATTTTTTATTATAAAGGAATTTAATTAAAATTATAAGTTGGATAAGAAACAGAGTTTCGAACGAAAGGAGTTTGTAAGCATAGAGTTATGTACGTATGTGATTTAATTTTCTGCGAATGAGATAGAACCGTTTGCAGTCTTATCACCAAATAAACAATAGTCAAAAAATTGTTTATTAACAAAAAATTAAATATACCGATAAAAAATAAAGATAAATAAAATATGTGGATAAAATACTAAACATGAAGAGGTTTTAAAACAAGGACGAAACGTCGGAATTTTAATTATTTCCCAATAAAAAATTTTCTGACTCATTTACGCTTATTTATTTATAATAATTTAAATCTCAGATATTTTTCTTCATTGTAATAATAAAAGTAATGATATAATTAATTATTGTAAATCGTCCTTAAATCAAAAATCACTTTTGGCTTAAATAAACACAAAAATTGAGCACTATATATGATAATAATTAATTTAGAATATGATAAAAAATATCTATTTATTATAATAATATAAATTGCCTTGAGACAAAAGTAATTATAATGATTATTGCAAAAAAAAGTAATAAATTCACAACAACGTTTAGTCCTCTTATAAATCAATTATAGAAATAATGACTGAATATTTTATGAATTGTGAGGTTGAATTTAAAGGCATGGACGACGAAATAATTTATTATTCACATCACTTCTTAAATTATGAAAAAAGTTAAATTATTGCCTAAGTGTACAATAAAAAACACAAATTAATATAATATTACAAATACTTGTGTCATAAAAGTTATTATAAAAGTTGGTGAAAAATAATATTAAATTCACGAGGTTTCGACCACTTGTAGAACGTAATCAGGTATGACAATTTTTAATAATGTTGTATTGCATCTATGAGTAAAATTTAGAGTCAATATGAGGTCCCAGCAGATAATTTTTTTAGCAGTAATAATTAGAATTCCTTTATTTTACTTAAGAGCATTTATATTAATAATTTTTTTAAGATAAAGAATAAATTAAAAATATTTACTTTATGAATCTATGAGAATTATTCGGCAGTTTTAGATCAATGAAATTAGGATATGAAATTCATACAGCATACAATAAATAAAAAGTGACGCAGTAATGTGTCACTACTTTTACAGCCTTACCGGGAAGGTTGTTTGGAAGCATTTACGACCAGAATAAACTTTTCATCACACACGGAATTTTTGGTTAAAAACGAGTTTATCGCGAGGCCAGAGATATGAATCGCAGGTTTTCCTGCATTACGCAAGTACTACGCTGTAGCCCGCGCTCTAGAATCCGAAGAGCCTGAATAAGACTTTCAAGTAGATGTGAAGAGTCCAGGTGTCGTATAAAAATTGGCATATTTCATGTTTCTTGTTTAGTTGTGGTGAACTAAGGACCATGTCATCTTAAATGTGGAATTTGTTCAATACGGGGCAGTTCCTTCTTGTCCTTAATCGACGACTCCTTGAGCTTGGGTTTACGTGGAGAATCTTTCCTCTAAAGCGGATCGGACTCCTGGGTATCTCTACACGTGATCTCCATCTCCTTCAGGCCTCTTCCTACCTCGCTGAACCAGGCTGCCTTCGCCTCCTTATCTTTGAAGAAGTGAAAGATCCCGTTCGTCAACCGTGTTAGAATCATGCCTGTCACGTGGCCAAGAAAAAGCAAAACATGAGAACCGAACAGGGTCAATATATACCAATTATCACAGTTTTTCTACCTAAACTCGGAAGATAAATATTTTTATAACCCGGAACGGTTTGGAATTACAAGCTTAGTTAGGGTGAGATGTTCACATTCAGAGAAATAATATTCGTTTGGATGAAGTCTACAGCCGTTTTTTGAGATTCAGTGCCTTAAAAAATGAATTGAAATAATCTTAAAAACTTTTCTGAACATACTGTTAAAAATAAAATACAATAATATACAACTTAGTCGATAAAACCATCCTTTCTTCTTATATTTAATTTCATGAGAATCACATTCAATTAATAAAAAAATTTACTCATGTCCTATTTCTATTCGTACATTATTTTTCAATAAATCCACAAATATTAAACAATTATAAAGAACAGACAAATGCTATTAAAATAGTAACATTTTATTATTCACAAATTAAATACAACCTTTCCTTATTACGAATATATAAGCAATTTAAAACATACACTTCCTACATTAAACATTTAAAAGACGATTTCACTTTTAACTCGCTTCATAATTTTTTGTATATAAAATCAATTGTGAATATTACACCTATTCAGATAAACGAAACCAAAGTTTCAGAATCAAAGAAAATTTCAAACATTTATAATTTCCTCCATGAGAAAATTGTAAAAAGAGAAAAATATACAATAAATTTAAAGACAGGCAGTGTTTATACTCATGAATATATAGAAACATCTTCCTGGGCTTAATTTACAACAAACGATGCTAATTGTGTTTTCCAAAAACGATTTGTAATAACTTATAGAATAAGGTATTTTATTTTTCAATTTAAAAAATAAAATGTAGTGCAGTAAAAAATTCAAATAACGACGTTTCTGTACCTGTTTGTACATTCTTCAGGTTTTGATCTGGCTGAAAATTAATTAGTGAAACTTGAAATTATAATCGTTCACTCAGTATGGCAATGAAGAAACTTATTTAATGTCAAGTTTCAGTAATTGTGCTACATAACTTTTCAGTCAAGTGATCAGTGGTTAACGAAACGTTCTAATAAACTGTCTGTTATTTGTCATAAACTACATTTAATTTTATACAATTGAAAACGGACATAAAATCAAGAATAAAAATTTCAATGCGAATGATGTATTTATTTTAAGTCTGTGCGGACGTTTTATCTTTTTATAATACAAAAAAATTAAACGGGTTTAGTAATCGTACAGGATGGTAGAATTCAATATAGTGGATGGACAACCAAGTGTTTTATGTCAGTAAAATAAATTTTTGGTTCGCTGCTGTGGTGTAGCTTCTCAGAGGTCCTGGGATCGACTCGCGGCAATGGGCACGGATATATGAGAATTGACCATATGCCTCTCCAGAAAATCCCGAATGAGTCCCGGCAGCCGCCTTGGTAAGACTAGGAAAGAGAAAAAAATAAATCAATTAACTCGGTAATTATTTTCCTACCTGTAATTATGAACATTGCAGATGATAATGAGTGTGTAATAATCGAACACTCCAGTATTACAGAATTAAAATAAAAAAATTGCACTATAATAACATGTGTACGTTTATGAAAATGATCGTTAAAAGTATCTGCTACATTACTCGAAGATTAAATATGATTGCTTCAACGCATTGAAAGTGAAAAACTTCTTTAGTTTTAATAATGTAATGAATACAGCGAGTAAGAAAACCCTACGGCAAATTTTCATGAATTTACTCCCCATATTGAGAGAAGAAAAAATGTTGTGTACAGAGTTATCTGATCGGTTTGTATGAAGTTCAACTGACTAGTTGGAGCGCTCTGTTTACATATTAGATGAAGTGTTCATAGTGGCCTCATTTTGACTCGTTACAGGCAGATGCTCTTCTACGCCTTGTTTATTCGTGTCACAATTATAAATAGAGTATCGCGTTTTAGTCAAAGCGACAATGGAGCCGAGCTCTGTCACTTTGTCGGAAAGTCAAAAATGGCGTGTGCGCGCTAAAACACAAGTCTACGATAGTACAGTTGGTGACGGGACATTTCGGAGGACGGAACAAATGATTTTGGAGCAGAGACTAGCCGTTGTTTAATGTATTATTAAACAAAGTTGTGAGTTTAAGACAAAGTAAAAACATTCACGAAAGCATTTAAATCGTAAATATTGCTAAGTAAAAGCAGTGTACGTCTGTAGCTAGCCAGGAATAGTAAAGTTGATGTTTAAGTCCCAAGCGGTAAAGAGACTAGCAAATCTATGAATCACAGGATTCATATAAGGCAAGCGGTCACCAGATAGCTGACAAAAAGGAGGAACATCTGAGTTCCTGGGAGCCTATCAAGGGTGACTTCAAGAGTGTAAAATCTGTGAGCCGATATTAGAATCAGTGTAAATTTTTTTGCAATAGTGTACATCTCGAAAACAAAAGGAATGCTGGAACCAGCAGGACAGATGTAAGTAACAAAATAAACAAAAATAGTGATTTATGTAAACGTAATTAAAGGATAAAAGTCAGATTTCGTTCTGTTTTAATTGTCAATCAGAGTTAATTTATTTTCTTTTAATTTCTTCCTATCGAAATATTGTCTAGGTGAATTATAAACTGTGTGTTAATTAGTTTCTTTAAAAAACAACTTGTTGTGTCCATTACACACCCAGTGGAGACCCTGAGATCTAAAATTTTAAATTGTAATTGTTTTTGAGTTATTGCCACAAAATAAATAAATATTTTGTTTGTTAATTGATTACCTTTTCATTTAATAAAAAGCCTTCTATTTAATCATTACATTTTGTCGCTTCACGTGAGGTAAATTCATTAAATAAATTAAATTAATTAAAGCTCCATTGTTGTTTGTTACATATTGGCTTCCACAACGTGGGACAAATTAAACTAAATAAAGGCTTTCTGTTGATAATTACAATATATTGTAATAAACACTAATAAATTTTTGATTAATGAAATTTGGCCCACGTTGGGCGCCATTTTATGTAATGGCTAAAATAAAAATAACGGTACCAATTTATACCAAACATTTATCATTTATTAAAACACAATTTTCAATTACACAAATCTGATGAAATTTTATAAATCAAAACAATTTTATTTACCTAGAATACATTTTAAATAATTGGACTCGGTACCCTCAAGGTCTTTACTGGGTTGATAAGGAAACGGAACAAAATGTTACAATTAAACAAATACAGTTACAATAAATGAAAAACGAAATTATTGAAACGAAATAATTGAAATGATTGAAACGAATGAAAGGAATTAAACGAAATCTTTGAAACGAAATGAGACGAAATCTGACACTTTACCCTTTTTTAACAATTTACAATTATTAATTCAGAAAAATAAACTTACACGCTCTCTGGTCCACACACTCACTTCATACAGGCTTAAAAGGCACCAGGTTGCGCTCACACTCTGCTATCACAGCCACCTCCTCTAGACGACGTCACTATCTCGACGAATTCAAATAACTCTGCTTTCAGACAGACCTCCACGATGAAACTCCCAACTGTTGACGACTGATGTCCAGCAGATTACTCTCGGCCCTGCGTCCGCCCTGCGGACCTGCACCAACGATCTCTCCCCGCTGACACGTCCGTCTCCTCTCCAACACGAAATGATAATGAGCTCCTAAACTGTCCAACTGCCCTCTTATTTATATCCGGGCTCCAGAATCTTCCCTTGTTTTTCACAGTTTTTGCATTTCCACTTTCGCCAAACAAACACCATCTGTTGCCGTTCTCCCGCTCCGAGAGCCACTCAATCAATTAAATTAAACGTCTCCTTTTAATATAATTATATCGTCCAAACAACCTTCTGTCATTTTATGTCATTAGAATTCCGTCGTCCAGATGTAGCTCACAACCAATTAGCCCTAAGAGCCGCAAAACGCCCCAATTATTAGATCTTCCCCTCTCTAAAAGTCACTTAACCGTCATTTTATCATTATTTTTTATATGTACCAACCACTCAAGGATCCCCAGTCTGAGTTCGTAAACAAATCTGACAAAAATAAGACCAGAATTCCTGTCCTTCTGAGCTGGTTATTACAATATATATATATATATATATATATATATTGTAATACTAATTAGAGGCCATTAGTGATTAATAATTGGAAATTTGTGGTGCATTGTTAGCGGCGAAAATATAAAACAAAAATGCGAGCGAGGCTTTGTCGGGAGCGAGCGTTTCTAAGAACTGGAGTCTAAAGGCGGCAGTTGCGGGCAGAACATTCATCAAGAAAAGTCGCGGGCAGAAATTTGATCAAGTAAACGTTGCGGACAGTAAATTCATTGAGTAAAAGTTTTGGACATAAATTCATCGAGTAAAGTTGCAGTTAAAGTTTTCAATAAGCAAAGCCACGCATAAAAATTCAAATAGAAAAAACTGTTCGCGAATTCATCCAGAAGGAGCTGATAACAATCTGGCTGACCAATAATTAGAACGAGAAATACCATATTTGCAGGTGAGAAAGACACGTAATGCGGAGGATCACAGGAGCTGTACGTAGAAATCCAGTGGATAGATACCAAAGTTTTGGACAGTGTTTTCGAAATAAATTTAAATTATGGCCTGTTAAATGTGAAAAGTTTATAGTGCATCTGAACCCAAAACGAAAGCCTGGTACCAGCAGAGATTGTAAGTAGAAAGAAATTTAATAAAGGTTTTGTAAACGTTAAATAAGGATCAAATCGTCAGATTTTGGTTTAACGTTTATTTTATTGTTTAACTTTAATATTTTTGATTGTTTGAATTTAAATGTAAAAAGGTGGTTCTTTATTTAGAATGCCCAAATAAACTACCCTGAGATGAGAGTTGAAAGAACACAATTGTAAATAATCACGTCAAGAAATGTTGTTATTTTACTTGGAACAAATTAATTATTTTGTGAAGTTTAATAATTTGGTAAATTATTTTTAATCATTTTCATTTAAATTTAAATAAAAATTAATCCATTAATCATTTGCTTAAATTTTATTAATATTCATTTCATTACAAATTGGCGTCATTAACGTGTGGCCAACGATTAAATTTTAATTATTTGTTGTTTATTACAATTTGTCCTCAACGTGAGGCAATTCAACCATTTAATTAATGTAATCTTTTTAATTATTAATATATATATATATATATATATATATATATATATATATATTTAATTATTAATATATATATATATATATATTTAATTATTAATATATATATATATATATATATATATATACAGAGAGAGAGAGGGAGAGAGAGAGAGAGATGGGCACAATAACCTAATATATCTGTGAGGGTAGTGACGAGAGTAAGGTTCGAGAAGCGATGGAGCTCAGTCTCATTAGTACATTAACATGACAGAGAAGGTTTCTTTGTACGAGTATCTAGCAGTCTTTGTTCTCCGCCACTATTGTGGTCGGGTTGGGCTGGCAGCACTTGTGTCCGTAATGAGCCATCATTGCCCCCTGTTCTCTAAACTCGTAAAAAGCCTTCCGACCGGATTCGAAGACTAATTTCAAGGATATACGGGACGGGATTTCTTTGACAAACTTAAGTCGCCTCTCGCGTTCATTCTCCCTCCACACACAGCAAAGCTACTCTTCAAGGGTTTATAAATTCGACATAATGACGATAACTACCTCCGTGGATTGGTAATTATGTGGATCGACTGACACCCACGCCACTCCGCTCTACACCACCTTGTTCCGTTTTATTAAAGAAATTATATTTATTCCTGTAGTATTTTCGTTTTTAAAAATACAATAGACGCGTATGAAATGATCAGTATCATTTTCCGGAAGAAATATTATCTTAATTGGATATAAAATTGTCGCTTCAGTGCGCCATAATCCTTTCCAGTATTTAAAATCTTACGGTCATGGATTAAATCTAGAGATAATATTATCTGAATGTTCCGCCGTCATATTTGTCAATCAACTTTATTAAACCTGGTAAGGAAACTGATGTAATCGATTCTAGGCTAAAAATAAAATTTGAAAATGGTAGTTGAATAATAAAACGCCGTCTTGGAATTATACTACTTTATAACATATCATTACAAAACAAGTTTAGTTAACAGCAACAGACTAGTAAACGAGGCCAAAGAAAATAACGGTGAAGAATTGGTCTAAAATTAATAAAACCACTAATAACAAAAAAGTTATCAATTTAAATCGTAGTTTTATTTATTAGGATTATAAATTTCCAATTTGGTATTTTTTCAAATAACCCCGCAGTTTTTAATCAGTCTCAAAAAATAATTGGTCGTTTTTATAAAATTTTATTATAAAAATAAATAAATTTTCTTTTGAGAATTTATATAATTACAGGATTTTGTAAACTGTAAATGTTCTATGAAGTTATACTACGTTTTTATGCATAATTGTGTCAAAATTATCACCCTAAAGCTCCTTGTTCAAAATTAATTTTTGTACTGGATATATAAAATTATTTTTGGTGACTGATTGAAAACCCTGTGGAGTAATATTACAAAAATTTTAATCATAGTTCCTACTCGGGGAAATTTAAAAAGTACTGGTGCTGATTCCTGAATTGGTATTTTTTTTTACAATTACATTCTTACACAATTAATTTGAAGACCAATAAGGACTGAATAATATTTAGTGTAAATTTTTAATATATTAGCTTCTATTGTTTAGTTTAAATTTATACAAATATATCCTGTTTTACAATTTGGGATTAAATCGTTTTTTTTATGTTGATGGTTTCGGGAAAACAACCTCAAAACGATTATATTATATAATGCAGTTTAACATAAGTTAATATAAATTTTAACTAATATAATATACTAAAATCCAGAATATTATATATATAACTATTTGAATTTATAAGAAATTGATTTATATTTTGGACTGTTTTGGTTTGTTTACAGTGTAGATACGTCATTTAATTTTTTTTTAAATATTATTGGATTTGTTCATATAATTATCCATTGGTTTAAATTGTATTTCATTTGAGAATGGCGTATGACCGAAAGTTTCTGTAAGACTTGAAAATTAAAGTTTATTAAGAAATTCTAACGATTGTAGGTCTTTTTGATTTTAACTATTTGAATCAAATTTTTGGACGCACCTGTATGAAATGTTTTCTGGGAGAATTTTTAGTTCTTTTAGATGGTAATTATGATGTTTCCAATAGTGTAAAAGGAATTAACCCAAAAACGCATTCAAATAGTAAATACAGTCAAATACAATTAAAAGACTAAAGAATGTTGACCTTTCAGTTTCAAAATTTCCCTTTCGTTGATAAAGACCTACATTGAGGGCGAAACGTAACTGGTATCAATGCTACTTGTTCATTTAACGGGAGTCGGCTTCTCGAAAACCGTTATAGATACAGAACTGAAATTTTCACAGCTTATTTTTCATCCTTATAGTATGTGTGTGGTAGCTGAATAAATTATTTATTATAATTACAATCATAATTATTAATTTATTTATCAAGATCTGCTTTTTTAGAAGTTTTTTATTCATAATATTTTACGGTTTGTATGTGGATGTGTAATAAATTATTTACTTTATTTAGAATTTTAATTATTAATTTATTTATCAAGATATGTTTTTATGGAAAATATTAGATAATTTTTATCCGTAACTCTTATGGATAAAATACTGAAATTTACCATGGAAAATATTAGAAAATTTTTATCCGCAACTCTTATGGATAAAAAACTAAAATTTACCATGTTGATAAATAAATTAGTAATTAAAATTATAATTATAATAAATCATTTATTCTGATACCACAAATATACTAAAAGGTTAGAAATAAGCTGTTAAAATTTCAGTGCTGTATCTAGAATAGTTTCCGAGAAAAAGGTATCTTAAAATAACTATTTTAACATTGGCAAGATCGGGGCCTTGCGACTACTATTAAATCTATTTGTCTGTATCTCTGGTTTCTTTTTTTTCCAAATCACAACTGACGTTAAATAGTTCAATAATAGTGGTCGGACCTTGGTCGGTTTCAAGACACATAACAGACGGAAACCAACAATTATTATTGGTTTAAAATGTTGAAACCTTCGATTTTCTGGATAGTATTAATTGCAGTTATAGTATATATATAATAAATTAACTAATGTGATAATGCTGATCTATGTTACGCTGACGCCAATATTACGGCGGTAATCAAATGAAATTTTGTGGTTTACCTCTCCTCTCGGAAATCTCTTTCCCCTCCCCCAATCCTTTTCTGCTTTCGAAAGAATCTTTATATTTCGGGAATAGAAATCTCACAGAGTGCACATACAATTTGTACGTTGCAAAATGATGAATCGTTGAAAAGACGCGGCAGTGCGGCACATTTAGTGAAGAGAAAGTCGCAACATTTTGTAGCCATGGAACGCTGCAGCCGATATCCGGGTTGAATTCTTTATTTCGATCTTTAAGATGAGACTCTGAGGACGTCGGACATGCTCATAGTACAAGAATGTGGAGAGAGGGGAGTGGAGTCACGGCTTAAGGAAACTTTATAGCAAATTTATGAGGCAATGGCTGGATGGCGGTTGACCCAAGAACAACTTTCATTAATATTCATAATGTACGCCTTAGCATAAACCGTAAATTTTATGAGAGCCGTAATGGAAATACACAATAATCTGTTAAAATTGGGCTATTATTTGCTTCCCGCCGATAAATTCAAATTACGGGGACAGTACGGTACACCTGTTAACAACATCCCTTATGTACAGGGAATTAAAGTCAATCAACACACGACTTCAACATTTTAACGGCGTCTCTTGTGCGGCCTGATATTTTATTCAAAAACCTTTTTTTTTTCGCCCCTTAATAGAAATTAATGCTGAATTGCGCGACTATTAATAATAACTGGTTTGAGATCTCTCATCACGTGTCGACCCCCCATAGATAATAATTAATATCGGAAACGGAATGTGAGTGGCTGGCCTCGTTGGAAATAGAGTCATTTAGCTCTGCACGCTACAGAAACATAACGTGCAACAGGCTTCTGGGGTTATGAACCGATCATTTCTCAACTCGAAAATGAAATTACGTAACGAACACGCCGCGTTAGCGGTTTCAGCGTAAGTATGGAAGGTTCCAAATTGAAACTGCGTGTTATGACACGCTATTTAGGGAAGGTTGTAATCGAAATTCATTGCTGAATGTGTCTCAACATATTGAGGAAATATTTGGAAAATTTTTGCCCGACAAGATCCTTCTACTCAGACGTGATCGCAACTAAAAATCAACAGCAATGAAATGATAACAGGGAGCGTAATTTTGATTTAATCTTTATAAGTATATAATTAATGGTTTTAAAATCCCCAGAAGATATTACCATTCGGAGAATGGAATAAACAATTCAATAATCATGAATACATTACAATAATCTTTTTAAAAGCAATTAATATACATATTATATTTCATGTTGCAGGAAACAGCTCAAATAATTTTTAAAGACGTTGTAATGCATCGTTGTTGTGAAGTATTAATATACCAATAGGTACGTATTATGTTATGAATTACAGATTAATATTTTAAGAAACTGACTTATTACTTTGTTTCAGTCTGTATTTTAGTTACATATGAGCATAAATAATAATAATGAACAATATATTTAGCAAATAAAATGCTACTCAATACTACAGCATATTAAATTTCATAAACAAAAGTGTTTAAATAAACTTTTCTTAAATATCTTAATAGAATCACGTTTCCTAATTTCCATTTCCAACTGTTTGAATTATTCGAGTCCATTAATAAATTTACTGTATTTTTTTAAATCTAACCTAGCCCTAGTTGTAATTTTAAATTACTTCTAACATTCTATTCGTTCCTATAATATTTATATAAACTAATTACTAAATCAAGATTGTAACAAATCTTCATTTCAACTGTCTTTTAAAATATATAAATATTGACGTTTAATTTAGATGTTATTAAAACAAAACTTTAATGTCGCAGTCAATACAGTCTTATGAAATAATTAAAAACACAGCATTTTCAAACCGGAAGCAATTGCCACAGTACCCAATAGTGATAACAAAAAATTACCTTTACCTTATCACCAGTAACTCTGATGACATTTTAGGAATTACCTTACAACAAACTAGTATTTGGTTTTATTTTTTCAGCTTATACCGCTATTTTATTTTATGAACGTGTGTACAAAATCTGGTCCATGGGTATAAATTTATATGCGGAACATACACATTAAATTTTATTTATTAGATATATTTGTGCTAAACATCATTTCATCAATTTAGGTTTATAAATCCTTCGTTCTTCATCTTTGATAGATTCACAAAATACTACAATTTCATTAAAATCTATTGAAAGTATATTATCGCAGTTTTATATTTTCATTGTGGTATATTTTCTCAATCTTCGCCTACGGTTCCACAAAGCAGGAAAAGTGTAAATTATTAATAATCAAAAATTTAATACAAAATTCCTGAGAGCATTTCTGTGTTTAATGTTAAAAAATGAAAACTGAAACGATCTTTAAGAATATTACATATTATTAATTACATTAATGTGTGTCGTCTACATATTTAAAACTTTTTCAGACATTTTATATTTGAGGTTTACAAATTTATTCTTATAAATATAAATATTTAATTTATATACGGTGTAACAAAACTCAACGGCAAAATTTCAGGAATGGATTTATTATATTGAGAGAAGAAGAAAAGTGCAGTACCACGTGGATCCGGAAATGCATCATTACAGAAGTATCTGAACTTGCGTATCGGATCGGTTAGCATGAAGTTCGACGGACTAGTTGGAGCGCACTTAGTCACATATCAGATGAAATGTTCAAAGTCACCCCTTTTCGACTAATCACGGTAAAAAATACCTGGTGTACTGACAGGCTCGATATCCACAGCAGTTGAATATATAATAATTTTGGTCTAAGATTAAAATCTTTGAATAAGAAAGAAACTACAAATTCTCATTAATTGCAGAAATGACATTTAAAAACTGAAAAATCGGAAATTAATATAAATTCAGATTCAAATTTATTGGGTACTTGAATACAAAAAAAAACATCATTATTTTATAGATACGATCAAGAATAATTATATTTTAGAAAAATTGTAAATAATTCATTGAATTTGAATATATTTAACTTTGTAAAATAATATCGTTTATATTTTTATTAGAACTTCTTTCTATACATCAAATATAAAACAATTGATAAAGATTCAAAAATCGATACAAAGCATGTAGTGCTTAATGTTATCAATTAGCCTTTAATATTCATAAAATCCGTTTCAATTTTCATTTACTAACCTAAACAGATCGATGGGCGATTGGAACATTTTACTATAGTGTTTAAGGAGAATAATCGAATAAGAAGGTTTAATAATAATATAAATAAATTGGTTTAGTGAAGTGTATTTTTATTTTATGTTTTCCTTTAAAATTAAATTTGTCCACTTTAGGATATTGAAGTGGGGAAAGTGCGGACGGATTTTCAGGAGAAATTTCTAATAAAGTTTACTTTATTACTATTATTAATTTATTTTATTTTCTTCTTTCAATATTGTTTTATTTATTTATACGTTAAACTTTTATTTAAATATTTGTTTGAAACTGCCACCGGGAACTATCCTAATAATATACATACATACATCACATCAACGAATTATAAGTAATTTCCTAGCTTTATTGTAAATTAATTCCGTTTATTAGTTGAGTATGCGCGGAAGATCGACGAAGAGTTTTCACGTTGAAATACGCACATTCCAGTAAATAAATAATTGCGACAAAATAAATTATATTTTAGGTCTGAAACGTTTGTTTTAGTCGTAGTAAATAAATATTGAGTTACATGTTCCTCCCACCCTTTGTTGAAATTTTATACGGAAAGGTTACACGTGCCGAAGGTTATTTTACCAGGAACTGTTTCCGGGTTAGCGCAATTAGCAAATTCACATAGTTCATACAACAATTTTTTTTTCGTTTGTATGCTAATTAAGAATAACGTTCTGTTAAAAACTTGTCAGACAGTAACAGGATCACGAATATGACGCCCAAACTGTTCAGCAGGTTCATTTGGATAACATTGTAAACGGCCCCCATGAGTTATTTATTCCTCTCAATGACAACCTTCGATTGTTTGACGCTTAAAACGTTGTACCAGACGTCACGTGCGATGCGCTGTCAAACAAATGTGTAGTCTCAACAAATAAATTAGTGATGTAGCAAGCTTTATTTCGTTGGTTGTTGTTTTCTTTTTTACTATCCTGTGGCGTCCCGCCGGGATGTTCTCCGTCGTCGGGGGATTGTGATGGCTGCAATGCCCTCCCAATGATGTCAGTTAGGCTCGTAAGCTGACAACGTTGTAATTAAGTTATCAAATGTTTGCCAATGTGGGGAAATACGCAATATTTGGAGAATACATAAAAAGTACAAACTTTGTCGTAGATAATTAAATAGACACTGTAATTAAGAATTCACTTTCTAAATTTAATGACGTACTTAAATAAAGGAACTTTAGTAGTTAGACAAAAAATAAAACACTGATTACAACAAGCAAAGAGAGCAAACCTTCGGAGAAACCACCACAATCAAATAACTCATTTCATCAAAGGAAGACACACTTAAATCCTTAAAATATTAAAGCCAAACTAATGTATTTGACAAAATCTAAAACTTATTGTACGTATATTACGAATATGTAACAATGTACGACAATTTCTTGGTCGCTAAGAACGTTTTAATATAGTTGAAGCGACCTTAAATAAAGTAAATAAAAATGAACAATTCTCAATTCATTAATAAAGTGCCATGGCGGCTATGAAATTTAATTGAATTAAAGTGTCACTATGGAAAAATGTCGACTGGACCAGGAAACGAACCCAGGACATTCGCTTACAGGGCGAAAGCTCCAACAACTGATCAGTCCCTGTCGACTGCGAAATTCATCCATCCATTAGACCTGATGCAGGCTCACCTACAATTTTTTTCTACTAAATCACAATTCGAACATGGCCTAAATTTAAGGATTTCAATGAAGAACGGACTTTCTATGTAAATTGTTTCAGAATTTTCAATTCATGAATGGAGTGAAAATTTTCCAAATCATTTCGTTTTATAATGCTTTTAATAAATCTGATGGTATGTGTGTTTTTTCGTGAAAATTACGATGGTCGAGTAAGAAGTTTACACCAAAACGTCACAAAAACGTAATACCTCCTGTCTATGTGAGATATCAATGAGTTGATCAGAGTCCACTCTGGCCCCCTGCAAATTATAAAACAGGATAACTAGTAATTCCGGCTTCCTAAGGTAACAACTCAGCCCAACAAATATTCAAACTGCATCCAATAAAATAAATTAAACGACTCCCTCAGTCCAATCAATGTACCGTGCTCCTCGACCCGCTCGTTAATCCATTACAATGTATAAACGACTCCCTGAGTCAAAAACGTGTTTCTTAATTCCTAGCGAAATCAATTAACCTCTTATCGGTACATATATATATATATATATATATATATATATATATAAATTAACACTTTAATCGTTTTTAATCATTACAAAATTTTTATTGTATTTCTCGTCGTGATTAGTGGCAGACGAAGTGAGATACTAGCAATTAAATAAAAGTGACCGTTAATATAAACGGAAAAAATTAACCTAGCCTTTTTAAATAAAAGATATGTACAGATAATGCATTTATAAACATCATACAGTCCCGTTTTGATTGATTTCATTTCGTTAACTTAAGACATTAGGTCATGATCTTCCATGTTTACGAACCACACGACAAACCATTCGAAATCTGAATTTTTAAAAATAAAAATTAATATGTTTATTCTACATAAAGATCGTGTACTGTTTTACTGGTTGTACTAATGACGTAAGTAGCATTTTTAAGCATACGATGAATACGTACGGCATTGTGTCAAAGGCTGCCGTAGTTAAATTAATCAAAATTCATAGATTTAAAATGTCCTTTATTACCAGTCTTAATAATAATGAGTAAGATATGTACGTAAAGTTGATTGAGACGCAACAATGCCTACAGTACAGTAGAAATAATAGTCACCATCTTGTTACCTGTTACCTATTACTAGATTGATAGCTTTTAGCAGAAATATTTGTGTACGTTGTATACTATTGATATTTTATAGGGCTTGTGACTATTTTTTTCAATAACAGAAGAAATGCTTTTTAACAAAGATCAGCCAAAGAGCTTATGTAATTCGGTCAAAGGACCAGGATGGACCCGAAATCGAACCCGGGACCTCCACTAAACAATCATAATATTTTACCTCTGCTGTGGGTAAAACAATTGTGATGAAAAATTAAACAAACATATTTTTGTAAATCTATAAATACAGCAATATTTTTTTTATCTTGTAGAGCAATCAGTTACGGATGTAGAGGACCGGGTGGGAATTCCACGAAAGTATCCGCATAATGAGTCCCACGTTTTACCTTGGAACAGTCTCGTTTGCTTGCGTGATATGATATTAGTAAGCGGAAGAGCTCTCCAATACTTTATACACAACACTAAAATTCTCGAAACGTTTCCAGCCGTCATTATTTCAAGGCCCTTGCGTGAACTATGAGACGAACGGCAAACATGAATACTTATGCTTCATTACAGTAGCTCCATTAAAAGAAGTGCTTTCTTTTCGTGCACAACTTGGAAGTGGATTTTACAGAACTTTTGTGCCCGATCGCCGTTGAAATTTTTCTTTACAATTTGTCTTTGAGGTTACAGACAAATACTAGCTAACGGCGATACTAAAACAAAGCTACAGCGAACGTGCCAGTGTTTTATATGTCGAGTAACAGCTAAGAAACGCTAATAATCACGTGTTAGGTGAGAGATTACAGATTAAACAGTCAGTAACATGAAGTGATTAAAACAGCATTGGCATATAATTTATGTATAATCAAAATAAGAGTGTATCTAACATAGATCTCTGTGGAACCTCAACCCAGTCGGAATCCAACAAATGACTTGGTTTACTGTTCGATAAGAATTAAGTAGAATAGAATATATTCATTGTCCATACATCCTTATCAGGAAGCAAAACTTCAAGGACGTGGAATCACACATTTTAAATTGTTTACAACCTATGATGAATAACTTAATATATATAATGTTCATGCATAATAAGATAACTCATTTTGTTAGTGTTTTATCTGGGTCAAAAGAACCAAATCAATATTAAAAATTTTCAATATTTAAGCGTACTATAGATATTTTCAAATTGGAGTGATTTGACCTTGAAGATCTTCATTGCGCCGTCGAATAAAATTCGTGCGACGTTGCCAGATATTGTTGTCCACGCGGATACAATAGGCGTTGGTATCACTGTTTATTGACGATGTGGCAACGTTTGTCTATTTCTAATCTTTCATTTGCTGACAGTCAAAACGGTTCCCATTTGAAAACCATCACAATAGCTCATGTACACTATTCTTTTAAGATTACAAGTTAAAACATGAATACAATTATTTTGGAAAAACTCATTTACAGAGTAGGAAAGGCTGAGTAAAAGTGTTTGCATGCAACTGGAATGTTTCTTAATTATTTAATGCTATCAGGAAGTTTATATTATTCCACTCGTTTTTATGTAATTGGCAGATACCTGGTTCTAATGTAAACTTTTATTCTTGTATTAAATATCCGCGTTGCATTTATCTGAGAGAATAAGTGTACATAATTTCTTGAATATTGCTCTGGATGATCTATACCATAAAATATTAATTCTACGATTAATCGTCCAAAATAATCTTCCTATATGGTTACAATTTATAGGAAGAACCTAAAAATCAAATATAAATAACTGAAATTATTCATTATAATTTTGAACGTTAGGTACATAAAATATAAAATGAGATGAATATCTCTCATTGTGAGATCTAATATTTATTCCGTTATACATACCTCTATTATCAATTTTTTATTTGAGTAACTAGGACTAATGTCATAATACCGGATTTCTGGTCCCGAGCTGATTAAAAACACATTCGGAACTTATGAATGTTATTTCCAATATATGATAGCTCCAGTTTCTTCAAGACCATAGTCTATATTCATTTAACAGTAGTAGGTAAACCTTGATAAGTCACGACTCCAGTTAAAATTATTTTAATCACGTCATAATTATTTTATTTAGATGTAAAAATTGATATGGGAGTCATATATATAGTAATTCAAACCTAACTACCCCCAATTCTTATTTTAATCTAAACGGGTAGTGACGTTATGGTAATGCTAAATTAAATTACCAAAACAGTTTATTAAGATTTCATTTAATTCAAATGATTTTCCGATATTAATTTTGCATAGTGTTTAGCAATGTTGCCACTTTCTTTTTTCTCCATCCTTCAATGGTGTAAAGAATGGGCTGTATTAGTTATAGTTAGCTAAATAATAACTAAAATTCTGTAAAACACTAATAAATAATGATAATCAGGTGTTTTATAAATTAAATTACATCAAGTGTCGTTGCTTCCTCATTTTTGCAAATGTGCGCCTTTAGATTATACTGCTTCCATTACTCCTGAGTACAACAAATGGGATCCGTAGTAAAACAAATATATTAAAATTTATAACATTAAAGAAGCGATTAAATCGGTATCAAATGTCATTAAGTTGTGTGAGGACCAGAAAGAAAAATGAGTTTGATTGAAAAAATTTGTGAAAACAATAAATTGCGTTTCATAATTAAATATAAAATTGTACGACACAATAAGTTTTATCCAATGAGTGGAAAATATTACGACAACCATGAAGCACAAAGTGCACGCAAAAATTAATAATATATTAATTATTATATAATACTTATACATAATTATATATAAATTTATTTATGCATTACGGACTTTTGACATTTTTAAATTAATAATATAGATACATAAAAATTATACATCTTAAAACAAAATTACTTTTATATTACATAATCAAATATTTCTTACATAAACATTTATAAATGAAAATATTATTCTTAAGCAACATTCAGAAAATTTTAAATCAATATCCTAAGCGTTAGCCAAATTTGGCATGTTCATTATCGAATTGATAAAAGTTTAGTTTGCCCTATAATGCTTTACCATAAACATGTATTTCAATCTAGAGTTTCTAGAAGGAACTCTAAAATTCAACTTATCAATTACTTGAATAAAAATAATTAATAAGTAACTTAAAAATAAATTATAAATGTTTAGAGCAACGTTCAGATTCCAGTGATGGGATTTTCAAGGATTTTGCAATATATTTTTAATTATGCTTTGTAAATGGATCTAAAAAATTAAGTCTTTACGGTATGATTCTAAAACATTTATCTTGTACAGTTTCAATTTTCTTGGTTAATTTATTTTGGAAGTGTGACGAGACTATAGATACAAAAATTAACATTGTTTACACCAACGATACATAAAACATTTTAATAGTTATTTGGGAAACTTTACGTTTTCGTTTAATATGTGCTTAAAATGTAATTTTTGAATCGAATATTATTCCTAATAACCGAGTATTTCAAAAGCACAGCCATCGATATTATAAGGAAAATCACACCGTTTCTGTGAAATTTTGATATATCTAATTTCGCATCAATCTCTGTATTAAGAAATATAATTTAAGCATTTTTTTGTAAATCAATACCATCAGTATTATATTTAACGTATTTAGATATTTTACATCATCTGCAAACAAAATTAACATTAAAAATGGATAATTAAATATTATTTATAAAAATATAAAAAAATAATGGACCAAGATGACATCCCCGAGGTCTGATATGAGTTGTTTATATTTAACAAATTCTATTTTATTTAATTAATAGTTTTTAACCATGGTAAAACAGTCCCAAAATTCAACATTTTTCATTTTTTTCGTTCAAAATATAATAACTTACAAATTCAAAACCTCTATCAAAATTTGCATATATGCTCCTGCAATTCATGTATGATGAACTGAGTATAGTAGACTAAATTTGTGTCTATATTTCTATTATTTATAATTTCTTTATTATTATTACGAAGAATACCAGCAATGCTTTTTATTTACATCACGTTTGCGTCTATATTTTTCTTAGTAGCATAATTGTTATTTATAAAGAATGATAATTGTTGGTGACGATAGGAATTGAGGACGCATTAAATAATATATAATCTGGGAAGAGAATACTTATAATATATGGATTGAAATATTTATTATGAAGGTAGCAAAATGCAGTGGCAAAAATGTGTAAGAATGGGTATATGTTTATTCATTTTTATGTATAGTTTTTAACGTTTTATTTTTCTACCTGTGCAGACAGAATAAGTATAAATTCGTCGTTGTATTTGTACATTCATCTGGTCTTTTTTTTGCCGAAAGGACACAAATACGTGTTAAATATACGCGAAGGCGATTCAATGAATTACCATTGTCGCACATGTCGTTACACGCACGACGTGCCACCTGTCGCCCAGAATTTTCATGCGTGATGTGGCTAAGGCTGCTGCCAAATTCCCTGTCCTCTAAGCTGTAAGCAGCGTGAAATATGAGAGGACATTGACAATCCCCCGCTGCGCCGTAAATTAATAACCGGGCAAAAGCTGCGACTCATGCTGGAGGGTGTTGCGCACGCGATTCAAGTTAGCAACGTCCGCACCCAGATACCTGCCCCCCGCAGCCCCTGCCCCTGCCCCCCCAGCCTCCTAACCACTAGTCCCATAGCCCCCTAGCCTTGCTCCACGCTCCGTAATAGCGAAACAATTGGTCGCTTCTAGCCTCGGGCTCCAGGGCTGGCCACGCCGCGCAGGGATGTACAGACACGGTGCATTTCTCTCAAGATCCTCTCGAAACCTTCCATCATTTACGCGACTCACTCCCCAGGACGTGTAATCACAATGATTGCTCCAGACAACACCATAAAACGTTAAAATAATAAATGAATAAACCTTGTCAGAAACAATTTAATTAAATAAAAATGAAAACTGACACAACGTTTCGTTCCCTCTCATGGAACCTCCTCAGAGGCACAATTTCAGTGCGTGAAAATCACACTCTTATAGAAATGTCTCTCCAAAAAGTTAATATTTATGACATTACAATATATAAAGTGTAAGTGAATTATAAATATTTTGATATCATGCTCATATATATATATATATATATATATTTCAATTTTCAGATACTAAATAATGTAGAATTTATCTATACTAAATGTGTTATTTAATACACGTGCATCTGACAACGTTCCAAGAAAAAGAACGTTGTGTAATTTTTTATTTTATTAAATTATTCCGAGCTGTTGGCCTGTTTATTTAATTATTGGTAATATTGATATCAGTTTAACTTACTCGTATCAGATTACTCTATAACAGTGTTAACTGTCATGGGTGTCTTAATATACCTCCCACTAATTTGTTTCTTCTTGTTTCCGAGTTCCTGAAAATCCCTGTTATTTTCATAAATGTCTCATTCCTCGGTCCATTCAGTATATAACATTGTACTTGAAACCAGACGGTAACAAAGAAACCAACGGAAGAAAAGTTTCTTTTTGTCGAACGTATATTCTTTGCCTATGTTGAAATAATCTGGATTTGAAAAATCTTGACAACGGTGGGGGTAACATTATTATTTAGATTAGTCGGGTATTCCATTGTCTTGGAGTAGATAAGTGAAAAATATAAAGGCAAAAAGGCAAAGAGAAGTAAAAAAGAAAAGAAAATAAACAATAAAACCAGAAAGAAAGAGGCAAATAGATGACGATGAAGATTGGCTAGAAGATCAGAATAAATATGTAGACATATACTCCGATCGGAGAAAACAAACAGAACAAGAAAAACAGAAAGAGAGAGGAAGTGTGCAAGAAACAAGTCGCACTCTATATACTGGGACGGCTGAATTTAGTAGGTCTGTCCGCCTAATGAGTGTTCGGAATCTTATGTTTTGCGTCTGAGTGTTGTTCTCTCGCTGATGTCGAACAGAGTTTTTTTTCTGTACTGTTCGAAACGTTGGGAGTTTCTACCTCTTTCTCTGAAATTCCTGACGATTTTTCACGTAATCTGTTTAACCAAATTTGTTTCTTGCACACTGCCTCTCTCTTCCTGTTTTTCTTGTTTTCTTTGTTTTCTCCGCTTGGAGTATATCTCTACATATTCTTTCTGATCTTCTAGACGATCTTTCTCGTCATCGCTTTGCTTCTTTCTTTCTGTTTTTCTTGTTTCTTTACGTTTCTTTTTTACCTTTCTTTGCATTTTTGACATTTTATTTCTCACTTATCTAGTCCAAGACAATGGAGTACCCGAATAATCTAAATAATAAGATCTACCTGTAGTCGCGGACAGGAAATCAGGCGGGCGGGAGTTTCAGTGGTGTTGTCGTTTAAGTTTCCGGCGGGCGCCGTCACTATCAACAGTCAACTTAATTCTCTATCTAGGTAACGCAAGGCTATGTACACTGCTATTTCCGGTTCGCTTTGCCGGCTCCAATATTTGGCATCCGAGGATGTATATTCACTTGTCAAAAATTCTTCCCGCGACCCTTTCTATTTACATCATGAAAATGGGATTTTTACGCGGACTATGGGGCAAAGAACATAAAATGTTCAAAATTCAGAATGAATAAATTCAGTGCTTTAGGTACACATATAAATTGTATCGGTATAAGAAGGTTATGCTTAATTAATGGAAAGCTCATTCATAAATAAATTCTGTAAAACATTAATAAATGGGTTTGACAGTTAATCATTGGTTTTATTAAATAAATTATATAAATATGTCATGTTCTTAATTCCAACATCAAAATAGGCAATAGGAAATTTAGTCGGAAAATACAAAATTTTAGTCTTATGGGATCGTCCTAAAATTTGGTTTAGTGTAAAAAGGCTTCGTCTAAATCTACAGAAAGTAAAGTGCTGATCCTTTATTACAGTTTTCAAAAAGTGAACTCCTTCTTGAGCTAATTGTATATATTATTAAATTCATTAGAACAGAAAATCTATTTAAATGAAATAATACTTTAGCATTAGGGGGATTGGAAATTTATTGGTAATTTTTTTAATTGACTGCTACAAAATAAAACCAGTGGTATTATGACAACAATGTTGGGGCCATTTAAATTTGTGCGCTGGTCGCATGATTGCGGTGTTCACAGCTTCCCCTCCCTCCCCCAAGAGCAACGAATGTTCATTGTAGGATGTAAATGTGCGTGAAAATTCAATCACTCTGTATATGTATAAATAAAAACGTTGTCATGGACAAGCAATGCATAGATATATTGAAATACCAATTAAAGAGGCCATTAATTGTTTTAATATAATTGTATTGTTATCGGCGAAAATATATCAAAAGAAACAATGTAAGGTCGAGCCATTGTTAGCGTACGCACGCCGGAAGTTCCAGCCCAAACGCCAGCCTGGCAAAGGTTTCGTTAAAAAGGTGGATGCTGGTCTAAAAGTATGAATAGCGCGGTCCAAGAAGTCCAACTTCAAGATCTATTAGTTTACATAAAACGCGAGTAAATAGTTTTGACGGAGAGACTCAAATAATAATCACAAAGTTGGAAGCAAAAGGTTTTGCTTCACACAGACTGAACTAAATTTCGCATAGAGGCATCAAGGAGACCTATGTCCGAGGGCTGACTGAGGGGCGGCTGATCCAAAGCTCCAGGTGGCAGATAACGAGAACATCGACCGTGTGTATTAAAAATTTAATGTGTAGAATCAGTGAGTGTTGTCCTCAAGCACGTAGAATCAGATCTGGTACCAGAAAGACATTCGTAAGTACAAAACAATTATTTAAAATCTGTAAACGAGGATTAAACGTAGAAGTCAGATTTCGTTCGTTTTTCTTTTCATTTCGTTTATTTTCATATTGTGTTAAGTTAGCTTCGATGAGTTTGAATTGTTAATGTTAGTTTATTAAATTGGATTGTTCTTAGTATCAAACCCAGTAATGACCCTGAGATAAAGAGAATTTCCACGTATTTGACTGTAAAATATAAAGTTGTATTTTTCCTAGAACGCCACGATTTGAAAATTTGAAATAAAATATTTGTTTGTTAACTTGATGAAATTCGGCGTATAAAGTAGGGATTACAATTTGTACTTTTAAAGAATAAATTTTTAAATCTCTAATAATTTTGTTAATTAATTCTTTTAATTAAGACCACCTTTTAATTATTACAATATATTGATTTAAAAAAATTGAATTATAGTACAATAAACGCCCCAAAGTAATTTCTTTCTTGGTCTGTTGAACAAATAACAGGATGACAGAAGTAAGTTTTCCTCTCTTGGGAGTAATTTAATCAGGAAACGTTTCCTGACGTGGATAATGTACGAGACCCGACCTGTTTATCCTCTTCAGTAGGCCCACTACATTTATTATCATAACTTTCCCGACTTTTAATATTCACAGATAAAAATTTCCTTGTTCTTGAATGGACATTGCTCCGGAGAACTATAAATTGTAATGTCGAAGCGCAGCCATGGTCACTGAAAACATTCAGAGGTCTCAGCTGTCGTAGTTAATCATCTCTTTTATTTCCTGAAATAATTGCAAGGTTTACCGCGTTACTTTCTCGCGCGACGTGTTTTCCTACATGGAAATTGACGCAAATTGAACATCAGACGTAGACAACGATCGTGACTGTTTTACTATTTCCAGAACTCGATTCTTATTATCCTCATTCAGGGTGAACTATAACAGTAAAAGTTGTCTCAAATGAATAATACTCCGTTTTAAGGCAACCACGTGGAATATATATATATATATATATATATATATATATATATATATATATATATATATACATACATATATATATATATATATATATATATATATATTATTTTTGGAGAGAAATTGGTCCTGAAAGGTCATGTGACCCTTATTCTTCCATTGCTAGCTAATGTAGACAGTTTATTTTATACTATAAAGATTAACGCCTTGCATTGTTACCCTAACTGTTCCCGTCTAGAGCAAATGAGGGTAGATAATACAGATCCGAACGTCCAACTACTGAAATTCGTTAAGTCGCCCCCCTTTCCCGCCCGAAATGAGACTTTATCAGAAAATTAACCATTTTATAAGATTTTTAAAAAATGTCCTAAAATGAGAATTTTGATCTCACTCTAGATAATGAAGCAAAATTTTTCCTCTTAAGTTTTTTATGCTCACTACAGGTATATTATGGTTCCGTAAATTGCGTACAAGATTAAAGTTATTTGATGTCCTATTTGATGAGTTAATAACTAAATGAAGAAGTACCAATAATATTTCTCTAGAATTTTGATTTGATTTATTTTATTCAATTAGTCTTCGTATGACGAAATACGATACGTCATTAAATAAAATTACAATATTATTATTGGATGCTACAATTAATAACAATTAGAAGTTAACATACACTTAAATAAATATCGGGAACACAAATATCATCGTCCAACATAACTAAAAGAACTATAATGATTAGTAAAACAAAAACTATTTAACGTTACTAAGGGTATAATATAATATTTACAGTATTCAAACAAATTCAATACGCACTAGGTAAAAAATAAATATTTAAAGAATTAACTATCATAAAATATGGAATGTGTTAATGCAAAGACGCACTTATCCGAAATTAATAATTCAAATGTGTATTGAATTTCCTTCAATCTTCACATGAAATTAAGTAACTATAAAACTGATGTTGACATCAGTGAAATCTGGTTTTTAGTTTATTACGTAATTAGGCTCAATTGAAAATTAAGTGAAATACACAGAGGGGTCCCTTCTCTGATGTTTTTTTTCAACTCGTGTGACATTACGAATATGTCTAACTCAGTTTTTTTAAAAAATAAATTTACTCACAGCTATAAATCTAATTTGTAGATATGTGCAGAGATTTATTTAAATAAAGTAAACTGTGCCAAGAGCATAAGTTTAAAAAAGTAAACAAAAATATTCATTCTATCTACATACATTTTCTTATTCGTATAATTTTTTCCTATCTACTATTAGTACCGGTTCCAAAGAAAAATAAATTTTTCGTATTTAATATAAAGAAGATCATTTAACATGGGTAGAAATCAGGTAAACTTTTCCCATATTATTCATGAAAGGAAATTTTAGTTTATCGTGATAAGAATAAGAAGTAGAAGGCACATCAGGAATTGGAGCATCAACAAGATTATGGTCCTGGAATGTTTACGAAACAAAGTATTGTACTATTAAACTTCTTTTTTCATTTTTTCCTTTTGTAAATTTGTGTACCAACTCCTTCTGAGGAATAAAATTTTTGACTGTATCTTCAAATCCTAATTCTTTAAATTAAAGACTACAATTATATTGATTATCACAACGAACTCAAATTTTCTATAAGGTAATAAAGCACTTTATATTTTGCCCTGCGTTAAATGGTCAATTATTTTTATTTGTATTAAATCAATTTATTATTATTATTCTCAATTATCTTTGCAATCTGTCCCTTGACATTTAGTAAATTTTGTAATATATTGTAATAATAATTAGAGGCAATTAGGGAATTAAAATTTGGAAATTGTAGTAAATTGTTATCGGCGAGAATGTAAACGCAACAATGGGTAAAACATGTACAGGCGAGCCTTTGTCGGCGAGCGTTTAAAACTCCGGGGCTAACAAGTAGCAGGGAGAATTTCATTAACAGCAGTTGCACACAGAATTTCATCGAGTAAAGGTTGGACATAGAATTCTATCAAGTAAAGGTCGCAGGAAAGTTTTTCAATAAGTAAAACCACAGGTAGAAATTCAACAAGTAAAGACTGTTACAAAATTTCATCGAGAAGGAGTTGATAACATGCTGATTGATCAGAACGAGAACTACAATATTTGCTGGAGAGGGAGAGAGAGAGAGAGAGAGAGAGAGAGAGAGAGAGAGGGGGGGGGGACTTAATGCAGAGGTCCACAGTGTTGTACGGAGGAATTGTTTCAGGCGAAAGATACAAAAGTTTTGGACAGTGATTTTGAACCGAATTAAATTCTGTGAAATGATGGCCTGTTATATGTGAATAGTGTATCAAAGAGCCCAAACGAATGCCTGGTACCAGTAAAGAAAACTGTAAGTAGAGAGAGAAATTTTATAAAAGTTATTGTAAACGTTAAATAAGGATCAAATCGTCATATTTCGGATTAACGTTCATTTTGCTGTTTAATTCTAATTATTTTGAATGTTGTAAATTTTGATTGTTAATTTGACTGTAAGAAAAGGTTTGTTCTTTATTTAAAAGGTCCAATAAACGACCCTGAGACGAGAATAGATAAGTTTGTAAAATAGTAGGTGCACGAATGTAAATCAATCACAAAAAGAAAATTTATTATTATTACTTTAAATAAATTAATTGTTTTCTGAGGTTTAAATTATGTAATTATTTAACATGCTTTTATTTTAATTTAATAAATAAATTTCATGCGTTAATTAACCATAATAATTTAATTTCCTTTGAGTATCACATATTGGCGTGCCAACGAGAGGCAACGTAATTGTTAATTAATCCATTTAATGCTGAGTATTACATTTTGGCGCATCTACGTGTGGCCAACCATTTAAATTAGTTTAATGTAATTTGATTATTACAATGTATTAAATAAATAATTATTCAGTCTCTTTGAAACTACTAGTAAAAAATAGTTACAATTTCTTTACCTCATGCTTACTCTGCACATAACTTGAACATAGGTTTCCAATTTCGTGTCCAAAATTCCATAAAAACCTAAACCAAATTCTTAGATACATTCATAAAGTTCCGGGAATTGGAAAGAGCCTAACTTCAGTTCTGGGAAATTTGTCGAACGCTTCTTACAAAATTTCCAGGTCTTGTGACTAGATTGTACCTTTTATATTCCGCGAAGACCTCAAGAGACAGAACCAGACTCTCAACACAAAAATCACAGGAGAACCTTAGACACGTAGGCCTACACGTGGTTTACCGCTTCCCCTTCTTAGTATTCGCATGACGAAATATTTTCCACGCCTTCGTAGGTATAGTACACACTTGAGGTTCCCACAACGTCGTAACACAAAGATATTGCAAGGATATTTTAGGAGGAATAGTCAGAAAATTGGACGGTTAGAGATCGTAAATTTCACATTCTCAAATCAATGAGTTTATAAAACACTTATGAACACTTTGTTCCTAAATTATATATGAAATATGTGCGGCAAGATGAATTTATTGTCACCTGACACGACACGACCTCGTCTGTATCGACATATTATTAGTTTAGATCAAAGAAACGGTTACAAGAAATTCTAAATTACAATGTCTTCATTTTTGCTATAAACCCGGCTTTGGATTTTAGAATACAGCACTCAATAGCTAGTGGTTGTTAAAATATCAGTTTTACAGCGTGGTTTTTATTTTTAATTAATAAAGTGTTCTTTTTTTAATTATTATTGAGCTAATTTACAATTTTAAATATTTTAAAAATTTATTCCGACGTTATATCATTTTGCTTATAATAAATACGTATTAAACATTTTCTTAGTTCAAAAAAGAATTAAATCTAAAATTTCCAAATCCCGACGTTCGTGAATTGGAACTTCATCAAGTGCACATTAGTATAAAAAATTTCATATAGAAGAATTGTAATGAACATCTAAAAATGTATTAAATTAACAATCTTTATATCAGGATAATATATAAGAAATTTATAATGTAATTATGTTAATATTAACCTCCAAATTAAAGAATACAAATCTTTATTACGAAATGTTTCCTTAATTTTTACTTGTACATGTTTCATGAACACACATAACTATATATATATATATCTATTAATTTCATATTACAGATTTTAATTTGCAAGAAAAATACGAGATCGCAATATATATATATATATATATATATATATATAATAGATAATACAGTTTTCTGACCAATAACAGACAATATTTTTATTCACTTATGACAACGTTTCGGTACGTTTTTGTACCTTCCTCAGACTTAGTTTCGGGGCTTCGGGACACAATTTTCACTAAAAGGCCATGAATCACAGATTCTACACTGGATGGTCAAACACACAGTCGTAGTTATTGGATTCTCCTCCGGGATCTCGATCTGCTTCACCTCCGCGTCATCAGCCGGACATATAGTTACTCAATGTCTTTATGTGGAAAATGTTGATTTCGGTACGCGTATGAATCTGAATGTGGCGCTAAATATTTGATTCTGCTTTGCGGTTTTTTTTACAGTGTGTCTCTCTATCCAGACTTTACACTTGGATTTTAAAACTTATAACTCTCTCGGTTGAATTTTAAACTTGGGCCACGCTGTTTTTTCGCAGCCCGAAAACAAAGACCGCCGACATTGTTGTCGTTTAAGAATTTGTACCGTTAACAATCCAATTATTTAAAATAATTACTGGCCTCTAATTAGTATTACAATATATACGTTAGAGCTGAGAGATGTTTAATATTTTTTCATGAAAATTAATTCGTAGTACAAAGACTAAGAGGAACATAATCTGTATGAGTAGACACTTTCGATCACGTAATTTTGCTTATAAATCAAAATATGATACATGAACATAAAGCAACCTTAAATATTTATATTTATAGATTCATGAATGATAGGAATTTATTTGATTCGAGCCCTGTTAGGTAAAGTGTTCACGTTTGCAGTTGGGGACTCGAGTTCCGTACCTTACATAATTTATCGATCTCGAGACTTTCGAATGTTTCCTTACATTAACCTTTGAGACCCATGAAAATTTTTTCTGTTACTCCATTTTACTAAAATACGCCTTTAAGTTGGCCATCGCCTTGATGGGGTGAGCGACTCTGTCAGGCACATATTTTAACTGAAAGCAATATTGTTTCGTAAAGCGCTATGCCGGCCGGTCCAACGTATTAAAATTGAATGCAAGACTCGGGGTGTTGTAAAATTCGAGATGAGCGGTCTCGTTTATCAGAAGCGAGCTCTTTCCGAACGCTTTACCCTGAGGCTGGCCGGGCAAAGTTGTTGCAACGCTTTCCAGATGTTATTGCTCGAACGCCTTTCTACTGACCTGTGGACCTGACATTTACAAGTGTGCAGCCGGATCTTAAATAAGGATGACCTGTTCTCTACGTGCCACATTGTATTCCAACAAGATAACTCCCGCGTTGTTCCGTGGGCTCTCTACCCGTCAGAAATTACTTCCAATGATAATGATTTGTTTGTAAGCGATCGTATAACATACCGGGGAAGAGTAAAAGTTCTGGCGGAATTCTTATAGCCAACTTTCCGGGATTAATAAAGTTATTGTAAAGATAAAGTAGGACTCTCGTAATGAGACAAGTTAGCGCCATTGAATCGTGGTGTTAGGAACCGGACTTTACCACCACAATGTACCTTCTTAATAGATACACTTATATCCTGGGCTTTCTCGAAGTACAACTGAATATTCAGCATCAGACTGAAGGCGGCCTATGTTTTTGTCCTCTTACTAGCAGGAACATTATCATACAAAATTTATAATAGCCATATCATTGTAATACTAAAGAATCAGTCTTAAATACATAATTTACCTTACGCGAGTGTTACGTACGTTTAATACATTCACAGTCAGTCCTTCAATGTAAAACTATAAAACATAGCAACTTAGAACGTTACTTATTTTCTTTATACACGAGGGTTACCTGATAAGTCTGGTAAAAATGTAACAGAATGAATTTTTTTTTTAAAAAAAAACTTACTTTATTTCCTCCCTTTGCCTATACTCTTGGCCCAGCGAGTCTCCAATTTTTTTCAAGCCTACCACAAAAATAGGTTTTGTCAAACTCTGCAAATGTCATGGCCTCGGTCACTTCTTTATTGTATGAAAATCTCTTCCCACCAAGCCAATTTTCAAGTTTGGGAACAAGAAGAAGTCACTTGGTGAATAGGGTGGATGACAAATCAATTCAAATCCCAACTGGTACACTTTCGGCATTGAGACTGCTGCTGTGAGCGCTGGCGCATTGCCCTGGTGAAACACTACTTTCTTGGACGTTTCTCAATCAGCAGCCGTTTCAAGCGATCCAACAGAGCAGCGTAATAGAAACCAGTTATGGTTGTGTCGTTTTCCAAGAAATCCGTGAATATTATAACCCTGGGAATCCCAAAAGACAATGGCCGCCAACTTTCCAGCAGTCAAAACGGTCTTCGATTTTTTCGGTGCACTATCACACAGCTTTTGTCCACTGTTTTGGTCTCTGGAGTGTAGTGATGGATCCAAGTTTCATCGATTGCTACGAATCTGCGCAAAAAGTCTTGTGTAACATTGCTAGATTCTGCGTAGAAATGTTTTTTTTCCGAATCCGTTTTTGTTCCAATGTCAACAGTCGCGGCTCCCATAGCGCACACAGCACTTTCATGACCAGTTTTTCATGGACGATGAAATACATTCGTTTAGTTGAGAAGCCTGGGGCATGAGATACCTCACGCACTTTTAGTCAGAGATCTTATTGTTGAACTTTTTCGATGTTTTCCTGGGTGCTGAGCTTAATTGGGCGGCCGGAATGATTTTCATCTTCTGTGCTACTGACACCTCGTTTAAACTCTTTAATCCAGAAGTAAATGATCTTCAATGCTGGTGCAGAGCCCGCATGAACTTCATCGAATTTGGATTTGATGTTTGCAGCTGTCAATCCTTCAAATGAAATTGTTTAATGACAGTGCGAAATTTTTCTCATTGTCTCTCCGCCTCGCTCCGCATTTAAGACTACAGAAGGAGCTTTCTTTCCCGCTCTTTAATAAAAATTTACTAGACTTATTTAACGACATTGAAAAGGACCCATCATCATTATAAATAATCGCAATCTAATTTGAACAACAAAACAATTATCAAGAGAAAATGATGAACAAAGATATGCAACAGACCGAATTAAAGAATCATGGCTTTACAAAAATGTACGTTATGTTAAGCGGCAATGGGAAATATAGGGGTGCGGAATAAAGATACGTGTCATGAATAAGAGTACTTACTTCACGAATTTGTTGAAAATCTAATATTTCCTCATTTATAGGACCAAAAACTATCGTTCTCCTAGATTATTTATAAAATTATGCATTGAATATATGTAACTTTCGGCTACTGCCATTATCAACTAATTTACAATTGATGTTTGTTTAAATAGAGGAAAGGAATAGGAGGCAAGGGAATAGTATCTAACAAAGCTGAGTGAAGGACATAAGTAGGTAGCAAATACAGAACTGAATTACAGAACTTGAATGCTATTACGGACAAGTACAAGAGCTGCGAACAATGCAATATCGTGCGATCGTGTAATAAGGTATCACTTACACTAACCTATCGTCATGTGTCCCCATTTGCAGCTATCTCGAACGACAGTCGATATGGAGGAAATGGAATAATTCTTGGTTGTGATACTCTAAAACGAAACGAAACAAATTAAATAGATTTTTAATATTTTCTAATCTTGTCAGAGTTAATGTAAGTAAAGAAAATGGTAATGCGTCTGTGTATCGGGCAGTTTAAATAAACACATGGACGGCTGAATAGATTTCAGTGAAGTGAACGGACAGAGTGAATGTAGAATCGTTTGATGAGGAAGTTCTCTGGAAACAGCAGAAGTGATGAACAGCCCCATTATAGCCGCCCTGCTGCAGACACGGCGATGCTATCCGATACCTCGTGTATTGAAAGACATCTGTCTGCCACCGTTGGCAACAATCTTCCGATAATTCAGCTAGTAATTACGCGTGAATGCTTATTCTATTAGAGCGGAAACCTCAGACTCATTTAATGGTCCGCCGTCCCCTGATTTTAGAGATTGAAGGTTATGTGTTATTAAACCGGATTAATTGTTTAATTGATTCATGTAATTAGCGATTTCCTTCATATGTTTCAATTGTTGATTTTCTATGAACAAACCCTTTGACCAATGACTTACGTAATATTTTTTTTATTTCATGCTAAGAAAGTGTTTTAAATAATTAAAAAAAATTAATATATATGTAATGAGCCCACAATACCATTACAAGCTGTAAATGAAGTGAACATTTCACCAATTAATTTATTCTTTACACTACCTCGGTGCCCGGCGTTTCCCGGGCATATCTTTACATTAGCCCGAGAAAGTATTTAATTCCACACAAATCAAAAATAGTCAAGTACCCTAAGAGAGTCAAAAATACTCCCATTAACTAAAGACAGAAATAGTCTAAGACAATAAAAAATACTTCAGGGATCTTAACACAGTCAAAAATAAACCCTGTATCCTAAAAGAGTGAAAAATACTCGCGATCTGCACCCTTATTAGCTCTAAGCGTGTTTTAAACATCCAGTGTTTGTTGCTCGATCGTACGTAACATATGTATAAAGGTTTCGTAGAAATTTCTCCACGCCCTTTATATTGCAAGATTGACATGTTGAACGTCAGAATTAAACTCAGCGACTTCCATAACATCGGATTCGACATAAATCTAGTTTTTCTTGGCGTTATTTTTATGTTATTCCCTTTAATCTCCTCTCCTGAGGGTGATCTTCTCCCATGCCGAAAGGATTTGACATAACATACAAAAAAAATATCGACCGGAACACTATCAATGTTATTGATCCAGAAAAATATTTTTCGACGCAAATACAGGCCGTTCCTTCATGTTTTAAAATTTCCACCCCGTCCATTCCCTTTCCTAGGGGGAGGTGTTTGTTCTGTCTTACATTCCTCAATCCCTACAGTGTTTGTTTCTGGGTCGTAAGAAACGTTTTTACAATATTTGGTTGAAATTGATCCACGCGTTTAAATTAGTACGCGAAACATACTCACATACATAACACACACAAAAATATCCAATTTTATTTATTATAAGATTCCCAGGTCAAATTTTGTCATAACTGTATGAATCGTGTGAGTCGAAATTTTAATTGTAATATTTACAGAAAAGTTCGCATTATGCTTTTGAGTTGAGATGTGGCTTATTGTTACAATTCTTGTGCACGTAATATGAAGAAATCTTTCCAAGCAATTCGCAAAACGATCAAAGACATTTAAATATTCTAAATAATGCGATCTTTTCAAGTAAACCGCCGTTATTCTTTCAGTGATGCATAGTTATGTTTTGGAGTCCCTAAAATTATGCACATTAATTTGCATATGGTTTAAATCTATTTAATAATTTTCACACCAAGCTTGAACACCTGTTTTTATGAATAAATATCATTTCCTCCGTTGAAAATTAATCTTTAAACAGAGGACCTGTTGACCGATAACCTTGTTCATTTTCTAGGAAGCAAAGAGATTCTTTTAAAATTTATATTCGTATAAATTAAATGTGAGATTATTACAAATTTAAAGACACCATTTCCTCTATTAATGAGTATAAATACAATAACGCAATTTCTTTTAAGCAAAATTTACTGATACTTTTACTCAATTTGCAGAGGGAAACTGTGTTAGCTTTATTTTTATTCACCTGACATATCAAGAAAAAAATTATCGCGTGTAAATTGTAGTTTTTCAGCTTAATATTACATTCAATACTTTAATTTGACTGATAAATGATAATAATTTATAATTTTATTAAATTTGTACCGCTACATACCGTTTCCACCAAACAATTTATTTTTATGTTTCCCAAATCGTTATTGTTATTTCTATTATATTTTTATGAACTTATCTTTCTAGGGCAAAAATGTTAAATGTGTTAAATTTATAACATATATTACTTCTTATTCTTCTAATATAATTTTAAATCAATACATTCTTGCAATTTAATAATTAATGTTACGAATCATAAAATTAATATGAACCTAATTTCTTTCAAATTAAAATTACAGATTTATAATACTAAAATAGTTTATAAGTTTTTAATTTTTTTTAAAATACATATTTTAAATTTCTTAAGTTAAAAATAATGGTGTAATATCCGGTTTGTTATTAAATTTAAATACGACCATAAAATTAAAATTTGTTAATATAGTTTTAATTTTTACTTAAATTTAATATTATAAACCGAAGTAAGGACATAATTGAAATCAATTGTGGTTAACATAATTATGGAAACTGTTACATAGGTTAAACTAAACGTTCTCTTGAATGTAGATTGAAAGAACACAAAAACAATTACAAAATCATAATCTTGTTAGCCTGCATAATTTGGAAGAAAACCATGATTTTGATTGGAATAATGCCAAATTTTTAAAAATTGAACAAGTTGTATTAAAACGTAGGATACCAGAAATTCTACATATTAAAACAACTTTAAACACACCAAATTCACATAATGATACCTTCAAATTAAGTATGATTTATAATACACTATTTCTAAACTGTTGTTATAATTTTAAAAAAATTGTTTAAAAGAGATATTTCACTTTTTAAAAAAATTTAGGATTCTATTTACTTTATTATTGGTAACATTTATTATTAAGTTGCATGAATTCTATGATTTGAATTTTAATATTATATTAGAAGAATAGGAAGAAATATGTATTGTAAATTTGTGATTTGGAATATTATATGACACAAAATTTTTACCGTAGTAACATAGAATCCTGATAAAAGTACTAAAACGTCCTGAAACGTCGATTAAGTGTTAAATAAAATATGATTATTGTTTGAAAGGTCGTTAATTTATTTAATTTAACTAATTTATTTAATTTAACTAATTTATTTAATTTAACTAAAGCAGACGAAAATTAAAATATTATTTAATTTTCTGTTTCCGCAGAATAAAAATATTGTATTGTTACCACTATTATATCTCAGTTAAAAAGGTATTCTTGTGAAAGTGTGTGTTACTTTTTATTATTATATTATATACTGTTTGTATTTTATTATGTTTAATTGTGAATTTGAAGAGAACAGCCAAAAGTTTGACGATATATAATACTCAAAAATTATGTTTATGTTTCGCATACAAATCTACACCCGTGGAGAAAATTCCACCAAATTTCCTCCACGATTCCTTGCGACCAGGAAACAAACACTGTGGGGGTAAGTCATGTCTACCGCCCCCCCAGGGGCAGGGATGCAAACGTTAAAAATGTTAAACGGCCGATATTTGCGTCGAATAAATATATTTCTGGGTGAACGCTATAGATAGTATTTCTACCGATTTTCTTTGTGTATAATTCCTACCCCTTTCGGCATTTTGCCTAATATTTATGGAATAATGTGGCAATTATAAAAAAATTGTCATACCTGGTCAGGTCCCTGTTGAGGACGATACGACGTTGCGAATTTAATATTTTTATTTGCATTAAACTTTATAATTACTTTTCTGACTGAAGACCATTTATTTATATTCATATTAACAACTGTTATTGACACCAGCCAAGAATATAATCCGTCAGAGGATAAAGTTTTTCATTTATAAACTCGGCTTTTTGTGTTTCTTCACCATTAAATGTAAGAACCATTGTGTAATTTGTATTTTCATATACCAACCATTGTGAAGACATGGGTTATGTCTATGAGGTATCGTGAAAAATCATATCTCCACATCATTAATACTTCCCAATTTCATATTAGAAAAGGGAGAAATGAGTCACAACGAACAAAGTTCAAAGAAATCCAAAGTACGGCATTTTAACGATGTCGAACTCTTATTTACAACTACAAGTTGGCAGAAAAACAGTCCCACGCAGACAATGCGGCTTGCAGACATAACTTTCTCCAGAGCACAGAGATACGCGGTGTAGATCCTAAATTGTGCTATGCTGAATGCTTCATGGAAACAGGTAACACGAGAACTTCATTCGCTCTACAGACATCCACACATTGTTCTGCTCTCCTTTGATTATTCATGCCTTCCACACTGCTAGAAATCTATTAGTCAGTGAGCACGCGATTGAACAATTCAAGAAATTTCCTTAAAAATTCTGAGATATTACATAGCGATGTTATTATTCCGGAAACAAAAAAAAGTCCTGAAACTGTTTACATGTTTCTGTTAAATGCCTGTCTCGTTTCTGTGTAAGTGAACGAGATATTGAACGAGTAAATACGGATTTCATTTAATAAAATATCAGATATAGGATACGAAATAGCAAATCTCTAAAATAATAATCCAGTATCAAATTATATATGACTGCGGAGGATATGAACGGCATAGAAAGTATTTCTAGGGAGAAGGGGGAAAAAGCACCGACGTACCAGGCGAACATTGTACAATTCATTAAAGCGATAAATAGAAATATAGGGGGAAAACATGTAGAAGCAAAGTAAATAACATAATATGTGTGTATTATAAATATCAAATGTAATTATTTTATATAATTTAAATATATAACATGTAAATGTATATTAGTATGTAAGTAAAATGTAATGATCAAGTATAGTCGCTAAAGAACTAGATGGTGATGGACTCAAAATAAAGTAATACATACATACATATATATATATATATATATTAATATTTATATACCACTATGATCAAAAAGTAAGGTGAAATTATCATTTAAAAATCCCGGGTATTAGGAAGGCAGGTAATTTTTTTTTCTAGGTTGGTAGGACTGTCTATAATATTTGCCACGCGTCTGTTTGTTAAAAGGTTAATTATTTTCGAGTTACACGTGTTTTTGTAAACAACCAAAAGTGAATTTTTCGATTTTTGCAATGGGTGATTTTGTTGAGCTAAGAACTTGCATCAAATTTTGTTTGCGGAACGTATATTCTTGTGCGGACACGTTGAAAATGTTGCGAAAGGCCTTTGGCGTTCAAACTATGGCACAAAAAAACGTTTATAAGTGGTACAACGAGTACAAAGAGGGCCGAGAACGCGTTGAAGACGAACCGCGCTCTGGACGACCATCAACGTCTACCGACGAGGGTCAAGTCCAAAAAATCAAAGATTTGGTACTTGAAAATCGTCGATGGACAATTAGAGATCTCGCTGATAGTGTTGGAATATCATTTGGCTCAGCCCAAACCATTTTGAAGAATGTTTTGTGTCTCAAAGGCGTCAAGTCTCGATTGGTGCCAAAATCGCTCAATTTTTTGGAAAAAAAAAAAGCGTCGCGTTGTTGTGTGTGAAACTTTGCTGTCTGACTATCAGGACCTCTTGAAATGCATCATTACTGGAGACGAGACTTGGATTTACGCAAACGACCATGAAACCACCGACCGATCCAGCGAATATCGTGCAAAAGGTGAAGAAAGACCGAAAAGACCACGACAAAGTCGATCGAAAATCAAAGTCATGTTGAGAGTTTTCTTTGATTATCGTGGTGTGGTGCACTATGAATTCCTTCCGCCGGCCCAAACTGTCAACAAAGAATATTATTTGAGCGTTATGCGTCGTTTGCGTGAATTATGGGCGAACAACTCTTGGTTCCTTCATCACGATAATGCACCATGTCATACTCCGTTGGTTCTTCGCGACTTTTTTCCCAAAAACTCGACTCATATCGTTCCGCAACCACCGTATTCGCCTGATTTGGCTCCGTGCGACTTCTGGCTATTCAGCAAACTCAAAAGGCCAATGTGGGGACGCCGTTTTGACACGATTGAGGAGATAAAAACCGAATCGAAGAAGGTCTTGAAGGCTATACCGGAAAAAGACTATTCCGACTGTTTCGAGGACTGGAAAAAGCGTTGGAAAAAGTGCGTTTTATCGGACGGGGATTACTTTGAAGGGGATGAAATTGATTTCGAAGAATAAATTAAGATTTTATATTTTATAAATAAATTATACTTTAATTTATATACTTCTTGTTCACAGTGGTATATATATAACTCTGTCATTATACATTTCCGGACCCATGTTCTTCTCTAAAAATGAGGAATACATTTCTGAAATTTTTCCGACGCGTTTTGTTGTAGACTAAATATTTATTTATGTTGAGAGAAGAAAAGATAGTATCATAACATGGGTCCGGAAATGCATAATTACAGAGTTATCCGAACTTCCGAATCTGATCGGTTTGTTTGAAGTTTAACTGACTAGTTGGAGCGCTCTGTTTCACATATCAGATGAAATGTTGAAAGAAAGAATAGGGTTAAACATTTGCGAGTGCTAAGAAGTAATTCAGGTCAACATCTATTTTATTCGCATCATGTTTTCTCATGTAACGTTTGTAACCAGAATCTGGCATTTTAGTCCATATACCAATGCATGTCGTCATTCACTAACATTCATAAAAGCTGTATTATGAGTCAGCCTTTTGTTTTACTGTGGACTTTACAAAGAACTTGCCCATTAAAACGATAAAACCTTATAAGTAATCGCCTTGATAAATTTTGCACCTGGAACATGTTTTTATTCCAGGCACCAGAGTCAATATTTTTTTCATGTCCTGAAACATCATCACACTACAACTATTTTATTGTGTGAGATTAAGTTTGTTCCGACGCAAATTATCATTTAGCGGCCAGAAATAAAATCTATTATGCGACCTGATGCCTTTTCCTGCTGCGTAAAACTGTGATCTGGTTTTAAATTGCTTTGATTAATTAAATGTTGAAACAACATGTCCCGACAAGACTTATAAGTGGAACCATGCCAAGGGCTTCTGAATTTGCATGGCAAATATTTACGCCGTAAATTTAACTGTCCTTTACGTGGGAGAAATGGTCAATTGGTTGAGTAATGACGTTTGTAGCGAAGCGTATTTCGGGTATTACCCTGACTGTCCTCCAAGTCACAGACAATGGAATGGTCGAAAAGAATCTCTCAAGTACCATTCTCAATAAAATTAAATCGGAACTGATTACGTTTCAGACGAAATTCCTCGAAATCAAGCGAGTATTCTGGGAGTTTCGACCAGTAATTCAGAAAAAAAGGGTGTGTGGTTTTCTCTGCAGTCAAGTTGGCTTAAATACTACAATATTATCTGATTTTGAACAGTTCCCTTTTTAATTGCAAAGATGTAGTTTACTAGTCAAGTGAAAATAGAGTCGTAGAAGCTCAGTTTTTTTTATTGGAAATGAAATTGTTGATGGTGTGATTTTCTTTAGACTGATTAATTCTTTAATGATTTTACAGAAAAAAATTTTGAGTTTCAAATTGTTTATTTCTTTTAATTTACTAAAATGATTCTGATCATGTTCATTATCATTGTAAATTAAAATACTCTTAATTCTTTTAATTACCCTATAACGCTCTTGAATGATATAAAAGTCGTTGATCGGCATGAAGGAACATTAGAAATGAATTAAATAATATTCTAATATAATTTTTAAGGGACGAATATTTTCAAGGATGATCAACAAGATCGAAAGATCCGGGAAAGAAACTGAAAATAGTTTTTTTCGTTAAAATTATTAAATTGTTGTTAATTGAACTATTCTCAACCTCCGTATAAATCATGAACAAGCAAGGCATGAAAATTCATTGTAATACTGCAATGAGCACATGAGTTAATTTCGGAACAATTAATAATTCTTTATTTTAAGATTCTTCACAATAATTGTGGCTTAACAGTACGGATTTAAACTTTAAAATGGCCATGTCTGAGCTACATTATATTTTTGTCTGTAATAAGAAATTCACATGCTCAGTATTATGTTTCTCCCCCCCCCCCTGGAACTAAAGCTCAACAAACTTCCTCTTTTCGGTTCTACGGAGCAGACAGCACATAGAAACAAAGCCGTGGCGTGTAATTACACCAGAGCAACGAATAAGTAAAAGAGATTGTTTTTTATGTTTGTACATTTGTATGTATGTTGCGCATACAATTCTACACCCGTGGAGCAAATTTCACCAAATTTCGTACACGTGTTCTTTGCGACCAGGAAACAAACACTGTCAGAGTGAGATACGTCTACCACCCCCAAGAGCGGGGATGGACGCGAAAGTAAATATTCAAACAAGCTAAATCGGCCGATATTTTAGTTAGATAAATATTTTTAGAGGCCAAAGAGATTTATAGTGTTTCTACCGATGTGTATAATTTCAGCTCCTTTCGGGTTGGGCAGGGGAGCACACTTGAGGGTTGAGGTGAAGTGTAATTACATAAAAATAACGCAAAACAATCGAGATTGGAGTCGAATCCGGGGTTATGGTTGTCGCTGATTTTAATTACTTGCCGTGGTCGGGGTGTAAATTTTCAAACATTGTCAAACGGTCGATATTTGCGTAGAATAAATATTTGTCGGGGTCAATAACATTGATAGTATTTCTACCTTTGTGGTTTGTGTATAATTTCAACCCTTTCCGTCATGGGAGGGGAACACGCTTAGGGGTGGGGGTGGAGGTGCGTTAAATAAAAGTAATCGAGATTTGAGTCAAATCGGGAGTTATTGATAAATGACAAGCCTGGAAACGCCGGGCACCCAGCTAGATCTAAATAAATTTGAACAATTCAGTAATTAAAATCTTTAAATATTTAACGGGCATCATAGTGTGAAAATGTACACCACTACCCTGCATATACATTGATTGTTTCAAAAAAATTAACTTTATTTAAATTTTGTGCGAAGGAAATATATTTTCGTGTCAATTTGATGATAAATTATTCCGCTGTTAAAAATGAGACACTTTTGGAAACTATATAGACGGAATTAGAAATATTATGTCAGAGTAATCATCAAGCTTCTCGGCAACAGTCCCTAGTAACTATTTAAATACAATTCATCTTCACGAATTGGTCGATATCACTGAGTTGTCGGATTGAATTTAATTGACTGGAGTGCATTGACAGTTACAGGTAACGAGTGAATACTCAGCATGCAAGATGAATCGTCTGCTTTCAATAATATATTCATTGTCGTTCTTCACCTGGTCGTCACTCCTCTTTGTTTGTACACTGCTCTTTGTCGTAAAGCTATTACAATTTACTCTTCAATTTTTTTTTACTCACTTCAAACCAGACAATAGGAAACAAAATATCACGACTGAAATTTCCCTGACCAAGTTGTTCGTCAGCTCCAAGGTCCACCTACTAGGATTGTGATATACACGTTGAAAGATCTTTTCTTCAAGCAGCGCGAAACTACCGTTGCATTCATAAATGTCGATGACGTAGTTTCCACAGTAAAACTCGTGATATAGCGGAACGTTTTAAAGCCCATTAAAACGTTAACGCAAACAGTAACATAGTTAAGGGACGGTGATTTTGTGGGGGATTTGCGGTTTAGCAGTAAAACGGAGATCGCCGCCCACGACATGTGTATTTCTAACAATGACCTTGTCGCCCACGCAACGCGTCCAGGGCCTGCTTCAGCTTTCTTTGAAAGCGCACCACAAACAACTAAATTCACAGAATACTAGCTCGAACAATGCAACAGCCTTAGTCGGTGTATAATACGCACGCGATTACTCGGAAATCGATAAACTAGAGCTTTCTTGAAAAAACAAATACGTTCCACTGAAATGATAACATTTTTGGTCGTAACAACCAATTCTCTGAAATACGAAAATATTTACAAAGCTTACAAAAAACCATTAGCTTTGAAATTTAAAACATTAACTAATTCTTTATGATTGAAGTTTACAAATCAAACGATTTTAATTGTAATTAATTTTCTTCAAGAATATGTCATTTATAATAAAATCTGATAATTGATAAATTATTAATTTTTTATAATTTACCCCAACGTTTTTATCAGTCAACAATTTAAATGAAAGACACGAATTCTTCATTTCCAAAACTTTAATTTAGAATTTTGTAGGAGCTTTCGGCGATTTTCCATATTCAGCTGTACAAATAAAAACATTTATCAGAATACAATATGCATTATATATATATATATATATATATATATATATATATTATAAGGTAATTACTGAGGTCTGTCTTCAAATTTTTGTTTTCGTGGTGCAAGAAAATTAAAAAATTAAAACAATTCTCTAAATTCGAGGATTAATTATCATTTTTCGCGTCGGAATAAATAAACATATTACTAAATAAATGTAATTCTAAAGTGTAAATTGATGAAAACATTTTTATGAACAGGCACTGAACAGGAACTTTAAATAGTTTACGGTAATAAGTGCAACCTATTTTAATTTAACAGCAGTGTTCTTTTAGTTTCATTTTAATTACAATTCTTAAGCATTTATTTTGAATAAAACACTGAATAGAAGGCAACGGCAAAAATGTTTGGCAAAAAAAAATTAACATGATGTGGAATGGATTAGGAAGGGAAAAAATTATGTTACTGATTGTAAATATAGATATTTTCAAATGGGAACCGACTTGACCTTGAAGCTCTTCCTTGCGCCATCGAATAAAATTCCATGTGACGTTGTAACTTATTATTCAAAGTTGCAGTATTGCATTGTTGTCGTTCATTGCTAACGATGAGGAAAAGTTTATCTAATTCCATTATTATTTTACAACTCTTAGATTAGTTTCTAGAATGAAGAAGGAATCCTGAATCGTCTTCTGGGATTAAAATTACGACTCGGAGTTGGACGCATGAGTCGGAAAATTAATTAAATAATAAAACTTTCTATATTCAGTATTTTCCAGATCGTTGCATCAGCCAGGATTTAGATCTTTGTGGAGTGATCGGACGCATGTACTCAGTGCCCATCTTAATATTTTCCCCCGAAGACAAACAAAGGTTTTACTGCTCGCAACGCTAGTCTCTTTCTTCCTTCTAGACAATGGATACGCCGATCAGCAACATTGCAAATAATACTCACACCATTGTATGAATGAAACCCATCAATATGAATTTTAACTGCATACATTATTTTATTATTAAATAAAAATGTGAATATCCTTGCTTAACAATAATCCGCCATCCTGGCGATCAACTTAGGCATTTGGAATGACCCGTAAATATTAAATTACAATTGTATGATGACAGTTCAAATTTAAGGTAAACTGATCTTCGTACTTGAACGAACTACGTAATACACTGACGTTTCTCACTACCAGATCATCATCCAGGTGCGTTTTCCAGACTAGTAGGCGTGTCCGAGAACTCGAAGGGATTAACAAATTTACATCTTATTCAATTTTAAAAGAGCGGGGCCTTTGAAGCAGAAGGCATATTCTGCTGACTCTGATCGGAATTAATTATATAATGGAAAAGTCTGCAGACAGGACAGTGAATGAACTCTTGAGCTGTTAATATTCCAGATAGATACTTGGAGACGTGCGTCAGTAACGGCAATGCCATTGTACTTACAAGTGCATTCTGTATGATATACATTACACGTACAGATGGAGACGATCCAATGTCTCGCATGAACAGCGTGGGCATCTAGTAACTGAACTCACTCCAATATTTTGGTATTATTAACAACTGGTTCGTAATTCTTCAGTTGAAAAATAATGACACAAAGGAAACAAAAGAAAGGCTGTATGTATATACCACTGTGAACAAAAAGTAAGGTGAATTTATTTATAAAATATAAATACTTTATTTATTCTTCCAAATCAATTTCATCCCCTTCAAAGTAATCCCCGTCCGATAAAACGCACTTTTTCCAACGCTTTCTCCAGTCCTAAAAACAGTCGGAATAGTCCTTTTCCGGTATAGCCTTCAAGACCTCCTTCGATTCGGTTTTTATCTCCTCAATCGTGTCAAAACGGCGTCCCCACATTGGCCTTTTGAGTTTGCTGAATAGCCAGAAGTCGCACCGAGCCAAATCAGGCGAATACGGTGGTTGCGGAACGATATGAGTCGAGTTTTTGGCAAAAAAAAGTCGCGAAGAAACAACGCAGTATGACATGGTGCATTATCGTGATGAAGGAACCAAGAGTTGTTCGCCCATAATTCACGCAAACGACGCATAACGCTCAAATAATATTCTTTGTTGACAGTTTGGGCCGGCGGAAGGAATTCATAGTGCACCACACCACGATAATCAAAGAAAACTGTCAACATGACCTTGATTTTCGATCGACTTTGCCGTGGTCTTTTCGGTCTTGCTTCACCTTTTGCACGATATTCGCTGGATTGGTCGGTGGTTTTAGGTTGTCTGAGCCAAATGATATTCCAACACTATCAGCGAGATCTCTAATTGACCATCGACGATTTTCAAGCACCAAATCTTTGATGTTTTGGACGTGGCCCTCGTCGGTAGACGTTGATGGTCGTCCAGAGCGCGGTTCGTCTTCAACGCGTTCTCGGCCCTCTTTGAACTCGTTGTACCACTTATAAACGTTTCTTGTGCCATAGTTTGATCACCAAAGGCCTTCCGCAACATTTTCAACGTGTCCGCACAAGAATATTCGTTCTGCAAACAAAATTAGATGCAAGTTCTTTCATGAACAAAATCACCTATTGCAAAAATCGAAAAATTCACTTTTGGTTGTTTACAAAAACACGTGTAACTCGGAGATAATTAAACCTTTTAACAAACAGACGCGTGGCAAATATTATAGACAGTCCTACCAACCTATGAAAAAAAAATTACCTGCCTTCCTAATACCCGGGTGTTTTAAATGACAATTTCACCTTACTTTTTGATCGCAGTGGTATATTTCCAACCGTGATTGGGATAGTTCCCGGGATAAGTCTAAAACATTTTTGAAAGTAAAATAAACAAAAAATAATAAAATAAGTCGTAGAAATTTGTCCTGAAAATATTTTCTCTCCCTCCACACTTCATTAAAGAAAAATATAGACATAAACTTATTTATGTTACATTATAAAAAATATTAATATTAAAAATTAAAGAAATTAATGACCTCTTCACATTTTAAATTATTTTTTAGGAATTATTAATAATGCGGAAATTTTAGACATTTTTGAAAATTTATTAAAACGCAATTTATCAGAAATGATGTATATTAAAACATCTTAAATTCATATCGTGTTACTTTGGAATTAATTAAATTTAGAATCCATTTTTTAAGGTTTGATTTAATTTTATAAATAAAAGTAATAAATTTAGTATAAATATGTAATTTAAAAATGTAGGTTGATATTTACATTTTTTGAATTTGGTTTTGAATTTAATTATTGTAATAGAATAATTAGAAGAAAAATATAATGTTACTTTGTGATTTGAAATATTTTACGACACAAAATTGTTACCGCAGTAGTTATTGAAACCTCATTAAGGTGTTGAAAATTTTTAGAAGACCTCAAAAAGTCGTTAATTTCCTTAATTTATAATAATCGTAATAAATTGAAATTATTCTGACCTTTTTGTATTTATTTTATATTCTGACTGCCATACAGTCACGTTACATCGTACTATGAAGTAGAAAGTATTACTGTATCGAATAAAGATTTATTGAAGCTTGACGCCTGCTACGAAACGTTCAAAGAGATAGCCTTTTCCACATTGATCACAGAGAGGGAGTTAGAAACTGATATTTATAGACAGATAATATATAGTTCGGTTGTTGCATCTCGAGGCTCAAATGGAAGGTGCTTGTTATCGCCAGTCTTTTGCTCCTCATCTTCACAATCGCTTCTTAATCTGAAGCTACTGTCAAGACCTACGGAAGTCTTCTCGGTTACAAAGTGATTGACGTCTTTCGTTTAGGATCCGCCCTACGCACGGAGTGAACCGATTTAGATGGGATCTACTTCCATTTGTGTGCGGTGCTGTATACATACTCCGATGAATTCAAATTTTTTACTATACTGAACAGGTTTAAATAATCAACAGATTAACCATCGTGGCCTCGTGGATGTCTATAAAACGCAAGTATATCATCTTTAAATTTAATTTAATTTATATTTCGTGTTTTTAAAAACCAATAGGTGCATGTTACATTAACGTTACTTCCATTTATTCACTAAATTGATTTAATTTTTTTTTCAAAGGAACGTAGAAATAAATCAAATCTAAAGTGTTCAAAATTGTTTTGTTCATGTCGCTTCACTTAAATCCACATCCAATATGATCTGTCAGGGAATTTTTTAGTTAGTAATATTTATTATTTCCTTGCCCTATATCGCTTTTCTCATAAAATAATATACGGTACATGACATGCTATTTAAAAAGAAAAGGATAATTTAACGATATATAACCTTCATAAATAAATAAATTTGGGTATGCTTAAAACATTATGGAATTATTTTAATCCGTAATAAAAATTCACTTATCATAATTACTGAAGAATTACCAATTTATTAAAAAGAAAACGGAAATAATAGCACATCAATAAACTAACGCAGAACCTTATAGGCAGTTTTAAAGGGAATTTTATAAATTAATATATATAAATATATATAAATATATATATATATATATATATATATATTGTGGTAATACTTAATTAGGTCATTAAATTGTTTTGTTATAAATTGAATCGTAGCGGATATAAATTGAATTGTAGCGGCTGGAGCTTCCAAAGCGACAATGGCGCCGAGCTCTGTTTCTATGTTGAAAGTCGAAATGGGTAATGCGTGCGCGTAAGGAATTCAGTCTGGAATCGGCAATGAAATGAGAAGGAGGCGAAAATCTGAGTACGAGAGATATAATACAGTTCAGTTCTCTTAAAGCAACAAACATAAAAGTCTGCAAATATAAATTGCAAATCGCGAGTTCCTGTATGGAAGCAAGCAAATAGTTGTACGGAGAGATTTTCATAACAATTTGCAAGGTTGCTTCACGCTGATGGAACAATTTTCGCATTGAGGAATCCGGCATCCGCTAGCTGACCAGTAAGGGGAGGCTCATCCGAGGTTCCAGATAGTTGAGGATGAGTAATTCAAGCGTGTGTATTAAAATTGCAATGAAGTAGAGCCAGTGTAAAAAATTGGCTTTTCAGTGTGGTAGTGTTCAAGATACAAGAGAGTGATCTGGTACCAGACAGATTCCGTGAGTAACCAAAACTTTGATAAAAATTTGTAAACGATAATTAAAAGGATAGTCAGATTTCGTTCAGTTTTCATTTCGTTCAGCTTTCTTTTCACTTATTTTCATATTGTTTTACGTTAACTTTTATATTTGAATTGTTAATTGGCAGTTTATAGATTGATTTGTTCTAATTATCAAACCCAGTAGTGACCCTGAGATAAGAGATTCGACGAATTTGATTGTAATGATATAAGAATTGTATGTTCAAAAATGCCGCGAATTAATAAATAAAAATTAAAGTATTTGTTTAAATGGATTAAATTCGGCATGAAAATAGGTTTTGTAAATTGTAAAATTTATCAACAATAATAAATTTATTTTAAGCTTAGTAAATGTTATTAATTATTCCTATAATTTAATTAAATCTTCTTGTTTATTACAATATATATTTGTACTTAAAACTAACAATAACATAACAAATGTACTTACGGACAGGAAGGATGAAATAACCATGTTGGATAAAAACGACCGAGTATATAAAATTAAATGTAAAAGCTGCGAAATTTCCATAGATCTGACGTCCACTAGACTGTACCACCATCAAATTAACTGAAAGACAAATACTGCGATTGAAAGCACCCGAAAAAACGAGAAAGTTGTAAAGTGCCTGTAATAACCAGATTGCGAAGACAATTTTTTATTGACTGTCGGGTTAAGTTTTTATGAGAAATTAGAGTGAATTTCAAAATAGTCGATGGTACATTTCAGAGACCAGAATTTCTCCTTTCGTTTCAAACTTTTGAAAACGCAGTGAAGCACGTCAAGGTGTTGAAGCGAACATTTACAGACATGTCTTCAGGTCACAAGGAAACGTACGACTGGTTTAAATATTTTAAAGATGGCAGAACACCGGGCGATCATCTGTTATTCGGAATCCGATCTTGGAAGATCGTTCACTAAGTTGTAGGGTTTTCGCATGGGACGTGCCAGGACGAACTGAACTTGAGACGAATTGCTGGAAAGATCAATCCAGGACTTTCTGCCAAAAACAAAAATGATAGTTGTTCCCCATCCGCCAAACTCCTCGCACCCGAGTTCGAGTGCCTTTTTTTCCCATTCTAGTGTCAACTTGACACAGTTGAGGAAAATCTTGGAGGGAAATTTCAGTTCATGGACAAACCGCTGTGACCTGTGGGGAATATTTTCAAGGTGATAGTGATGAATTAGATGCAGGTACTGGTGAATTTATGTAATTGTTTTTTTGTGGCACCTCATATAAACCAGTAGGAGTATGGATATTCATTATGATTAATTTGACTCAAAAGTTTGGAATTTAGTGAATAATTTAAGAATAATCCTAAGATAAATGTTTTCTGGAACCAAAGTGAAGAGTGATGGCGTAGGTAACCGTGATCCGGATAATCGCCTATGGTTTTGTTGAAGTCGTGACGTTATGATGTTGACATATCCTCTTGGTTTTTATAGCTTTGAACGGTAGGTATACACCATGCAAATCAAAACGATTATTTATACTCATCCAAGGGTTCACAGGGAATTAAATACTGGATCTCTGAAAGTACTGCTGATTAGTACATTTGTTGTGTGACCATCACTGCATCGCACCTAAGAGCCTGTCTGAAATAAACGACAAAGCGGCGTCACGGTCATTCAAGCGTCACTTTCATTTGACCATGGGCACTTCGGTCGCGTGGGTGGAACACAGATGCGTTTAGAGTGGCCATCTTTCAGACCAAAAGTAAGTGATCCGCTTGGCGGTTCAAATAAGGCTCGAGATGTAAGAAGTTGAACTTTGGGTCAGCGGGCTACATTCCTACTTTACCCGTGTATTACTACCGTAATCATTCTCCAGGTGGTCGGCAAGCACTCAGATTTCATAAGAGGAAGGAGTACGATTTATAGCCCGTCCGAAGTAACAATAGGCCTTACGATAGCTGCTTCAAAGATTTACATGACCGTATCTACCTAATGGCTGCAGTATTGTCAACTACAGGAACCTACTGTACTTGTCACACGTGTATTCCTTGCTACAACGTCACATGCTGTGATTTAGCTCTGGCATTAGTCTTTGCGTAGACGTTGCCATTTCACATTTGTCATCCAATGATCCTGGTTACACTTTACCTGCGAACGTTGACATTCGAGTTGGTCCCTTGTGACAGGTTGATCAAAACTTTCGGACGTGGGAAGGTTTTTGATTCAGAGAGAATATTGTTCTGGAGTTCCGTTATCTGAAAAAGAAATTAGGAAAAGTTCGTCTTTAAGAAGGAAGCGGGCGTCAGTTCAGAGAACAGAAACATTATCCCTCAAGCCGTAAAGATATAGACAGACTCGGTTCAGACCAGTCCAGGTAGACGGTTGTCTCTAGCCATGTCTCCTTCCTTGTCTCTAACCATGTCTATTTCTCCTTCCTTGTCTCAAAAAGAAAAGAAAAAAAGCACACGTCTAAAAAGGAACCTGCTTAAAGGGTGACGTGACGAACATTTGGAAGTTAAACCATTGGATGACGAGGTTTAAGGGTTTAAGTCTTGGAGAGTATCTGCGAAAAGATCTAATGATTCACATTGGAGTGCACGAATGTCATACATAATAGAGAAGAATAAGTCGATAGTTAGAGGTTCAGACAGTCGATTTTAAGGTCCAGATTCGTGGGGTAATTACCTCCACGCAAGAGCTGTCAAATCAGGTCTCATCTCTGCATCTCAAGAGTCAGATTGTCGATTTCATGCCACATATAGTTCACAGATTTAGCCTTTTCATTATTATCCATTAGAAAAAAAAGTTCCGATTCGAGGACAATCAAGAACCCAGAGAATATAGAGTAAATAAAAATAATTTTAAGATCAGTTTTAGTAAATATTGTTCAAAATAAAATATTGTGTTGGCTTATAAATTAACCTCTAAAACAATTCAATTGTTTCAATGTGGTCATGCATAAGCTATGACTTTGTTGAAGTGGAAGTGTTTTTATAGCCAGTATAACAACTCAGATTGTAAAAAAAGTCGTCAAACGTGCATTCTATTATTCTCGGATTGATGAAGTGTCCACCAGATTGGCATTGTCCACTGTTCCGTACACGGTTCCCACGTTCTTACTGTACTATACATGGGAATCTAATTGCTTCCGCCACATTTGTTATGCAAATTACAACTACCTCCTCTATACGCAATTTTCCGTTACCTCCTATGTGTTATTGTTTACTTGAATCGTGACACCGCGTTTGATTTATGTTTCTCCGCTGTCAGGTAAATCATCCAAAGCGACTTGTAAGTCACAAAACCCCGTGAGGTCTTCTCAGAATTGAGACGTATAGAATTGTAAGCTCGCTTTGTATCAGTTGTTTCTAAATTTGTGACGCAAATTTTAAACAAAGTATTGCTGTAATAATAGTAATTTTGTTTTTATATGCCACGTATAAGGGGATCGCAAGTTCTCGTCGCCGCTTTATCCAGCTCTAAATTTAATTGGTAGTTCTTTACGCCTTGATACTACGTAGAAACATTCGTGATTGACAACCAAACTAGTAATATTATATAAACAGTCATGCTTTTGGATTTTCATTTTTTTTAAAATAATTATTAGTTTTCTATTGAGTTGTATATGTAAGATGTGATGACAGTCGTATTTGGAACACTTCTGCCACTGTAACAAATTTTACTCATTTACAAATGCTCTCTCCTTTTACTTTTACACCTCTTCACCTATCCGTCTCACCCCGTTGTTAATGATTTTTCGATTCATATACAGAGTGATCGAAACATCACGCACGTTTACATTACATGATGTGTTCAAAATGGCTGCCTTCTTGATTATTTAATGCACGAACTCGTTTCACCACGTTTGTGTCCATTTTTGTGATGTTCGCCTACACTGATATTGTTGAACTCTGTTATGTCCATTGCCAGTTCATGCAGTGTGTGCCGACCTGATCTTATAAACATTTCCTTTAAGGCAACTCCACAGGCGTTAAATCTGGAGAACGTGAGGGCCACAGTATATTTGCCCAAAGAAACGTGCGTAAAAAATGCATCGTTTCATTGACTGTGTGACATGTGGCACCGTTCCGCTGTAACCATGTTCACCGATATCAAGCAACGAAATAAACTAGGTAATGATGTATTGATATACAACACTGTATATTTCACGCCTCTCTCTCTCTCTCTAAAGTTATTATTATGTCAACGTCTTATAACATTACATTAATATTTTTTATGGAACGAAAAAACATAACCTATAGAATATTTAATTTATCATCAGACCTGTCTCGCAATAGGCATATTTGATGTCTATATTCACGACAATCTGTGCATATTACTCTCTGACGGACTATTAACAACATAAAAAATTACCAATGATATTCCTAAACTTCTTTTTAGGTTATAAACTTTCCAAATACAGTTTAGTTTAACAATTTGTAGATATAATAACAATTCAAATGATGATAAAAAGCAGTATAATATCGCACTACATTGTAATGAAGTTTAATTCGAAATGCTTTGGTTTATAAAATTACGCAACATTATCAGTTGATGGGCAAGACATTGTACGAACACCATTTTATTGTTTCATGGGTGTAACGGGAAGGATCATTTTCGGGAATCTGCGACGCAAAATATTGACACGTCTGTTGAATGCGGGCTCGATTATTGGGCCTAGAGATTGCAAGCTAGTTTTCTTGGAGCCTAGAAAGAATTTTTAGGTTATTTCAAAATGTATATATATATATATATATATATATTGTAATGAATAAAAAAAATTAAAATGAATTTGCCCCACGTTGAGGGTGCCGATTTGTAATAATTAAAATAATTATAACATTTCATAACAAACAAAATTTATTTAAATTAATTAAACAATTTATTTGCCCCACGTTGTGGGTGAAAATGTAATAAATAGAAAGATTTAATTGAATTAGTCCCACGTTGAGACACCAAAATGTAATGAATAAAAGAATTAAAAGAATTAAATGGTTGGCAATACGTTAATAACGCCAATTTGTAATTAATTGAATATTAAAAGAATTAAATGGTTGATTAATGTTATAACTTTATTTTATTAAATTTTAAAAAAAGAAAATGATGCTAAATCATCTACCAAATTTTAACTTCACAAAACAATTAATTTATTCAAAGTAAAAATTTCAACATTTCTCGACATGATTATTTATATTTGAGTTTTTGCTATTTTACTATTTTTATCAACTCCAATCTCAGGGTCGGTTATTTGGGCCTTCTAAATAAAGAACCAACCTTTTTCTATTTAAATTAAACAATCAAATTCTTTTACAATATTAAAGTTAAACGTGAAACCGAAATCTGACGATTTGTTCCTTATTTAACGTTTACAAAACCTTGATTAAATTTCTTTCTACTTACAGTCTCTTTGCTGGTACCAGGCTTACGTTTTGGGTTCAGATGCACTACACTTTTCACATTTAACAGGCCATAAATTCACGGAATTTAAATTGATTACATAACACTGTCGAAAACTTTGGTATCTCTTAACTGGAACGACTACTCCTTTTAAATTAATGGTGAGTCAGATTGTTACCAACTCTTCCTCGGTGAAATTCGTGATGGTCTCTTTACGTATTGAATTTTTACTGCGGCTTGACTTATTAAGTTACTTTCCTGCAACTTTACTCGATGAATTACTGTCCGAAACCTTTTTGGATCAATTTCAACCTGCGACCTTTCTTGATGGATATCTGGCCGCAACTGCTCCCGCCGTTAGACTCTGGTTTTAGAAACGCTTGTTGCCGACAAAGGATTGCCTGTACATTGTTGCTTTTGATATTCGTGCCGATAACAATCCACCACAAATTTCCACTTATCAAATCACTAATGGCCTCTAATTAGTATTAAGTATTAGTATTATAAAAGATTAATATTATAAAAGATTCGCGGAGGATTTAAAGGAGGTTTCTAGCAGTTTGCAAATATAATGAAGAGCAAGACTTTATCGACGTTTTGCGAGGAATTTCGTTTTTTGGTTGCGTCAGAGAGGAAGTGTTTAACTTGAAACTACAAGAATACGTCGGTTAAGTAATAGTCGGGCAGCACCTGAAGATAAAAGCAGCTGCAAACAGAAACAGTCAACATCGGCAACAGCATGTTCAGAAACGAACTTTTAAGACAATTCACACAGAAATTTGTACATACGACATAAACGTCATTTACCTCCGCTCAATAACTTGAGAAAAATAGATCATGATGGAGATTAGAATATATTCTTAAAATATTTTATTTGATTGTGTTAAATTAAATTAAAAATAACTCAACAATACATTGAAACAATTACGTTTGATTGAAAATTATTAATAAGAAAGGTAGCCAAATACAGACAAAAGAAGTGATAATATAAATATCAGACAACGTTTCTGGAAGCCTTGTTCCTTTCTTCAGGTGCAGAAAAAACGAAAGAGCCCAGAGCGACCGAAACGTTGTGTCGTATTTATATGATCACTTCTTTTGTCTGTATTTGGGTATCTTTATTATTATTAAAAGTTATAGTTTAACGTCTGTTTTGAATATAAAACAATTGATGACGTTATACAGACAGTTTATTTTTTATTTATGTTGTAACAACGTTTCGATACCTTTTTGTTACTTATTCAGGTATTTTCCTATGGAGGAGGTATTTACAAATGATTAGTTTACTTTGTACAATTATACTACAAACATAAAGTACACAAAAAACTAACTAAAATAATATAATAAACTATCACAACGAAACGATTGTTTGTTAATCGTTTTTTTGTGTACTTTAGTTTGCTTTGTTCAATTTTATACAAAAATTTAATAATAGCACAACAAAACGTTTGTTAATCGTGTTAGTTTATAATATTAATTTCGTAAGTTTTTTGTGTATTTTAGTTTACTTTGCACAATTATACTATAAAACTAATCATTTGTAAACACCTCCTCTGTAGGAAACTACCTGAAGATGATACAAAAAGGTATCGAAACGTCGTTACAATATAAATAAAAAAGTGTCGGTATAAGGTCATCACTCGTTTTTCTTTTTTATTATTAATAAATTCATGAATCTCTCAATTTAACATGAAGACACAGAAGGTAAATATAAAAACCTAAGAATGTGAGAAAAACCATATTGAAATAACATGGCGCGTATAAATAATTACCTATCTCAATTTGGTCAGGCAACAAGTTAAAATTAACAAGATCGTATATTTACGTCTGTTTATATTTAATAAATAATGCAGTTTTTTTTACCAATACCAGACAATATTTTATTTATTTACGACAACGTTTCGGTAAGTGTTTGTACCTTCCTGCGGAGAAATTGTACAAAATTTAGAGTTTACAGAATCGTACCGAAACGTTGTCGTAAATAAATAAAATATTGTCTGCTATTGATAAAAAAAACAGCATTATTTAAAATTAACAACTTCTGTGTTGTGCGCGTTTAGGTGCTAAAAGATAATTTATTTTACCTTCCGTTCATAATAGAGATTTTGCGCGTTCACCACAAAAGGCTAGGTGTCTTAATTTTTCTCAACTTATTAAAACAATGTTCTAATATATTTAGCCATTTTATCCTTCATGGGTAAAGGTTCAACGGGTTTGTACGGAATCATTATCAGTAATACAGCACTGTACATCTTATTGAATTCCTGCTGTTAGTACAGTCGTATCGGAATCTTTATTCTTCACTTGCAATTCATATGTATCCATCTATAACACAGTTCCATTACATCGTTTATAAAGAAACTATAATCAATCCAAAGACAGAGCAGTTATCCGTAGACAGTAATGTATTTTGACTTAAATCTAATCCCTCAACTAAATCCAATAGAATATATAAACCTATGTTGTACTTTGTGAAAGTGGAAATGACAATATGATAATTCTTTAAAATTTGTTCATCCGTTTCTAAGCTTATCTCGTTGAATCGGGCCGACAAACGGACACGTTTTATTTATATTAGAAGATGAGAACCTTTACTGTCTTACACATGGGACTAAGTTTGCGTAAAATTGGGGTAAAAGTCCTAAAGTCTCCTATAGCATCGAGACAGGTCTCCGGACTTGGGGTAGGGCGTTATTTGTGAAGCATCGTATTTTATCGCCTGGCCCAATCGGCACGTTCACTAAGCCCTCAGAGATAAAATAACTTAATTGAGATAGAAATGGCTCTTTCTTGTCGAAGCACCCGGTGATAAGAAACGTAACAAACGAGAGAGTAGATTTACGTTATGCTTTTTTAATTTGTCTCCTTGTTGGTCTTATCTGGAGGGGTTGAAGCGACGGGCTTAATTGGCACCTGAGCGCATAGCCTAGTCCTGTACCTGCTCAACTCCTTTCCTTTGCCACCTTAGAAACACAGGAACAACTCTCATTCTTCTGTTATTAATTTGGGACTAAGTGATCCAGAACTCAAAGGTCCTGCACGTTTCCAGTTTTGCAACGACGACGCGGGGGAAAACGAAGTTTTCTTTCAAATTTTGCGTTCTAGTATTTACAACTTAGCCACTCAATGGTGAGTTTTTTTTATTATTTATTACAAAATAAATGAATATTTTCTACTTTACAACATCAACCCAGAATTTACCTGAGAAATTATAATTTATTGAAAAATTCTGAATTTTAATGATTCTGACGTAAGCCGTAAGCTATCAAATTAAACTTATAAATAATACTGGAGAGTGTGTAAAAGGTTTTATCACTACTAAATATCAATTACATGAGTATTTTGTATGGAAGTACCTCACTCTCTAAAGCATGGCCGTTTGCGAATACTTTGGAAAAAATTGGAAGAAGTGAGCCGGTAATTGGAAATGTCTGCGTGCGAACGCTTTGTGCAGAACGGAATTTTTTATTCTTATTAATATGTTTTGTTTAGGGTCGCCTCAATTTCAAGGTCTTTAGCGACCATACATTTACAATTCGTTACATTAATATATATATATATATATATTGTAATACTAATTAGAGGCCATTAATTGTTTTAATATAATTGGATTGTTAGCGGTACATTTCTTGAAAGCAACAATCACGGCTGTTTCTCGGCGATTAGTTGTTGGAAACCGCGCGCTCATACGGAAGTCAGTCTGGCGGAAGTTTTGAGAGAGAGAGGAAAGTCCGGCGAACGTTTCTATATTTTGTATATCCCAGTATAGGGTTGCAGCTACAATGAATTTTACTACATTTGTTTGATTCCTTGGAGATTCTGTTATTTTGTTTGGATATCTTTGACCTAGTACATCCTTTCTCTGGCGTTTGTACTTATAACAGTAAAAAATGATGTGGTCCGCTGTTTGTTGAGAACGGAATTACTTCCGCTACTTTTAAAGAGCCTGGATACTCGTCCGTTATAGAACGATGAATTAATTACAAACTGAAGCGGTTCTGCACATTCCCTGACAATGTTGCCTTTATGTCTGAATATTTCGCACTCTTTACTGCATTTTAATTTCCTTATTATATTTCATAATATTTCTCATTTATTCAGTGTGTTTTTATGATAGATAAATTGACGAGGTAACCTGTGACGTCAGTTCCTTGGTGAAAAAGATACGCCTATTTTTCTGGAAAAAAAGTACATTTTTCCTCTTGGAAATCGTGGTTTTCCACACTCTAAGGGGCTTCATGACTATTGTTCAGAAAATTTCCGTCATCCCACTAATTCCCAATTTAACACCTACAATGGTTGAATTCAGTGGTTATGTTCATCATAACAAAATCCTACATTCCAAATTCTTCGCTTCAGTAGTTTCAGCCCTGTGGAGATGTGTCAGTCATTAAATTTCTCCTTTCACACACACACATACACACACACACACACACATATATATATATATATATATATATATATATATATATAGTAATAAACGACTTGACGGCTTTAATTAATAGGAATTAAGTAAAAAATTAATTAAAATTTGAATGATAGTTAGCCACACGTTGAAGACGCCATTTATGTATTGATTAAAAAGGTGGTCTTAATTAAATAGGAATAATTAACAAAATTATTATGTATTTAAAAATTTATTGTTGTTAATTACACACTATAAGCCCTGCTTTGCACGCCGAATTCCGTCAATTTAACAAACAAATATGTCAATTTTTTTTATTAATTCGTGCCGTGCTATGAAAATACAGCTTTATATTTTTAAAACCAACTACGTCGAATTTCTCTTTATCTCAGGGTCACCACTGGGTTTGATACGAAGAACAAATACAATGAACTAAAATATTAACAATCCAAACTCATTGAAGTTAACGGAATACAATATTAAATACAAGAAATAAAAGAAAACGAATGAAAAGAAAATCGTGAACGAAATCTGACTATACCCTTTAATTATCGTTTACAGTCATTAATAATTATTTTGTACTCACGACAGTGCTTCTGGTCCCAGTTCGGTCTCTTGTAGCTTGAAGTCAACACACACTACACAGGCCATTATACACTGATTCTACTCATTACATTTTGAACACAACGGTAGTTGCTCTGGATCTCTGCTATCGTGGAACCTGGATTAGCCGCCCCTTAGTCAGCCCTCGGACGTAGGTGTCCTTGACGTCTCCCTATGCGAAAATTAGTTCAGTTTTTGAAGCAAAATTTTGCTTCTAAATTGCGTAAAAACTGTTTACTTGCGTTTTATGTAAACTATTATATCTCGCCGTTGGACTTCCTGGATAGCCCTATTCATGCTTTTAGATTATCAAACTTTACTGTGTTGTATCTCTTGCAGACTCAATTTTTGTATCCTTTCTCGACCGAGGCTCGACGCAGACTGAGTTCTCTAAGCGCGCGGTCTCCAGTCTCCATTGTCAACAAAGAAAGACCCGCTGCGATTGTCGTCTTTAAGCACCCGTACCGCCAACAATTAAATTATATTAAAAACAATTAATAGCCTGTTTAATTAGTATTACAATATATATATATATATATATATATATATATATATTGTAATAATAAAAAATGATTGGCTTTTAAATGAACAATTATAAACTTTAAAACAAACAAAATTTTATTTAGCAATACTTGAAACAATTATGCAATAATAAAAAAACATACCTCAATCTCTCAAAGGTCTTAACTGGGTTTGATAACGGCAGAACATTTAAACATAATCAAAGAACACAAAATTTAGATTTAATTTAAAAGAAACATTTATTCGTCTAGACATAGACGAAATTAATTATCGACGAATTTATACTAAAAGATGGATTTTAAATTTAAACAGTTTATTTTATCAACACTAAAGAACGATATCTAACATTATCTTTTAAGTCGGTTTCAAAATCATTTTACTTTTCTCTTGCTACTTACGGCTGCCCAGGATACTTTCACCTTTCGAACACCGTGGTGAGCTTTTCACAGCTTCTATTAAATTCACAGATTCTACTAAATACTGTTGGTTTGGAAAAGAAATTTTGTGGTATCTCGACGACTTTACTCTGCTCTGCTTCGACGACGACTGGTTTACTGTAAATTTAACAAGTCCTCTCTCCTATGCTTTGGCTGCGACTTTAATCTGCAATCTTTCGACGACGACTCTTCTTAAACAATGTCTCTCTTACTCACATCCACCAGCTTCGGTGAGCGCTGAACAACTACTGCCTTAAACAATGTCTCTCTTAATCACATCCTCCAGCCTCGGTGATCGCAGAACAACTCCCCCCTCAAAATCAAAATCTTATCTCTCCCTTATATCCTCCCGGTCTTTTACTTTTTCCATTGTTCGAAAACTTCGTCGCAAATGCCAGTTGACAGATTCTTCCATTATCACACGATTTATATCATGCAGCTTCAGTTACGTAGTCAACAAATGGCTAACTACTCCGTCATGTCAAGCCGACAATCGAGACAGGACCCGCAATTACTTTGGGTAGGACTACTTGTCTTTTCCACCCCCACACGCACGTGCACGGTTTCTCAAGACCACACACCCAGCACTCCCAAGACTAAGAAAAGCTGAGACCTAAATAAACACGTTACATAATGCCCTCCAACAGTCCAGACTATCAATCAGAAACAATGCCTCACTTAACAGGCATTACAATATATAAAATAGTTAATGAGGAAATTATACCTATTTTTTCCCCTAAAACTACAATTTTCCTCCGTGACAACACGTCTTATATATGTCCTACATTTTTTTTATGAAAAAGGAATTTTAAAAATAACAAAAAAACTTCTATTGTCGTCCGTGAGGTTCTTGTGAGCGAATTAAGTCGTAAAAGTTGTTTCTGTTTAAAACTTAGTTTTTCTACTTCTTCGTTTTTTTTCTGTTTTGTCTCAACAATTTCGTAATCTGTTTTTCCGTGTCGTATCAAGAGAATTCTTTTGACAATTTTGGCCTCCGAAAAAAAAATCAAACAAAATATAAAAACATTATCATTAAATTTCAAAAAATGATATAGATGAATATGGATCAACCTAAAAGTACAGAACGTTCGAATACCCTTTAGAATAAAGAACGTTAGTATTAAAAGTTCGAATTTTAGCTTCGTCAGATTGTATAAATTAACTCAAGAATTATTCTCAATTATATTAATCTGTGAGGAAATTTTTCAAATTATTTAATTTCTTAATCAAAAGAAACTGCATATAGTTGTTGACGGAGTTATAATTGTTATTTTTGTAAACAAATATTGTGTATGCAAGAGTGAACTCAATATTCGATGCCACGAATGAATTTTATCCTACATTTGCGGTCCATTATTTTTAGCTTTCCCGTATTACATCATTGGAATATACTTGGCATGATAAAGGAAAGTTGAATACATTATAGAAGCGTGGATGCTAATATGAATTTGGTGCTTGAAATTAATATTTGCATATTTTGGAAGTGAGAGCCGAAATTTTCAAGTGCTTAGTATACCTAAACTGGAAATGCTAAAATAAAAATCTGTATTCCGTTGCAAAATCAAAAAATAGATTTTCTAATTTACCTCCCATATTTTTTCTATAAATCGGATTCTTCAGAAATAAATTTGTATATATTTCATTTTAAATTCTTTAAATTAAGAAGTTTAATGAGGGATCCTACGCGTTAAATGAAAAAAAAATTATTTTTTTAAAGAACTAGAATTCGTAATTATCTTTTGAATATGAGCAGCGAAGCTTTTCTGAACGATCGCAACTAGAAAAAAACACAGGGCGTAATATATTTAAGCCTCAGTACATCGTGAGATTTTTTTCGTTTTATTTTGGCACTGTGCTATAATTCCCTTTCTTCTACAAGTTCCTCAGCTGCTATTTTGGTGCGCGATTCACAATATTTTAGGCTCATGTAAATAATTTGTTATTTTTTTTAGTTTACATTTTGACTGTTTTGTTACTAAAAGTTTTATGAAATAGAAAATTAATGACTCGAAATTTAAAGAAAACAGAGGTTCTAATTAGGGCCTAATAATAAATTTTCATTTTAAGTTTTTGAATTAAATTAGTAAAATACTTATTATAAATAAAGAAATGGCCTTTAGTCAGAATAAGTTATAAAGTTAATTGCAAAATTATATATTAAGTAGACAACGTTCTGCGAACTCATAAGGTATGAGAATATTTATAAATTTCAATATAATCCAAGAGTAAAATTTACAGTCACGTTTCTGCTGCCTTGCCTGTTGCAACCTAATTTAAGAAATATTTCTTTTAAGCATGAGTAAAAATGTCCACCGTACCGGGAACCGAACCTAGGAATAAAGTAAAGAGCATCACATGGCCCAGCGTTTCCCGTGTAATTATTTATATAACCCCGAAACTGTATTTAATTCTACATAAATCTTTCGTCAATAAGTGATTATACTTACCTGTGCAGAGAGAATGGTAATTAATGGTAATTTCATCAACACTCCATCCCCGGTGCTATAAAATACATTGAATTTTATTGCAGCAATGCCAACAAACATACCTTCGAATTTCTTCCTAAATATACTCCCGGAGTATATTTGTCACTCAGTCTTCAGATGTTACGAAAGATTAAATTGATGAAATTCTTAGCGACATTCACAATGTAAACAAATGGTCGCCATATTGGAGTCACTAATATGGCACGAAAATTAACTTACAAGGATCGTAAAGTATTTAGTTTTGTTTTTATTATCATTCGATGGAGTGTTGCTGGATAAAATTATACTTTTTATTCAATCATAATATTTCTGATTTTTTTATTACGGAAAAAGGAACTATTTCCTTTATACGTTGCGTTGTAACGCATTTCTCTTGCGTGCTGTGACGTCATGGTCTCTTTGACGCGTAGTAATTTAACACATAATGATCACGTTTTTCAATAATAATTCTTTCCACACCTACAATACCGTTTCCCACCAGTTTAAATACATACATACAAACATACATACTTTTTTTATTATATAGATGAGATAAATTTTTGCAATAAATTTTATAATTTTATCTGACTGAAGCCGATTTAATTATTTATAAAATACTTTTTATTTATCCAGTAGCAATCACACTCTTTCGTAACATGACCCAATATCATATAGTTGTATAATAAGGGCTGCGAAATTTTTTTGCTTTCAATTGTTTTTTTAAGTTTATCATAGAAATGCAGTTTGCAAATATTATAGTTACGAATAATTAATAGAAAACATTATGATAATATAACAGCTGGTAAATTATAAAGCCGGGAAATGTAATAAGTCGAATGTGCAGATTATTTTTTGTTTTCCTTTATGTTAGTTTCCAAATTGTGGACTCGTTTTTTATACTCAAATAAGAGAGAAGCAATCCAAAAATTACGCGTCAGATCACAAATATATATGAACTAACGTACGCGGTGAATATGTAAGGAAACACTTAATTTGTAATTGGAGAATGGAAACAAAACAAACGAGGTTTGCATATGTAGCACCGGGATGTAGTGAAATTCATGTCAGATGCTACAACACTCTAGAGCGTACTAAATATGTTAATTGTGCTTAAATTAATTCAGCATATTTCAACAACTACATTCTGGCAACCGTTTAGTCCCCATTAAATTACAAAGAGCGGACTGATCGCACAGCAACATACTTGCCTACGCATTGTCAGCATAATTTTAACTGACAAATTGTTTCCAGACTCTTGCGCTAGCTCCAATGGAAATAATTATTATAAATATTGGATGATTAATTTTGTATCAACACTCAGAGACAACTCATTATATACACATATGATGTAGAGATCAAATTTATCAATTAAAAAAACATTCATGCCCTTAAGATGTTAGCCACAGCAACATCCAAGCTGAGACCTGAAATAAAACAATGATAGTCCGGTGGGAGTAGTAAGAGATTCGCTGTAGGACAGGAGGAGGTTCTTGAAAACTATTAGTTCGGAAGAGTTCGTAAATAGAATTAATAAGATGAAATAGAATAGCCTTATCGGACGGAGGAGCCGTAGTAGTGAACCCGGATGATATAGTAATTCAGTGGTTACTTAAAACGAGTTACAGTTCTTTACAAATGGGAGCCGAATTGACCTTGAAGCTCTTCCTTGTGCCGTCCAATCAAATTCGCGCGGCGTTGTCACATATTATTGCCCACGTATCTGTAATAATGGTTTGTTGTCATTCATTATTGACGACGTGGCAACGTTTGCCAAATTCTCTGTTCTCATTTGCTGACAGTCGGATCCCATTTGATAACCATTGTAAAAGTGATCCAAGACAGGTTACCAGAGATGGAAGGGAAGAGGCAGTGTAAGTTTTATAAATATGTGAGGTGATAATGAAGTCGGAAATAAGAAGATAGCAATAGGAAGTACAAATTAAAAACGTTTGAATTAATCAAGTTGAATCAAACGGCTGCAAAATTCACTTTTGTTCGTGTACCTAAATTTAAAATGTGAGATTTGTATTAAAAATGATCACAGACAATTGAACCGAGCACTACTTATATTAAATACTTTATTAATTTAAATATTAACACTGAGCGTATCGATTTTACTTTTTAATTTATTTTTGTTATAATTTTTAGTATAATATTAAAAATACAATTGAGGGCAAATTCAATAAATTGTTTTGTTTATTACAATAAATTTCTCTGATATAAACTATTCTCCGAAAGTAATTTAGAACACCTGAAATTTTGTGTCATTATTCGTTTGTGTCTGAAGGACTACGAAATGATGACGCAAATATCTTGGAACATATACTAACGTTCAATTTTTATTTTAGAATTCTGCTTCGGACACACGCTGTAGTCATGCGCATATAATCAAAGAATAAAGTTTTTATTGGAAAATATATTACTAGAAAGTAGGGACTGATATATCGTTTGTACATATTTTTTTTTGTTTCACCAGTTGACTTGAGTGTATTAGTCGTATAATTTCAATGCAGCAGTTTAAAGCCTCTAAGATAAGCAGCCTTTTCACCTCAGCTGAAAATTCTTATACTTAGCATACGTACGATCTTTATTATTTACGGTGAACTTATTTTCGGAGAAATCTTTAGCAATATTTACAGCTGGCCAAGTTGAAACGCTGTCTAGAGCATGGATATTTGTGTTCCTTCGGAGCCTCGCGCCTGGAAAGCCGGTTTTGAGGTGTCCGTCTTATCTGTTACATAAAATAAGGGGCTGCATGTTGCAGGGGACAAAAGGAACGATCATGTATAGCAATGAACAAAAGCATAGCACGGCTGTAAAGAAGAGGTGTGATTTAAGGGTAGGGCACTCGGATGAGAGGGGAATTTGCCTGCTATTGTTGAAAGTTTTTATGTGTTATGAGATGCTAAGCTTATTACTTGATTGGAAATGATAGAAGGCAGCACGACCCACTCGAGAACGTGATTACATGTTTATATTATTATTAGAGACGAATAGAAGATTTCCACCTCGATTAGAAATCGAAGTTTCAGCATGATACGTCGTTTCACCTACGGTCACATCGTGGTTGTCGTTGAATTTTAATTTCGTTTTATTTTGCTTGCCTATAAATAGGGCTTCTAAGTACTACGTGAATTTTGCAAATAATAGAATGGAATTTGTAAATCATAATTCCGACGAAAAAACGTCGTCAACGTTTCAACCGCGTTGAAATTGTTTCTGCTTCTTGGCAAAGTCTGTTATTTATTTTTTCCCTAATTAATATTTTCCATCGGTTTTTATATCTTGTTTAGTAATTTATCAATTTTTTTCATGTCTGGCTCCAAAGTTCAGAAACAATGCTTCTCTTCTCCAGGAGTTCATACCAGTAACTTCATTTTCGTTCCTGGTTCTATGCTCCAAAAATACTTTAGGATGGAAAAATCTCGGCCGGAACGGGTGTCTCGCTTAGTGTCTGGGTTTTTTAACCAACTAAATCATCCGAGTCGACTCCAGGATCAGTACGAGACTATCCATCCATCATAGCTAGAGCCCGGCTTCACCTACAATTCACTCGATCACATCCTGATACTTTAACTCAATGTCATGACCTATATGGATGAGCTTTGATTGAAGCCTCTTCTGTTCTTTCTGAATTAATTCCGTTCATCAATTGACATTAATATATCCATCTTCATCGAGTCGTTAACTTAGGCCATGAAGATTGTGATCCAGTGAACTGTAGGTGAACCGGACTCTAGCTATGATGGAGGGGAAGAATCGGACCAGGTCTGGAGTCGACTCTGATGGCTTAGCTGGTTAAAGCACCCGCGTACTAAACGGGAGATCCGGGTTCGATTCCTGATCCAGTCGATATTTTCCATCCTGTTGCTTTAACTCAATGTTAAATATGGCTGAGCTTTGATTGAAGCTCCATGTGTTCTTTATGAATTAATTCCGTTCATCAATTCACTTTAATATATCCATCTTCATGGAGTCGTAAACTTAGGCCATGAAGATTGTGATCCAGTGAATTGTAGGTGAACCGGGCTCTAGCTATGATGGAGGTGAAGATTCGGACCAGGTCTGGAGTCGGCTCTGATGGCTTAGCTGGTTAAAGCACCCGCGTACTAAGCGGGAGATCCGGGTTCGATTCCTGATCCAGTCGATATTTTCCATCCTGTTGCTTTAACTCAATGTCATGGCTGAGTTCTGATTGCCATTTCTTCTGTTATTTCTAAAATACTTGAGTGTCTTTCAGAAGAAACTCGTGCATCAACGTCAATGACGTCGGTCAGCCATCGATTTGGTCTCCCTGGAGCCTTTCTTCAGCGACCTGTTGATGAAACATTTATTTATATTGTTCCAATGTTATTATTTTCAACTTATATGAGAAGAAACAGAACTGTAATTTCAAATTAAACTGTGTGTTAGATTTATTATTGAATCAATTATTGGGAAATAAGAGATGAGTGACAGAGGAAGTTTCTCATGGGACGTTCAGAAGCGGACGAAAAGTGTTGTTGGCTTTGGACAGTAGTAAACTGTTGGTTGTGTGCGGTGGGCCTGGTTCCCACATAGACGCGTTTGCCCTTCCTGTTGGAGCTCTGGCTCTAATGGGCGACTCAAACCATATTATACTCATTGACCCTGCTGTTGATTTATCGACCGTGGGAGTTTCGTCTTTTACGCTTCTATTCGAGCCTGAATGGAGGCAACTCTGTTTGCAAATGGCGGCATGTTTCCATCTGCTCCGAGAAGGTAAATAACATTACATAGAATCTTCTTACACACTATTTCGTTTGTAGTGATTATTATGCTCTCTGGAGCCAACCCTTTGAGGAATTTCATGTGTAGCGAAACCTTGTTTCGTAGTTCTCCACATTTTGAGCAAGTCAATAATTACAAAGTATTCCACGTATTATACTCATAAAGGGAAGAAAGAAGACGCGACATGGGTGAGCCAAACAAGGCTTTCCAAAAAAAACTATGAGGAAAGGCGTCAAATTGCTGAAGACACAAATTTAGTAAATTGTAAAAAAAAATGCAGAAAGCAAGTACACGAAAATCTCTACGCCCCATAAAAGAATAAAGAATATTTATGTTACAATATTCTCGTTTCTAAACTATGAAATATACTATTTAATCTCAAACGCAATTTACTTTATCTGCAGGTTATTGTGTTTTTATTTTCAAAACCCAAAATTTGATACTCCTACTACTATTCTAAATTTACTGCGCTACGGTTGGTTCTTTTAAGTAATAACTATTTATTTATTTTGCTCCAAAAATAGTTAATTCATCATTATCTAATATTTTTAAAGAAATTGTAATTCATTCCACACTAAAAATACCTCTAACATCGAATCATTTTCGCCATTATTAAAATTATAAGAATACTTCCATTTTGAAAGCACAGGCTCTGGACAAATGTTACTCTTCAAGGTTTATAAATTTAATAAATTTGGGTTTTATGTATTATTCCTACAGGATGGACACGTATCTTGTTGGAAATAATACACGGAGGAAAAGTCGATTAATTCCACGTTGAAAGATTCACAATTCTTTGAAAAATAAGTGGTCATTTTGATCAAACTTTTTAATGTTTCACAAAATATATGTATAGGATTTTGTAAATGTGAAATGTTTTCAAATAATTATAATTTTGTTTTGTAGATGAATATGTCTAAATTATCAGCCGAAACCTCCTTGGTTTCCATTTTTTTTTGTGATCGAGTTTTAAATTATTTATTACCAAATCTAATCCTATTCAAACTCACACACACACACACACACACACACACACACACACATATATATATATATATATATATATATATATGTATATTACAACATGGGTCCTGAAATAAAAAATTCTTCAATCCTATTCTACGTATTCTTCCGCCACTCTCACATACAAACACTCTCTCTGTCTCACACACACACAAACACAGATATATATATATATATATATTGTAATACCAATTAAACAGGCTATTAATTGTTTTTAATATAATTTAATTGTTGGCGGTTCGGTTGCTTAAAGACGACAACCGCAGCGGGTCGTTCTTTGTTGACAATGGAGACTAGAGACCGCGCGCTTAGAGAACTCAGTGTGCGTCGAGTCGACGTTGAGAACTGGGACATAGCAGTTTGGTCCACATAGAGAAATAAAAACAGTAAAAGTCTGCGGATCCAGAATTATGAATAGGGCTATCTAGGAAGTCCAAGACCGAATTATAATAGTTTACATAAAACGCAAGTAAACAGTTTTGACGGAGAGACTTATAAAATCGAAGTTTGTAAACAGAAATTTTGCTTCACAACTTAACTAACTTTCGCATAGAGAGACTTTGAGGAGATCTACGTCCGGCAATTGGCTGAGGGTGAGATGATCCACGTTCCAGTATAGCAGAGATGCAAAGCAACAACCATGTGTTCAAAATCTAATGAGTAGAATCAGTGTATAATGGCCTGTTTAGAGTGTGTTGACTTCAACATACAAGAGTCCGAACTGGTACCAGAAGCACTGTCGTGAGTACAAAACAATTATTAATTACTGTAAACGATTATTAAAGGATATAGTCAGATTTCGTTCGCGTTTTTCTTTCCATTCGTTGTCTTTTACTTTTGTATATAATATTGTATTCCGTTAACTTCAATGAGTTTGTATTGTTAATATTTTAGTTCATTGTATTTGTTCTTCCATTCAAACCCAGTGGTGACCCTGAGATAATGAGAAATTCAACGTAATTGATTGTAAAATTATAAAGGTATATTTTCATAGAACGCCACGAATCAATCAAATAAAATTGAAATATTTGTTTGTTAAATTGATGCAATTTGTAGTGCAAAGCGGGGCTTATAATGTGTATTTATCAACAATAAATTTTTAAATACATAATAATGTGGTTACTTATTCCTATTAATTAAGACCACCTTTTTTAATCATTACATAAATTGGCATCTTCAACGTGTCGCAAACTATCATTTAGATTTTAATTATTTCTTTGTTTAAAAATTTATTTTAATTAAAGATTTTTTTTAATCATTACAATGTATATTACGACATGGGTCCAGAAATAAAAAATTACAGAGATATCCGAACTTCCGTATCTGATCGGTTTGTTTGAAGTTTAACTGACTAGTTGCAGCTCTCTATTCACGTAACAGATGAAATGTTTAAAGCGACCTCTTTTTGACTGAATACAGGCAGCTGATCTTCATCATCTTCAGTTTCAAAAGTGCCTGGTGAAGTGCGTACCGTCTGAGAGGCTGCGACAATGCGTGCATTGAAAGCAGACTTCATAAAAACCTTAAAAACTAGTATTTAAATATTAGTATTACATTAAATTAAAGTTGAAACAAATACTTCACTAAATAGGGTATCAATCTTACAAAAAATGCAGGGGAATGTACTTCGTAATGATAAAATATAATTTGAATAGAATTTGTTTTAACGTTTCAACATAAATTGGTGGTATTTTTAAGATTTATCAATAATTGTACTTTCATAATTTATTCTATGCACTTGAAAGAATAAACATATTTTACAAAAGTAACATTGTCATTTCAAAATTATATTTTTTATGTTCAGTGCTAATAAATAACATAATTCTTTTAACGGGGGAATGCTTGGGCTCAACTAACTGTGATTGGGATTGATATATATTTTTTAATCTTTCTGGCCGGCAACAGGCCTGCAGCTACTTTCCGAGTATTTGGTGCTGGCAGCGGCTGACAGCAGGGACCAGGGAACCTTCAATACTCCGCAGGTCTGTATTTGCTCCATGTCGTATAAAATTTACTAAAATACCTCACTAATTATATTCAGGGTAATTTTCCTTTCACACTTTGTGCTCCTTTTACGCTACTGTCCCGAATTTGCACAGTAAGACACATTTGTGAACTAGAGAAGCATTTTGAGACAATACAATTTTTATAGATTGAATTGTTTGTCTTACTCCTCATCTGTTTGTTTGTCTCAGCTTTCCTATCCTTTTCTGTATGCGTCAATTTCTCACTTTCTCCTCTTGTAAATAACCAACAGTCGTTTTCTAGGCGGCCTGCGAAAACAAAATTCATTAACACATCGCACACTCGACATAACGACAATGTATTTTCGTATTTGCATACACAATATCTCTGGACGTTTGGTAGTCACGAGGTTTCTACACGTGGACGGATCATGGATGCGGTATCCCTGTTCATTTAATAGGCCCACCCAGACTCCTTTTCTCGGAGTCCCAACACGCCAATCGTTACGACGTGCCAGCATCCCGTGACGTCATCACCAAAAATCTTCACTACGCGCATCAGCGATTCTGGAAAGACTTTGTATACACTTCCTCTGCGATCCAGCGCAAGTCTACTCTTCATCGCCCTTCAAGAGCTGGTCGATGCCGATGATAAGAGTCTTACCGCTGAAAGGTCAGTGATCAATCTAAATTCCAAGAAAAGTGTCTTTTCGTTCAGTTTTCACGGGACGGAATCTTTTGCGTCACAATTTCGTTGAGTCAGTATACCAGGAAAATTGAACTATTGTAATGCCAATTAATTAGGCCATAAATTGTTTGCACATAAAATTTGAATTGTTTGATAAATCCATTATAGCGGTCTGATCGAACAAAGAGACAATGGAAAAGCGAACTCACTTGCATTGTCGAAAAGTCAAAAATGGCGTATGCGCGCTCAAACTCGGGAGCACTAGGAGTTCAGTTCGCGGAAAAACATCGTGAGGAGCAGAACAAGTAATACAACTGTTAGTTGGTGGCGGGACAGTTCAGAGGACGAAACAAATAATACTAGAGCAGAGACTAACCGTCGTTAAAGAATTATTAAACAAAGTTGTGAATTTAAGACAAAGTAAAAACAATCACGGAAGTATTACCACGTAAATATCGCTAAGTAAAAGCAGTTTACGTCTATAGCCAGCCAGGGAAGGAAGCGAGCAGTTTTTACGTATACAGCCAGTTAGGAAAGTCTAAGAGAGTTACGTCTATAGCCGGCCAAGGAAGGCAAGCAGACATCAGATAGCTGACATTCAGGAGGATCATCCGAGTTCCTGTGAGCCTATAAATTTTGACTTCAATAGTGTAAAATCTGTGAGTTGTCTTCTAGAATCAGTGTATAATTTTGCAAAGTGTACTTCCAAAACCAAAAGGAATTCTGGTACCAGCTGGACAGATGTAAGTAACAAAACCAAACTAATGATTAATTGTAAACGTAATTAAAGGATAGAGTAAGATTTCGTTCTCTTTTAAATTGTCAATCAAAGTTAATTTCTTTTCTTTTTAATTTCTTTCTATCGACATATTGTGTAGGTAAATGTGTACTGTTTGTTAATAAGATTTTAAAATCAATTTGTTGTGTCCATTATCAAACCCAGTGAAGGCCCTGAGAAATTAATATTTTAAATTGTATTTTTTTTTGAGTTAGAAGCCACAAGTTGATAATAAAATTATATTTTGTTTGTAAATTTTGATTATTATTTCATTTAATTAAACCAAACCAGTCGATTATTAGATAATGGCGCTTCACGCGAGGTAAATTCTTTTAATTTTTTTAAACTATATAAAGGCTTTCTTTTGTTTATTACACAAGTGGCGCCCAACTGGGGGCAAAATAGTTAAATTAATTAACGCCTTATTATTAATTATTACATATTTGGCACCCAACGTGGGGCTCGAATTATTCAAAAATCATATTTAATTAAACGGCTAAATTGTTGTTTATTACAATACATAATCCATTTTTGAAAGATTCATAGAGGCACTTTAAAGTAGTGGTAAGTTTTAATATGAAATCAAGTTGTGTTTAGAAAACCTAATTAAAAATAACTGATTAAAACCCAGAATTGGAATACGAGGCAGAGGGAACGTTATGTTCGTTGTCGGAACTCAGCGGAAAGGCGATAATACCAAAAAGAACCTTAGTAGTGCTTTGATCCCATTTACATATATTCCAAAATCATTCGGGCAGATCCGTAATCGTCTCTCACATCTAACGTTCCCTCAAAACTTGATTAATTATTTCCAGTCTATGATCTTTTCTTAAGATCAACAATTTGAGTAACATCTGTCATTTAAAAAAAATATTTTCTCATATTGCCGGGCCATAGAATTAAGTCACTGGTCTCGTGGTGTAATTTATGTTAATATCTCAGAATTCAGAGACGCTAGACTTGATATTTTCATTGAGAAAATTGAATGAATGGTACGGCTAATTGAGCACGTGCCGGAGCCCGGGACATTGTACAGGTTTAAGAGCCGTTCCTAAACTGTTTACTCAGAACGTTCCGTAACCGAACCAACTGTCACACCTGCCATTCACATTTAGGTGTCAAGAAAGGAGATACTATGACTTTACTGTGACACATATCCGTTTCCTACTCATACTTCTGATCTGATCGTAAAAGGAGATGTCAGTAAGTTTCTCGAAACACTCGACTTTGGCGACGCCACGCTAAAAATTCGAACTGACACGTTGGTTATATTAATGGCCAAAAGAATACAAAAAATTAACTTTCTTCCCGTTTACCGTGAACTTCCGTGTGAAAATATCACATCTATACTCACGTTGTGTGGTATTTATATTTTATCAGATTTAGCAATGCCATTATTTTACAATTTTAAAATTAGTATAATTATGAAGCAGCTGCTTAAGTATCGGATATCGAATTAAAACATAGTAAAAAATCGATTCCGAATACAAAATAAAAATAAAAATTATATTCAAACTTTAGGTAACCACCCAAATCACAAGATTATTTTGAAAATTCTGTTCAAAGTTTGGGTAAACATAGAAAAAAAATATTTTAAAAAAATACAGTTCAAAAGTTTGGTATTCATGTAATCAGAAATAATTTTCAAAATTCTGTCCAAATTTTTTGGCAACAATCTAAACAAATGATTCTTTTTAAAATTCTGTTCTAACTTTTGGTATTTCAAGTAATGAAAAGGCTCGATCGTACATTCTTTTAAAATTTTAGTAAAAACCCAATCGGGGGATTATTTAATAATTGTGTTCAAATTTATGGTTACATACGATAAAAACATATTTTTGAATGATCAGTTCAAAATGTTGCTATTCATGTAATCAAAAATAATTTTAAAATTTTGTCCAAATGTTTGGTAAGCAAATAATTCTTTTCAAAATTTAGGTAACCGTACAATAAAAAGAATATTGTTAAAATTCTGTTCAAAATTTTGGTATTCAAGTAATAAAAAATATTATTTGGAAATTTGGTTAAAATTTTAGTAACACCTCAATCAAAAACCCTTTTGAAAATTATGGTAACTATATAACGAAAATATTATTGATAAAATACTGTTCAAGATTATGGTATTCAAGTAATCAATATGTTATTTCGTAAATTCGGTTATAGTTTCAGTAACACCTCAATCCAAAATTCTGTTCAAAATTACAGTTACCATACAATCAATAGACTTTTCTGAAAATTCAGTAAAAATTTTCTTTTGATTGGACTAATATCAGAATTTTGGACATGGAATTCTAGTTGATTTTTAAAATAATACATATCAAATTAATTAATATACAAAGTGTTGTATAGTCTCTAAAATCAATCTACGACTATTTTCTCTGTTCAACATCTCTGGTGTAAGTAAAAATGTTACTTTACCATTTTTATTATTTATTTTATATCCTTGTTCTTTGTTTTGTCAGTAATCACTGTCTTAAAAATTTACCAGCCACATAAAATTATTCTTAGAACAACTTTTATAATAAAAAAAGAATGTGTAAAGTATGGCTTTCTTTGCTAGAGACAATGACCTCAAGCTAAAAGCTTCTTTGGGTCCCCCACATATAATTACGTTGCGTGTCCATGCGGAGACCGGTTTGTCAACAAAGTCTTTTCGGACAGTGATTTAAGTATTTGCCAATGTAAATTGCGCTATATCCTGATTTAAACATTTCGCCAATTATGGTTCATATTATAATCCAGCGTTTCTGTAAATTCCAAAATATATATGAATTTGTACTCGGGGGGGAAAAAATATCTACATTGAAATCCATAACTAATGCATGTGATAAAATAACGAGAAAATAAGACTAGTAACTTACACATTAAACGTAACAGCATAAAGTGTTTATTACGTTGTAAGACTGCCGGGAGAAAATATACATACAAATATGAAAAGTCAGTGTAACCTCTTAATAGGTTTTTGAGTTCTTCGCGTTCAAACGGGCCGAAACACAGACACGGTGACGTTTTATTTATATAAGAAACAAATAATCATTTTTCTATTTCATCTTCCAGTGTATATATTAATTTTTACATTCGTGTTATATAAATAACTTGTTTTTATAATTATATTTCCTCCCTGCATTTGCATCACAACGTCACGGAAACTAATTCGGTTACCACAGATTATTCTCCTCCTTCAAGTGCGCAGCTTTGCATCATCAATTTCTGTAACTTTTCACCAGTTTACTTTATTATTTTATTATTCATTATTAGGTTTCAATTTTTATGTAACGGAAACAAGAAAACTTCGGACGGTAACGCTAAAAAGAAAAGAAAAATCAAGTCCAATATATATATGCCGGTGAATATATTTTCTCTCTCCTGATGAATGAGGCTGACGCCTCCAAAAATTTTAGGAATTTCCTCCTGTCAAAATTGTGCTCTTTTGAAAAATAATATTATATATAACATATTTCTGAAAGAACAATAATTTATGGGGGGGGGGGGGGGGGCGAGAGAGGAGAATGTGAATCCACGTTACTATTACTTTGTAGTGTATCGCTGTCTGTAATGACAAATACAAAGTGTTAATATAATTATTTATTGCTCATAATTTTTTTCCTTGTTCGCGATGAATTTCAAGAAATGCGATACACCAGGAATGAATATTAGATTAGGATGTTTTGTTTCGAACACTTATAATTGGTATTTATTGTTCAATTCCTGAACTGTATTCCGTCACGGCGACGATATTACTCGATTGATGGACTCATTCGTAGTGGGTCAGAGGAGTGTAGTTGTGTTTTCACTTTAACTCAGATGCTAAATTTAATTCTGTTATTAGATGAGAAATGTTCCAGAATCCGAACAGTGGACTTTGCATCGGAAAACAGCTTTTTTACCCGAGGCACTCATGAGACGTTCGTTTGTATACTGTTCAGACACGTTTGGGAACAAATTCTTCCGACATCAGTCAAGCAATTTTTGGGCAGTAAAAACGTCACAGTCCTTGATCATCAGTTCCCCTGATTTAGAAATTTAAAGCTCTTTCCAAAATTAAGTCGGCAATTAAAGGGCCCAAGTAGAAGCGGTACAAGCGATATATCGGAGTTTCTGTACAACCTCACAGAAATGTTTTGAACGAGGAAAGAAATTATGCAGCAGTGTCTTGACTTTGCAGGCGACAACCAGTAATTATATATATAATGTATTACCAATTAAACTGGCTATTAATTGTTTTTAATATAATTTAATTGTTGGCGGCACGGGTGCTTAAAGACGACAATCAAATCCTTAACTAATGCATGTGATAAAATAACGAGAAAATAAGACTAGTAACGTACACATTAAACGTAACAGCATAAAGTGTATATTACGTTGTAAGACTGCCGGGAGAAAATATACATACAAATATGAAAATTCAGTGTAACCTCTTAATAGGTTTTTGAGTTCTTCGCGTTCAAACGGGCAGAAACACAGACACGGTGACGTTTATTTGTATAAAAAACAATAATCATTTTTCTATTTCATCTTCCAGTGTATATATTAATTTTTACATTCGTGTTATATGAATAACTTATTTTTATAATTATATTTCTTCCCTGCATTTGCATCACAACGTCACGGAAACTAATTCGGTTACGAAATCACCACAGATTATTCTCCTCCTTCAAGTGCGCAGCTTTGCATCATCAATTTCTGTAACGTTTTCACCAGTTTACTCTACAATTATCGAGCACGCCTCATGGAACAAGCTCATGAGATAATATGACGATTCTAAACGAGCGCAACAACAGAATCTTTAAGGATTGTAATCGCTCCAAAGTCATACAAACGTAAAGTTTTAAGCTACGTGAACTCTCCTTAGTTTAACATTTAATAAATGTCAAATCAGTCAAAATGTTATTTTACTTTTCCGACCCGCCGACCGCTGGAAAACTTCAACGAATCTTAAAATACAGTACAAAATGAAATTATTTTAACATACACCAGAGATGTTAAATAGAGAAAATAGACGTAGATTGCGTTTAGAGACTATGCGGCACTTTGTATATTAATTCTTTTATGTATCATTTTCAAAATTAGCATGCATTCCGTATCCAAAATATTTTCATTCATCCAATCAAAATAATGTTTCGATTGGGTGGAAAGCAAAAATTTTAAAAGAATTCGGAAAAGAAGCCTTTTATTACACGAATACAAAAATTTTGAACGTAATTTTCTATAAAATCTTATGATTGGACACTAACCATAATTTTAAACACAATTTTCAAAAGAAAATTTCGAATGCGTGCTTCCAAAAAACATAATATTCAAAATGATTTTTGATTAGGCGGGCTACTATAACTTTGAATAGAATCTTCAATATAATTTTTGTTTGGGTGGTTACCAAAATTTTGCACATATTTATCAAAATAATGTTTGATTACCAAAATTGGCTACCAAAATAAGCATAGAATTGTTTAAAATATTTTTTCATTCCGGGGGTACTAAATTTTTTAACAGTATTTACAAAATTAATCTTTTGATTACATGTATACTAAAATTTTGAACAGTATTTTCAAAAAATCTTTAGATTGGATGTTTCCTAAATAATTGAACAGAATATTCAAAAAAATCTTTTGATTACACGATTAGATAAATTTTTAACACAATTATAAAAAAAAATTAGATTGGGAAATTCTAAAACTAGTAATAGAATATTCAAAATAATGTTTTATTGGACAGCTACTAAAATTTAGAACATAAAATTCAAATAATCCTTTCATTGGGTTCTAACCAAAATTTTGAACATAATTTTCAAAACAATTTGTGGTTATCAAAATTTTGAACAGATTTTTCAAAAGAACTTTTGATGGAATGGTTAAAAAAATACAACATGAATCTTTTGATTATATGTATACTAAAATTTGGAACAATATTTTCCAAAAATCTTAGATTGGATGTTTTCCAAAGAATTGAACACAATATTCAAAACAATCTTTTGATTACACGGTTAGCAAAATTTTGAACAGAATTTTCAAAGGAACATTTTGATTGTATGTTACCAAAATTTTTAACAGATTCATCAAATGAATGTTTTGATGAATGGTTACATAAATTATGAACAGATTTATTTATTAAATTGGAATAAATGTATACCTAAATACTGAACAGAATTTTCAAAATTTTGTAGAATACTATATTGATTTTGGTAATGATATATTATTAAATTAAGTAATAATAAAATTTATATAAAACGTGCTACAAAATTATTTTTATCAACCTAACATCTTTCGTGAATCCAAAAATATTTTTTTGCAGTGTATGTTTTGATTCATGGAAGTGTTGCAACTGACGAACTCTACGGAAAAGTTGAAGTAGTGTTGTGCGGTTTTGTTTTTAAAAACCTTGACAACAGACATTACATTATTTTCCTCCTTCCTTAGTTTATTATTTAATCATGATGATGCTGGAGTCAGCAAGAAAGGACAGAGTTGCCATGTCGACTTCAGCGTTCATGTTATCTTCGTGTTTGTTGTGGAAAGCTTTATGTCGTATTCAGCAGAGTTGGGTCCTGAAACGATAATCTGAGGTGAAGATCCCGTAGGGTGTACGGATTCCTCCCTTAGTGGGATGCTCTGGTTCACTGTCCCCGACCACCACCGGAGACGTCCTCAAGGACGTGTTGGTGTCGGAAAAAACGAGAAGGAAGAACAGTGGGTATATAAGTCCACTTTCGCCAATAATGGTGTCCAGAGTATTCCTGGTTGGGGCTTCATGACAGATGCTCAAGGGTCTAGGGGGTATCGACGTCCATAGTAATCCCTGAGATTAGGAGATCCGACTGTTCCAACTTGTTCGTTGGCTTAACTCCTAAAGTTTCTATCTTTTAACTATGAACTCGTAAACATTTCCTATTGTCAGATCGAGATACATCGTTGCTCTGTTCCCCGCATTCAATTAAACCATCTCAAGTCTGTCTCCTCTCACCGAGCTGCCACGAACTGTCGAAGTCTTCTTCCGTCGCATATATTTTTGCTACGCTGACGCGAGGTCACAACCTCTAGGACCATGAATATTTGCTATTCCCGCAATATTGTAATGCCTCCTACCTTCCATAATGTACTTTTTCGCGCCTCAAACGGGAAAAAAAAAACTTCTTCGTACGTGACGTACAGGTTCATTTCTCGTCCATGCAAAAACCAGTAGCTGCTCAACATCTCTTAACATCGTCATAAATCGTCAGGCTCTTCTTCATTGTCTCTTCGCCTTTTGACCGCCGAACAATGGTATTGTCTCCGGGTCGTTCGTCACCTTCCATGAAGCCTGGGAGCCTCCACAAATTCAGTCTAAATATTGTTGGTTTTAGTTTATTCTTAAAAATAACACTGCAGGATGGATACTACGTCTGACACGAATGAAGAAGGGTAATACAAAAAAATCAGTTATAACTGTAACGGTTTTTGTATGTGGGACCGCATTATTCCCGGAAATTCCCTCCATTCCCGTCGCTCATATAGGTGGTATTGGTTTAAATGGTAAATGATATGAATATGCATTGATGAGGTGATAATAATGTAATCACTGGACCATTGTGGATGACAACACAACGTTGCAATTGTTTATATATTCTCCTTATGTACAGGAAAAGAAGCTGGAAAACGTTTACAGAGAAATTTCCTACTGAATAAAAGTTGCTAAAATTAATAAAGGTTGCCTGACTAAATCCACATGAGTAATTACTTTTTTTAAGATACATTTAAATGTCTGTTTCCTACCTTCTGTGTCTTGTTATAAATCTTAAGCAACTGCATACGCGATGGATTCAAGTCCACACGTTCTCTTTTTTTACTTTCCCACTTGCACTTAATTTTATTTTATAAAATTATAATATTAATTGCTTTCAAACTATTCCAATTAATCTCATCTAGTACTGTGGCAATTTCCGTAACCATAATGGTCTAAATGAAACCGATTTTTTTTTATTTCACATCGTAATAGATAATTGAAAAACATTGTGTGTGACTGTTGAATTTACGTGGTAATTGTAAAAGAAAATACGTACATTTTTATATAGAATCAGTTCTTTGTGTTTTATAAATAAATAAATAGCCGCGAGTCAGAAAAGTAAAAATAAAGTTATTTACAAAAAAAAATATTAAATTCACAACGTTTCGTCCTCTTCTAGGACATGATCGAGTATGACAATTTCTGTTACAATAAGAAATGCCTCCAAATTTCAGTCTTGGATTGTACACAAATTTATTAAAAATTGTCATACTTGATGACGTCCTAGAAGAGGTCTCGAAACGTCTTGAATTTTTTTTCAATCAATTTCGTAATTACTTTATTAAATTATAGTATTATACTTTATTAAAGACAGATACGATTTCATAATTATTATGATTAGATGTTATTTGTTTTGTTTTTGTATACGTTTGCAATAACTTATTTCATCAATTAAGAACTGACGTGAAAAATAAATATAGTCCTTTAATTGTACCTCACAATTCAGAAAATATTTAGTTTTTTTTCTGTAATTGATTTACATTTTTTCTTTAAAAAATATAAAGATATTTAATGATTTTTAAAAACGTCAAGTGTTCGTCGAAACTCACACAAGACGTCAATTCGTTTTAATTCAGCACCATTTTAAGTAATGCAGTTAAGCAGGAACTTTCACACCTGTGTATAACAAAATGGACTCCAGCCTTGACAGGAAGGATTATAAGTAACCAAAATATTTTAATTTACTTGCTTGTTTAGTAGTGTAAACTACTGTGTATTGTAAAGGCCGAGTTCGTCTTCCAGAATGTTTTGTTCGTTTCTTGAGGATAAAGAAGATATTAGTCTGTTTAGCGACGAAAATTAATGGAGAAACAATGTGATAGCAGTTTGTAGTTGTAGTCAATTTTTTTTATAACCCAACTGATTATTTGTATATGCCGATCTTTGCGATTCCGGGGCCAATTATGTCTTAAGGATCAGGTGCAATCAAGGAGACCAGAACTGACTGCAATTCAACATCAGAATCAGTTTTTGTTCGAATGTCGATACCGTTAGCGAAATGAATTACAAATCAGGCGACGCTCGTCATTCGCAGGGTTCCCACAATAATAGAACGTTGTATAGCCATTTTTTTAAAAAACTGACATGTTAATAAATATATAATTGTTTCCACGGTACTGTCCTTATGAGTACCCACCACAAGCATTTAATAACGCAATATATATTTTTTTAACATTGCAATATCCTACTGAAGGTTACCTTACTGTTGGTGAAGCTTAATGAAAACCGTGTCAAACTATTTTTTGCGTTCTACGAATATTTTTCAAATTTAAATTTGTGTTTTAAACAGATGCAAATTACCACCAGACATCAAAATGGTATCCCCTAAATAAATGAAGACGTCGGACCAGTTTGATTAAAACGACATTCACATCATCGCTGATTAACTGATGGATGAGTTCTAACAAAGAGCAATATATCTGAACGCGAAGACAAAAATGGAAGTATTTTCTGCTGCCGGAGGATGAGAAGCTCCGCCCTCGCTTCCTGTTTCCCATTTTGGCGTTAGTCGGAAGTTTCTATTCTTCAAACAGTGTTATTATTAGTCACTGTTGTTTAGCATTACGACGCACAGTATCCATGTTATGCAATGATTTCGTCAAATAGCCTTTGTTTCGTGGAAGAAATGAATGGCGTGGAGTCCATAACTAAGTTATATGAATCTATTTTGCAATTATTTCAAATTTAAAGCCGAGGTGTTCAACGGACGAAGCCGTTAATCGAGGAACAGAGTTACTGAGCCTGCATAATTTAGTGTCATACCTTTCACAATCTAATATTTTCATATGTTCTTTTTTTAACTCTAATTCCGGAATGAATATTTTGATTCTTACTCAGCAACAAATAGAATTCATCAAATATGTTACGAGAATAAATTACTTACGCGACACGAAGTTTTAGCCTATCTCATTGAGTCGTATAACAAAGGTAATTTTAATTGGCATTGCTATAAATCACCATGATAAACGTCGCTAAGTTAGCGGCGACAAATTGTATCTGCATACCCACTTGTCCTTGAGGAAATTCGCATATTTCATGCTAGCTCCTGTAAACCACAAAGTCGTGTTTTCTCCGAGAACAGTTTATGCGTATCCCCAGGCAACAAGTTTCACGTCCATACATCGCAAATTATTCCAAGTCCAAGTGCATGTGATCAGGTGCCTGAGCAACGGCATTTTTCTACTTCTGTCATTTACATGTATATTTTCTGTGATTTTACAAATTAATTAAATTAAACAGAATTTTTTAAGGATACATACAAATAAAAAATCCATAAATAATGAGTCGCTTGACTTCTGTCGTTTATGTGTATATTTCCTATGTTGTTCCTAAATAAATTAATATGGACAAATATTTTTTAATAATATATATTCACGCGTATCATCTAGTATCTACTTTCAAAATGTTAACTAAACAACATTATGAATACCGAGTCACTGGAATATATTTTTCTTTGTTCTGTAATAAAGAATGCCCGATCATTCACTTTAAGAACCACATCTCGTAAAAATGCTGCTTTTATTTTTGTGTCCTTCCGAAACCATCCGAACATTTTAAAGCATTACAATATTTATTAAATACGTGTCACTATTTTTTTTTTAAAAAAAAATCTTACACATCGCTCTAAATACGCTGAAAACAAGAAAAATCCTACGTTCCGATGTATTGTTATCAGGTAATAAATTAAACAGAAATTATTGAACAATATGTTCTGCTGTAATTTGATATTTTATCCTCAGTTATTCCATCTTCCACAATTGTTTCAAAAAAAAAGTTTCATCATGAAATTTATTTTTCTTAATACGTAATTCTTTGGTCTCTAATTTTAGGTAAACAAATCTTAGTTACTCATAACAGTTTAATTGTGATGAAATTGATGTAAATAACTGTTATTTTAAGATATCTCATTCGTTTAAAACTTTACTTGCTTGGAACTAGGAAGCTTTATACTCAGATATCATCAACAGTGAAAGATTATTTACAAATTGGCAATGTCAATTATTTTTTTTAAGAATATTCATATTATTTTTGATTTTCAATGTAAGTCACACGTGATAAAATTTTATTCATTACCGTGATTGACTATATGTGACATGAATGTTGCAGTTGCTCTTATCTCCTCTTTTGGTTTACAAATAAGAGTATTTGAATTAAAAACAGCCACGTTTGCAACGTTCTAAGAAATTAAATTAATATAATATTTTTTAAATGAAAACGTCGAAGGTTATCCTCCGAATGTTATGTGTCGTTTTCTTTGGGGTTTTTTTAAGTTCAATTCCCTTATTGGAAGGCTATTTATAAAATCTCCCAATAAAATAAATTTCTAGATTTTTATGTTTTTGAATAAATGGCTTAAATAGGGATAAGTGAGTTCTGCTTTAATAAGGACAATTATATATTTTCAATGAAGGAAACGGTTTAGTAAATGATACTGAGAAATTTCAGAGTAACATCTAAGGTGATGTGCTTATATTTCTCTGAAATTTATAACAGAAAACTTTCCGTATTTACAAGATATTTTCGAGAAATTTCAGATAAATATAATTCCTATGGGATATTTAGCAGGAAATTATTGGTAATTATAGAATATATTTACAAAATGTTTATTATATATTATTATACCTTCTATTGTTTACACCAACTAAAGGAAAATATTTGTATTTTTCTTAAGACAGTGGTTATTGATTGTTGCTGCATTAGCGGATTACAACTAGGAAATTTAAAACGGAAAGTAAAGGCCATGAAACGCCATCATCACTGTTGTTATAAAAATCTCACCCAATTTGTTTGTTTTTTGTACATTAATGCGCTTTGTAGACGTTCGGTATCAGAAGTGCCTTTTCATTATATGATGTTTCTAAACAAAATCGAATATAAACACTGCTGTCGTATCTGCTCATTAATAAAGAAAATGACGTAGAGAATTGCCAAATTAATATTAGAAAATACTACTATAGACGAATATTTGAGATGTTTGGTTTGTATTCATTTAAAAAGTTAGGTTTCTTGCCTCATTGGCGAGGGAAATTGTTTATAAAAAACACATAATAATATAGTTCTTTACTCAAATTATGCTCTATTATTTTAGATACGATCTTGATTAATGAACAGGACAATTTATAAAAATTAACCTAATGCCGATATTGTTGAAAAGTCGGTTTTTTATTTTATAATTAATGATAAAAATTCTGAAAAAATTACTAACGCAATTTCTAAAATCTGGCAATGGATTAATTTTTGTATCAGTGTTTCTAGGTTGTGAATGACGGGATCGTAATACGAACCTGACAACACCCAATATGCAGTGAGCGATTTGAAGTATTGACAGCTGCGAACAGTGATTTTTTAAATTAAAATCGATACACTGTAAAATACTGTATACACTATAAACAACATATAATTATTAATTATTAAAATTATTTAAAAATTAAGGAGTAAATTCACGTACGGATTTACTGAGAAATTAAGTGGAAAAGCATTATTATAAAAAATAAGGCTTTCTTCGAAGGGATGTTTAAGTGATAATTCGTTATTGGAGGATATAAATGCACGGATGAACCTACGATTTTGTTTTAGAAACAGTTCCTGCACAACTGCAGTGACAGACGCGTAGTTTAATATTTCAACGTCGTAATGAAGCTGTACCACGTTGGCATGTTTAGGCAAATACTTTCTTTGGTACCGATATCTTAACTTCGTATTTGAAACTCATTCATTGCAAACGTATACTTACGGGAATGATAAAAACCAGGGACTGTCAAACCGGTGCTTGATCCATAACTCGATAACTGGTCCAGTGATCCTTTCCCGCCTTGAGGGGAAAATATGACCTCGTCGGTCTGGTCTGAGATAATCCTGAGGCCTCCTACGTTGTAAGAAACTAATTACACGTAGGCTCAATACCGAGAACGTCAGAATTTCAGATCATCTTCGCGTAAAAAAGGTTCTTTCATGACGTTAACAGCTACAGTTCTCCCCAATTTCCTTTCCACGACGATTACGTATGACGATCGAACGTTTCATATCAGATAAAACTAACAATTATTTTTTAAAAAATAGAAATTATTTGTATGCTCTTCAGATCGTATTTGCGTCTACAATTGTTCCCGTGGTTACTTACTAAACCAAACAGTCGGAACGGATTGTTAAATGACTGTTGATGATGACAGACAACAACATCCTTTAACACGCGTTCGTTGTTGAACGTGTGACTTACACGTTTCATTTTGTCATTAACATAATTCATTTATAATTTTAGTTGGTGTATTAGCCTCGCTAATTATTCTGATTCTGGCTCAGTAGTGCGTTTACGTAAAAATATTTTTATTTCGCAATGCTGACGCGCATTATAGTATGTACGAAGGATGATATATAAAGAAGAACCTTGTTTCTTAAATAAATTAAAATTGTAAAACCTTGAAAATTTTTAATTTAATTTGAAAATTTCTTTATTTTTCGAAGGGTTTTAATGAGAAATAATTAATTATTTCCGCACGAGGGATATTTAACTGTCAATTATTTGCATATATAACTGGATGAAATAGGTTCAGTTTTTTATGATTTACAGATGAAATGACAGCGGCCATATTTGGAACATTTTACAGTTATTAAATAAACCATTATGAAGAGTTTTGAACGGGGTTTCATTAACTCAAATTTGTATTCTTCCACTGTTTTTTTAACTTAACTTTACTCTTCTTAATTTAAATGCAATTGGGGCCAAAATTAATACGTGAGTGTGATCAGATTCTTCAGCCATACTTCACCCTCGGGACTGTTGATATACTGCAGCCTCATTTGTCTTGGATTACTCTATAAAAATTTTGCTTTCATGTTTTGAATTTTACTTTATAATATTTTTTTTGCAATTAGATAAAATAGACAAATGACAGACAAAATATTTCTTGAATCCTTGTTTCTTTCGTCAGGTGATTAATAACGCAAGAACCTTGAGTACGGCACAACCGCACAATCAAGATGGTATTTACAGTATCACTTCATTTTGTCTGTAATTTGACTATTTTATCTAATTAGTATATTTTTAAACAGACACATGATATTCTAACTTCAATAATTTTTTTTCGTTTACGCCCAGGTGAAACCAACCGTGCTGTCGATCGTTTTAGCGAAAAATATTTTATAATCGATTGATGTCATTTATCGAAGTTTCCATTCTGATGACTGAACTGTATTTCATCTCTATTTCGAACAGTTGATACAAAAAATCGTTGAAGCCAATAGGCGTTATTATTATTCAACGATTCAGCTGCAGTTTTGCACAATTAAGTAATACTTATACGCTACTGAAAATTACAATGTAGAGTGTATTACTTATCGGTAGATCTTTTTGGATCTTACCTGATCATCGCGTGGCGGTAAAATTCTGGAATCTGTCGGCATTTATTTTTCACAAATTTTCTTCAATGATCAACGGGAAGCATTAAATGAAGTTCCTTTTTATAGCGTACATCAACATATGATTTATTGCAAACAAGTTGGCAGTATTGTCCATTAGGTAATATGTAATATGGTGGAACTAGAATTTTGTTTTCGTTTCAAGCGCGTGTTTCAGCATATGAGTAATAAAGGCTCATTTGGGAAAGGAATGAAAATAATTTAGACTAATTTCTCTATAATATTGCTATTTACTTTCTAAGAATTTTTAAGTACAACAATATATAAATATTTATATACATTCAGCTTGCAATAAATGTATCGGCAGTCTGGTCCGACACACAATACTTAAAATACAAAAAAAAATATACGTATAAATATTTATTTTCACGGATAAATATCCGTGGGAGCGCGCTTCGTCACACGAGCGTCTTTAAACATAAATACTAAACGGAAAATGTTTATCGTTCACTGACGTCCTCATACGCTTACATACATATACACAGCACTGGGAAATGGCACTGGACGAAATCTTGTGAACGTACGATGACTAGGTTGCGAAGCGAAGCTCACATGGTCGTTCAGAGATAAAACTTTACGGCCTTCTACTGTCTGATTTGAGGGCGGTAGGGAGTGAGAAATTGGGTAAGGGGGGAAGCTGATAGAGACAGGAGGATTATAAAATCTCTGGTCACATTGGTGCGGATTTTCAGGTGGCGTATGAAATTTTCCAGGGAATTCCATACTGAGGTTCTGGAAGTATCAAGAGGTCCCAAGTAGTGAGCGTTCGCTATTTAATTTAATTCTTTAAGTTGCGAAGCCTCGGGGGTCATATACCGCTTCGTTGAAATTTATTGTCGCCCTTTGCTTCTGCTACACAGCCGAGTATGCTAGTTTTTTTATTACTGGGCTAACTGAACATCTCATGAACTGGTGTATAATAGCTGTATTCAATATGCGAAATATGTAGGCTTTTGAGCACGCTTTTTATGGATATGTCAGTTTGCGGGAATGACAGTAGCGAGGCGTTTATCTCTGAAGGAATCCCACCATTGTCACGTCAATCCCAATTTACATAGTCATGTGCCTCTTCATGTGCAGAGACAGATGGTCGGAGCGCGAGAAGGCGCGTTCGCAGAGGCGGCACTGGAAGGGGCGGTCGCCCGTGTGCTTGCGGTAGTGGCGCGTCAGCTCGTCCGACCGCGCGAACTTCCAGCCGCAGCCCTTCCAGCCGCACTGGTACGGCTTCTCGCCCGTGTGCGTGCGCAGGTGCGCCTTCAGGTGCGACGACTTGGTGTACGTCTTCCCGCAGCCAGCGTGTGAACACGTGTGCACGATGACCTTGCGTCGACTCCAGTTGCGACGGCGTCGCGGCGGCTTGGGCGCCTCCGTCGGGACCTCTGGAGGCCGGCCCAGGAACGGCACGTGCGGAGACGTCGGCGGCGTCAGGACCTTGAAGGGGCCTGCGTGCCGGTGGTACAGGTCCTGGTGGTAGCACGCTTCGGGCGTCGTCGGCGGCGACATCTGCGGGGGGCCGTAGTAGTGCTGCGGAGCGTAGGGGTACACGGGCCCCCGAGGGTACGGGTCCTCACTCTTCACCTTGGCGGCGGGCGGGAAGTAGAGCGACGCGTGCTCGTGCTTGCCGTCGTCGGGCGACGGACTCGCGAAGAAGCCACAGCCGCCGGGGGAAACGACGGGGACCTGCTGGTCACCCTGTGCGTAGTACCCGGGATCCGGGGCCTGGAACCCCGGGCCCTGCAGCTCGCAGTCCGTCAAGTGCGCCGGCAGTGGCCCTCCCACGCCCAGGATCACGGTCTCTATGTCCTGCCACATCTGAAACACAACCACACGTATTTATTATCAGCGTTCCTTTCAATCATAGTCTCAATTTAAAAAAATTCTCGGTCACATTTAACACGTTCCCAACTACGAGATAACTTGTAGCATGCGTCACTGCCTGCAATATAGGTGCCACTACAGTTTAAAAATATACTAATTCAATAAAATAGTCTAATGCAAGACAAAATGAAGTGTTAATGTAAATACCATCTGGATTATGCGGTTGTGCCGTACTCAACATTCTTTCGTTATTAAACACTTGACGAAAGTAACAAGATTTCTAGAAAAAAATGCCTGTCATTTGGCTATTTTATCTAATTACAAAGTAAAATTTAAAATATAACAGCAGATATTTATAGAGTAATGGAAGAGAAATGAGGAAGCATTATATCAACAGTCAACAGCCTGAAGAATCGCTGAAGTATCTGATATATGACTTGCATTTAATTTAAGAAGAGCAAAGTACAGTTAAACAACAGTGAAATAATATAATGAATTAAATTAATCAAACCCAGTTAAAAATTCTTCATTAATGTTTATTTCATAACTGTAAAATGTTCCAAACATGGCGGCTGTGACTGTATCTGTAAATCATAAAAAAAATTGAACATATTTCATCCAGATATATATGCCAATGATGAAATATCCCTCGAGCAGAAAAAATAATAATTTCTCATTTAAAGAGAAATTTTCAAATTAAATTTATAATTTCAGCGCCGCTACGGATTAAATCCGCAGTATATTAGAACAAATTATCAAGGTTGGTTTACATGACCAGAAATTTTATTAATAATATGTATACATTTTTATAGCTTGTCATAAAATTTAAAATAATCATTATTCCAATGTGTTGGCTTCTCTTGACAGATACTACAGTAATTACGCGTTTCGTAGCGTTTTTATAGGTTCGGTACAAATTCGACGAGAAATTCCTAAGATATATTTTTAAAATCACTATTTTTATGTTCCATAATTAGTGTTATATACTAAGAAGAAATTAAATTGGCTTTTTACACCGGGATCCTGGAAAGTACCGTGGCTTCTGTGACGGGGAAATCTAAATATGCCTTGGCAGCCAACATGGTGAGGTTATTGAAGTGAAACTTCTGTACGCGACATGGAAGGTGATAAAAACGTTACTAAAATTGTTGTTTTGACACTGCGTACACTCCCGATCCTCTATCAGCGTTTCAGTTCACGTATTGTAATTTATTCCGCGAATAATAAAATCAGTATAGGGAGCGATACTCGCCCTAAATATGAATCGGACTTTTCTAAAAGAAAAAATTCTTATCATCGTAATCTATTACTCACTCCGTTATTATCCTCTATTTTCTCTCTCCATTGCAGCGTGAAGTACGTTCGCAGTTCGTATTTCCTCTCCCCCCCCCCCTTTTCATATTTCTACCGTCTTATTTATAAAATTTACTATGTTTGAAGTACATATCAAATAAAATTATATTATAGTAAAATTTAATTATTATAAATAAATAAGATGGTAAAAAGAATGTAAAACAAGTTTATACCAATTTTTTACGCTCGCAATGGCAAATAATTGACTACGTTTTCATTTGAGAGACAAAACAACCGAACGGACATTGATGAAGCACCGCGCTTAAAATTACCTACAAAAAAAACGAAACAAATTAGTGTATATTTCTCGTTCTTTTTTCTACGTACTAATCATTAATGTTTTTCTTTTCTGATGTATCTTCTACCAACAACACTTTTTTTTCCGTACAGGTTTCTACTTTTATGTAGTCAAATTCTGTAAGTAGCCATAGTAAGCCATTTAACTATTATAAGGATTTGTTTCGTGAAATACAGTTTTGTTTTTCGATTCGTGACAATGAACGAAAAATACAGACATAGCTAACGATAACTTCTATTCTTATATGGTCATAGACGCTGTATACAGTCATCTATAAAATATACTAAACCTTTTTACCGTTTTACATTATAAATGGGTGTTCAATAATTGAACACGTCATGAAATAATAAGTGTGCCTACAAGTAAATATGTTATGTGTGATGGTAAAAAGGAAACTACCATCAACAAAAATATAATAAAAAGAGCGAAAAATCTTTTTGTTGTTTCACGACATCGCTTCGGGAGAAACTTAGGCCTGAACGAGAATTGTCATGAAGTATTCTGCGAAATAGAGAGAACAAGCGTGTGACTATTTTTTTTTAGCAAGACTGTAAATGGAGTACGGTGCTATTTTTTCTCTCTCTCAAAAGATAAAAGGAAAATTTGTAAATCGCGGACACCCGATTATGAAATAATAATCGGCGTTAGGGAAGATTGACAATAAAATATTAAGGTACAGTCGGTTTTTCAAAAATCACCACGTCGATTCTGAAATAAATAGGCGCATAATATCATAATAATATAGGTATTTTGTGAACGGTGTGGTACAGTAATTAAATCAGTTTGCTAAGTAGTTTCTTATTAAGACTGACAACCGCCTAGACCTAGTAATTAAATCCTATAAATTCACCGCAAAGCGTAATCGAAGTCCCGATTTTCAGTTTAAATTCATCGCGACGAAATAGCTACCTCACCTTCCTCAGAGGGGATTTATATTGTAAGACAATCATTTCTCACGAACATACCTGCGACTACAAATCAGACTTGTCTCCCTATTATTTTTATTCCAAAACAAAACGCGAGAAAAATCTACGGTTGACAGTTTACATAAATGAAACGTTTGATGATTTTATTTATCGACATTTTTTTTTAATTTCATAATCATCTCAAGCAATGTAATTGCGTTGACGGTAACAGCGAGTGGTTATTTAAAATTAAGTATCCTGTTCCATCCCTCGGTAATTACTATAACATACGAGTCCGAAGACTCACTGTAACCCACGGCTAATTTATATAATAAAATACCATTATCAATAGGTAATAGGTTACAATGACTCAATTACTGTTTTGCATTTGTAGCCTATATTTAATTTTTTTTGACCGAAAAACTGGTTGGTTTTTTTATTTAAAGTTAGATTAGCAAAGTTCTCTCTTATAATAAATAATTAATTCATATTTCTCTTCTCATTTTGTCTCAGTATTCCATTAACTGTTATGATTGCATTCGCTTTAAACAATATAACTTTGAATTTTCATAGAATTCCTTAAATTTTAATGACGTGATTTTTTTTCTAGTGTCTGAAGTGGAGTAATATATATTATTAAAATTGGTAGGAACTATTTGGAAAAAGTAAAATGTGCTTTATTGCTTAAGGAGCGAGTTTAGCAAGGTTGAAGTAGAAGAGATGACGATAAACGTACTAATTTCGACGTAGAATTAATATTTCGGAAGAAATTTCCAAATATTCATGAATATGCTTCTGGATTATTTAAACATGTGTAATATAGTTGTGTAGAAGGAATTATGTCTGGGGAAAATTTTTTGCAGTTATTAAACAAGACGATAATTTAACATTTCGTCATAAATACGGAGGAATTTCTATCACACTATATATATATATATAGGACACATTTCACAAAAGAGGAATGAACTAGAAGTTCGGTAATAGAAAGACTGGATAAATCAACAGGATAAAGCAATCGACCGCGTATTATCCAAGATTTTCCTTCCTCGAAATAAAACAAAAATTTCATGACAGCGAAGTGAGGCCAAAACGTTCACGGATCCCAAAAATATTGAGGAAAATATGGTCAAGCTTAGTGAGAAGGTAATTAAGAAATTCAATGTTATATATGTCAGAGAGAAAATAACAAATGAGGAAAACAGACAACGATTAAAATAACTATAATAACAATATTTACCAAGTTAATAAACAACATGCCTTGAATGAAAATTATTATTATTAACAAAACATTAAATATACCGACGTTTCGTCCAGTTATATAGCAACTCTTCAGGTTTAATAATTTAATATATAAATCAATCCAAAAATTTAGAGGCAAGGTTTTTCTGCCTTGACTGTTGTAACCTGTTGCCTATAAAAGCAAGGACGAAACGTCGGTATATTTAAGTTTTCTTGTTAATAAACATAATTTTATGATTCATTGCCCGTTTGTATGTCCATCTATATTATAAATGTCCGATATATTTAATCAATTATCAGAAAGCTTTGGATAATCCGGTTGGCTTGCGGGTGGTAAAATTTAGCTTCGCCGTTCATGTTGTGCTTCGATATCGAACTTTAAACGAAGATGCACGCAAAAGAATTCATGTCTTATATTTTAGTAATAAATAACTGCGTATTCCACAATGAAGGAAATTTAAGGCATCGACATTTATGTCCTAGTAGAGGGAAAGGAAACCTAGTGTAACACTGACAATAGTTTAGAATGCGGAAAGAAAATTGGGACCGTATCCACGGCCACTAACGATCATCGAGGTAAGAAACAAAAACAAACGGTTTTTAACTTCTTGAGGAGATAATAATTGGAAAAATATGTACGGTTGAGAGAAAGGTAAATAACGTTAAAAGTTTGTAGAACAATTACCAGGAAACATTAAGCCTCAAAGGCTCGGTGTAAAATGCTCTATTTTCTTTGTCATGTAATGCTACTTAATACACAGTCATTATATTTGTAACTGTTGTGAACTAAACCTCGAGGAATCATAACACACACAAAAATTGCCCCATAATAATACAAATTATTTTCAAAAGGGCCATTGTGGTACTGAAACTCAAATTGTCATTAAAATTAGTTGCCATATATTATACTCAATTTGTTTAAGTCTTGGAAAGCTAAAAATCTACAATCATTGAATGAGAAAAAAATTTTTAGATAAAAACTACGTTTTAGATACTCGTATCTTTGTTTTCGGTACTGACACAAGTTTCATTGGAGTAGCTGTAATATAATTGGAAAAATATTTACCTAATCAAACGTGTGTCCAAAAATATGATCCTATAGAAAATTATTTTAAAAATAAAAGTCAATATTAAAGGACAAATATTTGGAGTGTTTATGATTCTCACAGCTTTTGTTCAGAAGTATGGAAAATCATCATAACCGTGAATTTAATAGTGTGTAAATTACAGGAAGTAGAATAACGAACTTTAAAGAAAGGAATGTGAGTGAAGCTTTGAGGAATTGGAAGTAGAATAAAAAATATTAAAAATGTACTGGACCGTCGATTCTTCACAACTTACGTCCGAATTTAGACCTGAGCCTTATGAAAATTATTGTTTCTGTAGGAATAAATTTTTAAAAATATTAATCTCCTCACAGGTTTTATTTATTAGACCATCCTTCAAAAAACATTTTTAAATCGATCGTAATCGCTAAAAAAACAATTAAAAAATAAAATATTACAAGTAACTATCGATTATTATTTCCCCCCCTTATTATTCTTTTATTTTACATGTAGTCATCTAAAAAAAAATTTTGTTGAGAAATGTTATTTTTTTCACATTTTCAGATAAGAATTTCCGTTAAGAGTCATCTGTCGCATCGATTCACGTGTTTTCATATTTTGTGTCACGGTGAAGGTTTTTCTATTAGTTTGAGGTAAATTGTAAACATTCTTTGGACCTGTTATTGCAGAAACCATAAATTTATACGACACGCCTTAATTTAACGCAGATATAGCTTCAATTAAATTCATTTTTATATTAAATAAATAAATAAACGTGTACAGAGGACTGTCCTCACTAATACGAACCTATCTTAATGTATAAAATAAACATTTCTGGAGTATCGGTTTGATATTATTCCCTTAATACGTTTTTATAACCGAAACGTACGTATTAGTACATAAAAAACTAATACTAATTTTTATTACATACTTTACCTATATTTCATAATTTACGACGTCAACTTTAACGACGAAATTGAAGATTGATAACAACGATAAATGGCAATATTCGGTGTTCGTAATTACTATCTATTTTGTAATTGTTTTCTAGCTACCCGTCTTGACAGATGAACATTTATGTCCCGTTACGTTGACGAGAAAGCTTCAATCTGTCGACGTTTCCTTGTAAAAGTTTAAAAACACTTTAATTACATACACGCGTGTAAACTGATCGACGACTGCTGCGGGGAAGATTTAAAAATTAAAAATAAAACCTGGCGAAAGGAAACGTGGGCTGATTTATATCCTTAAATTCGTTATAATCCTCTCAGGAAATTTATAACAATGAAACTAAATTTATTTGCAGAAACCTGCCGATAACTATTGCTGTGTTTCGTTGTAGTAACAAAGAATAATTGTTAAGCCGAAATATACATTTTTTGTATCAGTGCAATGCAATACAGGACTATTTATTTTTTTAAGAAAAAATTATTCTTATAAGGTGATGTTGATTGATTGATAAAATTCTACATAAGTAATCAACAAAAATAAGGATTTTTTAAAATTATTTTATTTGAATAAATGTGAAAACCACCAGCCTATAATCCAGAAAAAATATATTTTACAAACACAACGATTCACAACTAATTGGGACCTATTCAAGAGTAAAATTTCAATTATATTCAGTTATAATTTATTGTGTCATTATTTAGATTAACATAAAATTATAAATTATCATATAATTAATTAGAACTTAACTTAATTGAAAATATAAACCTGAAGAGGGATGGAACGTTGTGTTTTAAATTTGATAATAATTTTTATGTCTAATAGGCTGGTTTTTTCACATTTAAGAGGAAGTCAAATTATTATTATCGCATTTGAATATGCAATTACCCATTAATATATAGAAACGTCACAGGTAAATACAATATGAGTTGCAGTTATGATAAAAGGAAAGCCAGAATAGAATATTTTTAATTAAATAGAACAGTCATATAATTTTGATAAATATTAAAACGCTTTCCTTATACAAAGAATCACCTAACCTGACGAATATAAATTAAGAGCAGTAAAATATAATATACGTCATTGTACTCAGACCAAATAATTGACAGGTTTTAATTTAGTATCATCTCCAATATGATGGTAATGTTTACTTTCGCGAAATATTTCTACCTATAAAGATAATAAGACCCTAGACGGATAATACGAGTCATAAAGATAAAAGTAACGTTTTGTCACAAGTATAAATTTTGCAATATATTGTTATTGCTTATCAAGAGAACCGATAATGGTATTGTAATGAAGCTACAGAATTTATTTGAGACTGGAAAATACGCTCGGCAGTGAAATAAAAAGACACGTATAGGTTTTATTTACTGCCTCACGTGACAACCGCAGGAAAATAATGTAATACAAAATTGGCGACGAGCGTCGGCAGTGGTTTCCAATGGCGTGAAAAATAAGCCTATATTTAAATGTAATCAATTAAGAAACATTTCAGAAATGCTGGTGAACATTTCGTATAAACATAATGTCTTTCAGGGAAACGAAGAATTTTAAACGCCGAAAACGTTCCCAGCTTTAAGGAGTCAGGTTTAGTGTTAATATTTCTATATCAACATCACTTGTCGGCATTGAGGAAGTTACCTGAAATCTCTTTCAAGTGAAAGTAAGCAGTGAAATAGTGGTATGTTCTATATGGGCTTCCACGAATAACAACTACATTGCGTCATAGACACTTTGCCTCGATTGTCCTGCGCTTTGTTGCGTTATGCTGGAAGGTTTCTCCACTGCCCAAAAAAAAAACTGTAGATGAATAAATAACTCGCTAATTATTCAATATTTGACTGTGCGACAAACTACAATCTCCAACTGATGAAAATAACTCGACATTATTTAAAGTGGAAACCGAAATTAGAATTTAAATTAACAATTATAATAATCTGACTTCATTTTTAAATTAAATGTTAATAACAACAGCCTATCAGTCAGAAAAAAATTATTCTATTTAAAATATAATATGTGTCAGAAAGAACGTTTCGTTCCTGATTGAGACCTCTTCAGGCGTATAGTTACGTTCAATTACAATGTTTTACAACGTTTGGGCTTGAAATTTATCAACCAAAATTTTCTTATAATAAATTATAATTGAATGTAACGATACACCTGACGAGGTCCTATTCAGGTACGAAACGTTATGTCTGATATATATTATTTTTTAAATAGAATAATAATATGCTGTTGTTTTTAGTACATTTAAAATCATGTGTATATATATATATATTTGACCTGTGAATTCTTATTTCAAAGCTGGGAATTCATATTTTTATATCTACAACAGATTTGTTAGCAACAACTCGTTTGTCATTTAGCCCGGAGGAATCGATTATTTAATGTGATTTCCGAATCTCTGACGGAAAAAGAACTAGACTGGCCTAACGTAATATCTTGTATTAATCAGGAATAAATAAAAAAACCTTTTTGCAACATATTTCATAAATTGAAAACAGAAAACAATTTTATTTTTTGTAGACAAATTAACCATGTTGCGGATGACATTCTGCAAAGTTATTCTCTACAAAAGGCTATATTTTTTATTCGTAATTGATTACATTTAATTCCAGAATAATCTTCTATGGTGCTGAAATAAATTCTTTGCCAAAGTCACACTTTCTTTCATCTTGAATACACCTTTATAGCGATAAATATAAATTCTCTTACGTATGTTTCTCGGAATGAAGTAGCTTCAAATTGCAAAGATATGAGTTTTAAATTTACTTTTATATTCGTCAAAATGTTATCCTTACCAGATCAAAGAAAAACGGACAAAGAACCTGAGCAACTAGTGCGTTAACCACTTTGCTGTGGAACTAATTTCACATGAAAATCTGACAAACACAAAGTCTCCAGTTGTGCCAAATTACTCTGTATACGTTAAATAATTTGATTCCGCAAACATTCGATTAATTTTTCACTGCAACACTTCCGGCTCGTTTTGTATGTTACTCATATTAACTAGGAATAACATTCATCCTCTACAGTAAAATCTTAACATATATTCGTTCCCATTTAAGAGAATTTTGATTGTTTGTTTAAGAGGCTTTGGTATGTACAGAAATTATCGGCAAACTTTTCTTTTTTCTTTGCTCATACACCTATTTGTATAATTAAAACAGCTTTCGGATAACACCTTGAATACTTGTTGTTTGCACATCATAAAGAGCTTTAATTCTCAAATGGTTATATTATACATATTTAAAGATAAAAAAAAACACACACAGGAAACACTAGTAGGAGCAGTAGAATACACTATTTTAAACACATATTTTCTCCAGTTTTTGATAAAGAGCAACTTAAATAATTAAAATGTTATATTATTATCTAATTTCTAGTAACTATATACTGTATAAATACGGTATCATCGCACTGAACAAGTGTCAATTAAAATGAACGGAAAAGTTGCAATGGTAAATGAAATACATGAGCAGCAAAAAACGGGATTTATCTGCGTACGTAACATACATAACAGATAAAAAAAACTGTTATAACGATGTTGCTGCAGTAATCATTCAATTAAGCGCATGGAAACATTTTGAAGTGTTTTAGCAGCGGGTTGATAGTATTCAGAGTTCCGACGCCGAACATTCAACGTTACCTTAATAGTTTCCTTCAATTACACGCACAACGGACAGCTGTTGCATTCGAGCATGCAACAGGCGAACCCCCTTCTTAAACGGGGTTAATTTCCGAAGGGTGACACTCAGCGAAGCATAACTGACATACTAATTAAAGCGAGGCTTATAAATACACTACAGAAATATTTTCCTTGAAAAAGCTACATTATTTTAGCGCGTCGTTTCTGGAGCACTAGGAAAAGTAACGTCGCGGCAATAGTGCGACGAGAACGGTGCGACATCATTCTAATCTATAAATAGTTATCCGGCGCTCGAAGCCAATGTTAGACGCCCCCAAGAGAATTATATGGCGCCTAGTGGCTTTAGAAGGCCTCCCGACACCGCATGCACGCGCCGCTCCAGGGCTTGGAGAAGTTTCTCCGGAGCGGGCACGAACACTCACCTCCTGGAAATCAGCCATCCCAGCTCAACTCCGGCGTCGTGTTCTCTCTCTCTCTCTGTCTTTCTCTCCGTCGCTCCCGGCCGCAGGCACAAGCACGTCTGCGTCCGCGTCCGTCCGCTGGCGCCGCACGCGTGGAGTGACTTCGCGGGAACAATAACACCTGTTCTTATTGGACTAGTTTTGAAAATCACTCGAGAAAGCCCGTGCTCTGCCCGAGCCGCCAATGAGCGGCGACCTCGGCAGCGAGCAGCCAATCAGCGGCGAGAGGGGAAGGCATTCCTCCATCAGCTGACTGAGCTTCGCGTCTGCCCACGCGTTCAGGTCTCCGCTGTCAACTTCGGGCTGCGGGCTCCCAGCGCCCTCACTCTGTCGCGGCGGCGGGCGATTTCTATGCCAATTCAACCTTTATTGAGCCTAACGTAACGCTCACGGAAGCCATAGACATTAAAATTTCTATCCTACCATAAGCTGTTACAAAATATACCGCGACCCTGAATAATCAATACAATGCACTAGCATATATTTTCTACTATCCTCAGAATCCCCTTGTGAATGCACACATTTACGGAACACATTTTGCATTAAAATCTGCGACAAAGGCCAAGATTACTCTCTGACGAGTACGACCCTGACTGACCAATAGAATCGGGAATCAGATACCAATAACAACATCTAGAGTAAAGGAATGAATTTTTTTAAAAATATACAATTTATAGACGCATTAACCTGTTGGTCATTAGCGACTTACATATGTAATGTTTTTTATTTTTTTCGTTACATTTAAATTACTTTACATAAATCAGTTTTTATAGTAAATTCTGGAAGGTTGTAAATGGCTGTCTTTGAGTGGGAGGCTATTGTTGACCTTCTTATGTCGCTATATCTCGGGCATAAGAAGATCAACAATCAAATTATAATGAATTTATTAGCTAAAAATAAGCTTAAACTTGGCGGCAGCTAAAATTAGCAACAAAATTTAAATTAAAAAATAAAAGACAAAATATGTTGCGAATCTCTTCAGTTTCTTTTTCCCCGAAATTAAAAACCCCACTGATATCATAGAATATTTGACTAAGTAAAACGTTTTCCTTTTACTTAATATGCTTTTGAATGAATCTACTAACACTTTTATCCCACTCTACTTCACCATTACTTAATTACACATTCCTAACCTGCCAATTAGAATTCTAATGCCTAGTCTTCGGTGGAATGTTTAGTATTTTTCCATGTAAATCGTTCCAATCCCTGACCGATCTGTCCAGAAACGAGTTTCTTTCATTGTTTAATTTCAAATGAGTTTTCCTAACAATTTGGTGGGTTACTTAGTATAAATTTTAAACGAAGCGCAAATCCTGGCCTTTATTCTCCGTTCTGAAATGTGGAAAATTGAGCTCTGTTTCCCAAGGTCCTACGACATATTTTACCCTATCCAATGCTCCTGTACGGATTCCAGAAAACCGCTCAGTATTCCATAATGGATCTAACTAAGGATCGGTGTGCTATGTCCTTCAATGCCCTCGAACTTTTCTATCAAGAAATCTTCCCCGAAAGCTTGTTGGATATCGTGAAGAGTTTTCAATTGGGTTTCGCAAAGTGTTTTTTCAACATTCGATGGAACATCATACGATCATCTCGCAGCAATTTTTCTGAGAAGTATTTTTCTCACAATTTTAATGGAAACAAGAGGATAAAATATTGTATGATGCTTTCCTGTTGTTCCATTTTCTTTTTATGAGTGGAAAACTGGGGGAAATTAGATTTAGCTGAAAGAAGAAAGGTAATTTAAAGATGGGAAGGAGTAAAAAAAACCGCACGGTAAGCAACTTTGTTAATTTATGAAAAACAGAAGGTAATTAATGGCATAGCCACGTCAGTCCACAAACCCTTAAGGCGATGGATTCATCGCAGTCCTTGGAGAAGTTTGGCGACAAATATCAGCCATCGGAATGATCACTGCTTTTTCTATTTCGATTGCCTTTCTTCCTTCAACTACACAAAATTTTCTTCTTTAAATCTTTCATAGGTCAATTTTCCCAGTGATGGAAAAACGTGTGAATGAATGTTCTGCGACATTTTCAGCAAACGCTGCGTCCTGTACTTCCTTTTTGGAACCATAAAGAAATGATAGGTTTGAACTTTTTCATGTAATTTTTTCATGGACAAGTGATATAATAATTATTTTTTTTATAAAAAGCAAAATAATATTTTTAGAAGAAAGAAACTAAATTATGTATTGAATAAGGATTATTTTAAACATAATGACCACCGAAATTACTCCCATATTCATAACTAAATATATTGTAATAAACAACTAGTTAACGATTAATTTGCCCCACTTTAGTGAAGCCATAAATGTAATAAACACCTTAATAGGATTCATTAAATGAATTAATTAACACAAAAAAATTAATTAAATTTTGAATGATAGTTAGCCACACGTTGAAGACGTCAAATATATAATGATTAAAAAGGTGGTCTTAAATCATTGAAATAATTAACAAAATGAATATAAGATTTAAAATAACAATATTTATTATTGTTGATAAATTTACATTATATAAGATCTATTTTGCACGCCGAATTTCATCCAGTTAACAACAAATACTTTAATTCTTCTTTTATTAATTCGTGGCATTTTATGAAAATACAGTTCTTCTATCATTACAATCAAATACGTCGAATTTATATATCTCAGGGTCATAACTGGGTTTGATAATAGGAACACTCCAATTAAAACATTAACAATTGAATTCATTGAAGTTAAAGGAATACAAAATTCAAATACTAGAAACAAAAGAAAACGAATGAAAAGAAAAACGGGAATGAAATCTGACTATACCCTTTAATTATCGTTTACAATTATTAATAATTGTCTTGTACTCACGACAGTACTTCTGGTACCAGTTTGGATTCTTCTTGCTTGAATTTAACACTCACTAAAAAAGGCCATTCATTACTCACTCATTCTACACTTTAGAATTTGAATACACGTGGTCGTTGCCCTCTCGGGAATCTGGATTAGTCCACCCTCAGCCGGTTGCCGGATGTAGATTTCCTCAAAGTCTCTCGATGCGACAATTAGTTTAATTTGGGCAGCAAAAACTTCTGCTTCCAAATTGCGATTTTATGTGTCTCTCCGCCAAACTGATGACTCGCGTTTTATATAAATATCATATCTCGCCGTTGGACATCCTGGATAACACTATTCATGCTTTTAGGTTAGCAAACTTTACTGTGTTATTACTTTATGTGGGCCGTTCTGTCTCGTATCTCCGTGCAGACTGACTGTTCTCCAAGAGCGCGGTTTTTTAGTTTCCATTGTTAAACAAAGGGAAAACCCGCCTTGATTGTCGCCTTTACGCATTCGTACCGCTAACAATTTAATTATTAAAAACAATTAATAGCCTGTTTAATTGGTATTAAAATATATAGATGATTTATTTTTTATAACTAACGAAGAAAAATTACCTTGTTTACTCAATTCCCTTAACTCGGTTCCTGCGAAAATAAATTTTACCCACGAAATCGAAAATAATAAACAACTGAATTGACCACATATGACAATAGTTTGAGATAAATTAATACTACCAACGAAATGGTACAACAAATAAATCACATCAAATAAAACATTTAATTTCCATTCGATTTACTCAATGCAAACATAAAGAAAAAGCAGCTAAAATCTTGATACAGAGAATCAAAAAAAATATTAAAAGAAAAAAATATATTACCAGAATACGAAAACAGAAATTTATGAGAATGACAGGAGAAACTTCATCATCGAGAAATCTGAACCTGGTGCTTAACAGTGAAAAATTTATTAATAGTTTACACCGGGAAAGTTTACATTCAGAAATTTATATCTTTACAGTAAAGTTTCATCTAAATATTTTATTAAATAAATTGTGGTTTGGGAAAACTAGCACTAAACAAGATAAAGCGTTAAATAATTATGAGATCAATGAATCGGCCAAAATATTACTTATTCCCATGATCAACTAGCGAACACTATAAAACGGTGTTTTAAATCAATCATCTAATCCATAATTACCATTCACTACCATATATCAACCAAACTAAAATATATCAAAAAAACACCAGAGAATGTTACTGAAGAAATAAATTTCGGTTTGAATCCGACTACTAAATTAAAACCCATTTACTAATTCCAAAAATACATTACTGATAATCGAACAAAAAATGTGTACAAAATTTGGTCGAATTAAATCGAAAAAAATTTATAATCTTAATTACCGTGTTTCTTGAATAAAAATAGATGCTTGTGGAATATAATGAAAAAGCAATCGGAAAACGGAAGGTAAATTTTTTCATTAATGGTAAAAATGTAACCAATAGGGATGAAGAAGCGTGTGTGCTCATTTACTAATTCGTAAATGTGTCACGGCAATGTGGGCTATAATAATCTGTGAACACTTTTAGAAACTATACACGTATGGGACGTAACAAAACTCGACGGCAAAATTTCAGGAATGGATTCCTCATATTACGAAAAGAAAAAAAATGTGCATGGGTCTCGAAATGCATTATTACATTAACAAGAAAAAATATAATAAATAATTTGTAAGGTACTAACTTTGGTGTCATTAAATGTGCTATGTGATAAATATTCTATAAACTTCTATGATAAGGATTGAGAAACCTGGTACAGTCTCAATTCGTAGTTGTTTAATCGAAAGTAGATTTCGTCTTCAGTTTCATATTCATCTTTATACCTCAAACGTAAAACAAAATTTGTTCAAATTGTCACACATCTCACATTACTCTTAAAAATATGTTATTTCCCAGTATATAGATAAGTTATTTAAAAACGTATCTATGTTATAAAAGTGTTGTTGTTCAGTATAAATGATCAGGTCTACCAACGTTATGTCAACTGGTTAGTAACACATTACTAGATGGATTTCGATATCGATATTCATTGATCCGTATCGATATTAATTCGATATGAGGGAAACTTAACATTATACCAATTTTTTGGAAAATTACAACCTGCAGGTTTAATAAATATATTAACTTTGTTTTCTACAGATAAAACTCTTGTATCTGTTTAAATTTATTGGGATCGATTGCGCTATTCTAAGTTCAATTATAAAATAATTTCTATGTAATATTAAAATTTCATCATAGAATGTGATGACAAGGATTTACTTACTTTCGATTTCGGTTTTTTACTATGTTTGTGATTGTCCGTCTTGTTTTAATGTTGGTTGCTGTATACCCGATAAAAAAAATTTATAGCTATACATAGAATTTTATATGCTAAATTTTCCTTTTTATCATCGTTTATTTATCCTGTTTTTTCGTTAATACTATCGGGATATAATTAATTGGTTTCACGGACAGTATAAATTAGGTTATATCATTACTGAAGTTGAACTCTAATTACAAACAACTGCTTTCCTTATAAGTTTATTAATTAAATATTGTTTCAAAGTTCAAATAAATCTCAATTGTTTCTATCAAATAACAATAATAATCCTACACAATCTTATAATAAACTTTACATAAGTAACTATGACTACAGCTATCCAGATACAAATAATAAAACCAGTAATACATACAAATATTTTAAATGAGTAAATATAAATAACTCAAGCACATTCCGTAATTTAACCAGAGAATAGTTACCAAAACCATTTAAGAAGTAACTTCATAAGTTTAACACATGCTGGGGATTTAACATATATAATTGTAAATTGTATAATAGTGATATATTTAAATATAATGGCTAAAATTCTTTTATTATTTATATTATTCTATTATATACTGAGCTATTAATATTCATTACTATTAAAGCACGTGAAAGTTTCCTTAAGTAACGATAACTTTATATATTAATTGTTCTTATGATACATTAAAAAATAATGTTTTATATTGAATAAATACATAATTTATGTAACATTATTTCTTTAATTTACCACGATCTGAACTGTAAAGATTTAAATAAAATAATAAAGTTATTGACATTAAGAACGGTCACGAACTGTATTAGTAATACACTACAGTGTGCGTCACGAACGATGGCGGGTGGAAGTTGAGGCAAGTCTGGCGTTGCCACGATGTGCGCGGGAAAACACACACGTCTACGATCTAACGCGGACAAGCACTAAGCGCCAACTGAATGCTGCTTGGTTGCTCACGGGGGCGGGTTTGGTACCTGTAAAGAAAGACACTAAACTAGACCGTCTTCACTCTTGACGTTATAGCTACCTGGTTCTGCGACAGTCCAGCCGCAATCGCTCGTTGATAATACTATAAACTGTTGATATAATTATTTTTTTAAAAAAAATCGTTTTGGGCGCTGCGTCAGTTAAAGAATTTGTTAAAATATTATTTTTGACCACGAAATCACTGTCATGATGTTGAAATAATTAATTTTATTTAAATTATTTGTAATTAATTCCACGTTGTCTCACTACTTCCGGACACCAAAGTAACTGTGATCCTGAAGTTTGCGTCTGTTATTAGTTTGTAATAAGAATTGAACTAACACGCAACAACGAAAAAGTACAGCATCTCGTGTTGTAACCTGTATAAATATTGCTGTATGTAATAACTGTACCTATATATTTTATAATTTTTTCATTTATATGTTCTGACTCGCTGATGTACTTGACATGTATGTATTCTATGATTTGTGGACTATATGTAATGAGACTATTGTCCTCCGTAGAGGGCTAATGGAATGATTCAATGCAAATCCAAATTACCGCCGGATCCGACGTCCCAGCTGGTAACCACGTCAAATTATTCGTTGCAGGTGCGTTTCCGGCAAGCGCGTGCATTGCCCCGGGGAACATGACTAAAGTATTTTGAGTAAATATTTTGTCACATCAACAAAAGAAATTTCGTGGTTCATACAGTGGACTATTTTAATCCGCCATTCAATTTCTTAAAAAAAATGTCGCAATTTTTTAACCACGACATTGATGTCCTTATCGCGCCTGGTGTCATATTTTTTTAGAAACGAAGAATGGAGATGCACTAGGTAAAAAAAATATTAAAAGTTAGCTGTCAGATCCTTGAAAAATTTGAATACGAGTATGAATATACTTAATTTTGCAGGATACGGTTGGCCGACCTGCTGTGGTCTTTCGAGTTTTGTCATGTGACTTGTGCTCTAGGCTCTACTGTTTTTTAGTTTTCTTAGCACCTGAAGAAAGGCACAAGGCTTCCAGAAAAGGTGTGTGTGGTATTTATATCATCACTGTACTTGACCAATTTTCTTATTATTAAAACTCTTTTCAGTTACGCACTACTGCAATTTAATCCCACGGGGTTTTAATCAGTCTCCAAAATAATTATTACTGCATTACTAATTTATAAATATTAATTAATTAATATTAACAATGAATAATCCCTTCTTTAATCACAGTCACATATAAAATTTTAATTAATTGTAAATTACATTAAAATGTCAGGATTTTATAGTAGTCCGACAGAAGCCTTCGGTTATTCTAACCACATCTGTAAAATGTGATAATTTAATTAAAAAATTTCTCTGACAGTCAGAGCTAGGCCATGTAAACAATAGGATGTCATACAAAACCATGTCAGAAAAAGTTGGCCTAAGGAAATATTTTAATTAAATTATCAGATTTTACAAATGAATATGGTTAGAATAACCGAAAGCTCCTCAGGGACTATTTTTAAAATCCTGAAATTTTAATATAATTTACATTTAATTAAAATTTTATGTGTGATTGTGATTAAAAAAGGGTTTAAGCATCTATAAATTTAATAATATAATACATACATTCCTATATCGTTTTTATTAAACAAATATTAATTAATTGACAAAGAATAAATCTTCTGCATCCGGTAGCAGCCATTAGTTACAATAAATAACGGCGTAATTCAGACGAAGACAAGAATATGGGAATGTGGAAGAACGTCTTGCATTCATTACTTTTTTGAGTATTTGTCGCACGAGTCTTCAATCAGCTCCGGATGAAGTGATGATAGTTAATTATGTAATATTAACATCACCTACCACGACTGGACTTAAATAGTTGCAATAATACATTTGTGATTCGTTGCAAGACTGACGGAGAGGCCAATTACCCCGGCCGTTCCTCAGTTTCTATAGACGCTACTCTGGAAAATGGAAGACGCTTGTCGAACGAGGACCCCTCATCATCCAAGCTCCTCTCTTTCCTCTGAGTGAGATCCTAAAACTGAGTAAACGTTTGATCTGTCTCTAGAGACTCGGTCCCGTTACGCAGTCTTATGCTACGTGATGGAGTCCGGATGTACGAGTGTCACTGCCACCGGAAGTGCAGTCATGGCTGGAAAATAGCTGGATCCTGGTTGCCAGGACTGTGTTTGGCGAAGCAGCAATCATAAGCTCACGTGGACACGTCCTCGTAGGTCACAGGTTGGCGTGGGGATTTCAATTCAACCCTGAAACAATTCCGTTTCGAGAATTTAGTCGTAAATCTCATCCGTCACGTCAGAAGATTTTCCGGAAGTCTTCACGACGATAACTTTGAAGTCCTGTAACAAAGAAGAATAAAGAGTTCTCAAGTTTTCACCCGGGTCAGTGGAGAAACCAAACACGACGTTTCTATGGCTTGCGCTTCCATCTTCGTCTGGTGCATATATGGTGCCGGGTCCATGTTGTGGGTTTATATAGTCGCAGCAGGGTTTTGAATGACGTTCACTGTCTTTAGATTCCATACTGAACCGGGTGTAAACTCGAGAACTATTTATTTATCATATCCACCGGGAAAGCCCTCGTTTTCAATCGAATTGTACATGTTCACTTTGATATCTAAAGATATCATGCATTTTATGAAAATCACCATAAGTGAGGCTTATTTTCCAGGGGAATTTAATTCCAGATTAATCTATTACTTAAGAGGTGATTTAACCTTCCCGTACCCTGTGCCTTTAGAGAAGCATAAATACTCCCATACCAATAATAAAATATACCTCCATAATAAATATACTTCCAGTACCTTAAGAGCGTGAAAAATAATCCCGCTGCGTTGAGAGAAAATATTTTTGGTACCGTAACAGAATTAGTTGCACGTGTTTAAGATTGTTCGCAGAACACTGTTTCCACCCCCACTCCTACGGGTTGAAGTACAACTTAACCGGCAAATTTAATGTCATAATTAAACTGAGCGACATCCATAACCCCGAATTTGACTCCAGTGTCGGTTGTGTTCGCGTTATTTCTATGTAACGCCCCTCTACCCCCACCCCCTAAGAGTGCTCCCCTCCCATGAAAGGAAACAGCATCAGAAGAAACACTGTAACTCGCATTTACCCCTAAGAAAATATTTATCCGACGTAAACATCGGCCGTTTTAGCATGATCGAAAATTTCCACCCCGGCCAGTGAGGGCGGTTGTCGTATCTAACCCACGCAGTGCTTGTTTCTGGTTCGGAAGGAACATGTGTATAAACTTCAGTCGAAATTTCTTTACGCGTTTAGATATGTATGCGGAACGTTCGCTCATTTATATACACATACAAACAAAAACAGTCAAATTTATTTATTGGAATATACATTAATATTTAACTGATAATTTATTGGTCTAGAAATCACGTAAGCCGATCTCCTGTGGTGTAGGGGTCGTGTGACTGCCTCTCATCACAGAGGTCCCGGGTTCGAATCCGCGAAAGCATGGATGTTTGTGTACGTGAGAGAAACTCTCATCAAATCAGTCCCCCGACAAGGAAAAATCAGTTCCCGTACTGAGTCGCTCATAACGACTGTAAATAAAAATCAATATATATAAGAATCACATAATACGAATTACTTAACCTCACTTCTCAACTTAGCCTCGTTTTACAAAAATTTTCTACCGCCATTTGGTTAGTTCTTCTCCAATACAATGCCGCCATTTTCTATGCGAACGTTATACAATATTTCTCTTAATTAGAATTTATCAAACCATTCAATAATCAGTCGCAGTAACCTATATAGTTTCTGGAATATCACCATTACGCCATATTTCTCTATTAAATTTTTTTATGATTCTTATTTAATTTATCATTAAAATCTAATTGTTATCAGAACAACATTAATTCCTGAATTTATTTAATTTGGTTAACATATTTATTTCTCACTATATAAAGTATATATTCTGGTAATAATTTGATACAATCTATAAATAAATGTTAATACAACTCTTTTTATTTCATATTCCCAACATGTTTTTGTATAAAACTCACGCATTAATTTTATAATTAGATCGTTCTTTTGCAAGTGACGCGATACACTTTCTAAAACTTTTCATTATGAATCTACAACTAGCCCCATAAAACAAGCTGAAGAATTATTTATGTTCGGATCAGTCTTTTCTTCATAGCATTACGAAAGATTAATTTTTGGAAGATTTTTCGTGTTACCTCATTGGTTTTTCATTCCCGCCGAAAATTATAAGTGACTATGGATACCGGTGGCTATTATATCCTAATTTGCAGATGATGCTGGAGCAGATGGACCAAGGCGCACCAGCACCACGCCTCGGCAGTGTCCGGTACCTGCCCCAATGTCAGGAGTCCATGTGGCTATTCAGAAGACTCCGCACAAAGCCATCTTCTAAATACAGAACACGGGCCCAGGACCTCGCAAATAGTTTCGACACTCTTCTTTCCTCGATGCGCGAATCCGTTTACTCGCGACAATATCCGTTTAAAGGGATGATGTGTGCCAAGACGTTAAAAAAACGTGCAACATTGTTCCCTCAGAAGCCGCGCCTACCATTCTATTTTAAGCACGGAGCTACTACAGATTCAAACGTTTCCTGGGCGGTGCTTCTTAATTCAAAATGCCTTGTGCGGTTCCAAATGTACCGTACATTATTAAATCCACTTACAGCATCACAGTCTCGGTTGTTTTCGCGTTATTTCTATGTATCGCCCCTCTACCCCTACCCCTAAGAGTGCCCCCCTCCCATGAAAGGAAACAGCATCAGAAGAAACACTGTAACTCGCATTTACACCGAAAAAAATATTTATCCGACGCAAACATCGGTCGTTTTAGCATGATTGAAAATTTCCGCCCCGGCCAATGAGGGCGGTTGTCGTATCTAACCCCCGCAGTGTTCTGGACCATCCTATATTAGTCACGTGGTGGTCAGGTCCTGTACACATCAGTTCCGGCATCAATTTACCGTTAACATGAGAAGACATTTCCCTGATATTCCTAAAAAAATCTTGTAAATTATTTACTAAGAAGAGTTTCTGAACTGCAAACCAGTACTTTGGTAACTTTGTTTGAGACGTTGCAGCCGTGCACGGGTCAACAGCGGACGGATATCATAAACAGCATTATCATAATGCAGTCCGGTTAGAACTAGTAAATGTCGGCGTAAACAAAGTTTCCAACCAACAGAACGGTGCCACACGTCACACAGCATACGTGACAGTCGTAGTGTTGCACGGAAGGATTATATCAGCAAATGACCATGGGAAATGTTCGCCCAGGTGTCACCGCTGTTCGTCACGGGAAATCCTGGCTTTACCAGAATAAGCGTTTCGTGTCAACAGAACATCACCTCCACAATCACGCGGTATGTGTGAAAGAGTGGTCAGTCACTCGGACAGTAAAATCCGTTCAACGAAAAAAAACGGAGGAGTTCGTTCACAAAATAAAAATGTCAGTTGCTAAACACAATTACCAAAGTAATAATAATAAATATTGATTAAATCCTGACTTGTCATAGTGTAGCGTTTCGAAGTTCCGACATTTATTGGTACATCTTTTATGTGGTCTATATAAGAAAATTCATAATTTTACGAGAGTAGTGTGATAAATATTTTAATAGATGTTTCACGATTAAAGTGACGGACAGCTAAATGGAGGAACGTGCGATGAACTCTGCTGATTGCGGCACGAGCCGTCATGGCTTCAGTTTTTGTATAGCAGGTAGAGAAATTTTGAGTATTGTTACTGAATCAGAAATTTGTAACATTCTTGCAAATTATAAATAAATGTTACCATTTAGATAGAAAATATGAACCTGATTTTTTCAAATTTAAATTACTACATTTTTTATAAAATTATATAAAAAGTGAAAAATAATGGATTATAAATATTACTTAATTTTAACTTATGATTATGTGAATTTAGTTGTTAAAGTGTTGAATAATATATTTTAAAATGTAGTTATTTCTTTAATCTTTAATTTTAGTAAAGCAGACGAAGATAAAAATATTAATAACTATATATAAATGGTGTAACAAAACTCGACGGTAAAATTTCAGAAACTGATTGCTCTTATTGAGTAAAAAAAATAGTGCAGTACAAGATGGGCCCAGAAATGCATAATTACACAGTTATCCGAACTTTTATGAACGTTGGTACCTTCCACGTGCCTTGTTACCCGGACTAAAACGCGAGATTCTGATTACAACTGTTACACCACGAAATATGTCATGAATTCAGTCATCAGAGCGCTCTAACTAGTCAGTTGAACTTTATATAAACCGATCAGATGCGGAGGTTCGGATATCTATGTAATTATGCACTTCCAGGTAAATCCAACCCTTAAAATTAACCGGCAATTTTTTTCACTCTGTATATGTATTCAATTTCATCATTTTAATACCAGGTTTCTACGTCACGTCGTTGAAATACGTTATTTTGAGGTACAGCCTTCCTGATCTGTTTAAGATATTTCAAGATTACCTTGCGTCCATCGCATTTACACTGCTTCTTTCTCAACACTTTTGTGTGATTCGGACATTTATAATATTCCTCCGTCAGTTCCAGCAACATGTCAAGTGGTTTGAATCTGATACCTTCGTTACAATTTCGTGTCGTTTATGATTTCATTTCATTTCACACTTTTCGTATATCTGAGTGTCAATTTTTCAATTTAATATTATTCATTGATCATCGTTTATCATATAAGATGTCGCAGATATTTCTTTTCAAGGGATCAACAAAACGTGAACTGTAACACTTGTATTTGTCAGAGACGCTGATATTGTGAGAACAAATTAAGAAATTCCTGAAGTTACCTGTAGAAGAACTACGAATTATGATAGTGAAAAATAAATGTTTAGCTCATCACAGTCCAGTGTTTGTTCAAATATTTTATTGTTGATCATTCACTAGGCTCGTTTTGTAGTATGTCGTAATCAAGCTCCGGTTTAATGCATATCAGGAAATGATAATATTTTTAAGCAATGTTATCAAAAGGAAAATAGTAAAGCTGTTCTTACACAATACGATCATCAATAATTTGATGAATATTTATGAAATCTATAAATATAACTTAATATATAAGCTTTATAATGCCTGGCGTTTCCCGCGTAGTTACAATTAATCTCAGCAACATCCATAACCTCAGATTTGACTTCAATCTTAGTTGGTTTACTTTATTTTTATGTAACGCCCCTACACCCCTATCGCGAAAGGAATTTGAAATGATACAGAAAATATCGAGAGAAACAGTAAGAATCTCATTGACCCAGAGAAATATTTATGTCAATAATTTGTTTTGCAGGTACATCGTGTCGTGTGTGGAGTCGACACCGATAGCTCAGACGGTAGTGCTTCCGCCCGGTAAGCGGGTGGTCCCGGGTTCGATTCCTGATACTTTAATTATTTGTCCGCTAAATTCAGTGGTATCTGATCATTTCGCCTCCGGCACCATTTCAGATTTTGAAAATATTATTTATAATTTAGACACTCTACAGAATCGAACTGTAAGTCTACTGGCAAATGTTAAATTATAATTTCTTAACAATTTTCAAATACATAATCAGTATTAAAATTATTTATTTCTTACAATTAACAGTTCAAACTCATTTTAGTATTTAAAATCTTTATCATCTCAAAAAGCCACAACGTAACATTTAGATTTGTTTTCAAATCTGAAAAAGTTATAAAGTGACTTGTTGAAGAAACGTTTACTGACTATTGCATTTATTTTAATTACCATAAATGTTTTATAAAAGTTTGCCATTTATTTCCGGATGGAATAATTATGTCGTCGTTTACTCGCTTGAGTTACGAGCAAGACCGGAAATGGTTAACGTCCAATTTCGCCAACGTTGTGAATCACCGCAGCGAGAAGTGATCGAGTTGGTTATTAATTTGTATAGCGTGGGTGAAGCTTTTTGTTTGAGACGCTATCTTCGTAGGCTGTCTGCAGGTCGAGACAATCCTCGTGCGTCGGGGGACTAAATCCTGATGGCACGAAATCGCATTCAACTGTGAGCGTAATTACAAGAGCTGGATATTGTCCTTTTTTTTGCCATAACTCACGCCCTCCGCCTCCGGCACGGACTGTTACGAACGAATAGGCACGTGGATGTCGAAGTCCCGAGGGCTACGAGCAATGGCTATTATAAAGCATGCCTCGCCCGGGACTCGAAGCCAGGATCCCTTCATCACATGGGGTCAGCGCGTTTAAATATAAATGGCTCGCTCTAGCGTGGTAATTAGCTTCAAGCACATCCTACCTGGCTCCGAGGTATACACGTATTATTACAGCTGTTGTATACCGCACACGAATCACATAAACAACTACGGGCGTTTATTGCAATCGACGGTCTTCATACGGCTCAATCGGAACACTAGCAGCATTTGTACCCTGAAAGCCAAAAATAAACCGAGTTTACAGTTCTCCCGATTCATTTCCGTAAAATAACCCATCTGTTGAGATTATAAAATGTCCTTTCTACTCATTCAAACATTAGAATTTGTTCAAAATATTGCAACATCAGTAATACATTAATTTTAGTATTAACCCCAAGGACTTCTCAATTAGTAAACAAATTAAAATGGAAACTAATTTATCATTTTCAAAATTTTTAATTTTTAATTTTGAGGACGTTTCGGCATCCATCTGCAAAAAGAAAAAATAATTTTATAGAACCAATTTAACAAGGATCCCAAACATCAATTTTTAAGAAATTTAATATGTTTTAAATATCAATTTTCAAAAGAACTCAAAAATCTTTAAAACACCTTCAACTTGTCCTAAAATTAGAATTGAAATTGTCAATTCATATAAATATCGGTTCTCAGCATGTAAGTGTCCATCTTACGGAAAATCCAGTGAAACATAAAGACTACGCGGTCCAGATACAACAACAATCTTATCTGCTCCTAAGCAAAGAACAAAGTCAAAATTTTCAATAAATTCAGAATAGTCGAAAATTAAAAAACTACATTTTCCAAAAAGACACGTTATATTAGAGAAGAGACGTGTGTAATTATCTAATTTAATTTTATATCGAGATTTAAATCCTTAATATTGATGATCTAAAATTTTAGAACGGTCATAACTTTTCTATATATTGATTCTAATGTGTTCCGATTATGCAGTTGTTTTTGTAAAAAAATTTTACTGTCATGTTTTGTTTCTTAATTGGTTTAAAGATCATGCAGTATTTGGTTTTCTTTTAGGTTTTTGGTATTTTTATGATTTTAGAATCTTGTACTAATATTAGTGCTAGTGTGCCCAATGTAGTTTTGTTCACATTATTTACAATTAATTATATAAATAGCGACTGTTTGGTCGTTCAGTGGGGTTTTATAATTAAATAATTATTAATCTTATTTTCCTGATTTAAACCATATTTAATTTAATTCATCTTACTATTCTTATATTTTTTTACTAATTTAGTTGTCAAGTTATTATCTATATATGTTAAAGACCAGTATATAGTTTTTTTATCGTTATATCTATTTTTATTTTGGTTTATTGAGTATTGATTATTAGCGATATTTATTATTGTTAATTGGTTTCAAATATTTGTTATCAGTAATATTTTTATTATTTAAGTTTTTTGTTTGTTTTCATGTTATTTATATTATTATAGTTTGTTTTTTGTTTGAAATTGCGTAATTATATTTTATAATTTTTTTAATTTCACTTAAGTATAATTCATCTGTTACTGTGAAAGAAGTACGAGGCTGCCTGGATATGTCTCACCTTCCGATAGAGTTTAATAAAGAAATAAATTTATGCTTTTCCCTGGCTAACTTCTTTGCAAGTCATCAGAAAAATTAGTTGAATTGGAAGATGATCTGCACCGATCTTAAGATTTTTCAACCAATCACCTAGGAACCTGTCTGGCCACACTCGGTCCCCATGAACCTGATTTATGGCCCCGCCCGTGACTGTCGACAATGTCCTGAGATTAAAGATCCTACATCCCGGCGCCACCGAAAACAGGCATAAACTCAGAAAACTATCAATTCTTGCTTATATTCATCAAGAGAATAAAATATGTGATCAAAACCTTAATATAAATGAATTATCTAACGCGTTGCATTTTTTTAGGGATTGAAAGGATGATTTGGTATTCAGGGAATGTCGGGTACCATTCTGTTATCTACGTATTCCTTCATTTACCTTCCATTGTTAGGGGAAATAACTATCCGTGGCGAGAATTCAACACACAGGCTATGCTACCGAGAGGAGACCCTGAGTAAAGAGAAGAGCTGGGACAACATTACGCTATTATTATTATACACGACTAATTTGTTTACTCGAATTACTAAAAGATCCGCCGCACGCACGCCTCCGGGCCTCTCGCACACATTAATTTAGGTGGCGACCTTCTCCCTTTTTTTGTTTTAATGGAGCACATTTGTTCTTTAAACAAAATCCGGACGGGATCCCATCGCTCGGGTAACTGATACCTCCGGAATCCTGCGCTGGTCGCATTCCCCTTGACTTAATTTGCCCTCCGCCATCCGGGTGGCGGGGCTGGGGGGGCAGGGGCCTCGTGTTGACACAAATAGTAGCTTCGGACATTACTCTGTGAAGGGAGTACGAGGCTGCCAGGATATGTCTCATTTCCTACGGACGAGGAGACTAGAGCAAACATTGGCCCAGCCACCCCAATCCTACTCCGCGTGTATTTGCTCTGGTCGTCCCTGAACGCAGGAAGATATTTCAAAACCTGTTGATGAAACCGAGATGCCGTGGGGGGTTCCTCGTGACAAAAGAACCGTCATTGTGGGCTTTGTTAAAACTTTCGAGGACTTACCAATATGTTTAAAAAGGAGCATTATTAAAAATGCCGTCTCATCCATTGGTAGGTGGCCCCGGCGTAAAAAACACCCGGAGGTCTGTGTATGTTAATGGCAAGAGGCGGACAAAAGCGGAAACGGAAAAAGCGTCGCTTCATGCAGCATTCCACTGTTTACAAGACTACTCATAGGTATTCCCCGGCACAATTTCTTACTCGGAAGAAACGTGGCTCAACCTCGTCGGCGATTCTGCGAGGCTGACGACGTCCTTCGTCGAACAATAGACACACTTTCCCCGGCTCAGGTGAGACAAATATATGCTCAGACGTTAATGCGCATAAGAAAATGTAACGTCATTGCGGTACAACCGTTTGCTTTGATTTACTGTTTGTTCCGAGCAACATTCAGTTTCACCAGATTAGATAACTGTCTCTCTAAAAATGAGCTGAACCGAGTAGGTCTCTCTCGTTAATTATTTCAAGTGATTCACGCCGATGACGAACCGAGTAGTTTTCTTGTTCCTTGGTTTTTTGGGTTTATTATTTCCCCAACGTAACAGTTACGTAATATTTTTACAATTCAAAATTCCTTTTACCTCCTGCATTCCTTTGTGATTTCACCATCTTCGGAATCTTTAATAAAACATCTACATTTTAAAGGTAATGATGACTTACATCCATAAACGGAGACTTCACCTTATTTTTGTCAAATCAGAACACAAATTCTTTGTTTGCGATATGTACTTATTTCAAACAAGAAATAATTTCGAGAAAAGTGGTCACTATGAATGCAAAATAGAATCCGGAACCTCCGTCTGAATTTGTAAATAATAATAATGACTAACGGTTTCTTAATTAACTCAGATTTATTTGTGGTGCAAAGAATATCAACGCGCCATATTTACGAATTGTGTTGCCAGTGCCGTAAATCACGCCTGGAATCTGTTAACACGCAATACACTGCACTAATTATTCTTCATTTTTTCACTTGTTTTTGTGAATAATGAATACTGTGCTTAATCAGTCGATTGAATCCACAGTAATTACAGCATTCACCAAAATTATATACATAGCACACTAGTTTGTAGATCTGAATCCGCATTTAATAACTTCAACCCGTGAAATTTTATCCCGAATAAATTTGAAAATTTTAAGAGCAATTGTCTGTGAACGTCTTTTTTCAAAATCTTCTGTGATGTTTAAATTCACATATAGTTCATAAATAAATTCGCTTTAATTTTCTCAGCAAATTTGTTCAACGTCAATAACCAGGAACCTGTCTTCATCAGTTTTAGAGTAATGGTGACAGTACCATTTCTTGTTCTCCAATACTTTAATGCCACCCGTTGAGCTATGATTAAGAATCACTAATCGGCAGTCGCTGTCATGTTTAAGTCTGTAGATCAATTAAGATAATTAGGGCTAATATCGGTAGCTGTAAATTAATATTTATATAGTAATGTTAATTGAAACCCTTAGAATATTTTAATGAACTCTGTTCCAGAAAACTGTTGTGATGAAACTGTAGAAATTTCTGGACCTTCTTTCATCACGGTTTTCCGAATTTTTTTCGCGTGTTGTATCATTTTTTGCGGTTCTCAAAAACAAAATCTTGGACTCTCACCTGCCTTATTGCTCCTGGATGAAAGGTTCTAAGTAAAAAACAAGTTTGGTAATGATTTCATCCGGTGTTAAATTGTCTGCAAGAAAATAATATATTACAGACCCGATAAAATATTTTTCGAATATCTCAACACCATTTCAACAAAATTTTGGTATAAAATGAAAAAAAATTACGTCTGATTGGAAATCTTCATTAAATTTTTTGCATTATACATATAATCCTCAATTCCACTTATTTCAAGTTTAATCAGGTTTACTATCGTCAAATAAAAGGTTCTCCCATGGGAAGTCCCCTTAGTCCCTTTTTTGCTGAGATAATCATGAGAGATTTCGAAAATTCTTGTCTTTCTCCACTTCCTGTACAACCTCTTTGCTACATCAGATATGTAGGTGACATTTTTTGTATTGTTAATACATCTCAACCTTATAGTTAATACTTTAAAAAATTATCTTCCCACTTACAATTCACCTATGAACTTGAATCGAACCATTCACTTAATTTCTTTGATGTCACCAATTGGTTCAGAAAACCTACATTCTCTGGACGTGTTTTCAATTATCTTTCTGATCATCCTCCAAACCAAAAGACAACTATGGTATAGAATCTTGTAGACAGAGCTATGCTACTTTCTAACTCCACGTTCCATCAACACAACATAAATATTGTTCGAAACATTTTGATGTCCAATGAGTACCCTTTTTATTATTAAACACATAAACAACAGACTGAACAAAATATAATATCCTACTGTCAATCGTCCCCAAACACCTGAAGTCAAGTTTTTTCTCGTACTCTCTTATTACAAATTTGTCCAAATATTCGAAAAATATCAAATATCCATCATTTACAGATCCACTAATACCCTTTCATACTTGATTGAAAACCACAAGGACCCACTTGGCACCCACAGCATACATTGTGTTGTTTACAAATTCGCTTACTCTAATTGTAATTCCTGCTACATAGGGCAAACAAAACGTTCCCTTAATACACGGATCAAGGAACACATATCTAATATCGAACTTCACATTGATAAACAATCTGTAGTATCCAAACATATCAGCAATTCTAAACATACATTTGATTTGCAAAATGCCAAGATTTTAGACATTGACACCAGGTACAATTTTAGGCTCATATCGGAGATGCTTCACATTAAATTAAACACCACAGCTATTAATGTACAAACAGACACTATTAAACTCAATAATCGCTATGATGCATTATTATTACGCTAAAATTTTGTTATTCACTCCCCCTTTCTTCCTTGAAGAGCAAATTTTTTACATGGTGTAACATGTTTTATATGGCAAAGAGGATAAGGCCGACGATATCCAGCGCACTGAAGAAATAAGTAAATTGTAGTATTCGAGTAGGTATGTAATAATAATCCATGGATTATACACAACGCAGGTATTTATATTGCTCTAAAAATGGATCCTAATAAAATAAATACAGTTTTTCTTCTAATTAAATATTAAAAGAGTGGTCAATGTAAATTTTTTTTAAAAAATTGTTAAAATTATATTCAAAAATAATTAAATAATAATTTTAGTAAAGAAATGATTGCATGAAATTTACATAGTTTTAAATAGAGAATTTATTATTCTGAATTAATTATCTTTGAAAATAAATTATTGAATGTTTCTATTCCGAAGGGATTCAATGTCAGGCACCGAAGACGAATACACCAATGATTTTAAATGACCCCCACAAATAGAAACAGATAGGATGAAAAAATGTTCAAAACAAGCAATTGGGGCCACCTCCACCTAACGGTAAGCCGTACGACATTACGGTGAATATCAATGTTTTGAAGGATATAACTCTGAAACCAAGTATTTCCGGACACATGTTGTTGTCTATATATTGCGGATACATACCTGAAATTATGCCCTATATTTTTTTAAAACACCCTGTATAATATTGACGTATTTTAAAAATGGCGTTGAGAACTTTTAACATGTTTTGAAAGCGAAGTATTAATCATAGATTTGGGTGTTAACTTATAATAACTGATCTGGTTATAAAGTCTAGGCATTAGTTGTTAGCTCACAGTTACATCTGTTCGTATATCATCTTTTAATTTTGTTGAAGACCTCCTGATCCGGTTACAAGGTTTCATTATGATATCATTTTCATAAAACACTAGTGTATTGGTTAATCCGTTGATATACGCCAGACTCACATAATCATCCCTAGTTCTATTTTTAATATCTGATAAGGATTCCACCGCGTCCTCCATTTCTAATTCATTATGTACTCGAATACTTCTCAAATTCTTTTTAATCGGTTTAAAATACGAAGTCTTGTCCCGGGGGCCAACATTTTATTTTTATTACTGTCATCACTATGACTATGACATCCTTATAACAACACAATCTGTGATAAATCAAGAAGAATGTTCAATATATTGTTCTCGGAGTTCAACCGGGTTTTGCATAATTATATTAGAACGCAACGTTTCGACGACTAAAAGCTCTTGTCGTCACCTTCTAGGCGAAGTAGTCGTCGAAACGTTGCGTTCTAATATAATTATGCAAAACCCGGTCGAACTCCGAGAACAATGTATTGAACAACTACACCGGGAAAGGCTTCAATCTTTGAAGAAGAATGTTTTCTCGCAATCCAATGACGTTAACAAAATTATCAGATTTAATGTGATCCATAATGAACTTTTATCGTGAGTATAATTTTAGTAACACTACGTAAATAAATTGTACAATTTTGAAGGTCGCCATTAACTATACTTGTCGACGCGACCGTAATAATAATGAAACTTTTCAAATCGTGGAATACGGAAACGGCCCCAATTTTGTTCTGTAACTTCATTTTTAACGGGAAAAATTATTTGAAGAAAATAGCAATACAGCATGCAGGAAAAAAAAATGGAATTTCAGTGAGAAGCGTACAATTTAGCTTAATTCCAAACGGGCTCACATGTGCATAGATACAAACGAAAACAATTTCTGTTGTAATGAAAACGGGAAAATTACACGAATGAATTTCCTTCATCCAGGAAAATTGTGAAGATAATGCTTAAAGTTGTACAATAAATTAAATCAGTTAATAGCGTTACATAAAACTAAATTTTATTTTGTCGAATAATAACTTTATTACATTCATATTCAGTATGTTATTTTGCATACATTTCAGTAATAAAAATAAGAATGAAAACATTTAACCCGTAATTGAGGAGAAGCATTTACAATTATAGACTTTTTTCATTCAAAAGTGTTACAAGTGAGTACATAATTTTTTTCCCCCCAGTTTTTCAGAAGCCGTCGTAATGAAGCTGTTCTCTGAGTCAGTTTGACCGTTGCGAAACACGTCCTCATTCGTTTTGCGTTTCAACTTTACATTATCAGCAGTAACGATAACGCTTTGTTTCATCGCAGAGCCGTGGTTAACGCCTTCGGAAAATCGAATGCCAGAGCTTAAGTCCACACAGCTTCGAAACGATATTATTTGCACTGGTGTGATTATGGAGGGCGTTCAGCGTTGCGAGAATTAGCTTACATTTTGTAAATCGTTACACAATGGGACACGTCCATACGCCAAGTGTATTATCGGAGCAAATTATTGTTCCCTTGTTGTGGAGACAGGATATTGAAACCGTTAAGTAAATGTGCAACTTCCGGTTGATTTCCCCGGATGAAGAAGTAGAAAGAGTTCGTTCCTGAGCCGTTAATGGCGAAACATGTACACATTCACACTTCTCACAGGGCAAACAACTTGTAGAAACTCTTTGTTTGCCCGAGTCGGAAACGTGTAACATTCCGAGAACAGCGTCCGACTGATAGCGGCAAATCGGCAGAAGATAAAGTCCCGAACCTATTCGAAATTCGGGGCTTTGTGGAACAAGTCCTTGTTGGACTTTTCCCTGATATAGCATGGATAGACACTTAAATTCCTCCAAATAAGATTAAAATTATAACACATTTTACCTATTAAGGATTACAAATTTAATTCTGTATTTTTGCAGTATAACCCCACAGGTTTTTAATCAGTCTCCATAACTAATTTTACAACTCCAGTAATAATTTTTTTATTATTTTTAAACCCGGACCTTTTAGGTCGACCAATTAACCATAATCATCGACAAAAACAAAAGTATAACTTTATAAAACACTAGCTGGGTGCCCGGCGTTGCCCGAGATGTCATTTATCTATAACCATCGATATGACTCCAATTTTGGTTGCTTTTTCGCTATTTTTAAGTAAAGCTCCTTGAACCCTATCCCTAAATGTGCTCACCTCCCATGCCGAAGGGGGATGAAGTCATTGACTAAATATATCGGCCGTTTTTACATGTTAGAAGATGACCACCCCAACAAATGTGCGATAATGAAGACGCGTCTCACCCCGACAGTTTGTGTTTCCTGGTCGCAAAGAACACGTGTACGAAATTTGGTGAAATTTGCTCCACCGGTATAGAGTTGTATTTTACACCCCAAACGCTAAGGGTTCTCTTTCCCCAGGGTGTAGAGGATTAAAATTATATTCAGATAACATAGGTAGAAACACTATCAATATCCGTAACCCCTAAAAATATTTATCCGACCGAAATATCGACTGTTTTAGCATGTTTAAATATTTGCACCCCCGCCTCTGGGGATGGTAGACGCGTCACACCCCAACGGTCGGTAGAAACACTGTCAATATCTATGACCCCAAAAAATATTTATCTGAATGAAATATCGACTGTTTTAGCATGTTTAAATATTTCCACCCCCGTCCACCCCCGCTCCTGGGGGTGGTAGACGCGTCTCACCCCGACAGTGTTTGTTTCCTGGTCGCAAAGAACACGTGTACGAAATTTGGTGAAATTTGCTCCACCGGTGTAGATTTGTATAACGAACATACAAATATATATTCAAACATACAAACATACATACATACATACACTCATTTTTATTTATAAGATTTAAAATTTAAATTATTCTATAATTATACAATATCTCAACATGAAATTTCTTTATAATACAATTATATCGAAATAACCAATTATTTTATCAATTATGTTCCAGAATCATTCCTTCAATTTGTCAAAAAAGAAATCCCGGGGTTCTAAACGTGGACATGGATTTTCTCTCTGTGCATCGGTTCCGAAATGATACGTGTCTATGGTACAGATAATCCAGCAGGATTAATTGACTACGCTGCGAAGTTCCAGATTATCATCAATTATCTCGTCTCTTGTTAGAAAATTTCCGAATAACATAAAATTCAGAAACGTCATTTTCTAAAAAGTGGCACGTCCTAAAAGTTGTAGAATTTTCGAATAATGTTCGGAGATTTCAACACTTTCCCTCCTTTAATTATCAGAATATTTATTCTGAAATATATATGTTTACTAGCTGGGTGACCGAGGTTATATCAGCCAGAAAAAGTATTTAATTCTACATTAACCTGTTAGTGAAGAAGTGATTTATACTACCTATGCAGAGGGAAACTGAAATATCGCGAGTTATTTGGCGGCCCGGAGATATTTGCGGTAGAACTGAAATTAAACAAATTGTAGAGATGAAACTAAAAAAAATATATTTGCTGGTTTGACTGAAATATCACGACATATTTGGTGGGGAAAATGGATTATCCAGTGATATTCGGTTGTACAAGCAACATTTCCCGAGATGGCATTTCATGATAAATCTTAAATTTCCCGAAGTATTAGTATATTTGGCGTTAAATTGAAAATATCACGTGATATTATCCAAAAAAAATAATAAATCCCGTTGTTTACCAGTAAATCTTAAATATACAGAGTTGTCTCTAAAACTTAAAGATGTGATAAGACTGAAATATCGTGGATTACTTGCCATAAATCTTAAATATCCTGTCCGCCCCCGCTCCTAGGGCTAAGTAGTCATGTCTTACCCCCAGAGTGTTTGTTTCCGATTCGAAACACGTGTGCGAAATTTGGTCATATTTGTGTTTGGATTTTTATGAGGGACAGAGATTCTAAAGTTTTCCTTTTAATATTTTTAAATCGGTAATTCAATGTCTTTAAAAAGCTATATTTTTTCAAAATCTATATAATAAAAAAGGATGTATATTTGTATGTATGTATGTATGTATGTATGTATGTATGTATGTATGTATGTATGTATTTACGTTGTTCTTTATACAAATTTTATCGCGTGGACAGAATGCAACAAAAATTGGTATACGTATTCTGCCAAAATCGAGAACCGGTACTGTGGGGGTGACAAACCCATAGCATAAAGGTGGAAAGAATTATAATTAAAAACCGTGATCATTAAATATTAAATTACTGCGCGCCAAGAGACAATGACGTCACGCGAGAGAGAGACGTTACTACGCAACGAACAAAGGAAATATTTCCTTTATTAGGAATGAAATAAAGCAGAAATGTGTTCTTTAAATAAAAAGTATAATTTTATACAGCAATACTCCATCGAATGGTAATAAAGAAGAATACGAATTACTTTACCATCCTTGCGGAAAATGTAAGTTAATTTTAGCGCTATATTAGTTGTGAGTCTAGCTAACAATTTCATCAATGTAATATTTCGTAATGTATGAAGACTGAGTGACAATTGACAATTATATCCTGAAATACTCAAGGAATATATTTAAGTATTCAATTAAATACTTTTTCGAGTTTATATAAATAAGTACACGAGCAACGCCGGGCACCCAGCTAGTTAATAATAAAAATAGGTGTTGATTTTTTTAATTGATTTATGGTCGCGTCAAACTGTTGGTTAATTGCGATCCTCTAAAAGTATTTACATAATTAAGTTACAGCAGGTTAGAAAATTTCCAATTGCGAACAACGTTTCAAATAGCGGATGTCAGTTTTGCGTCGGAGACGAACTGCAGGAGTCTCTTGATCGCCGTGGTGTGTATACAGAAATCTTATCCAGAGAACTCGGCTCAAGTCCTCCTGAGTTCTAAAATTATTTATTGGGGATCATTAAACACCTTTGGGGTTATTTTAAAACAATACAAAATTATAATGGAATTATGAAATACAAACTAAAGAATAATTTACAATATAGTGAATGAACGACATTGAAACGAAAATGTCTGGAAGGTTCCTGCGTCAAATTTATTCCAGTTGTACTGGTAAACGAGAATTTCCCCAGCGCATACGTTTACGTTTTCTCTAGCCTACTTCTGACTTCATGTGATGGTTTGTAACCCATGCACACTTTCAACAATGCACTAAGGCGAGCTTTTGAATCTTTCCCACCCGGATTCAGAGTCATCCCACATGACATTGGGCCAATGGCGTACTAACCTCTGAACACATACACACTGAAAGGAGCTTACGTTTGAAATATTGAACTTTATTTATATTTTGCTATAATACAGTACGATTCAGCTTATTTTCAAATTTGTAACAGTGTCTATTTTGAAATTCGATGAAGCCGTCGGTCAACGTTTGAGATTCGTAGCTTTATGCGGGCATGCGTACGTGATGTATGAAAACATTTTCTGACGTAGGAGAACGTTTTCTGTGAACGCGGCTCGTTCCCTGAATACTGGTTCCGGGAAATCTAAATTAAATCTCCGTACAGCAAATGAATGTTTCTTCGAAAATTTTAATAGTAAGCGTATAAATTCAGTATAATTCAAGAACATAGGAAATGCATTCAAACAAAGTTCAGTTCTTGAGGTTATTAAACTGAATTTAAGGAATTTCGGATAATAATATATCTCGGCCGGATCCGGAATCGAAGTCCTGGGTTCGATTTTCGATCCGATCCTATTTAAATTAAGTTTAATAGCACTTAATAATTCAGTTACGGTTGAAAGAATTAAATAATTGTACCTGTGCTCAATTTACAAACAATATCCATTCTTCATTGAAGTCCTAAAATTAGGCCATGATTTAGTTAATTGTAGGTGAACTTGTGTTTCAGGTCTGTACAAAGGATTGAGAAATATCCCACCTAACCGGTAAGCTCAGATGGTAAGAGCACCGCGACCTAAGCGGCAGTCCTGGGTTCTATTAAGGGGGTAGGTTCAGTTATCACATGCTGTATATAGCCAAAATTCGGACTAGCAATCTCATAAAGTATAAAAAAAAACTTTTTTGTAGGTTCTATCCTTTAAATAGATTATAATTTTAAATACGATACTTTTTTAATATATATATATATATTGTAATAAACAAATATTTATGCGTTTAATTTATTTTAAAAAATTTGCCCCACGTTGCGCTAGCCATTTATGTAATAATCAAAATGAAATGGGATTAATTAAATGAATGATTGACAAAAATTAACAAACAAAATAATTTATTATCAATCTGTGGCTTCCAACCATTACAAACAATTACAATCAAAATTTAATATCTCTTATCTCAGGGCCTTCACTGGGTTTGATAATTAACAGAGTAAATGATTTAATGATCTGATTAACAATTACATAAATATCGGCAGTTTTAGCATGTTTGAATGCTTCCACCCCCTCCCGTAAGTGTGCTTCCCTCTCATGCCGAAAGGGGTTAAATTTTATAAACAACATAGGTAGATTTATTATCAATGTCACTAAACTCGAAAATTAATTATGTTACAATTAAATGAGTTTATCCTTTAAAACTATTTACTTCACGCAAATATCGATCGTTTATCATGTTAGAGAAATTGAATCCCTGTCCACCCCATCGACTCCCGCCCCTTGGGGTTAAATGTACAATTGAATGCTATAATTGAACTCGGCGACATCCATAACCTAGGATTTTACTCCAATCTCGGTTGTATTCGCGTTTTTTTATTGTAGCGTTCCTCCACCCCACCCCTAAAGGTGCTCTACTGATAAGCCCGAAAGGGGTTGAAGTTATACTCAGAGAACAAGTAGAGAAATTGTATGAATCTCATTGATCCCGAAAAATATTTCGTCGTTGCAAAAATCGGTAGATTAACATGTTTGACATTTTCCACCCCCAACACCTCCGTCGCTGGGAGGTTAATTGCTAGTTTAATGTCGTAATTAAACTCAGCGTTATCCATAACTTTAGTTTTGACTCCAGTCTCGGTTGTATTCGAGTTATTTTATTGTAACATTCCTCCACCCCCACCCCTATGGTGCTCCTTTCCTATGCCGTAAAATGTTGAAATTTTACAGACATACATTGGTACAAACACTATTAATCACTTTTACCCGGAAAATATTCATCAGACTCAAATATGGGCCTTGTTAGCATGTTTGAAGATTTCCACTCCCAACCACCCCCGCTTCAGGAACTTAAACCGTAACTTGAATATCATACTTAAACTCAGTCACAATTATAATCCTGGATTTAAGTCCAATCTCGATTGTGTTTGAGTTATTATTATATCAATCTACTCCACCCTCCCACCCTTAAGAGTGCTCCACTCCAAATCCCGAAAGATTTGGTTATATATATATTATATATTAAACATATGGAACATGTAGGAAAATATAGTAAATCTCAGTGAACCAGAAAAATATATATTAAACGCAAATATCGACTGCTTAACATGTTTGAAAATATCAATCTCCGTCCATCCCCGCTTGAGAATGTTAAGCTGTAAGTATAATTTCATAATTAAACACAGTGACAAATATAACCCCGCATTCGACTCGAAACTCAAATGTGTTTGCGTAATTTCATGTAATGCCATTCCACCCCCAAACCTTAAGGGTGCACCACTCCCATGCCTAAAATAAGTTGAAATTATACACAGATAACATGTAGTGAAATTTTATGAATGCTATTGATCCCGAATTATATTGATTCGACGCAAAAATCGGCTGGTTAGAATGTTTGAAAATTTCTTTCCCCGCCCACCCCCTCTCATCACCACCAATTACCACTCGCCCCCGTGAGTTTCTCAGTTTGTTATAAATAGTCTCAGCGGCATCCATATCCCCCAATTTGACACGAATCAAGGTTTATATGAAACGTCCCTCAACCCCCACACCTAAGGGTGCTTCCCTCGCATGCCGAAAGGGGATGAAATTATTGACAAACAACATCAGTAGAAATACAACCACTATAATTAACCCAGAAAAATGTTTATTCATCGCAAATATCTACCGTGTTTGCATGTTCCAAAATTTCAACCCCGCTACCCTTGCATCTGCGGGGTAAAAGCCAAGTTAAATGTCATAACTAAAATCAGTGGCATCCATAACCTTCGATTTGACTCCAATCTCGGTTGTATTCGCGTTATTTTTCTGTAAAGCAACTCCACCCCAAACCCTAAGGGTGCCCTTTTCCCAGGGCGTAGGAGATGAAAATTATATTCAGATAACATCGGTAGAAACACTATCAATATCTTTGACCCCTAAAAATATTTATCCAAATCTAATACCGGCTGTTTTAGCATGTTTAAGTATTACCACCACCGTCCACCCCCGCTTCTGGGGGTTGTAGACGCGTCTCACCCCAACAGTGTTTGTTTCCTGGTCGCAAAGATCACGTGTACGAAATTTGGTGAAATTTTCTCCACCGGTATAGAGTTGTATTTTACACCTTTAACGCTAAGGGTGCTCTTTCCCCAGGGTGTAGAGGATGAAAATTATATTCAGATAACATCGGTAGAAACACTATCAATATCTGTGACCCCTAAAAATATTTATCTGAATGAAATATCGACTGGTTTAAAATGTTTAAATATTTCCACCCCCGATTCAAGAGGTGGTAGACGCGTCTCACCCCGTCAGTGTTTGTTTCCTGGTCGCAAAAAACACGTGTACGAAATTTGGTGAAATTTCCTCCACCGATGTAGATTTGTATAAGGAACATACAAATATCTATTCATACATACATACATACACTCATTTTTATTTATAAGAAGATTATATTTCAAACAGACGTATTATATTTTTATTTAAATCTTTGTCAAATTCAGATTACTATGAAATAAAAATATATTACATTGCTGCATAGACGCATTCTGTTCCTATGCTTTACGTTCTCATTATTCTACACTAGCTGGGTGCCCGGCGTTGCCCGAGATGTAATTTATCTATAACACAATTTCGGTTGCTTTTGCGCTATTTTATGTAACGCTCCTCGAACCCTATCCCTAAATTTCCTCACCTTCCATGCCGAAGTGGGTTTGAAGTCATTGACCAAATATATCGGCCGTTTTTACATGTTAGAAGATGACCACCCCCACAAATGTGCAATAATCAAAAAGTAATTATTCCACAAAAAATCGACCGATTACATTGTCTGAAAATTTCTACCCGAGCCCACCACCTCCCAAACCCGCTTCGGGGTGTGGTAGACGCGTCTCACCCCGACAGTGTCTGTTTCCTGGTCGCAAAGAACACGTGTACGAAATTTGGTGATATTTGCTCCACCGGTGTAGATTTGTATTCTCCACCCCAAACCCTAAAAATGCCCTTTCCCGAGGGTGTATAGGATATAAATTATATTCAGATAACAAATAGAAAGACTGTCGATATCTGTGACCCCTAAAAATATTTATCCGACAAATATCGGCTGTTTTAGCATGTTTAAATATTTCTACCCCCGACCACCCCCTTCTGGAGATGGTAGACGCGTCTCACACAGACAGTGTTTATTTCCTGGTTGCAAAGAACACATGTACGAAATTTGATGAAATTTTCTTCACCGGTGTAGATTTGTATAAGGAACATACAAATATGTATACATACATACAAACAAACTGGTTTATTTATTAGAAGAAGAAGAATATTAAAAATGTTCGTATATTGTTGCATAATACAGTAATATTATTATATGAGCTATTCATAAGTTTATGGTATATAATATTATTAGTCTTTATTAACTGATAGAATTATCATAGTATTAATGGAATAAATGTACACCCTGACTCATTCCACATCCTTGAAGCTAAGCTTCTCTACAGGATCTACGGAATATGATATTATTATTAAAGTTTTTCTTTATATCTTGGTAAAGAAAAGAGCAATCAATGTGGAAAAAACACCAACATAGAAATAAAACTATAAAGAATTTATTAACACGATAATCAAAAATTGCATTTTTTTGATCCCATTATGTACGGTCGAGATTTTTAAATCCTGACAAGAGTGCCCGACGTTGCCTGGGTTGCCGTAAAGCTTATAAATTTTTGCGTATGATAATGTTCGTATCAGAATCGTAAATTCCAAACTCAGTGTTTTCAACCGAAGAAGAAATCTATACTCTTAGATGATAGCTTACAAGAATTAAATAAAAAAAAACGCCATCCATTAGGTATATTTTGTGACTTATGTAAAACATTTGATTGTGTAGACCATAACATACTATGGAATTACAGAAAATTAATTTTCATGGTTTAAATAATATTTACAAAAGAGAATGCAACGAGTAGTATCAAAGGAAGTATCATATAAAATTATGTTACGTGCTGCTAAAGTTTTGAAACAACATAATTTCACGCAACAGTGGATCGAGTATAATTACACACACACCCTTTCAGTTTTTTCTGCGTGCCTGCAACATGCTTACACAAATCTCATGTAATTATGTTATATGGTTGTAACATCAATAAAGTAAACGTGACCATTAAACTCGGCGTCCAGCGGTCGCCCTAATCACACAATTCGCTACGTGTTTTATAATTAAATTCCCACTATTATCGTTCCTTCTGGACGGTAATTAATGAAATGTAAATTGGCGAATCCTATTACGTTTACAGACCGGAGAAGCGTACTTCTCAAGGTCAGCCGGTGTAACATACAAATTCCAAACACGTTAGCAGCTACTTGTACTTTATTACGAATTTCATTAGAACAAGGTGACGGTCGGAGAATACAAGCCATTGGATCGTGCACATATGTCCCCGTATTCCCGAAACTCGTTTGTTCCCCCTCCAAGGCCTCCCACGCATCACGATCCACATTAATATATCACAGCTCTCCACAATAGCGAACACATACGCGCTGCATCCTTGATTTCGACTATACCTTAATGGCGAACGGTGGCGTGAAAATTATTTATTATATTTGATTACCGAGCTGATAAGACGGGTTTCGTAGAAGGCTATCGTGTTGTTCCAGCCGTTTCCCTTTATCTATTCTCCTTACGTTCCGTAGAGCTGGACAATGGCGTGGTGTGAGGATACATTCCTCACTAGGACAAGTTAATGTCTTCAGTATGAAAGCCTTAATTATAAATGTATCTTCGGTTCCATTACTAACATTTATCGGGCTTTAAAAGGTTTTATATTTTCCTTCCTAATTCGAATACAATCATTTTCGAAGGAAACTTGTTTCGCTAATGTGGCGCAGACAAAATCCAGACATACACTCAATACTAATGCGCATCGTTCAAATGTTCCTTTCGTCTCATAGCATTGTTTCAGAAATGATTAACTTCAGCTGTATAAAGGGTATCGTTAAATATGAGAAATGGGTTACTTGACGTCTCAACAGACAAAAAAATATTTCATTTAAGTTCTGTTTTTATTTTCTATGCACAACATCTACTTTCGAACGTTTAAATCATTAATAACTCTTAATTAAAATGAATTTACGAGCTATTCAATCCTTTAAAAATATTTTTTTAACATTTAAACAACTTTTCACCCCGTTTTTTTACTTTTATCAGATTTTAATCACATATATATATATATATATATATATATATATATATATATAATTTAACACTTGAACTACGTTTAAATATAAAAATGTACTGAAAAGTCGTTAAAGTGTTAAATAAAAAATGTTAAAATGTATGAAAAGGTCGTTAATGTATTTACGCATGTTTTTGTACTTTTATCATATAGGCCTATATTATTTAACTCTTTAACGACGTTTACAATTTAACAATATATATATATATAAATTTCTAATGTATGAATAATTTATTTACGTTCGTTTATGTACTTTTATCAGATTTTAATCATATATATGTATATATAATTTAACACTTAGCGACGTCTAAGTATAAAAATTTACTGAAAAGTCATTAAAGTGTTAATATGAAAAGATCGTAATTTTTTTTCGTTCATTTTTGTACTTTTATCAGATTTTAATAATATATATATATATATTATTTAACTCTTTAACGACATTTAGAATTTAATCATATATATATATATATATATATATAGGCATTTATATTTAACGACATTTAGAATTTAATTATATATATATATATTATATAACTCTTAAAGAGTATATTATTTGACACATTAACCAGGTTTAAGTATAAAAATGTACTGAAAAGTCGTTAAATGAAAAATGTTAAAATGTATGACAAGGTCGTTAATTTATTTACGAACATTTTTTGTAATGACATGAGATTCTATATATATATATATACATATATATATAACTGTAAATGCGTTTATTATCCCCAATATGGGTACCAGCCGTGTCTTACCCCTTTTCCTCCCGCAGTATTTCTTTCTGGTTCGAAAGGAAAATGTGTACAAAATTTTGTCTCATTTTCTCCACGCATGTAGATTTATATGGGGTATATTCATATCGTATATAAATAAAATATATAGCCTTTAGTCATAAAAGTAATTATAAAGTTTATTGTGAAAAAATTTAAATCCTTTCCTCGGACCTTATCAGAGATGTAAATTTAAAAAAAAAATTGTTTACAATTCAAGTATAAAATATGGTGGTAATTTTCTGCGTCCGAAAATTTTTGGTTCTAACAGGAAAGGCAAGACGTTTCTAAATTTCTCCCTTGAATCGTATACAAAATTGTAAAAAATTGTCATACCTGATGACGTCCTAGAATAGGACGAAACGTAGTGAATTTAATAATTTTTTTGCAAATAAATATTTAATAACTTTCTTGACTCAAGGCTATTTAATATATTAATTTATAATGTTCATTATTCATAGGACGACATCCAAGGAAGATATAACACGATTAACAACATCACAAGATTGACACGTAACTTTATCTTTGTGCTGAGCCTCCGAATTGTCCCCACTGCAACGAGAAATTAACCACGGCACACATTCTACAGAGCTGCAATTCCTACTCCACAATCAGAAGAAACGTCTTGGGTAACTTTGAATTAAGTGCCGTAGCGACATCTTCCCTGACTATCTTTAAGTTGCTGGAGTTCGTCAAAGAAGCAAACAAACGTAACTTAATACAGATATATATATATATATCTTATGACATAGCCAATGTAATCCAATGACGTGGTCGCTAATGACACATTATGTTAATGCGACAACAAACACTTTTATTAAAAAGAAGCATCACAAGAATTGATCGATACAAAAGTTGTAATTGGATTATTTTGAAAAATTGAACTTTCAAATGACGATTGAAATTTCAGAATCAGGGTGGTTGTGACATCCGGTTGAATGCCAAGCCTGAGACTGGAGAAGCAACGCGACATAAATAGGCTAATTGGAAGAAAATTATAACGTGTAACAGGACCGAATAATTTGAAAAGTAAATGGTTTCCCAATAAAAGCATCAAAATTACGAAAATTTTGTTAACGACTGGTTAAAGAATTTTGAGATTCTATGTTGCACATTTGTGAAAGATACCTGAAACTTCGGCCCAATGGTTCGAAGAATTGAAACTATTATGAGAGTTATTAATTTGCCGGGATCAGTGACAGTATAAAGCAATATATTTTTTACGCAACGCTTTAGATTTTAAGCCCATAATGGTCCATTTAGTTATACCACTGTGAACAAAAAGTATATAAATTAAAGTATAATTTATTTATAAAATATAAAATCTTTATTTATTCTTCCAAATCAATTTCATCCCCTTCAAAGTAATCCCCGTCCGATAAAACGCACTTTTTCCAACGCTTTCTCGAGTCCTAAAAACAGTCGGAATAGTCCTTTTCCGGTCTAGCCTTCAAGACCTTCTTCGATTCGGGTTTTATCTCCTCAATCGTGTCAAAACGGCGTCCCCGCATTGGCCTTTTGAGTTTGCTGAATAGCCAGAAGTCGCACGTAGCCAAACCAGGCGAATACGGTGGTTGCGGAACGATATGAATCGAGTTTTTGGCATAAAAAGTCGCGAAGAACCAACGCAGTATGACATGGTGCGTTATCGTGATGAAGGAACCAAGAGTTGTCCGCCCATAATTCACGCAAACGACGCATAACGCTCAAATAATATTCTTTGTTGACAGTTTGGCCCGGCGGAAGGGATTCATACTGCACCAAACAACGATAATCAAAGAAAACTGTCAACATGACCTTGATTTTCGATCGACTTTGCCGTGGTCTTTTCGGTCTTGCTTCACCTTTTGCACGATATTCGATGGATTGGTCGGTAGTTTCAGGGTCGTATGTGTAAATTCAAGTCTCGTCTCCAGTAATGATGCATTTCAAGAGGTCCTGATAGTCAGACAGCAAAGTTTCACACACATCAACGCGACGCTTTTTTTCCCCAAAAAATTGAGCGATTTTGGCACCAATCGAGACTTGACGCGTTTGAGACACAAAACATTCTTCAAATGGTTTGGGCTGAGCAAAATGATATTCCAACACTATCAGCGAGATCTCTAATTGTCCATCGACGATTTTCAAGCAGCAAATTTTTGATTTTTTTGGACGTGGCCCTCGTCGGTAGACGTTGATGGTCGTCCGGAGCGCGGTTCGTCTTCAACGCGTTCTCGGCCCTCTTTGAACTCGTTGTACCACTTGTAAACGTTTTTTTGTGCCATAGTTTGATCACCAAAGGCCTTCCGCAACATTTTCAACATGTCCGCACAAGAATAACGTTCCGCAAACAAAATTTGATGCAAGTTCTTTGCTCAACAAAATCACCCACTGCAAAAATCGAAAAATTCACTTTTGGTTGTTTACAAAAACACGTGTAACTCGGAGATAATTAAACCTTTTAAAAAACAGACGCTTGGCAAATATTATAGACAGTCCTACCAACCTAGGAAAAAAATTACCTGCCTTCCTATTACCCGGGTGTTTTTATTTACAATTTCACCTTATTTTTTGATCACAGTGGTATAAGTCACCGTTTGACAAGATCCGAAAAATTAAGTTATCAGTTCCAGATCATGTTTGAGGCAATAAGCTTTTGTAAACATTTATTATCATGAGTTCAACCGAAATTATTATTTGGTACGTTTTTCTATTTATTTAAAAAAGTTGATAATTTGAAGAGAATGACTCTGGAAGTTTTAAATATGTTTTTACTAAAAAGCACACGGTATGAACTATTGAGTACATAAAAATGAATTGCACATTAAGTGTCTGTCAGGGAAGACTGCATATATTACTCAAAGTGAGTTGTTTTGTTAGTGAATAAATTTCAGCACTGTATACCCTATTCAGCTGAAGCACTTAAGTCGCAGGTACTTACAGCTCACCAGGAGATTGCGAATAAAGAGCGTTGAATGAGGTGAGACAAAAAAAATGGGAGGCGAAGCGGTCGAATAGCAAGTAGTAAAGTAACAAAAGGCAGACGATAAATCATTGCCTTTTCTAACATAGATAGCATGTGGACATAGACACGTGGACAACGCGAGCCATTGGATTCCACTATCAAAATTATTTTTTTCGTGTCATACGATATTGTCTCGTGCTGTAGGTTCTTATCAGAAACATCCGCACCGATGAATTTTAACAACACGGAATTTTCAACCCAGATTACGCTGGTGTTTACAAGAGTAAATCGTCAAGAAGTACGGAAATAGAACATAAATTACGAGGTTGACGATGTCGGTTTGTAACACCAGTGTTTGTGAGCGATTAAAATAATTATGTTTTTCTCGTTTAAACTGAAATTTTAATTCTCTAGGTTGCATTCCTTCCTGATGAATTGGCACCATCCCGTCGCACCAGACGCTTGGCTCGAAGTCGTTGGTTATTATTTTTAATTTTTAGATCTTCAAATGCTTCGTGACAACGTCCACACGTGTCATCAGATGTCTCCAAGAATTTTAAGAACTGAAAATAAATAATAACAGGGGCATTGTGATGCATCTTGAAGATCCGGAGAAATTCAGGATACTAGGCTAAAAGATATTAGGAGCTAAGAAAAGAAGAAGAGCTACACACATATGTGATAGAGACTTTAGGACAAGGAGGCTTGATGCAGTTTTTTTAGTGAGATGAAAGTCCCACACTAACACACAAAGGCCTTGGAGTTCTACCCTGGGGTAATGGGTGCCATGAAAGTGCAAAGAAGAATGGTCGCTATAACCACCCTGGGGTAACCAGCAACCAAAAGGGTTTCTTATCTGGCCGGAGCGCTAAACTACAATTCAGAAAGGGAAAATTGTAGCAAAAGAAAAACGACATACAACACATGTAAGTATATATTATATATTTCACTACCAAAATGTTTTTTCATGTCATTTGCTATTCTCTCGTGCTGTAGGTTCTGATGGACCCTTGCAAAGCCGGTACGGAATATGCAAGGGCAAAAAAGCACTGACGGAAAATTAATTGAAAAGTCGGTGGCGAGACGAGGATTTTGATTCCAGCCTGGCAGGCGCCACGTGGGAAAATTAGCATTCTTGGATCAGCGACAAATAATTCCCAAAAGGGAAAATAGTTGGTGGGACATGGCGGGAAAACTGAAGCATGGCAGATTTGAGTATTGGAATATTGTGTCGGAGGATAAACAATGAGAAGGAGAGATTTGAGGGTTGTCGCGAAAACGAACAGAGAACCAGATAACTGATAGAGTTTCTGATAGATTTTGACAGAGTAAATCGTTTTCAAAGGGCGTTGAAAAGTTGTAGAAACAGTATTTTTTTAGAGAGATACGGTGATAGAAAGTTTTTAGACGGATTATTGTTAATGAAAGTTTTGTGGAGAGACGTTAACGTGGAGATTTCAAAGTTCACCAACGCAGCAGATGCTCCTCCATCTAGACCTGCACTAAGACGACCACCAAGGCTGGTTTTCGTCATTTTTTAAGGGCGGAATTCACAAATGAAGGTGGGAGGAAATTAAAGAACTCTCGATCGAAATTATTTGACTAACGCAATTCTGCTGTACGGCCCACAAGTGCCCAGTAAAATTTATTTATTCTCATTCTGGTTTAAATAAATATCCTTCACTCTTTCCATATGCCGCGTTTTATATATTTTATACTCAAACAATGTTGTCACATAAATTAAATTCAATCAAATTTTTTGTTTATTATTTTTTATTAACACATATTTTTATTACAACCTTATATATATATATATATATATATATATATATATATATTGTAATAATTAATCAGATAGATTTAATTTAAAAACTTTCTTAAACAAAAAATACTAATAAACGACTCGATGGCTTTAATTAATAGGAATTAAGTAAAAAAATTAATTAAAATTTGAATGATAGTTAGCCACACGTTGAAGACTCCAATTATGTAATGATTAAAAAGGTGGTCTTAATTAATAGGAATAATTAACCACATTATTATGTATTTAAAAATTTATTGTTGTTAATTACACACTATAAGCCCTGCTTTGCACGCCGAATTCCGTCAATTTAACAAACAAATATCTTAATTTTTTTTATTAATTCGTGCCGTGCTATGAAAATACAGCTTTATATTTTTAAAATCAACTACGTCGAATTTCTCTTTATCTCAGGGTCACCACTGGGTTTGATACGAAGAACAAATACAATGAACTAAAATATTAACAATCCAAACTCATTGAAGTTAACGGAATACAATATTAAATACAAGAAATAAAAGAAAACGAATGAAAAGAAAATCGCGAACGAAATCTGACTATACCCTTTAATTATCGTTTACAGTCATTAATAATTGTTTTGTACTCACGACAGTGCTACTGGTACCAGTTCGGGCTCTTGTATCTTGAAGTCAACACCCACTAAACAGGCTATTATACACTGATTCTACTCATTAAATTTTGAACACACGGTAGTTGCTCTGGATCTCCGCTATCCTGGAACGTGGATCATCTCACCCTCAGCCATTTGCCGGACGTAGGTCTCCTCAAAGTCGCTCTATTCGAAAATTAGTTCAGTTTGTGAAGCAAAACTTCTGTTTCCAAACTGCGATTATATAAGTCTCTCCGTCAAAAATGTTTACGTCCGTTTTATGTAAACTATTATATCCCGCCGTTGGACTTCCTAGATAGCCCTATTCATAATTCTGGATCCGCAGACTTTTACAGTTTTATTTCTCTATGTTGACCGAACTGCTATGTCCCAGTTCTCGACGCATACTTTTTCGTTTTGCGTCTTGCCGCAGACTGAGTTCTCTAAGCACGCGGTTTCCAGTCTCGGTTGTTAACAAAGAAAAACCCACCTTGTTTGTCGTTTTTAACCTCCCGTAATTCCAACAATTAAACTATATTAAAAACAATTAATAGCCTATTTAATTGGTGTTATATTATGTTATATATATGTATATAATTACTGGTTGTCGCCTGCAAAGTCTAGACACTGCTGCATAATTTCTTTCCTTGATCAAAACATTTCTGTGAGGTTGTACAGAAACTCCGATATATCGCTTGTACCTCTTCTACCTGGGCCCTTTTATTGCCGACTTAATTTTGGGGTAGAGCTTTAAATTGCTAAATCAGGGGAACTGATTATCAAGGACTGTGACGTTTTGACTGCCCAAAAATTGCTTGACTGATGTCGCAAGAATTTGTTGCGAAACGTGTCTGAACAGTATACAAACGAACGTCTCATGAGTGCCTCGGGTAAAAAATCTGTTTACCGATGCAAAGTCCACTGTTCGGATTCTAGAACATTTCTCATCTAATAACAGAATTAAATTTAGCATCTGTGTTAAAGTAAAAACACAACTACAATCCTCTGACCCACTACGAATGAGTCAATCAATCGAGTAATATCGTCGCCGTGACGGAATACAGTTCAGGGATTGAACAATAAATACCAATTATAAGTGTTCGAAACAAAACATCCTAATCTAATATTCATTCCTGGTGTATCGCGAACAAGGAAAAAAATCATGAGCAATAAAAAATTTTATTCACACTTTGTATTGTATTTGTCATTACAGACAGCGATACACTACAAAGTAACAGTAACGTGGATTCACAGTTTTTGTTTCCCATAAATTATTTTTCTTTCAGAAATATGTAATATATAATATTATTTTTCAAAAAAGCACACTTTTGACTGGAGGAAATTCCTCAAATTTTCGGAAGCGTCAGCCTCATTCATTACGAGAGAGAAAATATATGCACCGGCATATATATATTGGACTTTATTTTTATTTTCTGTTTAGCGTTACCGTCCGAAATTTTCTTGTTTCCGTTACATAAAAATTTAATCCTAATAATGAATAATAAAATAATGAAAAAATTTCAGACGTTAATATAATATTATAAATAAATAATAGCCTTCAGTTAGAAAATTAATCATAAAGTTGATTGAAAAAAAATTAAATTCACGGCGTTTCCAATTTTTTTCTTTGTAACGAATACAAAATTGTTAAAAAGTGTCATATCGGATAATGTCGTAGAAGAGGACGAAACGTCTTGAATTTAAAAAAAATTTTACATTAAACTTTATAACATAGTTCAAGGCAAATTTCAGCCCGCTCATTTCTCCTGTGCAAGTGACATTTTTTCTTTCAGTTTCATTACGCAAATGATATTCAAGAACCTCCACAAATTGCATCATTTCACAGGCAGAGAATGGGATTTGAATCTCCAAAAATAAGATCCGTTTATTTATAAATATTTCCGAAACCTCGTATAAACCCGTTCCGGATAGAACATAAAATGAAGGATTTACCGGTAGTTAAGGTTACAGCTACTCTGTTGGGAGAAAAAGAAACCACCGAGGAAGAAACTACGCTAATATGATCAGTTATTCGGCATTATTTTTTTAAGAAGGGTCAGACACGGAGCCGTGACAAACGTGAATGAATTGCGGTACTCAAGGTCTAGTTCTTGGCACTGAAGGTCATGAGTTCCATACCGACCGTATAAGGAGATTAATCCCTGTTGGGGAGAAAGGGTGTACAAACTGGAGGTTCTCGTTCAGGCACCGTGACATCACATGTTGAAGAAGCATAGCCGTCTGTGATGGCGAGACGATTTGTAGAAAATAGGGACAATAACCATAAAGCGAATTGACCATTGGATGATCATGTAGTCAGGGGAAAAGTTGCTTGAGTTTGACAGTTTATGAATGATATTTTGACTAAATTTTTATTCCTATACAGTAAAGTCTTTGTGATGAGAAACGTTTTCCGGAGGGGCAGTTCAATTTAATACGTTATTTCGTAACATAATAAAAAATCTCAGTTTTAACCTGATTTCGATATAACGATATTTCGTACTGAGATTTAAACTTTCAAGATTTAATTTCTTTACCTAAATTCATACAATTATTGTCACTGTTGTATTCCATAAAAACAGGTTTAGAAAAACAGGTTTAAACACACCTGCAGTGTTACTTAATTCATTGAAATTGGTAAATAATTATTACCGTATGTCCCACTCCTTTTTGTTATAACTGATAACATAATTTATGGTGTTAAACAGTTGTATGTCTGAGTTTGTAGTAAATTTATTATTGATTACAAATATCATCATCGGGTATATAAATTGACATGTAAGAGCAAGTGTAGCTATTTTTTAAAATTTTTTAATAATTTCCGTGATATATCTCGCCTCTACGCGTGCCAGTTTCCAGGACGCGGCTTTTAAAGAGGTTCTACGTGTCGCCCCTTCATGAATCACAGAATCATACCCGAGGCTGTAATACGTAAACGTTCCAAATGAATTTGGGTGGTGTTAGTAAATGAATATAAAAGTCGTCCAGCGACAAATTCTGTCATAATTCGGTTATATCGGAGTCGTTGACGTGAAATTTGGAAGCGAATTTGAAATGATCGGAGAGCGGAGCCGGTTCGTTTTCGCCCACGCACACACGCACTTTACGAGTTCATTGAGTAAAGCCAGGCCGTCACAGGTGGCCCGACACGCCTTCGGCCCTCCATTGTGCCCGGTCGTGCCAACAATGAGAAGGTGGAGTGCATTGTAATTTCCTATTCCGGCATCTTAGTCTTTTTTTTCCTCTTCTTTGCTCTGGTGGGTCGCTCATCCCCCTGAGGAGCCGCTGACATGACGAACAATGGTGACCCGAAGTCTCCAATCCTAGCGACCCGCACCTCCGCAACAAACAAGCAATAATAATTTTTCATAATAATATGACTACTTTAAATATCTGACCTAAACATCTACCATCGGACGGAGGGCGTGTCGAACGTTACTAGTCAGATGGTGCGCCTAGATTTATTTGACGATGGCCACGGAATGAGTCGACACGCTATGTAATCTAAATATAACAACATATATGCAAAGTCGACAAAATACAGGAATTTGATCCAAACTATCCTCTTGTACGGCTACAAAGAGTGTGCTTATCGGCCCCTCCTATTGTTTTTGACAGTGATTAGAGGCCAGCCAACGAGGCCTCGTAATTGTAGATTTTAGAATAATGGATGCTGGCTGACGTCTTTGTCAGGGCTGGCTCTATTGTCTATGGACCACGGCTACTTCCACCTGAGTTACACAGTCCCGTACTACCTACAATCTTTTACAGCCTCGTGAAAAATGTCTGAAAAAAAATTGGTATGCCCACCATTTTAATTTAATTCCTTTCGCAATATCAACAAACTCCTATATATACATATAAACGGGTGATATTATTTCTCAAATTTTGTGCATTATTTATTTTATAAATACAATCTTTGAATGGATGGTCGCAGTAGAGAAACCCCATAATAATTAATACAATTGTTATCTCATGGTATTATGAATCTATTGAAATGTTAAGATTTTTGTAAGAATTAATCAAAAAAGGTCGTAGAAGCAGCTGTAATAATCCTCGTACATCTTGGGACATTTATGGTTATTCTAAAGGTAAGGAAATTGCTAGTGACACGCTGAATGTTGACAATAATCTATTTCGCATATGACCAGGCCTCGAGAGCTGCATTTATAATGGTTTTTTTTCCAAATGAGAACCGTACTGGCTGTCAGCGAATGATGGCAGAGAAATAATCGTTGCCACATCGTCAATATTAAATGACAACAATTCGGTCCTACAGCTGCGTAGACAACGTTGCACGAATTTGATTCGACGGCACAAGGAGGAGCTTCAAGGTCAAATAGGCTCCCTTTGGAATATAGTAGGTTTATTTCTTTAAGGAGTGATCGTACTCTTGTCATTTCTATTCAACGAAAGCTTCAAGGTCAAATTGGCTTCCCTTTGAAAACAACTATAGTATGTGTATTTCTGTAAGGAGTGATCAGAATCGTGTCATTGCTATTCAAGGAAAGCTTCATGGTCAAATCGGCCCCCTTTGGAAAGAATTATAGTAGGTTTATTTTTTTAAAGGGGTGAGTGATCGGACTCGTGTTATTGTTATTCACAGAAAGCTTCAAGGTCAAATCTGCTCCCATTTCAAAACAACTATAGTAGGTTTATTTCTTTACGGAGTGATCAGTCTCGTGTCATTGCTACTCTTCTTCCCTGAAGACAAAGTTTTGTTTTTAACTGTTCGAAACGTCTCTCAGACAGACCCGACCAATATTAACACACTATTGTCAAAATTAAAATCTAAGATGAAGAGATTTCTACAGGAATAGTTTCTTAAACGTAGTTATTCTCTTTCGTCAGGGGATATTGTGCCATGTAGAAGAGACAATATTTGGAAATATTGTGCATTTTTATGAAAGTTACTGTGGTGTGATAATACAGGCATATAAACTGTGGAATTTACCCCTCGTTTACCCCGTTTTGACAGCCGTGCTCTTGAGCCTGGCGTCAGATCTCGAGGCTCTCAAGCTGATGTAGTCGTGATGTCACAAATGGTTCTATTGCCATAGGTTGTTGTAGCATTGGTCAGCCCATTAATGCTGACTTCGCTTTGATAATCTGCTCGCAGTGTCATCCTGGCCACCGTTTATCTGGCACACTTCTCTACGATTTCCTGTCCACGACATTTATTTTATCTCAACTTCTCCAGACCCTTCCTCCTGTAAATTGGTGTTGGTTCCAATTCTTCTCCCTCTTGCCAATAATTTTCTTACGACCTTCTTGATTTTGGTCTAAGTGTGACACTCGAAAACATGTTACTTTCTATTCAATTTCGACCCTTGGCATTCCAGGGCTGACTGATGCCCAGCATCTTTATCGAATATAATAAATTAACTTTCAACAATCGTGCGTTACAAAATTTTTAGTTTAAATTACATCCATTAATTATGAGTGTAATCATTTCACGGATTACACACAACTGAAATGATGGTTCTATGAAACATATAACAAACACAAATAATCGTAACGGTTCCATTTCGTACTTTAACCCCAAAACGATCAAATGTCCAGCCGACTGCCTTCAGAATAGCCTTGTAACAGCCAAGACCGATGTTAAACAAGAGACAAACAATAAACAATCACTCTCTCAAAACAATGGGCGAGCGTCCACATTATACAACACTACTCATACATTGAGAGGACTAACGAGGTGGCTCAGTAAAACCGTGGTGACGCAGCAATGAAGATGAGTCGGAGTTTGGACGCTGAAACGTTCTCGAATTATAATCTTCTATAAATACATAAAGCAATAATAGATGCAATATTTTCTTTACCCAAGTAATAATTTCTTCCTGGAGACAAATAGCTGTACTAAGCGCCACAATGATGGCCGAGTTTATTGTCCTGCCCATCCCCATACACTGCCAATAAGCTTCAGTAAGCTCCTAGACCTTGACCTCGTTTGACAGTGGCAACGCCATCCCTCAATCTGCGCCACCCGACGTCCTTGCGGACTCCTGTAATAGTCACGTCTTTTTACGATGTTCTGTCGTTCACTGAAACTGGGTCTGTAATGGAAGGAAGGCCGGAGCTCACTTTGTTACGGCTAATTGGTAGTGTATAAACAATTATTAAAACATTGACGCAATGAAATGTATTGTGCTCAGTTCGGGATATCTTGTACGTGAAATATTTAATCCGTAAAAATTAAGAGTTGGTGATGGCGCTATCTGTATATCCCATTCGTAAAAATATAAATAATATTTTTAAGAGTGATAGTATTGTCACGCGAACTTGCTCCCCTTGGACGACAATACACCCCTCCTTCGTCTCCGTTCTTCCACTGCGTATCTCAAACGCCATGCTATTTCTCGCGACCTGTACTCGCCTGCAATAATTTCCAACTCAGACGCTGGCCATTCTGGACTCTTGCCATAAAAATTTTGTTATAACTCTGGGCGACTTTACCCAACCTGATGTATTCTTATTAGATCAACCACATATTATATAGCATTTCTACGTTCCTTCTTTCACCCCTATACTGTTTAAATTCATTTGAATTGGCTGAGATTTTCATGGTTTTATCAAATCCTCTCCTCAGGTACTCTCTGAGTAAACTTCAACAAATTGGCCACTTTTATTATTAAAACTCTTTGTAATATCACATCGTCCGAATTAATATTTTATTTTTCCCAATCATTACACACTTAATGAATAGTAGCATAATGACTGTACATATGACTGTAAAATTCATTAAAAGAAACATAAGAACTTATAAGGAATTAATCTGAAATAAGTTGGTTATATTACGATCAACCAAATGATTACTCGAATGAAAAAAAATATACTAGCAATTCACTTCCTTAATTTACATTTTTTTTTTAAAAAAAAAGCAGCATCATGTCTGAAAAATTTTACTATTAGATTTATAACAACACCTTTACAATTGCTTGCTTTATGATATTCCTGCATCAATTTTAAACGTCTACCACACACAATGTGGTCACAATCAGTTTCGAAATAAATTCTAAATTAAAATTTAGCAGCCTCTTCGCTAAATGAAGAGTAATTATGAAGTCCGATTTGCTAAACCCGCTGAAGGCGAGATTGATAATTATTGTTTTATTTGCATGAGATTCGTAGATGAATGAGTTGAGGCTGTGCGCTCAGAAGTGAGAGCTCATTCATCACGATTCTTTATTTTGACTCTCAAGCCAGACGTGGGCCGTAGATGGCAACTGACAAGTTATTGTCTCTTCACAGACAATATAAGCAGCTAATTGAAAATAAAACGTATAATAAGCATAAAGAATTATGTATTTTTGTTTTACCCAAACAATAGCCGTTCACTTCTCTGAATCGTCGTCTCTTGTTGCTTCGATTTCATGTAATATTTCAAATATATTACTCAAACGTTTTAGTCACGTCAGGGCAACTAATGTAAGACTGAATTTTGTAGAAGAAAGGTAAAAATGTTAATTCAAAAACCTTTTTTTTTCATATAAAGATTCGAAATGCCTAGTAACGAAAATTCCAATTAATTATGTAAATAAAAAAAAAATTCTCTTCAGAATAATCATCATGCAAGCTCAGTTACTTAATATTTTGATGAGCCAGAAAATGTAGATATTTAAAAAGTAATCAACTCAAAAATTTGTTCCGCACGAAATCTGATTTATGTTTTATATTAAGACGATAAAAAATTCTTATACCATTTTACATGTAGATGTTACACATGTAAGTACTGTACCTATGTAACTATTTTAAATTTTTCTACAAATTTAAACGTAAGACAACCTAATAGGTAGTATATATATATATATAAAGTTCGGCGGGAATATATATTGTTGAAGATGAAAAATTCCAATTATATCTTCAAAATTCAGTTTCTTAATTTATTTCTTTTATTCGATTTCATTAGACATATTCAGATGAAATAGGACAAATCTAACCGTTATTACATACAAAGATGTTGTAATACAACTATGAAATAAACAACTAAGGAAATATATCAATGAGAAACACTGGAAACATAAAGACACAAATAAGAAAAATACGCAAAATACAAATAAAAGAAAAAACCGAATAATAAATACACAAAAATTAAATAATATATAATGCATATTAGAAAACGTTAAAAAAATTGGAATATTAAAGACGTAAGTGAAAATGGATTAATAAGATACATTTAACGACCCATTAACAGACATTTTTATCAATAAAATAACCAAAAGATCATTCAATTACAAATTTTATTATCCGATTTGAAGAAATTAATTTTTTCTTATGAGTTTGATAAAAACTTGGATTACTAAAAAAATTATAAAAATGAATTAAATTAAATCATTCCTAATATTATTACACTTTTCCAATATTATATCAAATAAGAACTATTTATTTCCCCGCCGCTACCGTATTTCATTTATTCGCTTCGACACTTTGTGGATACATAAGTTAAAGGAACGATTTTTTCTTAAAATAAAATTCAGAAAATTTACCAATTGTTTTGGTTATTGCTGGTTCTAAAACAACAATTTCTTGAAGTGTGTAATTTATGTAACCCGCAAACCTTTAAAGAAATACCGAATCTTGGTAAATCTCAGCTAATTGTTTCTCTGGGAACTAGACCGTAATTTCCATGGTATTTTTGCAAACTGTTGAGTCATCGCGTAAGAATTGTGTCAAAAAATATTTTTAATCCGGCGATGTTGACCACCGAGTAAATACGAAAAGAGGTGGAGTTAACTTATGGAAAATGTCGTAAGTTAAAGCCAATGAAAGGGATAGTAAAGTCTAGTATTTACCTGTAAAGTACAGTTTTTCAAACGTGAGGCGAACTCTGGAGGAAGATATTTATATTAATGAGGTTCCTCATTATCGTTGTTTGGAAAAGGATGTAAATTAAATTATTAGTCTTATTGACTTTGATATAACTTGATAATCATATTTTCGTAATTAAAAACATTCTACAATTTTCTTAAAATTCTGAAATTTCAATATATTCGATTTTTTGGAAAAAATAATAAAGAGCCACATGAACGAAAAAAATTAATATGAACCTGAATAAAACGTAGGGACCAAATTCTTGTAAAAATATACATAGTAATAATTTAAAGGCTGCTTGATGATTATGATGATAATTAAATTTTCAGAAATTTGTTAAGGGTGGGATCAAAATCATATTTTTTTGCGCGTTGGTATGTAAGACATTTCATTATTTCTAACGCATATCTGTAGAAGAAATTAGGGTATAACAGCGTATTATTTAATATAATCCGACAATTATAATTTAATATAAAAACAGAAAAAACAGCCAATTTGTCAGAAACAATCATTACAATTCGACGTTTCGTCCACAGTTTTGGGTCTTCTTCAAGTAATAGTTCTGAATGTATGCATATTATTATTAGATGTTCTCATATAAATTTAATGTTACAATCGTCATACGTCCCCGTCCGTGACACTTAATTCATATTTTAACACCTAATTTCCACGTATACAACAAAACAGTCTATTTCGCGATGATTTCCCGAAATCGTGGACGAAACGTCGTAGTATTTTTTTGTTTCAGTTGAACAATAATCCTGTTTCTGTAAAATGTCCGTTTTTCTATTTATTTAATAAAATATTATCTTTCTTTAAATACCTGTTGGAAACGTACCACAGAGATTGATATCTCGTTCAAGAATAAGTTTGGTTCAATATCGTTTTCAAACATATATATGAAGACCATTAACATATTTTATCCTAAAGAATGCAGTCTTTCTCGGTATAAAGAATGAATAAAATATTATTGGGCTTTTAACCGAGTTAGAAGCCCGAGAATACTTTATCCATTTTTTATAATACCCAAAAAATATTACTTTTAACTAACAAGTCAACGTTTCTGTTCATATTTGTACCTTGTAAAGACTTATCTTGATGTTATGAACGTTACCTCAGCCTTGCTATGAATATTACTTTTTTACGGTAACGGAACATCAGACATAATAAATCACATAACTAAAATGTGTAAAAGTTTGAAGAGGTGAATGTTGTTAGTTACCCCATTTGAGAGAAAAATATTATTGATTTTCGTTTGGTAATTTATATTTGTTGTTATTTTAATTTGAAATACTGGATTGTTACCTTAATTAATTGATTTTTAAATGTTTTGTGAAGGTAACTAAAATGGTATTGTACAATGGCGGCTCGTAAGTTTTTTAAGTTTTGTGTTACAACATCCCAAACAATTTTTACGACGATAACAATGGAAAATAGTAATAATTTGATATTTTTTTTTCCATTAGTCCTCGTATGAGGAAATAGGATACGTCATTACATAATACTATAATATAATCATTGGATACTATAAATTTAAATAATTAGAAGTTAACAAAAAAATACTAAAATTCGGGAACAAAAATTTCACTGTCCAACATAAGTTAAATAACAGTAATAATAACAAAAATAATAATTCCTTAATAGCCCGTAATACGACACATTTATAATTTCAGCTGCGTAGTTTCCAAGAGTGTCTATTTTTTAAAAGCGGAATAATGTAGCATGAAGCTGACGCATTTCATATATATTTTTAAAAAATTCAATTTTTGAATGGTAGTATTGTAAGACCACGCGATAGAATTGATGATTGTGACGCAAGAATTCAAAATGCATCCCCTTAAATATTTTTTCTTTACAATAAACGTGTAATTTTTCCAAAAATATTACGCAAACTGTACGAGTATCATTTAAGTTTAGAAAATATAAACTAATTTAAAATAATATTTTTAATTACTGAATGCTTCAAATTTAATTTAATTTCGCTTGTTAAGCCGTCCCCTTACTGGTCTGTATAGCACGACGCGGACCCGTGATCAGCTGAAATAAGCACGACTGGGCGGCAAGTTTGTCGAGCAAGGGCTTCCTGCGCATGCGCATTCCTCATTCTATAGCGCGATCCTGCAGATAGCTTTAGCAGAAGCGACTTAACGCAAGGAAGGCAGTTTAAAGTCTTTGAATTTCTGCATCGATTTCGATCAGTTAAACGTACAAGTATTATAGAGGTTATTAAAATTAAGAAAAAAATTATTATTCTTAATTTTAATTCTGTTTTGTACGTACGAGCCGCCACTGGTAATGTGTATAATAAGTAAAAGCCCACAAAACAATAAGTTTGATGTTACTAACAGGTAAATGTTCACAGCCAGACTGAGACTTCATGAAACATTTTAAGGTAGAAACAGCCTGAACAGTGTGAAAATATATACAGGAACGTTGTGTTATTAATTAAAGATTTTATTAATAACTTTTTTAATTATTAAAAATATTAATGGTCGTTAAATATATATGATTGTTAAAAACAGAGGTAAAAATAAAATATTATGTAATATCAATAAATATAACATTCTGATTTCACATTTCATTTATATAATAATCAGGCAGAAAAAATTATTTATTCACTTTCAAACATAATAAATACACGAAGTTTTTGGTATTAATTATGCTTTAAAATGAATAATTAAATTTTTTCTGATTTATAGGCTGCTTTTTTTATTATTTATATTATATAATATAGTTTCAAAATAAAATTAAAGAAATTGAATCAATTTCTTAATAGGGTTATCTTTACTAGTTTTTATTTTTCCATAATTGACATCAACTTTGCAGGTTTTAGTGACGGCTGAGTTTTAATTAAATGATTTACTACGAGTGTTTTCTGGATCCCATGATACGAGTAGGGTCGTAACGGAACAGTTCAGTCACGTTTCCGGGAACAGCCGCAGGGTCCCTGGGGAAAGTTCGCGACTCTTCCAGTGTGTCTGGTTTTCTCTTGCCCTGTGAACCTTAATTTGCGAGTGGGGCAGTCTTGCACTAGAAAGGGTGTGTCGACGTTACGAAACCACGCCCATATCAGTGTTAGCCCAATGGCGGTTTTCGTACAATCCCCCTCTCTCGTACCCTTTGACACACATACTGGCTACCTCTCATTGTTCCTTCTCCCACGGCGGCGCAGAATTCAGGTCCGCTTATTGTGGTGCCGTCGATGCATTTAATTATACACGCGCTCGTCCATCATGGACGTCAAATCTTCTCGGAACAATACAAAATCCCACTCGCCGATACGTAGATATTTTACATTATGATTTGAATTGAATTAGCGGTCCTTTTCGATTGTGAAAATAAAGTCGGAGCCCTCCCACATGAGCCAGCTTTCTAAATAATAAGCAGATATCTTTGGGCGGCAAAACCGATAAAGATCGACTTCTCTCTCGTTCTATCTCAGCCGCTTCTGTTGTTCTGTTACGCAGGCACCCGGGGCGGGTTCGTGCTACTGGAAATTTTGCCCAACGATATAATGAGAAAAGGAACGACATCGTAGATTTAAGCTCAATCAACAGGAGGGGGAACATGAGCTCAGCTTGTTTTCTGCCACTTGTAAATCTTTAGTATATTCACAGCACCTTAACCACGAATTTGTGGTTTGGAGACCGATTTACTAAAGTATATTATCAACGTCAACTAATTTATTGTAATTTTTGCCTCGTTAACTGTTTTCATGATATAGCCGGCTTCGGTTTTGATCCCGGTTCTTATGGATTTGTATAACGTTACTGTTACCATTAGGAATAAGTGCATTATCATTAATAAATTATTAATCTTCTCGTCAACGATTAATATATTAATAAATATGAATTTATAATAAGATACTTTAAAAATATATTATTTAAATATTATTAATATAACTTGGCCGTAAGTAGGAAATTTTTTCGTTAATTCAAAAGTTGATCAAAAGAATAAGTTAATCTTCCGTAATTTGAACTATAAATTTTTCTAAAATTTGACACAAATTAAGTTAACAAACATCATGTCACCTTGATTTGTGTTCTATTTTTGTACATTTATAGTACAAATTTACGAAATTTTATCTTATTTGTGTACACAAAAGTTGGTCAAAATAATAATTTTCTTACTTATGGCCATGTTACATTAATTATATTTGTATTAATTAAGTCAGATTAATTTTAACTTGTTTTGTGTTAAATTTCGGAAAATGTATAGTTTATATTTACGAAATTGTTATTTATTCTTTTGGCCAATTTTTGTATTAAAGAATAAATTTCTGACTTATGGCCATAATACATTAATTATATTACATTAATCAAGTCAGTTTAATTTTTCACTGACATCAATTATTATTTTTAAACTTTATTAATCAAATCTTTAATACCACATTTATAACGTGACCAAAGTCTCAACAGGGTACAGATAAATTTTTTATTAATAAATTTATTTTGGAATTATAAATAAAATTAATAGGTCGTTTAATGTACCGTAACATAATTAAAAGCAAACGCTGTAATAAATATTATTTCATAAGCTGTGCCATATAGACCAGGAAATTGAATTAACGTATCACGATGGATTGTTTAATTAAAATATTATATAAATCAATTAATATTTATAATTAATGTATCATGGCGAAAAGTAATATTTATATTATTTGAAACATGGTAAAACCTCCTGAAATGTAACAAAATTTCTACTATAAATTTTCCAAAATTTGACAAAAATTAAGTTCTTAGATGCTAAATTAAACCAAGCATCAAAAAATTAAAAATAAAATTAGTCAATTGATCTGGCATGTTTAATATAAGTATTATAAAATATGTTTACAACGGCCGCTCATAAGTAGAAGTTTATCACATAAAAATTAATTATATAAAACAAATATATTTATATTAATGCAAGTCAGATTAATTTTACAATTTGTATATAATAGAAGGGGACGAAACACCGTTGTTGGGAGTTTAATATTTTTTTTTTGTAATAAACATTATATTTAGGGTCTAGAAAATAGGAGGAGACGAAACGCAGTTCTTAAAAATTTAATATTTTTTTACAATAAACATTATAATTAGGGTCTACTTTTCTGACCCATGGGTAGTTATTTATATATAATTAATTAATTTACTTCTCTCCACTAATGTCTCGTATTCTGAAAATTTTCTTATAAGCGACCATTTGGTTATTATGATTTGGAATTTAAAATTTCGTCAATTATTTGTGTCTAAAAAAGATAGGTTCTATAATTTTGTATTATACTTTTATTTTAATTATCATTTTAAACCACAACAATTTATTTTATTATATTTCAAACATTTATACGGATGTTTTCCATTACTTATAAATCTTTGATGAACATTCTAATATGATGGGAAAATGTGAAAGATCTGGAATTAAATGTGTCGTAATGTAGATAATAAGAAGCGTCGCACTGTAACGGAGCGAGAGAATACAGAATAAAAAAAAGAGAAAGTAATATGGACGCTGCTTTTGACGCCAGTAAGTCTAACCAGACGTTCACTCACCTATATGGATCGTTATCAGTAGATTGTGTCGTATTAATGCGAAGATGTTGTACATTTGAACATGTAAAGTTCTTCTGTTTTGATGAAAGTTCTGAAAATTAACAGCACGCCAATGCACTAATCAATTTCCTGCACGCGTCAAGCCGGTTTACTATTCAACGGATCAATCTCTTTCTTGCGTTTTCACAAAATTTTCTTAATTTATTCACTAGCTTACTGTCCAAGTTTCCAGGTTGCCTAGAAATGTTTCTCTTCAGAAACATAAATTGATACTCGTGGAATACCAATTATTTTTCCTAGTTTCGTTGTTCATAGAAAACGAACTACACAAATAACAGATGAGGAATGTATTTATCGCGCGCGCGCGTTTGTGAAAATGGAGAAGAGGTGCAACCTTCGTCTAGACGTATGTCTACGACTCATAATTAGCACAGTTACTACAACTTTCTGAGAAGCGGTTATATGGGTATTTCTTACTGCTTTAGTTCAGCATGTGACACGTAAACTGTAACGGCTGATTGAAGAATCCTTCAAAGTGACATTTGCAACTGACACATTTCCCCCCAATGTGTGCTATACTACTTTGAAAGGAAATAAACTATAAATCGTCACTTTTGTTTACAAAAACTTGACATTGACAGTTCGTCACGAAGAAGGAATTAAATCCTGCAGTTATGTTTTTCAAGCTTATTTTCCTAAAAAAAAAATTAAAATTAACCTGTAACGCTGTGCCGTAATTCAACCGCCGTTTTTTCAAAAATCTGGACATCTGTGTGCAAAATAAATGGATTCTGTGTATTTATATTGCGTGAATTTGTATACAAGATCCCCTTCGTATTGCCAACTTGTTCATTAGCGCTAGTACACCTGTAACATTTGTTGCAGATATTATGGCACATCGGCATTTATTGCCCATTAAGTTCTCCTTCAGGACACTAAGGGGCGAAGAGACCGCAGAATGTTTGTAGAGATGGTAGTAAATATACTGTTTACAACGGCCGCTCATAATAAGTACAAAGCGAGAGGCAACGTGATTCTGTTTCTCCTACTCCGTCTTCAATGGCGAGGATGGTTTTTCCTAATTAAATAGCAATGATGGAACTGCCTGATATTGCTTAGGAAAATTCGAAACTAACAGCAATTATATACAACTATAGGGGAAAAAAAACACGAAAAATGTAGCTTAAAACAGCTCATCATTGCTATACTTCGCTGAGATAAACGAACATATACCACCGGAAATAATCTGACCAACGCTACATTCTACTTCTAAACTCTTCATATTTTCTCTGAAATCGCATAAATATTTATTAAATTCCTTACTGAGATACAAATACTAGATAATTCAAAATACACTTGAAAATTTAACTTATAGGTCTGTATGTTGTTTGCATAAATAATTTATGTTTTTATATTTTGTAAAATGAAAATCATACTGATATATTATATGTTACATAATACCCCTGAGGTTTGTTTTAGGCCGCCAGTTTATAAAATACTTTTTAATAAATTTCTCCAAATATATTTATACCTTAAAAAAAAATTAACGGTCTTTTCAGACACTTCAAAATATTTTATTCAACACTTTAACGACGTTTCAGTGCGTTTTCGTACTTTCATGTTTCATGTCATTTATTAACTTATTCTTTTATAATATTTATAATACGTAACGTTGATAATTTTAACTCTTCTTAAAATAATATTTTTTATTATTATTATTTAATCATTTATATCTTCTGTTTTACATAATTTCACTCTAAGATTCTCAATTTATTTATTACTTAACTCACCAGTCGCAACTACTGTATATTTTCAATTTGTTTTATACCGATAATTGTGGCACTAATTTAGCCGAAGTCTACGTTGTCCATTTTATTTTGTGACAAACCTGAATAAATTTCGTATCTGAGGACTTTACAGAACGGTTTGAATTTAATTATTTGTATCATTACGAATTTACACCAGCATAAGCGTACGTTCATTATTTACAGATGTTTTCTTCAGACTCTAACATAAGATTTTTAATTCCGAACAATGTTTAGTTACGCGGCTATTTATGTAATTTTACGATATAAAAATTGACTTTGTGTTTTCATTATTTGTAGTTATCAAAGATCTTTTGGTCTGGCCGATATAACACGAGGCACAATTTTAGTAATTAATTTATTAACTACATTACGGTGATCAAATATTCTGTTTGGATCTTAAATTGTTGTCTAGGAAACTTTAAATGGTTTATTCCACCATTATTTGACGATTGAACGTTATTATTTGGTTTTGACGTTTTACTACTGATGTGATGATGTAGAAATATTAGGTAACTGTACCGCTTAAGTTCTAAAAATATTGTTAGTAATTATAGTCTGTAATCTAGGTCAATTTTTATTAACATTAATGTACGGAAGTTAAATATAAAACTCTCGGATAAGAAACCGAAGTTGGCCGAAGTTTTTCGACGGTGACCGAGGTTCAGTTCAACATTATTACTTCGTACTGTTTTTTTTACCCATTGGGGAAACTGAAGATAAAAATAATAATAGCAGGGACAGCGTTACTGAAGAGTTAGTTTTCCGTTGGTACGACTTTTATGAGGGTCAGGTCTGTTTGGTGCTTGAGAAACGGAATGAATCTCGTTTTGGCAGATGAGTAATATTATACATAACCGAATAATTGCCGCGGACGAGTAGACGAACTAATTATTTTCGTCGAAATGGTTGGGAAATTTATCAACTGTCGAATATTCTTTGTCATCGGAGAAAAATGCGTGAATTTGTCGCCGTTTGTCGAGTTCCCTTCGAACATCGTGGCTATCGAGTATTCAGCAAACAGTGCAACGCGTGGCCTGGGTCCGGATGCTGAGGAGCCGTTCCCAAACAACGCGTCGCGTCGTCCTCTCGCGGTTTTCACCTGCATTGTTGAGAGGTGTCAGGCCGCACTCGAAGTGCCGCCGCGGGTTCCTTTGTGGAGAAGGAGAGCGGAAACAACGCTTTTGGAAATCTCGGAATGCTATGAACGGTCACGTCTCTTCGGCGTGTTGTGGCAGGTGGCCTTTGTGTGTAGCACAAAGCATGGCTGCAGTAAAGTCGAGATGTGCGACCCGCTACGGTGGCTCCCAGACCCACAGCACCTGCGCCCTACGGCTCAATCCACGCGACAACCATTCTCTCTCATACAATGAGTAACATTGAAAATTGCGAAAATCTGCCGGCAACCAGATATCTCCGGTGCATGTACTTATCAGACTAAAATGCGTATCAATCAGAAAATATTGCAGATTTTTAATTATAGGTCTATTATCGCAATACCGGGTATTTTCTGAAAGAAACCCAAGGAAAAATTAATATTTAGAACCGAAGACTAAAGAACATGAAAAAGTCAATCATTACCCAGTCATTCGTTGGTTCTCACCCAACGGTCAGACATATGGAACCCAGAAACAATTACTAACCACGTTTTGGTCTTGATATTAGCCCAATATCAATGCTCAAACAAGAAAAATAACTCTCATACAAACTAATCAACACAAAAAATCAATTATCACATCGATAAATAAGACACAATCGTTCAAAACTTGACAGACAGCTTGAGATTGGCAACATGTTTTTAAAAGCACGTTCGGTTTGTCCAATATAACACCGTGAAAAAACCTCGCAATTATATTCACCCAGATGAAATCTGACACACTTCCGTTGTTGGCTGTGACGTCATTCCTTCACCCTGCGTCACTTAACAAAACAAAAGAGGGATTTTTCGCGAAAACGGTGAATTCAAGGACTTTTTGTTGTTTTTGGAATGGCCCATTAGTTATTTAACCCTTTAGTGCACATTGTAGCATTTATAAACATAACTTTTACTATCACCTCAGAAGTGAATTTTGGTTTATAAAAGAACTAATTTTTCGATGCAGCTATAAAACAGCATTCACTTAAGGAAATGTGAAATATTTGGCATCCGTGGACATGTTAAAACATGCCTGTCCTAACATCCTGTGAATCAATCCCTCAAGCAAGATTTTTCTACCCGCCGGTCTACTTCAGAATATTCATTTTCAGCGGTTTTTTATGTTGTTTTCAAGAAATAAAATTTCAGCGTCATTCTTAGGGTATTCTAATTGCACTTAAATAATTATTCAATTAATGTGAATTATTGATAAATCAGAGCAAATTATATTAATGTTGACTGTGTAGAACATCATGAGCCAAGTTTACTTTGGTCAAGTTTGATATTTTTTGTGGTTATTTTTTCCGTATTGTGTTCACAAAGATATGAAACAATTGAATTTAAGAAATATACAATAAAAATCGTGCACTAAAGAGTTGAAAACCCTTTAAAACTTTCAGAGGAAGAAGTTGAATAATCCTAAGAATAAGAATCTATTTTCCATATTTCAGTTTTATGGCTTCATTAGTTCTGGCTCACTTATGATATATGTATAGGGTAATCCACTTAGGGGCAACTCCCCGCTTATAGCATAGAAAAGGGAGTGAAAGGGGGGATGCGGAAAGGTAGAGCAAGGTAGCCAAGGGTTAACTAGGGCCCCGGGCTATGGTTTACGGATCCTACCCGGCAATTCGCCTATAAGTGATGCTGGTAAAATCCTAGAAAAACCTGCATCAGGTAGGTCGGGCATTTGGTACTTGTCCCACGTCCTTCCGAATGCGGGAGAGGGGTTGGCCGTGGGGTCGCAGCTCTCCGCTCGCATTGCCTGGCCAGTTTAGGAGGCAGCTATATACCAAGACATGAAACTGAAATAAAATTTCATACATACAAAGAAGAGTATTTTAATATTGATATTTATGTAACAACAATAACAATAAATAAAAATAACGGCCAAATTCAGAAAAACTTAATTAAGTGTTTTAATGCAATCAGAACTATTTATACGTTTCATCCCTAATTTTTGGACGACACCAGGTGATCAATAAAAATATGAGACGTTAATTAGTGTTATAAACAAAAATTTGTTCAAAGATCTTGAATTTTGGTCATGAAACTTTGACATTCAAAGAAGATAAAATACATGACTGAATAAATAAATAATGCAATACATAGATAAGAAAATTTTAAAGATAAAACACATATAGAAAAGTATTTGATTCAAGAACAGAGAAATTCTTTGACTTCTGTTCTTGAACCACATTGGATCAATTTACACGTATTATCCATTCTTCATTGAACTAGGCCGTGAAGAAAGTGATCTAGTAAATTGTAGGTGAGCCTGTGCTTAGGCTTATGCAACTTATGGAGAAGGTTCGTACCCGGCGGTGAGTCGACGTGGATAACTCAGATGGGAACCGCTCTACGTACCGGTAGGAGGTCCCGGGTTTGCTTCCCGGTCGGATCGAGATTTTTTCTATTGTGATCCTTTAGTAAGAGAGTGAAGTAAAGAAGAGGAAAAAAATATGCCTGGGAGTCATATAAATCCTAAGGTTTCTGACCAATGACAAACAGTGTCGATCGTTGTTGAAATCTTGCTCGATGTAAACTAAAACGATGGTACGAGTTGGAGTGAATTGATTTACCACGACTGGCAGACACGGGACCTTTTTCTGAGTGTAGGCCCGCGATTGTAAACTAGGAGACAGTTCAGATTAAATTTGATTTGCTCGTCGATTCGTTAGACACCAAATCTCAAACTCTCAAGTCGACTTGTAAGAACTATAAGGAAAATTTGTCATTTAAATACAAGCGTCTATCTGCCATACAATTATTAAAATAGGAAGATTTTATTTGCTTGAAACAAGGCATTTAGTGCTTCTAAATTCGCCAACTCATTGATATGAGTTTCCGTTTGCTTGCTGCGCCACAGAGCACGTGTCCATGATGACGTCCTCCTCCCTGGACCGGATGCTCAGCTGATCATGGTAAACAAATTACATCACGAATATAGGGGAAAGGAATAACAGTCATACGGAAGCTGCCAACATCATTTTGTCATTAAAAGTCGTGGGGAAAATGTCTAATTGCAGTTATATTGATCATCTGTCTTTTTTATTTTTAATATTTTAAATTACAGTTTAATGTCGCATTAACCTTTTGGTCATTAGCGACTTACATCTGTTATGTTCTACATTGGTATAACAATTAAATTACTTTATTCAACTCAGTTTTCATCGTAAAGTCTATGAGGTTGTTTATTGCTGCTGATGAGTTGTAAATCTCCATCATTGAATGGGCGGCTATAGTTGATCTTCTTATCTCGCTATATTTGGGGCAGTCTAAGAGGACATGAGGAATTGTTGCGGGCTCCTTTCATGAGCTGCATACCGGCTGCGGAGATCTGGAAATCAGAATGAGTGAGTGAAACTGGAGTACAATGTTCTTATTCTGGCTACAACAACCTGTTGCCTTCGAGATAGTTCTTTCGGGTGCGATATTTCTCTGATGCTGTTGACATTTCTGAGGATGACTCCGCATTCCTCTGGTTTCACTGGTCTACTCCACTTTTCCTCCAGTTCCTTGTAGAGCCCTACTCTGCAGTCTCAGCTGGTGCAGACTGGCAGGTTGCTGGATCTTCCTTGATGATCAGCTTCCATCTTCGCTAGGAGATCTGCCCTGTCCTTATGCGCCGGTAGCCAGGCTATAGCTATAGTGATACAAAACATTCCACATATCAGCAGTTAGTCCAGCTTCATCAGCTGATGACGATTGCATTGACGCTAGAAATGAATTTGGGAAACTCTCGAACCCTTCCCAAAAAATGTGGCCATCTCGTTCAGATCCACTTCCTGTTCGTCGCCATAAAACCTAAAGCTACGACATCGATTACCATGGTAGATATCAGGTTTCCTTGCATGCGCAGACTCGTGTACTCGCCGCCTCGAAAGAATTCGGGCGTCGCCTAGAGTTGAGATATGATCTAATTCTTACACAGCAGGTGTTAACACGCTGTAAAACAGCCCAGCTAACAGATATGTTAATCCTGATGCTTACACCGTACTTAAACGACGCTAAAAATAATTGATTTTATTTTTCGATCCGTACCTGAGATCAGGGTGAAAAATAATACAGCGTGAAAGAAAATAAAATCCTTCTTCCATCTCTCATATTTGAAATACTTATCCAATTATATGCATATAATAGTAATTTAAACGCACAGATTTACAAAGTCGACTGTGCTTTGACACAATATCCCGTGGCGATGCTGATGCATAATTACAGAGTTATCCGATCTTTTATAAATTCCTTATAATCTGGACTAATGGATACAATTGTTACATGAGGAAACAATGCGAAGAAAAGCAGCTTCCTGGATTTCAGTCAAAAGAAAATCACTTTGAACATTTCATCTGATATGTGAACAGAGCGCTCCAACTAGTCAGTTGAACTTCATAATAACCCATCGGATACGGAAGTTTTTTCTACACTAAATATCAGGAATCCATTCCTGAAATTTTGCCGTCGAGTTTGTGGCACCCTGTAGAATAATACAGATTAATTTTCCACAGATAGTCACAGCTTCCAGGATGCAGAAAGAGTCGTACTTTAAATTATTTATCCTGTAATTAATCATTTAATTTACACTCGTGTACAATAATATTTAGTATTAAGTAGTTTCTCTGTATCATATTATTAAAATCAAATTTTTAATGATTAAAATAATATTTTAATATTTAGTATTAAGTATTTTCTCTGTATCATATTATTAAAATCAAATTTTTAATGTTTAAAATAAAATCAACATAAATATTATTTTTAATCCAAAACATTTAAAAAATACGTGCTATTTACAACACAGTATTAATATTAGAAGTTTTTGTAAAACTCATTTTCAGTGGCGGAATAGAAATTTAACTCTAACTGGAGTGCTTCTTAATTCTTGAATGTCATCAGGAAGCTTGTTAAAAATTAAAATCGGATACATTGTATCCATTTTTGTGCAACTTGAAAATACTTATAAATATTACGAAAATTATTTTTATTTCTTGAATTAAATGAGTTGCTACTAAATTTATCGTCATTACTTATTAAAATAGCCATGAACGGGTAAATTATTAAACGAGAGACAGTAAGATTATCTTCAAAAAATACAATATTCTAACTGTGTAGTCTTTTTATATTTACAAGTCAATCGAACTTGTAAGAAATTATAAGATCTTCTCCGTACACAATGTTCCTAAAATTTACACTACAAGGGGAAGTATCAACTATTTCAGAGTAAGAAGAAATTTTAAAAAATCCTGATAATAACCCCCTCATAAAAGGAACATTGTTTTTCAATAAATTGTCCAAAAGTATTAAACAAATTAAAGGAATTGTTTTTCCTTTGCTTATAAAAAGGTATTTGGCTGAGAAAGCAAATAAACAACTTAAGTGAAGTATTATTAGTTTTTAATTATAATTTTTTTCTCTTTAGAATTATGTAAAATAGGTTCAATTATCTAAGGCCCCTTACTTTTTTGATATATATATATATATATATGTATATATATATAAATATATATATATATATATATATATATATATATATATATTGTAATAAATATCTGGATTATCGATTAATTTGCCACACTTTGGTGAAGCCATAACTGTAATAAACCACTGGAAGGCTTTAATTAAATGAATCAATTAACAAAAAACTAATTAAAATTTGAATAATTAGCCACACGTTTAAGACGTCGAATCTATAATGATTAAAAAGGTGGTCTTAAATCATAGGAATAATTAACAACATTTACTTTAAGATTTAAATTAAAAATTTATTATTGTTGAGAAATTTACCATGTACTAGACCTATTTTTCATGCCGAATTTCATCCAGTTAAAACACAATACTTTAATTTTCATTTAGTAATTCGTGGCATTTATGAAAATACAGTTCTTATATAATTACAATCAAATACGTCGAATCTCTTATCTCAGGGCCATAACTGGGTTTGATAATTAGAACAAAATCAATGTATAAACGGACAATTAACAATTCAAATATAAAAAGTTAACCTAAAACATTATGAAAATAAGTGAAAAGAAAACTGAACGAAATGAAAACTGAACGAAATCTGACTATACCTTTTTAATTATCGTTTATAAATTTGTATAAAATTATTGTTACTCACGGACCGTCTGTCTGGTATCAGATCTCTCTCTTGTATCTTGAAAACTACCACACTAAAAAGCCATTTTCACACAAACTCTACACATCATTGAAAATTTTAATACACACGATTGAAATACTCGTCCTCTGCTATCTGGAACCTCGGATGAGCCGCCCCCTTTGGTCTGCTAGTGGATGCCGGTCCACTCTATGCGATAATTGTTCAATCAGCGTGAAGCAACCATTTGCTTCACCGTGTGAAAATTATGAAATAAATGTCTCCGTAAAATGTTTGCTTGCTTTCATGTAGAAATCCAGGATCTCGCCATTCGTTCTTTATATCTGCAAACTTTACTGTTTGTTGCTCTAGGTGAACTGAACTGTATTATATTTCCCCGTCGACTTTTAACTGTTTCATCTCTCGTACGGCACCATTCATAGCCGATTCCAGACTTTTAGATCATTAGACTTTTACGTTTTTCAGTTCCCCACGTGAACTGAACTGTTCCGTTTATGGCAGCATACTGAGTTTTCTCCGCGCGGTCTCCATTGTTGAACAAAGGAAAACCCCGCCTTTACGCATTCGTACCGCTAAAAATTTAATTATATTAAAAACAATTAATGGCCTGTTTAATTGGCATTGCATTATATATATATAATTGTAACGTTGTTTCTTTATATATGTATTTGTTATTAAATCTTAACGTTTTCCCATATTGTATTTGAAATTTGTGGAAATAAAATACTTTCGTAATTTTTTGAATGGCTCTCTGCATTAGGATCTTGAAATTAGCTGACACATATTCCTTAGTAGACGCATTAGGGCCAGAATGTACTTTATTTTTAAGTGTGGAGTTACCTCAAAATATAATTCCATACGACATTAAGGAATGGAAATACGCCATATTTATTAGTTTTGCAAATATGGCACCAGAAATCTGTTGGCATTTGTTCCTGAGCTAAGCTTATTAATTAATAAATTAACACGTCATTTCCAATTAAGTATGTATTGAAGCACAGGTTTTTCGTAGTATATGAGAAGGAAAGAATCCGACGTTTCAAACAGTAAAGAATTCTGTTCGATTTCAGCAAAGAAAGAATAGCAATCAGTCCTAGGCACACGAAACTAATATGTTTACTAAATCCGGTATTTAACAGAGGGGCGGCTGTCGAGATATGTAATTGAGTTTCTCATGTTGTTTCTTATGAGAGAGTTAAATTATTATATTATATATATTTGTATTAACTAACCGAGTCAGTATTTTACAGAAAATAAATATTGTGCAAAATTATGTTACAGAATAAATTAAATACATAATGTTTATTACTATATAGGCCTATAATTATCAGATAGCATTATTATTTTGTACAGGTACCCTAAAATTCGCTATTAATATAGAAATGAAATAAAAAGATTAAAAAAATATCAGCAAGATGGGTGCCCCGTTTTCTCGCGGTGGAGAATGATCTCAATCGTGTAGTGAATTTATGTGACTAGTTTTGGTGTCATTATGTCGCAATACACACGTGTCCCCATTTGTAGTAAGGAAAAATTAACTTCTTCTACTCCTGCATAATGTAACAGTTCTCTCAATTTATAGAGATTTAAATAAGTTAATTAAAGGTTAGTTAACAACTTATGTGAATGGGTGTAGAATGACAATATCCCTTAGGATGTTGGGGGTCTGTGAGTTCCTTAAAGAAAATAAAGACAATTCTGAAGTATTATCATGCAAAGGTGTCCTACTAAATTTAAGTAAATGTAAGGAAGGTTTTTATCGTAGATTTCCTAGAATTTGTTCAATAACATTTGTAATGTAAATGAATTTTTTTAAAGTAATTAATATGATTGTCAATGTTGAGAATGAACCATTGATTAATTTTTAATAAAAAAAATCAAAAAGTCTCAGAATATTTTGAAGAAACATTTTGGAAAAATAAATAATTGCAACAACCTCATCGCGTAGTTTCCTTGAAAGGAAAAAGTTAGGAGGTAAAGAAGATCTCTTCCTGGGAGGACGTAAAAGGTTCTTCCCAAGGAGTGATACAACGTAAATAATGACTCATGTGAATTTTCCTCACGCGGTTGATTTTTGCTGATTTAATTTCCGGTCTTTACTTTTTTTAAAAAAAAGTAAAACGAAGAACAACTAATGACTACAATATTCAGTTTTAATTCATTAAATTTTGTCAATTTAAATATTGACTGCGCATTATATTGATTGAATATCCGATGCAAGAAAGGTTTAATTATTAGACCCTGATTTTATTTTTAAGTTATTTTTTTATTATTATTAGAAAAAATATGAACACGCGGTGATTTAAGCTTCCTCCAGATCATTTTGAATGTCGGGCCATATCCGACTTCACTATAAATAAAATATTGTATCATAGTACAATAGTCGTCCGTAAACGTGTCAATCCGATGACTTAAGAAAAATGCCAAGACAAGAACCAAGTTTACGAAGTCATGTCACCGGGTCGTAAAAGTTTACCAAAATTATCAATCTACCAGTGTAACTCAATAAGTACTTAAAAAAAAGTTTGCGAGATGGTGCTGATAAATATTTATTTCGAAAGTACCATATTTCAATACTCTGCTGTTAAGATTTACAGCAAACTCCATGGCGTTGTTTCATTTTTACCGTTTTTCGGCGATTACAGTTGTTAATTTTTTTAAAAATGAAGGTGATCTGAAACGTCCATTAGAAAGGCAAGACGCATAAATATTCTCAAAGTGGTCTTTGATTAAGTCGACGTCAGCGTTTGAAACCATTCGTACTTGTGCCGCAAAAATATCCGCAAAAGGGTGCCGCGTTTCCTGAACATTGGAAAGAAAGTGCAGTGTGGTCGAATCGCTAGTTGATTTGGCGATTTTTCGTCACAATCCTCACGAGTTTCTGAGCCGATACATAACAGTTGATGAAACATGGATTCACCGCTACAAGAATGGAGAAGGCGAAGTCAGTGAAATTTTCCTGGAAGGTGTGACCAGCAGCAAACTGTCGAGAAGGCAAGCGGAATTTTGGAAAAATGACAAACGATAAATAGAGACTATTTCGCGTCGTTATTGGACCACTTTCAGCCGAGAAATACAGGAGAATAGTCCACCTGTGGCCTAGAAGAAAGTTCTTGACCATCAAGAGTTCTCACCTATAAACTTTCAATGGTGAAAATTGTTTAATTGAAGCTGGAACTGGTGTCGCATTCCCTTTATTCTCCAGATGTGGCCCCCCTGTGACTTTTATCTTTTTCTTAACCTGAAAAAAAAATAACTCAGCGAATTAAATTTATGTTGAACGAGAACATCTTTACGGAAAATCTTCCGGAAACTCGAAAAAGTTGGAGAAACGTTTGGAGAAGTGTATCGAGCTGAAACGAGTTAATATTGATAAATAATGGACAAAATCGATTAATAAGGTCGAAAAGGCAAAGGATTGAGTGGTCGTGATGCTTCTCAAATGTTGCACATGAACAGATAAAATAATCGATGCGTTTAAAAGAACAGTTGATCAGGAGGAAGGGGTGTGAAATGCAGAAGGGAAGGAGGGAACGGGTTTATGGAGAGTCCAGTTTTTAGTGTTATTGCAGCTGACTTCAACTTAATATTTACATACGATCCAGAAACCAGAGGAACCCTGCAATAGAAAACACCGTCTTCCACAAGAGAAAATCGGGCATAAATGAGCCCTGTGAAGTTTTCGATATGCATGCTAAGTGGATACCGAGTGGTCATACAGTTAGCCGTCAATATTATAACGTGAACCAGAAAACTGTCGTGTCAACCAAATAATATTTTTCTAGTCAAAATATCACAGTCTTTCAATGTCCTCCACGTTCCCTTATTTTAACGCCGTGCGATTTCTTCCTTTTCCTCCAAATCAAGTCGGAACGAAAGGGAGTCCATTTTTGAACAGTGGAAGAGACTCGGAAACAGCGCAGGTCCTTTAGGGGAAGAGAAATGTTTTTAGTAGAGAGAGAAAAAGTGAGTGTTGACTCAATGGCGTCTTACTTTGAAGGCGACCACCAGGAATGAACAAAGTTACAGGATCATTATCTTTTCTTCCTTAACCTACGTAAAAGTTAATTTAAACATAAACAAATGGATGTATTTCCTACTTGCTGAAGGTTTATAAGTCGAATTTAAGATTTCAAGAATAAATATAGTGAGAATATTCACATCCTTAAACGCAAAACCGCTGTCACTGCATGTGATGATTTAAGGAAGCAAGCTTAATTAGAAATTGGTATTCACTCCGATAAACCATGGAGATCTTATACTCTTTAAGATGAGTCTGAAGTGTCAGAAATAATTTATTTCTTATCCGTTCTTTCCAGGTGTTGAAACTGTCTCCATTGAAACGTTATCGTTGAATCCACATTTCAAAGGTCGTGACTCCAGTTTTCACCAAAACAGACTGTAAATTGTAAAGAGCATAATAAGTTACTGGTAACCGTGCGGGTATTAAACAGAGCAGGTTAGTTATTAATGAAAGCACGTATTCCACGGTCGCGAATCCATGGGACTGCCTGGAGCACAGATGGAGATAAGATCTCGTGCTCGGCACAATCAATAATCCCGCAAAACGCTGTCGGCCAGATTACGGTTCGGCCCGTCGCCGCTCTTTGAGGATTGACCGTATTGTTTTAATTATCGCTAGCTCGGTGTTCTTCCTTTGAAGCGGCGGAACCTGGGAGGTCGGACCCACTGATTGAAGGCTGATTAGTCTGAAGGATTTGATATGCCCAAATAACTACTGGAAAAAGAAGCCTTTCAGTGAATACCGCCATACCTGTCCGTGTTCCCGTCGTTACAGAGTTCACGTTATGCTCGAGGATAAATGATGACTGAGGGAGTATTGTTCAAGGGCATAAAACAGGAAACGATTCGTTCTTCAAGGTGCGTAAATAACGTTAATTTTCATTCTGTCCTCCCAACAGTAACATTACAATATCATGTCTATGAAAAAAAGCTCTATAGAGACAGGAATAATCACAAAGTAAGAACAAAAACCGGTATATACAACAATATAAAATTTCGTCGACGAAATATGTAAACATAAACATACCCAAACTTATAAAAGGCCATGAAGGTCTGATCAACACATTTCATGACCATGATGTAGTTTATCAAATTAATTGTAAATATTGTTCTGCGTGTTATATCGGCCAGAGTAAAAGGTCTTTGATTACTGGAAGCAATTACACAAAGAAATTGTTTATCTACAAATTACTGGCATAACCACATAATTAAAAATTGATTAGAATTTAATCAAATTGGACTTAGCAAAAAAAAGCATCTAATTTTTGTTAAATTGAATTTTAAAAAATTGCATTTTCTCTGAAATGTTGCTCATAAAAATCAACCTCAATTCAATAAACGTCAAACAACAAAGAGATATATAAACGTAATAGAGTGGCTATATCAGCGTTACAGCGCTCTGGGTGGCAGCAACAAACAACACTGACCGCCATTTTTTAGTAGGTCTACTTCACCGAAATTCTTACTTGGTGAAAGTTTTGAAGTTTTTGTATTAAAATATATTGTTTTGTTAATATTAATCATGCAAAGCGTGTGTTCAGCCTACACTTGTAATAATCGTAGTTCGAAAACATACGGAGTATCGTAATTTAGGTATCAGCATAAGAATAATAAGAAAGATAGCCAAATGCAGACAAAATAAGTGATAATATAAATACCACACAAAGTTTCTAGGATCCTTGTCCTTTCTTCAGGTGCTCAGAAGAGCCTAGAGCGACACAACTGCACTCGTCATTTGACAAGCTTTGGAGGTGCTGTTGTGTGTTTAGGTTGTTTAGAGGTTCTCCTTGCTCCTCGCTCTGAAAGAAAAACGGGATTGATTAAAATAAAAGACTTTAAAGACAAGTTAATCAACCCGTCTAAAGACGTTGTGAAATTATTTACAGTTGCTGAAAAAGTATTGAGGAATAATGAAACACACATAGGAAAGAAGAATTTGCTATTATAATTATAATTGTGTGTGGAGGTATTCCGGATGTTGGGACATAAACAAATTTTATTTTGTGAATTCGACCATTTAAAAGATTCAGCCGAATTTGGTGAGCAAACTCACTGCTCAATTATAATAAAGGTTTTTTTGAAACATTACTTTCATTGCAGAATTAGTCATATGTGTAAAGAAAAAGGAATGGATGAAAGAGGACGCAATATTAAGCATTTTTATACAAAAGTGATATTATTTAAAGGACAATAAATTTTTCAATGCCCTAATGTGTTATATTTACTTAAACCTTAAAAAATATGTTGTTTTAGGTCATTTGTGCGGCATAGTAAAGGCTAGCAGACGGTAGGGGAACGCCCACCAGCCCTTATAAAACATGGCGGCTGAATTTTCAATTTGCTTCAAATATGGCGGCGACTTGTCAAGTCTATGTTGTTTATATGTGTCTTTGTCAAACAAGCTACGATTAAAATCAACCACGAATTTTTGCTTCAGAATCTCTGACATGTGACATGTTTGTTTTCATATCTTTGGTTCTGATATTGCATTTATCCTCAGCACGTCTATATTTCGTGACTGACCTACAGGCAGGGAGAAAATGGAAGTTTAAAAAAATTAGCAGGAAATCTAGTTTTTAATATGGGTCATCATTGTTTTTACAAAAAAATATTAGTGGTTTTAGAAATTTAAATGAGCTAAATCCATATTTAAGTTTTAGAATTTCAGAAGTTTTGTAATTTTCACTTATTAGATTTCCTTAAGAAAATTTTGTATTACGACTCCAAAGTCTATTCTTCTTCTATATATTAGTTTTATTTCCTTTAATACTTATTTCTGGCCTCCAAAATTTTTTGGAAATATTCATATCTGCAAACGTTATGTTGTCTTATAATATAGCAAATAAAAGCAAAATACTTCGGTCATGTTTAAAGGCTATGGAGTTTCTAATTTTGTATATTGTAATAATTAAAAGGTGGTCTTAATTAAAAGAATATATTAACAAAATTATTAAGAAATTGTAATCCCTACTTTATACGCCGAATTTAATCAATTTAACAAACAAATATTTCATTTCATTTTTGCAATTCGTGGCGTTCTAGGAAAAATACAACTTTATATTTTACAACAAATATACGTCTTAATTCTCTTTATCACAGGGTCTTTACTGGGTTTGATAGTAAGAACAATCCAATTTAATAAACTAACATTAACAATTCAAACTAATTAAAACTAACTTAATACAATATGAAAATAAACGAAATGAAAGAAACTAAATGAAAAGAAAAAAACGAACTTAATCCTCGTTTACAGATTTTAAATAATTGTTTTGTACTCACGAATGTCTTTCTGGTACCAGATCTGATTCTTGGAGCTTGAGGACAACACTCACTAAAAAGGCCATTATTCACTGATTCTACACATCATTTTTAATACACTTGGTCGATGTTCTCGTTCTCTGCTACCTGTAACTTTGGATCAGCCGCCCCTCAGTCAGCCCTCGGACATAGGTCTCCTTGATGCCTTTATGCGTAATTTAGTTCAGTCTGTGTAAAGCAAAACCTTTTGCTTCCAACTTTGCGATTATTATTTGAGTCCCTCCGTCAAAACTGTTTACTCGCGTTTTATGTAAACAAATTGATCTCGCAGTAGGACTTCTTGGACCGCGCTATTCATACTTTTAGATCAGCATCCACATTTTACGTTTTCAGTTCCCGTGTGGCCTGATTTGTTTCGCTTATCGCCGCAGACTGACTTCCTACTCGCGCGTATTTCCCGGCAACATTAGCCGACAAAGAGCCGTGATTGTTACTTTCAAAACTCGTGCCGCTAACAATCCAATTATATTAAAACAATTAATGGCCTCTTTAATTGGTATTACCATATATACAATATTAATGTCTGTTTTAATAATAATAATAATAATAATAAGATTTATTTAACCCTTCCGAGGACAGTGTAGCATATATGCAACATAACCTTTCAGTATCACCCCAGAGGCGCCTGTTGGTTTCCAAGAAAGCAAGATAGTGATGCAGATATGAAACAACATGCACTTAAGGAAATGTGAAAATTCTGGCTTCCATGGACACGCCTTTATAAAACAAGCCTGTCCTAGCTTTCTGTGAGCCAACCCATCAGGCCAGATTTTTCTACCTGCCAGTAAACTTCCAAATATTTATTTTCTGTGGTTCTTTTGTTTTTCAAGAAAGAAAATTTCGGCGTCATTCTTAGGGTATTCTAATTGCACTAAAATAATAATTATCCTAATTATATTTATGTTTAATATGTGCAACCTCATAAGACAAATTGACTATGGTCACATTTGATATTTTTTTTGGTTATTTTTCCCGTATAGTATTCACAAAAATACACCTAAAAAATTTTAGTTAATAATAATATTTTTTTAAATGAGAGCGCTACGTTTTGGTACTTGTTTGTACCCTTTTCAGGCTAAGACAAACCTTTCAGTCGGGTCACAGCCTGAAGACGGTATAAATAAGTATTGAAACGTAGTTCTGTTAAATAAGAAATATAGTGTTAAATTTTTTTATGAATGATAAAAAGTCTATTAATTGGTCGTTTATCATATATTATATTATATAATGTGGAAAGTTGTTTTCCAAATGTGATATAGCGTGCGAATTTTTTTTTTTTCGAAATGTACGTTTACGTGATTGACCCTGCAATAATCGTAACTCGCTGTTATATATACCACGCTGAATCCAAATCTCACTATATCTTATTTAGAAAAAATATTACTCTTACATACTTATAATGTGCTAGGAGAGGCCTCTTGGCTATTGTTTATTCGTAGATCTGTCTATTCAAGAGTTTTCTGACTCTCATGCCACTAATCCTTCAGTTGAAAAATAAATTATTATTCCATATATTTCTTTCAGTCTCCTCATCCCCTAATGCTTTCTTATAAATGTATGTCTAATTTCAAACTCAAATCTGTAAAGTTAAACATTAGCTTCGAATCAATTAATTTTATTTCAATTTGGAATACACGACTGCGTTATAGATTTTTACCAGAAATTTGTGCCTGGGTTTTCCCGAGATACCTTGGGGATTCAACTGAAATTCACGTGCGAAATTGACCTGAAGGGCAATTCTGGAGTGTCCAGAGTACTCAGCCTGCCGCTGGAGTGTTTTCCTCTCAAGGGCACCGTTCCATTCATCAGCTGTCGATACAAGTGTTATTTGTCCAGCGGCCCACACACGAACTATTCCTATGGTCTCGGACAGGAATTTCACAAACCGGACTAAGTTTTTCACGACTCTGTTAATCAAACAAATATTCCAACTTATATTGTTGTAACTGACATTAAAAATATATACTGAGCAAGAAGTCCGTTCAGAGTAAAATGTAAACAGAAACGTGTTACGGTCTACAGTTTAGTTGACAAAGCAATTCGCCTTTCAAAATCATGTTTCCATAATAATAACTTATTAATAGTTTCAGACATTTTGTGGGCTAATTTTATTCCGGTGGATTTTTTCATGAAATATATCAACACAAGACTGCACAAAATAAAATCTCCTAACAACAACCCATCATGCCCACTCTATAAAAAAAAAGTGATTCTTCCATGCATAAGGACTATTTATTCAAATCCCACAACGTTTACATTATATATAAAACAACCAATACATTATAATTTATTATAAATATACTGCAAACATTATATCAATAATTCAGATAAGCATAATATAATACATAAAAATATTTTGTAATGACTGCAATGTTTGCTACAGACGACAAAAAAAATGGCATATATATGATGTACTGATTTTTTATTTAATTCATTTATAATTGAATGATGTCGAATAAATATATCTATTAATCATGTTCCAAATTTTTCAACGTTTGTTGACGGAAAAGTGTTGTATGTTTTTCCAGTTGGCTTCTATCATTTTGATATTAATTTTTAATTTAGTAAATTTGTATTTTTTTGTAATAAAATTATTAATTTAGTAATAAAGAGTCACTACCTGATGAAGGAAAAAAATGTGCTGTAACGTCCTTCCTATTTAGAGTTGTTTTCTTTAATAAATGTCTGTTATTGGTTGCAAAATACGTTTTTTTATAATAAATTTAAAAGAAATTAAAACCAAAAAAATTAATTTTATATATTGATTTTGTGTCATCACTGGACAAATAAAAAATGAATTTTTTAATATCGATTTATGAAATAATTACAGGGTGTACGTAAGAGTAGAAGAGAAATTATGATTGAAATCAGAATTATGGCAAAATAAATAGTTTCTATGATTCCTTAACCATGAAATAAACAAAGTGGAGCCTAAATTTTCCTTCCCTTACGATTAAACACTAATTTGCAAACAAAAATTACTCATTAAATTGTTAATACGTATCTTTGACTACTTATTTTAAACTGAATTGTTTTTATAATTTTTCAATAATATTTTATCTTACAGCTTCCACGTATTCAGTTATTCAGAATCTATGGTATTTTACACTGAAGACAACACTGATAAAAAATAATTAGTTAAAGGGTTTAAATACATTTTTCCGCATTCATACTTTGTTGTTACTCCTGAAGTTGTGCGCCATTGTTATAGGACAATAGCTCTCCTCTCGGTAAGGAAGTGCTGTCAGTTGATGTGGCTAATATGGTCGTCTCCACGTTATAAATTTTCTCGGCGAACACTTCTTCATAGATCTCGATTTCCCGAGTCCTCATTAACGCACGCACCTACGAGGCGAGTGATTTATTGTCAGCGCGAGGACGCGAGGCGAGCTGTCTTCGCTCACGATCTCCATACTCTAATCACTTCTACACGGTCACTGACTAAATTTAGCAATCTGCGGTTCCCTCGCCTCATTTACACCCGATTCCTCGAGGGGGGGATTTTTTTATACTAGATCAGCACGGATAACCGTCGTACTCACGAAACCGTAAAGTGATTATGGTCGCAGGAGGTAATATTTCAACTGTCTTGCCAATATGCCTAAATGAGAACAATATAACAGACAATATTCCCTGAATGAAGATACTGCTAAGGTTCTACAAATATTCTTGCAGACTTTTACAGTCTCAGACGGAAAAAACTTTGCAGAATATTTTTTTTACAATACCAAATTTACTTAAACCTCCAGCAGTTTGTCTGCGTGCAATCATAAAAATTTTCAGAATCGTATAATGAAGATTAAATATATTTAACTAAATCGTTAATTAAAATCGAAGGTCTTCCCTGTGTATATAATTAAGCAATGAACCTCTGGTTTCTATCCGGGTTATCTCCGTAGGCAGCAGCGTTCCGACGGCATCCAGGCTGAAGATTGGTCTTGTGAATTCGTGACCCACGCAAAGGTGCGAGTCAAAACGCTAATAAATCAGATGCGCTGGAAATTTAAAAGGTCCGGAAAGGCAGCTATACTTGGGGGTGTGGCGATTTATCTTACAATAACAGAGATTGTAACGATTGGGAGGAGTTTAAAATGGTGTCAGAAAAATTGGCGGTATTTGTTCGTTTCGGAAAAGTAGAGGGAGAGAGAGAGATTATGTGGAGAGTTAGAACTTCGTTCCATGAAAAATTTCTTATGCAACAGCAGAGTAAACTCTCAGTTTGCAGTGACGTCACGAACAATCTGGTGATGTCATAGCCTCCCTGGTGCAGAAATGAAGATGCAGGCCGCTTTCTGTGGTATAGGACGCTGACACATTACCGTCCTGGTTCCCAAAACGTCTGATTATTCTCTTACCGTTGTCAGAACAGAAAACTCAAAATAATTCAAATCCAGATTTATATTGATTGTTTAATTGATGTATTTAAGAAATTTCTTTCTGATATTTAACTGCCTGATGTTCTATGTTCAAACCCAGATATCATTTAATTAATAAACGATTAAGTATAAGACCATTAAATAAATTGTATATATGTATTATAGATTAATTTAATTTTTTACGTGTAGTAAGAATAAAAATGGAATTCGAAAACGAATTAAGAATTATGGAAGATAGACAACAGTTGAAAACAAACAAAAATAAATTATTTAGTTTAAGAATCCACAAATTAACAATTAAAAAATTAAAAATGATTTCCATGTGCGTAAAAAAATTATTTATTTTAATTATTAAGTAAGAGTAAGTAGGAAATAAACTGTAGGTTCAAAATATTTATTCATTTGCCACTTTTAGTGATTGTGACTTAATAAAACAATAATATATTAAAATCTTTAATTTTAGAATACTAAAGAAACTTCTAATACTCAGTTCGCTGTATGTTTTAGTGAAGTTATAACTTCAAATGAGAAGGTCATATATATATATATATATATATATATAGTAGTATTCAATTTAAAGAAAGAAAGAAAGAAATCCATCAAGTTGCGTCCAATTAATGCGATAAATGAATTATTTATAAATTAATTTAAACAATTTATATTTAGTTCGGATTTTGTACTTAAACTTTTTCATAAATTCCACAGCATTATTGAAATTCTTAATTCTTCAGGGCCGTTTATCGGGCCTCTAACAGTTACAATAATCCGCAATTATAACCAAATTAAGTGAAAGCAAAATGTTACAAAATAATGAATTAAAATTACAAGAAAAAAGATAATATATATATATAACAGATATATAAATCTATAAAAAACTGAAATTTTTTTTAAAACAATCTAAAGAAATCTGACGGTACGGAATGTTTATACTACGTTTACAACGGAAATTCTGTACATACCAACCATTGGAGCTGCTTTCATAATACACTACTTATTTACTTCACTAATAATTTACTAGGATTTTATTTAACTGGCCATGGTATTTCACTGTTCACAAACTACATCAGCACAATAAACCAAATCTCCACGTTACCACAGACAATAAAGTCCTATAGAGTGTTGATCAGTTTTAAATCGCCGCTGAGTTATATTTCGGTCATCAACTTATAACCACTTTTCAAATAATTATTCCATAACTTTAGTTTTACTTTGCTATATTTCCGACAAACTGTCCACCGGACACGTCTCCAACATTTGTTCTAGAACTTTTTCATCCATCAACTACCGGCCGACTGTACTTTACTGTCCTGGATATTAATGCAGATTCTACACTTAACTGCTTCATTTAATACGCAGGCTGAACACGACCACCACTGGCCGGTCCCCCATTACAGACTGGAGACTGAAACTGTTCTGTCGTCCAAACTTTTCCACATCACAAGAACACCGAAAAAAATTCTCTCAATAACTCCACAATCTTACGCAACGCTGACTGTTGTCTACAATACCTGGCCCATAATTATTACGCCGAAAACACAAATATGAAAGAAATTATACAAAAATCATTTCATTGCACATTGATGGTCACCACAATATATATATATATATATATATATATATATATATATACATATTGTAATAATCAATTAGAGGTTGTTAATTAAATAAAAGAATTAATAAAATTTACAAACAATATTTATTTATTTTGTGGCAATAATTTAAAAACAATTACAAATTTAAAATATTAAATCTCAGGGTTTTCACTGGGTTTAATAATGGACACATCAATTATGTTTAAAAATCTTATTAACAAACAAATCACATTTACCTAAACACTACATCGACTAAAAGAAAAGAAATTAACTTGACAATTAAAATAGAACGAAATTAAAAAGTAAAAAGATTAACTCTGATTAACAATTTAAACTAGAACGAAATCTGACTTCTATCTTTTAATTACGTTTACATAAATAATTATTTTGTAATTTGTTACATCTGTCCAGGTGGTTGCAGCATACCTTTCGTTTCCGAAATACACTATTGCGAGATTTTACACTGATTCTAAGATTCACAGATTTTACACTGATTCTAGTCAGAATTTATAGGCTGTCAGGAACTCGGATGAACCTCCCTTTTTTTTGTCAACTATCTGTTGACTGCTTGCCTTAGGTGAATTCTGTGGTTTGTAGATTTGCTAGCCTTTACTGCTTTGGACTTAAACTGCAATTTTACTATTTCTGGCCGGCTATGGACACAAAACTGCTTTTACTTATCAAGTTTCGATATTATGTTTTCGTGAATGTTTTACTTTGTCCTCAACTCATAACTTTGTTTGATAGTAATACAATAAACGACGGCTAGTCTCTGCTCAAGTATCACTTGTTCCGTCCTCTGAAATGTCCAGGCACCAACCAACTCTATTAAATTCTGATCACCAACTGAACTATCGTCTTGACTTTTTAGCGCGCATACGCCATTTTCGACTTTCCGACAAAGGAACAGAGATGGGCTACATTGTCGCTATGGAAGCTCCTGCCGCAATAATAGATTTCTCAAACAATTTAAAATTTTATGTTCAAACAATTCATGTCCTAATTAATTGGCATTACAATATATATAATCATATTGACAGCTAGATCATTAACTACTTGTACAATTGATACATTTAAATTTCGGAGTAAAAATTACCTTCTTCAAGAATTTCATGATGTTTTCTTGGGCTTTGATGGATTGCAAACTCTCGCCAACGTTATTTTCATCCAGTGCCTGTTTCCCCTTTTCATCAAATTTCGGACAGAACTTAATATAGATAAAAGTTTTATTTTGAGTCGGTAAAAGTTCAATTGTACGTTTACAAGTATGTGATCCGTTAAACCAGCGTCTTAAGCCAAGACAGCGCAAGACGTCGCAATTATAGTAGTGCACGGTAAAAATGCGATATAGTTTACATAAACTGACATAATAAGCAATATAAGATTATTATTCAAATAACAGCATTAGTGCAACATATAAGATTCGTCCACGCCCTGAGATATTGTTTGCATCACGTTCGTATGCAAGGTTATGTCTGGAAAATATTACATATTATTTCATTTGAAGATCATTTAATAAATAATTTATATTCTTACATATCTTGCATCCAGTTATTATGTCAGAGATAACGTCACGATCAGCTGGTTTTCATTTGAATGATACGTGGTCAGTCTCCAATTACCAGTAACCTAACGAACAGCAAATAAAAAAAATATTTACGCATAAAAAATTTATAAATCGATAACTTTCTGAAAAGTCTTCTTAGAGATAATAAATAAAATCGACAAGGAATTGTCGTGGAATTATATGACTCTAAAATTTCTCGATCTGTAAGAATTAGATTAAACCGCGAAAACTGATGTGCGTTTTTTTAAAAAATTATCTGCTGAATTAAAACATGGACGTGTATGGAGATTGGTCGCAGCGCAGTGAGGAGCGTTTATGAATGAAGAGGCGGAGAAGCATTATCCTTGAAGATGCTGGATAGCGGTGTTTCTCTGAAGGTCGTGCTCAAGCGTGGGGGAATGGACATGGACTTCATACGAATACTCATCTAAATTATCCCGAGGAAAAAAAAATCGTCTAGAGAAATGATTAAGCCGTATTCGAGAAAAAAGTGAAATTCGATATAAATACGAAACGAGTGTATTAGTTGCGCGTTTCGCTGGATTCTTGCATTTCTAGGTTCCTAGGAAATGTACCCTGAGGATATCTCTAATCCTACAAAATTATTAATTCCTCACTACTGAAACGCGTTAGTAATTAAGGCCAGAAAATGTATGAATTTTTCAGACTCCTACTAATGTTAGGACTGTAAACATTAATTCAGAGTGCACGCCAACTAATATTATTAAACCATGGAAAAGGGCTCGTCTTACAATGCACGCGATTCAATGATATCTCTCTGCGTCAGAGCGATGGAGAAAAGGGAATTTTTTTTAATAATTTCACTAAAAAATCAGGTGTCGTAAAGAAATCTATCATTCTCAAATCCGAAGGTCTTATTATCAATGCCACTCCTCTTTAAAATATTTAAAAAGCTAATATACTGCGATAATATGTTCCACTAATTATTAATAATGAAGAAAAAATATGGTGTAAGAATAACTGGTAATTTATAATAATAATAATATATGGCCTTGAGTCTAAAAATTATGTTTATTAACAAAAATTAATTATCTGCGTAAGTCCAAAATACAATAGTGCGATATTTCAGGCCAAGCATCAAATCAGAATAATGGTGAAAAATTATCGTTTTTGTCTTAATTTAAAATTACTGCCACTACCAGATTTTGACATGCTATTAGTCACATGAAAAATATTTTGAAATTACTTTCTCGAAATGTAAATTTCAGGACAACGTAGGTTATGGATTACTGTAGTTTACAGGTGTATTTAATAAAAATATAATCTACAATATTATAGTAAATTACTAGTAATATTGTTTTCTGTTTCGTCTACTGTTAATTTCAGATTAGCAAAGTATTGAATTACAGATGACGTGACGGTTTTTGATTGGTGCTTGCGTGGTCATTGACGTGACGATGCTGTTGAAGTTTTGTTTCTGATTGATCACCGGGAAAACTTGCTATGATTTTGTTTTGATATTTCTTTGACGCCACACATACACTTCACTTTAAATTCTGCAAACAATGTTTAATAGGTGGAAGGACAAATATTAAAATTCATTGAAATACGTTGCTAAGTTCATTCCATTAGAACGTTCACCACGTTACCGATGTATGAATAAGATCTACTTATTTTTTATGAGTATTGATATGTTTATGTTTCAGAATTTTAATAAAAAGTCGTATACCATAAACAAAAAGCTGTGAAATGTCGGGCAATAACTTTTTGCCGCTGCTTCATTTACTTTTACCATGCATATACTCTCATTTCTGTTCAGATGGTTGGTTTTCATATTTGTTTCACTACAAAATTGAAGGCAAAGTTCAACTAGCTCTCTAAATTTTAATTTATTCTACTTTCGAATCCAGCACGTTTTATTGCACTCTTCGGGGTAACGATCCGAGACATTATAAATCTCGCTGAGGATCACACAATTAAAATAAATATTACAACAGAGAGCTTTCATAGATAAATGTTGAAAATGTACAACTTTAATACCATTAACGTATACGTATACAGATGATAAGATTAAACTACTTAATTAGATAATTTTTAAATATATAATTTTTTTGATATTTTATTTTTAATTAAAAATTTTAGTGCGTTCATGAAACTGTCGTTTTCCATCCAAATTTGTTTTTAGTAATCCACTTGTATTTTTTGTAACCTGTACAATAAAGGAATTCAAAAACTGTCGAGTATGTTCTCTATAGCGTGTTAATTGGAAGTGCAAGAAAATAATAGTTTCAATCCCATCCGCAATATAAACGGACCTACAGGATGACAATTTATAATAAGACTGTTGTAAATATAATTTCAAAACTGTTTCTAAGGGAAATTCTGAAGAAAAAAATTGGCTTTCAATATTTATTTTTACCTGGGTCACATCCATGATATGGATGGAATAAGAGTAACGTATATGATTCAATAGTTTTTGGCACAAATATTTGTGTACCGTACGTCTTATTGATAGGATACTTACTTACACATCGTAAAAGGATAAAAAAATTATTTGATTGAACGAGACCAAACCAAATTCACAAAATATCTATTTAAAATATTTTATCAAACTATCGTCTGCATTCATAAAAAGCTTTCAACCATCAAAAGGTCATTATCATCTAATAAATAAAATTGACTTTTTGAGGGTGAGTGTATGTGTATGGTCCGCAGACAAATACACGCGTGAAGCAATTTCGACCAAATTTAATACACATGTTTCTTTCGAACCAGAAACAAACACTGTGCGGGTAACGAACGACGGACGACACCCGATTCGTTCCCGGTTTATTGCGGTCACTTCCAGGTATATAAATGATAAAACCCGAATCCTACTCGTCTGAAAACTTCAACGAATCCCGATGCATTCCACAACCTTATCACCTCCAATCAGAAAAAAAAATTCATCATAATAATCTCAAAACCCTATTCCATTAATCAAAGTGTTCAACGATTACTAGTATAAAATCAACGTTTTCGGGACTGAAGCCACAAATGGGCAAGGTTTTATAATTTAGTTGATAAAGGAATTTGTTTACCTTACGACAAATTCCGCAAAAATAATTTAAATTTTTTAAAAGCCAATGCTCAGAGGGATTTATCAACAAATATGTTAAATCAAAAATTAACAAAATTCAATCATCTTGTGAATTACCTACCAGAACAACAACTTCAACATTTTTTAGCATTCATATATTTTTAAAGGGAATGCAATTTAAACTATCCGAATTATTCAAGAGATATTTATAATACAGTTTATGAGCAGTTTGTTTAATTAAATAAAAAAAACGTTTTGGTACTTAATTGTACCTTTTTGAGGTATTTAATTAAGTAAACGGTCTGAAACTGGTCGTAAACTGCATTATTAAATGTTGATTTATTTTAATGTCATTAAATTCTTCACCTATTTATTATCAGCTGTTATTGAATTATTCACCTACAATTCAGATGAAAATGGGAAATAAATACGAAAGCTTGCAGATATAAAATACAGTTCCGTGACTGTTTTATTGATTTTTCAACATCATTCTAATATTTTTGTTTTCGTGATTCGTTCAAGGTTTCTTTTTGCAGAAATTTTGGAGTATTTTTGCTCATTTGACACAGCGAATAATGATAATCGTAACTTTAAGAATGCATGCATGGAAATATTTTTGTACAAGCTGTCTTTAATTACTTAGAATATTGACATTTTAAAAAAATAGACCTTCAATTTAAACTTTCGTCTCTCTTTATGTAAAATCACGTTTTCTTCCCAGTTTACAGTACCAGTATTCTTGTTTTAGAAATAAGTCTTACTAGTCCCTCTGTAGTTATTATGTTGATGGTAAATCCTTTAAGACAATTTTGTATCCGTGTGTCCAATATTGCTACAATTGGTACATTTTATGAAGTCAACGAACGCCTTACAATCAACCTCCATATTACATTATACATTCCTTCAGATTATTTACAGGCTTAAATATAATTACTTATTTCATGTACGCCGTTATTTAAAAAAATGTTTCTAATTTGTCGGCACGTCCTTATTTAACGACCATTTGCGGAAAAGACCCTGATTTGAAACGTTGTCAGAAATAATAATTTTGGACTAAAACTGGTACGTCCAACTTGTTAAATTTTACATCCACGTAGTATTTAGTTATATAGATATAAGTAAATAATTCCTTAATTAACAATATCGATACTTGTGAAGTTGAAGATTTATTGCTAAAATCAACAAATACGAATTTGTGAGGATAAATCGAATATTTTTGCCGAAGTATTGCAATTCATCCCTTTGTTTTTATAGTTGTATATAGTTATATATAATCTCCGTTTAAGGCTCCTTGTGCAATATTTTAACATCCGCATAATTAATTGTGTGCCTTTTTAAAAATAATTAGTGATAGTTTGGCTGATAGAACCTTTTCCACATCCACCCTAATCAAATCCTATATATTACACTTGATTTATTTACAGTCGCATCAACAGCTCTGGTTATTAGCGACTCAGTATGGGAACTCATTTTTCCTTGTCAGGGACACAAACAACCATGCCCTCGCTGGGATTCACGCTGAACCCTACACCACAGTACGGCTACATTTGATTGATCTGGAGTTCAAATTTGATTTCTAGTATTAGTTACTGTTAATTGTTAAAGGTTTTTAAACCAATTTTTATTTCCTATACAGAATTATTTCGAAAATTTTAGACGTTTTTTTACGTAAGATTATTGATATATGTTGAGGAAAATTAATTGAAATTTTTTTGTGAGTTTATTAAAATTAAAATTCCAAATTCAATTCAATTGGAAAAGGTGCGAAAAATATAAGAGTGAAAATATTTGGCCACTAAATTTGGATGTTTTTAGAGGAGACCTATGTTGCAACCACGTCACTCAGTGAGGAGAAACTTGTATTCGAATGATCGGTAGGCGTGTGGGCAGAAACAGCAGTTGGAACCTCCCCCTCCCTCCTCCTCCATCTCTTAGCCCGAAGAAGGAAACGCAATTAAATATCAATTAAGTTATCCCAAAAATAATCACACAGGCAAAAATTTCAGGCGGTGTTCTGTAATGAGTCTCGCGCTAATGAGTGTTGCTTGTCATTTGGTCACATATTTCCGAAATGAATGCGTTGGTTAAGACTTTGCGGTTCGTAACTGCGTTGGATGGATTTCGCGTGGATTGGGCGGAGGTCAAAGTTCGAGGTCTCTTCCAAATGCAGATTTCCTTGGACATTCATTCCCGCCTTCGCGTTCATATCAGCTCTCAGTCTGAGCAAATCAATCACGCATACCCCATTAGTATATTACTAAAGCAACCACATTACAGAACTACAGTCATTAACCGAGATATTTGAACCATTCCACTGAATAGTAATCAGAACACTTATAATAATATTCCTTTTTTTTCTAACAAATGTTTTAAAATAAAATAGCCAAATGACACACAAACTGAAGTGATAATTTAAATACTACACAACATTTCTGGAAACCTTTCGTCAGGCGACAAGATCCGTTATTACTACAGAACCGCAAAATCTAGGTGCCGAACTCAAGAGCTTCATTTTGGCTATTTCTTCTACCTAGTAAATTTTTACAGGCACATTTTATATTTTAATTTTGAAAGAAATTCGGATTATTGTTAAAACTTCCAACAATTTTAATTTAGTTAAAAATATTTAAGAAAAAACTAACAGTTTAGATAAGCATTACGTAATTTTCAAAATTATTGTTTTTAAATTGTAATTCTTGTTATATCGGGCAAGCGAAACGATAACTAAAAACTAGAATCCGCTAACATAAAAATAATTTGAAATTAAACACCTAAAATTAGTCAGTTGTGTCCAAATAAAATAATTTCAATTGGTTCAATGTAATGACTTTAGATGAAGTATGTAAACATTATTCGATGTGAAATGTTGCATATTAGATCCAATGTTTCAGCAATTAATGTTAAAATTGGAGCTATTAATTAAAATAAAATTAATGATTATTTATTATTGTAATGTAATGTATTATATAAATTTTTTATTCCTATTGTTGTCTTAAAATTCAATAATACTCGGAACATTCATTTTGGCCGCAACGTGTGTGAAAACCCGCACTTTTAAAATTTTCATCTAATAAATTGTAAGTAGTAGTCTATAAATTATATATTTACAGATTTTTATCACGTATGCAAGACGTTGTTTTCTTAAAAAATTTTAGATAACTGAATTTAATTGTATTTGTACAGCTGAAGAGATTCCAATCAGGGAGGAAACGTGGATCTTACATACTACAATTTAAATTTGATAATAATTTTTTCTGACTAATAAACTGTTGTTTTTAAAATTTAACAGTAATAAAATAATATAAAAGACTGTTTCTTGCATGTTCATTGGAATTTTTGTGTATACTTAAGTCAATAAATCATTGTGCTTTAGAAAACGATATTAAACTGACTAATATGCAGACAATATATGTTTATATCCCTCAAAAGAGCGTTGTTAAATATAATGACATTTCAAATTCCTAAACTGGAGGTCATTTAGAAACTTTAATTACTCTCTTTTGTTATTACATATTTTTATCATTTTAATTTTTATGAAAAATATTAATTTATTTAAATAATTTTTACGCCAGTTAACATTTTTTGATTTAAAATTTATTTAAAATTAATAACACACTTAAAATTATGAACAGATGTAAAGACAAAATTAAAATTTTAAAAAATAATGTCATATGTGTCTTTAATCGTGGTCGACATAATCGCGGAAAACGTTACATAGGGCAAACTAAACGTGCTCTTGAACCTAGACTAAAATAATATAAAAACAGTTACAATACCTCAATTCATAAAGTTGTTACCTTACATATATACGAAGAAAGTCATGATTTTGATTGAAATACTTTGGAAATTTTAGACATTGCATAAAATTTATTAAAACGTAATTTATCAGAAGTGCTGTATATTAAAACAATTTTTAACACAGTAAATTCACATGATAATTCTTTAAAATTATGTAATAATAACAATCTATTATTTTTTAACATTTCATGTAAATTAATAAAAAAAAATTAAAAACCTTAGTATAAATATCTCATTTTAATTTGTAAAAAATGTTTTTTGTTGAAAATTTCCGTTTTGAATTTAAATATTTTAATAGAGGTATAAGAAGAAATATATACTGTAAATTTGTGATTTGTAAATGTTACTATATCATCATAACTTTATTTAAACCTAATGAAAGCATAAAAACGTATTAAAACGTCGTTAAAGTGTTAAATAAAATATTTTATAATATCTGAAAGCGTGTTTAATTCCTTTACTCATAATATTCATAAAGAAAACTAAACTAAAAATATTATTAAATATATGGCATTACAATTAAAAACAGACGTAAAAATCAAATATTACAGCAATTATTCTGTCAGAACTCAGATTTTCAGGATGTAAACACTCTAAGCAAATATAGTAACATATATTTGCATAAATTAAACCAGGAACTAGGAAAATTTATCTTCTAGTAGACTCCAAGAATATAAAGTTTTCATTCAAAAATTATATTTTTCTTTCCAGAGCTTTCCCTTTTCTGGGCAATTATTTCTAAAGTTCTGATATACCGTAAACTAAACACAATTAAATCATTAAACTGGACATTTATCATTATTTAATATAATTTTATAATTATTATTTGATACATAAATTATCAATTCAGCCAATATGTAAGAAAATTTAATTAAATAAATAAACAATTCAGCCTTTACGGCTACAACCGCCATAGGAGGGTATATATATATAATAAAAATTTCCCATTACTTGTTTACCTGAAGAAGTCCCAAAATTGTGGACGAAACGTCGTATGAACTGATGTTCCGGTTTAATAATTTTGTCTGACATATTGGCTGAATCGTTTTTTTATTTACCATTATTAGCGAATAATTATACATCACTGTGCGATAAAGCATATATAAAAAATATTAAAACTATTAATAATTCTGTTAATATACATATTACTCAATATTGATCCATTGTTGTTTATTTTGATGTATTTAATGAATAATGTGATTACTTGAGAAGTCATTTTAAATTTCTCATTCGAACCATTATGTAAGCTAACCGTTTATAAATGTCTGAGTGCCGTATAAATAGGAAATACTTTACCGATCATGTAATGCATGCTCCACTATAAGTCATGATGACTTTCTACATTCCTCGATGTAAGACATTTAAATTTTTAAACAATGGCATACAACGCTCAGATGAGGAGAAAGATGCCAAACGAGTTTAAGCAGGTCGAAGATCAAACGAGTTTTGTCAAAGCGTTATGTTACTTTCTACGCACAAAACTAGAGTACTAATTACAATACTTGGGACGAAAGCCAAGTCACGACTCTCCTTGTACTCGTGACGGGTTTCTTTACGAATGGTAATATCATCAGTCGTAACATAGAAGCAGAATAATCGCAATTAGCAGATCATAAGGATGAAAACTTTCTCCAAACGGTATTGTTTACGTCACTTCGTAAAACTGACTTTACCGGGCTGAGGCTAAAAAATTTTGAGCTTCAGTTTTCTCGTCGTTGGAATATTTATGATGCACAGGCTTATATTAAAGTGACGCATCACATTTGCTGAAGCAAGGCACCAACTATGCCATTTTTCTGAAATCGTCCGTTGTAGACAGTTGATAAATTACAATTCATAAACTCAGATGAATAATCAGACATTTTCTTACAGTAAATCTACAAATTAAAAATAATTTCGCGAATTTCATTCAAATTCCAGTTGTAATTTCAGATCTTCATCAGCAGAAGGTATTTTAAACGCGATGTGCGTGAAGGATTTGGATTTGAATCTCTACTGCAATCATATTAGAATGATTAGACGATTTTCCAACTCGTGATACGCGTATAAGAATGTAGGATGAAGCAATAACGCCAGGATGACAGAAGCATTATGACATGTCGTTTTGACAGCTTTCACTGTAACCACTATCATCACGCAATCTGTTCGAATAATACAAATTGTATAGTATTATTGCATCATGGCTTCTCTGAACCACAGGTCAGATAAAATTGGCGCAACAAATCGTTGCGCTTTAATGTCACAGACTTATCAATTATTAATACGAAAGTCAAGTGCGCGTTAGGGAAATTCATCAAACTCTATCAGCAATTTTCGATGCTGACAGATTAATGTCTCCCGCTATTTTACTATTAATTTTATTAAATAGAGTAGACGTTATATCAGATAATTCACTTTTCACACCATCATAAATGAAATTTCTGACCTATATGCGAAGTAACGATATCTACAGCAGAGAATAAACTGTCGTGAACGTTAAAATTTACGTAAAATTACGATTATGAACAATGTGGCCAGACCTCACTAAAATAAAAACAGGTACAACGTTTCTTCCACAGATTTGTGGACCTTCTCAAGTACACGAACAAGAAAACGAGAAATATTTAGATTTTATGAATAGAAAATTATCTGTCATTTTTTAATGTATCATATAAATATGGATCCAGTCATTTACCCGACAGAATTTGGATTTGAATCTCTACAATCATATTACAATAATTAGACGAGTTTCCAACTCGTAATACGCAGTATAAGAATGTGAGATGAAGCAATAACGCCAAGATGACAGAAGCTTTTTGTATTTAGTTTTCTCTCTCTCTCTCTCTCTCTCTCTCTATATATATATATATATATATATATATATATAGATAGATAGATAGATAGATAGATAGATAGATAGATAGATAGATAGATAGATAGATAGATTTATTCACCATTAGCCCTCTAATGAGGAAATAGGATTCGTCACAAATGTACAGTACATAAATTACATATAAACAGAATTAATATTAATAGGTTACACACACACACACAAATCATATCTGTTCACTTTTTTCTAGTCACCACAATCATACACACAATCTTTAAGAAACACGCACACGACACTTATCACTTCCTGGTAATCATCTCCTGTCGCTAGGAACGGACGGATGTCGTCATGGATATTTACTAAAACAGAAAGCAAAGGCAGGAAAACAGAACCAAAAGGGAAAACTGGACAAACTATTTACATATTTATAGCGTATTCGGCAATTTTGTAGGCAAGGGAATTCAACGAATGTGAGACAGAGTCAAAAATTCGTGTACGGAGTAATAAGTTCCATTTCCAATAATAGTTTTACACTCCTTGTAGTTGTTGATGTTCTTTACATGTTCAGGAAGGCTGTTAAATAGTGCGATACCGGAATAATGAACGCTAGACTCGTAGAGACAGGCTGACAACTGAACGGTTCCTCCTTGATTGTCCCCGTTACTTGCAAAAAGGTTCACGTTGCGTTTAACAAATTTTAGTACTTCTAATATGTAAGCCCTAGGTAGAGTCAGAATATGAAGTCTGCAGCTTTCTCTAGCATCTCAACCTGATATAATTCTAATGGCTCGTTTTTGCAGTTTGGAAACATCCACACTACGAGAACAATTGCCCCAGTTGGCAATACCGTAACACATATGTGAATGAAAGTAGGCAAAATAGACTAGTGAAGCAGTCTTTGTATCAACTTGTTGCATCAACAGTCTCAATAAGTAACAAACAGAACTAAGTTTGCGCACGAGGCGATCAATGTGCAAGTTCCATTTTAATTTACTGTCGACCTGCAAGCCGAGGAAAGTCGCATGATCTGAGAACTTATTCGTTACGATGTTGTTAAACGAACTAACTTAGTTTTCTGTACATTGAGTGTTAATTTATTGGCGGCGAACCAAGTATTTAGGTTTCTGGATGCAATTTCAATCTTCGCACTGAGATTATTTAAATCAATGTCCGTAATTAACAAATTAGTGTCATCTGCGTATAAGACAGATTTTATAGGTTCCATATATTCTGGAAGATCATTAATATACAAGCAGTGGACCTAATATTGAGCCCTGAGGCACGCCACAAGCAATGCCTGACAACTGCACCTCACCAGCTTTGTTTTTTAAGGCCACCTTCTGTTTCCGATTGTTGAGGTATGATTCAAAGAGTGCCAAAGCGTTGCCTATGATCCCATAATATTCTAATTTTTGGAGGAGTATGCTGTGATCTACAAGATCAAATGCCATCGAACGATCAGCAAAAATTCCGGCTACTTTGAGTTTTTCATCAAGGGAATTTTGTATACTTTGAGTGAACTCGTACATAGTAGTGCTCCTGGATTTTCGTTTGAGGAATCCGTGTTGTGCGGGAGTAATTACTTTATACTTCGTCAAGAATTCAAGTAACTTTTTGTGTAGAATTTTTTCTAGTATTTTTGAAAATATCGGAAGTAGGGAAATTGGTCTGTAATTTGATGCGTCGGTAGGCGAACCCTTCTTGAAGATCGGAATAACTTTTGCAGCTTTAAGGGAGTCGGGAAAAATGCCGGTCGAAAGACACGCGTTGAATATGATTTGAAGGGCAGTAGCTATGACGACATTATCACGATTAACGTTTGCCCGACAGGTCAGTATCCCGATGATCATTTTCCAGAAAGGTACGTTTCTAGGAAGTAGACCATAGTATTAATGAACACTTAATATGTCATTTTATTATACAGGATTATTATTGTAAATAATTTAATAATTAATGCCGGAACAATTTCAACCAAACGTGGTACACGTGTCACGATCCAGGAACAGACACTGCGAATTTAAGAAAACTAGCAGTGAGACAGGATGGCTAATAACTATTTATAAAGATTAACTACCACCCAAAATAAAAGTGACATCCTACATTTATCTATCAACCTCTCTGCACTTCAACTCACTGCAATGCATTACAATATTAAACTAATTTCTGAATAATAAATTATTATACTCTGCCCCAGATATTTTATATGCATATATGACTGATTTTTATTAAATTTATATATTCCCCAAATAAGCCGCTAGGGTTTATTAATCTCAACAGTACCGAAATGTCACAATTGAACTCAGCCACTACCATAACCTCGGATCGCTATTGTATTAATTTTGTCATCCCCGTCCACCCCCACCCCTACTAGAGGTTTTCCCCATGCCTTTAGGAGTTGATATTACACACTAATAAACATCGAGAGTGACACTAAGAATCTGAGCGACCCCGTAAACTATTTATTCGACTGTAATATAGGCCTTTTACACACATTATAAAAACTCTACCTTCTCCGACAGGTGTGTTTCTTCCTTGACCGTAAGTGATACGTGTAACAAGTTTCCTTGAAATTGTTCCACGCAGTAATAAATAACTTCATTAACTATAATAATCATGTATAAAAATATAACTAAGATATTGAATGTTGTATTAATATTAGGTTTTATTTCGTAAAAACGCACCTTCGGGATATTGACCTCTCGGGAAAATCTGAATTGGTAAATTGATGTTGGAAAACGTGCACTCGGGATTCACTACCACATCCAAATATTAATAACCAGGTCAGTCAGAATAAAATATTTCATAAAGAAATTACAAAATCTTCATAAACAAATAATGTTTCTTCCGTACATTAGGAACATTTCAGATTTCAATTAAGAGATCTTTGAAATATAAAACGTCAAATAACTGTTATATTAACGTTTTTGAACTTAAAGACTGTTTCAAGTTTTTAATATATACAAATAATAATAATAATAAAACTACAATATAGGTATAAACCTCATAAGTGGAAGCTCCTGCTGGTTTTTTCCAAATAAATGGCTGCTCTTGCTAATAGATTAATTTTATGAGGATTGTATATTGTGATTTTATTATTATTTGTATATAAAAAGGAAATTCAATTAAAGAAAACCAATGTTAAATTTAAAACTACAAACATCTTTGCGCTGTGACGAAATGAAATTATTTTTTTACTGTTTATATTCGCGTCATCATATCAGTCATTGGCGGCTTTCCATGTCTACTACTTGAAATTATTACATTTCATTCATATTTACATATACACATTATTCTTAGTCTAAGATTCATTTTCTATTTATATTCCATCATGGATTCCGGTTTCATTACTAAACTATACCAAGTTATTTATTGCTGCTATCTCCCTTCTAGAGTATTTCTCAATTGTGGCTCTTCTAATCCTGACGTGTATTGAGTAGTCGTAGAGAACATTCTGGATCGTCAGGGCAGCCTTTCCTAAGTCACGTGTAGCAAACAATTTCTAAATTAAGAAAACAATGATAACAGAAAGCAATGAAATCGCTAATTTTATACGTATATTTTATATTCTATATATTGTGTATGTGAACATTAACAATAAGCTCTTTTTTTAAGATAAAAAAAGTACGCTTAAATTTAATTTTCTGTTACATTTAATTTAATAATTTTCCTTGATATAAGGGATATTTATTGTAGAACGGAAAAGCGAAACAGAGAATTTAGGTTAGGAAATAGGAAACAATTAGGGTTCGTAAATGCCTTAGCACTCAGGATCAGAGACAGGAAATCTATGTAGAACACAACACTTGGAGTAAAACATAAGATTTAGTGAAAAGGAAATACGGAAACACCAAGAGCGTCGAAGAGCGACTTTATGGATTTCTCAAAGCATCTCGAGGAGGGGTTATTCCTTCAATATATATTAAACAAAAAGTGGCGTTTTAATAGTATTAAATGGCCGCCAAAAGTATAATAAGGTTTTTCTGTCGCCTTGCATTCACATGCCAGAGGCAAAATGTAAGATTTAGATTTAGATTTGTTATTCATTACATTAGTCCTCGGTCGGGGATATAGGATACATCAATATAAGATTATAAGAAAATAATAAACTATTACAATTACAAAGTTTAAAAAAACAAGCAATGTATCTTACAATATATATATATATATATATATATATATATATATATATTGTAATATATATATATATATATATATATATATATATTTTAATGCCTGTTAAGTGAGGCATTGTTTCTGATTGATAGTCTGGACTGTTGGAGGGGCATTTTGTACCGTGTTTATTTAAGTTTAAGTTTTTCTTCGTTCGTGGAAGTACTGGTTGTGTGGTCTTGAAAAATCGTGCACGTGCGTGTGGGGGTGGAGAAGACGAGTGGTTGCGGGTCCTGTCTCGATTGTCGGCTTGACATGACGGAGTAGTTCGCCATTTGTTGACTACGGAACTGCAGTTGCATGATATAAATCGTGTGATAATGGAATAATCTGTCAACTGGCATTTGCGACGAAGTTTTCGAACAAAGGAAAAGTAAAAGACCGGGAGGATATAAGGGAGAGATAAGATTTTGATTTTAAGGGGGGAGTTGTTCTGCGATCACCGAGGCTGGAGGATGTGATTAAGAGAGACCTGGTTTAAGCGCGGGAGTTGTTCTGCGATCACCGAGGCTGGAGGATGTGATTAAGAGAGACATTGTTTAAGGAGGAGAGTTGTTCTGCGATCACCGAGGCTGGATGATGTGTTTAAGAGAGACATTGTTTAAGCGGGGGAGTTGTTTTGCGATCACCGAGGCTGGAGGATGTGATTAAGAGAGACATTGTTTAAGCGGAGTAGTTGTTCAGCGCTCACCGAAGCTGGTGGATGTGAGTAAGAGAGACATTGTTTAAGAAGAGTCGTCGTCGAAAGATTGCAGTTTAAAGTCGCAGCCAAAGCATAGGAGAGAGAACTTGTTAAAGTTACAGTAAACCGGTCGTCGTCAAAGCAGAGCAGAGTAAAGTCGTCGAGATACCAAAAACTTTCTTTTTCAAACCAACAGTATTTAGTAGAATCTGTGAATTTAATAGAAGCTGTGAAAACCCCACCACTGTGTTCGAAAAGTGAAAGTATCCTGGGCAGCCGTAAGTAGCAAGAGAAAAGTAAAATGATTTTTGCAAACCGACTTAAAAGATAATGTCAGATATCGTTCTTTAGTGATGATAAAATAAACTGTTTAAGTTTAAAATCCATCTTGTAGTATAAGTTCGTCGATAATTAATTTCGTCTATGTCGAGACGAATAAATACTTCTTTTTAAATTAAATCTAAATTTTGTGTTATTTGATTATGTTTAAATGTTCTGCCGTTATCAAACCCAGTTAAGACCTTTGAGAGACTGAGAGTTTTTTTTATTAAATTGTACTAATCTTTTGTTAAATAAATTTTGTTTGTTTTAAAATTGTATAATTGTTCATTTAAAAGCTCATCATTTTTGATTATTACAAAATATATATATATATTGTAATGATTAATTAAAAGCGATTAATTAAATAATTTTGTTTCTCCACATTGTGGAAGCCAAAATGTAATGATTATCAAAATCATATGAATTCATTAACAGACAAAATTTTATTAAATTATTTAAAAAATTAACTTTCAGTTTTATTAAATTGATAATTCGTTCAGAAAAAAATTTATATTTTGACAGAAAGGATTGAGAAATAATTACTACTTTAAACTTTATAATACCATTTATTTTATTTAATAGAAATCAGTAACATTTTCTCTGAGGTTAAATACATTTTAAGTTTCAATGTTTAGAAATTTTATAACTTTTCCCTCAGGGTCGTTTACCTGGGCTTGATAAGTAAAGAAAAACGTTGGTATTTACGTTACAGTCATAGAATTTATAAATTAAGAAATTAACAAACAAAACCAAAAAGAGACGAACGAAATCTGACGAATACCTTTAACTATCGTTTACAAACTTAATTAACTTGGTTTATACTTACAAAAATGTTCGGCTGGTACCAGACATAGATTCCTCGGCTCGGGCACACAATTTTACACTAAAAAGGCCATGAATCACTGACTCTACACTTGATTGTCAAACACACGGTCGTAGTTATTGAATTTTTCTCCGGGAACTGGATCTGCTGCACCTCCTGATCATCAGCCAGACAAATTGTTGCACGTTGTCTTTATGTGGAAAGTATTCATCTCAGTACGCGTAGGAATCTTAATGTGGCACTAAATATTTTATTCCTTTTTTCAGTTATTTTTACAAATTATCTCGCTGTCCAAACTTTATACCTGGATTTATAAACTTGTAACTTTCTCGGTTGAATTTTATACTTAGGCCACGCTGTTCGTTCTCTCAATATCAGACAGACTGCCAATCCAGAAAGCGCTCGTAGCCCACGACAAAGCCCACCGACACATTGTTGTCTTTGAATAATTGGCACCGCTAACAATCCAATTATTAAAATCATTACTGGCCTCTAATTAGTATTACAATATATATATATATATATATATATATATATATATTGTAATAAGCAATATTAAATTACATTTATTTATCTGAATTGTCCCTCGTTGGTGAAGCCATTTATGTAATAAGCAATAATAATAGTAATTGAAATGATTTGATTGTCCACACGTTAAGGCATCAAAATGTGGTTACTCAATAATGAAGATAATTAATTAAATTGAACTAATAATTGAAAATTATCTAATGAAAGGAGCAGGAAATAATAACATTTATTTAATTTAATTAAACAATTATTTTATTGTGCACAACTATTTACCTTACAAAACAAATTACTTTCTGAACTTTACAAATATTTTATACAAAAATGTCCTTTTCTCTTACCTCAGGGCCTTTTAAATAAAGAACAATTAATTTTACAATTTACTACTGACAAATATTTTTTTAATAATAAACTCTCGAAATTTAATCGAATAAAACGAAATAAAAACGAAATGAAATCGAAATCTGACGATATTCTACCTTTTATTAACGTTTACAATTTTAATTTAAATGTTTCCTTTTTACTCACTGTTTGTACCGGTACCAGGGCAATTGTAAAGATTCTGCAACGCACTTCCACCTCGAACACTTATGAACAGGCCATATATCCACTGAATTTACACTATAATGGCCCGCAAACACCCAAAAACTGTTGATCTCTCTCTGATTATGCACGTCCAATTGCCGGTCGATCACACACCGCACGCCAACAAAACGCTGTCCACCGTTCAATCTCGGAATATCTGCATTAATACTCCCTCGATTTTGTGTTTTCTGCCAATCATTGAGAACGCGCAACGGAAAACTGGAGACTTCTACCACAAAATCATCAGCCTCTGAATTCCAACTCAATTAATTTTAGTTCCGTCCTTGACTGAAATCCTTCACCAACCGCTAAATTCAATTATACTGTAATCCACAATGTCTCGTAGCTGACTGACAAATTTTAATTCCTTCCGTATTCAGTAAGCTCTCGTGACTGACTCACAAATTTTAATTCCTTCTCTACTTAACAAGGTCTCATGGCTGACTACTACTTCATCAACTTAGGCGCGCTATTGTCTAACAATGTCTTGGCCTGGTCAATATTCTCGACCATTATTGTATCTCTGTGTGTTCGCCGGCAAAAATTTATTTCAATAGTTTCTAATTATTAATTCTTTTAATTGTCCTTTTATCATTACAATATATATATATATATATAATTTTAAAACAACGTTTAAGATATTAATATAACTATATTAATATTCAATTTTCATTCGGCGGAGTTTCCAGCAGCTTGGATTCTCGTCGAACATGAAAAATAAAATAAGGCGACAATTAAATTCCACAAGATTATAATCGTAAAAATAGCATAACCTGATAGGATACCAGTAAACTGTTTTATTAAAGAGGATCTTTTCTGTTCTTCCTATCTACGAACTCTTTCACCGAGTAATATGCTCCATTAATTAACAGAGAGACAGTACTTGTGATCTTTCCTACTCGGCTTACATCCTGTGTCGTCTTACAGTCGTCTTCTCCGAAAAGACAATTTCTTTTCTATTTCCTAACTAAAATAATAGCTTGCTATGAAAAAATTTACGACGTACTAATTGGTTATTGTTAAAATACACGCCTATTTTGAGGACAGTCCAAAAATTTACGTTTTTGAAGCTTCCAAAAAGTTGGAGAAACGCTGGGTGAAGCGTATCAACCAGAAAGTTGGGACATTAAACTTAATCGGCCGATATTAATCTGTTTTTTCTGTGTTACTGATTAAACATTCCTCATAGGGTGCACCGTTGTTCTATTTATTCAAATTTTTTGAAATTTATGAAATAGTACTCTCGAAAAGGAAATTCATTAATATTAACTGCTTTCTTGTTTTTATGTGACGAAACCTCTTTTATTTTTATTATGGGACTAAGGGATGAATAAATCTAGTGGAAGTAGTTCAAGTGGACGTAAAACAAGAACTGCTTTCTCCGCGGTGCGTCCTGTCAGAAAACCCCCTGGTAATCTCCCAGAGCGCTCGCAATAGACTCCCAAGCGAGAGACAAACTAATGCGTTCATTCCGGGTGTCGGGCCCGCACGAAATAAGAACAAGCCAGACTCCGGTTTTAATTGCTTGCTTCCATTTGGTCACATCTAAAGGATGTCGATTTCTTGCCGGGACCACGGGCTTCACCCCGGAGGGATTCTCGCAAACATTGCTTTTTGTACCGTAAACCGGTCACGAATTCGTACGGAATGGCATCGGGTCCTTCAAGCACATCCATAAATTAAATTTAGGTTGTTCTTCTGTCGTGGTGTGATCCAGAGACGGAGTCCCCCGGGGCGCCTCCTGAATGGAAGCTGCGTTCGTAATCAGCTCCGTAATTGAGTTCAAGTCTTTCCGAGGGCCGTGTGTCAGCGTCCCAATGAAATGTGACGTGTTGTAATGAACGTCCAGTCCCCGTTCCTTTCTAAACAGAAGCGAGAGTTCCGAAACTTGGAACGGCTCAGTGTTGCAATTAATAACTCCGAGTGAGTAGTAATTTTCGTAAGTATTTTTTTAGCTGCCCCAGGGAACAATAATAAATTTCTGAACTGTTTGTCGTCGGTTAATTCCAGTCTCTCGAGAAAATAAAAACAAAATTGTACACATTAGAATTGGAAACATTCATTCAGCGTTTACATATTCATACGTAACCAATTATATCGTACGGTACAAATCGGCTCAAACGCAATGCGTCTTGAAACTATTACAAGAGTTGGACTTTCATTTGATCTCAAAGTAAGACAGGGTTGTGTTCTGAACGCTGCTACAAAAACACGACGTGAAACTTAAAATATTTTCGTTTCATAAACCAAAATAAAATGGTACTAATTGAAAAATAATTTATATTTACTATTCATCTACAAACATAAGCCTCCATGGATCCAGCCAGAAACATAGACTCATGAGAAATCTATAAAAGGCGAGCTCGAAATCTAAGGATGTAGCATTTTTAACTTTAGTGAGACCAATTTTGGAATACAGGGCAGCTTGTTGGGATCCATAAAGAAAATATCAAACAGAACCTTGGAGAAAGTTCAGAAAAGTGCAGCTAATTTGGAAGTGTAGGGCCGGAACATGGGAACGAAGAAAGAGAGCAATTAGGTTGCTAGTTATTATCGCAAAGGATAACAAGGGTGCAGATGCTATTCAAAGCTTATGTGGGGCAAGAGACATGGACTGGATCAGCTCCGAAATCCAAAAGCCGAGTTATATCGGTAGGTGGGAAATAAAAACAAATGTGGGAAAATTTTCCTTCCTAAATAGGACGATTCACAACTGGAATAATTTACTTGTGGGACAGTTTGGGGAAAGTCCTCCTCGAGAAATAAAATTTTGGTTGAAACTAAAAAAAGTAGGAAGTGAAGTGTTTCCCCCAGCTAATTAATTAGAATCATAATCCAATTTAAAGTTAAGTGTCAAGTTCGACCATGACTATTCTAGCCAGTGTTTCTTTTTTTCTTTATTATCTTCTTTTCTTTTCAGGGTACAAACGTTCTAAAGACGATTTATTTTTGTTAGTCGAAGTTATGTAATATGCAATGTTATTTTATCTGCCACCGGTCTATTTGCCCAATTGTAGATTATTAAATGCATACAAAACAAGTTTTTGACTGACGGAATCGTGTATGTTATGTAACGAATTTAATTGTCATTTTGAGGACTACGAAGCAACTAACTGAGGGAGTCGATTAAGTATTTTTCCTAGTTGTTGTTTTCACAATCAACGATTGAGCTGTCCTTGACTGAGGGAGTCGTATATGTTTCTACAATGAACTTTAGTGAAGCCTATCTTAACTCCATTGATCTTGACTTTAAGATGTCGTTTAAAAAAGAACAAACCAACATATTACTGGCTGAGATAAGTAATATTTATTGGATATAGTTTGAATAATAGTTTTGTTCATTCGTTGCCTAACGTTTATGGAGTTTGGAATTTAATTGTCATTTGGAGATAGGAATTACAAGTTATCTTAAAACAGATTTCGATGCCTAATTTGCAGACAGCCAGATTGGACCAGATAAGCTTGAGTTTCTTTGTGGTTGTTTTCTGCCATTTTCAATTACTCGCCCACGTTACCATTTCCAACTTGTACAGAAGATTTTTACGTTTTCGTGACGTAAACAACTTCCGCGTTATGTTTTTCTGTCTTGTTCGGCGACAATCATAACTTTTATTGTCACCGAAAGGCCAACAATACGACTCTGAGATACGATTCGTGTTAATTTTAAGTGCTATAAAATAAAAATCATTTTAATTCCTTGTATGTATAGAATTTAATTTTATTAAATAATATTTTTCAATAATGTACAGCAGTGAAAATTACATTTAAGTAACATAAAATTGAATCTTAAAAACCCTTAGGAGAAATACAGTGTAAATTAATATTCAATATCTTTTAAACGGCTGCTAAATTTATTAGACGTTACCCAGAAAAAAAAACAGATTCACAACCTTTTTACTGTAGAAGACTAAAATAACAGGACTAAACTTAAATTTACTTGGGGTATAAACACCTTCCTCTGGACTGGAATGCGACTACCCTCAGATCATGCAACGACGAAACTGTAAACAAGGCAACTCTACAAAACAAATTATACTTACATAAACCTCATTTCCGGAGGTAAAAATTGGAAATTTGTGTTTCGTGAGTAGTTGAGTCACCTGTACGCAGATTAAGGTAAACAAAAATTATAAGAAAAATATACCCTTATATATGTCCAATATTCATATCTTATAATTAGCAAGTAATCAATCCTATTCTCAGTCTAAATATTTTATTTGTTTATTTTCCTTCGGAGCTTTCGATCTTCTCGATCAAAATCACCTATAATATTTCTAAACAATATTTATATTGTAGTGATAATCCTCAAGCGCGTCAAGGATTGGGACACTTGGCAGTTAACTCACGTTGATCTCTGGCCGTGATCATGTGGCACCCTCGATCTCTCCGAGTCTTCTGGATAATGCAAGTTTGGGGCAGTACGTCCGTCCGTGGCGACGGTTCCTCGAGGAGTCTCTCTACACTTTCTTTACAGCCCCTTCGCTGGATGTGAAATATCTATGTTCTCGACCAATTTTCGATCGATCTTTCCTGAACCAAGAAATGTGATTGGTTCAGGCAGTCACGTGTAAATTCAATTTCTGGGATTTTTGGAGAGACGTTTCCCACGGTGCGACAGTCCAGGTAACTTCCGAGGGTTAACATTCTACGTACCTAAGACCAGATCGAAGGGATTATCTATCCGGCACGGCAGCGCCTGGTAAAATTCCAACTTGCCAAGCTCTCAACCCTTGCTAATATCTAATTAAATTAAAATAAAATCTATATATACCAATAATAATAAAACTATCGCGCTACAATACATTACTATTATTATTTTATGTTTATGTACTTTAATAAATTATATTGTTTTAAATTAGCTTAAAATTTTTCATACTGTTTAAACATAACTTTAAATAGGTGTCACGTGAATATTTTATAAAATTTCAATAGTTGTCATATAATATGTATATATATTTTATACATTAGTTACTAAAGAAATTGTATTAATATCTAAGTTTTACATTATTATATTTCCTAAAGAAATTAAAATAATTTTGAGTATTAAAGAAATAGTATTCCATATAACATTTTAATAAATTTTACAAAAAAAAATATTTTACAATTTATATGAAAACTTATCCGGTTTTTTTAATGCGCTCCAGTTTCACTTTCTTCATTTTTATTCTGTACATTATTTTTCCTGTTTTTTGTTAAAATATAATGATTCTAAATATCTAAGTTTAATTCTGTTATTCTCTTTATGCAGAATGAATACAGAATATTTTCCGTCAATTAAAATAATGTGGATTCGAAATTACTTTCTGTAATTATTTGTAAAATTTTACAATAGTACGATAAATTATTGTACTTTCTAATACTTGAAGGTTCAATTAAAATTACAAGTAAAAAAAATTATTTTTGTAATTTTAAAAATCCATTTTGTAGTTCCTCCTCCAAATGCTATCAAATTATAACTTTTAACCTGAAGAATTCTATAAAATGTCATTTTATAATTAATTATTCTCTAATTATTATTCTTATTGAAGTAATTATTCAATGTTCAACGGTGACTTAATCTTATTTAATTTACAATTCTTAAAGTTAAAATATTTTAATGACAGTGCGATAATAGCTAATTATCTCAGAAGACTTTTAAGGCAGAATTATTTTTAAGAAATTATAAACGGGAACCCGAGATGATCAAGCACCCCGTTGAACAGTTTTTGAAAAGTCCGTAGGGTATGTGTGAAATATAGCGTCATTACTGTCGTTCCTCGGTTGGCTCATTACGAGTAAATGTCTTTAAGGTTGCCTGAATCTGTGTTCAGTGTAGCTCACGGTGTACTGACCTTAAGACGAGAATTGACGTAATTATTCTGTTCTTGGCGGAGGGGGGTCCCGAATCTGCCCCAGTGACAGAAGCGTCTCACTTGAGTGCATCTCACTTCCGTGGGAAAATTGGCTTCCGGTGGAAGAGAAGTCTACATCCGCACTCGCAGGAGATAATTGCGCCATTAGACAATAATCCACTTATTTGCATTGAACTTCGCACACACGCTACTGCAATTGCTTCGGTCATCGATTATGTAACGGTCGAACAGAAAAAATTATAATTGGCAGAAGATTAAACTGAGACGTGGTAAAAATAGATTGAGCTGAAGGAGGCAGTTCTTCAAAAATATTTACAGGTAAAAATCTTTTATTTAGACCACTGTACTTTTTAATTAAATAATAACCCCAGGTACTGCACAATAATTGTTTAGTACTCCACAATCCTTCAATAACTTCGTATATTTATTTCAAATGTTTGAGTCGTGATCAATCATTTCCGCTGATAATATATTTCTCATTCCTCGGTTTAATATTTCCAAGAAAGATACTTTTTTTTAGTGTTTTCATTTTTACTTATAACCACTACAGAACGTTTCTCTTTATAACCTTACCATGCTATTCAAATAATTGTACCACGCTTAAGTTATGGTTTTACTATAAATTTCCTTCGATCAAACTTTCTCCTCTACTGTGGTGACTCGTAAAGAAAAAATAAATATTTTTACCAATTTATTTTTTAGTTATCAACGTAGACTCCTAAGTCATCTTTCCTGCATTTTTATATATTGTATAGCACGATAGATTAGAAAATACACAATATATTTTATTCCATTTAACTTTATTAGAGATATTAGCCAGGGTTGAGAAACAGACAAGTTAGAACTTGCTTTACATTGACGCCAGTTTTTCGTTTAGACAGTCCCTGGATTCTGAGCATAAGCACGAAGCAGACAGACACCTGGTATTACCTGAGTTGTAGACCCGTGCCGGCGAAGTGGGGACGAGGCATCTCCAGAAATTTTATATGAATCGTGATTTCCTGGACCGATAATATTTCCTGGTCCTGGAAGATCGATCAAAAAGGTCGATAAGATCGTAAACTTCTCGCTTAGACGTGGTGCTGTGACGACCACCATTCTTCATCGTGTTGACTCGAGTAGAGACGACGGCGATGTTGGTTGAGCCACGCAAGCAGCGTGACTGAAGGTAGACGACCAAGTTTCTCAATCCTTGACGCGCATAGTGAGAGTAATAGATCCGATTGTTACTCCGGATAGCGGAACCCCATACCGTTTGTATCAATCCATGTCATTATTTCCCTTGACTTGAATCAATAATTGCCAATAAATACCGTTAAATGTGTCCTTTAATTTTTTTACAATAAAAACTAAACCCCGCTACAATTGAGTATATAATTAATTGTTGAAGTCCGCGTTTGTCTCTACTCTCATTCGAATCAAATCTTTGTTCATCAAGCCATGTCGTTACATTTGGGAATCTGGTGAATATGCACTCAATTCGAAAAGAAATTCACGGAGTTTACCACCAAAAACGGAAAATGGGTCAGCGTGGGAAAAAAAATTATTTTTTTCTTTGTCTTTTTGTACAAAGACTTGTTCCTATTGTTTCAATATTGCTAAGTTAAATTCTCGTATAATTGTTTCAATTTTTCCTCCTAGATAGTCTCCTGCTTAGCCACCTTCGGATCACTTCCACTCATACTTTCTGGAGTGTTGCTTCTGCTCAAGAGGTTGTGGTCGTGTTTTCTAAAAAAAATTATGTATAAATATGAATTTATAACAAATTTATTAAAATTGTAATTCAAAATTTTGATCTTTGTATGCACACGATGTCTTCATCCTCATGTGTTATCTTTACAGCTCTAACCCAAGCTGATGTTAATATTTTTGAACTTCAGGGGGAAGCCAAGTTGTGCAATTTCGTCTTTGATCCGTTTTATCACCTTCTGTTTACGAGAGAATAATTGTGTCATCAGCATACCGAAGATTATTGATGTTCCGTCCACCGATTTTCACTCCAATCTCTGACTCATCGGGATCCAATATCCTCATAATCACTTGAGCACACAGGTTGAACAAAGGAGACAAAATGCAACCTTGCCTCATTATTTATTTCATTTTTAACCAGACAGTGACTCCATGTGGTGTTCCGACTATGGCTATCTGGTCGTTTGTCAACCTGATCAACAGATCCAGAACTCCAAGTTCCATAGCTTGTCATTTTAACGCAGTCAAAAGCGTTCAGGTAGTAAAATAGATATTACCTCCTTCAGTTCAAATTTCTAAATATAGATACTCGTTAATCTCAATTCGCATACAAATCTCAGGTTTTTCATTCTTTACTGGTCAACCCGGTCGGGGATTAAGTGATAACTGAGTCAGATCACCCAGGCTGAATTCTACAGCATTAGGTCGTCTCGTTTTAATTCTTCTTTCACACCAATTCAGCGCATTTCATCCGTCATGACATTCCAAGGAAATTTAAAATGCGCGTTCCTAAACTGACTCATAAAAGGCAATGTAACAAATTTTCAAGACGAAAAAAAACGAAACTGAATAGTATTCGTAAAAGTATGAAAAGTTGTTAAAGAGATTTATCTACTTGTGGCATGAAGTGGAAGAAGAAAGATATTACTTTGTCGCGTCCAATAAAATACGGACATCTAGATGTGTTCCTTATAATTTGCAGACATTTATGACCTCCACGTGTGAATTTCGTTGCCATATACATCCCTTCAATATTATATTTGCGACATTAAGTTACGGCTGTGAAATGGGCCGAGATAAAACGTTGCTAAACGCCATTTCGACGATCATAAATTCGTCTTTGGCCAGTGTTAAAACTTCTGTACGTGTAGCATCAAGCTCTTGGCTACACATAAAGTGCCGAAAGCACAAAAGATGGCTGAGCACATTGATATATCGCAATACGCGCTGGGAGGTCACGATTCATGCCAATTTAATGGCCAACGTGGTAGGTTATACAGCAAAATGTCTCCGGATTATTTTTTTCCAGCTGTTGAAGATGAACTGCTGAATTTTGGAAAGTATAAATTTAAAAAGCAATTTTTCTATTGGTATCAGAAATGAAGAATCTACCCTAGAACTTCCGTTCATGGCTAAGGAAATATAAACGCTAACTTTTTTCCCTTCTACACTTTTAGATATAAATTCTATTACAATTGCATATTCTGATACATTTGAAATATTCACGAAAAATTAATTATATGATGAAGCGTAAACACCATTAGTCCGACGGAAAAGAGAATAGGCCAGACGTTTTATATTTTATATTCATCTATTTAAAGATTCAATCTGTTCCTATGTACTCTAAAAGCATATACGACATAACTTATTAATTGGAATTATAGTGCATGATAAACTTCGGCGTAAGTGGCCTGTGTCCTTAAATAAAAGGAGATTAACAAAAACTGGAAAAATTTCAAATTTGATAGTAACAAGATCATTCTGTTGTGTATTTTAATAAATTTTATTGGCTATTATATTGACTATTGATAATAATATAAATAAATAAATAGACGGCCTTGAATCAGAACAGTAATATTAAGTTTATTAACAAAAGAAATTAGTATCTCACAGCATTTCGACCTTTTTTGAGACGTCATCAGGTTTTCATCAGGCTCCTTTAGAGTATTTATTTACAATGAATTAAAATTGCGACCACCAACAGTAAATGTGCATACTAACGTCAGAGGAATGATAGGCGAACAGCTCCAAATATGACAGGCATTTCGCGCACGCTTGCAGCCGCAATGGGCAGCCGTGCGACGAGGTCCTGACAATGAATCAACAGGATTCTCGTAATTCATAGCTACCTAACATTTTTAATAATATAATCCATTAATCAAAGATTGAAGTCTTTCCCGGTGAAGTTGTTTAATAAATAGTTCTCGGAATTCACACGGGTTTTGCATATTTATATTAAGACGCACTTCGCCTAGAAGATGACGACAGTGCTTTCAGTCGTCGAAACGTTGCGTATTGCGTTAATATAAATATGCAAAACCCGTGTGAATTCCGAGAACTATTTATTGGAGAATCCATAAATATTTTTAAATCGTGAAACTCGATCCGGAAGGTTGTCGTAGAAACTCGGAGCCTCAGAGTTCCAATCCGGAAAGGTGTCAAATGTGAGTGAGCGTCTACAACCCATGCAAATAAATAAATTTGAGACGTCATCAGCTTCGACAGTTTTTAATAATTTTGTATACAATTCAAGACTAAAATTTGGAAGCATAGCAGCAGAACTTTGCCTCTAAATTTTACTCTTGAATTGTCTAAAAAATTATTAAATATTTTACTCTTGCATTGTATAAAAAATTATTAAAAACTTCACTTAACCTGATGAAGTCCCAAAAGAGGACGAAACGTCGTAAAATTAATACTTTTTGTTAATGAACAATATAATTGCTTCCTGGCACAAAGCAGTCTATTTATTTATGTCAAATAAGTATCATATGTCGTCAGGAGTATTGGCACCTGTTCGTGAAATATTTGATAATAATGGAAAATTTTTTTTTTTTTTATAACGGGATGGCAGATTTTGGACAATATCTAATTATTGTTTATGTTTTCTAAATGACGTATAATGAATATTCCAATGATGGTAATATTAATTATTATTAAAATGGATGGACAGAATAAAAAACGAAAATCGATTAATTCTTCCATGGAAACGGCATTTCTTCTTAGACCGAACTGGAACTTGAATTTATATTAATTACAATATGTGATATTTGTTACTGTAAAAAGAGCGAATATCTCCTGTTGGAAAACCTGCTTTTACGAACAGTATTTTGCAATGGAGATGAAATTTGTTTCATTCCAGGAGAAATTGGATCAACGCAGGGATGAAACTACTTTTTTAAAATTTTGTAGTATAACTTCCTAACTTGACGATTAAGAAATCAATAGTTCTATTAAACAGAGACAATAGCCAATACATCAGAAAAAATTCATAACACATAAATGAATAATTTAGAAAATCAGGATGTTTCGTTCGTGTTTTGCAAATTCATCTGGTGTACAAGTATTCACGCTGATTCTATAGGCAAGATTTTTGAGGGGTGGTACTAAAACATTTATTCGAATATGAGTGTGTGAATTAGTCGGAAGTGACGCGTTGAGACACGAACACAATAAAATGACAAATGGAAAAGAAAACCATGTTTATTATCATATTCATCGTAAAGTGCTCCTTTAGAGCATTGATTTACAATGAATTACAATGAAGTAAATATGCATAGTAACGTCAGAGGAATGACTGGCGAACAGCTCCAAATATGACAGGCATTTCGCGCACGCTTGCAGCCGCAATGGGCAGCCGTGCAACGAGGTCCTGACAATGAGTAAACAGGATTCTCGTAATTCACAGCTGCCTAACATTTTTAATAATAGAATCCATTAATATTTTTAAATCGTGAAACTCGATCCGGAAGGTTGTCGTAGAAACTCGGAGCCTCAGAGTTCCAATCCGGAAAGGTGTGAAATGTGAGTGAGCGTCTACAACCCATGCAAATAAATAAAATATTATTTAAATATGGGCACACCGCCGAAGAAACGTGTCTGAATTCATTAGTAAAACATGTTAATTGTCGTTAAATATATCTGATGGTTAAAAAACCATAATGTACTTTAAATAAATATAATATTTATATAAATATAAAAATATTGTAACAATTATTTACTACTCGTTTTGAAAGTAAAACGAGACTATCGGAAATATATGACAAAGGTAAACAGAGACTTCAAGAGATTGGGTTTTCTACAAGGAAGCGATTATCCAATTCCAGGTGCGAATTTATTCCTTATTTTTTGTATTTACAGATTTTATAAGAAATAAAATAATTCGCGTTTTCGAAACATAATTTTGGTTTAATTAAATCGCAGAATTTAAATAGAACTATGTTATATAAGGCACTTTCGGCCGGTTATCGTATGGAGTGTTTTCAGAAATACAGGAGAAAATTTATAACACTCTTCTGTTAATGTTCATGCCAGTTATTGTTGAGAAGAGGGAAATGCAATGAATAGTGACAGAAAATCATCCCCAGAACTTATATTTACTACTTTGAAGAAGGTCGCGTTTGCCTGCGCCAATTTAAAGCGCTTTCTTCCCTGGGGCTATACCCTCCTTTAAAAATTATTATATGAATAATTGTTAAGAGAAAGTGTTATTTACCTGTTCTGTAAGAAATTAAAAAACTGCAGAAGGAATTACGTATGAGAACATTTGGATCAACTACTCGTTTTTAGCTTTTTTTCTAGGCGTGGAAAGTATTAAAACCGTCATTGTCTTAAGATTCAGTCAGTATCTTTACGCTGAACTGAGAATACGAGTCTCATCAGAACATTACAAGCGATTATAAACTCAAAACCAATTTGGACGAAAACGAATGCGTAAACTACGCCCACGCGCCCGCTGTGGCAACGACCGAGACCCCGGACTTCCTGCTAGCAGAACCAAACACCATGACTAGTTTCTGGAAATCATTTCCAGCCTTATGGCCACTTCCAGCCAGCATAGTTCGAGTCTTTCTTTTCCAATCTCCACGTTTCTCACAAATGTTGAACGATGTTACTACTCTATAAATCATTAACCACGCCACTGTAACTGAAACTGATCCTGACGTTAAAATACACCGAATGTTCTCATACTCGTGCAATTCCTTCTGCATCTGAAACTTTTTAATTTCTTACAGAAATGATAAATGACGCTTTCTCTTTACTATTATTCATATAATCCTTTTTAAATGAGTATATGGACCCACGGAAGAAAGGCTTTTAAATTTACGCAGGCAAGTAAGACCTTTTTCAAAGTTGTAAATAAAAGTTATGAAGTTGATTTTCTGTCTCCATTCACGGTTTTTCCTTTTTCTCAATGAAATCCTGGCATAAACATTATAAAAAAAGTGTTATAACGTTTCTCCTGTATTTCTTAAAATATCGATAATTGCCCGAAAGTGGCTTATATAATATGGTTCTTTTTAAAAAGTGCGATTTAATAAAACGTAAATTAATTTTCGATACCGAATTATTTTATTTCTTCTAAAATCTGTAAATACAAAACCAAGTCAAACATTGTATTGTTTCTAGACGTGGATTTATAATATGAAAATTGTAATAATTGAGATCGTACGGACGACAAACGACGCCATAAATAGTAGTTGTGGAACCAGAGACCTTGTTACTCAACTGAATTGTACTTATTGTCAACAATATGATCAGTAAGGAAAAAAGACCAGTGAGTTGTTAATTACCGACATTACGGATTTGTATTTAAGATGTCTACGAAAATAATTGCCACATTAAATGGATTGATGTAGAATCACCTCGTCCTCCTTTGACGACTAAAAGCGTGTTTACAGAATAAATTGGATTTGGTTCCACGGCGTCACTATGCAAAAGATCCTGCAGAACGAATTGAAAAGAAAATCTCAGATTGATTACATTGATCAGTATCAATGAAAAACGCTCGGACACAGAGCCAAAAAAAAAAAAAATTCGCGACACCCACACACGCATTCTTCAAGTGGGTTTGCTTCCTCCATGTACGTTCAAAGGCTAAATAAATCTCTAAGACAGAGCTGTCCTTGCAGTTAATTACTTCTGTCGCAAAGAAATGAACAATAGAACTTGTCTGGCTTGAGTGGCTTATAAACGACCTTTCTTCGCCTAGCGTTCTTCAGTCTGAATAAAGGTATGTCATTCGAAATATAATACGCAAACATTTTACAATGCAAATAGTTATACGTTGCCAAGCGGCATAACCGCAATCTGCGAATGTGCATAATTTAAAATAAACACCAATGGTGTAAAAACGGTTTCTTCTTTGAGTGTCTAAGCACCTGAAATCAGGATTATGTTTTTTTAATGTGGAAAAGACAATTCTGTATCTTAAAAAATTGAAGATGATTCTAAAATGGTCTGCGATATCTGAAACTAATATAAAAAAATTATGCATACGAGCACGTTTGACATATACAAAATTAATGTACCTTTCGCTGTTTGTTTGTCCCTTCTACCTATACCATTTACCCGATTACGATGAAACTTTTTTTAAAACATGCAGATATTAGCGTAGAATCATTAGTTTTTCGAGGTCAATGACAATTATAGTGTTTCTCCCAAGGTTGTTTAATTTCAACCACTTTCATCATGGTAGTGGAGTAACCTTAGGGGTGAGGGTGGAGGGGCGTTTCATAAAAATATCGCGAAAACAACAATTGGTGTATATTCCGGCATTATAGAAGTCGCTGAGCCTTACTCTGAAGTTCAACATGCCTGTTGGAGTGTAAGTGTGTGTGTGTGGGGGGGGGGGTGTTTCGCGTACAATCATAAACACGTGGAGCCAAATTTTATGCACATGTTACGTAACCCTGAGACCAACGAATAACTAAATTTTTATTAAAATATTTTCATTAATTAAAGTTTATATGTATTAATGAACCTCAGATTACAATTCTTCATTGTAGCACGACAGAAAAAAGTTACTTAGATAATGAAATAGACTTTCAAAAACCATACATACAGAAATAATATTTCACTTTAACGCCTGGTTTTAATTAAAATACGATATACTTACCTGTTAAATAACATTTTTTTAATTCAGAAAAATAATTTTTTAATTTATTTAACCGCGCTAAGTTTCGGTATTTATTTGTACCTTCTTCAGGTTGTGGTCCGACGGAAATGTTGTCTTGATATTATAAACATTTCAGTACGTCTAGGTTTTGACGCTAATGGAACATGAAATTTGTGGAAGTGTATTAATCACAATACGTATTTATTTAGCTTAATAAATCATACAATCATGAGATATGAAAGAATTAAATATATTGAACTCATAAAAATTTGGATTTTATAATAATACCAAGTTTTGAAATATTCGCAAATTATATATATAACCATATATTAACCTAATGTGTACATCACTTCATATTTCAATTTATAAAATATTTAAGTAATATTTCAATCTCAATCTAATTAAGTCAAGACTGGAAGACAAACAATAGTATTATTCAGTTGCAAATGGTGATAGGGACAATATCACAAACTCATAAAAAAATTAATATATATATATATATATATATATAAATCCTACTTCTGTGTAGTGGTCAGCGTTACTGCCTCACGTCACAGTGGTCTCGGGTTCTAATCCCGGCGAGGGATTCTATATTGTGTGTGTTACCAAACCGAGAAACTCAGACAAAGCAAAATGACAAAATGTAGGTAATGTCCTTTGCCGTTGATGCGGTTATTTTGTTCTAAAAATGAAAACAGTATTTTTGCCCTAATTTTTGTAAGAAACAAAAAAATTTTTATCAGCAATTATAATTATTATTTTTTATTTTTATGTGTTAGGAAAAATATCTGATAAATATATCTTATCATATATAAAGAATTATATTTTTATACATGCATTCAACTCACATGGAAAAATATAGAGCCAACTTTAACAATTCTGCCGCACCCTGGAAGTATAAATTCACTATGAATTATATAGAACATAAATAGAAATATTTATAACGGAAATTTGTACTGGACGCCACGTCAACATAGACAAAGGTGTAGGCAGGAAATATATAGGGTAATCCACGTAGTGTCCACTCCCCTCTTATAGCATAGGAAATGGATCCAAAGGGGGCATGCGGAAAGGTATAGCGAGGAAGCCAAGGGTTGACTAGGGTCCCCGGACTGTATTTTAAGGATCTTACCGGCATTCACCTAAAAGTGATTCAGTGAAAACCCTTGCATGAGGTAGGTCCTTGTCCCACGCCCATCCGAATTTTGTCTCCAGCAATTTGGAACGCAGCATTCCAAACTCCATGCATCGGCCGAATTTGACGGGCAGCTGGCCGACTGTTCTAATAGGATTAGCCCAAAACTCTTATCGTATGCCTAATGTCAGCGACCCCGGACCATATAAACCTCTAAACCGGACAAAATTGTGCACGAAAAGTTAAAATGAGACCTGGGCTGCCGTAAGTAGAAAGAAAACTTTAAAATCATTGTAAACCACGTTTAAAAGATAAACGTCAGATCGTTCTTTAATTATCGATAAAATGAGATCTTTAATTATTCAGATCATTCATTATTTCTTGATAAAAATTGAAATTGTTTAAATTCAATCTCTGGTATTATTTCTTCAGCAACAAATGTCGTCTATGTTCAGATGCATTGATTCCCATATAAAGCAAATGTAATTTTTGTGATTTTGATTATATAAAATCTGCCATTATCAAACCCAGTTCAAGACCCTGAGATCCCAAATATTTTGTGATTTGAATACTTGTTTTAAAATTGTTAATAAATCTTGTTTAATAGTTTTCACGTAATAGTTCTTTTCATTTAAAAACGCCACATAATTCACATCTTGAATTATTGTCAAAAGATGCAAGCTATCTATATAAATTATTACAATATATATAAATGTATTTAAACGTTAACACGTTGACTGCTGCAACTCACCTCATTAACAAAACACTTGACATGTTTATGCAGCATCGATTATATTCGTAGTGTAGTGGTAGATTTATTAAATGATAGAGTAAAGGGATATTTTCCAGGATTTATGAATTATTTAACTGAACATGAAAAATATAAAATAAAATAAATACAAATTATACGTGTTCTGCTAGCCGGAAAAAACAATCGGATCTCTTAATCCCAAGTTAAACCATGGTTTACGGTAATTCCCCCTCCCCCCCCCCCCAAGGCGCCTCAAGGATTGAGACACCTCGCGTTGATCTCTGGCCGTGATCATGTGGCACCCTCGATCTCTCCGAGTCCTCTGGATGATGCACGTTTGGGGCTGTACGTCCGTCCCTGGCGACGGTTCGTCGAGAAGTCTCTCTACACTTTCTTTACAGCCCATTTTAACCATCGATCTTTCCTGAACCAAGAAATGTGATTGGTTCAGACAGTCACGTGTTAATTCAGTTTCTGGGATTTTTGGAGAGACATTTCCCACGGTGCGACAGTCCAGGTAACTTCCGAGGGTCAACACTCTACGCGCCCAAGTCCAGACCGAACGAATTATCTATCCGCCACGGCGGCGCCTGGTCAAATTCCAGCTTGCCAAGTTCTCAACCCTTGCTAATATCTAATTATATTAAAATGAAAAATATGTATATATCAATAATAAAACTGTCACGCTACAGTAGCATATTCATGTAAATATGAATAGATAACCTCAGGGAAGAGAACAAAAATCAAGGACGGGTTACATGAACAGAAAATATAATCATGCAAAGTTTATTCAAAATCAATAAGCAGTAGATTTTTTTTTGTTTGCGGAAATTTTTAGAACAATCGTCGGTGCAAAGATAATTTTAGAAAGAAGGAAATGATGATTGATACATCAATCTTATTAGGGGAAAAATACTGTAAAGTTGGATGAAGAATAATAGCAGCCTCATCAAGCTTCTCTTCACAGATTGGAAAGAAATAACGCGTTTCATTGTATTTTTTAGCTTGGGTACAAATTCGACAAGAAAATTCCTAAGATATTTTTCTTAAAAAAAAGTCTATAAGCTTTATGAATTTGCTTTTTACATCGGTATGCCGGACATTCAGCGTCTTAATACGAATCAAATTGGAAGCGATTCATTTGGACGATTTCGATTATTATGGGAGTGAAAGAAGAATCGCCAAGTGAGCGATTTGCGGCTGTCGCTGTTGCGACAAAGACAGGCGGCCTCTATGCTGCAAGGATTACGAGACACTTCCTGAATTTGTATTTACGAGACAGAAGAAGATTTGTGGACTAAGGTGGACACGGTAAGGACCGAGTGGAGAAGGTTGAACGTCGTGCGGTCGCGGCGGCCGAGGTATTATTACGAGCGCGTAACTAATTCGCCCGCGGCTTGTAATTTCAGACATTCCTCTGTTAATAGAGGGGTCCCGCACTCGTAGATGCTGCCAACTAAATCGGCTCACTTGTCGGCCGTAATTTCACACTTGCTCTTAATTTCTTCATTACAATTAGGGCTCCAGAATTCGGCAAGTAACAGCGACGGTGTGCGTGTCTGCAGGTGGCCGTGCGGTAAGTAACCAAGGTCAGCGGCCCGGATCTCGCTCCAGTAATTGTTTTGCCTCGGAATTTTCACCACTTCATAAATTGTATTTATGCCGCTATAAACGGGACGGTTGCTTTCGTCCGTTTCACCAGTCGTGTGATGTGTTCATTTGCGATGGTTCTCTGACGACGTGCGTGGCTGTAAGGAGTTGCCAATTCCCACTCTTGTGTCCTCCTATGACCGTCATTATTTCTGATTTATTGGGCAGCAAATTTTAGATGCAATCATCACATATACGATTGGAATATTAAAAAGCATAAATTTCTTAGAATTTTGCTAAAGAATAAATTAAATTACAAAATTCATAAATTATATAATAGGAATAAAATACTATTAAAAATACGTTACATTAATCTATATCTATAGAGTAGCGCTTAAATTTATCCCCATTTTTTAGAAAATTGTATTCCGAACGTGAATACTGAAGACCAGAAAGGTTGAAATGAAAAAGAAGCTGGCGACAGATAAGGGTTGTATTTCCATAGGGATCTGATTTGGGCCCGTTAATTCATATAAATGCTTTGTAACATTTACTTGTAAAGCCGTGGGTCAATTTCGAGCCAATTTTGTACACATGTTCCTTTCAAACCGGCAACAAAAACTATGGGGGTATGACACGACTACCGCCCCTACGGAGAGGGGGGTTGAACTTTTAAAACTTTCAAAGGCCGACATTTGTGTGAAATAAATAATTTTCGGAGCCTGTGACGTGTCGCGATTATTCTCCGCTCTCTTGACGTAATGGATGTATTTTTGTCATTTTTAAAGTATTACGAGTATTTTTTATTGTATTAACCGGAAGTGTTCTTAACTCTCTTAAGGAACCGAATGTTCTACCGGTATTATGAGTATCGAGGTATGGCAAATAATTTTGATTCTTTTAAGGTACAGGAAAAATTTTTACTCTCAATGATGCCGTGAGTATTTTTTACACTCTCAAGGTACATAAACAAACTTTGACTAACTTCTTTCATGGTCTGCGAAAGAATTTTATTTCTCTTATAAGGTACCGGGAATATATTTTTTTTTTACTCTCAATGGTACCGGGAGTATTTCTGACACTTTTAACGCAAATGGACAAATATTAACTCGCTTAGCGTACCGGGAGTGTAATTAACCCTCTCAAGGTAATGCGTATATTTTTTAGGGTACGGAGTAATTTTTTTTATGTATCATAGAGTACCAAGAATAATTTATAATCTCTCGACGCACCGGGAAAATTTTTGACGCTCTTAAGGAACTAGGAGTATTTTTTTTTAATTTTGTATAAATGCTTCTCTAATTGTACGGGATGAGGGGGGGGGGGGGGACTCTGACGAAGTTCCCTATACAAATCTACACCGGTGGAGCAAATTTCACAAATTTCGTACACGTGTTCTTTGCGACCCGGAAACAAACACTGTCGGGGTGAGACACGTCTACCACCCCCAATAATTGTGGTTGACGGGGGTGGAAATATTCAAACATGCTAAAGCAGCCGATATTTGAGTCGGATAAATATTTTTAGAGGGCAAAGATATTGATAGTGTTTTTACCGATGTTATCTGAGTATAATTTCAACCCCTTACAGCATAGGAAAGAAGCACCCTTAGGGGTCGGGGTGGAATAGAGTTACAATAGAAAACAACCGAGATTCGAGTCAAATCGTGTTTATGTATCTCGCTGAGTTTATTTATGACAATCTGGGCAACGCGCGGGGGTGGGATGTGGTGGGAGGTGTTGGGCTGAGGTTGGCGGAGATAGAAATTTTAACACATTTTATCCGGCCGAATTTTGTTTCAGGATCAATGAGATTCATAAAATACACAGAGAACATGTAGAGAAATCATTTCAACCCATTTCGGGATTGGGACGGGAACACCTTTAAGGGGGGGGGGGAGTGGCATTACATAAAAAAACGCAAAAACAAGCGATATTCGACTCAATCCCGGATTATGGATGACACTGATTTTAATTATGACATTCAAATATTTGTTTAACCCAAAGTAGAGGGGCCGGACGGGGGGGGGGGGGGAATTTTCGAACATGTTAAAACGACAGAATATTTTTCAGGGTCAATGAGATCAACCCCTTTCGTCATGGGAAATGAGCACATTTAGGGATAGGAGTCGAGGCGCGTTACATAAAAGTAACCAAGATTGTAGTAAAATCGGGGTTTACGAATATATGACAACCCGGGCAGCGCTAGAGTAATAAATAAAATAGACTGTACGTTTGTTGTTTGTGTGTATGTATGATTCGTATACAAATCTACTCCCGTGGAGCAAATTTGACCAAATGTCGTACACGTGTTCTTTTCAAACTGGAAACAAACACAGTGGGGCTAAGACACGTCTACCACCCCCAGCGGCGGGGGTGGAAATTTTCAATCATTCTCTAACGGCAGATATTTTCCTCAGATTAAACTTTTTCGGGCTCAATAAGATTGATAGTGTTTTTCTAGATTTTTTTGAGTATAATTTCAACCCCTTTCGGCATGGGAGGGGAGCACCATTCAGGATGTGAAAACACAAAATTGGATAATTTAATCCTAACAAAACATACAACTGCCGCAAGTCATATTTCAATAAACGAAATTTTTTATAAGAAACAAGTTGACATGTTTTCTGGTACTTCAATGTGCGTCATAATTCAAGCACAATATTCTATTTTTCCCCCCCAATAATTTCAACGATTCGTCCGGGAGAATTAACAAGTTTGCGTAACATTATGTTAAACAGATTGTCTAAACCGGATCTGAAAACCTGTCTTAATTTTTTGTGACTCATTTATAAACGAAGGAAACACTATACCCGAATCGTTCTTGGTTTCTGTAGGGAAACAAAGACGACAGTAAAACGAAATGATGTCTGCTATATTGTATATCCCATTTACGAGAGAGTTTATGCCGTCACACTAAATCGACACCAATACTGAAGTCATTACGACAGATTTGATAGAAAGTAATTATCAATTTTTGAAGACCAATTCACGGATATAACTGCAACAAATAAACACACGTTTACTATTAAGCTATGGTACATTTTAACGCATCACGGCTCTCATTGAGAATGATAATGTATGGAAAACAATTTCTGAGATCCCGGGGAAATGTGATGAGCGCGCGTGGGCGTACGGCACTAATAATGATATATGGCCCGTAATTTTCCGTGATGCTTTGTGCTGCTAATGGCAAGGCACGAGCTTCAATCAGGAATACGGGCCGAGCATTTGGATGAACACATTGCTGATTACATCTGTCCCAGAGCACGAACACAAAGGACAAGAATGCAACTAATGTTCCGAAAAGAGTCTGCAAATATCGCACGAGGAATGAAGAGACACTTCACAAGAACGTTACAAATTTGAACAGGAAATGTCTCGATAACGCCACGAATGAAAGAAAGTCGAACCCTAATGGATACTTAAACCTTAATGGCGTCGATTTATTACCTGTGAATCCCTTTCATCTATCGCTCAATCACAAAATGAACTCTGCATGCTGTCTAAATCACAGTTTATTCGAAAAAGGTAATGTGACAATGCCAGAAAAATAAACACATTCTCGATGCAGAATCTACAACTTAACAAACTGTTCACTTATTTCAAAAAACCGTACCATAGTCGACGCCATAAGCAAGTATACTAAGCCACAGTTCTCACAAACTACCAGCCGCGAATATACAGTGGTTACTACACAATTTTCTTACGCCATCTTTGTTTATTTTTCATTAGTAAATTATGTTTTTTAACGTGACTGCTGCTCAATAGTAATCGTGAAACATTTGAGAAAAATGGTTACAGTGGCTCAAAAGAATTTTTGGAACACAGCTACTGACATTCCTCTAGGTATATGTATAGATATATATTGTAATAAACACCAATGTTGGTAATAGTATTATTTTTCAAAATAAAAGATAAAACGTCATATAGGTGGAAGAATGCTTGAGCAGTCGGCGTGCAAAGAAATTTAGACGTTCTTAATTAAATTATCCGTGAATCCAAAATATTTTGTATTGTTCTTATTGATATTCGTGTAAAATATTTTGCACGTTATACACTAAACTACCAGCATTATAAGTTTTTTGCGTTGCTTATAACCGAATATATGAAGCAACAAGAGAAAAAGTCGTTTCTATATTAAGTGGAAAAGAAGAAAAAGAATATTGTATGAAGAATGGAATTCTAAAAACTGTCCGATTCTACTTTCTTCAACTTTAGAAACTGCCCCTTTCTCAGCAGGCATTTGTAAAACATCCGACGTTTAATGCCACGCCTCAGATTTTACTTCATCTTCTGTCCATCTCCCGCCACAATTTTCATTCAGACCCAAATAAGACCTCATCCTCCGTGTTCCAATATATCCGACCAATCGGTATCACCAAATGTGTTCCCTGTCTCTCCTTCGAACAAAACGGAAACATCTGTCCCTACGGACTGGCGCCGATTTATTACCTGGGAATCCCTTTCATCTATCGCTCATTCACAAAATGAACTCAACGTGCTGTCTAAATTCAGGTTATTCGAAACAGATAATTATTTCATAGCTCGCTACTATTAAAATATATTTTGCTTACGGAATTAATCAGCATTCAAAAACACTTGATTACGATGAGGTACTTAATATTAATTGAAATTTAAAATAAATTAGTGGGTTACAGAAATCTGTTCGCACTGAAATTTTAGTATTCAGAAGATTAGGTTTGAGGTAAACTGTTATCACGCTCTTTTCCTGATGAAGTTCCAAGACGCAGCGTCGTGAATTTGTGATTTAGAGTTTAATTCATTTGTCAACTATTAAATTGCAATTGACGTATTGGCCATTTTATTTATTTTCCTAAAGTTTATAGTAAGTGCCGTAATTTTGTCAGATAAGTTTGTATACCGAATACAATATTTCATTCATTAAATTCGATGTTAAGTATTCAAGGAAAATGTAGCAAGGACGGTGTTGGACTGAAGTCTTTATTAGTCGCAACGGAAATCGTGCTAAAAATAAGCAAATGTGACAGATATAGTAGAACGTATAGTTTTTTTAAAAGTGTTTTATACTTAAGAGCGTGACAGGCAGACAAATGATGATAACGGAAGGGAAGGCAACAAAATAGTGGTGTGGAGATAATGCACGAAATTTCGCATTCGCAAGGAACGAATAAATGTCGAAATGCAATGTTACTAATGAGTGTTTCCAAGTATATGCCTGATACTTTACAGAATGGACACTTAAATAAATCATACTGTTATGTGAACCTCTATGGATACAAAAACGTAAAAAAGGCATAATAAATTATTCATTTTAAATTATTCTTAAGAGAGTCAGTTAAAACATTTCGTCGGCGGAACTAGGTTACATTTTCCATAACTCACTGAAAGATAAACTTATCCCAGTCACATCCAACCAAACACATCTGGACACATCTTGCTACGAAAGCTGAGCCCTTTCCAAGGATTTTGTGTTGGAAAAGTCAGTGTTCAGACAGAAAATTATCTCAGTATCCTTCGTGTCTGCAATAAGGTTAAGAATATCTTCCAAAGGAACATTGAAGAATTTGAACTTTTAAAGAGAGAAATGTCGACAGAGAGCCTTGAGAAAATTACAATTCCGTTAGTCTCGGTATTTCCTATTTTGTTTTGAAACCATATTTGATAATAGATGCCCAGTTTTTCTTGATTACGTTTTTCTATGCGTATTGCCTACTACATTATTTTCTAGTATTTTTGTTTCGCTGGTCACTAGTCCTTTCTGAGTTTATATCATGAGAAAAATGATCAAATAACTCTACACGTTCTTTAATTTATTTCATTTTTGAATATTAAAATTCTACCTTTCACGTTTCAATAAAATATATTATTGAAAAATACGTACTTAAGAAGCACAACTAATGTTACTATTTAAGAGATTCAGATTCATAGAATTAACCATGAAAAGCAACTGTTTAAAATATCAAACAGATTTTAAATATACCAATATAAGTTGTATAAAATTTCTTAATTAAAAGTCACCACACGAGCTTTGGACTAATTCGTCATATTCATCTGTAAAAAATTCAGTCGTTACATTCCAGAAATACTAACCATTTTTTTAATTATATAATACGTTTATTTTAACAAGATCCAATATTTACCTTTAATTAAAATAAAGTATTCCGCAATTTACAGACATAAAAATAGTTACAATTCTTTTGTAATAAGTCCCATTTTAACAAAAATCATACCACAACGGTATTCGTCATACAAGTCCCTCCTTTTCTCGTAACACAAGACCTCAAGTGACTTAAGAATAAAAATCAAATGACAAACGTAAAGAACAATTTTTTTATAAAATCTCTAAAATAAATATTAACGGAAAACAAATTTTTTTTACACATATATTACATTATATACTTTTATATTTCTATTACATGTGGGAGTATCATAAATTTACAATTAGCAACATATTATGTTTTAATACACAGTATTTGTGTAGTTATAAGAATATTTTAATTAATAACTTTTGTTACTATGCACAAAAGAAATGGAATAATTGGTAAAATTTAAAGTAAGAATAAGAAAAATTACAAATATTGATTTAAATTGTGTCGATGCATAAGAGTTTTGTTTAAGGTTGAGTTATCCGAAATAATGCTTAGGTAATTCTAAATTCAAATTAAATTTTCCAAATTGCTATGGTTATAATAGCTTGGACTTGTTTATTATTTACAGAACTAGATAAAAGAGAAACTATAAGCTTTATCTTTCTGTTTCTAATACCTTGTTTATATTTACGGTGCGAGATAAAATGTTGTCAGCCGCCTATAGAAAAATCTCATTCAGGAAGCGTCTGGAATTGAATATAAATAAGACATAACTCGAGATGTAAATACTAGCGTAAACATTATTGATGAACAAATATATAAAAATTTATCACGACTATTTACCGTTTTTCAGCCTATATTTAGTAAAATAAATAGTTAACATTTGAGTTGAGTTGAAATGTATAATTGAATAAAACTACGCAACTTGATAAAACGTCAAATAAAATTTCATACATTTCCTTTGTTTCTATTTGTCCACAAATGTAGTTATACTGACACTTTATTGCAAACTTTGGTTCTAGCTGATTATTATTGCGTAATTTGTTCGTTACAGATTTTGGGCGTTAATTAAATTTAAACAGTATTTTCCAAACGCTATGAGTTTTCCAACTGAAAATATCTCACTTTACACGCAACGTCACACACTGAGACCATATTTAAAATGACGAGACGGCTCTCTTAAGACGGATAATACAGCATTTTATATCCACTTTATTACAAACTGCGCGTTTAAAAATCAATATTAACTCGTAATATACAGAAAGAAGCTTAAAATTTTTATTTTACAAATTGTAATAGGAGAGATTGATAAGTTGTTCGGAATGTTCTCGTCCTGACACAGAAATGACGCTAGTAGGTTCATGCGTCAATTCGTAGTTCAATTATTATCTGCTTGGTGGCATCCACGTTGAATTGTTTGATTTTTCTAATGAAGAGAAGGGAACAAGTGTTGGCGTTGCGTGAAAAATTTATAGAACCGATATAAAATTAAATCGCCGAATTCCAAACATATGTTAGTGTCCGCATTAAAGGAATCTTCTCGTTCGTTTTAATCAGAAAATAAGTTGGAAATCTGGTAAATACGATGCACTAATTTAGCGGAAAAATAAAAATTAAAGTGGTAACAAATCTTATTTTATTTTCCTCAGATCGACCACTTTCCAAACCACCCTCGCAGGCTTGAGGCAAACAATAAACAACAATTCAGCATAGGAAGAAACATTGAAGTATTTCATTTTAAAGCACTCCTAAATAATTGCATTATAATATTAATGTCACTGAGGCAAAGTGAAAGATAATTATGTGTTTCAGAAAAATAATTATATATGTAGAGACTGTGGGAATTCATTTCTCGGTAATGTATAAGGGAATGAGAATGGAGAATATATACAATACTACATATGCCGTGATTTTATTAGGATATGGTGATCGTGTGAGTGAGTTAATAAATTAATGTCATTTATTTCCTTCAGTTGAGTAAAATCTCGGCGAAAGTTCAACTACATGTTAATAATAAAGAAAGACAAGTAATACAATGGTATAATATTACAATATTAACAACTATATATGAAATAATAATGACCCATCACTTTCACTTCACTGCCAATATCGATGTTTAAAAGAAAGTGCCTCGAAAACTACTGCAGATATTCCGTTCAACGAAGGGTCTATTGAGAAAAAAAAAATTACTTTGGCTTATGGCTTTAACTGGAATTAAATGTCTCCAACATGATCCCAAGGTTTATCACGCACATGTTAGTTAGGTAAGGAAAGAAATTTATCTAATGTCTCCCATCACCGTTCACTAACTTTCTCACTTACATAGCCCTAGGATGATAGAGGATTTTTTTTTACAAACGTAGAGGTGCACGATAAATTGCCAAAATATTGACGTAGGTGGATCAAGAAAGTTCTATAATGGTAAAATATATACGATATTGGGAATTTGAAAATTGTGATCGAAACGAGGAAAGAGAACGCAATGGATATGCAAACTCTCATAAGATTCAATTTGGTGTGGGAGCTATAAATCTTTAACACATTGAATAAGTTTATAATTAAATGACATTGAGGATTCGCTAATTTACAGCAACTGGCGAGTTTTCTATCTTGGCTTAACATAGTGTTAAATAGATGGAAGATTTTTATCAGGAGCTCAAGGAAAAGCCTACCTCATAATGAGCAAGAATCGTCACTGTTTCGCGTAGAAATTTGGGTGTCGAAATACAAAGCATAGGCTAGAAAGTGTGAAATGATGTTTCCTGCCTTGGCCCGCGGGTCAGCAATGATATTTCATTGTTTCCAGGAGCCACGATCTGGGTCGAGAGAAAGTGAGCGCGAGCATGATCACCCGGAGCTATGCAACGGGACGGGACATTTCCCACTGGCCGCTTCAAATTAAAAGATTATCGAACGACCGGTTCTTATTTGCCTAAATTATTTCTCTTCCTGGTGAAACCATCCCGGAATTCAAATATAACAATCAAACTCAGCTTGGCTCACTGATGGCGGCGAAAGTTACATACCCATGAACACACACCCACATTGACGGATATATACGATCAGTATTGAAACCTTGGCCAGTTCTTACATACGGCGGCATTCTTCCTGTAAAGGTTTCACACACATTTGTAAGAGACAGTATTTTTAATTTGATGTTGATAGAATATGGCTGATCTTTATGTAATACAATTTATTTAATAAAATCCCGCACTCAAATAAAACTTACTTATTAGTTTAAACGAGGGTTGTTCGATAAGTCTGGCAAACTTAATGAAAAGCGGGAAATTTTTCACTTTCGCGCCATTGCTGGTAAACATGATCCTTTCAAAGGTACTTCTAAAAGTTTTAAACATATGGCAGCCGTAGTTTATTGTTGACAGCCTTCTGCATTGTTACTCAGGAGGAGACAATGAAAGAATAACAAAACCGAATTGGATTAAGTTCATGCACCTAGGAGTAAAATTCGCTTCAGACTATGAGGTGAAACACTTCACCATTAAAGAAACAAAATTCTTACATATCATCAGATTGTAAATAAGTGTTTCAAATGTAGTCAACTCAAAAAACCTAAACAATTTTTCCATATATCATTGAAGAACATTTACATTGGATTAATGAGTTTAAACGAGGTCGCAGAAGCACAGGAGATGAAAATTTCTAATGGAAGATCGGACACTAAAGGTGCGCGAGGAAGCTGATACCGTAGGTTTCTCAACTGAACGAGTGTATTTCATCTTCCATGTAAATATGGCCATGAAAAAGCTTTGGGCGCGATGGGTGCCGCGGCTGTTGACATTGGACCAAAAACGGATAGGGAAATACATTTTAACGCAGAATATTGCAATATTTAGTCGTAACCCACAAGACTTTTACGCGCAGATTCGTAACCGTCGATGAAACTTGGATCCAGAAACCAAGAAACAATAAAAAAAACTGGACAAAAGCTGGTGAAAGTGCACCGAAAAAGTCAAAGACCGTTTTGTCATCTGGAAAGGTGATGGTCACTGTCTTTTGGGATTCTCGTGGTATAATATTCATAGATTGCTTGGAAAATTGGCACAATAATAAATGGGCTCTATTATGCCGTTCTGTTGGATCGTTTTACATGGTTGCTGATGAGAAATGACCAAGATTGGCGCGCATGTAAGTGCTGTTTCGCCAGGACAATGCGCCAGCGCACATAGCAGCAAACTGAATGGCGAAAGTGTACGAGTTGGAATTATAATTGGTTTCTCATCCACCCTATTCACCAGACGTAACACCAAATGACTTCTTCTTGAAAATTTGGTATGAAATTTTCATCATACGAAGAGAAGTGATCGAGGCCGTGACTGAGTATTTTGCAGAGTTTGACAAAACCTGTTTTTGTGATGGGCTTGAAAAAATTTGGAAACTCGCTGGTTTAGGTGTATAGCCAAGGAAGGAGACTATTGAGAAATAAAGTAAGTTTTCTAAAAAAAAATTATTTTTGTTACAGTTTACCAGGCGAAAGTACAAACAATATGAACTTCACTCTCCGTTTATATATACAGAGAGTTATGTTAGTGAATTTTTTCATTTTCTGTTACTTGTGTCCATATCACGGCACCAATTCTATTTAAATTTTTTGAACTAGCTGAAGTTTACTTCCGATGAAGCCTGGAAACATACCGTTAATTGTCTGTCACATCCGATGAGCTGATTATGGTTATTAGAATGCAGAGACCATGAGGCATGAGTATTACTGTCTCCATTGTCCCAGACCATCACTCCTCGGAAAATTCGGGAGTGGTCGGCTTCTGTAAGTTGCTGCACAACAACCAGTCATTAAAGGGACCACTGAATAAATGAGCACAGAGAAGCATGTGTCTGTTTTGAGGTTTCAATACGAGTAATTTCCGTTTAAAATGTTTGGTTCCAATCACAGAAAGTGAAACGCTTAAATCATCGAATTGAGAACACACAAAAAATAATGAGATGACGACATGATTATAAATGGAGAAAATTTCCGATCATTAAAATGATATTACTTTGCTATTCTATCTAGCTGCTTCTTACACTTTAACCAAACTAACGTTCCAACCGTTACTTATTCAGACTGAAAAAAGGTATTATAAAATTATTTTTCTTAATAAATTCCGCAACCCAGCTTATTTCTAGATATATATATCCCATTCGTTTCGTTATAGTTCTGGTTCACGAACAATGTTAATGTTCATAAATTTTTTCGCAATTTGTGGGACAAATAATATTTCAACATTTCTATTTTGGATACATATGTCAACAATGAAAACTTCCATCACAGCACTGACGGTCAACCTACTGCATTCAGATGAACTCAATGTCAGAAATACCGTTGACAAACTCACACGTAAATAATTACGTTTTTATATTTATTTCATATATTCATTTAAATATATATTGTATATAGTTGGAAATTCGTGTAAATGGATTATTGTGACGCGTCGCTTATCACGGTCAGGTTTTATACAAATTTTGACCTACAACATACGATAAAGAACAACTGCGTAAGAAAACCTTTCCAATACAAGCTATGAAAACGATTTGTCGTATCGGATGAATTGTAACTAGCAACGTAACGGAATAAACGTTAAATAAATTAATTAATTGCATTTAAGCTTTTTTCCTAAAGACATTTACACTCATCGTTGACGGTTTGCATTTAAATTAATTTTCCGGAACTCAGCTACTAAGTGAATAGTAATAAAACAAATATATACAGTATTAACTTACTTAAGTTAAATCAATTAACACTTGAAAGATAAATGCATAAAAGGGCCAGAATTTCATGATTTTCAATACTTTAATACATTTTTCCAAGCATGAAACCATTAATTTCAGGTAATGTTACCATGATATTTGAATTGACTACTCTTTGGTCGCTGATGGCATTATGTAAAAAATTAAAATAAACATGAGAGTAAAGCAAAAATTTAAAAGAGTCGTTATTACACATTTGTTAAAACATATCCGGTATTGAAGCCATGTGGAATGTGCCAGAATTTACATATTTTGTTTATTTTTTATTTTGTTATCTTTATATAATACCATGGAATCGTATTTGAAGTAATTGTTAATAATATCATTTGATATTGTTTTACTAAAACGCTATAACTGGAGATTAGATAGATATCTCGTGCTAAGTATTTAAAATAATATATTATTATATTTTTTTCGAAATGGGGGTCGATTTGACCTTGAAGCTCTTCCTTGTGCCGTCGAATCAAATTCGTGAGAAGTTGTCACATATTATTCCCCACGCAGCTGCAGTAAGGGTTTTCTGTCATTCATTACTGACGATGTGGCAACCATTGTCTATTTCACTGACATCATGCTCTGACAGCCAAAAAAAATTATAGCCCATACTGGCCTGTCGTGTTGGTTACTTCTGACTTAACTCGGTAGTGCGATGGGTTGATATTGTCTTAAACTATTACCTATATATTTACTATTCTTTCATTGTCTGTAATATTTACCGATATCTTTCGTTTCGTGTCTGTATTTTGTCTATATTTATTTTTGTATTGTTGTCAGTAATGCATGTTTACATTTATATATTTACGTCCGCAGTAGAGGACTAATGCATTCAATAAATAAATCTAAATCACGATTTATCTGTTATAGAGAAATGGGAATAAATTTATGAAATTGACGGTCGTTTAGAGCTGCAAATTTATGCTTATGCTCTGATCCGGATTTATAATTAATATATCTGTTTATAACGGCTGGTACGGGGAAATCACGTTAATATACATCCGTAAAAATCGAAAGTCACGTGATTATATCCCTGAGCCGACTTTCGCGGCGATGCAGAGTTCGGAACCTCTCGCCACCCACCAGATATGTTTATCAAGTTTTTATTAGTTTCGGAGCGTTGCTGTTCCTTTGTCTTATATCGCCATTGTTTTCCACCCCGAGACAAGGCAAATGATGGGGTGGCCGTGAGGACAGGTCCTAGCGTGGGTGTCACGCCACTAATAATAGACTACGAGGAGAATTGGTTCTGCCTCATCCTCAGCTGAATATTTACAAACACATACATTCATAAACTGCCAAGAGCTATCCCCTCCTCAAGTACTTATTAAAAACGAAGGCCTTCTAATTTTCATGTCATGGTCAAAAAAGAATAGAAGATGTATATCCTAGGGACAATGCTGCACATACATCACGCAATCGTAAGCAAAGAGCCAGCTAAAACGTCTCACTCGACTGATGTCTAAGACAACTTCCCAAGCGTGCGCAAAATTTCTCTCATTTATCAGTCGGCCCAAATTAGTACCTACATCTGGAAAGCTGTCAGTAAGTTGTAAAATGCTCAGGATGTTATTCATAACGGCCCTCACTTTAAAAGAAAGAATGAGTAACGATAAAAATATAATAACTTATGCTAGCTTATTAAGCTTCGAACGCACGGCACTGACTTCAAAACTCACAATGTGACGTGAGACCGTTGGGCCTTGTTTTTAAACAAAAGTTATAAACTCGTTACGAAATTGTGGCATCTACATGAAAAATATTGAAGTTATTCCCCCCAGGTCTTTGAAGAATAATTAAGCCATATCTGGAATCTCTAATTACGAACGCATAAGTTTGTTTGCTGATATCAGAGCAATGAGCTGCCTGTTAAAATAGTGCGACACGCTCACTATAATATGAAATACTAATCACAAATCACGGAATGTACTTTGAGAAAAATAATCACGAAAATAACCGAAAAGGTTACTCACATTAATATTTTGACGAGTGACTGCCTGCTCTACAATTATACTAATGTATTATGTTGATAAATCAGCACTAAAAACTCAGCTTCAAATTTGGGTCCCATATTCACACGTTTCACATTTCATTTTAAAATTTTTATTACGAGAAATACTTTGGGGACGATTTTCGTGCTTCGTAATTTAAGATGAACCTATGTAACTGTTCTTTCGATAACCTGTAATTGAGACTAAATTCATATGCTCGTTCATGGAGAAAAAGTAAACGATTTTTAACAGGAAAATGAACATCAAAGTCACACATCTCAGAGACAAAAATTTAAAAGAGCAGTTATTACGCATTGGTAAAATATATCCGGTGTAGAAGCCATGTGGAATGTGCCAGGATTTACATATTTTATTTATTTCTTATTTTTTTATTTTTATATAATACCATGGAATAGTGCTTGAAGTAAATGTTGATTAATAACATCATTTGATATTGTTTTACTGAAACGTTATAACTAAAGCTTAGATAGTTGAATATCTGGTGCTGACTATTTACAATAATATGTTATTATAGTTCTCTTGAATTGGGAGACGATTTGACCTTGACGCTCTTCATTGTGCCGTCGAATCAAAGTCGTGCGAAGTCGTCACGTATTATTCTCCACGCAGCTGCATTCATTACTGACGTTGTGGCAACTTTTGTCTATTTCGCTGCTCTCTACCTATTCCCAATGATTAGTTTAATTATATTAATGACTCATTATTTATTTTGAAGAATATTAAGAATCCCGAAAAAAAAATTAAACTGTAAGTGGAATATAAAGTAATTATCATAGCAACATGATACAGTAAATTATAAATAAGGAATATATTTAACACTTTTTTTTCATTTGGTTCTCTATTGAGGATATGTACCAATTAAATACATATAAAACTCAGAAAATTAGAATATACAAAGTATGTAGAATTCATATTTTGTAAAAGAAAATATTAAATTCGAAAGTTTTATTTATTAGTGCGTAAATATAATGAATGGTCGAGAAAACTTATATTAAATATAAATTACATAAATTTATAAGAAGAAAAATATAATTTACATACTTCATGAATTAGAAAATAGATTATATAAATTGTAAAAATATAATAGTATGAAACCTCCTCGAATAATTGAGCTACACTATTTCTTAAATGAGGAAAAATTTCATATGTGAATAGGAACCAAAAGCATGAAATTTTCGAGATCATAAGTAATAAGTGCGACAATGTACGATATATATAGCAATGAGTTAGCATAGTTTTAAACAGTCCTGGTATAATAAATAACAAGGTTTTCTGAACACAAAACTTTTATTATACTCGCTACACAGTATTTATTACTGTTCTACTACTAGAGAAATTCTTGAGGAGCCTTTTTTAGTCAAGAAAGACGATTCATCGAAGAGAGAAAGGACTATGTATTGAAAATTAATGCTCGACAGTGATTTACTATTGCTGTTGGAAATAGTCTAATTAGTTACAGGGTTGTTCTAAATTCTGGAGTACAGTAATAACGAATAGTTTTTCAGACTTTGTTATACAGGTTTCAGGTTAATTATAACTACCAAAAGACTGTTATTTAGTTTTCTTTCGGAGCAATGGAATCTATTTTAAAAAAGAAGAACGCGTTGTTTTGGAACTAAAAATTGACAAGTATCGTCGTTTTAATGGCGTTTATTTTTACTGCTAGTAATTATAATATTTTTAAATTGTCAGAATGCATAAAATCAAAAATGAGAAACTAAAACATAAAAATGTGAGTGATTATCTGAAAAGCAATAATTTCTTAAATTTACATTCAACGAAAACATTAAAAAAACAACTTTGGAAATAATACAAACAATATTATTGTTTCTTATAACAAATAAATTTAAGTTAAATACCAGACATAAAAAAACAGATGTTGGAAAGTACTCATTCCTAAATACGACAATTAGTAACAGGAACAATTTATCTGCAAGAGTTTTCGGACAAAGTCCTCTAACGGAAAGAAAATGGAGACTTAATCTTAACTCTCTAGCGAATATAGGGTAGTGTAGTGACGTAAAGTGATAGTGCTCCGTTATTTACGAAAAAGAAAAATGTTAACATTCCTTGTCTCCTTAGATAGTTAAATAGTTAGTTAACCTCTATTTTCAGATATCTGTCTACTTTTCTTCTTTTCAGGTCAGCACAATATTAATTCCTTATTTAACTTTTTCAAAAATTAAACTTTAATTAATGTAATGTTATATAAATTTTTTTATAGTTGAAATAATGTCCCTAAACGTAGCTTATATTTTAAAATAATTATATTAATTTACTCTATTTTCCTATATTGTAACTTCCCTTATTTAATTTGTAATTTCATGCATCTACTACCGGGAAAACTGCCCATTTGTAGATTAAATAAATACATACAAATTTTGCACTCTTAAGGAATTTCCCTATAATTAAACGCTACACTGTACTTAATTATAATTATCACTGCATGATATTATAAAAAAAATTATAAAGAAAATACTAAAAATGTGACCATTTCACGTCTCAAAATTATTTAAACTTCGTGCTAGGGAAGATTATTTACAAAATAAATTTTGTAGAAGTTTTTGGTGCTCAGTTCTTGGTCTGGAAGGGATTTAATTCTCCTTATACGTTTTATGCCCGTCAAAAAAAATGAAAACCAAAGATTACTTTCTCCGTGGTTACAGTTGTAGATCAACATATCTCCTTAAAAAATTGTTTTTATAACGTTATAAAAGAGTTAATTACGAGAATGAAATATATTTTATGTAGTACGATAGGTGTATCTTCACCTATTCCTTCATGATTAATCACTCTATTTTTCTCACATTGCGTATGTCACAATTTTCAGGCTGGGTTCATCCCAAATTTTAATTAAATCTTTCGTTTCCTAGATGTATTCTCATATTAACTTTATAATGAATCATATAAATTTTGGATATTACTTTGTTACAATATGTAACTCCTGCTGTCCTTCACCCATTCCTCCGAATCATGAAATTACATTAAATTAATTTACTGTAAATTAACTTACAATAAATATAATGATTTAAAATATATAATTCGACGCGCGGAAAGTATTTCAGTTGTAAAAAACTTATATAATGAATAATATTAATCGAATATCTATTTTCAAAAAAAAAATTATCTGATAAATACAAAAATGCATGTATATTTGTGTGTATGTATGTTTGTATGTTCCGCATACAATTCTACACGCGGGGAGCAAAACCCACGAAATTTTGTGCACTAGTTTCTTTTAAACCGGAAACGAATACTGTGGGGGTAAGTAATGATTACCGCCCCTTTTGGCGGGGGTGGAAATTTAAACGATGCAATAAACGGTCGATATTTTTGTCAGGTAAATATTTTTATGGGTCATTGAGAATTATAATATCAATGTTCTGGCCTGGAAAACAAAACCGGAAAATATAAATATTTTTAAAATAATATGACAATATCTATGTTGATGCGACCAAAAACTTCAATTAAAATCTGTAGTAAAACTTCACTTTATTGGATTGTGAATTAGATGATTTTAAGAAGCACTATCACTTCACTACACTAACTTATATTCACTAGAGAGGGTTCATATTGAACCTAAATTTACTCTCTGTTTAACCATTACTCCAAACACTGTTGCAAGTAAATTGTTGCAGTCATCTATTGTCCCATTTGTTAATGAGTATTTGCCAATTTCTGTTCTTTGCTGCCTGGTAAAGTATTTAACTTAATTTTTTGCTTCCATATACTTATGTTTAAAGCATGCCCACGTTTAAAGTAGTTTGCGCTTTAAATTACAGTTGCTCGTTTTATTTATCCGCTTCTTGCGATATTATTATTGTTGAAATTCGAATGATCTAAGAGGAAATTGCTTAGGATTTACACGCCAAGAAATTTGATGACCTAAGTTTTCCAGTAGATCTTGAGAAATATTAAACGAACCGTGGTTCCTGCGAGTAGACAAAACGAGAATGAGTCAGACAGAAAGACAGAGAGAGAGAGAGAGAAGTGTGTACGAGTAATGAGGAATGGGAAGTACTTAAGAAAATAAAACTATATATAATGAATCGAAGGAAGACAAAGGGTAAAGGGGGCGTTCCTCGTTTTAAATTGTGGGGTCAAGGAGATAATTAATCGCTACGTCCCACGGGGGAGCTATATTTAGGAAATCATTCAGTCATATGCATGAAGACATTGTACCATCAAGCAATGCTCAAATATATTGGAACATCGACTGTAATCAATGTAAAGAACCTTAATGCGTGTGGTAAAAGCGTTACTCGTGTAATGATTAACATTTCTCTCCGTCTGAACGATTAATCAGATGACCGCATTAGTCAAATACGATTTAATTTTCAAATAGTTGAAAATTTGCAAGAAAAACTGGTTTTCGGTTTGCACCCAATAAACAGGCTTTAAAATCATTTTCTTTAATTTGTTATTCATGCAAAATAGACATGATACTTAATTTGAGATGTTTTCGAAATAAATCCATGTCGTTTTCCAATATCCGTCCTATTTCTTTAAGATTTATTTCTAAATAAAATTATAATTCTATTGCTTCACACTACACTATTTAAAAACCGAGACCTCTTCACGATTCCCGTGGTCTAAAATAATATTATTTGTAGGTTGTATTTTTACGTCTGTTTTTACGTATGATGATTTATGACCGAAACGTTGTTTCAATTCAATAAATAAATATTATCTGCAATTGGTCAGATAACTGCATTATGCATATTATTTGTAAATAAAACGGTATAATAATAGGACTACCAACTTCCTATCTAAACCATCAAACCCGAAACTGTTTTCCAATCACTTTATAGATTTTTTTAGAATCTTATGTAATACGGAGGCCATAGCTTCGTAACTAATGACAGATCATACATTTCAAATATTTTTCAGAGAGCATAGCTACGGATAAACTTTCCTACCGTATATGATCCACCTCGGACACAAACATTACGCACATTTGTCTTACGTGGACCACTTTAAATTCCTGCGGTTGACAGACGCACTGTTTGTACCATCAATATCCCTTCACAAAGGAATTAAAACTATCTTTCCGGTTCAATAGAACTTCAAAAGTTAAATTAACTGGTAAGCCTTTCCTTGCAGCTGATCAAACCCAGAAAACATTTCTCGAGGAACAGAGTTGAGAAAATGTTACGATGAACAAAAAATTTTAAATCCTGAAAAAAATGAAGTCAGTTGTTCATAAATGGTTCAACATTGTTTTTTTAAAGAAAAAATATTAACAAATTATATGATCAACTTCTCATAAAACGTTATGCAATGTTAGCAAAATGAGGTAGGCAAATTTTGAAGCTGGAGTAATTTTAATAAACAACATTTTCAAAGGCAATTTTGACATAGTTTGGAATAGTCAGCCACGTTGAATAGTTTTTTTGTTTCAATATCCGTATGATCATTTCAATGGAAATATTAAAAATAATTAGAAACAGTCCCCCCCCCCCCTATTCCTTAAAAATTTTAAATTTTAGTTTTGTATCGTTATCAGGTTGTTTTATTCACGTCTCTGAACTCGAACAGGAAATACGTAATTAATTGGAAAGAGAATGTAAATATTAGCAATAATGCATAATCTTGATGAATACTGATGATCTTGAAGGTTAAAGGTAAACGTTTACTTTTGTTTGGTTATAGTTAAAAAATTCATTTTTGGTTTGAAACTAATTATGAAGCTGATTTATAAATACGGGGTGTAAGATAACTCGACGGTAAAATTTAAGGAATGGATTCCTCATATTGAGAGAAGAAAAAAATTGTATTACAACATTGGTCCACAAATGCATAATTACAGAGTTATCCGAACTTTTATGAAAACTAGTGCATGACGACATGACTTGTTATCAGGACTAAAATACGGAACACCAAACATTTTTTATCGTGTTCGAAACTGAAAGCGTAGAAGATCATCTGCCTGTATTAAGTCAAAATGAGGTCATTTCATCTGCGCTCCAACTAGTCAGTTGAACTTCATACAAACCGATCAGATACGGAGGTAATTTCCGAACGCTTGTTGTTGTACACTTTTCTTCTTCTCTCAATATCATGAATCCATTCCTGAAATTTTGCCGACGAGTTTCGTTACACCCTGCATAATCGTATTTGTTTTGTTTCTTTAAGCGATCTCGATTGCAGAATACACATTCGCTTCTTCAGTCAACTAATAATGAGCACCAAGGTTGTCAAATCTATTACGGCTCAGCCATGAAGGTACAAATCCGAGCTGAATAAATTTCGTCGCTGACCAGGTGAAGTGAAAAAGAATAACGATAATTTTTGTAATTTTAGCAAGGGTAAATCAGTCAATACTATCTCTTAAATTGTAGTAATCCGTGCAGAAGTCACTTGATAACAACGTGAGAGCACAACTGATTCGTAAAAATATGAAAATTAGTAGATCGTAAGGCCAAAAAATATATTAATTATACATCTTCACTCTCATTGAAGGTATAATTAAATTAAATTTATATTTTATGATTGTTGAGACGAACCTAGAGAACATCTATGACTATTGGATACCAGGGGACAGTTTCGTTGAGCATGGTTTTCATTGGAAGTTCAGTTCTATGGTTGCTTTCGAGCTATAAATCTTCGCACTTCTGTAATGTTGAAAGCCTCAGAGATACGCATCGGCGACTGCCGCAACCCAGCAAACAATAAACTGCATTCGCCTTTGTCCCCAGAGTTTATTTGCATTATGTTTTCTCACTACTTGAGAGTTATATCACTTCACCTCTCCTACAGATTGCACGCACGAACATTATTTTGCTTTCCTGTGGCCTCCGTTTTCCGTGGTTTAGCTCGCGCAAGGGAAGGAGTCGCCACCTTAGACAGGGAAAAGAAGGAAGCTCAAAAAAACCATTGATGTACCATGCAATGTTAATATTACATAAGCCAAATTTAATATCTCATATTCATTTACATATATAAGGAAAAATACTGCCTTAATAATTACAAATGCCTGATGTGCTTATGAGGATCAATAACCATTCATAAAATGATCACTTAATAGAAGAAGTGTTTTAAAAAATTATGATCGGTTTCGTTTAATAATATATTCACTTTTGTGTGTCGCAACGAGGCATTATTTGAAATTCTAGCATTGTTATAAATAATATGCAGTAAGGCGGTGAAGGACGTAACATATCCACCATTGAGAGGTTGTCGTTGTAGTCAGGGATGCAGTCCAGACAGCACAGAACAAAGACAAACGAGAGCCGACCTCCTGTGGTGTGGTGGTAAGCGTCACTGTCGCGCATCACAGAGGCCGTGGGTTCGAATCCCTGCAAGGGTATGGATGTTGTTTCAATACCGAGAAGCCCCCAACAAATGAGTTCCCCGACCAAGTGAAGTACTGCAATGAAGAAAGTCGCTAATGATCTAAGCAGAAGATGTAGCTATAAATTATATTAATTTTAAAGAAACTAAACTCATCGTCGTGAACCGTGTGAGAGATAATTAAAATATAAAGTTTACAGGATTTTAAACCATTTCGCAATCCACTACACGACAAATTTCCATGATAAAAATACAATTACAAATTTTTTCACGCTTGTTTTTTATTATTATACGACCTGGGTGCCCGGCGTTGCCCGTGTACTTATTTATATAAACCCGAAAAAGTATTTAATTCTATATTAATCTTTAGTCAAGAAGTTCCGTTCATACTTTCAACCAATAACAGCTATAAAATACATAGAATTTTATTGCATCAATCCCAACAAACATACCTACGAATTTTTTTACCAATAGAATACTTAAATATACTCCTTGATTATTTCTGGATATAATTGTCCATCAGTCTTCAGACATTACGAAAGATGAAACGGATGAAATTGTTAGCTAGGTTCATAATGTAAACAAATAGTCGCCATATTGGAGTCACTAATATGGCACAAAAATTAACTTACATTTTCCTCAAGGATCGTAAAGTATTTCGTATTGTTTTTTTATTATTATTCCATGGAGATTGCTAGATAAAATTTAACTTTTTATTGAATGAAAAAATTTCTGCGTTATTTCATTACGGAAATAGGAACTATTTCCTTTGTTCGTCGCGTAGTAACGTCTCTCTCTCTCTGTCTGTCACGTGGCGTCATGGTCTCTTGGCGCGCAATAATTTAACTCAAAATGGTCACATTTTTTAATTATAATTCTTTCCACCTTTATGTTCGGACTTCTCACCTACACAGTACCGTTTTTCGTGTTTTGTAGAATATGTGTACGAGTTTTTGTTGTAATCTGTCCAAGAGTCTAAATATGTATAGAAATTAACGTAAATACATACATACAAATATACATCCTTTTTTTTATATACATAAAACAAAATGGAGTTTGCGACCAATAACAGTCTATTTCAGTTTAAAATAATAAGGACATTCATGTATTTATTTGTACGCTCTCTACGGAGAAATTACCTAAATTAAAATATTATTCGGATTTTAAAATACTACAATTTTTTTGAAACTATCGCAAATATAAAAATGATTCACTGTATTTATTGTTTGAGTGGTTTCATACAAAAATATATCCTACAGATACTTTATTGTTTATTCATTACATTAAAATATCAAAAGATTTCTATGTTAAAAATCACATTCAGTTGTCACTAGAATTAATGTTTTCCTGATTACAGGCGCGTTATTATGTGTGAAATTAACAACGCGTTTTGCGAGTGGTTAAGATAAATAATTGAAACAGTGAAATAATAAATGTATTTCTCCCGTCGCAGGCAAAAAAAAAATTACTTCGAAAGACTGCACACGGACATTTCGTTTCAGATGTCTGTCAAACCTTTATGTAACATTCCGTAAACCTAAAATAACCACCATGAAAACAAATTTTGTCTTAATGATTGCAATTACTTTGCGTGCGAAGCATCCTGATGTGTCTGTGAGAAAGGAATCGTCGTTCACACTAGGCCTATTTCTTAAGAAAAAAAAAAGATTTTAGAGTCCGTTCAGGTTAATGGGCGCTGTAAATAAGGCATTAAAGTTAAAACGACCGTCATCATGTATTGGAATTGCTTTATTTGTAACGTAATTGCACGATATAGCGTCTGGCCGGATTAATGAACACGCGATAATGGCCGCTAAGTACACGACGCGCACCTGTAATAAGCAACGGCTTCTGGTTCGTCGTGTTATCAAATTACTCCGGCTACATGAGCAGCATTACGTACGCAAAGTGGTTTCGTCCCGAGCTGGCCATTAAAAGAGGAAGCTTTCAAGCCAAACAACAATCAGTGAATCCAGATCTAAGGAAACATACGCGTTACGTTGAGATTAATCGTTACGAAACTTGACTTGTCAGAAACTGGTCGTTCATAATCTCGAAATATGTCCCTCACAGCCACGGCCGTGTACCAAATCTGGTTTTAAATAAACGCCAACACTAATTTATGTATCTGTGCTCTGAAAAGTCTGCACTCTGCAGTATTATTACGAGAATATTTTCCACGGACCTTATTTACTTGGACAATTTAGCTTAAAGCTAATTACATATGCTATAATGTAACTGATTACCTATCACTATTTTTTTTCTCTAACAATAAATTTAAAAAAAAATACATTTAAACCGTTTGTATGCTTTACTGCTACTGGCGACCGATTATATAATATTAACATTCTATCAAAAATCGAGATTTTAGTACTTCTTAGATTCAGATGCTCAGTGTTAAATGATCCCTTCCCCAGATGTTATCGACACACCTAATTTTCTTTTTATAAAAATATTTAAATCCTCTGGTACTTGCCCATTATCTATTCTATAAATAAAAACTAACACATGATACAAAATTTGATCCCTAAATTAAACAATTCTTATTTATTTAACATATCCTGTATCTTAATATATTTATTTTCATTCTAGAAAGCTCTTAAAGCTCTATTCCATATACTTCTAATTTATTAATAACATTACTACTTATACCAAACAATAATGAATTACAATAACGTGTATGAGGAACTACCATTGACATAAATACTGTTTTTTTTAGCTTTACGAGACAAAATATTTCTTAACCTACAGGCTGCTTATATTTTTTTTGCCAATTTATTTTCAACATATTCTGAATATTTATTACATTTTAGCTCACTGTCAATAATAACTCCTAGGAACTTAAAATGTTTTACCCACTCTATCACATTTTCCTGCAACTATATCACAGTCTTACTATTTATTTCCTATATACATCCATTTGGTTTTCTTAGTATTTAAACTTAACTTATTGACACGTAATTTATTAACAGGAATTAAAGAGTGTAATTAATTGTATGTATGTATATTATTAGCTGCGATTGGGATCGTTCCCGGTGGCAGTTTAAAATAAAAGTATAACAAATAAATAAATAAAACAATATTGAAAGAAGAAAAAATATAAAATAATAATAAAATAAATCTTAGAAATTTGTCCTGAAAATTTGTTCACCCTTTCCACACTTCACTTCACCAAAGAAAAATATAGACATAAATTTATTTATTTTACATAATAAAAAAATACACTTCACTAATTTATTTATATTACATAATAAAAAAATACACTTCTCTAATTTATTCATATTATTCTTAAGCCTTCTCATTGGAATATTCTCCTCAAACACTGCTGCAGGTAAATTTTTCCAATCGCCTATCGATCTGTTTAGGAATGAGAATTTCCCTACAACGGTTTTTGTACAGAAATTATAAAAATACTTTTTTATTAGAAAGCTGTATGAATCATATTTTAATTTTTGACATGTGCTATTACATTGAATATTTTAATATTAATCTAATTCTTTGTATTTGAAATTTGATGACTAGTAGATTTAATATTTGGATCGTGTTGGTCTGGTTTAAAGAGAATATTAAATCTAATTCTATCAATTCATTAATCGAATAGAAGGCGTCACTGAGTAGGAATATGATTTTATTCTATTCTGTTTGATGTTTTCTGGAAATATATTAAATATAGTTATACTATTAAAATTGACTCCGTTCTGCGAAAAATGGCAGCGTTCTTCCTTGATCGTATAAGTTGATTTTGTTACTTGTATTCAAATTGTGCACATCGATTTGGTTGTTAATGGATGACCTTTATACCAGAAATAGCATGTCTTGACATGAAAGATTAATGTTGACCAATTTTATTAAAAATACCCCGACATTATGTTCTTTGAGAACGTGAAACAGAAATCTAACTATGCATTTTTGGAGAACTAAATTTTTTTTCTGTCCCAGATAAATTACTACTGAAAATTTCATTATAAATACCGCTTTAAAGATGAGAAATTACATCAATTTTCTCAACATAAAATCACTGCACTATAACAACATAGATAGCTCAAATTGTTAGTATTAATGTGAATTTTCCAATATAATTTATTATCGGCAAATAATTCTAAAAAAATTAACTTCACAAATTCAATATTTTTATACCATTAGCCTAAGTGTCATATTCTTTGTTTGAAATTGCGTAAATTAACTTTTTCTCATTTGTAATATTGCATCAATAACTACATATTCATAGCACGTGGAAAACCAGACCTTCATTTTATTTTTAATAACCCCACAGTGTTTGTTTCCGGTTAGAAAGGAACATGTCTACAAAATTTAGTCGAAATTGTTTCACGCGTGTAGATTTGTATGCGGAACATACAGACAAACACACCCAAAAAGTCTATGTTATTATTAGCTATGTAATATATCTGCGTCAGGAGACATGAAACATTCGTTGAATCGAGGGTAGTCCCAGAAGTATGACGAATAGATGGCGCGTTGTTGTTTGAAAAACGATAGTAGTTTAAAATACCAACTTTATAAAGCTTAAGTTTGGAGACGCTACATAATTCGTGTGTGTTTGACAGCCATCAATAGCGAACGCTCTCAATGATTTTGTAAACATGGGAAAAAAACTCGTTATCGTTATGTCATACATTACTTTCATGTGATAGATCTGAGTCCAATCAATATCAAAGTCGATTCAACTGTGGTTAAACTGTTGTTAAACGAGGCCGAACGAGCTGCCAAGACCAACGTCAAAGTGGTCGACCAAATGAAGTGACCACGCCAGAAATAATGACTAAAATCCACGAAATGCGAATGGACGACCGTCGACTGAAAACGTTCGAACTAACAGACAAGATAGACTTTTCAAAAACTGCTGTACATCGCATATTGACTGAAAAATTTGACATAAAAAGAAAATGGTCAAGATGGTTGCCGCGTTGCAATGGAACAAAAACAGCGTCAAGAGGATGTTTTAGAACAGTGTTCTGCGATGTTTCGCCGCAACATAGCCGATTTTTTCCGTCAATTCATAACCATGCATGAAACATGGGTCCATCACTTCACACCTGAGACGAAGGAACAGTCAAGACAATCTTTACAGTGTCAAGTGATCGTGGACGATAAAGGGTCCGTGAAATACAAATTATACATCTCAAGTCTTGGTTTAGAATTACGTTTTTACTAATGTGTGTCATAATAGAATAAATACTTCAGTAATTAAATTGTTATGGAATTTTATTTTTCTACAGCTTCAGATCTTCCTGGACTTCTTCCTTACTCGTTGCATTGAGACTTCAATAATTGTACAATGCTCAGGACGATTTTTCTACAAAGGAACAGCCTTACTTTTGGTAAATAAGTGGAATCTACAACTTGACTTATTAAGACTGGGAAGGAAGCCATGTGTGTAATATATGAAATATTCTTTCCTTCATCTTCATTATTTATATCTTTTTTCCATTATATCAGTTTTTTAGCATATATATATTATATATGCCGTAATCGTCTAATAAATAAAATTGCCTGTATGTGTGTGTTTGTTCCGCATACAAATAAAATAACGTGAAAACAACCGACATTGATGTCGAATCCGGGGTTATAGAAGTCGTTGACTTCAATAATATTCTAAATGCTGGTTAACTTGTAGTTATTCCTCCAGGAGTGGTGGTGGTGGAACAGGAAAACAATGTTCCGCTTACAATCTTATAAAAGTATAGCAAAATCATTTATATTTTATACATATAATACTTACTTTACGAAACAAACACTGTATCGGAAAAACACCCCTATCACCTATAGAGGTGGGGTGGAAGGGGTGGTATTTTAAAGACATTCTAAATTACAGGGAGTATTTTGGACACTTTGAGAGTAGCATGAATATTTTTGTGTCCCTTAGGTTTCATTACTATTTTTCACTCCCTTAAAATACTTGAAGTGTTTCTGACTCCCGTAAGGTACCGTGAGTAATTTTTACTCTGTGCGGGGACGGAGACTATTTTTTACTTTCTTAACGTAAAGGAAGTTGCTATTATGAAATGAGTATTTTTTTCTCTCTAAGCATACCGGGAGAGTATTTAACTCTCTTAAAGAATCGAAAGTAATTTTGACTCACGTTTTACTGTCTTAAAGTATGGCAAATAATTTTGATTCTTTTAAAGTACCGGGAGTATTCTTTTACATTCTTGAGTTACATGAATAAAATTTAACTCGCTTAGAGCACCGGGAGTCATAATTAACTCTCTTAAGGTAGTGCGTGCATGTTTGGCTGTATTAGGGTACCCAGTATATTTTGAGAAATGTAATTTTGTTAATATTTGGTAGTGGGAGTATTTATGGGTAATGCTGAAATTAGAATTTCCTCTGCATAGGACTAGGTTAAATCATTTCTTGACTAATATTTTAATGTGGAATTGAATATAAATAAATACCCGGGCAACGACACCCACCTAGCTGGTATACAAGAATTCCGTGAAAGTTATAATTTCGATAATTATATATATATATTGTAATGCCAATTAATTAAGCCATTAATTGTTTTTAAATAATTTAAATTGTTAGCGAATAAATGAATTGTAGCGGCATGAGCGAGGAAAGCAACAATGAGCGGCGAGTTCTGTTTCTTTGTTGAGGAGTTGGAATGGCGATTACGCGCGCAAAAGTATAGTGAGTTCTCAGTCTACGGCGAGGAGCGAAAGAGAAAAGTCTACGGTCAGCCACGAGAGGAGAGACATTAAAAACAAATCTTCAGCGAGATACTTAGCAGTTCAATCCAAATAGATAAATAAATCAGTAAAAGTCTAAAATCTGCAAATCGTGAGTTCCTGTAAGCAAGCAGATAGTTGTACAGAGAGATGTTCTAACAACTAGCCAACGGTGAAGCAAGGGTTGCTTCATTATAAAGAAATTGAACAATTTCGCGTTGAGGGAAAACGAACTCCGATAACTGACCAATTAGGAGAGGATTATCCGAGGTTCCTGGGAGCTGAGAAATTGCATTTCGACTTCGTATGTGTAGAATCTGTGAGGAAATTTAGAATCAGTGTAATAAAATTTGCATTATAGTGTACTTTTGAAGCTACAAAAGAATGCTGGTACCAGTCGGACATTATGTGAGTAACCAAAACTTTGATAATAATAAACGGTAAAAGTCAGATTTCGTTCACTTTTCATTTAGCTTTCTTTCATTTATTGACTTATTGTTTTTAGGTAAATTTTAAACTGAATTGTTAATCAGATTATTAAATCATTTTCTCTGTTAATTATCAAACCCTGAGAGAAGAGATATTAAATTTTGATTGTAATTGTTTTTAATTTTTGAAAGCCAAAAATTGATAATAAATTATTTTGTTTGTTAAAAATTTGATTATCTTTTTCATTTAATTAACCCTATTTAAATAGTTGATCATTACAATATATATATAATTATAATTATCGAAATTCTGTAGTCTCCTAACATATCATAAATTCTAAACATTCATTTGATTGCCATAATTCTAAGATTAGACCTTGACACGAGGTACCATTCCAAACATGTATCAGAGATGCTTAATATTAAATTAAAAAATTATGTCCAAACAGACACCATCAAACTCAACAATTGTTAAAATTCCTTCTTGTTACGCTACCCCATTTTGCTTTCCCATTGTCGTTCCTTTTTCTTCGCTTTCGAGTTTTGTCAACTGAATTTTGCAGTTGTGTCGCTCTAGGCTCTAGCGTTTAGTTTTCTTAGCTCCTGAAGAAAGGAACAAGGTTTCCAGGAACGTTGTGTAGTATTTATATCATCTTTTGTCTGTATTTGGCTATTTTTCCTTTTATTAAAATAAATGTATGCAAGGAAAAATCCTTTTCTGAGTCTGATGAGCAGGTAATCCCTTCCAAGTGAATGGCCGGTTCTCATGCCTGAATCTATGATTCATATTGTGAAATAATGTCAAATTGTACCAAAGTCATATGTTTAGGACCAGTTATTGGTATCAGGCCGCTTTTTAAACATACGTTTTAAGAAGCTCTGTTTCTTTCAGGCTGCTCCATAACGGGGTTTCAATCAATTTAATCTTATTACCGGCATCTCAATTGTATCTAGGTGGACTGCAGAGAACTGACCCTTGGTGTTGAAATGGAGGCGGTGAAAGATGGCTCGAGAGACGCTCTCCTGTTGATCGTATCGGCAGACGCGTGGGAGGAAACCTGCACGCTCTTCCGCACGACAATCTGCAGAAATTAATAACCACCTACCCCACACATAAATTCCACGAGCGTCGCAAAAAAAAATATGTTTTCGCGCCTAATGAGACGCGGAGCTATTTTTAGCCGCGGACGCTAACAAATCATAGAGGCTCGTTTTCCCGCCCAGCTTCGTAAGACACAAACCAATTAGCACTGATTTATAGAAATCGCAATAAAGGTGACACGTGTCGCAAGAATACCCGCATTGCGATAGGAAACGGCCTCACGTGCACGCGCTGACTGGGTAATTCTTTTCATTAGACATTAATATTTGATGTGTGTGCTGGAGCCGAGTGTGGGCACGCGGCAGTCTATAAAATCTCTCTAATGGACGCGCGTTGGTTATAAAATCAGTGTTCCCATTACACGGCCTATCATTTGATGGCGATACTGAAGATAGGGTTGCACGCGGCCATCATCCGGCCGGAGTAATCTTCCACACATCTTCAAATGAGCTGTTAAACATTATCTCCCCCGCCGTGAAAGATAGCATTTCGATAATAACAATATTAAGGTAGTTACAATTAGTATTCAAATTAGTAGTTTAACTTTTCGAGTTTTAGTAATGAGCTTTCAATCCGCTGTCTTTCGCCGTCGTTCCAGCAGCGGGGAGCTGGCGAGACCTTTGACAAATCATTTTACTTGTGGTATTCTAATTAATGGCTGCCATTTGGGAACGGGGCGCTGATGGACCCCAGCTGGGAGCGACCTACAACCCTTCTCGTCTCACAAACAAAACGAGGCGGCAGGGGGGCAGACGCAAAATTTCTACCCATTGCCAGCCTCAAAAGACAACGATACTCGCCTTGTAGAGAATGCGACCGACTAATTCAGGCTTTAGAGGCGCGGAAAAGAGGAGAATATTGAAACTGTTGGGTAGTGATCGTCAAGAAGAGAAAGGTGAGTTAGGATTAGAGATTCTTTCAGGGATGAGATTACAACCGTTCATTCACTGGCTGCTCATCAGGCTCATAAAACGAGTTTACCTTGCATACATTTATTTTAATAATCAAAAAATAACCAAATACAGTCAAAGTAGGTGATAATATGAATACCACATAACGTTTCTGGGATCCTTGTTCCTTTCGTCAGGTGCTAAGAGCAGCCTAGAGCAACAGAACTGCACTCGTCAGTTGACAAAATTCAAAAGCGAAGAAAACGAACGACAATGGGAAGGCAGAATGGGTTAGCGTAACAATAAGCGAGCAACGACAATGGGAAATCAGAAGGATTAGCGTAACAATAAGGGATCTTAACAATTGTTGACATTCATAGTGTCTCTTTGTACATTAATTGCTGTGACGTTTGATTTAATGTGAAGAATCTCTGCTATGAGTCTGGAATTATATCTGGTGTCAACGTCTGAAATTTTGGCATTTTGCCAGTCAAATGTATGTATCGAATTGATGGAATTGTATCTGGTGTCAACGTCTGAGATCTTATCATTTTGCCAATCAAATGTATGTTGCGAATTGATATGTTTGGAGACTACAGATTGTTTATCATTGGGAAGTTTGATATTACACATAAATACTCCCTGATACGTGTGTTAAGGGAACGTTTTGTTTGCCCTATGTAGCAGGAATTACAATTAGAGATTTTGTAAACAACGCAATGTTTGCCGTAGGTATCAAGTGGGTCTCGGTAGTTTTTAATCAAGAAAGAAATAGTATTAGTAGATCTGTGAATGATGGATATTTGATATTCATTAAAAATTTGGACGAACTTATCATGTAGAAATTTGTAATAAGGGAATACAAGAAAAAAATTGGATTTATGTGATTCGGGACGAGTAGCTATAGGATATTTTATCTTTTTCGAAAATGGAGCGCTACCCCTGTACGTTCGGATATTGAACTCAGCATTTCTGCGTGAAAAGAAAAATTCTTATTGTTAAGTGAGTCAGACTTTTTTTTTCATGAAATTGAATTATTATGAGAACTTTACAAGTTTGTTAATGGCTTGTATAAGGCCCAATCAACATGGAAGATGAGTAAGAGCGGTCAGTTAATTGGCAGTCCTCTAACAAATAAATACTTGGTCTGATGAATGTCAAAATAATATAATTAGTCATAACACGGTTAATAACAATTGATTAAAATATCAGATTGTCCGATGCCTCCTTTTAGTGCACGTGAGAGTTTTTTCTGGAGGACGTTCCTGTGCAGAATCGCTGGCCAGGCTGATGACAAGTTGTGTGCAGCTTGCCACATAAGTTCCTCAGACCTGTACAGATCCTTCTAAATATTTGAATTTTTAATAAACTACTGACCTACGGTTCTTTTGTGTCGATTGAATTTTCTGTAGCCTATGTGGGAATCCACCACCTGACCATCAGATACTACTGTATGCCTAGATGTGGCGAATGAGTATGTTTTCTACTGTGAATTTGGATCTTTTGCCGAGATGTTATTCATTCGCAAGGTATTTGAAATGTTGAAGTGAGGAAAAGTTCCCGATGGAGGCCTCATTGTTGGGTTCTTGACATTACAGCGATATTGTCGGCTGAACGGCGACTTTACGATATGTGCACGCAATTACTGATCCATTTTATTGATTGATTATCACTCCACTCGCCTACTTCGTAAACATCTTGCTGTGTGATTACATCGACGTCCTCTTACGTCCGTATAGTCTTGAACACTGCAGTATCGTCAGCAAAACGTGCGTTGATTGCATCGGGTGCTGCCGGAAATGGATCAAGGACACTTCCATGCGGCACGCCATTTAAATAATGGAGTTATATTTAACACAGAAGGTCCAATCGGGTCAAATGATCAGCATGATTCGATAGCAGGCGTCTGGCCTCTGTCGTTGTGGGAAGTGAGCCTGGGATCCACAACTTGGCGAAGGCTTTCGCGGAATCTAAGAACACGACTTTGTTGGTAGGTGTCTGCGATGGATTCCACAATTCGATATAGAGAATGCCCGGTGCCAAAACCAACTTGGAAGTTAGGAATGTGAGGTACTGTAAGAGGTGAGGCAGTAACAATTTTTCGATCATGAACGGTTTTTAATGCTGAGGCCGATGTACCAAGAGCTTCTTCGTCTATTAAAGGTTTTGATATCTTTAGGCACTTTTAATTGAAAGTGTTTAATCAATTCCTTATACAAGTTTATCTCGTTGTTCAAAGTAACACGACCCATGTTCTTTGAAGGATACTAAAAATAAACCACGTTATGACTTTGCCCGAAAATTTTACATCAAAGCATTGAAAGACGGTCCTTCTCAGGAAAAAATATACATTTTAGATAGTACCAGCGCAATCCATTATACTTTAGTATGTAGTATTATATACTATGAAAATGAAAAAGGTGATGAGTCACATATTACGTAGCTGCGATTATCTTTTTCTCAGAATCGTCAGAATCAACTTCATACGGGACTTTCTATAAATTAAAATTGTCCAGAAACCTGGAATGTTCAGATTCGTTTTGTTTCCCGACGCAAGAACAAATTTTGGATTGTATGCTAATCCACAGCACAAATTAGTTTGCCTATTTCCCAAGAGGGACAAATCGTTATATAAGGAATGCAATGATGGATGTTAATCAATATGAGGATGACGAAAGTCGAAAGCTGCTGATTGCAAATAAATTGAAGACTTGAAAGTGGTATGATTTACTAATTACTATAAAAATAAATAATTTATTAGTCTTAAAAACGATATCAAAATCACACATTTAGGACCTGTGCGATACAATTTTTGGTACAATACATTTGCTGTATAGTAAAATATTGTGGATTCAAACGGGGCTCTGGAAATAGAAATAGAAAAAAGAACGAAGGTAAGTAAATGTAGCGTCTGTAACATTCTAAATGGAGAAGATACGTAATAAATACAAATAGAAACTATAATTTTGAACAGACGATGTCTGCTTTTTTTTAAAAAAAAACGTAGTTATAAACCAGTTTGGGATGGCCAAACCTGCGAGAGTATTTAATCGCGTAACTCTGCCAACGTCATGTTCTTTTGGAAACAATTTTCTCATGATAAAGCCGTTAAAACGTTGTGTAAAAATTATGATTTACCGGAATGGTTGCTTCGCTTCGCTCTTAAATATGTATTTTAATAGAAAAAATATTTAAGTAACACGAGCTTGAAAGCTTAGCTCTTAAATTCGACATTCTATTTCTCTAGAGCAAATGTGTTTTGTAATCTGGCGGGCCCGTCATCCTCTGCCTACAGAAAAACGGTGTGGACCCCTGGGGGGTGCCATGTGGCCCCCGTTGAGACCCACTAATTCGGGATTACATAGAACGGCTCTCGCTTGGGACACTTCTGTGCCCGAAGTGGTGGGTCTGGCTCCAGAATACGATAAATCGTCCTCCAACAATACCCCTCCTATCCCGTTCTTCCTTATCTTGCGATCGCGCAGGTTTTCCCCCGGCCTTCCACTTTTTTGAGAAGCTTAGTGCCAACATTTTGAGACGTTATTTATCATCAGTCTTGTTTGTCATTTCTTCGAATATTTACATTACATAATACAGAAACAGATAATTAAATTTGCGTGGTTGTAACAAAAATTAAATTATTTTCATTCTAGTTCAAACTTGTCTGGGAAACCAATTATTAATATGGCAAGTTCAATTACAAAAATGTAATCATAAAACGCAAACGAATTTATCTTCAAACACACTTCAATTTTCTTTTAATTTAATATCAATTAGTCACTTAAGTAAAAAAAAAATCGTATCTTCAAAACATTTACTAAAATTCATTGCTGAAGCAGCTGTCGTCAAATGCCATACTCGTCTTCAATAAGGAGAAATATAAAAAATATATGGCTCAATTGTTCATCTAAATTAAAACATTTAGTTTTACTAAAGAAGTTTTTAAAAAAATATAATAATAATAATAAACAAAATGACTAAATTCATGGTAAAATTTAGAATTATCTATTTTTATAAATTTTCATGCTGCAATATTTCACTCCTCGATAAAATAGACGTAAATTAAAAACTTCATCCATCCGTACGCCTGATCTCAAACAAAATACGAATTCCAGAATGAGTTGATTTTCACAAAATCATTCCGGAGCATCCCCAGAAAATTAAAATTTGTGAAGCGGGGCCCCAAGACGTGGACGCAAGAATGCTGAATGGTACTTGTTTTGTTGTTTTTCTTTCGTTTAAAAAATAAACGACGGCTTAAATTACGTCTCAAGGATATTTTCAAAAGGTATGTACGTAACCCAAAAATCTTGGGATGATATTAAATTATACTTTGTAGAAGATAATTGCAACTCCAAACAAAAACAGTGCAGAGAAAAAACATAAAAATAATGTTTAATTTATTTGAACAATTTACGTCGTTCAGGAAGTATTTACGAAGGGTAAGGAAGTGAAGTGAAAACTATTATTATAAATTCCCAGTCAAAACTTCAATCTACTTGTACAGCGAACTTTTATAAAAATAATTTCTTACGTATTCTGTGTATATTATATAACACTAGTAAACAATTTAGTTTCTTTTCATCGAGTGTAAGGATTTTAATATAGTCTTTCAAAAGAATTCAAAACCGGAATTTTATTCTTTTACAGCTAAAAGGGAAGGGAAATTCTGTATCAAAGATTTCGAACCCTGTTCATTCTTTATATCGTACGTTCCAAATTTCTTTAGGAAGATAATTAAATTTTTACACTGTGTTTTATATAAATCTCCTACACAGAGACATTACAAATAACACATAGATTGTTTGTATAGATTCAGGACCGCTGGACTCGGGTTCTGTAATTGCCGCTGAGTTACACACGCACACAAATAAAATTTCTGTGGTGTCCAGTTTAGAATCTAACAATAGTAATTTACAGCGAAAGGTGTTTATTCCGTAACAAATCTCCAATTTAATTGTACATCATTTTGATGCTATAGCGAAGTGCCAGGATTTATCATATGGAATGTTAGCGCTGCAGTAAGGACTCATCATAGATATGTGTACGGAAGGAACACTCCAAACAAAAATTTTGATAATAAGAAAGATAGACAAATACAGATAAAATAAGTGATGATATAAATGCCACACAACGTTTCTGGGATCCTTGTCCCTTTCTTCAGGTGCTAAGGATCACAGAAACGTTGTCTGGTATTTACCACTGTGAACAAAAAGGAAGGTGAATTTATTTATAAAATATAAATTCTTTATTTATTCTTCCAAATCAAATTCATCCCCTTCAAAGTAATCCCCGTCCGATAAAACGCACTTTTTCCAACGCTTTTTCCAGTCCTCGAAATAGTCGGAATAGTCTTTTTCCGGTATAGCCTTCAAGACCTTCTCCGATTCGGTTTTTATCTCTTCAATCGTGTCAAAACGGCGTCCCCGCATTGGCTTTTTGAGTTTGCTGAATAGCCAGAAGTCGCACGGAGCCAAATCAGGCGAATACGGTGGTTGCGGAACGATATGAGTCGAGTTTTTGGCAAAAAAATCGCGAAGAACCAATGCAGTATGACGTGGTGCATTATGGTGATGAAGGAACCAAGAGTTGTTCGCCCATAATTCCGGACGTTTCAGACGAATTGCTTCACGAAAACGACGCATAACGCTCAAATAATATTCTTTGTTGACAGTTTGGCACCACACCACGATAATCAAAGCAAACTGTCAACATGACCTTGATTTTCGATCGACTTTGCCGTGGTCTTTTCGGTCTTGCTTCACCTTTTGCACGATATTCGCTGGATTGGTCGGTAGTTTCTGAGTCGTATGCGTAAATCCAAGTCTCGTCTCCAGTAATGATGCATTTCAAGTGGTCCTGATAGTCAGACAGCAAAGTTTCACACACATCAACGCGACGCTATTTTTTCCAAAAAATTCAGCGATTTTGGCACCAATCGAGACTTGACGCGTTTGAGACACAAAACATTCTTCAAAATGGTTTGGGCTGAGCAAAATGATATTCCAACACTATCAGCGAGATCTCTAATTGTCCATCGACGATTTTCAAGCACCAAATCTTTGATTTTTTGGACGTGGCCCTCGTCGGTAGACGTTGATGGTCGTCCAGAGCGCGGTTCGTCTTCAACGCGTTCTCGGCCCTCTTTGAACTCGTGGTACCACTTATAAACGTTTTTTTGTGCCATAGTTTGATCAGCAAAGGCCTTCCGCAACATTTTCAACGTGTCCGCACAAGAATATTCGTTCCGCAAACAAAATTAGATGAAAGTTCTTTCATGAACAAAATCACCCATTGTAAAATCGAAAAATTCACTTTTGGTTGTTTACAAAAACACGTGTAACTCGCAGATAATTAAACCTTTTAACAAACACACGCTTGGCAAATATTATAGACAGTCCTACCAACCTAGGAAAAAAAATTACCTTCCTTCCTAATACCCGGAAGTTTTAAATGACAATTTCACCTTACTTTTTGATCACAGTAGTATATTATCACTTATTTCGTCTGTATTTGGCTGTCTTTCTTATTATTTTCCAATCAAACGTAAATTTTTTACATTTCAAAAATTTTGATGAATTGAAGAAAGAAAAAGGAAATACTTCACGCAAGCCAATTACGACAAAAATCGAAATGTAACGGCGTCGTTTCATACAAAGAGGAATCGTTAAAGTGCTTCTTCTGTAAATAAACGGCATTTATTCATATCTGTTTAATTTCAAAGATTGATTAAAAATTTCAGGAAGGAAACGAATGCATTTGGGGAAATTTTTTAACATATTTCTTCAACGATTTTCGAGATTAAACGTACCGTTTATGAGTTCCGTAATGCTAAATCTGAAGCCGCTACTGCCTTCGTCAATTTCTTCAGGGAGTCCTCAATATTTTTATTTTTATTTTGCTTATGTAACATATCTCACACAATTTTGATTTCATTCCCTTGCAAATTCTAAAATACATATCGCTACTATAATCTGTTTCAAATTAGAAGACTGATGGCGGTTAGTTCCCGCGATGGGCGTGACCTTGAATCAAACAAAACAATAATTGATTTTAAAAAAAGGAATTAATAAACACCAGAAAATTTAATATATTGGGTCAACTAGAACATTAAAGGACATAATTAACGTATCTAAGAGAAATAACACAAGTACTTAACGACCCGTATAACAGACGATAACAGAAATTAATTTTCGACAATATAAAATTTGAAAGTGAGTAGACGTTTCGATCAACTGTTGTGATCTTTGTCAATACTATCGCCAGCGATTGTTCAAAATTAATTTCTATTATTTTCCGTTATACGTGTCGTTAATTTCTTGTATTGACAGCGGAGTTATTCAACTGTTTTCAGTGAGCTGAGCATCAGTGCCACCCTCCGGGCGGACACACCAGGAGACTTCTAGTTTAAAACGGACTATAGTCGCACTATAACGAAAATTCAAGAAAACACGAGAAAATATTATTAGTAAAGGTAGACGACTATCATCTGTAATTTAACTTCAGAGTTCGGAATTCCTCACTAGTTTTCTCAGAAAGTTTCGCTCCTAAAGTAGACTTAACTTTAATCGTCTTAAATATTACACAATTTTCTATTTCAAAATTTCTCCAACCTATTTCAAACAATTTTGGAACCCCTAAAAAATTAATGACATTCTTTAGAAATATATTCTCGAATAAAACCTGATTAATATACTCCACATTGACAAGCTTTTTTAATGGAATAGTACATATATCTGTATGAGTACCACGATTTCACTGTGAATAGAATTTAATACAGCACTGATTAAACTCTTTCCTTGCCGCAACTAAAAATAATCACTTGTTATATATTTTAAAATAAACGAGTAAAATATAAAATGGTCAGCTTTACTCTACAAATCTGTATAATTTTTTTCTAGTGCATTTTCCCCCATCTCCGAGTTTTAAACGATATATTACTGTTTATTATTAAAAAATTAAATATACTGACGTTTCGTCATTTTTAGGACCCCGTCAGGTTTAATAATGATTCATCCGTTTAAAAATGTGTGTTTACGTCCGTCCATTTCTCAGACCTAGATTTGACTCCTCTGTCTCTGGATTATTTTTCAAACTTATTTCACTAAAATTTTTACTGGTGTGACGCATCACTTCTATTTTAGCTTACATATTAAATAGAGAATTACAAATTTATTATAACTTGAAAATTTTTTTATAATGTTAGCAGGGGGAAAAGCTGCTAAAATTTTCCGAGTGATGACCACTGGCATGCAATCAGGTCCTTGTATCAATTTTAAATCTATATAATAAAAAAGGATGTATATTTTTATGTACGTATTTACGTTATTTTGTATACAAATTTAAACTCGTGGACAGATTGCAACATAAATTGCTACATATATTCTTCAAACGACGAGAAACTGTACTGTGGGGGTGAGAAACCTGTAGCATAAAGATGTAAAGAATTATAATTTTAAAAACTGATAATTTTTTGTTAATTTACTGCGCGTCTAGAAATCATGACGTCACAGCACACGCGAGGTAGACGTTACTACGCGACGATACTGCACAACAAAGTAAATAGTTCCTTTTTTCGTAATGACAAAGAAGAAATATTTTGATTGAATAAAAAGTATAATTTTATCCAGTAATACTCCATCGAATGATAATAAAAAATAATACGAAAGATTATACGATTTGTGGAACAAATTTTTTTTTAAAAAAAATTGACTTTAAGTGACTGACATGGAATAAATATGTCCAATTTTTTATTTACTGGGGGGAGAGACAGAATTATGGTAAAATAAATTCCTAATATTTGTTAATCATTATAATTTGATAATTTTTAATGTCCTAATACTGAGGAATTATGTCAAGTGCGATCATTGAAAAATATTGATGATATGTGTATATTAATATAAATTCACATATTTTAAATGTGTAAAGAATGAGTACCCGTACAACGCTGGGCACCCACCTAGTTGGGTATATAAAACGTATTGCAATGGCAATATACATATAATAATTAGACTGTCGTGCTTTGATATGACGCGTCTACGATGTGCTCTTTACCGTCGTTTGGGAATGAATAAGTCGATGATTCCGGTGGAATTTTTGTAAGGACATTAACATGTTGTTTCTCGACATTAATGAGATGCGCAAATAAAGTTTAAAATTGGAGAAAAAGAAGTTGCGAGCGTCTAGGTCTAGACTGACGTCAACCGGAAGCCGCACCTGTACAAGTGTCCTGGACGGCTGTGGAAGGGGGGGGGGGGGCAGGTGGAAAGGTCGGGGGGGGGGGGTCGAGCCAGACAAGAAATGGCTTTCATTGAAGAAGCAGGTTTCGCCTTTGTGCAGCGCGTGTCCGTGGGCGTCAGTCAGACACCTACGCGCTCTGGGCGTAATCACACACGCATTGTGCGTAGTAAACAATGGCGAAACACGCAGATCCAGCAGATCCCGACAGTGACAACTGACGGACCCGACAGAATTTAATAAATGATTGCATTTAGCTCTGGACGAGGCATTACCCGCAAGATTAATTACGGCCGGGGTATTTGTTCTGCGCCTTAATTCAGTGTCCGTCACGGGATATTAATGCAATTACCTTTCGGATCTTCATTTAGCGGATGCCCTGTTTCGTGTAATCACGAGGCCTCTTAATATTCATGAATTACAATCACATTACACGAAACGAAATTAGAAGCTCGGTTAAAAGTTGTTAATGGATCTCGTCGTCAATTCATTTTTCCCCCCTCATCTGTAGCCGAATCTACCCCGAAAATCGTTGACTCCGCACGTACTCCATTATTTGTGTATCGTGATTACTCGCCGAACGTGAGCGCTGGGCTCCTTATGTTTGCATTCCCGGATGTTAATGAAGAACCGAGGATGACTGATTGCCCAATCTGTTCAGTTCCCCTCCGTGAGATTTCCATTTAGCGATATCCTCGCTCGCTAGTTATAGAAACTGTTTTCCATATAATGTGTCATTACAGTCAGTTCTTATCTTCGTTACAGCTCGGGCCTTACTAATGACCAGCCGAGCCACGCAAATCACATCTTCAGCGGGGTGCTTCCAGGGGCTGTGAAATCTGTCCACAACCAGGTGCAACTCACGCCCAGATCACATCACCTACACCACAACGAACGACGGATTCCTCCTCGCTTAAAATCACTCGAAGACTTTTGGTCTTGAAGAAATTTCCGTTAATAATAATAAAGATAGCCAAATACAGAGAAAATAAGCGATAATACAAATACCACACAACTTTTCTGGGATCCTTGTTCCTAAACGAGAGGATTGGAGGATGAAAAATTCATTATAGACGTTGGTGGGCACGTTTCTAGTTATAAAAGTCTCATGAAAAGCAAGTTGTTTAGTTAAGGAATGAATGTGTGAATGTATGTCATGGATTTCCAAGTTTAGGGTGCATAACTGTAAAAATTTAATTTTGTTATTGTATTTGTATTAAAGTTTATAATTAAAGGAAGAAATAGTGTTAAATTTATTGTGTAAATGAGCTGGAAAAACATCACATTTTCTACAATTAAGTAAGAACTCACACTGGATCCTTACATTATATCCGCTGTTTTAATTGTGTTTTATTAAGTGTGATTATTTTATTACTCCTCTATTGTAGGTGGTATTTTCACCAGATTGCTAATTGATTATCCGATTATCAGTCAGTGAAAAGAGAACGTACTGGAATAGACAAAACAAAATATGTTAATAATTCAGGAAAGAATTAAGTTGATAAAGGAAATTAAAATCAACGTAGTAGCGACAATAAATTATACCGATTATGCGCTAAAAAAAAATTATTTAAACCATTCAGGCAAATAGGATTCTTTGGGCTAAGCTTGCTAGCAAATATTAATCGAATTATATTTTCGAAAATATAAAAATGACTGTATTAAGTAAACATAACAATCGACTTTAAATTATTGTTGCCAATACCGAAACTACTTTAGCCAACTCAGTCACTTTAGCGTTCTCTATGCTCCCTACAAAGTTGATTCTAATTATTCCATAATGGAGTATAGACATAATAATTAACACTAAACTAACGTAATGCTCCTTAAGTAAATTGGTCGTTATTTGTAATTTATTTCAAGGGAAAAACTTACTAAAATGCCGAAAATGCCGAAGTATCTCTACATGAAACGGTTGGTGGGTATATGCAAATAATGTCTCTGATTTCAGTTACACACACACACGCACATTCATATATATATACATATATATATATATATAAAGAGAAACGAGAAAACTATAATTCCTACAGAATAAAATGTACTTTCATAACGTTTGACCGCGCTTGGGACTGCAGTTTTAAAATCTTTGAAAATTCAGTATTTTTTCTATCGAAAATCAAATAGACCACAGTCGTAATTATTCATAATTCGATCTGGCCATGTTTCAAATATTTGACTAATTAACAAAATTTTCTATCTTACGTCAGCTTCGTGCGCCCGAACTAATTTTGTATGGTGAGTGATACAAGAACTGAAGAATCGGTTTATAAATAGCTTTAGTATGTCGTATACGGAGGCTCATCTCGAAGTTTTTAACGCAGTGGGGCTGCAAAATATGCGAAACAGAGTCCCAACGGAAAATAAAATGGTTACGTTTCCGACAATATCTTGTCCTAGTCCGCAATAACTTCGTCATTTCGAGTGAATCGTAAAATTAAAACTCGTATAATTTTCCATTAAAAAAACAACTAAAGAGCTGATTTACGCGGACAGAAGAGTTATTTGGATTCCAACCATTGTTTTGTTTCCTTCTCAGTTAATTAATATACGCATCCAGGTAACACAATATAGGGAATGTGCTCTTGTACTTCAAACACAGGATGTGGCTTCCTTGATGTGGAATTCGTTAAACCCGTAAAATTACACAACACCGCAGGTTAAATACACAGAAATATAAAAATTTGTAATTACAATGTAGAACATGTCACAAAAAAACTATTTACATTCTTGAGCATGTAGCAACTTTAGTAGGGCATTAGTTCTCTGTGACGATTTCACGAAATTTTTTGTTAGAATGTTCCTGCTGTAGTTCAATACTTGCTGCATTTGTTCATTAATTAATTACTTACTTTTTCGTCTTTTCTGTTTAAAACCTCCACCTCCACTTCTCATAAATATTTTTATTCAATAAAACTGTATTATATTATTAAACAATGGCTTAGTTCATCTGTAGGCCTAATATAGACGTTAAAAGAAATAGGAGACGCAAATAAAAGGCTAGGCGTCTAATATTCAATTGAAAAAAATTTACGTCTGACTAAAAATTAATAATAAAAAAGACAAAATAAGTGATAATATAAATACCACACAACGTTTCTGAGATCCTTGTCCCTTAAATACATTGTGTGGTATTTATATTACCACTTATTTTGCCTTTATTATAATTAATTTTTATTCAAACGATGATTTTTTTCAATTCGAAATTTCCTTTATTTTACAAAAAAAAAAGTATTTTTAACAGAAACCTCGTTTTTTCCGCGGCTTCTGGTGACTTATCGTCGAGCTGTACAGATCGTGATCGGTTAATAAATACCACTACAGCTATTCTAAAGTATTATAATCACAATCAATAAAGACACAGGAGGCTCTCTGCATTTTTTCCCGCCTCCGAGTTTTGAAGAAATATTACAGTTTATTATTAAAAAAATTAAACATACCGACGTTTCGTCATTTTTAGGACGCCGTCAGGTTTCATAATTATACATATAAACCATGAACTAAATTTTGAGCCCGGATTTTGCTTCCTGAAGACGAAACGTCTGTAAATTTAATTTTTTGTTAATTAACATAATTTCCTGACTGAGATTATTTTTATTATTATAAATGTCAGACATTTTTTTAATCATTATTATAATTTTTACAGTTGCCCACATCAATGGTCTAAATATTTAAACACCATAACAAATAAAATAATTATACGAGTCGATGTACATTTCTTGATACAATTCTATTTAGATTTATTAAAAAGTTAAAAATAGCAGGCATAAAAATTTTCTTGTAAATAAATTTTCAATTGCAATTCTCCAACACATTATCATTTAATTTTATAATGATAATGACTTTCATTTCTCTCTGCTGCTCATTTGAACAGAAGTTTTTTATTTTAATTACAAAATAAGTATTCGCTAAGATGATAATTTTTTTTTACGATCAAGTGTTCAAAATCGAGTGTAGAAAGAACTAATGTAAGCCATTGAAGCTTATCGCTTTAAATTTGAAACAACATTTAATAATAAGACTAATGCTTTTAAGTTATCTGTTTTTTTATATTATTTAACACTAGCATTTATGGTGTAAAAGAATATATATTGTATAGGCCTTATGTGTACTATATTTTTCAATACACGTTATAATTTTTTATTAATAATTCTCTAATTCCTTCTTTAACCGTTTTTAAATTTACATTAAATTATATAAAATGTATATTTCATGATACTCAGTCTCTTTCTTAACCCTATAATAATTTCTAGCCCGTTTTAAGATTAACTGCTGTAAAATAAACATTCCTGAATTTATTGAGGGACCGGAGGCGTCACAGTGGACGTCATTTTTCCTCCGAAACTCTTCCATGGAAAGTATTATATCATTCTTCGCCAAGTATCAACAATATTCGGAATGGAGACTGTATTCACTGCAGTTCAAACTGCGGATATTTACATGTTTGTTACCTGCAAAATGTAAATAAAAACGTTCCGAGCGTTGATGGGACAAGAAACAGAAAATCGACCATTCTTCAAAGTTTCCTGGACAAATTTTGAAGCAAAATAAAACACCAGACCTTTCTTTCTCGTCCATAAAACGCTAATAGAAAAGCCGTTAATAAACGTAAACGCTAATATACCTACGACCCGTAAATTTGTTGTGTAACTACGACTAATAAAAAAAAGGCCGGGTAACACTGTAGTGTGATTCAATGCCCGGTCACGTTCAATGGCTATAACTTCCAATTATGAAATCTACAATCATACAGGCCGCTATAAAATTCCCCTTCCTTATTTTCCTATATATATAATTTTCGAGCCTACGAAAATTTTCGTGTTGATTATCAACGTTATTAATAATACCAAATTTTTCCTTGTTCATTTATAAATTCATGTATTAAAAAACATGTAGCTTTCGGCTCCTGCTATTATCAGCTGTAAAACATACAATAATTTATAAAACAACAGTAACAATATTAAATATTTTTTATGTATAAAAAACTTTTATACATGAAAGAAATAATCAAAGAGGGACAGACATTTGTCATTATTAATAACTATAAGATCCGTCTTTTCTACAGAGATGCTCAACGAAAATGGAAGCCAGATTACTGTATCTGAACTTCTACTATATCAACACGTGTATATTATTTTTACTTTCACTAACTGCTACACGGCACTTTTTTTTTTTACTTAAATCAGTAAACTCACGCGGGATTTTTTCACATGACAAATAATTGTTTTACCGTTTTGTTCATTAATATAAAAATTTACATTTGATCATAATTCCAGCAGCATCTTTATCAATAATTCGCAGCTTAAAAATAGAGAATGGTTGTTACTGTCAACATAAAAATACAAGTGTATTTGATCGAAATCGCAAAGACCACCTGTAGTATTCGCGATTATCCACGAGTCGAAATTTTCGGAAAAGTTTCATGTTCCCATCATTTGTGCCTCAGAATCGGTAAAAGGTGTGGAATATATCGGATACGAATTTCTAGAAAACTTCCCCATAATATTAAAATTTAAGGAACACTCTAGTTGCATTGAAAAGTGAGATAAAAAACTAAACAGCCACTCCAATTATCTAAATTAGTTTTTTTTTTGGAAAATAGTTGTATTCACACATGAACTTGGAAGCTTACCACAATGGTGTTATAATGAACTATTAGTAGTCTAAAGTTATTTAAATATTATAACAGACCAGAAAAATCTAGAAGATAATAATGACTCGAGTTGATAGTTTAAGATTTGCTAGAAGAAAATTAATGGCCAGTCTTTAAAGACTAGTTTTAATGAGTGGCACAGAGGTGCTATTTTGTAATATATATATATTGCAATACTAATTAGAGGCCATTAATGATTTTAATAATTGGATAGTTATGGTGGATTGTTAGCGGTACCAATCTTCAAAGACAACAATGTATAGGTGAGCTTGTTGTGAGCTGCGAACGCTTTCTGGACACAGTCTGTCTGTTGTTGAAGTCGGGGTGACGAAGACAAAATTTGAGAGTAACGAACAGCGTGGCCAGCGTATAGATCAAACCGAGAAGGTTACAAGTTTTATAATTTGAGTATAAAGTTTGGACAGCGAGATACATTGTAATACTGCAAAGAGTAACCTAATAATCAGCGCCACATAAAATTTCTACAAGAACCGAGACCCTCATCAGTTTCGACATAGAGACAATGCGGTAACAATTTAACTAACTAATAATCCGGAGGGAGCAGCAGTTCCAGTTCCCAGAGCTACGACCGTGTTTTGTACAATCAAGTGTAGAGTCAGTGATTCATGGCCTGTTAGTATGAATTGTGAGCCCGAGCCCAGGAAAGCTAAGTCTGGTACCAGCTAAATATTTTGTAAGTAGAAACCAATTTAATTAAGTTTTTGTAAACGATAATTAAAGGTAATCGTCAGAATTCGCTTTCTTGTTTTTGTTTTGATTGTTTAACTTTTTAGTTTGTAAATTCTATGATTGTGTAACGTAAACATAAAATTTGTTTCTTTACTTAGCAGGCCCAGATAAATGACCCTGAGAAAAGAGTAATAAAATCTCTAAACATTGAAACATTAAATGTAATTAATCTCATAAAAAAGTTATAAATTTCTACTGAAGAAAGTAAATTGTATAGTAAAGTTCAAAGAATGTTGTAATTATTTCTCTATCCTTCACTATAAAATAAATATTTGTTCGTAAAAGAACTAATGATTTAAATTCATGGAAGTAATTCTGTTTAAATAATATTGTTTAATTAAGATACAGTTAATCATTAAAAAAAGTCGCCTCAACGGAGGGCAAATTAATTGTTTAATAAATAATTAAATTCTGTTAATTAATCTATTGTTTATAACACCGATTTAATAAATGATAATGTAATCATTACAATATATATATATATAAAATTAGACGAGGATTCTTCCCAGTTTCCGACGATGCACGGAGAAATTATTAACATTATTTAAAAGTCAATTTAATTATTAAGTATTAATATTTTCACACTAACATATATGTATTATGTTTTTACAGTATAAATTCAATTTAATTATTAATATTATCACACTAATATATATATATATATACTGTAAAAACAATTTTAATCATTTGATACAGTTGATAATATGGTATTTTATTATGCATTAATCCCATGTAAATTAAATTAGTAATTACTGGTCCAAAACAATGTTTCGTTCACACCAGGATCTATGGAAAATGAAACTATTCCATTCTGAATCTCTGATTCCTTAAATTACACTATTTGTCTTTTCATTCACTAACTCAGTCAATGAAATAAAAATAATTTCTCCGGAAACATCGTCGGAAACTGGGAAAAATCCTCGTCTAATTTTAAAAATTTTGAATCAGAGGGTCAAAGTGGTATTATTATGGCGTTATTTATTATGACTATTATTTGTGATGTCTTGTTGGAAGTTTACCTGTTCGTCGGCGCCCTTGCATTGTTTCATGGACCATAGCACCCAGACCAGGCTACGGTAAAAGTTAAATATGCGCGCCAGGGATAAACTTGTCCTGCCACATGAATAAATCCCAGGCCGTCTCCCCGTCTCTTAACAAGGACATGCCCTGTCACGAAGCTATTTCCTGCGATTCAAACCAAAATTCTTCGCACCTTACGGGCCCTTTTTTCTCGTTTACGTCGTTACATGATGATTATTTCCAAACAATACTGTGACTCATCTTTCTTATTTTACTTTCGTTCGCTTCGACCTCTACGGCCATTAAGGACTAGACAATCACATACAATCATTGCCGAAGCGGACCTCCGGCCCTATAACGGCAAAGGACTCAGGTCCTTGGACAACAATGATGTCATCATCATTATCAACTATTATTTCTAAATGTTCGAAAAACATTTGTTTGACTTCGTGAATCTGAAAAGGTGTTTTTCATATTGTGTTGATCGTACGATCTTCTTCTCACAGCGCGACGTTTTTGTGTTGCTGGTATTTCTTTCACTTGTTAATAATAACGTGAGATATTGTAATCTATGCCTTTCATAAATATCGGAGACAGGAGTGGGGCTATTACTTTTTGGTATGGTCTGTCCTAGCTATTGCGTTTGTGAAGCGGGTTCGCTTCAGCCATGTTTGGTGTGTTACCGATTTCTATATTTTCAGCTTTACTTCCTAGTCCTTCTTTGTCATAGGTTGCAACATCTTTATGCGTGTTGGTCTTACTGGGAGGTAGGTCATTGCTGAGGCAACTATAATTTTTTCTCTATTTCTTGTGCTCTTTCCGGATCATGGTGACGATTTATTGGAAAGGTCTTGGATGACTAAGGGCGTCAGTGTATATGATAAATTTTCTCTTGTTCGAGGCCTCAATGTTCATCATATGCGTGTCTCTTTTTGGAATTTTGCAATTTCGATTAAATTCCGTATATACAGGTTTAATTTTATAGGTTAAACTATTTATTTTTATGGGAACCGTGGTTATATTGGTTACGGGAAATTGATGAACGTAATACATATTCAAGAGTTTTCTTTCTATGTTCTTAAGTATGCTTCTCGTACTTCAATTTGGATTGTACAAATTGGGCTACAGTGGAAGCAGCCATTCTCTGTGCTGGATTGTTTGTCATTTGCTGAAGAGTACAATATGTCGGCATAATCGATTTCCCATCGAATCTGTGTATTAATTTTTCATCAGCTCCGTAGTGTTTATGAGCTAGTGATTTCATTAGATAGTTCTGCTTTCCGACGTGGCTCGAAGCTCAAGAATTATTTGTCCACGAATTACACCCGCAAAAACTTTGCTGGTTTTTACGGCTATTTCACCTCATATCTCGATACATGTTGATCCCGTTTCATTCTGTTTCCTCGCGTAACATCGCTTCTTAATTTTAATTCATCGTTCTCCATTATTAACAATAATTTCTATTCTTTTAATCTAATTATGCTTTATTCATATTATATTTTATCTGAATAACGTTATTAAGTAGTCGAAGAGATCACAGTGCGACGTCTCGTTCAAAAACAAAAGCGGACGACAGCACTAAGATAAACCGTGTAGATGATGACGCACCGAAAAAAGATCTGATTCAGATCATTCCAGCTTTTCCTAGAGGTTGACGTACAACTTAATGTTTTAATGAAACTCGGCGACATCCATAACCCCGGATTCGAACCAAATCTCTGCGCTTTCCGCGTTATTTTTATGCCCCTCCACCCCCATCCCTAAAGGTGCTCCCCTCCCATGCCAAAATGGGTTGAAATTACACACTATAAAAACTGACCCCGGAAAATATATTTTCGACGCAAATATCGGCCGTTTTAGGATGTTTGAAAATTTCCACTCCCGTTTCTAGGAGTAGTAGTCGTATTTTACCCCTGCAGTGTTCGTTTCTGGTTCGAAAGGAACATGTGTACAAAATTTTGTTGAAATTGCTCCACGCGTGTATATTTTTATGTGGAACATACACGCACACACATTAACAGTGAATTTTGTATTAGATTTTATCTGATTAACATTGTTACCACAGAGCGACGTCTCGAGTAAGTTAAAAAGTGAACGAAAGCACCAGGATACGAACTCTCCATAAATCGTGTAGTTGATGGGAGACCCTGCTTGTTTGATGGAGATTTTTGAAGAACAGAGAAAGGAAAAAGAGTTGATGCAGATTATTCAAGCTTCGAATTCCAGACTTTGAAATAATTATTTGGCTCCATACAATAAAACCAATTATCGATCAATCGGGGACGAAGTCTCTGATTTTCATGTATAAGAATCTGTGAATGGAGACCTAGGATTCGCCAAGACCTAATACAAAATCCGTAGGCGATTTTACTGTTAAAAGACGTTAGGTTACTTTAGTGATTGTCATAGGAGAATCACTTGAACGTAAATTACCGATTCAACGTATGTAAATTGAATTTTTCGGAATATTTTCGGCGTCGTCTTTGGGAAACAAGTGGATTATCTTCAACTCGATTCGTAGTTAAAATACCTGTGCCGACAGCTCAAACGTCCGAGGTCGCGATCGTAATCGTAGAAGAAACAATACTTAGACAGGGAGCTCCAAGAATTATAATCATTTACCGAGGGACGGTATTTCAATCTAGATTGGTGCTGGAGATAATTCAACTGTGTGAAATAACGCAACGAATGACGAACAACAGGGTTAGTGGTTAAAATAAAACATTGGCCGACATTTTCGACGTCGAGTGGAGAACTGGGACGCCGTACTCCCATTTGTGACGTTCGCCTTCAATACGGCCAGAAAAGAAACCACAGGATTCACGCCATTTTATCTGGTTCACGGTCGCGAGGCGGAAACGACGTTGGACGCGGTCTTCACTTTAAAATTCGACGACGTAAATGACAGTTACGTTGGTCAACAGCTGAAAAGGGTCGACAACTATTCCGAATACGTGTTTTACAAGTTTAAGAGAAGGACCGACCACTTTTGTACCAGTCAGATCTTTATCTTAATTCGTAAGATGGATCTATTATCCTGAAACGGGGCTTTGACTCGCACAAGGTTCTTATGATGGTGAGAATTCTGATCCGTAGTCGAGGTGAAGCAAAAAAGGGGACACAGTTCACGTACTCCGAATAAAAGTTCAACAGAATTTTTTTAAGTATAGTGATCACTAGAGGTTTGGTGATCACGTTAATGGAGGAAACGAACGATTCAGAGTCAGTTAAGTTGAATCCCCTCCGCAGAAAGTAGCTGTGTAAAATATTATATACATCGTTGAAGTGAAGGCTTTCGTTTTCCTTGGGACACAATGTAGCCGTTAGGTCTGATAGCAAAAAGAAAACAGGCAGCGCCGCACGACAACGCTCCAGCTCGAAAGACGACGAAATCCAGTTTCGAATTAATTTCTGTTGCCAACAAAATTTCACCCTGTTACTCTTAACATAAATCCTCCGGCATGGAAACTCTTTAGAGATCTTTCATGCCCGCTAAATTATGAACGGTGATTCGAACGATTTTATGCGAAAGTACTAGCCTAAGTCTGAAAGCCAGCCAAGATAAATGCCGTAGATTTTTGCTGGAATTTTTCTCGTGGTTCCAACCTGATGACGTTAATTAAACACGACGTTTCGTTGACTAGAACCGTCGACATCATCTCGCTGAAGAACAATTCCAGTAAAATATACAGATCAAAATCAGGATGACTTTATTCATTAATAAACTAGAGCAAATCGTTTGTTAATATTGAAAACAATGTTGAAAAGACCATACTTTTATAATCTCAATGGTTTTAATTTCACATGGAAATAAGATTAACAGGAGCTTTCGTCTACATGTCATAATCACCTTAAAAAATTATCTATACTGTATGTTGATGATGTCGGAAAATTAAATACTTTATGTTGTTTTTGTATTATCCCCAATGTTTTCAATATTTGAATAAGAACTAATTAATCACTTTCAAATTACTTAATTAGGAGGTTTCGGCAATATTGCCATAGCCACCTCCAGTTTATCCAAAATTTTATTCGGTCCTTCGTAGAATCTTCAAGTCATGAATGCATCGATTACCAGCAAGGCATAGGTCGTGAGATATAGAAAGTCGTGTCAGATGCGCAGAAGAAAGGAGAAGGTGGAGGGGAGCATTGTCGTTTGTTGGAAACCCAACCTTGCGGAGAAGCTGGAACTACGCCACTAAAATTCTTAAAAAAATGTAATTACATTCTTACAGCAGCAAGGTATTTTTATCACACCCTGTACTTATTTTTTCTCAACTTGTAAGTATAATTTTTTTTGTTGTACAACATATCCTGAGCTGAACACAATATATTTCCATTTGTCAATGTTTTCATTATGGTTTTTACATAACGAAGTTGCCGTAACAAAGGTATTACAAGGTAGTGGACCACTGAGCATCTTATTTTGACACGACTTGCTATTTCTCGCGACCTACACGCGTCTGTCTTACAGAAAATCCTGTCGAACACTATGGTCCAGATTCAACATCAATCCTTACTCACTTCACAATAGAACATAGACAATTCAGAAACGTCGCGCTTTAAAATACTCCATTCTCAAAATACTGACACTTCCGTTAAGAAGCAAATTCATTATTTTGACAAATTGAAGACGAAGACGAAAAAATTATTAATTAGTTTCTCTTATTGTAATTAACGACGGATGAAAACTATGGGGCTAATACAAAAGCAACAAATAATATTAGTGTCTTAAAAATTATGTCTTTGAAGTTAAATAATATAATTTATCCTGATGATTATGGCTGTAAATGTATCCGAAATCTCCAAAAATATTGCAATTGAGACGGAGACAGTAAAAGTGTGGTCTTTACATTTCACAGTAATTTTTATGTTCCTGTGATGTTTTTCTTGCAGATGGTGAAATGATTCAGATTCAATCTAAAACATATTTTTTATATATATACTAGTTAGGTGCCCGGCGTTGCTCGTGTACTTATTTATATAAACTCGAAAAAGTATTTAATTGATTACTTAAATATATTCCTTGAGTATTTCAGGATATAATCGTCACTCAGTCTTCATACATTACGAAATATTACATTGATGAAATTGTTAGCTAGACTCACAACTAATATAGCGCGAAAATTAACTTACATTTTCCCCAAGGATGGTAAAGTAATTCGTATTCTTCTTTATTATCATTCGATGGAGTATTGCTGTATAAAATTATACTTTTTATTTAAAGAAAATATTTCAGCTTTATTTAATTCCTAATAACGGAGATGTTTCCTTTGTTCGTTGCGTAGTAACGTCTCTCTCTCGCGTGACGTCATTGTCTCTTGGCGCGCAGTAATTTAATATTTAATGATCACGGTTTTTAATTATAATTCTTTCCACATGTATACTTTATATTAAATAAAAATATTTTTGCTTTATTTCATTACGAAATACAGAACTATATTTTTATGATGCGTCAATGTTTTGCCAATGACGTCACCGTCTCTTGGCGCGCAGTAATTTAACACTAATTCGTAACGTATTTCAATTATAATTATTTCCACGTTTATTCTACGGGTTTCTCACCCCCACAGTACCGGTTCTCGATTTTGGCAGAATACGTATACCAATTTTTGTTGCATTCTGTCCACGCGATAAAATTTGTATAAATAACAACGTAAATACATACATACATACATACAAATTTACATCCTTTTTTATTATATAGATATATATATATATAACGAGTGAGTAAAGGTTTAATTTTCAGGAACTTTAATAAGTTTTTGTTTGTATATATTATTTTAATTTGTGCTGTCACTAATTAGCGATGAATAAATTCATGCAATCATCTCTTTAATTCCGGTAATGCTTATAAAAATATGTATAGACATCAGATTAAAAGTTAATTGAAATAAATCGGGAAAAATATGGTAAATAACAGGTGTAATAAAATTAATAGCGTTGGTGTAAGCTTCACCGGATTTAATGTCCTGACTGCAAGGTGTCCCGCAATTTCGTCTTCACCGTGAGAGTGTACCTCGTATAAATCAAAAGAGCCGCTAACGAATATGTCCCGGGGGGAGGGGGGGGATAGACAATTTCTGCCTAATGAGTGGCCGTGCATTACCATACAATCTCATATTCGCATAACGAGGGTAGTTTTCGTGGAAAGTGGGCTGCTATTGTTGTTGGGAGCCGTGCCAAAACGACTTTCGAGCCCGCCGGTCTGCCTCATATATATGCAGCCGTAGGTCATAGGCAATTTGCCCGCGAATCGTGAATATACGCCGATTTCTATCGTCCGGAGAGATTCAGGCCGGAATATTACTTGAGATTCCTCTTTCTTGTGCAGTGCACTTAATCTGATCCATGAACTTGCCATTCTTGTTGTGGCTTTAGTATTCAACAGTTGCAGCAATAAAAGAAAGGGAACGGGTCGTATCATCGGCTGGGGCCGATTCTGGCGGAGATTAACAGCTGCGATCGAAGATTATAGAAAAGATCACTCTGTCAGATGAGATAAATGATCGCAGCCCTGGAGCAGCAATTTCATAATGTGCGCCGGTGTTTGTTTATATCAGCACGATACTGTCTAAATTGCTAAAATGAAACAGACTATTTCACAGTCTCAGTACGCAGACAAAATATCAAAAATAATAATGTTGAAATAAATTTACTACTACGGAAGAACTTTGGAAATTATTTTAAACTGTTAAAAGTTGAATTGTTAAGAAATTAAAAGTATGCCATCTTCAATCAATATTTTTTTTAAAAAAATAGCTTTATTATTTACATAAAAGAAGAATCAATTGTGCAAATTTATTCAGGATATTAATCTAACTACTCATGAAAAAATTAAATATACTTAAATTAATCATAACAAATTGTGAAAGATTTCTAGGATCCAAAGATGAAAACCTAACATTTTTAAAAAATAGCTTTATTATTTACATAAAAGTAGAATTAATTGTGCAAATTTATTCAGGATATTAATCTAACTACTCATGAAAATATTAATTAAATATACTTAAATTAATCATAACAAAATGTGAAAGATTTCTAGGATCCAAAGATGAAAACCTAACAGTACTCAATTTTTTTGATTCTTGTATCGTCAAAGATTCAACAGGAGTTTTCGGCTTTTTTAAGCCATAGTCATATTTAAAAACTTTAAAAACATTTAAATAAAGTATACACATCAAACATTATATATTCCCAACAGGTTTCGAAACATACTATATACATCAGGCTAATTACATAATTGTTTACAGTACTTTATTTTTATATAGCTCTGACAAGAGTCTTCATTAACTTATTTTTTTTATGTTATTAACACCAATTCATATTTTTCTTTTCAATGACCTATTTTACATTTTTTTGAATTTTTTTCTCGTTACGTAGCGATTTTAATTCATGTATCACAACAATATTCACTACTAACTGGGTGCCCGGGTTGTCATAATTAAACTCAGCGACATCCATAACCCCGGATTTGTCTCCAATCTCGGTTTATTTTTGCGTTATTTTTTTGAAACAGTCCTGCACACTAAAGATGCTGCCCTCCTATAACGAAATGGGTTGAAATTATACAAAAAAAAATATCTGGAGAATTACTATCTACCTCATTGAACCCGAAAAACTTTCTTTCAAAAAAATTATTGGCCGTTTTAAAATGTTTGAAAATTTCCAATTCAGTTAATCAGTTAACCCCCACCCCTGGGGGTTATACGGCAAGTTGAATGTTTTAATTAAACTCAGCGACATCGATAACCCCGGATTTGACTCCAATCTCGATTGATTTGGCGTTATTTTTACGTAAAGCCCCTCCACCTCCACCCCTAAGCGTACTCCCCTTCTATTCTGAAATAGGTTAATATTATACACAAAAAACATCGTGAGAAACACTATTAATCTGATTGACCCCGAAAAATATTTATTAGACATAAATATCGGCCGTTTTAGCGTGTTTGAAAATTTCAACCCCTGCCCCTGTGGGATGGTAGTCGTATCTATTCCCACTGTGTTTGTTTCCGGTTCGAATAGAACACGTGTAAAAAATTTATTCGAAATTGCTCCACACGTCTAGATTTGTATGCGGAACATACACACAAATAAGTCAATTTTATTTATAAGAAGTATTTTATTTAAATTAGCATTTTTCTAATTCCATCTAGCATCGAATTCCTGTACCACAAAATGTAAACATAACCTAATACCAAGTTTGTTAAATCTTTGACGATACAAAAATAAATAAATTTGTTGGAATTCTGAGGACTCTTAGGTTTTCATCTTTGGATTCTGAGAGATTATATAATAGCATAATTATTTAAGTTTCTCCCACAAATGACTCATAGAAAACTGCTGGATAATACGTACTTATGAGTTTGTTTCTGAACGGATAGCATGAATTTATCTTAGTGAAACACGAAATTCTATTGACAGATTTAGATTTATTGAATCTATTAGTTATCAAAGAGGAAATAGGACAAGTCAAGTCATTGTTACAATTATGAAAAATTAAAAATGTTCATAGATTACACACATAAGTATTTAAGTACGTTTGCGTATAATTCAAAATAATAATAGTAATACAGGAGCGTTCTAAGGGGCATTTACATGAATCAGGGGGGCTAAATATTATATCCCGAGTTATTTGTCTCTTCCCACTAGTCCTCGAGAGAAGGGATGGGGTACATTCAAGTACACCTACAGATATTTTAGAAATTAAATTAAGCTTAAAAATAGCATATTTAATAAAGAGCTAAACACAGACTTTCTCTACATTATACACTTGAACACAGACCAGCACAATACTGATCTTGTCGTGTTTTTCAAAAGCAAATGTCGCGCAGATTGACGCCGTTCATGAAAAATAGAAATTTATAAAAAGAAAGTAATTGTGTTGTAATTACACACAGTATTTCCGGCAAATCCTCAGTAGAATATAATTTCGTTATTTGTCATTTCCACGAACGTTTCGACCGTATAGAAAGCGCCAGCCGCGTTTTTCACAGTTATGGTACTTCAGAATTACTAGGTTCCAAATTGTTTTGGTTCAACGCATATTTTGAACATTGTCATTAATATATATATATATATATATATATATATATGAAATTCCAGTCTGCTTATCACGAGACTGAAACCAACGATACATTACCGCAATTACGCTTACAATTCCTAAAATATATTCGTGTAGTTGAACATATTGTTATTCTATAATTTGATGTAAAAATGGAGATTTTCTCAGTATCACTTATTCATCGTCATGTAACTGCACAAAGGTAAATGACATTATGCTTATCTAAAATGTTAATTTAGTCTTTAATATTTTTAACTAAATTTGAATTATTGGAAGTTTTGAAAATAGTCAGAATGTCATTGTTATTAAACAAGTCAATAAGTTTACACTGTATGTTTACATAAACATAAAGTTATTTATAAAATTAATTGTTTAGATTTTAATTCTTGTTATATCGGGCGAACGAAACGATGTCTAAAAACTAGAATGAATTAACGTAAAAGTAATTTGAAATTTACCGTCCAAAATTATTCAGTTATGTCAAAACATATTTATTTTAATAATATATCATTTATATTGGCACAATGTAAAGATTTTCAGTGAATAATGTAAATATTATTCCAGATTGACGAGCGAATTGCATATTAGCAAATGTATAAATAACACCAACAATTTAAAAAAAATTATGATTGCTTATTATTGTAATATATTTGTTGTATAATATAAATTGTTATTTAAAAATTCAATAATCCTCTTAACAGCTGTGTCAACAGTTATGTCGGCCGCAACCTGTGTGCGAACCGCACGTTTTAAATTTGTTAATCTAAATTTTCATATAATAAATTTTAATGCTCTAAAAATATTATTTATACATAATTGTATTAATTATCACGTATGTAAGGCTGATTTCTTTTTTAAAAAAAATTAGATAACCGAATGTAAATGTAATTGTACACCTAAAGAGGTCCCAATCTGGGATAAAACGTTGTGTCTGTTAAATATTATGTTTTAAATATTATAATAATTTTTTCTCACCAATAGGGTGGTATTTTTAACATTTATTTGAGAAAGAGTTATATTATAATTTTTACACAAATGTAACAGCAGACACGAGTTTCTAGTTTATTTTTAATTTATAATCATTTTAAAGGTTGTGCGATGAATATGACCTTACTATAGATCGAAAGCTCCGCTTTGAATTGTATTAATAACGTATTCGTGACTGTATAATGGTTTTATTTCTTATTTTCCAAATATGCTTTAATCCGCTAAAAATAATTCGAATTTTAATTATACTGGATATGAATATAGCAACGTACATCGATAAACATGAGTATATTAGAATCACCAAAATTAAAATCTTCAATTTAAACCATTTTACTGTGTACACATTTATGTTTCAAATTTCAACTACACAACATTTATCTTGCATAATTTTGGTTGCTTATAATGTATCACGGATGTTGATATTAACCGTAGTTTAATCCTTTTTAACAGTAAATTATATAGGTGAATATAAATTTATTAATACTGAAAGCATCTGCAATATACTTTTATATCCTGACGGTCCATAATAAAGAGTTTTAATTATGTTATTGTAATATAATTGACAACTTATTAAAAAGCCTTGAAAAAATATTTTTTTTACTACAGTTAATTTTTTTTTATGAATCCAGTTCTTATATGTTTATATGCTTATATAATAAATAATTAGGAACTTCAAATATTCATTAAAACTATTATTGTTAAAGGATGGTTACTCGTAGAGTTGAATTATCATTTTTGATATACATATTAGTTAATCGGTGAAATTAATAGGATCGAATTAATTTGCCTTAAAGCGTCGTGGAGAGGTATGAATATATCGTTAATGGCTGTTCCTTTAATTCAGCCTAAAGAATAGTTAGACAATAAATTGTTCAACGCCTAATTTTGTACGGAATGAAATCTTCGGAAATCTGAAAGTTGTGAAATTGGACGAACCGGTATGTTACGGAGGTTGGAGAGCGAGAGACTATTTCATAAGCATATCGGAATACCGGGATTTTTTTCTTCAGGCCAGTTATGCAAATGGTGGTAAAAGAGATAGTGAGAGGCGGGGGTTGCGAAGGATAATATTGAAATAAATTCAAATACCATTCAATATTAAGTGAATATTTCTTTTCTTTTTAAACAATAAATATTCATATCTTAACACGTGATACCGGAAGATATTTTCTAGAATTCTATCTATCCTTACTCATATTTCAGAATAATTACCATCACGATAATAATCATATGTCTGAGAGGATTGTATTTTTTACGGCAGAGTGTTGTAATACATACATTTCAAAACAATTTAACTGTTTTGTGTGGGATGTTGTATGCATCAAACTCTTGTTTTTCAAGAGAAAATTTAAAATATTAAATTATAATAAATTCTTCATTCATACAAAACACACAACATATAAGTAACCGAAGATCTGATTAAGGGACATCTGTAACATTGTGCACGTGCCTCCAGAAAAAATAATGAGACATGCAAGTTGAAAATCATCTTGGTCGATAATAATCTTTCGTGAACTTCATACTGGAGGCAAAATATTCATAAGTATGAGGTCATTCGTCCAGAAATACAGTCCTCAAGAATGAAGCTTGTAAACAGAAATTTCATTTTTTAATATCATACATTAATTTTATATTACTATATTTATTCACTTATATTCAATTAAATCTAAAAAATATATCTGTGTACTGATCAATTTATTGATGTAATTGTTTGCGATTCGATGGAAGAAGTTCCAGAAGTTGGAGATTCAAGGATCAAACTTACAAGACAACCTTGACTGAGAATCAGAATCGAGAAACGTATTCCCTGAGAAGAGACAGCTGCTACTTTCAAATATTGAATTGTGAGTAAGGGAGATGTTTCTACATCTGAGTTTACAAGTGAAGCTGGGACAGTGTAAAGCCCAGAAAAACTGGAAGCTTTTGAAACGTCATAGTAGACACAGGAAAACGTTTAAGTTAAAGCTGTAAGAAAAAGATAAACTTGCCGGTAAAGTCGTTCTTCTATCCCTATGAGTGAAGTTGGAATGGGAAAACAATGTGTGTATGACCCACATACATTTTATTATTATAATGCAGTATCTTGGAAATAACAAACTACATTTATAGAAATCTTAACGAACGGAGAATATTTAAATTTGTATGCATATTTCCATAAGGATATAATAGTTAAAAAGGAGTAAATATTTAATTTAAAATTAATTTAAATAATTATATTGCCACTTCTGAAAGTCTGCACGTGTGGCTTTGTGCGGAAGCAGACGGAAGTTGACTGAAGAAGACGGAAGGAGACGGAAGAAGACGGAAGAAGACGGAAGAAGACGGAAGAAGACGGAAGAAGACGGAAGAAGACGGAAGAAGACGGAAGAAGACGGAAGAAGACGGAAGAAGACGGAAGAAGACGGAAGAAGACGGAAGAAGACGGAAGAAGACGGAAGAAGACGGAAGAAGACGGAAGAAGACGGAAGAAGACGGAAGAAGACGGAAGAAGACGGAAGAAGACGGAAGAAGACGGAAGAAGACGGAAGAAGACGGAAAAAGACGGAAAAAGACGGAAGAAGACGGAAGAAGACGGAAGAAGACGGAAGAAGACGGAAGAAGACGGAAGAAGACGGAAGAAGACGGAAGAAGACGGAAGAAGACGGAAGAAGACGGAAGAAGACGGAAGTAGACGAAAGTAGATGAAAGTAGACGGAAGAGGACGTAAGTAGACGGAAGTTGGCGGAAGAAGGCGAAAGAAGACGGAAGTACACAGAAACAGGCGGAAGAAGACGGAAGAATAACACAAAATCGCGATTTTATCGCTGTTTTACCCGGGTGGAAACCCACGAAAATTTTCTTCAACAAATACACCGGGAAAGCCTTCGTTGTTTGATCTATTTTATTTATTACAAGATTAGATGGGAAATTAATACTTTTTGTGATGTCAAAAAAAAACATGTCAGTGTAAAAAATGTGATGAAAATAGGTTCGTTAAAAATCGGAAACATGACTAAGTGAAGAAAAATGCCCCAACCTTAAACTTATGGTAACAGAATGAAATAATAATGTAATGGAATTCTTTAAAGATAATTCAACGTAAATTAATTAATTATTAGTGTGTCACTAAAGTTCTAACGTTCTTTCGTTAAATGATTAGGTTGGATGGATTAATTTTAACCGAGAGAAAATTGCGGTGTTAAATGTTTTTTTCTTCTTTCGATTTCAATGTGTCAGGCGGATGTTAATTAGTTTACAAGGAAGAGTTTTGTAGGAAGAGTTATCAACGTTCAATACACGTACATAATGGCAGTGATGACAGCTCTATCAAGTAAAGTTTAGTGGCGTGAGTTTTTCTCCCTTCGACTCTGATTTATTTTAATGGGAAGAGAGGGAAAATTAGGCTGATGACTTAGCTGTATTTATTGCAGGGTAGGGAGGATACCGATGTGCATTTTAACTAAGCGAGACGAATGCGGTACGCTATGGTCGCGCTACTTTCAAAGGTCAACTGCTTTTAACAAAACTCAATGTGTTTCAACACAACACAGGTCACACCAAGGCGAGCCCTAGGATGCGGTAAAAGGTTGCAAGTCTAAGTTGGGGAGGAGTACATTAAATTGGCCGTCCTGACCTCACCTTAATCGGCTAAACATATAACTGTCTGGGTAGGTAACTTCAAACTCTGTGTGGCAGGAGGTGACTGTAAGGAACATAGCGAAAGAAACGTCACATTAGTCCTCGACTAAGGAAATAGAACAAGTCGGACATGCATAGAAAACAGACACAACAATGTCAATATGAAAATACACAAATGAGGAACAAAAACTGCACGCACAAAAAAGTAAAACATTATATATAACAAACACACATAAAATAAAATTCAAAATAACAAAGACGCATCCAATAAAATACATATAAATTGTACATTTGAAAATGAGAAAACATTAAAATAGATAATTTGTTAATTTTAGTATTAACTCCAATGATTTTTTAAACAGTCATTAAATTGAAATGAAAAACTAATTTATTATTTGCCATATTCATCTATACAAATAAAAAAATATATTTTTATAGAACCATATTTAACAAGACTCCCATATGAATATATATATATATATATATATATATATGGTAATAATTAAATAGGCCATTAAATTGTTTTGTTATAAATTGAATTGTAGCGGCAGGAGCTTCCAAAGCGACAATGGCGCCGAGCTCTGTTTCTTTGTTGAAAGCCGAAATGGGAAATGCGCGCGCGTAAGGAATTCAGTCTGGAATCGGCTACAAGAGATGAAATAGTTAAAAGTCGACGGGGAGATATAATACATTTGAGTTCACCTAGAGCAACGAACAGTAAAGTTTGCAGTTATAAAGTACGAACGGCGAGATCCTGTATTTTACATTAAAGCAAACAACTTTTTCACGGAGAGAATTATTTAATAATTTTCACACGGTGAAGCAAATGGTTGCTTCACGCTGATTGAACAATTATCGCATATAGGGGACCGACAACCACTAGCAGACCAAAGGGGGCGGTTCATCCCAGGTTCCAGATAGCTGACGACGAGAAATTCAAGCGTGTGTGTTAAAATAGCAATGAAGTAGAGTCACTGTAAAAAAAATGGCTTTTTAGTGTGTTAGTTATCAAGATACAAGAGAGAGATCTGGTACCAGACAGACAGTCCGTGAGTAACCAAAACTTTGATATAAATTTTTTAAACGATAATTAAAAGGGTAGAGTCATATTTCGTTCAGTTTTCATTTCGTTCAGTTTTCTTTTCACTTATTTTCATATTGTTTTGGGTTAACTTTTATATTTGAATTGTTAATTGTCAGTTTATACATTGATTTTGTTCTAATTATCAAACCCAGTAGTGGCCCTGAGATATAGAGATCCGACGTATTTGATTGTAATGATATCAGAACTGTATGTTCATAGATGCCAAGAATTAATAAATGAAAATTAAAGTATTTGTTTAAATGGATGAAATTCGGCATGAAAATAGGTTTTGTAAATTGTAAAATTTATCAACAATAATAAATTCCTTTTAAGCTTAGTAAATGTTGTTCATTGATGCATTTAATTAAATCCATTTATTTATTACATAAATGGCTTCACCAACGTGGGGCAAATTAATCGATCACCATTTGTTTATTACAATATATTGTAGTAATTAGTAATTAATCCATTATTATAATTGGAAAGTAAAGGACTCATTATTAGAGTATATAAAGCATACACCGCAACACATACGCGGCGACACAAAGAAACATTGTTGAGATGGTACGCGCTCAAAATCTACGAGACGAACAGTCAGTCAACGGGGAGAAGCGAAACAGTTAGTTGGACGGAAGACACAGATGCGGGCAGATATCCATTCAGAAAATTTGCAGTATAAAAAGTTTTGGCAGTCAACGGCGAGAAGCGAAACGGTAGAGTCCAACGGCGAGATATAATAGTTTAAATAAAACGCAAGTAAACAGTTTGACAGAGAGACTTATAAAATCGCAGTTTGGAAGCAGAAGTTTTGCTTCACAAACTGAACTGATTTTTAACATCGAGAGACTTCCAGGAGACCGACGTCCGGAAACTAGCTGATGAGATGATCGAGGTTCCAGAATAGCAGAGATCCAGAGCAGCTACCGTGTGTTCGAATTCGAATGAGTAGAATCAGTGATATCCCCAAATCGTGTGCACAGAAAACCCAAAACCTGTTTATTACAATATATATATATATATATATATATATATATATATATATATATATATATATGAATATAGCGATTTCAAAAATACAATTTTTAAATTTATGAAATAATTTTTCATTCCAAGTTTATGACTGATTAAAATACATTTCGCTCAAAACTAAATTTAACAAATGATCAGTTTTTTAAAAAAATAAAATGTATAATCTTGAAGAAAAATATTTTAAAAAATTAATACATACGTTAAAAGGATTTATACAAAAAAGAGAATCGTTACATTCATTTTAATAACTTTAAAATTATGCAAATCGTGTTTTAATTTAACATCTTTGTATTAACAACCACAAATTCACCTTTATTAATAATTTCTACACTGTCGCTTTGGGTGACAGGAAACCTCGTTCTCATCAGAGTGGTGATGAGTTCTGATATGAAATAAGAGAGAGAGAGAGAGAGAGAGAGAGCGAGAGGCGGGGGGGGGGGGCCGTGAGAGAGAGACAGAAAAAAATAAATTTGTAAAGTATAACAATATATTACGTATTACAATCCCTTACACCTTGAAAATGCCAGTACTATTGTGAGGAATTATAATCAAGACCGATTAACAAAAACATTAACGTTGTAGTACGCACAAGACAATACGATATTTTTGCATTTATCGATACATATTCTAAAATTACTTTCCTTTTTTATATCCGTCAGTTGTCTGTTAAAAAGCTTTATTCCTTGATAATGAATGTTTGATTGATAAAGTCGATAGTTTCAGTTTTATGACACGAGCGATTTCCATTGTAATATTCGTGTATCTCTGCGTTAGTCAAAAACGGATTTGCATTACGTGTAACCAATTTTAAGATTTCCGAAATATATGCACTACGTAAAGTTAATATTTCAAGCTGTTTAAAAAAACACGAGCAACTGCAATGTCGGTTCGATTTTGGCGAAACTTCCAGGTATTCACTACAGTATTGTAATCCGACATCCAATAAAAATTGTGAGTTACATCGGAAATTACATATTTCTGGAACCCGATTTAATCAAGACGAATACGTTACATTCTGTTTAAAACTTCGGTCATTTGCCTTTGATTTATAACAATTCTATCAATTCACCTTTCTTCCGTTTGATTTCGCCTGCAAAAACGCCTACAGTGTTTTATGACAAACTGTACTGTGAGGCGTTAATGAGACTTGTTCCGTGTTTCTTTTGGCGCCGATATGATAACACAGCACGTAAATTACGACTTTAATAGCTCGTAAAGCCAGAACGATGTCGCATTATAAACGTGAGAGTCGTTAAATAAAGCGACGGGAGTCGTGAACCAGGAATATGGAGCATTCGGAAATGGAGCTTAAATCTGAGGAACGGATCCCCTGAATCTAGTGTGAGAACTCGTTTTAGAATTCTTCAGCTGCCGTATTTTCATTTTTGTTTTGTCGTATGAATTTCTCCAAGCGGTTTCCTATCTTATCTTAGCTGATCCCTTCATTTTCAAGAGAACGAAGAACATTTTTCCATTTTTATTACAGACTTTTATCTAACTCGCTTTCCGTGTCTGAGTCTGAATCTCTGAATTATTCGCCAACGACGCTGAAATTTTGGACACTTATGTATTTGGGATGTCGATACACGAATCGAATTGAAAAAACTTTTTCAAAGCAAGCTTTTATTTCAAAATGAGCTAGAAACAATAATATACTCTTGTTCCTGCAAACTGGGAACATTTACTTCTGTTTATATTAAGAACTTTCCTTTCTCTTCACTTGGGAAAGTATTTCCTCACCGGCTTTACTTACATTGTAAACTCTTATAGACGCTAAACATCCTGTCTCCGTTTTCATTGCACATGGAATTTTTCATTTTTTAATAATTCTCTATTTCGAGGCTTCATTTTTCAATTCCTCTTTCCACAGGTGATTGAAAAGTCGCGCATATCGAAATAAGCGTGTCTGTAAATAGTAGTTCATTTAATTGATTTCTATCGAGATAAGATAGCACCGCTGTTATTACCGACAACAATGTAGGGGCCGATGACGTGTGTGACGTCTGTAGCTTCGTAAACACGTTTTCCCAGGAGCAACGAGCGCTCATTGTTGAACATTATTCTACTAATCGCTCATATGTTGTTGTTGAAATATAAGGATGTAAATATATATAAGAACCTTCCCAGAGAGCTCTGACGGAGGCTACCTTTGGGGATGTCTTCGCAACTCTCTGGTTTTTTGAACTAAGGTTCCCATTTGCCGAGGCACCTCGGCCTGTTTTGAGAGGCGTATGTTCCGGCGTCGGAGACCTTCGGCATACGAGAAGAGTTGTCCACTAGTCCTATTGGAATAGTCGGCCAGCTGCCTCCTAAACCGGTCAAGGCACGGCGAGGGGAAAGCTGCGACCCAACAGCAAACCACTCTACCACCATCGGAAGGGCGTGGGACATGTACCCAAACCCGACCTACCGGATGCAGGTTTTTCTAGGGTTTTCCCTGCATCACTTTTAGGCGAATTGCCGGGTAGGATCATTAATGGTTAACCCTTCGCTACCTTCCTCTACCCTTCCGCATCCCCCTTTCAAATCCCTTCATATGCTATTAAAGGGGAGTTGCCACCATGTGGATTACCCTCATGTAGCCTGTTACCCTAAAAAAAATAAGGATGTAACAGTGTAACAATTCGATGATAACCAGGTTAATCGACCGTTCCGTGAAACCGGATCAGATTAAGACCAGAAGAGAATCAGGAGACCGTCCATTTTGACTGACGCTAACTGGCTGAGATTAGAAATGTGATGCTGCGTTGACCTTCAAAAACATTGGGATGACTATCAACACATTCAAAGATTTCGTACCGTAGAGCTCAGAAAGCGATGAATAAGTTACAATTTCGTGCATATCGTGTACTTGTGGAAACCTTTTGGTCATTTCTCGACAACCATGGAATTGGAGAGCTTGACCGTGTTTTCTTTAGTGACGAGGCTTGGTTTCGCGTTAGTGGATATATGTATAGTCAAAAATCAAGAATTTGGTCAACCGAAAATCCTCGTTTCTTTCATAAAAAATTCTGTCAAAAAAATTGGAGTGTGGTCGTCGTCGAACAGTCGCCCCGATTTTATTTCAAAGTACAGAGAACAGTGTTGTGTATCAAGACATCAGTACACAGTTTTTAAAAACGATGAGCATGGTTGTTGGTTGCAGCAGGACGGTGCCACAAGTCACACATCCAGTGAAGCAATGCTAGTTTTTTTTTTTTTTGCAAACGTAAAATCTCCAAAGGATTATGGCCCCCCACGTTCTTACAATTTAACGCTACCAGATTTTTTCCTTAAAGGACACACACTACATGAACTGAAGATAAACACAACAACGGAGATTAACAATATCGTGTATACATACTCCACAAAGTGGCCCCAAACCTGGTAAAACGACTTCGGGTATTCATTAATCAACGAGGCAGCCATTTTGAACATATGTTGTAATGTAAATGTATATGTGGGCGACTTTCCGGTCACTCTGTGTATAAAGCTTCCCATATATTTTCTAAAAAAAAAAATTAATCTTCTTCAACTGATATAATGTGATGAGTTTCGTCAACAGACATATCAAGTTGCGTTGACACCGATCTGGATCTACCAAATGTAACCAACCGAAGTGCAAAGAGTAATGTCGTCGACGGATTATGTCGGCATTTGTGACATCAAAGCTAAAAAAAAAGGAACTAATTAACTTCACTGGATACAACGTGACAAGTAGTTTCGTTAACAGGTTTAGGAAGACGCCTCGACACCAGCTTGGGTCAACCAAATCTAACCAATCGATTTGGAAAGAGTAATCCTCGTCGGCGGGTTATGTCAGCGTCTGTGACAGATCAAGCTGATATTTGGGAGCGACTGCCTGTGTGTGGTTTGTGAAGCTGAAATAGGCTTGCCAAAATTGATTAAGTGGTGGGCGTTAATGAAGGACAAGGTAATGACCCGTTCATCTCATCAGAGAAAACAATGTCAGGAAGAATTAATTTGGACATGCTAAAACATTTACATTGTACTTCAACTTCCTCTCGGTCGTAATTTCGATTAAGCAGTGAGAAGGCACGCCCAATTTTCCTTTCCGCCAATTTCTCGTACTAGAATTATTCAGTTTGGAAATCTGAGACCCAGTCAAACTTTGTAAAACGACATGCTCATATGTTTTTAAAATACTTTCTTGGATTTTCACTATTACTTAGACGTCTGGAGAACCTCTCAAGCCTTTAGAAGGACAAAATAAAAACATACCTTATTGACCTGCAATAAATATTAAAATTAATTTGTCCTCAACTACGTAACATGTTTCTTAGACAGCCCATAATCACTAATGTATATTTATTAAAGCAGGCAATAAAATTATAGTTACGGTTGCACAGAGATGTCAAAACCTGGAGTATTATTTATCGAATACGGTAAAAATCGAAATACAACTCAGTAAAACACGATAAAATATTTTAAAGGATTTAATAAGACATTTAATACAATTGAATGCAATTGTAAACTAAGTAAACTAGAAGGTCCATAATAATTCATATTTGTATATAATGTTACGTGATCTAATAAATTATTGAAAATTGAGGACCTTCTAGTTTACATGAATTGCATACAATTTAAAAAACTAAACCTCCGGTACAACGCCAATAATTCACAGTGATTAATTACTGAATAAGTAGTTTTATGGGCAACATATTGATCACATTTTCAGTATAACAAAAAAGAATTAATTATTAGGGGAACGATCAAGAAACTCCTGTAGTGAGTAAAACGCGGATTTCAGTAGAATATTTTTACACGGAATCCAAAAACCCTTGTAGTTATCATTGTTCTACCGTTGTTTTCCAAAATAGAATGAACAAAAATATATAAACGGTACCGTCAGTCAATAACGTGCTGTTTCGTTGCTTTCCAAACGACGCTTAATTTAATTTTTTGCACTGGCACTAGCTGACGAAGTAAACTGAAGACAACAATGACTTGCCTCGAAAAATAATCTCTGTCAAAGATATGTCTATTGTTCAAAACAAATTCATATAAAATTTTACAATTTCTATGCTATTAATCATTACAATATATATTTCAAAGGTTCACAACTTTCAACAACCAAACCATGACAAATTATTTCGAAGCCTTAGTCGATCTTTGAGTTGTTTTAATTGTGCTTTTATATTGGCAATTAATATTGTGGATAATCCCAATGATATAGGCTATAGTTTTCATCAGTTTTAATTATTATATTAATATATTATATTATTATACATTAATATATGATCTTATACTGATTAATTTATTTTTATTCATTTTCAAAATAATTAATTAATGGAAAATATATAAAATAAAATTAATACTATTATTAAATCTGAAAATACTGTAGCCATCTTACACAATTAAAACAACTCACGATCGAATAAGGCTTGGAAATAAATTGTCATGATATGCTTGATGAATGGAGTAGATACAGGTGAACCAAAATTCAGGAAGACGTTGTTTAAAATATTAAAAATCCCAATTAGTAAATTATTTTTCCCTTGGTAACTCCTGCAACACCACAAACGATTTCAGATCATTCTTGATAATACTAACGTAGAGAAATATATTATAATAAGATAATTACAATGTTTTTTATATGAAAAATTTTAACACGGAGCACAACACTATTTTTTTTATTAATATTAAAATATTTTCTTGAATCTAGAATTACGTTCTTACAGTGATTGTATTTTTACAAAACTGCATTGTAAAAGTGTGTTAGGAATCTGCCCTTCTGTAGAAACACCAGGCCATACATGAAACAACAAACAAAATAGCACAAAAGACCAACAGAGACTAAGAAAGTTATGAAATAAGTAGTTTTATGGGCAACATATTGATCACATTTGTGTCTTTTATTCAGAAGAATTCCTTATCTTATGTCATTTACGATCTTTTATGTGTTATTAATTTTTAAATAAATCTGTTTATTCTCTGCTTTTTCCAATTTCACAATGCACGCATATCTTCCTCATATTGATCACCAATATTCATTTGTTAACTTACGGCGCCGTTAAATGTCAATTGCTTCTGTATTTGAGAAAGTCAAAGAGAAGTTTCCGACCCACGTATTAGCTGAAGCGGACATCAATATTAAGTTATCTTTAGGAAACATCACGCAACATGTGCAAAGGAAATTTCTCGGAAAAATAATCCGAAATGTGATGAGTAACGACGTAAATACATAGCCTAGGGCGTTTAGAGTAAGAGAAGCTAATATTTGAGTTACGATATCGCAACAAGGTGGAAATGATAATTACTCTGTTTTATTTTTAAAACTGACAAGGAATCGGCAATCAGTCGTGAAGTATTTAGGAAGGTCCCAGATAAATTTCCGGAGTCACTACTTCATTATTATACTGATATTCAATATCAGCATTGTGTAACCGAATGATTAAAATAAAAATTAGTGAATAAGAAAGTATTAATTTTTGTGAGTTCTTATTGATCGAATGAGATAATTGTAATTACAAAGCTCGAACAGAAAATACACTTTATTAAATTACACATAAATGGAATAGTAAATATCCGTTGTGAAATTTGAAAAAGCAGAGAATCAACAGATTTATTTAAAAATTAATAACACATAAAAGATCGTAAGTGACATAAGATAAGGAATTCTTCTGAATAAAAGACACAAATGTGATCAATATGTTGCCCATAAAACTACTTATTTCATAACTTTCTTAGTCTCTGTTGGTCTTTTCTGCTATTTTGTTTGTTTTTTCATGTATGGCCTGGTGTTTCTACAGAAGGGCAGATTCCTAACACACTTTAACAATGCAGTTTTGTAAAAATACAATCACTGTAAGAACATAATTCTAGATTCAAGAAAATATTTTTATATTAATAAAAAAAATAGTGTTGTGCTCAGTGTTCTTATAGAAATAAAAGATTAAAATTTTTCATATAAAAAACATTGTAATTATCTTATTATAATATATTTCTCTACGTTAGTATTATCAAGAATGATCTGAAATCGTTTGTGGTGTGTTGAAGGAGTTACCAAGGGAAAAATAATTTACTAATTGGGATTTTTAATATTTTAAACAACGTCTTTCTGAATTTTGGTTCACCTGTATCTACTCCATTCATCAAGCATATCATGACAATTTATTTCCAAGCCTTATTCGATCGTGAGTAGTTTTAATTTAGTAAGATGGCTACAGTATTTTCAGATTTAATAATACGAGGGTGAATCAAATACAAACGAGACTTTTGGACCTGCGCGCGCAATAGTGATGGAAGAACGTTCCGCTGTTATTGGCTGTTAGGTTGGTTTGTCAGGAGTGGGAGAAGCACGTGACTCATCATCATAGACTCGCTCAGTGTCCATCGTTACGATGTCCGAGCAGGAGGTACCTCCCTCTATTGCGCAACGTATTGTTATCAAGTCTTTAGCTACAGAAGGTGTAAAACCGGCCGAAATCTTGAGAAGATTGACTGCACAGTTCGGGAAAGAGACGCTGTCGCGAGCTAGAGTGTTTGCTTGGCATAAACAGTTCGTGGAGGGCCGTGAACGTGTTGAAAATAAGAGCCATGACCGCAGACCCCGCACCAGCATTACAGCGGGCAACATCGACAGTGTTCGTCAACTTGTTTAAGGTGATAGGCGTCTAACAACTTCGGATATTGCAATTGAGGTTGGAATAAGTTATGGGAGCACTTACTCTATACTCTTAGAGGAGCTAGGGTATCGCAAGGTGGGTTCCTCGCCTTCTCACAGTTGACCAGAAACTGAATCGTTTTCAAGTGTGTGAGCGTCTTCTTGCACGATTTCGGGAAGAAGGAGACCCATTTCTTTCTCACATTGTCACCTGTGATGAAACGTGGGTGCATCACTACACCCCTGAGTCGAAACAAGCGAGTATGGAGTGGAGGAAGAAAGGAGAAACCGGACCAGTGAAAGCCAAGTCACGATTATCGGCTGGCAAGGTTTTGGCTACCGTTTTTTTTGACCAGCGTGGCCTGCTGCACCTTGATTATTTGCATGAGCGCAGAACAATTAATGCGGCATACTACTGCCAAATTTTGACTGAGGTCAGACTTGCATATCGCCGCAAAAGACGAGACCTGCCGATGAGAAAAGTGATTCTCCTCCATGACAATGCTCGCCCCCATACAGCAGCCCTGACCGTACAAAAATTGGAGCAACTGGGTTGGGAGACACTGGAACACCCTCCATACAGTCCAGACCTATCTCCCTGCGACTTCCATGTCTTTGGTCCTTTCAAGGAAGCTTTGGGAGGGTAAAAATTCCACAGCGATAATGAGGTTGAAGCATATGTGCGCAATTGGCTACAAACACGACCTGACCCTTTTTACGTGGAAGGAATTAAAAATTTACCTATACGTTGAGAAAAATGTGTTTATAAATCAGGAGATTATGTAGAAAAATAAACTATGATTGTTTGTGCGTTTAAAATCAAAATAAATATTTAAAAAAATAAGTTGTTAAAATTTTATTCACCCTCGTAGTATTAATTTTATTTTATGTATTTTCCATTAATTATTTTGAAAATGAATGGAAATAAATTAATCAGTATAAGATCATATATTAATATATAATAATGTAATATATTAATATAATAATTAAAACTGATGAAAACTATAGCCTATAACATTGGGATTATCCGCAATATTAATTGCCAATATAAAAACACAATTAAAACAACTCAAAGATCGACTAAGGCTTCGAAATAATTTGCCATGGTTTGATTGTTGAAAGTTGTGAACCTTTGAAATATATATTGTAATGATTAATAGCAAAGAAATCGTAAAATTTTATATGAATTTGTTTTGAACAATAGACATATCTTTGACAGAGATTATTTTCCGAGGCAAGTCATTGTTGTCTTCAGCTTACTTCCTCAGCTAGTGCCAGTGCAAAAAATTAAATTAAGCGTCGTTTGGAAAGCAACGAAACAGCACGTTATTGACTGACGGTACCGTTTATATATTTTTGTTCGTTCTATTTTGGAAAACAACGGTAGAACAATGATAACTACATGGGTTTTTGGATTCCGTGTAAAAATATTCTACTGAAATCCGCGTTTTACTCACTACAGGAGTTTCTTGATCGTTCCCCTAATAAATAATTCTTTTTTGTTATACTGAAAATGTGATCAATATGTTGCCCATAAAACTACTTATTTCATAACTTTCTTAGTCTCTGTTGGTCTTTTCTGCTATTTTGTTTGTTGTTTCATGTATGGCCTGGTGTTTCTACAGAAGGGCAGATTCCTCGTCGCTCTGTTTCGTGAAGTGACTTGTCCGTCGTTTGTGTTTCCTCCTATTGTGCGTGTGTCAAGAGTTTTTTTTATTCTTGTGTGATGTACAATTCTATATTTTATGATAGTTAATTCTCTAAATATTAATATTTTACTAGTGTTTATTGAATTTTTTTAGTATATTACTTTTTTGAGAATATTATACCCTTTGTATACTTAATGAATTAATATTTTTGTTATTATGACTATATAGTTCTTTTACTTATGTTTGACAGGAAAGTTTTGTTCTCGATTTTTAGTATTTTCATCTTATCTTTTAATTGTTTATAAATGTAGCAAACAATAATTATATTGTAATTTTATGTAAAGACGTATCCTATTTCCTCATACGAGGACTAATTGAATAAAATAAATCAAATCAAATAAAAAAAGTGAATAGACTGAGAGAGTCGCATGTGTACTTAAATGAATGTAAATGAAATACGGACTGGAAACACAACACGTGTTTTTACTGTGGAAGTCGTTTAAGTATTTTGATTGAGTGCAATTTGGTTAATAATTTGCCTTCCATTCGCAGAAATTGGACTTTATCGTTTGTTGATCGTAACGACTGGTCCAGACTGGTGTCTGATCAGCTTGAGGTTTGTGGTAGTTGCCCGCTAATTCTGTGCATCACCCGTGATCTTAGTCCAGGATATTTTTTTGTTTCGTCCCTGAGAAGCTTCGGTGACGTAAAAAAAAAGTCATGATACGTTACTCTCATCTTTTACAATAGCTATTGTATTTGTTTTATCACTGATAGGTCAACAGTACTTTGAGTAATATTTCAAGTATTATTATCAAATAAATCGTGTTCTTAAATTTTTACAAGTAAGGTTCCATTTTATTAAATTTCTAAAATACGATATTTATTACTATTTAATAAAAGCAACTAATGAAAATTCACGCGAGCTAAATCCCCATTTAAAAGCATGTTGGGGTCATTTTGACAGTATTATATAAACAATTTTAATGATTAATTAGTGCAACTATTTGATATCGTAGTGCCCATAATTTTGTCTGCAAAATTGACCGTAGCAAGCCGTGTTACAGTGTGGGCAGTGTTAATTTGAAACAGGCGTGTTCGTGTATTTCGACTTTCCACCAGCATGACAATAACGGAATGAAATGTCGCTGCTCTGTCCATATCTCCGAGGTTGATCGTACCGTAAATAATGTAAAAGGGGTGTATTACGAGCTCGTCGTGGCTATTATTTCAACGCCTCCCATTGTAGGGATTGGGGTGTGTAAAATCTGACGTAATTGCGCGAGTTAAGGGAAATTGCAGGCTACCAAAGAGCGATGATTTGGGCCTAGCCTGTAATGTAAGCAGAACTAAAGAACCTTCATTCGACCTAATGTCTTAATAGTAACGCAGTGTGGGGCGAGCCACGGACCGCCGACCGAGATCTCTCCCTCTCTCCGGTGACAGGAAAAATTGTAAGCCTGAAAATGCCAGATGAGTGATTTGCATTGGAATCTGCCTTCGTTGCACTAGCAGCGCGGCCATTGTCGGGACACGCATTAAAAATGTGCAAAACGACAACGTACCAGGATGTAATACTTATTTGCCACTTGAGATCCTATCTAAGCAAATCGCAAAGTGAAAATAATCACTGGAAAAATATATTTATATGATTGCTAAGAGAATAAATTATTTTGTATAATAATAATAATGCCTGCACTCATAATCCTAAATTTTCTACAAAATTTATAATTCACGTTTGGAAAATCAACCCCTTCTAGCTTATACATTTCACAGTAGTTCACAACAAAAAAGTCTCCATACTGACTGAGATACATAAGGAAAACTAAAAAAAAATTCAGGCTTATTTCGATTTGTCATTGCCTTTCGACTCGTAGAATCGTTATAACTACTTCTTTAGCTTTAGTGATTTAAACGTGTCGTAGTAGAAATTGGAACAAAAAACGATTTTGTTTAATTTTTATAAATATATTAATATAAAATATATTGTTTATATATTTTATAAATATATAATATTATATATATATATATATATTGTTCCGAAGACTACAAACAGCGCTTACCGTTTTTACATGCAGTAACATATAATAAATTATCACTGTATTATTTGAGACATTAACTAATATCATCAATTTCCTTCAGTTGTAAATATAAACTTTTCTAAGACAAATAATTAAAGATAAAAATGTTTTGTATATAAATTAAATATATTATACTAACCGCTGTTTGTTAATAGCGGTAAGCGGTGTTTGTAGTCTTCGGAACAATAAATAGAAGAACATATATTATATTTTTATAAATATATAATAATATATTGTATATATATATAAAATATTTTATAAATATATAATATATTTATATGTATAATGAAATGAATAATTAATTAGCTCACGTTGATGTGTCATTTTATGTAATACACAAAAGGAATTAATTAATTAATTAGTCCCACGTTGGGCGCCAATTTATGTAATACTCAACTTTATTATTTATTAATTAAGTAGCCCACGTTGATGCGCCAAATTATGTAATATACAAAATTGAATTAAATCAATCAAGCAATTAATTTGCCCCACGTTGAGGGTGCCATTTTATGTAATACACAAATAATTAAATTGATTTGCCACACTTTGATGCCCAAATGGAGTAATATGAAAATTTAATTTAAATGGTTAATTAACGGATGAATATATTTATTAAATTTAAATGAAAGGATGTTAAATTATTACATAATTTAAACCTCAGAAAACAATTGATTGATTTAAATTAATAGTAACAAATTTTCTTGTTGTGATTGTTTTACATTAGTGTTTTTACTATTTTACAAACTTCTTTACTCTTGTCTCAGGGTCGTTAATTGAGCCTTTTAAACAAAGAACAAACCTTTTCCTACATTCAAATTAACAAACAAAATTTACAACATTCAACTTGATTAGAATTAAACAACCAAATGAAATTGAATCCGAAATCTGACGATTTATCCTTATTTAACGTTGACACTAAATTTTATAAAGTTTCTCTCTACTTACAGTTTTTGTACTGGTACCAGGCATTTGTTTGGGTTCTTTGATCCACTATACACTATTCACATGTAACAGGCCATCGTTTCACAGAATTTAATTTGTTTTAAATCAATTCCAAAACTTTTGTATCTTCCCTCTGACACAATTGTTCCGTACAACACTGTGGACCTCTGCTTTAATTCTCTCTCCCTCTCCAGCCAATATAGAAGCTCTCGTTCTGATTAAGGGTAAATCAGAATGTTATCCACTCCTTCTCCAAAGTTCTACCGATACCTGCTGACGAATTGATTATCAGCCGCCAGAATCACACTCGCATCGTTCTCTTCGGCGTAACTTTCTCTGTTAGTGACCAGCTCTTCTCGACGAAATTTTTGTAACTGTCTTTATTTGATGAAATTCTACCTGCGACTTTACTTATTGAAAATTCTGCCTCCGACCTTTACTTGATGAATTTCTGCCCGCAACTCATTAATGAAATTCTGCCTGCCACTTTTACTCGATGAAATTCTGTGTGCAACTGTCTGTAAACCCCATAGCTTAAACGCTCGCCGCCGACAAAACCCGCCTGTACATATTTTTACCCATTGTTGTGTTTGTATTCTCGCCGATAACAATTTACTTCAATTGCCCAATTATTAATTCTCTAATTGCCTTTAATTATTATTACAATATATTTATAAAAATATCATATATATATATTATCATGTATGTATTCCTATTTCTTTTCTTTTTAGATAACCGAATTGAATTGTAACTGTACACATGAAAAAGAGATATCACGTTGTATTTGTTATATATTACGTTTTAAATATTACATTAATTTTTTTTTGCCAATTTTAAAATTTATGTGAGTAAGAGTTGTTATAATTTTTACACAAATATAACAACGGACACTACGAGTTTCTCGTTTCCTAATTTTTTACCTTATTTTGTTTATTTCTATTTTTAATATATAATAGTAATTGTGTCTGTAATGTTTAACATTTACATCAGAAATATGAATAGATAATCTGAATCATATTTTGAATATTTTTTCTGACCAATTAGCTGGTGTTTTTAACATTTATTTATAAAATAAATTTAGTAACATTTTTATTAAAATAATATTTTTAATTATTTAAAACCCTTCATTCAACATTCATTACACAATGACCCTAGATATTTAGCCGAAACCTGCATGAATAATAGTAATGAAGTTCCAGTAATGCGGTACGGTGTTCAAAGTGTCAAAACAAACTAAAAGTGCTCGTTAAATGGTTTGTAGATCATTGCACATCTGCACGAATTGACCATCTGGTTTTATAAAGCACGTCGTTTCCTCCATTTATCTTTATCCACACGTTTCTGAGTATACATGTGCCGCCCCCATATCTGTTTTAAGAGCTGTGATTATTTGTACCACATCATAAAACCTGATGAAGCTCGTTTTATACATCATTTTAATGTGCTCACTTCATGCATGAGCCTCGCCGTTTAACATACTTAAATTATAAAGACTTTTAATTATCAATCGGCGGCTCCCGCTTTAATAAGAGATCTTATCGCTGGATCTGTATTGTTCTGCTTTCATTACTAACAGTATCTAAATAAACAAGGTTAAACGGAGGGCGCGTCGCATTACTCCAGGTTAAAAGTAATTTGGTTAAACTGGAACAGATTCTGTTCATAATAGTTTCAATAAAGGAGAATCTTCCTCTCGTTACGCCGTCAAGCATCGTTAACTGGGTTGATTCATCCGAACAATATAATTACCGTTAGAAACAAGGAGCCAACGAAAGCTTCTTGTCGAAAGTGTCAGAAATCACAGTAACAGGATTATATGATAGTTTCAGATAGGTTCATGGGGAAAGAAAGAACAACAAAAGTTGACAACTAGCAGTAAACGAATTTATTCCGTCAATTAACTTCAGAAATCTGGTAGATACTCTGATATTCCTAAAAGAAACAAAGCTAATGTAAGGACATTTACCTAATTGAAGAATACAACATTGAAATATTTTAAATGCGCTGTCTCCGCTGACTTTCGCACGTTTCAACGCATAACCTCACCAAATTAATGTAAGCAACGTATCCCATAATGGTTCCTCAACAAAAAAAAATTGCCTAACACCGTTCTACATGTTCTTTAAAAATAACCCAGGCTTTTATCTAGTTAATTATAATTATAGCTGGGTGCCCGGCGTTGCCCGAGATGTCATTTATCAATAACCATCGATAAGACTCCAATTTTGGTTACTTTTGCGCTATTTTTATGTAAAGCTCCTCGAACCCTATCCCTAAATGTGCTCACCTCCCATGCTGAAGGTGTTTAAGTCACTGACCAAATATATTGGTCATTTTTACATGTTAGAAGATGACCATCCCCACAAAGGTGCGATAATCAAAAAGTATTTATTGCACGCAAAAATCGACCAATTACATTTAAAACAATTATTAAATTTGAAGACATATAATTTTTCCATCTGAAATTAAACTATTTAGTGGTTTTAGCAATCTGCAGTTGGTAGCATTGTATAAAATTAATGCAAAACATTACGAAATACGCTGTCTTCAATAAAAAAATATCAATTTTGAACATTTATGTATTGTTTTTATCATAATTCTATGTATCTTCCAGTGCGTATTGCAAGATATAATTGGGAAACATATTGGTCCCTGATCCCGTTAAATATTCCACGTCAAAAGTCAAGTTATTTAAAAGAAAATTAATGCCATGGATTGTATAACCTTTCATAATAAATTATATTTATCACTCGATGTGGTATTGGTAGATTTAATTATACTTATTATTCAATCAAAATATTTTTGCTCAGCTTCATTTCTCAGAAATTGAACATCTATAACGTCGTTCCCAAAAATGGAAAACAAATATTGCTATCCTAACCTCAAATTTTTGTTTCACGACACAAATTGCACGCAATAATTTGTTTACATTTATACAAATTTATAGAAATACGTTGCGTAAAGTATAATTAATTGTACTTTTAATTCAATTTAAATGTTCCTATTTCTGTACATACCTTTGACTGATAGTGCATTAATTGTATAACGACCATAAAAACTTTCGGAGTTCCGTACGTCATTTTGAATACTTTTATAGTTACAAACATATAATTCAGCAGTCGTACCTTAGACAAATCTTATTATCTTCTGAAATATTATACAGGATACAATATTACGTTATATTATGAAATTTTATAAATCTCGACCGACACACATTTGAATGTATTATAAGGCGCCATATTGGCTTTATCAAAGATAGCGGGATAATTAACTATTCCAAATTAACTTTGCGCAAGGATGGTAAAAGTACGTTATATTATGAAATTTTATAAATCTCGACCGACACACATTTGAATGTATTATAAGGCACCAGGCCATATTGGCTTTATCAAAGATAGCGGGATAATTAACTATTCCAAATTAACTTTGCGCAAGGATGGTAAAGTGTTTTGTATTGTTTTTTATTACTATTTGATGGAGTAATACTGGAAAAAATTTTACTTTTCATTCAATCAAAATATTTCTGCTTTATTTCATTACGAAATACAGAACTATATTTAGGATGCGTCAATGTCTTGAAAACTTATGACGTCATCGTCTCGCGCAGTAATTTAACACTAATTCATAACTTATTTCAATTATATTTATTTCCACGTTTATTCTAGGGGTTTCTCACCCCCACAGTACCGGTTCTCGATTTTGGCCGAATATATATACCAATTTTTGTTGAATTCTGTCCACGCGATAAAATTTGTATAAAGAACAACGTAAATACATACATACCTACATACATACAAATATACATCCTTTTTTATTATATAGATTATAACCCTTACTAATTTTTCTATGCTATTTATTTACAATATTCATTTTTATTATTACCTAGAATTTGACCAGAATATTAAAAGTAGCATATGCGACGTATTCTCCGTAAAATCTAAATCCATATTGCTCCGTATATTTTCGGAAAATAAATATTACGTTAATTAATTAAAATAACAGAACTGTATGTGCACGGTGCTACGGGGGCTCAGCACAGCTGTTCTCTAATCGCCATTTTGAAAAAAGAAATATGACGTCACTAGTCACGAGATGATACTCGTAAATGCAATCTGAAAGTGGTTGCACGGTAAAAAGGCAAGGACTCGTGTCTCGCTTACGCTTACGCTTACGCTTACGCTTACAAATGTAAATGGCACTGCAATGAATTGCAGCAAATACTTGCTAGTGAAAAGTCAGTCTAAAAGCAACCTCATGGTTGAATAAACGGTTGTCGCGACGTTGTGCGTTTATTCAACAACTACCGAAGAATTGTTTATTCGTAACACTCGGAAAAGCCTTCATTCTCTATCGTCATTTATCATTTTAAAAAATCGGTACGCGCTGCGAACACCCAGAAACTAATTTAGAATGCAACTGCAATATACAAGAACCTGTTGATGTTTCGTCTTGTGTGTCATGGGTGTCCACGGTGCGCTATTTCCATGACTAACTGAGCATGAGTCTTGAGAAATTATTCGATCACGATGAGGCTATCCCGGCTGTTTGACAGCTTTACTTATCTTCTCAGTTTCAGGACAGCACTGCACGCGGGAGCTGAAATGCGATACCCTGAAAATGACGCGATTAGCGACTAATTAAGATAAATTGGAAGAGGGGGGAGGGCAGGCGATACGAGACAAGCGATTTTAAAGTCGAGATCGAAAAACCTGTTCTGTGTCCTCCTCCACTCTACTTGTTTCAGGCACTTTTATTTTTCTGTAATCCAAACTCCATCTCCGAATTGCAGCTTGCAATTTCTAGGAAAGGAATATGCAACGCCTACTCCACTTTTCTCTAGGCAATATACGATTATTTCCCTGTTATAAAGCAGACGTATACATGAACATAATTAATATATGTAATGGTCAAACAGTCAGAAAATGTTTATTAATTAACAATATAATTAATAGAATCATAAAAAATATCGCTTTGGGACTTCATCAAGTGTTCAATGAAAAATCAGATGAAACATTAATGATTGATTATTATTATGATCTAAAATTTGGACAAACAACTTGAATATTCTGAGACTAAAATTCGAATAAAACATTTTAGAATGAGTTGAAAAAATGTTTTACTTCTAAAATTGTATATACCATCAAATTGTTTGAATTTGATTTAAATAATTTAAAATTTTCTTCGAATTTTGTTAATTAAATACACAAGATCTTTGAAGAAATTTTAAATTAAAATATTAAAAACCCTTTTTATTGTTCACCTGGAGTAAATAAAGTGAAACAATAGAAAGGATATTAAAAAAGTTAATTTTACGATTCAACTTTAAAATTAATAACAAACTTAAAATTATAAACGGAGGCAAAGACAAAATTAAAAAAGGAAAACAACATAATGTCATATATAAAATTAATTGTGCTCAACATAAATGTTACATAGGGCAAACTAAACGTGCTCTTGAAACGAGATTAAAAGAACATATCAGCAATTACAAAACTTTAAATCATAATGTTACATAAATTAGTAAAAAAAAATGAATTTGATTAGAATAATATGGAAATTTTAGACAATGAACAGAATTTACTAAAACGTAATTTATCAGAAATGCTGTATATTTCAACAAATTTTTAAACACTAGATTCACATAATGATACCTTAAAATTAAGTAATATTTGAAATACATTATTTTTATAATTTAATTAAATATATAATTTTAATTTTTAAAAAATTAGGATCATATTCACTTTCTAATTGGTAAAATTTATTATTATTTGGCAAGAATGTGAAAACTTCGGATTTGAATTTAAATATTATATTAGACGAATAAGAAGAGATGTATAGTGTAAATTAGTGATTTGAAGTATTGTATGACAAAAAATTTGTTACCGTGGTAACATAGCCTTGTTGAAAACTGGTGAAAGTACAAGAACGTACTGAAACGTCGTTAAAGTGTTAAATAAAATATTTTAAAATGACTGAAATGGAAGTTGATTTCTTAAATTTATAATATTAATAAAACAGACGAAAAATAAAAATATTATCGGCTCACGGAATAATAGAATTTCTTATTTTATTATTAGGATTTGCTTGACAAGTTTGATAATTTTGAAAAGTTTTGTCTTTGGTTTGTAAAAGTCTTCTATATCAAGTGCTCTCTGTAGAGTAGATGAGATGTAATTATTTAAATCATTCTCGGCGCAATCAGTATCTTTCAACGCGGCTTTCTAAACAAGTATATTAAGTGAAGAAACATTGTATGATGTGGCGATTCGCGGCAGGTGCTCGCGACTTATCTTTATGGTAATGCAGGAAGCGGAATGTGTGAACATCTATCACTTCTCCGGCTCCTCGAATTATAACGACAAACGGTCTCTCGTATCACGGTGAGGTATTAAATTGCCCATCTGATTTATATTCATTCCGAGGGCTTCCAAATAAATAATCAGCCCGATTTTCTTTTCAAAAACAGGATGGGTTTCGACGTTTTGTATTGTGGATCGTCCGCATTTAATAACTTTGGCTTCTTCATTTGGTTAGCGCGGCCTTATCTCGCTGCGATGTAAAAGCCGATAGTGAACACAGCCGGGGGTAATTGCAGCCAACTCGATGCACGTGTCGGAGATTCCAGTACATATACCACAGCACAGCACAACGTGTATGCTAATACGGATAATAGCGTGCATTACAGTATGAGCCTTTGGGAAACAGAAGGCAGGCAGCCTTGGCTGTGTGCCCGCGGAGGGATATTCAATGAAACAAACGTACGAGGGACTCGGCCTGAGAAAGAAAAACCATTCTTTAACCTCCTCAGACTCAATACGATGAATTTTTTTTTTGAATTCTCGGAGATAATTAGACCCAAAATAAAGGAGAAAAAAATAACTGTTTGAAGATTTTGCTAATACGAGGGTGGTCTGAAAAGTTTCCGACCCAACAATGAAAGAAGATATCACACTTCTCCCAGCGATGCTCCCATCTCTGTAACCCGTCCAGAAAGTACTCGGCGTTTTTCTCTGCAAAGTAAGTGTTCACGAAGGTGATTGCCTCTTCATCTGGCGAAAATCTCTGTCCTCCGAGCGCAGTTTTTAGATGAGGGAACAAGAAGAAGTCGCTTGGTGCTAGATCTGGATGGTCAAGCAGTTCAAACCGTAATTCGTGGAGTTTCGCCATGGCAATCGCTGAGGTGTGAGACGGTGCGTTGACTTGGTGAAACAAGATTTTCTTTTTGTGAAAATGTGGCCGTTTTTCCGTAAGTTCTGCCTTCAGCTTGTCAAGTAATGATGCTCCTGTAATGGTTTTATTAAAAACCATTATTATTATTATTATTAAAATAACTCCATGACTATCCCAAAAAACAGTCGCCATCACTTTTCCAGCCGAAAAACCAGGTTTTGCTTTTTTTTGGAGCCGGTTCTCCCTTTGCAGTCCACTGTTTGAACTGTATTTTTGTTTCGGGCGTATAATGATGGATCCAAGTTTCATCTACAGTAATTAATCGGCGCCAAAACTCGTATATATTGCGCCAAAACTTCGCCAACCGAGCGTTGGAAATGTTCATTCGAACACGTTTTTGGTCTAACATGAGCAAACGCGGCACCAAACGCGCGGACAGCTTTCTCATGCCTAAATGTTGATATAATATGTGACAAACACGTTCTCATGACCTCTGCTATCTCTCTCACTTTAATTCGGCGGTCGTGTAGCACCATTTGCTGAACTTTGGCCACGTTTTCGTCGGTAGTTGCAGTTTTTGGACGTCCCCAACGTTCATCGTCTCCCAAGCTCTTACGGCCACGTTTAAATTCAGCTGCCCAAAATTTCACTGTGGTAAATGATGGTGCAGTGTCCCCATACACAGAATCCAACTCATCTTTGATTTGTGTAGGCTTATAGCCTTTCAAAAACAAATATTTAATAACAGCTGGATGCTCGATTTTCTCCATTTTCACAAAAACACTCACATCAACTCACTCAAACGACTGTTACATAACAACTGCGCTTCAAAAATGGCTGAAACTTTGGTGAGTAACTGTCAACAGATGAACAACGAAATTCACTAGCTTTTATTTACTAGTGCTGCCACCTTCACGTTGAGGTCGGAAACTTTTCAGACCACCCTCGTACAAGGAATAAACATACAGGGATTGCACCAATCGAATCCGGGGTTATGGATATCGCGCAATCCTGAGTCGATGTGATTCATTTCAAAATCGAGTATCGATCTGTCATTAAATATTTGTTTTTGAAAGGTAAAGACGAGTTCGACGCTGTATACGTGAAATTGTTGGCTTCACAGACGATAAACGTTCGGGACGTGTCCAAAAACTGCAACCACTGACGATAACATCACTCAAGTTCACAAAATTGTGCTAGACAAACGTCGACAGAGGCTATAAATATGCCCAAAGAAATATTACGGCGTGTTGGGTGCCACGTTTGCAAAACCGTGTTGGAATTAACATTTCCATTTACGCATTTTAGAAGCAACTAGTTGGGTGTCCGACGTTGCCCGAGATGTCATTTATCAATAACCATCGATAAGACTCCAATTTTGGTTACTTTTGCGCTATTTTTATGTAAAGCTCCTCGAACCCTATCCCTAAATGTGCTCACCTCCCAGGCCGTAGGGGGATGAAGTCATTGACTAAATATATCGGCCGCTTTTACATGTTAGAAGATGACCACCCCCACAAATATGCGATAATGAAAAAGAATGTATTCCACGCAAAAATCGGCCGATTACATTGTCTGAAAATTTATTCCCCCGCCCAACACCTCCCAAACGCGTAGCGTTACCCAGGTTGTCACAATTAGATTCAGCGACATTCATAGTCTCTGAATTGATTCGAATCTCGGTTGTTTTTGCGGGTTTTTATTTAACGTACCTCCACCCCACCCCTAAGCTTGCTCCCCTCACAGGGGTTAAATTATACACAAACAACACCGGTATAAATACTATCAAAGTAATTAACCCCAGGAAATCATTATCGCAAATATCGACCGTTTAACATGTTTGAAAATTTTCACCCCCGACCACTCCCGCTTCGGGGACTTAAACGGTCAAGTTTAATGTCATAATTAAACTCGGTGACAATCCCGATAGTTTCTGGTTTCTTTTTATGTAATGCCACTTCACGCCAACCCTTAAGGGTGCACCCTTCTGAGTCCGAAAGGGATTGAAATTATACACAGAGAACATGTAGGGAAATTTTATTAATCTAATTCAACCCGAAATATATTTAATCGAGGCAAAAAAACAGCCGGTCAACTCATCCCAACCCAGCCGATACCCGCGCGTTGTCCAGATTGTCATAAATAAATTCAGCGACATCCATTACCTTAGATTTGACTCGAATCTCGGTTGTTTTCCCGTTATTTTCAAGGAAATCCCCTCCACCCCCACCCCTATCATGCCTACAAACAACATCGGTAAAAATACTATCAACGTCGATGGTACCGGCATTTATTTATTCCACGCTAATATCGATGAATTAACATGTTAGAAAATTTCCATCCCATCCACTCCCGCCCCTTGGGACTAAATGGCCAATTTGATGCTATAATTGAACTGGGCGACATCCATAACCTTGGGTTTGACTCCAATCTCGGTTGTATTCGCGTTATTTTATTGCAGCGTTCCTCCACCCAACACCTAGAAGTGCTCTACTGATAAGCCCGAAAGGGGTTGAAGTTATAATCTGTGAAAATGTAGAGAAATCTCATTGATCCGGAAAAATATTTAGTTGCAAAGTTGATTAACATGTTTGACAATTTCCACCCCCGACCACGCCCGTCCCTGGGACGTTAATTACTAGTTTATAGCATAATTAAACTCAGCGTTATCCATAACTTTGCTTTTGACTCCAGTCTCGTTTGTATTCGAGTTATTTTTTTGTAATATTCCTCCACCCCCACCTCTAGAGTTCTCCTTTCCCATGCCGTAAAATGTTTGAAATAAACACTATCAATATCTGTAACCCTTAAAAATATTTATCCGACCGAAATATCGACTGTTTTAGCATGTTTAAATATTTCCACCCCCGCTTCTGGGGGTGGTAGACGCGTCTCCCCCCGACAGTGTTGGTTTTATGGTCGCAAAGAACATGTGTACGAAATTTGGTGAAATTTGCTCCAGCGGTGTAGATTTGTATAACGAACATACAAACATACATACATACATACATACATACAAACATACATACATACACTCATTTTTATTTATAAGAAGATAAATCAGATTAATGACTGTAGATGAATCTTTGATACACCATTACACTATAGAAACAAAAATATAGACAAAAGAGTGGACTACGATTTTTTTTTCTCGGCTGGAACAGTGATGGCGACTATTTTTTTTGGGAGGGGGGGGGATAGTCATGGAGTAATCTTAAAAACAAAGTTTACGGGAACATACTATGCGTCATTACTTGACAAGCTGAAGGCAGAAATTGCAGAAGAAACGGCCACATTTGAAGGAAAAAATTTGTATCACCAAGTCGTCTCACACATTGCGATTGCAATGGTGAAAATCCATGAACTACTTGGGCACCATCCTTGCTTACCAGATCTAGCCCCAAGCGACATTTTTTTTTGTTCCCGTAACTAAGAGGACAGAGATTTTCGCCGATTCAGATTTTCATCACCTTAGTAAAGAATTATTTTACAGAGAAAAACGCCGAGGACTATTTGGATGGGTTAAAGAGATGGGAGCAGCTCCGTATGGAAAGTTACAATGAGAATATGAAGAAAAAAAATATCTCGTTAAAAATCTTTGTTAGGCATTTTGTAAAAGTAAGTACGTCAAACCAAGACAATTTTAGAACTTGCGCCTTCTAGGCCCAGTGGTTCAATTTCTAGAGGTGACTGTATAATTAATAACAAGTGTTTGGAAGCCACTAACCTCGTATTGGTTTTCCTATTTTAACCAAATTGGTTGCACAATTTAATATTGGGTCTATCTATAACTACCTCAACGCAATAGTTTCAATATTTACGTAGTTGTGACGCTTAAAATTTAACATTGCATTACCTGGTGTCAGAAAAAGACAATCCTCTATTACTTAGAGACGTTTCATATCCAACTTATTTCTGGCTCATTTTTAAAAACCTGAGGACAAATATATCAAAAATAAAAGGAAGAGAGAATGATTTATGCTGGGTCGAAGAAAATTTCGTGTTAATTATGACTCTTCTTGTATCAAATTTTGCTAATAGCGATAACAGAAACAACAATAAAATATCCGTATACGTCCGCATTTGTAGACAAAGGAGACGGGAAAGATGTCGTTCACATAACGCGGGCTTTTTTTTTTCGGTTAGTCTCATAAAATGAGTACTTAAAACAGTTTCCCGAACGCAGAGAACACCACGAGGGCACAAGACTTGAAAAGACGTGATTTCGTGGAACGGATCGCGCTTGAATTTGAAAGTTCAGTTTCGAAGAAACATAAAAGAGGGTCTTCCCGACCAACAAAGGCCGCTTGACCTGCGTCCACAAAGACAAGGCAGTATAAATTTGAGCTTTGAGGGGGCACAAAACGCGCCGATAAAATTAGTGAGCGGTCACATGGCAATTTTATTGTGAAGTCGCCTTCCTTTCACAATCCTGGAAACGAAATGTTACCGGGTGATTAAACCTGAACCAAAAGAAATCTTGAGTAACGAATCAAGTGTCTTTAGAAAACATTTTTGGCTATAACATGAATGATTTATCAATTTTCTTATATACGGATATTTGGACTTCAGAGATTTAAGAAATGAAGAAATAAATATATTTTAGGGAGCACTCAAATATAATATTCAATGAAGTCTCCACAAAGCAGAAAAGTCGGCATTCGCTTTGAATTCAATGGAACACATTTATCATCAAACAACCTGAATTACACTTTAAATATATTGTAAGACTAGCTGGGTGCCCGGCGTTGCCCGAGATGTCATTTATCTACAACCCCCGATATGACTCCAATTTCGGCTGCTTTTGCGCAATTTTTATGTAACGCTACTCGAACCCTAATCATTATAATTAACTCTGAAAAATATTTCTTCAACGCAAATATCTGCCGTGTTTGCATGTTCCAAAATTTGCACCCCGCTACCCCCGCATCTGAGGGGTAAATGTCAATTTGAATGTCGTAACTAAACACAGTGACTTCCATAACCTTTGATTTGACTCCAATCTCGGTTGTATTCGCGTTATTTTACTGTAAAGCATCTCCACCCCAAACCCGAAGGGTGCCCTTTTCACAGGGCGTAGGGGATGAAAATTGTATTCAGATAACATTGGTAGAAACACTATCAATATCTTTGACCCCTAAAAATATTTATCCGACTCAACAATCGGTTGTTTTAGTATGTTTAAATATTTCCACCCCCGCTTCTGGGGGTGGAAGACGCGTCTCACCCCGACAGTGTTTGTTTCCTAGTCGCAAAGAACACGTGTACGAAATTTGGTGAAAATTGCTCGACTGGTGTAGATTTGTATTTTATTTAGAAAACGTTTGTATGGGAAATAGAAAAGGGCTGTTTTTAGGGTTTTCCCGGAAATTATTCGACTTTTTCTCGCCTTTTAAACCTTCCCTAGACCTCCACGAACATTTCAAGACTAAGATAAGATAAATCCGTTCAGCCGTTCTCGAGTTTTAGTGAGACTAACGAACAGCAATTCATTTTTATATATATAGATAGATAGGACCAGTAATTCGCATACTTGAATTAGAAAATATGATACATATTCTTAAATGGTATTTGAAAGGAAAAAATATTGATTTGACATGAGCCTCGACTATTTTGCTTTCCAGGACTTCAACCCTGGCTTTTACACGCCATTGTTCCATTTGAAAAATAACTATCCTCCACCTGGCTTACAGTTCACGACACTGTGCCCGTCGGCCATGTTTCCTTCTCAATGTCTTGACTGTCATCATTTAAGATTCATTATATTTTCAATTGCATTAATAATTCTCGGCCTACTTTTCAGGAGATCCTCCTTCCTTAGACCTCTTGAAGTTCATCCGAATATGTTTCTTTCTATAGTCCGTACCATATTAGGAATTTTGAGGAAAACCCCGCCCGCAATTTTGCCGTTCACGTTTCCGAGCAACATGTTGACATGATTCTTTCACATTGTTATAATCGATACCATTTAAAAGCTTTCCTCCGCTTTGGTTCTGTTAAACTGATTCTCGAGACCGAATGTCTGACCACTCTTTCATACCTTTCACGTGATAAATTGTCAATGCCGCGTGTGGTGTTCAGTTGAAGATTATGGCCTATTCTTTTAAGCCTAACAGATCATATAACCTCACAGGAATAAATACAAAGAAATCGCACGCCCCGGGCGGCAAGTTCACATCACCATTCTGTAAAATATGCTGCCAGGAACAATTTCCTGCAACAATGCAATAGTTCCTTGAGCTGTGCGACATGTGGCACCGTCTTCTTGTAAAAAAAAATAAAACGTTCACGTTGGCCTCTCTTAGTACTTCTTGTATTCTCGCTTCCACCGTCTCTTGCATCTGTTGGATCTTCTCATGAACCGCTTGGTTTTGAGTAGAGATCCGTTGTTCCATCATGTCAAATCTTCCTCTAAACTTCTCTGCTTGTTGGTCCACTTTACGTGCTTGTTGGTCCATCTTTTGTAAAATAATTTGGAGCATTTCTACAGTGCTAGATGGCGAAGTTATAGTAATCGTCGTCGACGGACTAGGGTTGGGGTTCTGCTCAGGAGTGGCCTACACATCAACTACGTCAGTCGTCGTGCCGGATCCCCCTAACTCATTTTCTTCCATGCTCTCGGGTTCGGAATCTGAACTCTGACTGGATGATTGGGAAGGTATCAGTGGCTTTTCCCTATACGTGATAAAGTCTCCTCCAGACATGAAACATCGCAGCCTGGGAAAATGTACGGAAATGCACTATCAGCGTAAACGGAGCGAAACGTTGAAAACTCTAAAGAACGACACCGGACGCAAAACTCGCCTCTTACCATCCAGTATACCAGAGTCCAGAATTTCACTACCACACCGGTTTCCTCTGGTCACAAAAAGGAAAGGGAACTAATATGGAAATTTGTGGTTTTCTCAGGGCCCCACGTTGGGCGCCAAATGTAACGTGATTCGGATACGCAATGCCTCGACCAAAACAGGGGGCAAAGCAAAATTTATAAGGGATGTGGTTGGGGATCACTGAGGAAAACCGTTGAGGAACGTGACCAGATTCGGCTGTGCGGTAAATAAAATTCGGGACACTGGATACTTTACAATTTATAATTCTCATCGACCAGTAGAGTACAATTTAACCTTGCCAAAGGCAATTATGTTACAAAAATAAAATCAAGGAACGGCTAGTTTCAGCATTAGTACAAAACAAATCGTTGAATTACTACGTTACGTCTGTCACTCTGCATTCACTGGCTCATGGCGGGATGACGCGTTGCTAACTGGCGTGGGTCGCCAACACGCTGGCAGCAGGCTTCCGGGATGACCGGGCGCAGCGACGTCTTCCGGCCTCCTTGACTGTGGCTCGTACGACCGGGGATGATCGTAGGCGGGCTGTAGGGCCCTGGCAGCTACTCTTTGGGTTGTCCGACCGGGCCGGCGGTGAGGTATAGTAGAGGTTTCTCTCACAACAATCCAATTGCCAACCTTCACTCCAAGGTCTCTCGCTATATAATAATCTTTACTGCATGGGGTCACTCGCCAGCTCGCCTCGGTCGCATTGGTCGCAGAATCGGGTGATTCGGCCACGTGGGTCCGAATCGGACACAACCTACAGGTCCTATTGCCCCAGTATCTTAATACAGGCAGTGGCGCACCGCACCACGCACACCAGTAAACAAATAAAAAGTACCTGAGAAATAGAACGCATGAAAAAAACATTTAAAACAGATTAATTTACGGAGCGCAATAGTGACTAACTACATTGTTCCGTCACAATATATATATATATTGTAGTGAATGACGACCTTAAGTGGCCGCCCTTGTGTCCACCGCGGGCCTGAGGAGGCCTGAGTATGAATACATTAGGCGTGCACGTGTTTCTGCCTGAGAAAGCCAAAAGAAATCGCGTGTTCGCGTCCCTTTTTTTTTACATCGTATGTGGGGGCGGAGTAGATATAAAGACTCCGAACCCGGGTAAGTGATGCACAGACGCTGGGAGACGGGGACGCAGGCAGAGAGGCAGACAAGGACGGAGACGCAGGGAAAAGCAGGCAGACGGAGAGGCAGACAGAGAGACGCAAGAAGAGACGCAGAGAGACAGGGAGACACAGGGAGACGGAGACGCAGAGGTTTTGAGGGACGTCCATCGCAGGGAGGCCGAAGAAGGAGATCGTGTGCTGACGCCACAAGTTAAGTAAGCATCACAATATATGTAAAGTACATTCAAGAGTGGAATTCTTTTACACAGTGCGGAGATAGACTCTGTTCTTGAATAGCCACCGAACCGCCCACATTACCCTGTTGAGAAGGAGAACTTTTTAATCAAGCCGGAGCTAATTTTATTTTATGCAGACCTATGTATATCTGCTGGCGCTCAACAATATTTTTTAATGTATTTTTGTATTTTTTGTAGTTTCAATGTAATAAAGTTTATTTTTTTAATATTAAGTAATAAAAAGGCAAATAATTACAATATATATATATATATAGTAATAATTAAATATAATAATAATAATGGATGGGCCCTTTTAAATGAACAACTATAACTTTAAAGAACAAACAAAATTTATTGTGCCAAATTTAAAAACAATAATAAAATACACAACATATTTGGGATCTCAGGGTCTTGATCTGGGTTTGATAAATGGCAGAAATTAAATAATCAAAATTACATTTACCTTTTATGGAAATCAATGCGTCTGAACATAGACGAAATTTGTTGCGGAATAAATAATACTAAAGATTGAATTTAACAATTTCAATTTTATCAAGAATTAACAATCTCATTCTATCGATAATTAAATAATTAAAGAACGAACTGACTTTTATTTTTTAAACACGGTTTCAAATTATTTTAAAGTTTTCTCTACTTACGGCCGCCCAGGTCTCATTTTTAGTTTTTCGTGCACAATTTTGGGGACATCACTGATTCTAAGTTCTCACAGACGCTAATTGGCGTTGTTTGTTAGTTGGTTTACCACAAATTGGTTGGTTCTCGATGCTTTACTGCAACCTGGATTTGTAGATCTCGTGGCTTTAGTTGACAATGGACTTCATTGGTTTGTCTGAATATTGCTTTACTTTTTAATAATTGAAAGCATGTTTGTGACTGGGCCACAATCTTTCGTTCTGATTGCTGACTGTAAAACTTTTCAATGAGTTCTTTTCGTCCGTTCTATTCGCTGTCTGCTGACCGACTGTACTGTTCAAATTTTTATGACTTGGAATTTTGGTCTTTTCTCCTCGCTGCCTACGGCCCGACTGTAAAGCTTTCGTCTCGTCAATTTTGAGCGCGTAGAACCTTCTCGACTCCTCAACAATGTTTTCTTTGCCTTGCCGGATTGTTGCGGCGTCCGCTCTATATCCAATAATAATAAGTCCTCTACAATCCAACTTTCCAATTAGAACAATGTCTTAATTACCAATTACTACAATATATATATATATATATATATATATATATATATATATATATATATATATTGTAATAAGTGATTTTAAACATTAATACTAGGTGTCTTGTCGTGGGAATGTTGGAAATAACATTTTTCATACGGCCGATTTTTGGGACCAAGTTTACGGCAACAGGAAGTGGGTTTGCGAGGGACGCCTGGTCAGGTCATTTTCTGACCGTAGGGGTGAATGTGCTCGGACAAAGGTGACCGTGGCTGGACACAGCTGTGGCGGATATAGAAAAAGGGAGTCGGGTCCTGGACGGCGAAGGGGAAGCTGTGGGCCAGGAGACGGGACAGTTGTTACCCAACATTCGGCTTGTCGGCAAGCAGGAGCCGGCGTCTTGGACCGGAGTGGTGTGGTGGAGACGAGTCGCGTCCTGGAAGGCAGCAGAGCGGGCGTCGTCAGTTCTTAATGAACTGTAAGGGACGAACGCGTAGGAGATTTTGGTGCGGAGGTTGTTGGAGGAGAGAACCGTGAATTGCGGAGCAAGTGTAGGCCGTCGCCTGTGTGTTCTAGCCGCTTCTCTGCGTACGAGGATTTGGTCAGCCGACCGGCCAGGTACCTGAGCCTGGACGTCATCAGAAGACAACGCGTCGCAGCACAGTAAGAAAACTTCCCTCCCTTTCCCTGCATCGTGTGAAAGTAGTGCGAATTGAGAGTTGTGGGTCCAATGACCGGCTGTGTTCTTAAAGGACATATTAAATTTGATAAATTTGGCCAAAATAGTAACTTTACGGAGACTTGTTAGATTTAAGTTTATGAATAAGAGTGTATGAAAAGGCAACATTTAGCGATTGAGGAGTCGTGCCGAGTTTTTGTATTAACCCTAATTTGTCCATTAAACTGAATTTTATGTTTACATTTTGTTTTCATTCAGTAAATCCTTCCTTACGTAATTGATCAAAGTCAGGACACCTGAGATACAGTTATTGAGAGTCTCATGCTCGAGTCCTGGCAAATCGTTTATCGGCTCCCTGGTGTGGATCGCGCGGATCGCGAATGTTAATTAATGAGACGATTGTCGTTTGTATAATTTAAAATAAAACTTTTCTGCACATGCAGTGGCGCCCGGGTCGGCATTCGTCCATTACAAGGATCCGAGGGAGCAGGTACAATATATATATGAATGATATTAGTAAGGATATGACATTGTCAAAAATAATTGCAATTTTGGTATGGAAAGGGAAGAGACATAGGTTGTGGCTTACCTGAAAGTGAAGTGTAGTGTCACCATGAGGAACTGAAGGTTGTTCTTCAAATTTTCGAAGGCTCTCAGCCTCCTCCTTCAGGAAGGAGTGTTACACCATTCCGTCCGCAGCCGGCCGGTGCACGGAATGGTGTAACACTTCTTCCGAGAGCCTCCGAAAATTTGAACCTTCAGTTCCGCATGGCGACACCGCACTTCACTTTCAGGTAAGCCACAACCTACCTCTCTTTCCTTTCCATACCAATATTGCAATTATATGTATTAGCCAGTGCCTTTGTCTTAGACCAGAATAGTAATTAATTCCAAATTACTTTACTGGCAATGCAAGTGTCACCGTTCATTTCAGCATATCAGAAAACATGGATTCAACACTAATATGGGCCTTTTTGGACCACTTACCACTTCTTACCCCAACCCCCACCTACGCTGAGGGGTCTTCAGTTCAACTTAACTAGCATTATGAATGTCACTATCCAACTCAGAGTATCCTCAATCATAAAATTTAGCAACAACCTTGGACATTTTATAATTAACCCTTTCACACACACCTAATAGGGATCATTTTAGACAATTTTTCTCTTTCTCCGGGCCCGGTATAGCTCTGATGACTTGATTGGTGAAGTACACATCTACTGAGTGGGAGAACCAGGTTTATTCCTGGTCCAGTTGAGATTTTTCCAATTTGATACTTTAATACATGTCTTACATGAAATTAGTATTGCATATTTACCACTGAAATTAAAAGTGAAGCAAACCATATTATTTAACTGATTCAAAGAATATATATTGTTATGAAGAGAAAACAGGAAATTATAATATATATATTGTTATGAAGAGAAAACAGGAAATTATAATAAATACATAGAATAATTTATTCATAAACAACAATATTAAAATTACATGGACAATTCATGTCAAAAAACAACTCCAGTATTTGGCATTGGTGTTAAAACTTTATGTACACACTGTTCAAAAATGATATCCGTGTATAAATGTTGACCAAGTTAAAGGTCTAAGTAAGTAATTAAAGAGTTTGATAAAATACAAACTGAAATATGAACATTCTCTCATATTAAAATACACAACTGACAGACAATTTGATACAAAATTTGTACACCAAACTTCAGTTTCTCATATTTTATTGCACATGCTGGTTTAATAAAGCAAACTTGTTCGTTCTATACATCATGTACTTCTTGGTTTCACTTACTGAAAGATATAAATAATCCAATGTAGGATATGAATTTCAGATTTAACATTGTCTCTATATTCAGGCAGCTCAAATTAAAACAATAAAATATAATGTCCAAAGTTATCTTTCTTGAACAGTAATAAACAATATTAATCAACTGCAAGGTCTCGAATGTGACGAAACATCAATATTTAATGGTCATATTAATTTAACTGGCAGAAGAAAGCTTGGAATTATTTAATTTTTTTCAGCAGTGGTCCTCATGTAAACAGTAATTCATTGATATGTGTAACAAGGTATCTACTGTCAATTTCCTCATTCCAAACACGTCATGCAATAATTTAACTGTTGTAAATTGTTTTCAAACATAAATTTAATACCTCGGCTTCAGATAAAAAATAATGGAAGACAAAAACAAAAAAAAGTTACTTTCTAGAAATAGATAGTATTTATATGATGACTTTGACATAAGACATGAGAAACTCTTAACAGAAACAAGATTAATAATTTAGTAGATGAAATTAATGTGGCTGAACCTAAATGTGGATTGGAGAGTCAATAGTATATCCAAAAAACTAAATGATATCCAAAGCAATAAAGGGAAAACAAATTTCCCACTAAGGTTGAATAATGATTTATTGCCAATGGTTAATAAACACAAATAAGATGCACAAACTTTGTAAAGGAAAATTATACATTTTAAGCCAAGATTTAATACTCCCAGTAACACTGTTTTTTTCTAGCTGACTGTTTAATTCAAATGGATTCCAAAAAATTATTCCAGAAGATTCAACACACAATCTGCCAATTTTATCACAGTTGGACTTGTCAAAATCAAATAAACACATATTCAGAATAACAGTTATAATTATTTCAAAATTAATATCAGTATGAAACAAATAATCGAAATAAATAAGACCATGGGGGTAGGCGTATAATACAAATAATAAATTTGAAATGTCAAAGTAGAAATGGAATGACAAAGTTATATGAAGTAACAACAGAAGATCACATTGACAAAGCCACTAGACTGACGAACAGAAAAATGTTTGCCAGCAAAAATCACAAAATTTTTAACTGATGTTCACAATTAGATCGTTATGAAGGTTGTGTATGCTCAGTAAATAAGCAAGATAATGAAGTAAAGTAATTTTGTAAGAATGAAGAAAACACTACTTTTAGTATGTACAAATCCACTAATTTTTATCTTAAAGACTATCAGGAACAAGTTTTTGAAAATTTTTGTATATGTTCCTCTTTGTCAGAATTTTGAATAGGGGAACTTAAAACTCATTTTTCAGAGACACTAACAAAATTTTATTATAAAAATACAAAAAAATCATTGGAAGACAACAAACTCAAATGGCCAAAGTAATTAATTATTCCATTTAATATTGAAATATCACATTCAAGATTTTGGTACATGATTTCTGTAAAATTCAAATTATTTACAGTACTACAACACTACTGTCAGGCACTAACAGTTTGTTGTTCATAGGATTCCAATACAATCCTGATGTTTGAGTAACAAGTGACCAAACATATGGAATGAAAAAATCTTCAGGTTGTTCTTCCTCCACGTACTTGAATTTGAGTTCAGGAAACCTCTGAAACATACAAATTAAAAATCATGATAAATTGTAAACCCCACTTGAATTTACTCAATTACAGAATTGTAGTGAAAGACTCAGTTCCATTATATTTTGGACTGATTGGAAATCCACCCATTTGGACACATGGAGCAATCAGGCGACTGTTTGTTTTGAATAAAATCAATTATTTCGTAATTCTGAACACTTCTTTGTTATAAACTATATTATATTTAATTTCTGAAGGTTGTAAGTTTTACATGTGTATCAATTTTTCTCTGGTGTTGCAATATTTACAAAATGAAAAATGAATATGTCAAAAGTGAGAAAACATAATACTATACCAGTATGTTACCTCAAAACTTTAACATTTTTAATAATGCTTGAACAGAATGTTAAATTTTAATCAATACAAGAAATTCATAAAAGTAACACATACCTTCAATTTATCTTTCCGCCACTCCAAAGCACCTTGCTGAATGGTTCTCTGAACTTCACTAACACTTAAATGTTTCTGAAGTTGACTTAGTTTGTTGGAGAAGTAGATCTCAACCTAAATTAATTATATTTATTTCATTAGATAAAAACCAACATAACATGAATTTAACTAAATTCCAAGTACTAAGACAATATTTCTAAAACTACTTAATAGCTAAGAATCAACTTCTGTGGCAGTAGAAATATTAACAGATTTTGCAATGGGTAATCATGAATGAACATAATTCCTATTCCAGACTTCTAGGAGTTGTGGAGGGGACTTAGTAGTTAAAGTTTTGATAAGGGACCTGTGTCTCAACATGTACTGTTTGGATACAAAAGAATTTTGAAGATCAAATCAATTTCAAATCTAGCGCTTCACGGTACACAAACAAAATGGGCCGAGGGTGACTGCTGATATTGTGTGTCCTTCCAGTAGTTTGTACTTTACTTTTATACTCATCCCTTGCCAGCATTGCGCACCTCGTTTCCTGATTGGCTCTCATTCTCAGATTATATTGCCCCTCCCTCTCTGTGGACTCTGTGCAACTATCCGTGGCTGAGCATCATTCTGCCACATTATATGGTGGTGTTATTATTGGACTGGGATTTTGTTTATACTTTTGTTCAGATTCGACAATACAGGATCCCAGGCCTTATTTAGGTGCAATCCCAGATCCAATTCATAAGGTTGCAATTGCTGGTCTTAATTTCTACTGCTTCCATTAAGAGTATTGTTTAAATAATAAAGAGGTCACAATTACTTGCACAATTTCATCAGATTATTTGATCCACAAGTAAGATTTGAAATTAACATAATGTAGTAAAACTTATAATTCCTCCCACAATAGAAAATATTTTGAGGGCTTTACAAATACTCACTTTTCCAAACAGTCTCTCATTTACCTTCTTTCTGCATGATTTACACTAATTATAAAAATTATTAAAAAAAAAGTTACTTGCCGCATCAATATTCTGTATTATGTCTTGAAAAGCTTGGTGATTTCGATATGGGTCAAATACATGTTTCTTGTACAACAGTGTATATATGAGATTAGAATTATGAACTAGCTGATGACTTAAACATGAATTCAACACTTCCAACACCATTCGAAGAACCTCTTCCAAAACAGAAATATCTTGAGCCTATGAAAAAAATTCATTATAATTTTACTACATCAAAATATGTTATTCATTAAATTTGTAACACAATTTTCATTTATAACTTTTATAGGGTTTATAATTTCAGCTGTAACTGTGCTACTTATAAAAAGTTTAGAAAGATGCCTATAAATGAAATATATCCCAATAATTAGTGTCACATTAATGTTTAACTTATCCCATAATTGCATTTGAATGTTAAAAATATTACCCTCAAGTTTAAAATATTATTAAGAATAGTAGTTCAATTAATTGTTTTTAGATATATATTCAATTATTAACAATACATGCTAAAATGTACGTTTGATTTCTACAATTTATTGACAGTGTACTAGTTTTATTATATACACATACATATATATATATATATAATTATGATCTAATAATTAGAGACTATTGAACTGAATTGTTACCAGCAAATACACAGAGATACAATAAAGGACGAGAAAACAGGCCAAGACATTGTTGGATATACCGAACGTAAGTTGATGTAGCGGCAGTCAGACATGAGACATTGCTGAGTATGGAAAAAATTAAAATTTAGCAGTCTGGTTTTGAACACCGGCCGAGGATAATCATAGCAAAGTATGTTCTTGTGAGTAACCAAGTAGTGGTTGAGCAAAGTTGATGCTTGGTAACAGCTGATATTGGTCATATTTAACCTATGATATTGAAGAACTTTTAAAGTAAAGTCGACAGATATAAATAGGACGAAAGTTCTTGAACAATTGTGTCTGGTGGTCAATTGGCCGGAATTTAGCAAAGTTAACCATAAGTAAATTCAGTGTTACATGCCTGTTCACAAGTGTTCGAGGTGAAATTGTGTTACAAAATATTTACAATTGCCCTGGCACCAACACAAACAGTGAGTAAAAAAAAGGAAACATTTGAATTAAAATTGTAAACGCTAATAAAAGGTAGAATATCATCAGATTCAATTTCATTTAGTTTTTATTTGATTAGATTTCGAGAGTTTATTAAAAATATTTGTCAGTAGTAAATTGTAAAATTAATTGCTCTTTATTTAAAACGTCCAATAAAGATCCTGAGGTAAGAGAAAAGGACATTTTGTGTAAAATTGTTCTAAAGCTCAGAAAGTAATTTGTTTTGTAAGGTAAAATAGTTGTGTATAATAAACTAATTGTTTGATTAAATTAAATAAATGTTATTATTTCATGCTCCTTTCATTAGATAATTTTCAATTATTAGTTCAATTTAATTAATTATCTTTATTATTGAGGACAACACTTTCATGCCCTAACGTATGGACAATCAAATCATTTTAATTGACGACTTTCATTGTTTATTATATTTATGGCTTCACCAATGTGGGGCAATTCAGGTAAATAATTATTATTTATCATGTTATTTCTGTTTATGACAAACAGATTGAGAAATTGCATGGACTCTATACTATCTGATTAAATGTGGCAGATAATAAAAGTTATGGATATAAATAAGTTCTAAAAATATTTATTGCCCCACCCATACCATTAAAAACACCATTTTCATATCACAGTTCACCCTTATTCATATTTTCGGACATCTTATTACAGTAAGAAAATGTACAGTGGCAAACACGTTCCACACTTGTAGAAACCCAATACAGTGAATTTAGGTTCCAAAACATTTATTTAATCAGCATGGTTTGTGAAAGAATCGGGACATTATTACACAATGACAGTGTGCCTGAAAATTTTTTCATTGTACAAGATTTAACACAGAAATAAAACATTCTTCCCCAATCTGTCCCCCTGTAATTATACATTTTTCCTATTACAAATATACAGTTTTGACTTCACTGACAATATTCAAGCCAAATAGCGCAAGATACTGGATGTCTCCCAACACTCACTTCCAAAAGTGAAATAATAGCTGGAACCATTTTATACAAACCAGAGTGAAGGTGCAGAAAATTGGGAACTTAAGATTTTGTAAGCCAAATTTTTGATAGTTTCTAAAATTGACATAATTACAGAGAAAAATTACCAAATCAGAGTTGACATCTCCATCTTCAACAGCAATAGCTACATCTGAACTTCCTTGATGAAGTTGTTCTTCTAAACGAGTATGTTTCCTTGCCAAAGTTTCAAATAAGCTGACCAGTCGCTGTGTTACGTATGGATGGAGATTTCGAAATTGGCTAGACATATTGGCAAGTGCAGCAAGACAGTTTGTATGCAAGTACTTATCCTGAAATTAATATATTTGCCTTTCAAACATGTTTACTTAGAATATATAGGAACAGAATTAAATCTTGCTTCATGAAGAAATAGATTTTACCACAAAAACATAATCTATTAAAATATTTATGGTACATAGAAAAAATTATGAAAATACAAGCAATCAGTGATCATTTAATTTGGTCACGGGGATAAGTCGATCCTGTTTTAAGATAAATTGAAACTACTGTAATGAGATTCTGTGCCATTAAAGAATTTTTTTAAAATTGAAATATTATATTGCATTATATTCTTTATTATAAGCATATGTATTTTTAACTCATGGAAATTGGTCTGCCTCTAACAAGCAGCAAATTGAGAATGCTTCCAATTGGTAAGTGTTGGGTACAATGAACTTCGTTTTAGACAGACGAAAGTGTGAGGTGACATACAATTCTCAGATTGGTTGAGTTGACACCTGTCAATTGTGGTATAAGGGAGAAAATATTACTCAGAAATGCAATTCAAGAAACACACAAGACATTAAATAAATAGTTGTCCCAGCCATAAATAAAGAAGAAGAATATATTCATAAGAAAGAAATTACCTTCTGTGAAATTGTCTAATAAAATAAATGTCACAATGCATTATAATTTTTGAGAACTGAAAGATAACATCATGAACAGCTGGTGAAAAAGGCAGCCATAAAGAAAAGCATGAATTGTTTACAGCTGAGTGCTCAGTTAAATAAGTTAAGTAGAGTTCTTGAAAGAACATAAAATTAATTGACAAACAAGTGTGATGGGCAGTGGAAATCTAATTTTTAATCATGTCTGAAACACTTTGTTGATATTGACACCAAGTCAAAAAGATCGTAAGGAGAAAATAGAAATTTATCCGAGTACCATTTACAGTTACTTAGGAAATCAGTTATCCAGGACTTTATGGGAACTGACCTGTCTATTTCTAAGCTAGTTCATTTGGCAGCACAGATAAAATGTATTTATATTGACTATTATAGTTACTAATATTATAGTAGATATATATTCTAATTATAAATTTTCTTACCCTCATTTTTAGCATATTATATTGTATTGTACGTATTATGACAAGTACAAGAAGGCCACCTAATGATATTTCTGAAATTGAACGCTCTGTATACCATGGAACACCTTTTAACATCTGAAAAAATATTCATACAATAAGTATGTATGCAAACCATATGAAAAACAATGTGTATTATAATGAACAATGTATACTATAAGGAAAGCAATATTGCTATTAATTATTCTGACTAGACAATGTAAAAATGGAACTTAATGACATTTAAAATATAGGCATTAATTGTACAATTAATAATAATAAAATAATGCAAAAAAACATTTCAGATAAAACCAAAGAATAACATTTGGCTGAGCACAAAAGCTTTTGAATGGGAAACCATGTAATGAATATCAATATTTTTCAGATCATTCTAATAAACTTACACCACAAGTTGTTTGAGAAATTAATAAGGAATGTAAATAATATTAATGTCTATGGTGTGTTATATAACCTAAATGCAATCTGAAATTCAGTAATTTGTCTTCTTTGCTGAAATAAATAACAGTAAATATCTTATTCTAATTTAGGTATGGCGTAGAATTATGACAAATAATGTTACACCGCTTTATAGTTTTAGTCTGAATATTAGTATCTGTATATTAAACAAACAAAAATCCAGTGGCTACTTTTTCCAAACATTCATTCTTTAGTCTGTTAAAATAAAAAAAGTGAAATTTAACCCACCATAAGTAATGCAGGCAACACTGTAAAATTAAATGCCTTTCAACAGATGTTGACCATTATTATTATTATGTAAATACAAAAAAATAGTTTGAATACTGTGATATTTCATCCAAGTTCTTTGCATAACTGAAATGGATTATAGTTACCATACACACACATTAAGTCTACATATACATACATTTATATATATATATATATATATATATATATATATATATATATAAACACATACAGAACGGTAGTCCCAGATCAAAAGAAAAAATTGGGAAAAATATATTTTTTTCTCAACAGGCTCCTTTTAGCTTGATACAATTTTACCAGTGATGTAGCAATAGTTTCCATACCCTGTTTAAAGTGAGAATCTTCAAGCTCCTCAAAATACCCATCTCCACTTCATTATTGGGAAATTTTTATCCCTGAGCCATTTTTTTCAAATTTGGAAAGAGAAGTTAATCCAAGGGAGCTAAGACTGGAGTATAGGGTGAGTGAGGAAGCAATTCAAACTTTAACTCACTGATTTTAGCCATTGCAATGAACTGGTGCATTGTTGTGATGAAATAACACTTTATTTATCAGCAAATAGAGCTGCATTTCTTGATTTCATCATTAAACACTGCAATAATTTCAAACAATATCACTATTGATTGTTTTTCCTTTCTGAAGATAATCAATACAAATTATTCTACACAAAACCGACACTATGACTTTGCCAGAAGATGGAACTGTCTTCACCTTCTTTGGATTCAATTCTCCCCTTTCCTTGTTTTGATTGATCCTTCGTCTCTGGTGTAAAGTAATGGACCCATCTACAGTTAAGAATAAACACAAAAAGTCTGCTTTATTACTGTGAAATAATGCCAACACTTTACTGAAACATCTTACAACAACACTGATTTTGTTCCAATGTAAGTAAACGTGGCAACCATCTTGTGAATAGCTTTCTCATCTCCAAATTTTCAGTCAATATACAATGTACAGCACTTTTTGAAATGCCTACCTTGTCTGATATCACATGCACTTTCAGCTTACAGTAATCCAATACCATTTTGTAGATTTTTTCGCCATCTCTGGTGTGGTCACTTCATTTGGTCGATCACTGTGATGTCTGTCTTGGCAGCTCATTTAAAATCGCCACCCAATATTTGATTGTAGTAAACAAAGGAGCAGATTCAACCGGAGGAGAATCTAGCTCAACTTTGATATTGGTTGGAATGAGACCTTTCAAATGAGAGTATTGTATCACATTACAGTGACCAATTTTTTCCATGTTTACAAATTCACTGATACCATTCACCATTGGTGATTATCAAACACTAAACAAGGTAGTATCTTCAAACTTAAGCTTTATAAGGTTGGTACTTTAAACCACCATGTCAAATCAGGTACGTCTAGGACTACCCTTGTATATATATTAACTAACAACTAATATTTAACTGGTTTAAAAAGGACACTTACTGTCTCGTGAACAGTTTCATTAAATAGGTTGTCTTCACTAAGAATCAAAAGGATGATCAAAGACATGTAGATGTGATGAGAGCTGCTGTCTGGAGCATGATAGAGAGTTCTCAAAATGGGAATAACCTGAAACCAAAACCAATTCAGTACTTACTTACCACTTTGGAGTTACAGGGAATTGGAAACTGATGTGGATGGTGTCTGGCATCCTACTATGGGAAATTTGGAATGAGAAAAAAATAAAGTTAGCTATTGCACATTTAATTTAATTGGGCAATGTGACCATCTGTACTGTAAAAGACAAAAAATTATATATGATAATGTGAGACATCACTTTTATGTATTAAATAAAATACAATATTGCACATCACCTTATAATACATCAATACAGAGAAATTGTGTGACATACTATCTAATTCATTTACCAAAATAGTAAATTATCCCAAGTTAAAATAATTAAGTATCCAGTTTCACAAATTCAAAATGCTCTAACTAGTAAAATGGAATATGACTCACCAATTTTGTCCATTTTCTGATAACAGAAATATACATGTATATAAGAAAGAGAGACATGGTAGCTGACTAACCTTAAATCATCAGTTGGTCCAAAATTTGTTTTTTATTTCTGCCCTGCCTAACTGGTAAGGTAAGTCAGCTACCTTGTATCTCTTTCCTATCCAAATGACTTAATTAATTTAACCATGTCACTATGTCCTACATGCTTTATATATATTATTTTCAGTTGTAAACTTAAAGCCACTACTCACTAAAAAAAATTTCTATACAAGAAATACAGAATAGAGATCCATATTATCGTAAAGATCAGTTCAAAGAAAGAATGCATTTATAAAAATTTCTTACAAGAGCTTTACAATTCAGGTACATGTTTACACCAACCTAGTCAATGAGTTCGACTGAAGCACATAATTGACATACACTAATTGGCTTGAAATTGTTGTGAATATATCCATTACTTAAACATTATCATGCTAATTCAATTATTGCTTACCAAGAGTTCAATATCAGACCGAGCCAAAATAAATGTTCGAACAAATTGATTGCGGTGAATCAGTAGATAAACGAGTAGAGTGCACTGATCTGTGTTGACAGTTCGGCATAATGTCTCGTATAAGCGTGAGAAGTCTAAGCAGAGTCGTTCCTGTGACTGAGTAGTACCTAGAAGCAATATTTATGGTATTTTCAACATTGGATCTACTAAGTAAAGAATGACCTAATGTAAATACAACCTTACTACTCTTTATAGTAACAAATGAAGTAAGATTTCAAGAATTGTTTTCATGTTCAGTTGCTATCTTACAGGAACTGCATTGTGAATAAATGGGTCGTATGCTGAATTTGGAAACTAATCTGTATGAATAGGGTCGAGTCCTCCACAAGTTCTTTTGAGTAATTTGGAAATGTAGTCAGATGCCTGAAATTTTCAAGTCTTTATTTAAAGTCCAACACTCGAATGATAAGTCCAAGTATTTCTTGTCCAATGTCATTTGTAAGTGGAGAACAGTATATTTAAGACTTGTGTGAGAAAGCAAACCTTGGCTATTCACATTTTTCCTTTCATAAAATAAAGTATGCTTCAACATATTTCATTTGATATCAAATATAATATAACCAAAGGAAGTTCTTCGAATTTTTGGATGCTCTCAGCATCATTCTTCAGGAAAGAGTCTTACACAATTCCATTAATGTCCAGCTGTGGACTACGGAGTTTTGATCACCGCACAGTTAGCAGCCAAAAAAACCAGAACACCCACCTTCTACCTGCTTCCCAAAATGCACAAACCTGCTGTACCACCCAAAAGTTGCTCGCTATAACTCCCCCACTGACAGGATGAGTCCCGCCAACCAATATTAGAAAAATAACCCTCTTTAATCTAAGACGCTAACCATTTCCTCTGCCATCTCCATGAACTCCCAAAACCTCTTCCACCCGATACCCTTTTGGTTACTATAGATGTTGTTTCACTCTACACAAATATCCCCCATGCCATGGACTAGCGGCACTTGAATACTTCTTGTCCCGCAGGCCACAAAATTCTTTACCCACCACCAATTTTCTGATCTCCTTCATGCAGTTTGTCCTCACCAGAAATTACTTTTCCTTCCAAGACAACATCTACCATCAAATAAGTGGCACAGCTATGGGCACCTGGAGGAAACACCCTGTAAAGTTCACTTGGAACTAATCCCCAACCAAAGTCAGTTTCCCAGAAACTGACGTTCACCTAAGTTGTGGCACGTTCAACACATCTGTACACATAAAACCCATGAACATGCTTCAATACCGGCACTTTACAAGTAGCCACCAAAACCACACAAAACACTACCTCCCATACAGTCTAGCGCTCAGGGGAGTGCACATTTGCTCCACCTGGAATAATCGGGATTCTTACACCAACCAAACCCTCAATGCCATCATCAATAGAAACTATCACAGAGATCTCCTCCAAAAACAGATAATTCATGCTCTATCAAATCTCCAAATATCCACACCCATTCTGGACCAAAACAAGAAAGGTAGTCCACCCCTCACAACAACCTACTTCCCTGGACTACAAAAAATCAATTCCATTCTCTGCCCAGTGTACAATGGACTGCAATCTAACCCTAACCTAAAAACCATCCTCCTCACTATACTCCCCACCTGCCCAAGGGTTGCCTTCAAATGCCCACCCAACCTCCGCAATTTACTCCACCTTTGCAAAGCCAAACCCTCACCTGCCCACCTATGCCGGGTTGCCTTATGGTAGGAACAGATGTCATGTCTGTGCTATCTTACAGCCCACCACAATCTTCCAGAAACACACAAAGACCTACAAAATCAAAGAAAATATCACTTGCCTCTCCTCCCACACAATCTACCAAATTAACTCTAGACTCTGCCCTGCATTTTATATAGGCCAAACAAAAAGACCCTTCCTGATCGAATAGCCAACCACCGCAGCACTGTCAAACTTTCCAAAATTCAATACCCATTAGCTGCTCACGCCAAAAGCAACAATACAAACAATTTTGACCAATGCTTTACACTCACCATCCTTAAAGCTCTACCCCCCGATTCATCAAAGGCTGAACTCCATCTGTGAGAACTCTCCTTCCAACATGTCTTACAGTCCATGCAAAGCCCTGGACTCAACATCCTTTAAATAATGCCCTTCCTACCTGCCACACATACTTACACAAGTCCATGTATGTATGAGTATGCATATATATGTGGTTGTATTCATGTGTGTATGTATTTTCATGTATATGTATGCAAATATGTACATGTATGTATCAAATGCAATGAATGAATAAATGATCATCATCAGAACCTTTCCTATGCAATGGCCTTCCCTTGTGAGGTGTTTACTGCTTATGGGCTCCAAGCCGCATGACGGTCAAAACTTGGCAATCCGCAGTCAGCCAGTGCACGGAATGGTGTAACACTCCTTCCTGAAGGAGGAGGCTGAGAGCCTCCAAAAATTTGAAGAACTTCCTTCGGTTCCCTTCAATTTTAGGTAAGCCACAAGATATCTCCCCTTTCTTTCCATACCAAGATCGCAATTAATTTTGACAATGTCAAACCCTTACATATATATTAATTTAACTGATGCTTACAATTTTCTCTCTTAATATTGCAGTATTCTTCACTATGATAATCTCTAGCCTGTATACTATCGAGTTTGAAGTGATTATGAATACTCATTGACAATAACAATATATATATTATTTTCTGAATAACACTATATACTCTGAACTGTTGTTATATTAAAGATACAATATCAAAATAAATCTCTATCAAAAAGAACAGTTAAAATATAAGACAAATGCACCAGAAATATTCAACAAATGAGTATATTGAGTGAATATAATGCAAAGCAATTTAGGTTATAAAAAAATTTCAATATTATGTAATGTAATTAATAAAAATGAATAAATACTGTTCTTAAAAATACTTTACATGAAGATTCCCAACTTACCATTTGAGTTATTGAAGTTAAATAGAGCCTGGCGATAAGGATTTATCAGATTTCGTTCTCCTGTGCAATGATTTGCTAAGACTAGGATCAACAATAATGATTGGTTGGCAAGGGGTGCATTCTTCTCAGAAAGAGTTGCTGAAGAATGGTCTGTTCTCTCTCGAGTTTGAGGTCCACGGGAAAGTCCCCAAGTAAGGATGTTCCAAATATCTGCTGTATATGCAAATAAATGGTATAAATGTTTATGTTTAGCTATATGTTATTCAAAACAGTGTAAATATAATAGGAAAAACTAAAATTGACAAAACATATGCTATTAAAGTTGTTATAATCTAGCAAGAAGCAGCTTAATGTTAGTTTACAACAATCACAAACATGATTTTGATACAATTTTCTAATTTTCACTACACTGTATTAAGATAAAAGAATATTAAATTTTGATTTTATTAATTTAAAATTATCTAGTCTTGCAATTTTCAAAATAATTAAATATAAGTACTGGCATAAAGCCTGTGGTTTCAATGTTACATATTTTAGTTTTACATTTTTTTTTTTGTTTCTGCAATCATATTTTTTATACCGTCTGATTGAAATTTTTAAATTGTACAAAATTTTAGTTTGCAATGCAGATGGTAATTTCATTGTTAATCCATATTTTCCTAGGCATTTCCTGGTAGAACCAGACTCCCTTCGTGGCAAAGTCACCTCTTAGGGCTTTATTGTGTGTCGTGTAATTTGGATAACAGTAAAAGAAAAAATTGTCACAGTTAGTGACAGAAAATTAGCATATTGAATTATGTTGCAAGAAAATAATATAAGAAATGGTGAACATTGCCAAGTAGTTGGGAGCTGCAAAATTAAATACAATTTTGGCAAAATTAAAAGAGCTTGAGGGGTGCAATTTTGGAACTTCAATAAGAAAGCGGTCATGTGTGCAAAGAGATAAATTCGAATTTATGGTATGCTGCACAATTTCAGCAACAGAGGGCTGAGAGCAATCATATTGATCATCCAGTGTCATGTAAAAACAACTTAACCAGCAAATCGCCTTGGAATCAACATTTTTATCTTTCCTGGATGTCAGTACAACTTTTTTAAAATAGAAAAAATTATCTTTTTAATAACTTAATGTCTGACTGAACAATGTCATTAAAAGAAGACAATTGCTATGGTTTCTATGTGGAAATTTTGACTGTATGTAAAAATTCCCATTGAAAATTAGGAAATTTTTAAAGCCTCATTGCCTCAAAAATGTCTTTCACATTATGCATTAACAAAAATGAAATTATTTTTCTGTTAATGATGGTCTCTTTACTTAATTTATTATGCTTCTCTGATATTATCAAAGGCATTTAATGGAAGGTCACCGACAGAAGTGATGTTGATGCTGAAGATATTTGAGTGAAATATAATTTCATTTTAAATCAATTATCACACATCAAGTGAGCAGTTTAATGTGTAGGCTATGTAAATGATACAATTCTTGAATTTTTAAACTAACAAGTTTTATTTGTGCATATGAAAGCATATTAATTTAAAATTAGCTTTCTGATAAATGAAAAAAAAATTACAATTTCATTTGGACATTCTCCCTGCTCTTATGATTAACATACAAAAATTTACTATACATATTTTACATAATAAATGAAGCAATGTACAATTTTCTACATTTTGAACTAGCCTGTAAAAGTTAAGTGTGGTCACCTCCAATTTGAGAACATCACAAGTGAACAATTTGCATGTAAATATGTTACTTACAAGCGAAGTTAATGACCAAACTCCCACCACTTGAATTTTGACAAAGTCCAGGGGGTGCCTTATCTTCATCAATGAACTTTTGAAGAAGACTGTTCATCAAATTTGTTGGGTGTATAGTGTGATGCCCCTGCATTATACACCTTCCAAACAAAAGAAATGATAAACACAAAATGAAATATCTGAAATACAAAGCATATTTTTCATACTATTGCTTAACTGAAATAATACAATAAGAATGCCAATTATCAGAAGTTCTCCTGGTGTATTGTTGTATAAATTCTTATGATGTTCACATTTTCCTACTGTTGCCACCTTCAGGTGAAACATCTGCTCTAGGTTCCTCTAGTTCCTTATAAGGCTTCTGGGTCCCATAGCAGCCTATCAGGAAACACCAGTTCATCCAATCAAACCGGGACAGTATATAAAGAGCTACCGAAATCTGAAGCAGACACTTCTCCTGAAGATAGCAATGGTGCCAGGTACTGAAATGTCATGGAATATTAATCATGCCACACAGTTGATATCCTGAGCATTCTTTATACAATAAGGAGGTAGGTGAAAAATTCTATTAACATTATTATTATTATTATATTAATAATTAAATTATGGACCAGTGTTAATGTTGTATAAGGTGGACTTATTTGTAAGCAACTAGTAGTTTCGTAGTATGCTAAAAAGCATCTCTGATATTAATAATAAAGAAAGGCTGTTTTGCATATATAAAATTTTTCTATACCAATAATATTTGGTTATTGTTGCATTTTCATTTTATTTCAAAAGAGCAAATAATTTCAATTACATTTGAAGAAAACTGCTGCTATTACCCAGCGAGTGCTTATTGACAGAAACCAGCCTTGCTTCTGCATGGACTAGTATCAGTATTACCATCATTGCCATATAATGAATTTGTGTGTGTGTGTATAGGATAAAGTTAAGGTTAATATTTGTAGAAAGTAAAAGAAGTTTTAGAATTAGTCTGAGAAACATGGAAAATTACACATCTTGATTTCCAAGAAACATGTCACATAAGGCACTTCAACAATGGCAATTCATAATAAAAATAATAATTAAATATCACAAAATAACATGGGAAGTAGAATATGACACTGATAACAACAGTGGAAAAAATTTAAAGAAGCAATATTTTATATTTATAAAATTATAGATTATAATTAAATTATTAATAAAAAAAACTTTGATCATAAATATGGACATACCTATACATATACAATTTTGCTGCTGGCTTCTGTGAGAACATCTGAACAGAGAGCAAAACTAGCATACAGTTGACAGATTCAAGATGTAGTGGATATGTGAATTCACTGATAACAAAATTAGACTGAGTGTTATAATATTCAATTACACATTAACTTCATTTAATTAAGACTTGTATAATAATTTTAGCATACCGTAGTGGGACTTCTACAATTATCTCCATTAATGAATGTATGAATGCTTCTGTTCGGTTTGTGTGTTCTTCAGTTACAACAGAGCCTAGAGAAATCACATTAATTTAAGAATCATACTAATTATTATGCTTATGAAACAAATAATGATACCTTACCATCTTTTTGTTGATTTCGAACTTCAATTTGACGAATAACATCTTCTTCCTTAATATTCTCTACAAAAAATTTAATGATGCAACGCAAGATGAACAAGGCATTGTAAGTTTGCCAGCTGAACATTGTACTGCAACATTAAGTTAAAATTCCAAGTAATAAATTTTCATTCCAATTTTTTAAAAATATATTATATATCAACAGTGTTATTTACTTAATATACAAGATAGGCCATAAATAAATAATCAATTTCTTATACACAGAGAAAAAACTGACTGAAGAAAACTGAGAAACATAAATATTATGAAACAATTTGTGGATTATTCAGACACATTGTATTGTAACGTACTTTTCAGTCTGAGTTGATGCTATTAATTCTTTGGAGCGGCTCAAAAACACTTGAAGCAAAGAACCAACATTTCCTGAATGTAGGTTATTGACCAGGAGCTGTCTACATATAGGCTGTATTCTGTCATCTAATACTTCATTTTCTGAACTGCAATAAAAGAAATACATAATTGTATTTGATCACATTAAAAATTGGAAAAAAGATACACATTTAATTAAATGTAATATGATACGTGTGTTACAATGGTTCGGAAATAAGAATAATAGGACTTCGGGGAGTACTATATCATATTTTAAAGTCTGGATTGAGTGTGAGAATACTGTGGCTGGCTTGAAGAATACTATATATATGTCAATGTCATTAAAAGTCACAAGAATTCAAATGAATCCTTGTCTCAGCATGTGTTTGACTAAAGTTTGTCATGAAAGAATGATGGGGAGTCATTCAAAAAAACAGCCTTACATGGTTATATTGGACCAATTTCATTTGCATGGACATATTATACAAGTATTCGGAGGATGCATATAGGTAGTATTCTACAGACTTTAATATGGGCAAGGATTAACCTAATTTAAATACCAATTAAACATGATTGTTTGTATGCATGGATTCTTTAATATGCATGTTAATTAGAGAAAAATGTCACTAAACTGACAAGTGTAAACACAGTATTTTTTGCTGACAATTAAAAAACCGAAAGGAGTATTGACGTATTTATAACCACTGTTTACACATCCTTCAGTCCTCCCATATTGACAATCATAAGTTTAATAAATTTAGATCTACTGATTCAAGTGTTAGAAAATAACAATCTAAGGTTACGTGTCTTACCTCTTTATTGGAGGCGTAAAAGTAAATGACAAGAAACTGTTCCAAAAAGGGTCATTTGGTGATATATGACCCTTTTGACAGAATCTTATTATGTATTTATTGGAAGCTAAATCACAGTTTTTGCTAGTAGTCGTTCCCATTTTGAGAACCACTTCACTTGATCAAGTTGTTTTTCTACACATTTCAATTATTCTCCAAAAAAAAAAATAATCTTGTATTGTATCTGCAAATCATCAGTTAACCTATAACATCATTATTTTCAAAATACGTCTGCAACATTCCCTACAATAGACACACACTCCAAAGATCTTCAACGTCATTGTTTCCACGCAGACAAAGTTACGTTGCTATGTATCAACATAATTGTCGAAAAATTACCACTTCATTTTAGTTGATCTTGTTGTTGACAATAGAATATTGTCCTAATCAATTAATTCTCAACAAGTAAACTTAAGTAATAGTAACAGAGCATACGTAATATATTTTAAAATAATAATGAATAGTTTGCCAACTAGATTATGACCGAGCACAGGAGAGTTTGATATATTTATTTTTTGATACCTATAATTTAAAATAATGCAACGTGTTCTTAATTATATACGATGAAAGTTAATTAATCGGTCCTTTGCTTTAGAGGAACCTAACTGCTAAATTTCTCAGAAATAGCTCTGAAAATAGACAATAACTTCATCGTGTAGTTAATATCTCATGGTAAACCTTTAGTGGATGTAAGACTTAAATTTTCTTTACTAGACAGCTATTATCCTGTCTCTCTTTGTCATTGCAAGAAAAGTAGTTATATTTTATAGAGCATTTATAACTAGTGAGACTTTGCGTTGCATCTGCCCCGTTTCTTAACTGCGTACGAGTCTTCCTGATTCAAACTGTATCGAATTAATATACTTACGCCATAGTCCTACGGTTAGTTGCACAGCAAAACAAGCTATTTTCGTGTATTACAAAAGAAAACGGGAATACACATTTTACCGTTTGACGGTGCTTTACTTACCGACTGGTCATGAGCCTTATAGATGACATGTTATACATGTATACGCAAAGGAAAAAATGTTTTATATTGTACAGATCTAGTACTTAACGAAACATCTCCGCTTAGCTTAACTTCATTTGTGAAAACATTCTTTCCTTTTATCCTTAGGTCTTCAAACTTGGCTTTTATTCGATTAATTTGCTGTTGAATATGTGGGATATTCTAACAACTGAGCAAGGATACTAACACTCCAGAAAATTGGTCCGAATCCTCTACGTAGCGGAATCCTCTTTCCACCTTTAACACTAAACCTACCAGTACTGGACAAATTGAACTTTTTCAAAATTTTGTTCAATTTGAACATATTTAAATGTTATAATACCGCTATCAAACTGTATGGTTATTCTTAAAATATGCATACAATATATTCTTCAGTATTTACTTCTAGTTTTTTTCTCTTTTCCAAAAAAATTAATTGTGTGTCCTACCAATCACGGTCGGTCAATTTGACCGGTGAAGAAAATATTTTATTTACTATTTTAAACTTATATAATCTGTACAAACTAACGGCTATCTCAAAGTCGGTTGAAAAGTGTAAACAACAATAGTATTGAGAACTATCTCAAGTACTGCAGTTCTAAAGCGTTTCTTTTGCAATTTTGTTACGATTGCTTCTTTGGAAGAGAGAAAGTTAAGTACCGGAACTTCGATGTAAATTTTTTATTCCTTACATAGTTTAATATTTGCCCTAAAAATGTCAAGACGTTTCAAAATTACGAAGTACTTAGAAAAAATAACGGACATATAGGAGGAGTGTTCAGTATGTCGATGGAACAGTTTGGGAAGAATTAGACGGAAGTCCCAAACCTGGCATGACGTGTGCATAATATTATTAGGGATATGTCAGGTCCAACAGGATATGCTGAACGACATATAATGAAAGGACAAATAATTATTATTGATCACCGTACAATCCTCCACAAGGACTGTCGCCTTAACGTGGCGGGGAGGTTTGCGTGCTCCAATGACCCGGAGAGCTAAGCTGGCGGAAGCTTAAGCTCCTGGTAGGGCCACCCAAGCCAGACAGGTCAAAGGGTAGGATCCAGACAAAGACCAGTCCACTGGTCCTCCAGGTTGGAGGTTGATCGTTGGGCTAACACCCCAACCTCGTAAAAAAAACAGCCTGTTAAGAACACTTCATGGAATAAAACCGGACTGATCAATTATAGACGACACGGTGCGTCAAGGAAAAGAATCGGATGGCGAAAAAATTAATTTTACCTTGGTACTTGGAATGTGCTACCATTGCATCGGCCTGGAGCCTTAAAACTCCTATTAGATCAGCTGGATAAATACAAGGCCGAAATTATTGCTTTACAAGAAATCCGGTGGATTGGCGAAGGAACATTAGAAAAAGAAAACTACGTTATTCTTTATAGCTGTGATGAGAAAGTGCACAACTCAGGAGTAGGCTTCGTGGTTAAAAACAAGGTGAAACATACGATAATAGGTTTCCAACCAGTTAGCCCAAGAATTTGTAGTTTGAGAATTAAGGGTAAATTTTTCAACTACACAATTATTTATACCCACGCACCTACTGAGGTAACTGAGGAATCCGAAAAAGATGAATTCTATATGAACAAAGTCCGGTAAATGATGTGGAAATTGTACTGGGAGACTTTAATGCCCAAATAGGAAAAGAAAAAGTATTCCACCCCCCGACGGGGAACTACAGTCTGCATGAATACACCAATGAAAATGGCCATCATTTGATCCAGATGGCTACATCACATAATATAATCATTGGTAGTACCTTCTTTCAGCATAAGAATGTGCATAAAGTTCCATGGGTATCCCCAGATAGGACAGTAGAAAATCAAATTGACCATGTCTTAATTGATGGTAGGCATTCATCAAACCTACTCGATGTAAGAACCTACAGAGGTGCAAATGTAGACTCGGACCACTACTTGGTTACGGAAAAAATAAGATCTCGCATCTCTAATGCTAAAACCCAGAGAGGCGAAAGGATGGGTAAATACCAAACCTCCCAGTTACAAAACGAAGAAATAAGAAATATCTATGTCCGTAGAATAGAGGGTGGCCTAGGTGAAAGACCCTTTGTGGAAAATGGCTGCATATCTTCAGAATGGGAGAAATGACAAGAATGGGTACGAAAGGTGGCAGATGAACTGATTGAGAAAGAGTTACCCCAGAAAAGGAATGATTGGTTCGATCAGGAGTGCGAGAAAGTAACAGCAGAAAAGAACGAAGCCTATCTAACAATGCAGCAGAAGTACGGGATACATAATGCACTGTTGTTATATCGAGAAAAAAGACGAATTGAAAAAAAAGTTCACCGCAGAAAGAAGAGAGAATGGGAAAAGAAACGACATAAGGAGCTAGAAGATTTCTATACAGCGAAAGAAGTAAGGAAATTTTACAAGGAAGTGAATAAGTTAAGGAAAGGTTTTAAACCTAGGATTAACATGTGCAAAGCAAAAGATGGATCAATTATTAGTGACCAACAAGGTTTACATACTTTCACGATGGATAGAGCATTTCGACGAACTATTGAATAAAAGTGAAACAGTAATAGAACAGGAAGAAAGTAAACCCTTAGATGAGCCTAGAACCAGAATTAGACAGAACGCAATGCACTAGGAACCACCTTCCTATGAAGAAGTGAACAGAGCCATCATGAAATTAAAACACAAAAAATCGTCTGGTGTAGATGGCATCCCGGCTGAATTTTTCAAATATGGTGGTTCAGAACTTAAGAAGAGACTATACCAGATAATCCTTGATATCTGGACTAATGAGAAACTGCCAAGAGAATGAAACCTTGGCATTATCCAATGAGAGTTATTGGAATGTGGAAACTTCTGAATGCGTCCTATAAAGTATTTTTCAAAAGTCTTGTACTCCCGACTTTAGGAATATACAGAAAAAAATTTGGGTAGGTATCAAGTAGGATTTTGTTCTGGAAAATCAACAATAAACCAGATCTTTACATTAAACCAAATACTTGAGAAAACTAAGTGGGAATCCATCACTTGTTTATAGATTTCAAAGCTGCTTAATATATATAAACCGGCAAAATCTTTACTCAGCATTTCAAGAATTTGGAATTCCGATGAAGCTAATAAACCTGGTGAAGCTCACATTGGCGGAAGTGCAGTGCGTAGTACGAGTACAGTCACACCTATCACAACCCCTTGTGGCAAAGAACGGACTAAAGCAAGGTGATGCCCTCTCATGTCTCCTCTTTAACATCGCTCTTGAGAAGGTGATGAGAGACTCTGGAATACAAACAAGAGGATCTATCTTTTACAAGACTGTCCAATTATTTGCATATGCAGACGACAGATCTGATGTCACGAACAGTGAAAGACTTGAAAGAATCATTTCTATGTTTTGAAGCAGCAGGAAAGCGAATGGGTTTATCAAGAGAAAACAGCTTATATGTTTTCTGGAAGAGATCAGAATACTTCGGAAATATTGTCTGTTGGAAGAGTCGACAGCTTCAAGTACTTGGGCTACATTGTAAATAGAAACAACGACCGGACCCAGGAAATAAACGCCCGCATGACACTAGCATTTTCCCTGTAGTTGCTATCAGAACTTCCCAATGCTGTCTGGGCACGGAAAAAAATTACTGAACTCGCCCCAACTGAGGTAGCATGTAAACAAATCAGTATTAATGAATGGTTTGAGCAAAGTACTAATTATACTTTGGTATTTCTTTCTTTTATTCTTTGCAGAACTCTTGTATGCCTTCCTGCCATAACAGCAGCATTATCATATGCTTGACCTCTATAGTTCATTGTATCAAGCCCATAAGCTTCAAGCTGCTCAAAATAAAGTTTGAACTTCCTTCCACAGTTTTATTTTTTGTTTCAATAAAATCTATAACAGTATTAACACACTGTGAGCCTGCCCTTGATCGAGTCAGTTTTAGAACTGAACGTGACTTAAAATATTTTAGGATATGAAATTTTCACTGCTCTGAGCTTTCTGTATGAAAGAGGTCTGGTAAAGTATCGTGACCTAGTCTACCCATATTGTATGATTGTTGTGTCACACTTGATAAAAATATATAAATATAGCCTTATAAGATAATACACAGTAGAATTAATTATAGACAGTTGAAATTATCTTGAATCATACTTAAGGATGTTAATAACTGGATATTAGCTGGGTGGTTCACTGTGATGCATTTGCATTAAGCATACTTAAGGATGTTAATAACTGGATATTAGATGGGTGGTTCACTGTGAAGCATTTGCATTAAGCCTCTCAGCCCCTGCAATTTTGTGTGTTTATGGTGAGAAAATTGTACTTCATGTGATACGTTAAACTCCGATATATAAATGTCACAGAAACTCCATTAGAACTTCAAATGCCGACGACCCATTAACATTTGCTAACTTTCTGACTCTATACTATACATAAAACTGTAGAGTTGGAACAACATTCATAGTTGTAGACATCAGCTTGATTAGTGTAGTCATCATTCATTCTCAGTGTTTTATGTTATTAAATTCTTTACTCTACAGCTGATGATTATTTACATTATTTGTGATAATTGAACTTATGTTAAAAGGCAAGGTATTTTTCCTTATATGCAAGTAATGCACATTTCAAAGGTGCTTTACCCTAATGTTAGTTAGCTAGTTTAACAAATTGCTTTTTTGTGATAGGTATAAAGCTATACATATTGTGAAAATCCAGATATTTGCTCTGTCTTGCACATACCACTGTTAATCTGATGACCTTTGCAAATGTCTCATAGTTTTGATTCTGCAGTCACACAACAGCTGTTCTGTCTTAATGTCCCCCACATTATATTAAAGCCTCTTTCATTTTAAGTTTTAATTCAGTACATCACAAAAAATTAAGAAAAGCTTCTCAGATTTCCACCTGGATAATATCAATTAATAGTGACATTTTGAAGCCATCCTCTTCAAATGTTTTATGATGTTTCATCAAAAATGTTGCCACCTATCTGCCACAATCATACTATTGTTCATTGATATTGGAGCTTGATTACTTCCTTATGCTGGAGGTTCTGGAGTGCTTCAAAAAGAATGTTATAATCCAATATTAGTGGATTAGGATGTGGTTAAAAGTGATACTTAAGTATTTCCTAAATTGCACATACATTTTTATATGAAATTCTACTTTGTTATTCTTTTAAATACTGTTACTTGTTTACCCCGAAGTATGAAGATCTAATGTAAAGTTTTCTGATATTCCTTGAAACAAGTAGTATTTTGCAATCCAAAAATTTTCCTTATATATTTAGTAATAATAATGGGTTTGTATTTTCCCTACTTTGTATAATACAAAATGGGAAAATACCAATAATGTTGCTAATGAAATATGTACTAGATTAAATACCATATATTGACTAATATATGGGATTAAGTAAAGTTAATTTACATTGCAATATTTTTGACATAGTTCATTTCAAATTTATGCAGGCATGCCTTCATAAATAGAAAATACGTACCTTATATTCTTCATCCAAAGCAAATATGCCATTCCCCATTCGCTGTCCAACTGCCCAAATCCGCCTTTGAATAACATAAAAATATAGACCACCCCTCACCACAGCCGACTTTCCTGGACTACAAAAACTCGTCTCCATTTTCCACCTGGACTGCAGTCTAACCCAGATATTAAAAATTTAGTTCCCACAATGCTTCCCACATGCCCAATTGTTGCCTCCTCGTCCATGCTTGTAGATCCCAACCTGTTTTAACAAATCATCTATACATGAATAATCACACATTGATTGGACAAATATACAATTTTTAGATGTTGAACTTAATTATTATTCTCTTTTGATGAGTGAAATACTGCTTATTAGGTCCAATATAAATTCAATAAATGTAAAAATTGATACACAAAATTTAAATTCAATATATGATTCAGTTTTGTTATGATTTAAAATCATGTATACTCAATATTTTATTCTTGCGTTAAAAAATCAGTCACAACAATGTAAGTTTTGTGAAGAGTTAGGATTGCATTGATTTTTCTCATTTTGGCCTTGCAAGTTGTCGGAAGAAGTCAAATTTTTTTCTGATCAATTCAGTACATATTTTTTTTTAATTATGTAAGTAACCATGTTATACTAAATTTATTTTATTTGTAAGTCAACTATTGTCTTTTTCATTATATTTATTTTAGATACAACTGAAGAGGTCCCGAATCATGGGGAGGAAATGTTTTGTGTATTGTAATAAATGTAAATTTTAATTAAAAAGTTCTCAGTTATGGCCATGATACATTTATTATATTTATAATAAATAAAATGAATCCCTGTTTTCTAAAAAATGAGATTTGATCAAGCAGTTTGGCATGAACCATATTTTACACAAAAAAATATTTCAGAATACTGAGATTTGTTTGGAGATGTGAGTTTAAAATCTATAGTGCCTCACCCCTTATACCATATTTTTAGCTTATTAAAAAGTATGTTGTGGTCAATCATTTAAAATTGTTACTTAAATCAGGTAGTGATCCTACTACATTCATATTATTGTCTAATTTCAATAATAAAAAATCTAAGAGTTCAGCAGTTGTTGACATTTTTTCCCAAACAATATTGATTTGGAATTCAGGTACCTTAAGGGAGTCTAGAATACTTCCTGTACTGACCCAAAAAACTGGTTTTCTTATGCAATTAGTTCATTAATGTTGAGGATTAAACGGAAAAAATTAAATTACCACAACTGTTGATAGATATGCCTATAGTAAGATCAATAATACATAAAATGTTGTGGAATCACGTATGCAAAACTTAATAAAGCAACTTCACCATGCTGTCAGAAGTAAACAATTAATTTATTGCATTTACTTATTTGTTCACATAAATCACATTAATAATGACTGAAGGATAACTTTGCATTATAGTACAATTTTAATGATCAAGAAATAAAAACTAAATGTTTGTATAAGGAAATATTTATTTGCAAAATATATGACAAGATTATGCAGGATTGAAGATATGAGCAAATTTAAATTATTGAAATGTTTGTATTGTACAATATTAATAAGCTTCATACAAATTGCAGATCTTTGACTTTTTGTTTCTTGTATGTAAATATAATTATTTAATAATTTAATTTTTCATATATGTACAACAATTGAGAAATTAAGTAATAATCTATTTATTATAATTCAAAAAATAGAAAAAAACAGACATTATTCTAGTAAATACAATTCTTCAACTATTATAAATATTCTGTTTAAATCATGAGTAAAATTTGCAAATAATATGAAACCTATATACATCTGTTTAGTATTTATTTAACACATTTTCTTGACAAATAAATTGATATATATTTGCATGAGCTTATTCATTGTGTGTATATGGATTTGAGCTACATTATAAAATATTAAAAAGATGTATTGCTTCTATGTGATGTTTTGTTTCTATAATATGCAATACTTTTAAAATTTTTATTTGGTATATGTCAGTAGTTAGCATACTATTAACTATTCTACAATTTCCTAGCTTCAACTTACTGATTCTCATGACTTTGTCAAGAATTGGAGAACATTATTAATTGTTCACATTGTATATGACAGACAAGTTAAGAAATCATCAGATTTGTGTGTTTAGATCTTTTTACTTTTAGAGAAGGTCAAAAGTAGCTGTTCTGATGTTATTTTCTAAGGAAAAGATGTAGAATAGTTTAAAGGAGGAATTCATCTAAAATTCTTCATTTGAACATGAGCCAATGTCTTTACAGTTAATTAGCATGATATTTGGTCATAGGTTTATAAATAGTAATATTTATGCAATAATAATTGGTAAAATATATTCAAGGCTCATGTATTCACACAATATCTGAATGTTTAATAGTATTCATAGTAATTACAAATATGACAATTTAAATGTGAGCAAAATTCTTACTGCAGGTATACATTTCTGCATAAATTAGAAAATAGCAATGCATCAATTTAAGGCATGATATTTTACATTAGAGATGTGATTGTATATTATTTTTTTTATGTAAAATTAAAATCCAACTATCATTATATCTAGCACAAATGATGTGTCTTTTTATCTAACTTAAAGCTTTTAAGGAGGTTAATATTAAATAATTTTTCTTACAGTGCTACCAAGTAAACTGTCCATTTTATACAGTAATTTAATAAAAATATATCAAGTTTAAAGGATTCAACTTACTAGATATCTGTGGTTACTATCACACTCAGTTTTCTGAACAAATTCTACATTGTTAAAGGTTTGAATCTTGTATTGCATTTGGGTTATATATATATATATATATATATATATATATATATATATATATATATACATATATAATTATAATTATACAGGCCCAGAGCCTTAATAAAATCTTATAATTGTAACTCTACTGCTTCTCTCATTATAATATAAACTACAATTTTTATCTAATTGATGTACACTTTAAATCTTTCTAAATAAAACCTTTAATTATCTATTTAACTTTAACTATCAATATAGAAAAATTTATTTTCATATAATACTGAAGTGAAATACTTATTGATAAATCTAATATACATTTGAATCTATATGAAGCTCAGTCACTTCAGATGTATTAAGCCACTTTTAAAGTGTTTTTACTGTGCATTGCTTTCAATCTATTTCTAGTTTTGCAATTAGAAAATACATGAAGGAACTATCTATGTTTTCTTTTAATATGGGCAGCAAAACTGTAGATCATGCTGATAAATATTCCTTTATGAAAGGATTAATAGAAGTAGGTGTTTTATTTATTTGTAGACCTTTCCAAAAAAAAAATTCTCACAACCATTCTAGATGATAATTTTTGAACATCTACTAAATGTTCCTTCAATATTAGCAGTGTAACTTTAGCAATTATTACCATAACAAGAAGAATTTGTAGCTGGGATGAGGGAAATGGGACACATACATGGATGGGGGAAAAGGTCGAAATTTTACATGAGTTATAAGGGGACATAGTACTGCAGGATTTGGACTGTGCTAGTCACAAGTTTAACATTTGGGATTGTGACTCATGGTTCTGGTGAAGTGTGCTGTGTAACCTGTTCAAAGGTTCACAAGACCTTTGGCGCTGAAACCTACAAAGTAATTTGTGTAGGATCGTATATATTGTCCTGCAAAACATTTCTTGTTGCTTCAAAACAAGTGGATAATGTAATGTTGTCTCTCATGCTTTCATTTGATTGGCAGACAGAACCTTTTTAATAATGGTCACTTGCAAATGGCACATGTAAGACCTCAAATTATTTTAATTGCTCAATTAATTAGAAATTAAGATCATTCATAATTTTGTGTAGAAACTATAGAGAAAATCTTGTCCCACAAATTTTATCCTATAAGTATATTATCCACAGTCTGAAATACATTTGTTAAGGAGTCCAACACATTGCTAACAATGGGTAAAATACTATGAAGATAACATTCATAATAATATTTCAAATACTCTTAACACAATATACACTTTGGCAGTTTTAACCCGATAAGTAGCTGAAATAATATAATTTACATATAATCTCTATATAATTTACAATATAAAACGTCAACATATAGTCGGCTATATATTGTACTCTCAACTTGAACCACGAACGTTAACGATACAGATACGTAATGAACGGATATAGATTTGCAGTGAAGTATACCTAAATGTAAAATAAACTCGAGCATTTCACACGTCTGTACTCAGACTTGATATGCATGTACAGCCTGCAAAACAGACTCAATGTAAAACATTTATATGACTACCAATAAAAATCTTTTGTTTTAGTTAACATACACATTTAAGATTCGCCATTTTACACCATTTCGAATTCCCATTTAGTACACATACATTTTCGTATTGTCCTTAAAAAACTTTGACAAGATAATCCTGTACAATATCTACACCGATTATTTAAATTTGCGAAATACATTTGAGAAACAAACTGTTTTACAACAATACGCTATAAAATAATCATTTTTTGAATAAGATACTGTACTGCAGTAATTACTACGACACTAATGGAAGGCCAAATTTCTACGTCTCAATATTCCTCTTCCTCATAATACTCATCATCGTCATCTTCGTTTTCCCTTAAACAGAAGAAAACAAATTGTCAAAAACATTTTCACATCAAGTAAATTTTAAGATAAGTCCATATAAAAATGAAAAATGTACAATAATGTTAACCAATTCTGTTAAAAAATAGGCCTTTGTAGTGCTAGTGCAAACTGCAGACTCGGTCAATAGCCACCAACGCTTGTGTTCAGACATTTAAAAATTACTTTTAAGAGTTTAGTTTAAGAAAATGTTCTTATCGAAGTTTATTTTAAAAAGTTATTCATGTTGCTGAATTTCTTTAAGGTGTAGTGTCAGGAATTGTGCGAAACATATCAAACAATACCTGGAAGTGGTTGCCCTCAAACTGAAGTGTAAGTTAGAAGATCCGGTACAAAAATATTTATTAAAAAACACTTCAGTACAAAAGACCCAGGTAATGAACGCCAGACCTCTAGTAAATTGAGCAAAAAATCCTTTATTTATATAAAAATAGTGCAATAAAGTTAATATAAGTGATCTAAAATACTGATTAAACATAAAATTAAATACTTTGGACTATGTTTTGGGTATTTCTGACAACCAACTGTTGATTTGAAAATGGCTTCCTGAGAATTGGGCCAGACAGAAAAAGAAACATTGATTGGATGCCGGCTGTAGAGGTCCAATTGAACTATTTTAGCTCTCAAGGTACATCGAAATTTCTCCACTGTTCTTAATATTCCAGTTTGTGTGAGCAATATTCATTCACTGTGGGGAAGGGGGTGGGGAGGCGTCCATTCACTGGATAGTTCAACAAAGCTGCTAATATAACCCGAGGAACCATCATAATCTCATGCATGCCCTGTACTTTCTGAGAGTACTGTTGTTGATGGGCGTTAATGAGTTGAAGGTAGAAGACTGCACTTACTCTTCCTTGGCAGGGAACTTGTCGTGGTAGGGCTTGTTGCAGGCGCGCGAGCAGCCGGGGCAGTACCAGTAGCTGAGCACGCCCACGGACACACCGAAGAGCACGTTGGGCACCAGCAGCGACAGAACCAGATGCCGTAGATTGTCCTCCCAGCTGTACCTCGCCACCACCATCTCGGGATACGTGCGACTGTAGAAGCACGGGAAAGGCTGCCTCGGCGACGAGCCAAACTCCTTCGCGAATACGGAGCAGTTCACCTGAAAAATCACATTCACGTTTATTCATTTACTCACAAAATAAGCGTAAATTCATACGATCGAAGGAAAATGTAGCTAAGCGGGTAGGCGTGATAACCATGATTATTGTAACGGTTTACTTCAAACTTTAGGACAGATTTTATGCTCAGCCAACTGAAGTGATCGGTGTTTCGTAGAAGTGGCTGAACTCGAGCATCCTGCTCGAGAAAAAAAAGTATGCGAATAGATACAATCTGAACTGTAGGAAGTTCACTCAATGCCATTTATTGCTGGATAATTAAATTTAAACGTGGTCGTACCAGAACTGGAGCAGATACTCGTTCAAGAGATTTGAGGATTCCTCCGAATAAAACGTAATATTTAAAAATATTACGTTTCATCCACGATTGGAACCTCTTCAGGTGTACAATTAAAATTAAATTCACATTACAATTTTTCTAAATGTGTAACTAAAATTTATTTTAATTAAATTTCGCGGACAATATTCTTACAAACGGAGACTTTTGTATTTTTACTTCAATTTCAGCGTTAGCGTTGATTTAAAAGCAGCATTTTTCACAGTATTTAAAATGTTTCATTTACCTCAGACCGGCAAATATAATGTACTTAAAATATATTTATATATAATAACATATATTGTAATGATAAAAGGGCAATTAAAAGAATTAATAATTAGAAACTATTGAACTGAATTGTTGCCGGCGAATACACAGAGATACAATAATGGACGAGAAAACAGGCCAAGACATTGTTAGACTTAGCGCGCGTAAGTTGATGGAGTGAGCAGTCAGCCATGAGACCATGCTGAGTACAGAAGGAATTAAAATTTGTCAGTCAGCTACGAGACACTGTGGAGTATAGTATAATTAAATTTAGCAGTTGGCGAAGGATTCCAGTCGAGGACGGAACTAAAATAAATTGAGTTGGAAATCAGAAGCGAGAGAATTGAGCTGTGTTAGCAGTCTGCAAGCAGAGGCTGATGATTTTGTGGTAGAAGTCTCCAGTTTCCGTCGCAAGTTCCAAATAATTGGCAGAGATCAACAGTTTTAAGTGTTTGCAAACAATAATAAATAAATTCAGAGTTATATGGCCTGTTCATAAGTGTTCGAGGTGAAAGTGTGCTGCAGAATCTTTACAATTGCCCTGGTACCGATACAAACAGTGAGTAAAAAAGAAAATAAAAATTGTAAACGTTAATAAAAGGTAGAATATCGTCAGATTTCCATTTCATTTCGATCTATTTCGTTTTTATTCGATTACATTTCGAGAGTTTATTAAAAATATTTGTCAGTAGTAAATTGTAAAATTAATTGTTCTTTATTTAAAAGACCCAATAAAGACTCTGAGGTAAGAGAAACGGACATTTTTGTATGAAATTGTTGTAAAGTTCAGCAAGTAATTTGTTTTGTAATGTAAAATAGTTGTGTGTAATAAACTATTTGTTTAATTAAATTAAATAAATGTTATTATTTCATGCTCCTTTCATGAGATAATTTTCAATTATTAGTTCAATTAAATTAATTATCTTCATTATTGAGTAACCACATTTTGATGCCTTAACGTTTGGACAATCAAATCATTTCAATTATTATATTTTTACTTATTACATAATGGCTTCACCAACGTGGGGCAATTCAGATAAATAAATGTTATTATTTTTACTTATTACATAAATGACACATCAACGTGGGGGCATTTTAATTGTCGGTTATTATTTTTGCTTATTACATAAATGACGACCTCAACGTGGGGCAAAATCATTTCAATAATAATTATTATTATATTTATTACTTATTACAATATATTAAAAAATATTCAGAAGAGTTTTCTGTTTCTCATCAGGAAATATTTAACTCATATTTCAGTTCAACACTATATTGATTTAAAAAAATTGAAATCAACTATAGGGAGTTTTCAATTGAGTTTCATAGTTGATTAAATACTACTACTCGAATTAATATAGAAAAAATTAAACTGTTATCAGGTTTCAACACGTGCAGTCGTTGGAAACGTGCGTTTCTCCTAATATATTCACCAGAAAAGCCTTCATTATCATAGTTTTTCAATTAAATCAAATATTACTCATTAAATAGAAATGAAAGCATAAATAATTATCACAAATTATCATGCGCTCCGAAATTTGTAAAAAATCTACTCGTGGACAGATGCAAATATGGCGGTTTTAGCCGCTGTCTCGATTCGCATTGCAAATAGCTGCAGTAAATTAGGAAGTATTTTCCGTGATGTGTCGTGCTGTTGTGTTCGTTCCCGAGCTGTATAATTACAAGTAACAACTCGATTGATCCAGTCAGTTGCAGTGGGTGAGCAGTTGAATGTAATCGTGTTTTTACGCATCACACGTGCCCAGCTTTTTAATATCGAGTTTCTCGTGAATGTTAATAAAAGGCATAGCCCGGTTTATTAAAGTGTGTCATTATTACTGATGACACGTGGATAAAAACCATTTCCCCGAGAGCAGAAAAGAGTTCACATGACTCATTTGAAGTTCAAGGCGAAGTTTATAGTTTTCTTTGATATCCAGGGCATTATTATAGTAGGCTGGATACCCAATGGCCAGTCAACCAAATTTCTTAAACAAGGTTTGGAAAAATTGCGTGAACGTGTTGGAAGGAAACGTCCTGATTTGTGGAAGAATGGTGGATCTTGCACCAGGAGCATGCAATTTTTAGGTAGTAAAAACATCAATTCCGTGAACATCCACCTATGATTTAGCACCGTTCGATTTCGCCCTATTCCCCAAAATCAAGTCGTCGCTAAAAGTGACTCATATTTAAATTGTGGCATATGAATCATTTATATAAAATCTCCCAGAAATTTGGAATTTCATATTATGTTATTATTCATAAACCTCCTTACAAACGCCCTGGCGTCATTCAGGACCCCGTCCGGCCCCTTCTCACTTTCTCCTCCCACTCTATAAATTTAGATCAAACCCCGAATCTTCTACAGTCAGATGCGAAGGCCTTGATAGGCCTATCTCTGGAATAGTCTGAATTTTGTCGGTTTATTCCTTTAAGCGAGTGATCGGACTCGTGTGTCCCGCTCTTATTCTTCGCTGACGACCATCAGAGATTTTTACTGTATGAAACATCGGTCTCTTTCTTCTTCTTAGAAAATTCAAAACTCGAACATACTGTTAATACAGTCAGCGGCATGGTTTCTCGATGACGGGATAGTATGGACACGTTCTTGGAGGACCCCATACTTGGCCAGAACATTTGTACAAGCAGTTTGGTGGTCTATGACTCGGACACAAACGGTTTGAAACAATCGGTCGGGCCCGAAATATGTTGCGCAACCTTTCCGTGTTTGACGAGCGGTTTGAACGTGTATATCATTGGTTGACAGTCTTTGACTGAGTGAAGATGTCGTCGCGTTCAATTTAATTTCAATTTCGTCCTCCAGCATTTAATCGTTATTACTTATACTTATTCCGCCTTCAAGAAGTGTTGAAGAAAATTATTTTCGGCGGGAGTTTATCGTGAAGTGTGGAAGGAGAAAAGTGAATACTACCCAAAAAAAAAACAGAAATAAGAAGAATGTGACGTACGAATAGCTGGTGGAAAAATTAAGGACGTCGACCGCAAAGCAGATAGGTTTGCGATGAACACCAAAATTAATGGTGATATCGCTTGTCTCATGACCGTGACCCTTTTTTCAATTAGGGTTGTAATCTTTTCGATCAGCTCGCTAAACGTGTCTAAGACTATTCGAAGGTAGTTTTTGTAATCAGCTGCTAAGGTCTGAAACCAAACGGTCATGACTTCTTCACTCTTTTTCGTTTTCTTAGTTTGTCCGAGAAACGTCAAGAAACGAATAATAATCACGGCACAACATTCGTCTGTATCGGACATCTCTCGAGAACACCATGATATGAAAATAGGTTTACACAAGCGGCTGTTGCATAAATCCATTTGTCGCGCAAATGGTTTGATCGTGTGACGGTTTGGGCTTTGATGCTCAAGATACCGTACCCGAGGCGGGTAGCCGCAGCCCTCCGTGTTGACGTAGAAGCGCGTGTGGGCGACGTGCCAGACAGGCGGCGGGCTGAAGTTGCGCGCGTGGGCGGCGGCGAAGGGCTCACGGCTGTAGTTGACCAGGATCTGGTGGCAGCGAGGGGCCGTGGTGGTGCAGCCCTCGCGACACGACGCCCACGAGCAGTTGCGCAGCCCCTCCGTGTACACGTGCTCCGTGGCCAAGCACGTCACGGGCTCGGGCTCGTAGTCAGCCACGATGGTCGACACGGCTGGATCCACCACGAACGGGATGAGGAACAGGAACGCGAACACGGACACGATGGCCGTGGTGCCGAGGCACAGCGATGTGTAGAACTTGGCCTTCTCCACGAGCGATGCCACCTCGATGGCTTCGCCGGGTGCTTCGGCGCCCATGATGCCGGCCGCCTCCTCGGCGTCGCCCCTCAGCCCCAGCAGGGCTCGCCGGAGCCTGCCTCCGCCTTGTTTCTGCAAAGTGTAGGTTACCGGCCAAGAACTTACAGAGGTTACCACAAAAGTTACACAACTACACGACACCCGCTATTATGTAATTGTACTAGCTCCCCCCCTCTCGGATAACTTTAGTTTAAGGGAAAGTGGAATATTTGACCCTGCCAGAGGACCACGAATCATCGTCCCGAAAAACACGTTTTTTTTTAGCACTTATGAGTATAGAATGATATTGTCTTTAGCGTAACTACATTGTTGTCCATGTCCGTTGGATTCCCGCGCCCCCCTCCTGTATGTGGTTTGCGACGACGTGCGACGAGGTCCTGGATCCTCACTGCAGCTGGTGGGCGGGGCTCTCATGCAGGAGGGGGATGCCTGCAACAAACAAACCAACATCAATTAGACTCGTGTCTACGACGATCTAAACGAACATACAAAATACAGAGATACTTTTAATCACAAAGTACGAAACAGTTTCTAAAAGTTGACGGAAAATGAAGTAGAACTATGGTATTGATCTTCCAGCCGGTAAACTGAGATTCATTTGTCATTCCTTGAGGTTATCGATACAGCAAGTTCAATAAAATGCGTTTTACGGTGGTAACTGTTCTATTATAAATTTACAACGAGCTAATAAAATTAAAGAGAGCATGTCACGGGAATATACCTTTATTATAATGAACAGGGCGGAGCTCACTTTTCAAATAAAAAATATTTTCACTTAGAAATGTAGGTAAATAAATGTAATTAAAGAGCACTAGTGCGAAAGACCACAATACTGAAATCAATACACCCTGGAGTTGGTACCTACACTTTCCCCTGATCGACACAGTTTGAACTTCCTTTGCGGGTTAGCGACCTCGAAGAGTCGAAGGCAGTGCAAATAATCCACCGCATTTAATTGCATTTATTTACCTTCTTCTGTACGTAAATAAATATCGCGAATATGATACCAGGATCCATTCGCAGCTTATTCCGCACGAGCCTATTCAGGAATAATCTTCGTCCACTTGTACCCACAAAGTACATGAACGACTATGATATATCAGCCAAAAGCTGTTAAATAATATGGATGAACGGTGATTAATTACCCAACCCGGAATTTTTAAATTATTCTGTAATGCGTTACCAACAAACGTGTTGAATATAAATTTAAAAAAGTATTTTATAATCTGTAAATATTTATTTTCCACTCAAAAGCGAGTAAATCTCGATCGGCCGGCCGAAAGCATTCATAAGTGAAATAGTTTGTGAAAATTGTGCTTCTTCGTGTGACATGGTTTTTCACTTATAAGGAAACAACTAACTTAATATCATGTTTGCGTATTCATACTTACAGTAACAATTTAAATATTTACGCAAAAATTTTATTTACGACATAACATTTGATTAATTTATTTTTAACAAATTTTTAATATTACATCTGTAAATTTGATTTTTAATTCTTGAGACGAAATACAGGGACTAACAAAACTAGACTGAAAATAATTTGGAATGGATTCCTCATATTGAGAGAAGAAAATTAAGTGTTATTACAGCATGGGTCCGGAAATGCATAGTTGAACTTCCGTAAATGATCGGTTTTTTCTTCTTTCAATACGAGAAATCAATTCCTGAAATTCTACCGCCGAGTTTTGTTACTATTTGTGTATTTCCTCATTCGGGGAGTAACGAAAAATAAATCCTATCAAATTGTGCCGAATCTTATAGTGAACAAATTACGCGATAAATAAAATAGACAGGGCTCGATTTAATGACATTAATGTTGTCATAATGAAATTTTTGTTGTTGTTTGAAATTAATTTAAAGATAAAACATGACTATGTATTCATAATAAAAGAAATACAAATAATATTAATTTCAATGACGTATGTATTTTACATAAAGTGAATAGAAGATTTAAACTTAAACCTTTGGAATCATTATATATGAACAAAAACAGGAACAGTATTGAAAATAATAGAAGTGAAGAAAGTGGAATTGGAGATCATTTTGCTGAGGTTATTGAAAGAGTAAAAAATATATTTTCATATAAATGGTAAAATATCTTTCTGTATAATTTATTAAATATTTAAATTCTTATAAGAATTAAAAATATGTAAACCATAGATATTAATGCAATATATTTGAAGTGATGTAAAACATATTAAAAATTTTATGACAACTATTGAAATCATGTAAAATATTCACAAGACAAATAAAATAGTGTTAAGATTTTAAGTAATTTAAAATAATAAAATTTATTAATAAACATACAAACGCAAAATATAATAGTGATTTAAAATATTATAGATATCTATATTATGAACCGAATTTTTTGGTTATTCGGTTACGTTTAATAACCTAAAAATCGGTCCATAATACTGATATAAATCTAACCACGAAAAAATTCAGCAGCTAAGTATTATAGATCGAAAGCTTTTAAGGAAGATAAATTAGGATAATAATTAAATGATCTTGGCCTATATGGCTGAGCTTAGAGTGAAAGCTTCTAAAAAAGAGACTGAAAATTGGGTTATAAATAAATAAATAAATGGCCTTTAGTCTGGTATGACAGTATTTATGTACAATTTGGAAAGTAATAACATTTGAATTTATAAAGTCTTTTAAGAATAATTGCAGATAAGTTTAATTTTCCTTACTATTTAAGACACTATAAATACATACGTCTGTTTTTAAAATTATTAAAAACATAAAATAGTAAAATACAGACAAAATAAGTGATCATATAAATTGTAGAAAGATATTGTCAAAGAAGAGGACGAAACGTCGTGAATTTAATATATATTTTTGCAATAAACTTTATAATTTTTTTATGACTAAAGGTCATTTATTGATTTACAATTTTACAATAAAGTCAGATATTTTTCATCATTATTACGAAAATTAGGTTATTTGTTAATTAAAAGAATTTAATACAACCAGTCTAAAGAAAATAAATAAATAAATATTGTATATTTATTTTAAATATGCGTCCCGAATTTGTGGGAGTTTGAGGGATTAAATGCCTGTGTTTGCACATTCGTGGATGACGGATAAACTGCAAATAGCGAGTTCACAATTAAAATCATTAAATGCTAGAGGGCGGCGCGTGACTTGATTGGATGTTAGCGAAGTAAAAAGTGGGGGACTGTGGGGGAGAACGATCTAGAGTAGAAGTTTGGAATGTGGCAGAATTGAGTGTTTAAATGTAAAATGAGCAGTTAATAGTGAGAGTATGAAGTGAGCAGTTAAGAGTAAAAACAGTATGACACTATACAGTGAGCCAAAGGGGAGGGAGGAGATTTTATGGTGGTGGCGGCCGTCATTATCCTGGTCATCAATGGGCCATCCACTCGCCTTTAGTGTTTGCTACCTGAAGGGTTTACTCGGGGCTGGTAAAATATCAACCAAAACGATCCGCTTTCGATAGTAATGCGAAGTGCATGAAAATGAATTGTAATTGTTTAAACCGTGACCACAGAAGTTGTGCTCACTTCATTTACTTTGAAAATTACGTTTTGTAACTATCCGTATTATATTTAATCAAATTAACTACTCTCATTTCTATGTGAGTAATCGATTATTTAAACCAATTTCTGTACATCGTAAAATGTTTGGAAATTTTTTAAACCGATACCACAGAAAATCCTGTGCAAAAACAAGTTTCTTATTTTTAACGTAGTGCAGTAGATATTAATTTTATTATCCTTTTATTTATTTGAATTAAGTATTCAAATTTAAATGAAAATATAATACGTCTGTTTTGAAAATTACTAATAATATAAAATACCCAAATACAGACAAAAGAAGTGATCGTATAAATACCACACAACGTTTCTGGGAAACTTTGTTCCTTTCTTCAGGTGCTAAAAAACACAACAGCCAAGAGCGACACAATCGCACACTACACTTGACAAACTCAAAAGTTATTCTATTTTATCTTATTATTCAAAATTAATTTTGATTAATCAATTATAAATTTAACGCTAAATTCTTAACACCTGAATTAAATACCCTGTCGTATTTATTACAATCTCTTTAGAAGAGGAAATTATTATTGGCTATTTTTCGCTACCAGTCGAATTTCAAATTAGGAAATTAAGAGCCTAAGAGATGGAAATTTACAGGAGGGAACCAAACTCGTGTAAGAAATTTTTCAATTAAAAATGTTTCATAGAGTAAGTGGTAGGTAGTATGAATAAATGAAGTGAAAATGAAAGAAATAATAAAAATAATATAAAAATCGGAACGTTGTGTATCAATAAATATTTAACTAGGTTAGAAACACGAAAATGCTTTATTCTGCAATTTTTAATCCAGTAATAAGGCATAATTTTAAATTGTAGAAGATTGTGCGGCGGGAATCAAACCATCTCAAGACGCAATTAACAATGGAAACTTTCTCATCCACCAGGGATAATCATTGCATTTAAGCGACGCAAAATGTTAACTGTCGTCTGCGGGCTGGATTGTAAGGTTGAGTTGACTTGAATTATAGGATCAGCAGTGTTGAATTCAGGATATGGAGATAGTTGAGGGGATTTAGAAGATATATAATTGACTCGCGGATGAGGAAACCAAGGGACTGTTGACTCACACGACGTTTGATAGTATTATCATGAGCAAGTTTCAGATTAAAGGAAGAGTATATGGTTACAACATAATTTGACAATTATCTCTCCACGAAACCACCCTATATTTAAATAAATTTTCCATAAAATTTCTAACATTAAAATGAAAAGAAATTAATTTATCTCTGTTACGTAAAAAAATAAAATAAAACCTTACATGACATTAAAACATAGATATAGGTTTTATATAAATTTATAGAGATATTAATCCTCGATTACCAACCCTGACAAAAAAAGGACGACACGTTAATTATTTAATTACAGAGAAAATCACATTTTCATATTTTCAGTAGGTTTTGAATTGAAACGATATTGTTTGACAATTTATTATTAAACACTAATATTTCAATAGAAAATTTTAACTTTGTTTTCTTTGCTTTCATATGGAGAAAAATATAAATTAATTTCCGATTCTCAGAGTTCAACTGACTTTTGCTGTTTATATAATGCTTCTTGATTGAAGCAATAAAGCTCAGACCAAGTTTCATTATTCGAGCTTTCTAGACTGGTTTGGAATAGTTGGCAAAAATTTTAAATACTCAGGAACAAGTTTATTTAAAATTCAGCCAAAAATTTCCTCAATGTAATTCATGAGCCATTTTCGTCCGCAGTTTGACTGCGGCATATTACATATTTTCAAATAAATTCTCATTCGAAATACTTTTTTCAACTGTGAGATTAATAAAAATATTTGTAAAGAACGTGATCAGCAACGTTTGATTCCGTACCGTGCAAAAATACCGTTATTCTGCGTATAATGTCAAAATGCATTCCGTTTGGTGGGTCAGTAGTGTTCGGATGCTTACTTGGAACGATTTAAAAATTTTTTATCTGCCACTGGCAGTTAAGATCTGTATTATGAGGTTAATTCAAAGGTAAAACAGATTTTCTATCGCATGTCGGGGTGCACAGCACGCAAGCAATTTACTGCAGCGTTTCTAATAGTCGCATTGCGAAAAGCCACTTTTCGGATCAATGAGTCTGTGTTGTTGGCAACGAACAGAGTGACTATATATCACACGCGATATAATAAAGAAAAAATAATTGCACAAACCTATGGTAGAATTAAAGGTATATGCAGCTTCGATGGTAAAAAGAATTGGCTGAGGGAACTTTACGACTACACGCGATGACGTCAAGAAGTGTTATCATTTTCAAACTTTCAAAAAGGATTACACCGCGACCTGTCTTGAGAGCGTTGCATCGAGCGCTTCCTCACCCTCCCCCACATTAATTTCCGTGAGATAATTTGAAACAGAACGAATTTAATCAGGATTATACGGGTACTTCATCTTATGAGGCCGAAGTCAGGAAAATGTTTTCTACTTCATTTACGATTTCTTAACTTTACGCTGAGTCCTACCGATATTAAGTTTTTGATTAATTGATTCATGTAGAGTTTCCAATCGTATATTTTTGTTGTATAGCAGTGATTCCACGTACGACACACGACTTATACAGCTCACTGAAAGCAGTAGAATAACACCGCTATTGTTCTGCAACGCTGCTTTATTTCAAGCGTTGTGATTAGTTGACCAAGGTCACACCCCTCTCGGTCTTCTAATTTAAAACGGACTATAGTCGTATTCTAAGGTGAAGAAAATACACGAAGAAAGTGTGATTGGAAAATGTACTTGTATATAAAATAATAGTATTCCTTTCGAATTATTACTAGCTGGTTACTCGGGGATGAGAACATTGTACACGGTTCTTAACATTATGATTAAGACTTTTGACACAAAGATTTGTTTGTGGTATTATAGTATAGGATTGGGTTTACTTATTGTCTTCAACTCGTTGCTTATAAGGCAATGTTCCAAAATGTTATAAAAGTAACCCACAGGGTGTAACACAACTCGACGACATAATTTCAGGAATGGATTTCCCATATTGAGAGAAGAAAAACATGGTTACGGAAAATCATAACTACAGAGTTATCCAAACTTCCGTATCTGATCGGTTTGTATGAAGTTCAGCATGTATGACTGGTTGGAGCGCGACCATCTATTGAGTGAATACAGGTAGCTGCACTTCTTCGCATTGAGTTTTGAACACGATTAAAAATACCTGATGTAGTGCATTTAGTTCAGAAGGCATGTCGTCATGAACTTACATTAATAAAAGTTTGGATAACACTGTATAGGATCTGTACGATCTTCTTGCCGTTTAGCTAGTAACGTGCCCCGTTAAAATAAAATTGTCAGATTGAATGTTAAGCTTAAATTTTTTCAAATGGTCAATAACAATTTACGATTGCCTCGATGTTGTTTACATTGGTTTGTGTAGAACCATTCAAACTTTTTTTTGGTAAAGTGAATCTCTATCGCCAAGCAGTTAAAAATCAGGGTTTATGACAGAGAGGACGGATAGTGGTTTGATAGCGCTAAAATCCTTTTCTCTGCTCAATGTGACAATGAAAAGAAAGTTTATCGGAATCTATCCGTTGCGAAAACCAAACGAATTCAGACAGACGTCGGTTTCCGGTCTCCTTAATGCATGAAAAGTAAAGGGATGGAAAAGGGGTGTGTGGAAAGTAGGGCTCCCGGGCTGTAGTTTAAGGATGCTACCCAGAATTCGCCTACAAGGTAGGTCGATACTCAAAGAACGAAGGCTTTCCCGGTGTATTTGTTGAAGAAAAATTTCTCGGGTTTCCACCTGGGTAACAATGCTATTGAAACGCGACGTTTCGACGGACAAATGCACTGCCGTCATCTTCTAGGCGTCCTTCCGATAACGAGAATTAAGTTTGCTGTAAGGACGCAACATTCCCGACTCCATGCCTCGACTGGATTTTGGCGGCAGCTGGCCGACTGATCCAATAAGATCATGGGACAACTGTTACCGTATGCCCAACGTCTGCGACCCCGGAACACACGCCCCTCAAATCCGGACTGGGTGTCACGGCTTAAGGGGACTTAATTTTAAAATCCCTCGCTTGAAGCCGGGAAGAGGAAAATCCCAAACAGGAAGTTACTCCATCCGGGACTAGAGTAGCTGGATTACTCATCGACCACAAACCGTAATTTTTAGAAAATTTTAATATTTAAGTTATGACGTCGTTTCTTCACCTTCAAAGTTTCCCAGCTGTCTTTCTTCACGCCAATCGATTCTATCATATCAATTATTTATACCATTCTATTGGCACTTTTTATGTAAGGTGAAAAATTGTAGCTGAACTGACACAGAACTGAAACAAAATTATGTGAATGAATGCGTGAGAGACGAAGTTATGATTTTGGAGTGGTTGAAGCGACAGATGCCTGGAACAGGAAGAAAAGTTGATCCTTTACGTCAGAATGATGATTTGCATGTGATCAGAGAGCGGAGTTGGAGTCCTTGTTGGGAAAATTTTTTCGTGAAGTTTCGTCAGGTGATGAGGAAGGGGGAATCAGAATTCCCGAGTAAAATTTCCGAAGGTTTAGGATTCGTGTGGAGTTGAGCGACTGTGACGTCCAACAAGCTTATAAATTACGTGATACGTATGGAATTGGGGTGGCGCGTGACCAGTTTTCCAATTTCCTGCGGTCTTATCGTCGGTTTTCTTGGCTATTTGTTGGGAATAGAAAATGAAGCCTGCTGACATTGCATAATGACTTCATCCCAATTATTTTGGATAACAGAAGAAAATCTGTATCAGATCGATAGTGGTTGGTACCCCAATCCTCCCCCATCATATTTTCCTTTTCTACAGGTGTCTGTTTCTCCCAATATTGTTGCTCCATTCCTTATTCCTATATTATTGACGAAGTCTGGAATATTTTAAGTTTTGAATTCCGAGTAAATAGTTTTAGAAAATTTTATTTCTTTTCAAATTGACCGATGATTAACGGACGAACGCTGTGGTGGGTAATTAGCATTACTGACAGTCGGATTCGCTAGCAGTGGCTCATTAAGCACTGCACTGCGGTTGACATAATTACTCATTTGAGTTAGTGATAAATCAGGGAACGGAAATGTAAATGAATGTGTGATTCAGATTCTTCTAACCAACCAAATGTAGTGATGGCTTATTGAACAATATTTACTCACATAATTTCAAAAATAAAATATTTAAACTTTAAAATACTATTATAAACTGGTTTTCTGTAAATGGTTTGACTATGAACTGTAGTGAAACACACACAGTGCTGTTTCACACAACAAATTCTGCGTTAATCCTACAAACTTTAGAAAGGTGTGTGATGAATAAAGATGTAGTCAGAGTTAAGTCAAATTACAGTGTGATGAAAGCTGCAAAACTAATATGTATAGCGTGTTTTCATTATTTAATATCAGATGGAATTAAATTTTCGGGTAACTTTACATATAGTTTTTCTATCCACATAGAGTGTAATCAGGATAATGTGTCAGGATAATGTGTCAGGAAAATTGTAGGACTTGATGCAGAGAGCTATTCATGAAATTATGTTTACTTAATCTCTGTGGTCGCTTCATTTACTCATTGATGGTAATAAATAATTATGATAAGTTTAGTACCTTAATACAAGATATTTAAAGATAATTTGAATGAGTTCAATTTCTGTATCGGTTGCAGAAATAGGGGTGGAATTTACCGGAATATAAATTTTTAATAAACTTCCTGAAAACATTAAGAAATTATGAAGCACTCCCGTTGCATTCAAAAGTGAACTTAAAAAGTTCTATTCAGCCACTAAATAAGTTTTTTGGAAAATAATTGTATTTAGTAATAAATATATAATCTTAGTTCGTTGATGAAAATGAACTATGGGTAGTCTTACATTATTGAAATTATAGTGTTTTTATAATGTAAAAATTTAATTTTAATAATTTGATAACGAAAAAAATATTAAGAGTTTATGATAATAAATTATTCTTACGTAAAATAAGTTATTAATTAATTAGATATAGCACCAAAACGGTGTAAAATGTATTATTTTTTCAATATCCTTGAAGTTTAGCTCCTATGCAAAATGAATTTATTGTCTTAGTGCTGTTTTTTAATGAGATTTATTTTTTTTTCTCTTAGATTCCTTAATATTATTATCCAAATCAAATTCAGTGTGAAGATTAACTTATAATTTGATAATGAGTTTATTGATGGATAAATTAGGTAGAACGTTTTAAATATCAGCAAATACCGAAAGTTTCTACCAGTAAGCCAATCATTGTTAAAAATTAATCGATGTGAGAAAGGTTATAAAATTGTATACATCTCTGGACGAATAAAAAGGATATTTGACTTTAGAGCTCTGTTAATTTTTCATATTTGGAAGTACGAATAGTTAAAGAAAGTGTTATTTCTGATTACTGAGAAAATGAAACATTTGGAAGAAGCTTTCAGAGAAAATATTTATACAAGTCTGATATCTTTTTCATAAGTTTGACATGATGAAAATAAACTGCATAATTTCCACTAAATAAAATTATCCTATTGATTTAATGCCATATAATCCTTCTGCTATGTACTATTAACCCTATTGTAATTCGATCAAGTCAATAACTTTTAAATTCTGTGACTAACAGTTTTTCAGCAAATTGAAACATAATCGTGACGCCGAAGTAAGGTTTGGAAAACATAGTAATAATAAATTATAATTTTTATAAAGAAATTTTTCGTAATGGAGTGATTTACTATGCATGTGAAAATAATTACATCTAATTGTTACTTATTGAAGCCTTAGTCAACTCATAAAAACCAGCATCATTACATTAAACAATATTTTTCTTTGAAATATGGAAAATGAAGAATAATGATCCTGACACTAATTTTCATGTTCCTATGCGAAGACTTGCCCCTGGAATGTCAGCTCCCTGCGCAACTAATGACCTCAACCTTCTTCCAAAAATAGCTGCCTCTTCACTGCGAAAGAATAAGAATTTTTTCCCTCAAAGGCTGAAGATTATATTTCCACCGTTCTAAGTTTAGAGAAAAAAATGGTTTTTACCTTCCTTTCTCGGTGCATCAATTTCCGATTGAAATGAATGGAACTCGATCGATATCGACTCCTGTCACACCCAGGATTTTGGCCTAACGCTCTGTCGGATGAACGGTTCACTTATTCTATTAAAAATATATCCATTTACGATATACACTTTTGGGCCCTGGAAAATAATTATTGTTTACGGCTACGCGTCCTATTGGGGAAAAAAATCCTCTGAACCATCGTATTCGATAAAAATCTTGGTGCCTATGCTGAAGGCAACCGTTGTAGTCCTCTCTCTGAAATACAATCGATAAAGTATTTATATCGTCACCAGGCGATAGCTTCGGACAAGGTCTCTCCGCTTCCACCTGGTTTAATTAAATGAGCAGTAATTCGCAGGAGGAGAGCTTACGTGACGGATCTCAAAGCGCCATGACCGAGTCGCCCCCGCCGCCGTCATCGAGGTTGTTGGCTGAGCTGCCCTTGTCGCCGGGGGCCACAGTCAGGTCGGAGGCGGCGCAGCCCTTGAAGCGCATCTTGGCGTCGTCGCCCACCTCGACCGTTTTCTGGCAGAAGACGAGCATGAAGCACGACACGACGAACAGCGTGGACGGCAGGATAGAGGCGACGAGGAACTGTCGGTACGTGCCTGGCAAGTCGAAACGGGCCACCACCTTGGAGGTGTCTCCGTCGGCATAGAAGCAAGGGAAACGCGCTCTGGCGTTGTGGTCCGTACCGTCCTTGCCGTACTCGCGGAGGAAGTCCTTGCACTCGTCCCTCAGCGTGTTCACGCAGCCCTCCACGTTAATGTAGAGGTGGCTGCCGTTGGCTATGAGCAGGTCTTGTTCGGGAGGTGCCACAGTGCGGTTGCGGTCCAGCAGACGCTGGTTGGTCACACTCACGTGCGACAGGTATGTGAAGTTGGTCTGGTCGCCGAAGAAGTCGTCTGGAAGGAGTGTGCCGTTGACGCAATCACCCGCTTCGACACCGTGGGTCGTGTTCTCGATCGTGTAGCACGACGCCACCAGGACAGTGCCGTCGTCCTCGGTCCAGATCTCCCGCGCCGCTTCCACGTGGAAGGCGCGTTCGCACGACGACAAGTACACCTTATCCCCGCTCAGCAAGACCACGTTCTTGTTGCGTGTGGGGATGTCGAGGCAGCGCCTCTCGCAGTTGTAGGGCGTGAGGATCTTGCTGCATGTGCCCCGCACGCACGTCTGCAGTCCGTCCATGTCGATGCACGTGATCTTACCTCTTCGCCCCGAACACTTGAGAGGCACGGACACCTCCTTGAAGACGCACTCGAAGGCGTCGGTGATGTTGACGCACGTGCCCTTGGTGCAGTTGAAGGTGCCGGTGAGGTTGCGACACTCGTCGGCGATGCAGCGGCTGTTCTTGGCGTTCTCCTGATCGATGCCGTAACACGTTTTGTTAGCCGTCTGTGAGCAATTGGCGAACAACAGATCGGAGCCGTTCCGCCGCAAGTTGACGGAGATTTGAACGCAGGCACCCGAACTCTTGGAGAGGCACCACTCGCCGCACGTGCCCCAATCACACGAGTCACGGAACTCGGCACGCGTCGTCGTGCACATGACGGGCGTCTCCGAAATGCCCGACTGGAAGGCCCGCAGTGTCGGCATGTACACGGCCACGGTCAGGTAGACGAGCGCCACGCTGGACAGCACCGCCGTCATCTGGCACATGCAGATGGTGCCGCAGATGCGGTTGTCCTGCGGCGGGATGATCAGGTCCTCGGGGGGCACGGGCTTGCTCTTGGGCATGCTGCCGCCTCGGCCGCTCGTGACTGTCTGACTACGCGCGATCGATGCGCCGCAGCGCGACTCCAGCGCCCGCCGCCATCGCCGCCACCGACGCTCGATAGCGCGACCCGCGCATCGACCGCTCTCCTCCCACTTCTTTGCTGATCCTCACATCGCTCTATTCCGTTATCTTATTTTTCTGGTTACTGTCTTCAATACACTTCAACTCGTAGAATAGTTGAGAACGTACGTCATAAGACTCAAAGATCGGACGAAACAGAGAGGGATAAGATCTGGCGGTCCATGTGTTCTCATCTGGGGTGACATGTTGAACGCACGCATACAGCCGCAAATATTGTAACGTGGTTCTGTAAATAACGGCCTATGGGTGTCTATTCTTGTGCACTGGTGCTCCCACGTCCACGCTGCTCTCTCGAGCTTAGAAAGCCAAGATATTCGACGGTTCGATTCTCTTGCTAGTTTCCTCAATATAAATCTAATAAAATTCGTGTGGTACTTGCTGGGAGGGCGCAAATCAACTGTGTAGAGAAATGAAAGATGACTGGTTAATGATACCACAAAAAAACTGGAACAACAGTAACCAGATTATGGATTGGCGAAGCCCTAAGGAGCACCAGTTTCAATTTTTCACGTCCCTGGCTTCGGTGTGTCATTTCTCAGTCAAGTTATTTCCTCTGTTTCCGACACTTATTTCAGGTCACAGTCATTTCCTCACCATCAATGTTTACCTTTACCCAGTTTTTATGTCTCATAAGAAGGAAAGAAGTAACTATTACGTTATAATGCAGAATTCTGAAAGTATCGATAGCTGGCGTCCATAATTAACTATCCAAAATGAAATACTGACCGATATTAAAAACGTCGTACGCAAAATTATTAGTACAATAATTATAATCAAGGACCTACTCGCATAAGTACATACAAGAAACGAATTATTATAAGAAAAAGTTAGTATTTTCTCTTAATGCGAATTTTTTTAGTTCTTTTTTATTTGATATTCACTCACTGTAGGAAATGCATTAAAATTAACACCTTTCATTTATCTTAACAAATTTGTTACGTTTTGCCCCATCCCTTTCCTCTAATGTAGAAGAAGAATGATTACTCTGAGATAAAACCTACCAAATTATTGAAATAAAAATTTACTGCGACCAAAAAATATATGGAACATTCGATACGTTCTCGGAAACATCCAGACGATTTGGAATTTCGAAATTGCGTAACATTTATGTAACGAAGGGTATTCAACACACAGCATGTGAAATTTACAAGCTTTCTCAATTACAATTGGGTAAATGCGGAAAACCTGCTTCGTAAGAGAAAGGCGATCGATTACTTCAATTTTAAACATTAAAATGGAAATATCTTTAGAAAATATAGATATGCAGAAGTTTTTGATAACTATCGGCGAATTTTAATGTTAATGTTAATAAAAAGACAAACAATACTTAGAATATACACCACTTTTAAGTGAAATACAATTTAAACGATTGCATAATTATCTGAAAACAATAATGAAAATAAGCGAAGCCACACTGAGACGTACCTGTATGGGCGATCAAATGTTCTTGTTCCAAATAAGTGAAATATTCATCAATAAATAATAAAAATCAATATATTATAAAATAAATTTAAATATAGAATAAATTTTGGCAATCTTGTTATACATTGTGAATAGTAAATAAACATTCAGTAGAACAATAAACTTGGAATCACATTCATTCAAGAATATGTGGAACTGATAAAACTATATGAATCTCCTGTCAATTACGGTAAACAGGCTTACGTGTAGTTCAGAAACGCAATATCATATTTTGAGACTTGAGCAAATAAATACAAAATTATATATAACGGTACGTTACAACAAAATACAGAAATGTTATCTTTCTGGACACAGAAATTAGCAATTCATTCATTTATTTATTGAATAACTTAATAAATTAATGTAATATACGAAACATGTGATATAATCTATTTTAAATGTACATCGTTCGTAATTTCAAGCGTATTTACCTTGAAGTACATCAATGTTGAAATTCAATTCTACAGTCTCATGTATCCGATTATTTTTTTTTGTTCTCAAATGTATAGGTCATATGCATAATCCAAACTTCTTATACGCGCAGTGGAAGTAGGATAATTATCTGGGGAAGGCTTTACTGAATTTGTTGTTGTGACGCTGCTTGGGAAAGTGCGGACATTCCGTTTCTCTCTCTATCTTAAAGATACAACATTTCGTGAAACATTCCGTGATTAATATAAGTATGACAAGGAGCAATACAAACTCTGTATATGCGTTTAATTTTACAGGGGCTTCACGCAAAAAGAATATGCGTGTGGTTCATCATGTTCAAAGAAACATTTTCAAATTAATATGACTGATAGGACACGGTCATGGCCCTGTCAATCTCACGTGACAAATAAGAGGAAACCAGCTAAAAAAAAATTTCAATGATCTCCTATGTTGTGAAGATATGTTCGACCTTGAGAATGAAAACGTTAAATAGCCGTAGATAAAAGATAAATCGTTTGCGAGATTAACGCACACCAGGCAATTTAATTTGCGGTCACAAATTACGTTCGACACGAAACGCGCACACACGTATAACATAACCTCATCCAAAACGAACTTCTAGGCGGAAAACTTCTATATGTATCAACAATAAACAACAGGTTTGATAATCATTGCGTGATCATGCCAGCTGGTGTATCAATTATGGAAATAAAATTGGCCTCATAAATACGAAAACATTTATAAGTTCAATGGGAATCCAAAAAGAACCAAACAGAAACATGACTTATTGGGTTTCTGCTTCAATTAAAATTAAGTAGGCATTCCGGTAATGAGGCTATATAACAATCTTCGTGCCTCAGAATGATGACCTGGTGACCGCGGAAGTTCAGGTAAATAAAGCCTTTGATTTAGTTGATCATTCTATAGTGCGAAAATAGTGGAAGCATATGGAGTGCGTGGCTCATCTATAAATTTATTCACCTCATACTTAGAAGGCATGCACCAATATATTGAAATCCCATTTAATAATATGAAATAGAAAGTAAAATCACTGCCAGGATTAATCTCATAGAGCGTTCCACAAGGTTGAGTTTTGTGGGACTTTATTATTCATAATATACATAAATGATATGCCAAATGTTAACAATGGAATTTTGGTTACCTATGTGATGATACGACAACTTTGAATTGGCATAATGATATGGAAATACTATTACATATAACTCAATATAATATAAACAACAATACTCATTACTTCAAACTGAATAACCTACAAGTCAATGCAGATAATATAATAAAAAAGGATGTATTTTTATATGTATGTATGTATGTATGTATGTATTGACGTTAATTTCTATACAAATTTAATCGCGTGGACGGTTTGCAACAAAAATTGGTACATATATTCTTCAAAACACGAGAAACGGTACTGTGGGGTGAGAAACCTTTAGCATAAATGAGGAAAGAATTATAATTTAAAAATGTGATAATTTTGTGTTAAATTACTGACGGAATTGAGTAAAAAGTATAATTTTCATCAATACTCCATCGAATGATAATAAAAAACAATACGAAATACTGTTTGATCCTTGCGAGAAATGTAAGTTAATTTTCGTGCCAAATTAGTGACTCCAATATGGCGACCATTATGTTTACATTGTGAATGTAGCTAACAATTTCATCAATTTAATCTTTCGTAATGTCTGAAGACTGAGGGACAATTGTATCCAGAAATACTCAAAGAGTATATTTAAGTATTCTATTCGCAAATAAATTCGGAGGTATGTTGTTGATGCAATACAAAACTATTATGATGGTAAAGAAGTCGAAACAAAATTTTCCAGGTCAAAACATAATAATAGTCAACTGCGGACTATTTTACAGTGCGGACTAATACAAAAAAAATCTGAGCATGAGCCTTTTCTGAAATGAATTATATCTAATAACTAGCAGGGTGCCCGGCGTTGCCCGAGATGTCATTTATCTATAACCCCCGATATGACTCCAATTTCGGCTGCTTTTGCGCAATTTTTATGTAACGCTACTCGAACCCTAATCATAAAATTTACTCTGAAAAATATTTCTTCAACGCAAATATCTGCCGTGTTTGCATGTTCCAAAATTTGCACCCCGCTACCCCTGCATCTGAGGGGTAAATGCCAATTTGAATGTCGTAACTAAACACAGTGACGTCCATAGCCTTTGATTTGACTCCAATCTCGGTTGTATTCGCGTTATTTTACTGTAAAGCATCTCCACCCCAAACCCGAAGGGTGTCCTTTTCACAGGGCGTAAGGGATGAAAATTGTATTCAGATAACATTGGTAGAAACACTATCAATATCTTTGACCCCTAAAAATATTTATCCGACTCAAATATCGGCTGTTTTAGTATGTTTAAATATTTCCACCCCCGCTTCTGGGGGTGGATGACGCGTCTCACCCCGACAGTGTATGTTTCCTGGTCGCAAAGAACACGTGTACGAAATTTGGTGAAAATTGCTCGACTGGTGTAGATATGTATTTTATTTAGAAAACGTTTGTATGGGAAATAGAAAAGGGCTGTTTTTAGGGTTTTCCCGGAAATTATTCGATTTATCTCGCCTTTTAAACCTTCCCTAGACCTCCACGAACATTTCCGTTCAGCCGTTCTCGAGTTTTAGTGAGACTAACGAACAGCAATTCATTTTTATATATATAGAAGATAGATAAACTGCCACTGTACATAAAAGAATTGCAAGGCAAGTCATTTGAAAGAACTCTGGAAGATTATTTAGTAAATAATACATTTCTTTAGTATTTTTATATTAAACCTGACGTTTTCTCATATTGTATGTATATATTGTTATTATTATTATTAATGCTAAAACCATTACTCTGAAGCAACGACTAGCAAAATAAAAAAATATGGCATTGTACTCGTTCTTATCGGTAGAAAATAATTATTATTTCTTCAACGAAATAATAACTATGGAATAATAATTGTACAGTCATGATTGGAAAATTAGTGTTAAATAAAAATGTTATAATTTAACATCTAAGTATGCCGCTACTCTTCGATTCACTCACGAGTCTCAATTTCATGTAACTTCAAATTTGTACGTTCCCTGATTTATTATTTTCCGCACTTATATTTCAAATGTGACGGAACAATATAGTCAGGGTGATCAAAGATTGAAGTCTTTCCCGGTGTAACTGTTTATCGTACTCAGGGTGGATTGCCAATGCCATTACTTAAATGAATGATTTCCTTATAAATATTTTATGGTTCTAGTGGTTCTATGATCTGAAATTGAAAATAATCTCACACTTTTTGAAATTATCATATAAATATTAATGGTCGGATTAAAATATTTAATTAAAAAATCTTCACAGACAAACACTACGATTCCTCCATTTAATAGGACCTCTTCAGATATTAATTAAGAGATCTTTAGAATATAAAACGTACACTCAACTGCAGAAAGCCAATATTTTAATTTAAAAGTTGGAATTTAAAAATACACAAAAATACCTACTAAACTGAAGTAAATAAATAGTGACGTTAAATCGTTAAATTTGAACGTAGTTTTAGGATCCTTCGAAAAAAAATTAGATATGATATAATGACAATAATATGATACAATGATATGATACAATGATATGAGATTGAAACCCAACGGTTGACAATGTTTATTGAAATAATGATTATTTGATTAGACAAATCTATGAGGTAAGTCGAGCTGTGAGAATCTATGTAACCTTTGGATGTTTACTCTATAGTCTATTAGATTAAAAATTAGCTCATTAGAATGATGTTCTATATTGCTTAAGTATTTTTCATTATACTTCATGATGACACTTTTAATATCGACTTTTAGGTCAGATATCTGCGTTTCTTCCAAGATATGGAGCATCCTTCAAAATTAAACAGAGAAGTCAAAGAACTGAAGTAGGTAAATATTCTTTAGTAAATAGGACCGTAAGAGTCTGGAATAATTTGCCTGAAAGTCTAATAGTGACTTTTCCGAAAAATTCTACATCATTTAGAGACAGAATTAGGAATACCTTAAATATTTACTACTCGTAAAATTTATCCTTAGTATGTGAAAATATTCGTATTTTTAATATTAATAATAATTTTAGTAATTTGGTATCTAAATTATATTGTATTATTACTCCGTCAGTTGTGACGAAATCAATCTATCGCATCAACACAAATGGCCAATTGTATTCTGATTTACATAAATATATACAATTTATTTGCAGTAATATAGGGTCATAAATACGGCTTGAGCTTACAGTAACTAAAAATTTATTAGCAAATCAGTGGACCTCTACGTTTAAAAATATCTATACTCAATGAAATCACAATATATGTTGCTGATATATAAACAGCTTTCTAGAAGAAAAAATGGACGGAATAATCAAGAAAAAATCGCTAAGTTTTATTATGTCTTTGAGGATATTTAAAATTTTTCAATATATATTTTGTCTAGAGTGTACTGTGATGAATGATAATTTATGCGGAGTTATTTTGAAGGCAAAGCGTTTAGTTGTTTGGGCATGTTGACGTGAAGGTGCTCTGCCTGCGTCACTTCCGGTACAAAGGAAGAGCGGACAAAAGCTAATCCTTTACAATAGGTCCACAAAAGGGGTGCCTGGAGAAGATTTGAATAACCACCCCCGACAGCTTTCAGTGACGGCCACAATTCCGAAAGAATTTTAGTTCCGGAAACATGATAAATTTTAAATATCTGGAGGAGGAGAGAGAAAAAAGCGAGGCAGACGGTTACAGGCCATGGCGAGGAGTAGTCGGGTCCAGTTCTCGACCCGAGTAGTTTTGATTCATCTCTAAGCTAAGACGCCTCCCACCTAAGGACCCTGCAGTACCATCGCGACGCCACTGCAGTTCAGCGTCACACCTCACCCCCACCAGCCGTAACAACTACACGACACGGTACCGTGACTATTATGTTTTTTTTATCAAGATCGTAATGCCAGGGTTAATATAAAGGATAAATTAAATAATTGCCATGTTTTGGTCCACCCCACAATTTATTTAACCCTGAGATAAAGAGTAAATCGTTATTATTATGTATTTATTTCAGTTTTTTATATTTAATTCAATTTTTAATTTAATTGTATTTTATCATTAAATTACCGTTTTAAATTAATTAAATTCCTTTAATTTTTGTATCAATTAAATCGCATAAACCTAATAAACGGAATCGCTCCCTAGTAAGGAACAATATAAAATTTTGAAAGGTTCATTTAACGTCTGCTTTGAATTAATAAAACAATTGATGACCTTATACAGACACTTTTTATTTATATTATGGCGACGTTTTGGTACCTTTTTGTATCTTTTTTTAAAAACTGTGTCGATAGTTAATCGTTTAGCTGTGCTAGTTTAATAATTTGGAAAATACCTGAAGAAGATACAAAAAGGTATCGAAAAGTCGCCACAATGTAAATGAAATAAAATGTGTCTGTATAATATCATCAATTGTCTTATTAAATTTTACAGTACTATTTCAAATACAATGAAGTGTACTCAATTACAATTAGAAAACATAGTCATTAATCGCATGTTCAGTTGTCCGCCAATATCTATAATTTCCGATTGTTATTTATGAGAGAGACTAGAGACTGAGGTTGAAACAACTGCGTCACATATTTCAAAATCTCCTGTGATGCTGCGTGAATGTCGACGCTATTACTGCTTAGTCTTTTTCACGTTACATATGATAAATTGACATTTGTTTGTTTATAATGTCGTGTTCAGTTCCAATGTTGTCTTTAATACTAACATGAATATGTTTTATTGGAAGGTAAAGTTGTATAAAATGTGATCGCCACCTGTGATACGTCACGATAGTACATTTACCTGAATTTCCGTTTTCACAGAGCAGCCTAATATTATATAAACTGTCTGCTGGAGCATTCCATGCCGAATTGTTGCTAAGCGATACCCAATAAAATATATTCATTCATGTTTCATGCTACGTATTAAACAAATTTGTGCTTTCCGAGATGTAACAAGTGATGCCTGAATAAAATGCTTTAAGGAATAAATTATTAATACGATATATTTAACGATCCTTTAACAGACAATTTTTGTAATTAAAAAAATTTAACAGCACTACGTTATGATATTTATTTGTATCCTCTTCAGGCTGTGGTTCGACTTGATGTTAAAAACGTTTCCTCAGACTGACTGTGAAGATTCCTTGTTTGGTTTCCACGGTAACGGGACATCAAACTTATTGATATGTATGCCGATTTTGTTTCCCTCCCGAATAATGGCGTGTGGCTTGCAAAATGAAACTTGTTTGGATTAAATCTATTATTTCTTTAATTGTTTCCACACTACCTCTTGTGCATACTCATAATTGTTTAAAAAACATATTTCGTAAATTTTGCAAGGCTCGTATGAGCGTTTCGTTGCAAGGAACACTGCATATTGATCCGAGAGGAAGACGTGCAACAGACAAGTAGGCCACATCTTCAGTAATAGAATTATACTCCAAGACATTTTAATTCTTAAATATGGCTTGCAACTGGTTTTCTCTGTGCATGGAAATTACATTCATGTAGCGTCGAACGTTAATTTCGGTCTGTTTGACCATCCGAAAATCATTAAAATCTTCCCTTCCATTGTTCAATTTTTGAAATCTCGCAAGGACCGTTTTAAATGCTTTGGACACGAAAAATTCCCTACAGTCGTAGTATCTGAGCATATAATGTGACGTGGAGATTGTGAAACGTAGATTTCGAATCGTTTGTCAGAAATTTTAATAAAATGAAGTCATCATAATTGGCGAGGCTTTGATCTCTTACCGATGGAATTCCTCAAATAAACTTCCTTGAAGGATGGCGTGGAGAAGATTGAGAATAAACAGTCAAACTGAGTGGACAAATGGACACAAATGTCCAGGAGAGCATGTTTGCCATTGAATTGTAGTCCTTTTGGAATGACACTGGTATGAGTGGAAGTCGGAGAGACTACTGATGAAGAATAAGGAAACTGAGGACATCAATCGTTTTTTGGGGGCATTCTGTCTGGAGACACGTTTCATAACTTTTTCGACTGTGACCTTTAGATTTTTATGGGAAATCTTATTTCAAGAATGGTAACGTTCCTCATAATAATCGATTTGTTTTACGAGATTGGTCCTGAAGCTGGAACTTAAACCCTCTCTGAAGTTAAGAGCGTAGTTCAATAAGAACTTACAAAAACTAGGATATGGCCCTAGTAGTATCCAAAGAAGTACTATCCTCCAATATTATTCTGTAAAATTTTGATCGTTATCCATTGTGTGCTTTCATTTTTAGTATCGGTCAAAGCAAATAGTGTGTGATTTTATCAGTAATTGCGTTTGTAACGCAAAACGCCTAAGGATGAAGTTCATAGCACATCTACCTCAGCATTCGAAACCGGTCACAATTTCGTGAATAAATTTAAACCAGCTCTGCCATTGTGTGATGAACATCGTTTGGGAAGCTCACTGAATATGACCACGCCAGAAATGATCATTATACTCTACGATATTATGTAGAGTCAAATTGTTATAAGGGCCACAAGCTTATTCCATGGCTCGGTACTTTCAATATTTTGAGTGAACAATTGCGTCTCGACAGTTCGCTTCCAGCCATGGTAGGGTAAACAGTATCTAGAACTCTTCCAGTGCCCCGAGCGTGTTTACATCAGTAGCGGGGCTGCCCTGGCGGATTCCAGCTAGCTATTATCGTGTAAAGGAGTGTATAAGTACATCATATCTAAGCTATATTAAGGAAAGTCCGCTACTCCCAGAAAGTGTAAAGAAGTACCTGAAGATGACGTCCACACAGAATATGGATTCGAAGGTGATGGCCACGGAGCATAAACCGGATAAAATGCATGCCATAATTCTGGACGCTGTTGCAAGTTTAAATACAGATGAGTACCTAATAGGTTTAGCTAATATTATTAATCCCATCAGAATTAAGTACATCTCTAAAATAGGCAATTCCAGAATATGCGCATTTCTAACATCTAAGGAGGATGTCGAAAACCTAATAAAAGTTCATAAATCAATAACAATAAAGGGTGAGATGGTTAATATAAGACCTTTAATGCAAAAATACTGCCGTGTAATCTTGTTAAATGTATGCCCAGTTATTCCAAACGAGATTATTGTGCTAGAACTAGAAAAGCTAAATATAATTCCAGACTCTAAAATATCGGATATTAGAATAAGTACTGGTGACCGAAGATTTTCTCACATTAAAAGTTTCAGAAGACAATTCTTCATTAACCCGGATAAGCTAAATTCCCTTCCGGTTTCGATAATGGTGCAATATAAAGAAACTAGCTGTAGGGTGTATCTAGGAGTAGAGAACGAGAACTGCTATCATTGTAAAAGTCCCGGCCATATCGCGATAAATTGTCCTAATAGAGATGCAATACAAAGAATAATCTGACTGCAAATGAAAATTATGACCAAATTCAGTGTCAGAACCCGGCACCCGCAATTCAAATAATTAACCCTCAAAAAACGGACATGGATAATTCGCAACTAACAAACAAAAAAAGAACTGCATCTACGAGCTCGACGAGACAAGCTGATAAGAAAGACGCCAGTAATCCTGAACAGAAGACAAGCACTAATCCACCCAAGAAAGCAAAACAAAACATTCAGGATCATAAATATAAGGCGCTTAGCCAATCATTAGGTCCGCTAAAAATATTATATGAAGAAGAAACCAGTGCTCCACCTTTCCCTTTGGAACAGTTAAAGACTCTTATACTAAATGCTACGGACACAAAGAACCCAAGGAGCATTATTAGAGATTACCAAATATCCTCTACATCATTCATAAATGTATTGGAATCTTTTTACCCACACTTAAATGATAAAACAGGAAAAAGTAGAATAAAAAGGCTTATAAATTTAGTCAAGAAACAAGAGAGTGATTCATATTGAGAAGCAGACGCCTCCTCCTAATAAAAACAGACTATGACCACAGTACAGTGGAATCTGCAACAGTCGCAGCTTCAAACAAGTTAATATAATGAATTATCCTATTATTATGATAAATGAGTAACAAATGCGAATTGTAAAATGTAAATGTAAGAAACCCACATTTGAAATGTATAATTATTCTTTCAAACTGTTCAATTGTATGTATATTATTGGAATGAATGTGAATCGCAGCATACTTACGTAAACCAGCACTATTTGTAATTTATTTATGGGTCGCCAATGACCAAGCTGTTAACGCTTAATTAAAAAAAAATTGCGTCTCGATGAATATCTGCTAAATGGGTTCCGCGTTTTGTTAGCGTGGGCAATCGTGTTGTCTATTCAGTGGCTGGTTTCCCGCTTCTTCGTTGAAATCCTGACAATTTTCTATGTCGACACACATTAATCAAACAAGATCCCACCATTATCATCTAGAGAAGAAAAAATAGTCGAAACAGTGGATGAATAGGCTCCGAAGAAGACCTAGAATCAACGGAAAATATGATCATGGTTGATTGAGATGAATTTTGGCTTTCGCATTAGACAAATACTTCTTCACTTTTATAAGTTTCTCAAATAGTTTCCGATATTTTATACTTTACGCTAGGGTATTCTTGAACCAACAGACACCACGGTTTAAATCTAAAAATAGGAGGGGCGATCAAATATAATCGGGATTATTATAAATTTATTGATATATTACTTTTTGTACATAATCTCCTAACTTAGACATAAATTTATCACAGACAAAATATGTCCTTGGTCCCATTTTCGTTGAAAGAAGAAGGTAGGGTGATAAGTCATTCCCTCATCAAATGAAGCAGAACCATCTGGAGGTTTCAGGTCGAGAGAAAGCATTTTCCGCCTGATATCGTTGCTTGTGATGAAATATGGATGCACCATTTCAGTGACAAGTTCAATTAAGCGATTATGGAACGTTGGAAGAACTTGTATTCGTGTTGACATGGTCTTTCCAACAATTTTTGGGAGACTAAGGATATTTTGTACTTCGAATTCTTTCACGAACGTCGAAATAGTGTGAATGCTGCATATTACTATCAGATTTTGGAAGAGGCGAAACTTTTCAATCAGCGAAAGAGACGCGGATTTTCCTTTCAGAAATGGCTGGGCCCCATAAAGAAGGCTCTTCACAACCTGGAGGGAATGAAATGGACTCATCTGACACACCCTATCCAGACCTTTCTGCCTCTCTGGACTCCAGAAAGATGCACTTGGGACACAACGTTTTCACGATGACCGTAATGCCGAGGAGTTTGTGTGAAAATGACTGATGATTCAGCATTCTTCTCTCTCCCAAAAAATGATCGAGAACTTGTCTAAGAATTATGTAGAAATATAATATTATACACACTATATATATTATTTTAAAAAGTTAATAAAATTGAACGTTAAGCCATGAAAAATAGTACAGAAGGAACGAAGGGGACATTCGAAACACTTTCAAGAAACCTGACCACACCAGTAGTATCGGAGCTCAAAAAGTAACAATTTCTTCACCACATATTTTCTAGCTACAGTAAAATAACACGCAATGTTGTTCTCATAAATAAACTCACCTCTGATTAAAGGTCGGTTGACCGGAGATGACAGAGTCCTTGGACCCTCCTGCAAAATTACCGTAATTTTTTAATTATCCATATATTCAGTTATGTACATACATGCAAACTAAATTGGCACAAATACGAGAGCATCATTTATTTAATGACACAATTTTTAAGTGTATAGAAACACCAAACGTTATGCAGAGGTGGATGGGTTGAGGGTACGCAGTAGAACGCTTCCAGGAAATTATTTTTGAGTTGTACTCTTTTAACATTAAAATTACTCCTTAAAATGCTTAGAATACGTAGGTAGATAAAAAGTGACGAAAATAGGACTGTAACTTCGTTTATTCACCTGACATGTACAATTTTCGGTAGTTGCTTTCTTTGAGTCAACACACTTCTGCACAAAACATTTCTGTCCTTGGCTTTCTTTCAGTTAAGTTGAAGAGGAGATGCGATGTTTCTCTTTTACCTCCTCCACTGTTTGAAAAACGAGTCCCTACTTGCGCCGACTTGACTCTGGGGAATAGGAAGAAACCACACTCTGGGAACAGGGAGGATGTACAAGGGTTGTGATGTTTTCACTTGCGAAAAATTTCTTGACTGACTGCCCTGGCGCAAGATCCGTATATTCTTTTACAATTATTTCTAACACGGTGACGTAGTGTTTCATAAACATTGTCATAATACAGTGGGTGACTGACCACTGGGTGCACATTCCGCCATAACGTTCACTTGGACATCGAAGGAAATGGTATTAACGTCAACTGCGAATGACTCTAGAGTGCTTGTTTGCTTGCTGGGAAAGATGGTGATTTCCAGTGCATGCTTTTCCACTTGATTTATGGATCGTACCAAAAAAATATCCACTTTTCATCAGGTAAGACTTATGTTAAAACACATTTTCAACTGTTCAGCCACTGCAACTGAGTTATTTTTGGCCGTCAGTGGAAGCTTTTGGGTGTGGTTATTCAAGTCATCTTCAGGCACCCCTTTTGTGAACCTTAGTAATTGTTAAGGTCCTGTAATTGTCCCCTTCTACCAATAGGGACGTAGGCAAACTTCCTTCAGACCACCACTGCCCGAACAACTAAACGCTTTGCCTCAAAAATAACTCGCGTTAAATTATTATTCATTACAGCAAGGATTTCTGTTTTTGCACTCTGTCGTGAAGGAAAATTCTTTATTTTTGTAAAAGTACTTCAACACCCTAAGATATATATATATATATATATATATATATATATATATATTATAATAACCAGCTAAGAAGGACATGAATATTGTTCTTATTTTTATCAGATTTGTTTACCAACTCAGACTGGGGATTCTTGAGTGGTTTGTACATGTAAAAAGATAATAATAAAATGTTGGATAAGTGGCTCTTAGAGAAGGGGAGGACTATAATTTGGAATTTTGCGGCTCTTAGGGCTAATGGGTATGACAGAAGTTTGGTGGACGAGGCAATTATATTAAAAGGAGATGTTTATTTTAATTGATTGAGTGTCTCTCGGAGCGGGAGAAAGGCAACAGCTGGTGTTTGTTTGACAAACTTGGAAATTCAAAACAACAGTGAAAACAAGGGAATATTCTGGAGCCGGGATATAAATAAGAGAGCAGATAAAAGAATCAGTTAGTCAGGGAGGAGTATTTCAGTTGGAGAGGAGACGGACGTGTCAGTGGGGAGAGAGCGTTGGTGCAGGTCCGCAGGGCGGACGCAGGGCAAGGAAGTGGCCGAAACAATGTTATGAACAGTTGGGAGTTTGGATTCAGGAGAGATCAACGGATGGTAGGCCAAGCTAGGTGGCCGAGAGTAATCAGTTGGACATCAGTCATCAAAAGTCGGTAGGAGTTCGTCGTGGAAATCTGTCTGCGAGCAGAGTTGGTTGAATTCGTCGTGAGGGTAACGTCATCAAGAAGAGGTGGCGGTGGTAGCAGTGTGTGAGCGCAACCTGGTGTGTGTCGGTATGCGAGAGATCCAAATTGCATGGACCAGAGAGCTTGTAAGTTTATTTTTCTGTATTCATAATAGTAAATTGTTAAATAAGGGTAAAAAGTCAGATTTCGTTTTAATCATTTCGTTTCATTCGTTTCAATCATTTAATTTCGTTTTTCATTTATTTTAACTGTTTTGTTTAATTGTAAAATTTGTGTTCCGTTTCCTTATCAACCCAGTAAAGGCCCTGGGGTACCGAGTCTAATTTATCAAATGTATTCAAGATAAATAAAATTGTTTTGATTTTATAAAATTTCATTAGATTTGTGTAATTGTAAATTTGGTCTTAATAAATAATAATTGTTTGTTTAAATTGGTAGTTTTATTTGAGGTATTACAATATATATATATATATATATATATTGTGTGTGTTGATAGATATAGAAGTTTTGGACAAAAATTAAATTTTGTGAAACTATGGTCTGTTATATCTGAATAGTGCATCAGATCCCAAATGAATGCCTGGTACCAGAAAAGACACTGTAAGTAGAGTGAGAAATTTTATAAAAGTTTTGTAAACGTTAAATAAGGATCAAATCGTCAGATTTCGGTTTCACGTTCATTTTGTTGTTTAACTGTAATGTTGTAAAATTTGATTGTTAATTTGAATGTAAAAAAAGGTTGGTTCTTTATTTAAAAGGCCCAAATAAACGACCCTGAGATGAGAGTAGATAAAATTTGTAAAATAGTAAGAACACGAATGTAAATAAATCACATCAAGAAATTTTGTTATTTTACTTTGAATAAATTAATTGTTTTCTGAGGTGTTTAAAATTTTGTAAGTTATTTAACAAATTATCATTTTAAATTTTAATAAAATAAAGTCATTCATAATTGTCATAATTAATTAATTATAGTTTGTTTATTACATTTTGGCGTCATCAACGTGTGGCCAACCATTTAATTCTTTTGATTATCTGATTTGTGTATTACAATATACATATATATATATATATATATATATATATATATATATATATATATATATAAATCAAATATGGAAATGTGACAAGTTCGAATTGATTAAGTCATTTTGGATAGGCCCTAGAAAATTTGAAATTTTATTTTTTATTCCGCCATATGTTGATTTAAGGTGAATTAACTGCTTTTTGTCTCTATTTCCTATCGAAATGAGTATATATATATATATTGTGGTAATTAAAAGGAAATAATTAATTAATAAACAAAAAAATTTGGACTCGCATTGTTAGCGGCAGAAAACACAAGTTGAACACAAGAATGTGGCAATAATACCACATGTTTGGGGTATTGTATGATGGCTCGCTAGACGGAATGTGTGCGCCAGTCGTCGTGGATGTATAGCTGTGAACAGACCAGAAGTAAAATATCCAGAAAGTATCTGGATACTTGTAGTACAACAGCGAAAAAATTAGAACAGTTTTTTACAACGCTAAAGATTTAGAGCGCAGAGTCTAAACTATTATATTCGTGATTTGGACCATTGTCTTCGATTTTGGGAGCCAGGTAACTGCATCCTGCAGTTAATAAACTACGGAACAGTGAGCCACTTTGTCAAATCAACAGTGTTTATTAGATTCAGTGATAAAAATGGCCTGTATATAAAGTGTGTGTGTACGAACGAGCTAAATTGCCTTGAGTACCAGAGACCGTAAGTTAAAATTTCACTGAATTCATATTTGTAAACCCATAAGTAAAGGTAATTATCGTCAGATTTCAGAGTTCGAATTTCGGTCAGAATTTTAAGTCATATTTTTATGTTTATTTTTGCATTGTAAATAATCTGTTGATGAAGTAAGTCCATGATAACTTGATAAAATTTAAATTGCTAACAAGTATTTTTTATTAGAGGCCCAGTAAACCACCCTGAGAAAGAGTAAAAATTTTATTGTCAAGTATTAATAAATAATGTAAATTGAAGTTAATTTCTTAATAACTGTTGTAAATTCATTTGATAATTTATGTAAAGTTAATTTTTTGTAAGTTAACAAATTAATTAATTTGTTTTTTAAAATCTTGATCAATATCGTATCATTTTAATATTTAAATTACTAAAATTTGACGCATTAACGTGGCGATTTAACTTTCATTAATTGGTGATTACTACAAATTAGCGTCATCAACGGGTGGCACATTTTAACTTTGCTTTATTTAATTGTATTTACATTTGTGATCACCACAATATATATATATATATATATTGTAATACCCAGTTAAGGACATGAATTTTGTTCTTATTTCATCCTAATTGTTTACCAACTCAGACTGGGAATTCTTGAGTGGTTTGTTGAAAAAAAAAGATAATAATAAAATGATGGATAAGTGGCTTTTAGAGAAGGGGAGGAGTATAATTGGACGTTTAGCGGCATCGAGCTAATGGTATTGACAGACATCTGGTCGGAACCCTAAATGCATGATGACAGAAGTTTTATGGACATACAATTATATTAAAAGGAAATATTCATTTTAATTGTATTGAGTGGCTCTCGGAGCGTGAGAAAGCCAACAGCTGGTTTTGTTTGGCGAACGTGGAAACGCAAAAACTGTGAAAACAAGGGAATATTCTGGAGAGGGGGAAAGCAGATAAAAACAGTTGGACTGGAGACCTAAGAAGAGTAGTTGGACAGGAAACGTCAGACAGTTGGGAGAGAGCGTTGGTGGAGGTCCGCAGGGCCAAGTTAAGGGGGCCGAGACATTTTATATATTCATTCAAGAGGCAGTTTTAGAGACGTCAAGAGGGATCATCGGATGGTAGGCCAAGCTATGTGGCCGAGAGGAATCGTCAGTCAGCAGTCATCAGCAGTCGGTAGGAGTTTCGTCGTGGAAATCTGTCTGTCAGCAGGGTTGGATGTTTGGAGGAAGTCGCTGTGAGAGTAATATAATCGAGAAGAGGTGGTTCTGAAAGCAAAGTGTGAGCGCAACCTAGTGCTCTTTAAGCCTGTATGAAGTGAGTGGTACGCGAGAGATCCAAATTGCATGGACCAGAGAGATTGTAAGTTTAATTTTTTCTGTATTCATTATGTAAATTTTTAAATAAGGGTAATGAGTCAGATTTCGTTTCATTTCGTTTTTCATTTATTTTAACTGCATTGTTTAATTGTAAATTTTGTGTTCCGTTTCCTTATCAACCCAGTAAAGACCCTGGGGTACCGAGTCTGATTTATTAAAATGTATTCTAGATTAATAAAATTGTTTTGTTGATACAATTTAATAACGTGTTTAATATAATTTCCTATAATCATAATTATCGAAAATTGGGGTATTACAATATATATATATATATTGGTATGTATCTATTTGAGACAAGTGTCGGTGTCATATAAACTGCTTGACCAGTCCTATATCGAACAAATATTTTAACATCTGTTCTAATTTTTAATTCTTATTTAAATATTGATATGCAAAAATAGACAAATTTCAGTGATAAAAATAAATACAAACAACGTTTCTGCTACTTTGCTGCTTTATTCAGATGTAAAGTTGGAAGTAGTTTGAACGCTTTGAAATTCACGCAGCACTGATATTAATATAAAAGCAAAGAGGATAGCTTACGGAAAAGGGACCATAATTAGTGCTGAGTTTCATGGTATTTATTTTTGCATTAGTTGCAGTGATGGTAGATTTAATAAAAAGCATCTCAAATCGCCAATGAAAAGAACGTTGGGAATTAATAATATGTTTGGAGACGAAAGATTGTTTGTCAATGTGGTGTTTGATATTGAAAATTCGGTTTTTTATTCGGAATTTTAATGACCTTTTAGTTTGCCCTATGTAGCAGTATATACAATCAGAGCAAAATAATTTGTAAAAAACACCTTGTTTATTATAGCTATCAAGTGTCACGGGAAGAGTATTTTATTTAATCTGATATTTATGTGTTCGCTAATTATAATTGCGCTTTTGGCTTCTTGAAGATACTGCAGTCGCTCGCCAGTAGTCGACGCTCGGAAAATTAATGAATCTTTCAGTTAGACAGTTTAATTGAATCCCGAGAAAACTACAATAGACTCTTGTGTCTGTAACTTTTATCCTCCTCGAGGAGTTTTTCGTCCCCAAAAATGTTCATATCTGACGCAACAGTGTGTGCAGAGGGAAACTTTTAGAAATGTAACATTAAAAGTGAAGATTGCAATAAATAATTGAATCCAACCTGCTATATTTTTCACAAAGTACATACCTCTTTCATCTAGTCGTTTGGTTGTAAACAAATTTTAGATTTGACGATATGCGAGTCTTGCGGCCACGTTTATAACTTGGTTGTCACAGAAGTGAAAACGAACACAATAACTTATTTACACGAGTAAATACTCAGCTTGCGTCACAGCTGGCAGTTAGTTTAAAAGAGTGATAATATCAATGTAACGATTACACCTTAAATTACCATCAACCAGAATTCCTGAAAAGCTTTCACAGCTGGAGTGTGTAACGGCAAAACTTGTTACCATAGAAACGAGACAATCAACCCAGTAAACGAATTTAAAAGCAGCAAGCCGTATTAGGGCTTCTTGGTGTTTAGGAAGCATTACATAAAATGTCGCTGAAACGAAGCTTATAAAAATAAAATAATAGTGCATGAATATTGGCGTTCACGATGACGGTGATAACGACGAAAATTCTGATAACAATTGTGGTAAAAGTGAAAACACTAATACTATGATTTTGAAGATGAAACAGGGAATGTATTGCAATAGACAGAGAGAATGAGTCTTTCAGAAAATGAATCCACATTTCGGAAACGCTTGAATAGCAAGGAGAAGCGGGTATTGTTTAATTTCTCCAGTAATGCAAATACGTTGAAGAGTTTTCAGAATGATCGGCAAAATCTCATGGTTTAGTAACTGGGCGGAGAACAAATCTTTCTTATTCCGAAGTGAGTGATTTCAAAAGACAAAACTTTTCTCTTTTCTGATTGTATAAGAAATTTAAATATTTACATACGAGGGTGAATCAAATATAAACAAGACTTATTTTTTTAAATATTTATTTTGATTTTAAACGCACAAACAATCATAGTTTATTTTTCTACATAATCTCCTGATTTATAAACACATTTTCCCAGCGTATAGGTAATTTTTTAATTCCTTCCACGTAAAAAGAGTCAGGTCATGTTTGTAGCCAATTGCGCACATATGCTTCAACCTCATTATCGCTGTGGAATTTTTGCCCTCCCAAAGCATCCTTGAGAGGACCAAAGACATGGAAGTCGCAGGGAGACAGGTCTGGACTGTATGGAGGGTGTTCCAGTGTCTCCCAACCCAGTTGCTCCAATTTTTGTACGGTCAGGGCTGCTGTAATGGGGCGAGCACTGTCATGGAGTAGAATCACTTTTCTCATCGGAAGGTCTCGTCTTTGCGGCGATATGCAAGTCTGACCTCAGTCAAAATTTGGCCGTAGTATGCCGCATTAATTGTTCAGCGCTCATGCAAAAAATCAAGGTGCAGCAGGCCACGCTGGTCAAAAACAACGGTAGCCAAAACCTTGCCAGCCGATAATCGTGACTTGGCTTTCACTGGTCCGGTTTCTCCTTTCTTCCTCCACTCCATACTCGCTTGTTTCGACTCAGGGGTGTAGTGATGCACCCACGTTTCATCACAGGTGACAATGTGAGAAAGAAATGGGTCTCCTTCTTCCCGAAATCGTGCAAGAAGACGCTCACACACTTGAAAACGATTCAGTTTCTGGTCAACTGTGAGAAGGCGAGGAACCCACCTTGCGATACCCTAGCTCCTCTGAGAGTATAGAGTAAGTGCTCCCATAACTTATTTCAACCTCAATTGCAATATCCGAAGTTGTTAGACGCCTATCACCTTCAACAAGTTGACGAACACTGTCGATGTTGCCCGCTGTAATGCTGGTGCGGGGTCTGCGGTCATGGCTCTCATTTTCAACACGTTCACGGCCCTCCACGAACTGTTTATGCCAAGCAAACACTCTAGATCGCGACAGCGTCTCTTTCCCGAACTGTGCAGTCAATCTTCTCAAGATTTCGGCCGGTTTTACACCTTCTGCAGCTAAAAACTTGATAACAATACGTTGCGCAATAGAGGGAGGTACCTCCTGCTCGGACAACGTAACGATGGACACTGAGCGAGTTATGATGATGAGTCACGTGCTTCCCCCACTCCTGACAAACCAACCTAACAGCCAATAACAGCGGAACGTTCTTCCATCACTATTGCGCGCGCAGGTCCAAAAGTCTCGTTTATATTTGGTTCACCCTCGTACCATGTAAAACTACCACTGAACTGATGCTCAAATGTGATCAACAATAAATTCAATTTACCGTTTCATTCAAACATTTATTTACTTCCGTAATGACGTAATATAATTCTGAATACTTTTCCTGAAATCGGGAAAATTGATTATATTTGTTTATGTAAATAGAATCAGATCGACCTTTGCTACTCCTCTTTTCTGCTTCCCCGGCTTTATTTTAAATGCGTAATCGTTACAGAGATTCACACAAAAAAAAATTTACTTCCTTGAATTTTAGGACTGATTTCAGCTATATTTTGAATCTGCAGAGAAATCGACATTACAACAAATGTTCCAAAAACTGCACTAGTCAGTTGAGAAAATTCAGCTGAATAAAGAAACAAGGATTTCAGAAACGTCGTGTGGTATTTAAATCATCACTTCTTTTGTCTGTATTTGGCTATCTTTCTTATTAAGAACGGTTTATGCTTTGCGTACATAGAAAGAAAAATGCCTCAGATAAGTACAGAATAATTATGAACGAATTGTTGGGTCCTGTTGCATCCGGATATTCCGAACGAAAATGGTCTCCAACAGATGCATATGAACGGCTGGCAAAATAATTTTCAACACTGAACATTCGTTGCTCCTGGGAAAACTTGTTTTGGAGCTGTTAATACCGAAATCCTACAGACGTCATGCGACCAGGGCACATTTCAATGCCCCCCCCCCCTCCCTCACATTGTAGTTGGCAATACCAGTGATGCTATATTGTGTCATTCGATAGAAATAATTGGAAAACTCCAAGTTTTCCTCACTTCAATCAAGTCTCCTCCAAAGTCCAGCACCAACTTTATTTTCTCCAGATTTCCATTACGTGGGGTTCACCTCCCTACCCACACGTCTTCGACCAGGATTAGCCTAACCACTTTCTTCTCTTTGTCCTAAAACACCACTGAGCCCATTGACCTCAACCCCTGGCTTTCCCGGGGTGTTCGAAAATTAGCCAGGACTGGCGACCCGTCGGAGGCATGCGTAGAAATGTACGCGATACAAGTTGGACGAGATGAAATCATTTGGGCCTAACGAAACAGTATGTAAAGGTTCTCAATAAGAACTGTTAATGAAAAAAATGAAAATTTTACGGCTGACTGAAAATTAATAATAAGAAAGACAGCCAAATACAGACAAAAGAAGTGATAATATAAATACAACACATCGTTTCTGGAATCCTTGTTCCTTTCTTCAGGCGGAGAAAAAACGGAAGAGCCTAGAGCGACACAACTGCACTAGTCAGTTGAGAAAATTCAGCTGAATAAAGGAACAAGGATTCCACAAACGTCGTGTGGTATTTGTATCATCACTTCTTTTGTCTTTTCTTATTAAGAACGGTTTATGCTTTGCGTACGTACGAAGTAAAATGCCTCAGCTAAGTACAGAATAATTTTTTATGGTCCTCACATAAAGGATCTAGCTTTTTCGATTTCATGGATGAGGGTGAACGAAATGCGTGGATGTCAATTTGTTGAGTTCGCAAAGCTGCAAACTATGTTGAGGTAGTAAACAAGATTTTCAAAAATTTTAGAGAAGGCATAAAAGTTTACTGCCTCCTCCGCAACTTGGAGCGTTTTTCTGAAAATCTTGGAAACACCAAGGTGAAAGATTTCATGAGGACATAAAACCCTACAAAGGAAGACGAGACACGCCATCTGATGGCAAATTACTACTGGAGTTTGTAAAGACCGTTCATTCAAGAATGTCACGTAAAAGAAGTGACTTTTCTTTCACCAACGACTTTTTTTTCGTATAACCGTAGAAAGTTTAGTATTACTACTATTTTCTTTTGACAACTGTTTTCTTATTGTATATGATTTTTAAGTGGCTTTATCAAAAAATATTTTATATATAAATTTTTAGCGTAATTTTTTCTTATATACTGCAAATGTGTATGCAGTGATATATAAAATAAAAATATTATTATTAATACTATATTATATATAATTATTAATGATAATTATACTTCCCGGGGCGAAATGTTAATTTTTAATTAAATACAACTGAGCATAGGGAGAAAACGTTTTGTAGTTTAATGTACCATATTTTAAATTTATATGCAGTAATATATAAAATAAAAATATTAATAATAATTTATATAAATTTATTAATGATAATTAATTAATATTTTTAATTATAAAAATTCTGATTAATTTTCGTAACTATATCTTATTTATTACATATAAAAATTGTTATTAATAATTTTTTTTGAATTATAAAGATGTCTGTTTAATTATTATTTATTATTTAACTTACTCAACAAAGAGAGTTTTCGTAAAGGTACCTAGCGTTTGTAATAATAATTCCTTCTTGTAAGATCTAATGTATAATTGTGCACATCTGTTCCCTGTGTACAGGAAAAGTTGACCAGGTCCAAATTTTTTTTTGTCTCAGAAAGTATGACTTTCACACAAAATCTAATGCCATATTCAGCACATCAAGTACACTTGGAAATCAGCTCCACGGCACAATAACCACGCTAGGTCTGTGTTATTCACACAACAAAAAGAACTATTCCATCGTGCGGGAGAAGTTTCCTCAAAGGAAATCGTTACAATTTCTTACCGATATTTAAATCCACCGGTTTGTCTCATTTTTCTTAAGTATTTAATTTTATAAAATTTAATCTTTCCCGGTGTTCCAGAAACATTTCTCCAGCTGAGAAATTTATTAGGTACGTGCGACGTTTCAATGCCTTGCACCGCCATCGTACTCAGGTGAAGAGTCAATTCCGTTTCACTGCCGAACGGGATCTCATCGAAGCCTCTTCGTGAACACGTGGGCGGAAAACAAACGTGTGTTACAAATCTTTGAACTCCGCAATACTACACACGTCATATAAGACTTCATAGCGAACATTAACTGTTTGGTTATTAATTTTTTTATTAATCATATAATTTTTTTAATAACACAACTGTTCTACATATATATTTGTTTCCTCTTCAGGCTGACTGAAAGACTGGTTTGTCTGATGTACACAGAAACGTGTTGATAAATAAAAACGTATTTATCTGAAAACTATTATGACTGAAGGAAAGCAAAAAAACTGGAGCCTTTTTCTCTCGCTTTGTATACCTCGTTCCCCCACCTGGGAAAACGTCATCCTCTTTACTCACGTGGTCTATACGGTAAAGTTTCTTTTTTGACCAACTTGCCGAGAAATCCCAACCTCTGAGTTTCCTGGCGGCTCGGCATAGCCTTTGATTATTAATGCAAACCATTATTTTGAAATGTTTGGAGGATTTACGATGGTGGGTAGTTTTCACGTTCTTTAAGTCAATTTTGTACTTTTCGCACCGCAATAGTCTTATTTACACACATTCAGCACATCAAGTACACTTGGAAATCAGCTCCACGGCACAATAACCACGGTCTGTGTTACTCACACAACAAACAGAAGTATTTAATTTTATAAAATTTAATCTTTCCCAGTGTTCCAGAAACATTTCTCCAGCTGAGAAATTTATTAGGGGTACGTGCGACGTTTCAATGCCTTGCACCGCCATCGTACTCAGGTGAAGAGTCGAATCCGTTTCACTGCCGAACGGGATCTCATCGAAGCCTCTTCGTGAACACGTTGGGGGGGGGGGGAAACGTGTGTTACGAATCTTTGAACTCCGCAATGTTACACACGTCATATGACCAGTACAAATTTCAAACATGCGAAAATGTTCTGTAATTAAATCCGTTATAACACGTTGCCAATATTTTTTATAAGTCAATTAAGGAATAATCGGGTCAGGAAAAACTGGAAAAGGCAAAAAAAAATCACGGTCCGCAGTTTCTTTTTTCAAGTGAAAGGATATTTATTTCGCCTTACATTTACATTTCACAGCTTTGATGTCAATACCGTTTTTATTTTTATTTTTAGAAAAAAAATTACTTAACATTATTGACCTCTTGAATATGAAAAGCGAAATAGAAATCTGTTTCTATTTTGAGAACCATCGCATGGCCATAGACGCCATGCATTATTCACATTTCTTTTTATGGCCAACCTTAGAAGCCAATCGTGTGATTACAGACGTTCGATCGAGGGCACAATTTATTGGAATGCAATAATTTATTTTGACAAAAATTTAGGCGTGTTGAAACGTCACTACACAATTACGGTTTTAACGAAGAAGCTTTGATATTGAAATCAACCCTACGTATAGATACAAATTATGATTTAAAAAATATTTCTTACTCATGAAAATTAATGACAGTAAAGAAATAATTATTTTTCACATTTTAAGGAATTCTGCACAATATGTAATGATAATTCTTTAAAAATCCATAATGACAGTGGATAATCTTTATTAGAATTAGTTTCTCCAGTTACTAATGTTAGAGAGGTTTTGTATTGAAAGACAATTCTATTTATTATAATTTGACAATTATCATTTGATAAATATATAAGAAAAATTCAACCAATGTGTCAGGAAAATTTATTAATTAATTAAACCAAAAAATCATAACATACGACGTTTCATCCAAAATTTTGGGGACTTCTTCAGGTAAACAGGTGATGTACCTAGGAGATTCAGTTACATTTGTAATTTATTATATAATATGACCAATTTTGTCAATTTATATTTCTAAATGTAATACAAATGTTACTATTTAGGCACATTACCTGTTTACTTGAAGAACTCCCAAAATTGTGGACGAAACGTCGTATGAACTGATTTTTTAAATTTTTATTCAAATAATAATTTTTTCTGACATATTGGCTAAACTTTTTATGTATGTATCAAATAATAATCATGTGTATAAAAGCAAGACTGAGGAACTAGGTTAGAGAACTAAAATTTTTCACTATCAAATAGAAAACTGATTTACATGCGTGGGGGGGATTAAGCAGTTTTTAATTCATAAAAATATGGTGGAGAAGTGTCTACAGATTTATTGCAGCATTATTTTTCACGTAGGAGCATAGATTATTTTAAAGAAATATATTAAATGGAATATCTGAGTGGAGGTAGTAGAATGGGAATAGAAATTCCATTGCCCGGACATAAACACCATGGATAATGACAGTCCCCTGATTCACTCACTTATTTACGTTTTCTCTGTGAAATCGTCGGTGTTCTGAGGGGGGGGGGGAAATGTCGTTACCATGTCTCTACGCAAATCGTGGAGATATTGATAAACTTATGTTTTCCCACGTGTGCCCTCTTTTCGCGGTTATCAATATGCATCACTTTCACATACATTGTTGACTTTCCTCACTTTTCGGTTTGCACACAATTCGGCGTGAAAGTTGTTAAATTGAAGTATCCTGAAGTAATTTATGAAGACCAGACTCGGGTATTAAAAATGTGTCTGAAATTATTATGTGACGAGGTCACAGAGGTGTCTAATGAAGCATATTTTAGTTTGAAAAATTATCAGAATTATCCGGCTATGTAAACTGTAATGTTGTGAAGTGCAACTACTTTAGTTGTAGTGATCTTTATGAGCTATTAACGGGTATGTAGAGGGCGGAAAGGTCGCCGTGACTTGGCGCTTTACCTTGACACGGTGACAGGTCAGCGGCGAAAGTTGTTTACCGTCCACGACGCACGTTCGCGGCATATTTTTAGACTGGATAAGGGAGCGCTAGAGGTCGTTCACTCTGCACAATAAGTTGACGGTCACCGTGCGTCCCGGTTTGCACACACGCACGCGTTTTGTGACGACGCACAGGAAGGGGAAAAAGCAGGCGAGCGACACTAGCCACCGCGCTGTGGCGGTCACCATGCAGATGGGGTGAGGGCTACGGGTAGTAGGTACTCACCTCACGGCGTGTTCTACACCCCGAAACATCCGCATCCTCGTGCCAGCGGGCCGAATGCCTGGCAAGATGGCTGTTGAGGACAAACAGCAGTGCCATCTATGAAGCTCCCGAAACAACCACCGGCGTGGTATTGAGGTAGGTAGGATCAATAGTACGCTGCTGCTGCATGCACCAAAGCCAAGGTCCGGGGAAATCTCTCAACACAACTCTCGCATGAACCTCTGCCAACGTCACACTTAACTCCCTTAAAAATTTGGAAAAAAAAATACCGGAAAAGTTGTTTTCCTTCTTGGGATAAAATTATTCCGAGTTGATGCAGTCGAATAAAATAAACAAATTTTTATACATGACTCCATTGGCTCTGAAAATCAGGGATGGAACGGATAGCACGAACAATGTCTTCAGTATAACAAGCTATTATTTTATCGATAAGATTAAAAAACAGAATTAAACAGTATCAAACTGAATTAGACGATTAGAATGGAAAATATCTCGACAGGGTAGCTCGAGATTTTTTCCATCCTCGAAGAAGCAGCCTGTCAACCGATGGGATTTTTTTTTGTTCATGGGAGAATAAGGAGCTAGGATTGTTGCTATTCGCAGGACAGAATGCTAATCTGATGCGTGTTCATCTCAGAAATATTATTAGTGTTTCCGAATATGAACACATACAAGGTCCTAGAGCAAGTCAGCTTCGTTTGTTTCCACCAGTTAAAACCAATTACTATTTTTGAAATAACATTGAGTCACTTGTGAGAGCACGTACCACTGTAATCAAAAGGTAAGGTGAAATTGTCATTTAAAACTCCCGGGTATTAGGAAGGCAGGGAATTTTTTTTTCCTAGGTTGGTAGGACTGTCTATAATATTTTCCAAGCGTCTGTTTGTTAAAAGGTTTAATTATCTCCGAGTTACACGTCTTTTTGTAAACAACCAAAAGTGAATTCTTCGATTTTTGCATTGGGTGATTTTGTTGAGCAAAGAACTTGCATCAAATTTTGTTTTCGGAACGAATATTCTTGTGCGGACGCGTTGAAAATGCTGCGGAAGGCCTTTGGTGATCAAACTATGGCACAAGAAAACGTTTATAAGTGGTACAACGAGAACGCGTTGAAGACGAACCGCGCTCTGGACGACCATCAACGTCTACCGACGAGGGCCACGTCCAAAAGATCAAAGATTTGGTGCTTGAAAATCGTCGATGGACAATTAGAGATCTCGCTGATAGTGTTGGAATATCATTTGTCTCAGCCGTTTTGAAGAAGTTTTGTGTCTCAAACGCGTCAAGTCTAGATTGGTGCCAAAATCGCTCAATTTTTTGGGAAAAAAAGCGTCGCGTTGATGTGTGTGAAACTTTGCTGCCTGACTATCAGGACCACTTGAAATGCATCATTACTGGAGACGAGACTTGGATTTACGCATACGACCCTGAAACCACCGACCAATCCAGCGAATATCGTGCAAAAGGTGAAGCAAGACCGAAAAGACCACGGCAAAGTCGATCGAAAATCAAGGTCATGTTGACAGTTTTCTTTGATTATCGTGGTGTGGTGCACTATGAATTCCTTCCGCCGGGCCAAACTGTCAACAAAGAATATTATTTGAGCGTTAAGCGTCGTTTTCGTGAAGCAATTCGTCTGAAACGGCCGGAATTATGGGCGAACAACTCTTGGTTCCTTCATCACGATAATGCACCATGTCATACTGCATTGGTTCTTCGCAACGTTTTGCCAAAAACTCGACTCATATCGTTCCGCAACCACCGTTTTCGCCTGGTTTGGCTGCGTGCGAATTCTGGCTATTCAGCAAACTCAAAAAGCCAATGTGGGGACGCCGTTTTGACACGATTAAGGAGATAAAAACCGAATAGAAGAAGGTCTTGAAGGCTATATCGGAAAAAGACTATTCCGACTGTTTCGAGGACTGGAAAAAGCGTTGGAAAAAGTGCGTTTTATCGGACTGGGATTACTTTGAGGGGGATGAAATTGATTTGGAAGAATAAATAAAGAATTTATATTTTATAAATAAATTCACCTTACATTTTGTTCACAGTGGTATAATACTAGACTGAGATAAGGGAGAATACAGTTGGTAGAAATCACGGTGAGAAGTCAGTTAAGTATCCCGGGGGGTTGGGGGGTGGGTGAGATAATTTGACGGCGAGGTGAATTGAAAATTGAGTTTAAGATTCAAGTCTAAGATAATTATGTGTTAGACGAGAATTTAGAGATGTTAGAAGGAAGCCGACTTGAAACTTAATTATCGCTAGATAAGATATGACATCAGTTACACGAGAGATGATAGTTGAGAAAACCTTAAAGTTAGTTAAAAGTTTATACATATGTAGTAGGTGATGTAAAAAAATCTAGTTTTGAAACATATAACCATGACAGTAAGTTCATAATATGAAACTAAATTGTAATAATATTTATTAAATGTGTGGAATCAACTTTAAGTTATACATAAACGAATAATATACAGGATATAACCGAACTCGCTCCAACTAGTCCGTTAAACTTCATACAAACCGATCAGATACGGAAGTTTAATTTTCTTAAATATTATATGTAAAATTTTATAATTTTGCAGACATGGGTCCGGAGTTGCACAATTACAGAGTTATCCGAACTTTTATGAATATACCTCATCTGGACTGAAATTCACTGCACCAGGCATTTTTGATCTAGTTCCAAGCTCAATGCGATGAAATGCAGCTGCCTGTATTCGGTCAAAAGGAGGTCACTTTGAACATTTTATCTGATATGTGAATAGAGCGCTCCAATTAGTCAGTTGAACTTCATACAAATCGATCAGATACGGTAGTTCAAAACAACGGACCCATGTTGTAATGCACTTTTTTCTTCTCTTAATAAGAGGAACCCATTCCTGAAATTTTATCGTTGAATATTGTTACTCCATGTATATAAACGATTTTGGTACTAAAATCAGGATATCTTCAGGTAATGACAATTAATAATTACAACTGCAAAATAAAAATTAAGTTATATACATTTTGATGCCGTGGTTTACAATATCAGGTTACATAGAAATTTAACAATGATGTAACTGGATATTTTGCACAACGACATCAAAATGTACATAATTAAATATTAGTCTTAAAGTACTCCTAATTATTAAATTGTCATTACCTGAATAGGTCCTTAATATTTGGACGAAACGTTTTATATATAATAAAAATTATATAAAAATGGATTTGATTAAATTCTATTTTCCTGACATATATGGCCATTAATATTGATATTAGAAATGTTTACTGCGACTCTTGTCCTCACAACGTTCCCTTTACAGTTTGCAGCCTGTAATACGCGATTCGTTTCGCAGTCTACAGGTTTTCTTTCATGTACGGTATGGTCTCTGTTTTGAATGATTTCATCCATGTTTTACCCCTTACTGTTTTTATCTTTTGGTATGTACCAGGAAAGGAATGGCCATTCGGTGACATCCTTGCCAAACCGCCATTAAATTGGTTCCAGCATCACAAAGTCTTCCAATGTTGGAAGAAATTGGATAGGAACCGCTCTACAATTATTCTGGAGTAATATGTGCATAGTGGTAAACAAGTTGGATAATACTGACCAGGATATCAGGATATATCAAGATCGCTGACTATACTAAACTTTGGAAATATAAATTATTCATTTCACCATAACACAATTTTTCAAAAATCATAAATGTGATATTTAATGGGTGAGACTACATGCACGACATCCTACAGTCTAGAAGTCAGTTACTGTAATCTACAGCACATATAGTTTCCAGAAAATGTCTGTTTTCAGGAGTTAGCTCGTATCCCGCAATTTCTGAATTCGATAATTGTTTTTATGAAGTTGGAAGGTTGCACATATATTGACTAAGAGTGTGTGCATCTTAAATAATAATAATATATTGTAATACTAATTAGAGGCCAGTAATGATTTTAATAATTCGATTGTTAGCGGTACTAATTCTTCAAAGACGACAATGGGTAGGCTAGCTTTGTCGTGAGCCGCTAGCACTGTCTGATAGCAGTTGGTCGGTTGTTGTGGTCCTGTGAGAAAATCAGAATCTGGGAGCGGAGAACGAACAGAGTGGTCAGACTATAAATTCAACCGAGAAAGTTACAAGTTTTTTTAGAATCCGAGTATAAAGTTTGGACAGCGAGATACTTTGTAAAAAACTGCAAAGAGTAATCAAATATTTAGCGCCACATTAAGATTCCTACGCGTACGGAGATCATCATCGTTTTTCACATAAAGACAATAGGTAACCATATGTCTGACTAATGATCCGGAGGTGCAGCAGATCCAGTTCCCGGAGGAAAATTCAATAACTACGACCGTGTGTTTGACAATCAAGTGTAGAGTCAGTGTTTTATGACCTATTAGCATAAATTGTGAGCCCGAGCCCAGGAATCTAAGTCTGGTACCAGCCGAACATTTGTAAGTAGAAACCAATTTAATTAAGTTTGTAAACGATAATTAAAGGTATTCGTCAGATTTTGTCCGTCTAGTTTTGGTTTTGATTGTTAATTTCTTAATTTATAAATCTATGATTGTGTAACGTAAATAAAAAAGTTGTTCTTTACTTATAAAACCCAGGTAAACGACCCTGAAAGAAGAGTTATCAAATTCTAAACATTGAAACTTAAAATGTATTCAACCTCAGAGAAAATGTTATAAATTTCTGTTAAATAATAAATGGTATGGTAAAGTTTAAAGTAGTAATTATTTCTTGATCCTTCCTGATGAAATAAAATAAATTGTTTCAGAACGAACTATCAATTTAATAAAACTGCAAAATAATTGTTTAAATAATATTTAAATTTTGTTTAATTAATATCCGTTTAAAGCATTACATTTTGGTGCTTCAACGTGTGCCGATTTAATTATGTCTCCCATGTAATTATTATATAATATATATTATAACGTTGCTTTGTAATAATAAGATATAATTAGCGACCATTAACAGTGGTTATCAATTAATCATAATTTTTTTTTAATATCACATCTTTTCTATATGTATTTGTTTCCTCGTCAGTCTGACTGAAAGAATGGTTTGTCTGATGTGCACAGAAACGTGTTGATAAATAAAAACGTGTTTATCTCAAAACTATTATGACTGAAAGAAAGCAAAAAATCTGGAGCCTTTTTCTCTCGCTTTGTATACCTCGTTCCCCCACCTGAGAAAACGTCATCCTCTTTACTTACGTGGTCTATACGGTAAAGTTTCTTTTTTGACCAACTTGCCGAGAAATCCAAACCTCTGGGTTTCCTGGTTGGTCGGCATAGCCTTTGATTATTAATGCAAACCATTATTTTGAAATGTCTGGAGGATTTGCGATGGTGGGTACTTTTCACGTGCTTTTAAGTCAACTTTGTACTTTTCGTACCGCAATAGTCTTATTTACTAAGATACTTCAGATTGAAAATAATAATTGGATTGATTTTATACTTGAAAAATTTTATTTTATTCTTTTGATCCAAATAATTATTTATTAAGTTATGTTATAGTACATGAGTTAGGAATAGTAGGTTCGAAAAATATAAACTGTTATCTCTTTCCTCATCCTTGAAGCTTTGCTTCACAAGAGAATCTATGGAAAATTAATCTGTTCTATTGTATTGTCTTTCAACCATCTTCTTCTGCACTACCGTAATTGTAAATAATTGCAACAACTTTGACTAAACACCGCACAGTATTATTTGATTTATTTATATTATGACTCCACGCATGAATTTTAAATGGATTTTAAATGCAACAATTGATTTGTTTACAGTTACTCTGAATAACTCTTGTGTGTTAATATAACTTAACTTAATTTTAAAATTGTATAATATATACAACCTATCTTAATTGTATGCTGAATTTATTTTCTGTTTTAGAAAATAATGAGGCCTAATTTTCTCTAGCGTGCCGACAGACTGTTAATGGCTGGCTGAATAAGGAATTGCGTGTTTGTGTTTCGGTACTCGTCTGGGAGCACTTTGATTTAACCACTGTTGACAGATTTTAATAACAATATATAACGCCGTACTTTACTTTCAAGTAAATATATAAATTAGTTGATTTCCTGTTTGAGATTGTATTAGAAATACAATTAGTAATACGAAAATTTTACTAACTATTCAAAACTTGATATGTAAATATGTAGCATACTTTAATTCGACGAATTATCTGTAACTGTATGGGTGTATACTTGACTAATCATATGTCCTCATTACAGAGCTATGATGAATTATGTATGATTAATTCACGAGATAATTACTGCGATAGACCAAAAATGCTGAATATAGTTTTGTTATTCTCAAGTGTCACATATAATAGAAAAGAAATTATTGGAACAATTTTTGATGTACCTAATGTTTACATACAAAGTATAAAATGAAATTTTCCGATGTAAACATGGCATCTAAATTATCATAAAATTGAAAATACACTAAGGTCCATTATATATTTTATGAAACATTCTTCTTCTAAGTATTCTCTATTCAGCTACGATGTCGAAGCAACACATTAATCACATGAGAAAGCTAACTATCATGGTTCTAGGAGCCTTCTAGAATTCGCTTTTACTAGTATAAGCCTACATGTAATGAGCATTTCCTGTAATTGGTGGCTGGCTGACGCAAGTTTAATTCGTGTCGTATTTCACGCGTCGCTCTAACAATTGCGCCTGTTTAGGTTCCTTTCTCTTTAACAGCCGCGTTCGTCGTAAATAGACCCTAAGTGATGTTTTTTGTTTCTGAAGGAAACTCCGCATCGTATACGCCAGCTTTAACATGCACAGAAATAAACGCACCTATGGTTAAATCTTCGAACAACTGGAACCTAGTCTAAAATCAATACAAATAAATTTATTTATGCTTGAATTAATTTTTTTAAATATTATCAGAGTAAATATTCTGTTTTGAAACGCATACCAAAGGCCATTCATTATATATTTTATCAAACAATTTTCTCTTAAGTATTTCAAATACAGTAATGCAAGATTAAAACATTTATAGCGAATGTGAGGGTCACAGGATTTTTAGGTAAATCTTTGCGTATCAATTTTATAATTAACAGAGAATATAAGTATCAAAATTGATTTACGCCTAGATGAGGATAACAGGCTCATAAAATTCTATTACTTTTCCAGTATTATTAATTAATTCTTCTTATGCGTCTTTAAAAAAGTTGCAGCACCTAGAATTACTTTCTTATCGTAGTTATACCTTTCTAGACTCTTTAAAATTTACTAATTTTTTATAATTACATAGTTAAATTCACAGTGAAATTGTAAATGAAAATTCAAAATTGTATGTGATTACATCTAATATGATATTTTTTTTATAATGTCAAACAATATATTAAATCATTTTAAAAATGGTATGGACGTAATTGAATCCATTTTTGCATACAACCAAAAATGGCCTTCCTAATAATAATATAATATAAAAATAATAATAAATACTAAACCTGTTGAACTTCAAATTCCACTTCAATAGGTTTGATGATTTTCGTTGTATTTATTTAGAGAAAATAAAATATATTGTAATGATTTGACTTTATTACCATATATATATATAAACTTTATTACATAAAAAATATAAAAAATACATAAAAAAATTGATTGGGCGCCAGCAGATATACATATAGTCTGCAAAAAATTAACAATAATTAGCTCCGGCTTTGTTAATGAAATACTCCTTCTCTACAACGTAATGTGGGCGGCTGGGTTTCTATTCACAAACAGAGCTTCGTTCCGTACTGTGTAAAAAAATCTTTAACTTCTGAAGGCACTTTACATTAATGGTGACCCTTACTTTAACTTATGCCGTCAGCCGACTTGCAGCGGATCACTGATCTTGTAGCAGCCCCACGATCTTCTTCTTCGGCCTCCCGCGATGGACGTCTCTCCAAAACTTTTGTTCCTTACAGCTCGCCAAATTTTCCACCCTCTCGCCTCTCTCACTCCACTTTCAGTCCTCTCTCTGTCTGTGTCACTGTTTTCACCCGGGTTCGGAGTATATATTCTTACTTCGCTCCCCCAAACGATGCAAAAAAAAAGATACGCGTACCCTCGGAGTCTTGGGGCCTCTCGGGCACACGTGCACGTTTAATTAATTCCTTCTCAGGCCCGCGGACAAAGGGCGGCCACTTACCGATGTTATTCTCTACAATATATTCTGTGCCATTAAAAAATTGAATTTTTGATGGTGGTTGTTGTGTGTAATATGAGAACAATAAAGTTAGTATATTATTAGTGAATTTAGATAATGCAGTTTTCTCACCAATTACAGACAATATTTATTTATTGAATTAAAACAACGTTTGAGTGTTGTAAAATTTTTGTAAACTTTTGTAAATTCATTAGCTTCTTGATAACAACAACGTAAAAATGTCTCCGCAGGAAAGACGTGATGAAGGTAGAAACACGTACCGAAACGTTGTTTTAATTAAACGAATACTTATTGTATGTAGTTGGTCAGAAAACAGCATTATCTGTTTCATATGAACAGACGTAAAATACTCCCTCTAAAATTAGTAAATTTACTTCCATTTGTCCAAAATTCAAGTAGTGAGCCGCATTGATTAAAATTTAAATGCGTTATTGAGTTATTCATAGCTTGTTTGTGTTTTCTTAAAAGTAAGTAATTTCAGATAGTGTAATCTGTAAGTTTTGTTATCATCACTGCGGACGGTATGAGTCGCGATTGAATCAATAGTTACAGGTTTAATTCTGATTTAGTGAGTACAGTTAATACGTGAAGGGCAGATTATTACATTGTTATACCCTATATAGCAAACAAGGAAAATATTAGTATTTGTGTATTGGGAATCGGAATGGTCTAAAAATGTCTTAAAGCTCAGGTAAACGTCAGATATAAAATAACTTTTATAATTCAATGGAACCTTATATGTGTAATTTTAGTGTCAAAATATAACATTTTTATGCATGATTCTTGTGTTGACAGTGGTACGGAATCGATTGATGGAGGTTTCCACGTTTTATGAGAGAAAACAGTTACCGGGACGACGAGAGGACGGTTGAATACAGTTTTGGCGCAGCAGAACCTCTGTTTTTCTTCGGAGATGGAGGCAGGAAATAGATCTTACAGCATGAACACTCCTGCAGGTACAGAACTACTTCATTAATTACCTCCTTTATGACATGTTTACAAACGTAGAAAAATACTTATACATCCTTACAGCGATTATTAGAACTCTGTGTGTAAAGTCTCATTTCAAACAACCCTACCCAATATTTTCGAAACAGTTATGTCAGTTCTATTTACAACCGAAACTTTTAAATACTTTACTTGCCTTTTAAATACATCCATGTTTTTCTTCAATATTTCGCATAAAAACCTATAGCCGCTGCGAAAAGTGAACAGAAAGAAACGTGACTGCATCAAAATATACGGTAACGTTCTGTTTGTTTAATTCTAAATTGTTTCAACTTCATAAATTGTATAACTAGAGAAAAATCTTAATTTAAAATATGCCGGTTAATTAGAAGATGATTATAGATTAAGAATTATTGATACTATTAAAGTACTGTGACAAATCGAATTGATAATTAAATAGAAAAGTGAAGTAAACAAAGCTATGTAAATACATCAACGAGAACGTAAGACGAGACACACACTCAAATAAGAATAATACGGAATACATTAATATTTGATAGAATCTGACAACTATAAATAAGCAATACAGCCAATATGTCATAGAAATTGATTAAATAAAAAATTCATTTGCATACAACGTTCCGTCCACAATTTTGGGACTTCTTTCCAGTAATCAGATAAAATACAATTTTGAATTTAGATCCAAAAGTGTGGACGAAACGTTGTATTCAAACTAATTTTTGGTTTAATAATATTTTCTGACATATTGGATGTATTTTTTTAATTTAATACGAAATATACATTTACAAAAGGAAAATACATTAGTGAATAATTATTAGTTCATAAAAGAGTTGAAAAACTAATAAAATTCGTTACATCAATGAGGGAGAAAAACAATTAAAAAATTGAGAAATTTTAATGTGGTTAATGTTGCTATAATTATTGACTTATTATATACAAAATAGTTATAATTTAACGTCTGTTTTTTAAGTCTATTAAACCATTATACAGACACTTATAATTTTTATATATTGTAACGACGTTTCGATACCTATTTGTTTCTTCTTCAGGTATTTTCCTGAAGAGGAAATATTTACAAATGATTTGATTTGTAATATAATTATACCAAAGTCAACAAAGGCAAACTGCAGTAAGCAAAAAAACTTACCAAATTAATGTAATAAACTAGCACAACTAAACGATTAACAACTTTGGAAGGTACCGAAACGCCGGTTCAATATAAATAAAAAATAAAAAGTGTCTGTGTAAGGTCATCAATTGTTTTATTAAGAAAAAGAAATTAATAAAGAACAAATTTTAGTATTACAATTACTAAAATCTTCATAATGCCTGAAGGGAAGCAAGTCAATATTCGAATTTAGAAACTGTGAGAAAAGTGCATGAGACACCTTGTAATTGGCGGAACTGTTTTCCAGCACAGTCAGAGTCGAACAAACTTTCCAAACCAAAAGTATTTTGAGAATTTCATTTTCACGAATGGTCGCTCAATTTTTGTGACGAGGAGTGTTATTATTTTGAAAGTGATTAATGATCTTATCGACTACACAGAGATATATAAGTATAATTGTCGTTGACGTAAATATATTGTAATACCTAATTAAGGAGGCAATTTAAAAAGGCCATTATTTGTTAAAAACGACCATTATTTGTTTATATGGGATAATTATCTGACGACACAGAGGAGAGGCGGAAGCCAGCTTTTATCTATTTTGATGTTTCCGAACGACTTTGCCGGCTTGTATAAAAAATTTGAGTAACAGCGCAGACTGAGAAAGTAAGCCGAATTGTATTTTTTGTCTGTTCTATGTCTCGGGATTTCTGTTTGACGGTGTCCGGAACAAAGAATAAGTAACAGACACTGTTGACTCAAAATTAGTTTGATTGGCATGTGGATCTTCGTCGCCAAGACTGTGGGAAGAAAATACTGTGGGAAAGCCGGATATGATCTGTGTGTGTCCACACAAGATCGTGGGAAATGAGAATATTCTGGAAAGGGGATTTTGATAGAAATAGTCAGTCGAAAAGCGGAGAGCAAACGTGGTGGTTGTGGTGTCTGGAGCAGCCGGAGGTCGGTGCTCGAAGGTGAAGTTAGAGTTTGGTAGCCAGAGAGCAAGGAAGGAGGATGTGTTAGTTCGAACGTCGGAGCCTAAGGGAGGCGAATGTTTTATAGTTGAAAGTCAGAGATGGAGGAGAAAGACATATAAGTAGATGTCAGAATGGAATGAGATGGGAGTATTATTTAAATGCAAGAATTGGACTCTGTTGTGCTGCATGTTGAAAGATCCGGAACATTCTAAATAAATTGAACTTTTGGAGTTGGCAATCATACTGGCCAAACTGACTGGTGGCCGCAGGCGAAATATCTGTACGAAGCATCAGAAATCTACAAAAGTCTGTGTAAATTATATGCACAGAATTGGCCATTTTATTTTAAAAGTGAAACATGTTCCTGACCTCAGAATGTAACTTGTAAGTAAAGATTTAATAATAAATAATTTTTGTAAACCGTAAATTAAAGGTGAAAGGTCAGATTTCGTTTTTAGTAACTTTATTTAAATCGTATTTTCTATATTCTGTAAATTCTTCCAATTGTAATTGGATATTCGTTCTTTCAATCAAGCCCAGTAGAGACCCTGAGATATTGAGTTTTCATTTCATTGTAAAAATAAAGGTATAAATTGTCTTAAATACCACAAAATGATAAAAAATTAATTGATTGTAAAATTTAATATAAGTGTGACGTAAATAATAAAATTAGAGATTTAAATTGTATTTTGAGTAAATAAATTTGTTTTGTTTATTGAATTTAATAATTTGTTTAATTCAAAACTTCCTGTCTAATTCATAGTATTTTGTGCTCCAATGTGAATTAGCCCTTTTGTTGTTAATAACATTTGGCAACAACTTGAAGCAATTCTTATCATTTGTCGTTTATTTATATTTAGGTGCGACAAAGTTTCACATCTATTTAATTTAAAGACTTTTATTTGGTTATTACATATTTGGCTTCTACAACGTGGAGCAAATTAAGATAAATTCAGATTGAGAAATAGATATTAATTTTTTTTATAAATTACTATTTTATTTGAATATTACACTATATATAAGCTATTTTGTAATTCAAATATGGTCGTGTGTCTTATAATCGGAATCTACAAACATTAAAAAGTGCAGTTTTGTATTAAATTAAATGTGTACAAAACGTAAACTTACAGTATTATAAAATCTTAGTGAAATAAATATATTTTTTGCATTTTTTTCCACAGCTCATATTTTAATCACCTTTGTTCATTAAAACCTGCTAAAGCTGCAATTTTTTTGACTTACCTTTATTGAAACATCCCTGAAGGAAAACGTTATCAAGCACATATTTTTCTGTTTAAAAGTAAATAATCGGCAATGTGCTTGAATTTTGAAACTATGTTCTGTTCTTTCGTAATGAGTTGTCGCTTTCTTATTCGATCGAATCACTTGCCGAAGATTAAGCCAGTACATGATTTAATTAGTAGATTCACCACCTCGTCTTGAAATATTTCTAATGACTAACTGGTTCACTTTTTCGTAATAATTTCCAAATCATGTACAAACTGTTCAAATTTCGCGAATCTTTCCTAAGGATTCGTTTTGACTTTCTTCGTGTGCATACCAACGTGCATATTCTATTAATGCGTTCTCTAATTATGAATAAACTAATTCTTATGCATATATATCATAGCTCGGGTGTGTGTGTCACAGAAAATAAACGGATGATGCGAGAGGCTTGAATTTATAAGCATGCATTTTTATTTGCTTGAAGTGAACATCAACATGAACAGTATCATGTTATGTCGTGATCCTCCATTAATAGAGGGAATTATCGAATGTGAAGGACAAGGGGAAATATGTTTCCCCTTTGTGGAAGGGAATTACGTTTGATGGAGTCTTTGTAATCTGATTACCTCCCAGGTCGCCCAAAGTGCTAACTGCCTCTGATTATCTGCTTGATATTAACTCCATCCGTTATGTGAAGTGAGGAATCTCGTCATAAACGCACTTATTATTACATAGAATATGCACAAATATATTAAACAAAATATATTTCCCGTCATGATTTACACCTGTGACTTCTGACTAGTTCACCGTGGTCAAATTCGATTATCTTCACGGATGCATACTCTGATGTGCATATTCGCAGCTTTTAGTATGACGAAAACAAAAAAGGAGCTATCGTCCTATATGCTGCAATAATTTTTATTATTTTACAGAACTAGATATTTCCAAAACGAAAGAGCGATATTTTATGAGTCGCAACATCACCGTACAATGTTTTTGACGTATTTGTAAATATTATTGCTAAAATTTTTAATTTATTTGTGCGTGATAGACAAATATCGATAAAAAGTGACGTTCTGTCAGGGGTGCCTCGAGGCTGTCTTTTATTAATGAGTTACAATTAAAAATTAATTATAATGTACACATTTATGGCGACGACTTTGCGGTCTACACACAAACCGTTTCGGATGAATGGAGAAACAATTTTATAAATAAAAAAATACACGGACTTATGCCAGAAAATTATGTTTATTAAAAAAACACTATATTTTAGAACCTCGTCAGTTTTAATCTAGAATTCAGAAATTAATAACATAATTATTTATAAAGTTTTTAAGAACAATTACAAAATATTTTTAATTTACTTACAATTTTGTTACATATGTATGAATTATACATATCGTAAGTAATTTTTTTATTGTTGTAAATGTCAGATTTTTTTTCGTCATGCTAATAATTTTATGCTGCCGTTTTCCAAAATTTCCGTAACAACGCTTTTATTGTTGCATAATTTACTCTCTCTTCCAACCATAAATTCGGGATTAAGGGAATTTCAACGAATTTATATTAGTTTCTATTCGAATTTGTACACATAATTTATTGAACAATAATCATTTGGTCTTTTCGTATTCATTTTAATTACCTTAGCCCAACTATTCAGTAACTAAATTATTTTTTAGTGTAAGATGCGATGCGATATATCTGGAAAACCATCAAATCCAAGGAAAATAATTATTTAATAACTAAAAAATGTATATAAAGAATAAGTTATGATTAAATTATCTCTGTGCTTGAAATGTGATTGGTTGGATTGCTATTCACACCTGTATGGGTTCAATGTAAACAAGATGTAGTAGGCTTGTCAATGTACGAAGGTCACTGCATAATATTTGTTGGAAAATTATATTTTCATCCTACAGCTTTCCCAATTTTGCAGTGTCTTAAGAACAAAATTTTATATTTTTCCACATTATAATATTTAACCGAAATCATTTCGTTGACTCTCTACACATTTTCAGAAGTGTGCGAGGATTATCCCAAATATTGGTGTGCCCTCTTTCACCGCGCAATCTGCTTTCACGCCGACAACCTCTTGTGGATTTTTCCCACTATCACGTTCTCGCAGCACAGGAAATCTACAACAGCACGTTGTTTTTAACCAATGTAAAGTGTAGCAGCCATTATTGGAGACATGCTACGACAGCGCCACTCACGGGAACGGGTTGAAATATATTTGAACGCGAGCGGGAAGGATGTGTCTATGAACTCCCAAAAATTGCAACAACAAAAAATGGTGAACGAAAAATAAATTTAAATACTTTTGGAGTAATCCTCGTCCTTTATGCTGTTTAAAGCACGTTTTTTAAATATTCGTTGGTGGTAGTAGGTTATATTTATTGTATACATTTCGCTAACTGTATATTTGAGTTTTTTTTATACAGATGACTAGGGCTATAAACGCCGAAAGCTCCTGTGTTTATTAATTGACGACGTAAGAATAAATAATTCTTAATTAATTTTTGAGGACTTTATGGTTTAATTTTGGATATGATACTTTCTATTAATGAACAAGCAACTAATATAATACACCAAATGAAACAGTTTATTTTATTCCTCGTGTATTAGAAACAACTTTGGTATGGTGATATCGCTTAAATTACGAGCGTCCGAACCCTTGAGCATCTTCACACGTCCCTTTGGATTTTAAATTGTGTAAGAAGATGCGTCTCTTTTTCTATTCTCCAGAATTTGATTGACCAGGCCTAGTTTTGGTGTGTGACATTGATTGTTGTATGTATGTAATAAATGTAGTATTGCCCTCATTCGTGACGAACAAGCTGAATTGGAAAAGAAAATGCTGTAGTTGAGCGTGGATCGATGTGTTTAGTTGTAGCTGGCTCCGCTAGAGCTGCCACTCCTGAGGCCGGAGCGCCGCAATGCTTAGTCCCGACTCGGCTTCGTCACTATTAATCTCTCCTAAGGGGTAAGTTCTGGCTCTCGTCTGCTCTGGCGACACTCTTAACACATCCGATAAACGTGTGCTCTCACCTGCTCGCCAGATACTTAAATATTTCACCTGGTGAATGGAACGTCAGCTTTGAGTGATCTCTGTTTCGCTTTCCGACCACTATTTGAGATAATGGTGTCTTCTGGACTCAAATAGTGTGGATCTGTGACGCGCTCGGGTGGAGTCGGAGGTATTTCTGAAGTCGTGAGACGATCTGAATGTGGCTTAATTAAAGTCGTCCCGGATCAGGCGTCGCTTCCGCACCGGGCATCCGATCGGGGCTCGTAACCCTCAATTAAAGACCAAAACGATACAGAAAGGGAAACCCGGTTAAAGGGACACTATCGATACAACTTTGTCACTTTAACATTTAATAAACAACTATAATTACTACAAATGTGGATAATTCGAGAATGGTTGGCTACAGAAACACGCTGCCTCGCAAATATTATATTCAATTAAATATAGTATTAAATTAAGCGGTGGTTAAAAAATATTTTCAGTGATTTTCATAGCAAAGAAATTAAATCAATTGAGCCTAAAGATCTGTGCGTCATGGGAATATGTAAATTATAAGCGTTTGTTACAGTCACTTTTCGAGTCACAATCAGTTAGGCGTACGGATAATATATTTAGTAACTAGTTGCTTAAATATCTTGTATACCGTGAAACACTAACAATATTAATCAATAAACTTTAAAGGTATTTAGAAAATTGAGAATAAAAGATTGATGTTATTCCGTAAATTATGAATAATAATCTTAAATTTTTCGTCGTTTTTATACATACATAAGCCTTAAAACAAACGCATACACAAATGTATATTATGTGTATATACTTTAGAAGTTTTCATCGTGAATACATTACTGGATTCCCCCGAATGTCTAATGCTTATGCAACCCTGTGTTACTCATACTAATAAAACTCGATGGCGTACAAAACACGGAATTGTTGACAGCGAATTTAACTTTTATGGTGTGTACAGTCTTGTATAATAGTCATTTGAGTAGTTAAGTTGTGTAACCGTATTTTCAGAAGCTGTAGAACTGTTTAATTCATTTTCCTTGTGTAGAATTTAATTAATGCCATTCCAATGTTCATATATGTCAGCTCCGATTATGCCAGAATAAAATTGAATACAATTTCAAATATGGAAAGCTAAACAAGTTTTGAAAATAACATTTGTAGCTATATTGCGATTTAAAATACAAATCAACTTATTTTATACGACTTTGAAAATAATTCTCTATTAAAAATATTTTTTCACTAGAATTGAGCGGCCCTAATCGTAATAAAATGAGTAAGATTTTAAGAACTGAATTTAGGAAAACATAAAACGTTAAAATAATATTCTGGATAAAATTTTATAAATCACTAAAGTGTTTATGACATTTTATTACGTTTGATAAATTTAGATTATTGGAACGTTTTTCTCAGCTTAATTCAATTGTTACGATAATTACAATTAATTTTAATGTATAGCATTCTTCCTACAATTTTAAATTTCTTTGATTTCAATCTTTCAAATGTGACGTAAAAGCCTTTGACTCTCCAGCACATGGCAACTGATTGTTCCTGGAAACAACGCCCCCTTGATTCATGGAACCTGAATAGGGTCGATGCGCCGCCTTTGTATTGTCTGTGTCACTAAACATTCAGAAGTGCGAGAACGTAACCTGTCACTTTAATTCTTGTAATTACAGTAAATTCTACATTGCCGCAAATTTTCCAAAATAAATCATTTTTACGTGGCTCGCATAATTTAATCAATCTATAATGTTTATTTTCCATATGCAGGAATCTGTAAACCGATTCCTTCAATAAAGGTATTATCGAAGTTCTAATTACAGCAATGCAATTTCAAATTGAATACTTTATTTAGTTATTTTTAAGTACTTCACAGAAATTTTTCCAATTATGCTCATTTCATACAATTACAGTAGTGAAATAACAGCATATATTAAAGAATATAATGAAGAATAATTACAACGCGAAAATTTATATAGTAATTACAAAAACACCGGGCACGTGAGAAAATAAATATTTTCCGTAATCGAGAATCGTACATCTTATATTTTTCTCGCTATAGGCTTTGACTTAAATGTGAAACTGTATGATAAATCGTACGAAAAAATAGAAAACAAAACGACACCAGTTTTGTCTAACGGAAATATATTTTTATTTGTAACCTTTTACAGAACTAGTATTTTTCACATACATTTCGTAAAGACAAAATTTAAGTAGCCACATTACATACAGATAAAAGGTCCCTGCACCTTTAAGATAGAAGTTCATTAAATAGCATTAAGTAATTTCATATTTAATTAAATCTGGCAACTGAATAAAGAGAAAACAGTCAATTTGTCAGAAAAACAATTTATTATTATAATAAAAACAAACAAATAATAAATACAATACGACATTTTGTCCACTATTTTGGGACATCGCCAGGTTATTTACACTTGTGAATGTATGCATATGTTAAAATTATAAGAACGATTACAACCGTCATAGGTCGTAGTCAATGACATTAAATTTATGTTTGATCTTCTAATTTTAACATACATAAATTCATAACTGTATATTACCTGATGAGGTCCCAAAATTGTGGACGAAACCTCGTATTGTAATTGTTTTCTGCTTTAGTTATTTAATACACATTTTATGACAAATTGGCTGTTACTCATAAAATACCATGTTACATCTTTACTTGAGACCTCATTTTTCCCTGAAACACGATCACTAAAACCTCCGCGTAATGAGGTCACATGACTTGAAAAGTAATACTTGAGTGCGGAGCGCCATAGTCGCTGAGATGCTTGCTGACTTTAATTTTAAGTTATGTGTCTCTCGCCTGAACTCAAGATTTACTTGGAGGCATGAGAAAATTTACCTGACAATTTTGTTGTTGGATGTTGCTGCATTATTTAAAACAGCTGTCGTCCTACTGCGATTTGTAATATGGATTGTGGTCGTGTTGCGGGGTAGCCTAATTACTTCGTCAACCAGGTAGTCTCTACAGAAGAATACACGTTCCAATTGATAGTGCTTACAGTAAAAAATATTAAACATTATAAAAAAAACGTTACTGCGTTAAAATGACGCAAGCAATTATGATCAACTGAAAAAAGAAACGATTTTTGGGAATAATGCAATAATAATAATAATAAGTTATGAGATGATTGTAAAAGATTTAATACATTCTCAGCGAAAATATTAGGGACATTACATTAGCACACTGTTTTTAATATTTATTGTCTATGCTTTGAAGTTGCATATATTTTATTTCTTATGATATTGCAAAATATAGTCACTGGAGGAACTGACTAATTATTTGACAAATAATGAATTTATTGAGAAGGCTGATTCCCGTTCAGTCTATTTTTAGAATCCTTTCTACTGTGGATAATCAAATTTGTTATATCTGAAGTAAACTTTTCCTATGAGTAATTTTTCATTATGACTTATTAGTTTTACTTTTCTCCTATTCTAGTTAGTTTTTAGTCTAAACATTTTTGACATATTTGTGAATTTCCGCGTCACTTTATAATTTTTTTTAATGCAATGGAAGATCTTATTTAACAGTCAAAAATCTTCCTCTGTTTTTTTTCCCGTGATACTTCTACTTTTGGTCTTTATTTGAGACAGTACTCAGTGCTACAGCCACACATTTTCAGGGAATAATTAACAATGAAATGTCACACCCTGACGACTAAATAATGGCTTAATTGCTGACGTTTACTCGTTGAACTAACAGGCAGATGTTTACTTATATTTGACGTTGGTAGTTACCTAATTGACCTGAATTCGTTGGGGACGAAGTTTCGTCTAATAGACGTAATCATCATAGCTCACGTCATATCCTCTATACACAAGTTTACGAGATCAAGTTCGAAGGATACGATTCGTATCTTAAGTTCGGGTATCATTGGTTTCCTTCAATATAGGTTTTCCGAATCCCGTATAAATTTTCAGTACATCTACTTCGTGCTTTGTCACGTAGTCGGTTCGCTTTAAGCTGTAACAGGTCGAACGTTTCTGATTTCTTTGACGATACGTAACAAACAAAAATCGTTTTATCGAATTTCCATTCTTGACTTAACTTATTATGAAACCGTAAAATAGATACTAATCCTCTGTAGTACCATCTATGAAATTTCAGGTTTATGATGTTTCATAATATTTTAATTTTTGTCTAATTTATTAATATTATGAATTAACTAATTTAACGACCTTTATGGACATTTTAAAATATTTTAAAACTTTAACTACGTTACATTATGTTTTTCTACTTTCATCAGACTTAAATGAGGTTATTGTGTTACGACAATATTACAACTCACAAATTTACAGTATATATTTCTTCTTATAGTTTAAATATAATATTAAAAATCAAATCATAAATTTTCAAAATTCTTGCAATTTTATAATAATTTATAATGTTGAAAATTTATGATTGGATTTTAAATATTATATTTATATACACCAAACTTTTACTGTAGTAACATAACAAGCTGATTAGACTGATGAAAGAACAAATACATACTGGAATGTCGTTAAGGTGTTAATTAATATATTATAAAATGTTCGTTTATTTCTTTAAATTAGGGTTTTTGTTTTTTATTCTCGATTTTTTTAGGAGCAAGTTTTTTTATGCTGTATCATGTTGCAATTATCTGATGTGACACTAATCTCTCCAAAGCGATCATTAAAAATTTGTTTTGTCAGAAAATTCAGCATTATTAAGTGTTCTGAAAGAAATAGGAATAATAATGCATTGTTGGCAATGTATTCAACGAAGGTTTAAATAAAGTTTACTTGAAACTCTAAGCATTATACGATTTACTTATCAATACCAAACGTTGGACATACACTCATTAAGCAAACGCAGCCAGTGTTTTTCTTACGAGTCTATTTGACTGTAAATTTGGTTCCGACTTTATGATAACTAAAACTGCCCCGGAAGCAGTAAACTTATAGGTTCGATAAACTCACCTGTGGAAGCTTTCGTGACTGTTTCTATAATAAGATGGTGTCTATTACCACTATAAACATGTCTAATAAAATTCACTTCCGAATTAAAGTAGTGGGGTAGTTCAGCACCTATTATTTAACAATGAGCAAATAGAAGTGCGTTTACCATTATAGCCCTATTAAATGTTTAGTGCAACTCTAAAAGGAAGTCCAGGATTAGATTTTAATAATATAATTAGACTTCCGATGAGTAAATAGGCTACATCGTTACATAACACAATATTTTATTTACCGTAAATTTTTTAATAACTTTAAGGTCGAGAAGAAAGATGTCTCGAAATACAATATAATAAACGTAGAATGTATAACGTGAAAAACAGTCATTTCCATAACTGTAACAATAAAACTGTAAGGCTCTGTGTAGGGAAATAAATATTGATGATTTTAGATCTACTCTTCATTACATCAATATTACACACAAAAACAACGCAAAAATCAATGATCTCTTCCTCAGGTACGTACGGTAAGATTTGTCCGCAATTCCTATTGGATGAGTCGGCCAGCTGCCTCCTAACCTGGTCGAGGCATGGAGAATGGAATGCTGTGTCCTCACAGCAAACCCCACTCCCGTCATCTGAAGGGCGTGGGAGAAGTACCAAGAGTCCAATCTACCTGATGCAGGTTTTTTCTAGGGTTTTCTCTGCATCACCTTTAGGCGAATTTCTGGGTAGGAACTTTAAAACTACAACTCGGGGTCCTTGGATACTTTACGCTACCTTTACGCATCCCCATTTCAGTGCCTTTCATATATTATAAGAGGAAAGAGTGGATTACCCTCTACTCAGCATATGTACACACACACACACAAACCAAACATTGTGAATATACAGTAATTAATCAGAATTTTTTAGGCTAATATTTATATATTAGTGGAAGATAAGTAAACTCATTTTATAAAATAAAATATTTTTACATTGTTTGACTAATTATTAAAGTTGTACTTTTCATTGGAAGGACGACTATAATACAAAATTATTCCTGTATGATCACACAAAACACGGAATCTTAATGTTTAACGACTTGATCTGTATGAGATTCAACTTTAAATTATAATTAATCTGAAGACACAAGAACGGCACATTTTCTGAAACTTCACTTGCGAAAATTCTTCTAGAATCAGCTGAGAACTGGGGCAACTTGATATTTTCTACGTTGGGTAAGACTAGACCAAGCATTATTTAGCTTCTACATAATGTCATCAATAGACCTAATAAGGTTTTATAACTATATTTGAGTTACCCATGTACAAAATAGATTTTAAAGTATGGATATAGCTGGTACGATTCAGAATAAAATATAAGGAGCCGAGAAAAGAGCCCTGTAACGGACAGTGTGGGCTGAGATAATCCCTATTTGAAAACAAATTATGTAATAATATATATAGTCACAAAAAGTGACATGAACTCAGTATGTAGAATGTGTATCAGTGGAACAGATAGCGCTAAATTTTTCTCCCTATCTCAAACCGAAGTAATATTATAATTAGATAAGTTTAATATAGATAATATTTACATACATAAGAAAAATAGCACCTAAATGTAATATATATTACAAATTATTGAAAATATATTCGTACATATCGTTTAGACTGGTAAGAACAGTTACATGAATAATTGAGATGGTTTCTGGTAATAGAGAACTTTCATTTAATATTCATATCATAGGTGGATTAAAACAAAAAACTGTAAATAATGTAGGAATATGGCTGGAGGACATCAAAAAGCTCGATAAAATAACAGTTCAATTCATCAAGTAATCGTATGATTATCCAGGAATAGCCATTAATCCAGTGTCGTTACACAAATAACGAAATTCTGTACCAAGTGTCAGTAATAAGAAGCTTTAACAAAAGTAGTTATTATATAGTTTTGCGAGCTATAATAACATAAGTAAACCTGAAAAAAATTCTCTCGTAAATTCCGTGACTACTAGGATTAACAAGTACAAACTAAAGGTAAAAAGAAATGTGATCGATCATATAAATGACAAAATTGAAATGTTTAAGTTTAAAACACAAATTTCTATTTTCACTCAACAAGAAACCAGACAAATAAATATTTTGTACATTGGTTTGTTCCCGTTTTACGTTGCTCCCTTGTTCAATTTTTCAAGGGAGATGTTAACAAGTAGCTACGTCGATGATCTATATTCTCCTTCCCATCACATAATCAGGGTCGTGCTTTCGAATGGTAGTCAACGAAAAATTTCTTTTGTGCTCTTCTTTTAAGGAATCATTAAATAGTTGCTGTAACCATTTTCCTATCATCTACGTAAATCCAACTCCGTTATTTAACCTTTGCAACTACTATATCTATTTTCCTACAGACGTTCACGATGACTTTCAAAAGAGTACTGTAAGGAGCTGAAAAATTTTATTTCGAGACGAGGTGCTAACTAATTATTTATATTTAGAGGTTTTAGTTTGGAATGGAGAGCGCTTGCTCCGTTTCTAATGTTGTCGGTTTGGTGGCGCAGGTTGTGGAGTGAGTGAGGCATGCGGGATCCGGGAGCGGCGTCGTGACTGCCATGGCGGAAGAGCCGGAGATCATCCCGCAGACGTTCGTGCAGAAGCTCCTCTTCTATACCACGGCATTCTTCATCCTCCTGGGAACTTTCAGCCTGTTCGCCTTCCTGTTCCTCGTGCCTTTCGTCATCGACCCGGCCTTCACCACGATTTTCATGCAGTTCGACCCCGAGCCCGCGCTGTGCGAGACCGTGGACTCCGAGTGGAAGAAAGGCGCTTCCAATTGCACGTGGAGCTCCTGCCGCGAAGGCTGCACCAAAGAGGTGTACGACTGCACACAGATCCGCGTCAATTACAAGCTCGGGAGCCCACCCGAGGTGGAGGAGGCGGTAGTGGAGGAGGAGAGCGGGACCGAGCGCATCCCGCGGGCCATCCGCGACTACAACTACCTCTATGACGACGTCTCCGCGGAGCTGAAGGAGGAGGCCGAGCCACGTACGGGGTTGACGGGCGACCCCTCGGGCTGGTTTTACCTCGGCGCCAAGCTCTACCCTAACGTGAAGGGCTGCGGCTACCCGCCCATGCTCAACTGCAGCGTGTTCATCCAGCAGTACCACCGGCCCGGAACCAATTTCTCCTGCTACTACAGCAAGGTGGACCCGGGGCTGGTCATCAGCCACTTGGACATGCACCAAGTCTATATGAACCTGGTGTACGCCATGGCCATCCCCATACCGTCCTTCATAGTGTCCGTCATCTACCTGACGTTCGCCTACTTCGTTATCTACAACGAGGAGCCGGAGGAGGCGCTGGTTGGCGGCGCGGCGGAAGGCGACGGCGACCCGGACGAAGCGACGCCTGTGCCTCCGGCGCTGACGCCGGGCAGCGACGCTTTCAGGGAGGACCTGGCCAGCTTCGGGCACCAGCTCAAGGTGGCCATGGCCGACGACCTCAGCCGCGACAGCATCGCCGTCGGCGACAATGGGTAAGCGCCAGCGCCCCTAGAGCCTTCACCGGTCCAGCGCGGGCAAAGCGCCTACTGCATTCAGCCCGACTCGGAGAGAACGTGGGGATTACGGTAACAGATTACAAACTCGCTAGGAAACTCTCTGAGAAAGAGGACAAAATTCGTTACTAAAGAATAACTAATGATCATTAAACCCAACATTATATTTTCGCAGACGCGACACCAACAGCGTTCAATTGTTTGTGGATGAAACGATAACGCCCTTACCAAGGCGAAAAAGAAATAGTTTGGATTGATTTATTCTGCTTCTAAATACTTGTATAAGTAAAACAAAAGTGACACCGATTTACGTTAATATTTTAAGAGTCGTGATATTTCCTTATCTGTACGTCTTCATATACAATATTATCTTGTTATTTTTCAATCCAAGGATTCTGCGTGTCTTACTGTCGCAGATTTCATCACGTTCGATATCAATCACACCGTCCTCAAGACATTATCGTGAAAGTTTTTGCATAAAAATTTTGGTTAAAAGTATAAATTTGTGTGGTGATAAAGACTTGCGTTAAATATAGCAGATTGTTTAATTTTGTGTTACGAATTCTGCCGAGAAATCACACACATGGAAAACTTCATTAACAGAAACTCGATACAGATTTTAATACGATCTGGCGAAAACAACGACACACACATTACACAGAGAAGATTATTAATTCTATACAAATATTTATTGAATTTTAACCTTTGCCAAAGGCCGATTCCAGTAGTTCATTTTAAGAAAAGGAGTAACCATAACCATATTAAAGGTTGAAAACTTTCCTGACGTATTTATAGATAAATCGCTATGATAGTGATAGTAAAAGACGATGGTTTAATAGTATGTACTTCATGTGAAAGCTTCGGATAACGGGAAACGGATGTTTGTGGCGCTGGTATCCAAATTCTCTATTACATAAGTTACGGCTAATGTCATAGACGCAATTCAAACGTTGCTAAATAACTTTAACAGTTGATGGGTCTAATTTTTCGGCATCCTTGATACAACTGACATGGGAATTAAGTCCACGTTATTATGGATTATTATTCAGCGCATACTCAAATATTTAATGAAATGGTTGAGATAGGTTATAGGCCCAATTTGTACGTATGCACTAATATTGGTTAAAATCAGACCAATCTATACGATGATTTAATCTAAAACATTTAATTTGTTGTTCTCGTTATTAAATAAAGCTTCTAGAGACTGAACCACTGAGCCTAGGAGACTCAAGGGTCTTAAATTAAGTTTTGAGGCAGTACCTTTAGCAAGTCTCACAGCTATTTCTACGAAAGTGAACTTAGGATAGGAGGATAATTTTTTATTTTTACTGTAAAATCAAAGAAAATTACATTGTTCTGATCGGAATGTGTTTTCGATAAACGTAGGGCTAATTTGAATTTGATCTGAATTTCGATTGCATAGAAGGTATGACTTATTCAAGTTTGTTAATTTGTGGACATGGTTTTATACCCGAAACAGAATAATTTATTTTGCAAAAAAAAATATACAAAAACATTGTTTTATTGGAAACTAAAGTTTATATTAACGAGGATTATCCTACAAGTACATTTTACAGACGTCTCGTGAATTACAACAATATTCCTTGCTAATGGAAAATAAAAATGGACGGATTATGGGCAGTGGTCATAATGTATAGGGATTAAAATGTGGACGTATGTGAACGTTCAAAATTCTGATAACTTTGATTATGATTCTAGTTAAAGTATTCGTGATTAAAACGTCATGAACAACGATCACGACAATTATATTTGGTCAAATTGTCATTTATTTAAGCCACTCTTTCTGAAGTGTGTATTAAGAATTTAGTAAGTTATGACAATATATAATCTAAGTAAGTTTAAATTAATTGGATCACAGGAATTAATGATACAATGTTCTGATCGACAGATGAATATGACAAGCATTGCCGAAAGCTACTGACAAAAACAATCATTTGACAAAACATAACTGTAGTGACGGATTTTAGTCAGGTTTTAATTCATTGATATTTCTTTAAAACGGTCTTTACAGGGTGTAACAATACTCGACGGTAAAATTTCAACAATGGATTCTTTCATATTGAGTGAAGAAAAAAATTGTGTTACAACATGTATCCACAAATGCATTACTACAGAGCTGTTAGAACTACCTTATCTGATCGGTTTGTATGAAGTTCAACTGACTAGTTGGAGCGTTCTGTTCACACGTGAGATAAAATATTCAAAGTGACCTCCTTTTGATTGAATATAGGCAGATGTTCTTCTTCACACTGAGTTTCTAACACGATCAAAAGTCTGGTTGTGATACAACTTTATTTTCCTTTCAATATGAGAAATCCATTTATGAAATTTTGCCGTTGTGTTTTTTATACAATTAAAGTATTTGATTTTTTTCTATCCAAATTAATTATTTGTTGAGCGTAAGATGCATTGTTGACGTGTGCAGAAAAATTGCACATATAACAGGGATAAAATTGTATCTATGAGGAAAGCGTAGCCCTTAAACTACATTTATTAGTTACATCAATAATATTAAATTAAAAGAAAATTTCCACTAGGAATGGTAGAATAGGCCTTTAGTTCTAGTAAACTGTAGTTAATCTGGTAATTCACTATCGAAAATTAGAATCATGACGAGCATTTATCTGTGTTACAGATGGCTGGGTACAGTTAAGTTACTATTAACTGTACATTATAAAAATATCAACTTATAGTGCGATTAAAATTTGATGGCCCTAGTCTGTTATTTCCCGCGTGATTGCACCAATCAGAACACTTAAAATGAAGCGCGGGACAAGCAGCCTTGTCGAATAATCGCAAGTTTTCAGTGAGCTGTATTCGAAATCTGTTTACGCATCCTTCCACGCGGAAATCCTGAATTCCATCTTATTTTAATCGGACCATAGCTGAAATATCTCACCGAATATTTGCCACACACGTCAACAAAACCGGAATTTGTGGTCGACAAATATGGTGGCAAGAAAATATTACTAATATTAACAAGGAACGTAATCAAAACTTATCTGTTATTTGTCCATGTTTTATTACCTGTATCTTCTGGTAAATATTGATAGGAGATATTCCCCATTAATTCATTCTTTTTCTCTTTTCTATTAGCAAAGAATTTTGTTCTAATTTAGATGTATTCTATGGTGATGCACTCAGGTGACACTCAGATTTTGGCGTCGTTTTTGAAGAGGGGGAATTAATTGGGAAAATACGCTGAAATTGTGATCAGCCGACGAGCAGTCGTATAACACCTGATGGGAGATCAAATTGTAACGATCAAAGGTATTAAAAACCATGTCCGTACAAGAGTGGTGACTGAAGAATAATGCCGATTTGGAGCTTGTATCCTTGACTCCACGCAGTAGTATTCTCGTTAGGTGGAGGCATCGAGTGGAAACCCTGGTGGCAGAGGGCCTGAGTCCTCTTCAGCATTAAGGATGTATTTGTATTATTATTTAGTAGCTGAATGAAGAACGTGGGGAGGGTGGCTCAGGTTTTTTGACAGGTATGAGATAGGATTCTTCCATCTGAATGCCGTCAAGCTTCTAATTGGACATGCTCTGTATTGGGAATTTTTGAAGGTCTTGATATTTTTGATGAACATTATGAAGGATGACTTCCGGGGTGATAGGATTCCGGCCAAAAGGTATGGGATGGTCCGAACCGACTTCGTCCACAAACCGTGTGGTAGGGAAAGTGCTGTAAGACAAGACAAGCTCTCTTGAGATGAGGCCATGGCTGGCAGTGGTAGGCGCTTTGTCCGCGCTGCCGTGGCTGCAGAGGCGAGAGAGTAAGGCCGTGGTTCTGTCCTAGAGCAGAGCCAGACAGCGCGGGGGCCGAGGACACCTTGCCGCCGATTGCCTGACCCCTCCAGTAAGAACAAAAAAAAACTCTTCGTTCTAGATGAAGCACGTGCATGCCACATTCAAAGCTCACTTCTTGGTCGTCTTTACCTGAATGAACCTTAAACTGCCTGCTTGCTTGCTGGAAACATCCATCAGTTACACACAAAAACATTTAGCTGTTTTTATAAGTAGTTTTATTTTCTGCAAGCATTAACGTTCCTAGTGAACATGAAAAATAATTATTATCCTGCATTTCGGGTCATAGCCTGATCATGGCGTTTTGAAAGGGATGTAGTATAAGGTGGTAAAGTGGTTGGCAGGTAGGAGCTCACTTGGATGCAACCCCACGCCTCGTGCTCAGTCCCGAGGGAACACCTAGGTGCAGAAACACCGGCTTGGGAAATACATAGCCTGGCTCGTAGACGTTATACCTACTCAGCAATTGGCTAAATGGGACTTCCTCCATTTTCACACAGAAAACACAAACGTCATCTCTTTGTTCCCTCACCAATGGAAATGTGGATTTTTATAATTACACAGGCCTGAAAAGTGACACTTATTAATTTTTTTGATGCCGTTTTGGGTGTTAGCGATAGTTCTTGATGAGCTGACTTAAAAAATGCCATGATTTTCCCTCAATCACTTAAAGTTTTTCCCCAAAGTGGAAAATCTATGCAAAACTAGCAATACATATAGGAAAATACATTATCTTTAAATAAATATATATATCACGTAATGTTTTATCATTTATTTTAATACTTTAAAAAATATAATATATAAATAGTTTTAAAAATTTTTACATTGTCTACATTTTCTCCCCGCGAAGCTTCGATTAAAGCTTTTCCGCTTGCGGCTCTTCTCTGTGCAGCATCCAACAGCAGTCGGCCATCATATTTACATTCCACCGTCCTTAGTATCTCCGCTCCATTACCTTTATGTCCTGGTGAAACCTCTCCCCTTGATCTTCGCTCACTGCACCAAGATTTTCGGGAAAATAGCCCAGATGTGAGATCAAGAAGTGCAGTTTTAAACTCGTTGAGCATCCCAGGTCTTTGAAACTTCTCAGAATGTTGTCTACGATTCTTTCAAAGTTCTGAAATTTCTAGTTTCTCAAAAACTTTGTTTCAAATTCGTTGAAGGAATTACATGCTCTTTTCTCGACGTCTTCAAATTTTTCGTCCTTAATAAAGATTTCGAATGTCAGGACCGACCCAAACACCCTCCTTCAGTTTCGCTTCAGACAGCCCATGAACATTGCTGGTAAGAGTATCTAAACGTATCACCATCTTCTGGAAATCCCTTGAAAAACTACTTCATCATTCCAATTTTGAACATTTAAAATCCAAAAAATGTTTTGCAAAGTCATTATTATTTTGTAGGGATTTAGTCTATAAATTGAAGTTATTCGTCAACTTTAATTTCAAAATTATATAATTCATACATTTTAACAAACCGCCGTTAACGACACAGCTCCACTAGAAACATTAGCAAAATTAAACACGCAAGAGACGGCCTACGAGGGCTTAAACATAAAATTCACGATAAAATTCACGAAACAAAAATTTTTTAGTTAGTCCAAATCATTTAAATATTTTTTAATAATCTCAATATTTAAAACACAGTAATTTTTTTTTTTGCTAGATCAATTCAATTATTTCGTGATACGATTATAATTTCTCGAAACTTCAGTACCGATTTTATTTCATTTCTTATATTTTGAATAGAAATAAATTAATATTTTCTCTACTTTGAAATTATTTGATCTGGGGTTTATAATTAAACTGTTTCTTATTCAGATTTCAGGATCCCCTCTCTACAATTATGACTCAGGAGTAGTAAGAAATTATATCCAACTTCCGGTCGTAATTCTTAAAATTTCTAATACAGACTTTTTGTTGCATATTATAATTTTGTGCCAGTTACGACTACAATCCATTTTACCTGTTATTTTAAGTACTTAATCGTTCATACCCTCATACTTCAAGGAACGAAATGTGTAATAACGATTGGCCTCGAATTTCATAAATTTTCTATTGCTTATAAATCTTTTAGAAAACGGATCACTACACGTGCAAAGCATTTGAAACAAGCGGAGGATTAAAGCACATAAAAGGATTCCTTTCCAGTTTGCCACGGAAGTGAGACGAAATTTTTCCACACAACAAATTCAGGTATTTGAAGACAACGAACAATCGAGTGTATTTTTAAATTAATGTTACAAAGACAGCTATATTATTTTGTTTGCGTGTGTTTAGAAATTTATCTGTGGCCACAGAAAAAATTATTTTGCAATATAAGACTACGTTGTGATTAGAAAGATTGACAAAATTTGCGAGAGACAATCTTAAGTTAATTATATTTTAAATAATGTCATGTTAATATCCATGTTTTGACGTGGCTGGGATTTTCAAAATTACAATTTAAATCAGTTGATTCATAATTTTCCTTTCGTGTGCAACAGAAATATTTTCGATTCTCTTTTCGTAAAATAATCAAAATATACAACATTTGAGTGAACCTGTGGGTGGGTGGGGGGGGGGGGAATTCTTAATATTACACAAAAACTCCGTGGCGGGGTAACGATATTTGTTTTTTAAATGCTGTTTATTGCCTTAAAAAGTGGATCGGCTGATTGTCAGTGATGTTATATTGGAAAATGAGTAATTTATAATGCATGTATATTAGACAGCGATAAATTGAATATCATTAGCATGAATCTTTTTTATAAACGTCAACTTCATCAACGTTCATATATATATTGTAATAATCAACTAATTATCGATTAATTTGCCCCACGTTGAAGGCGTCATTTATGTAATAATAAAAAAGATTTAATTAAATTAAAGGAAATATTAACATTTACTAAGCTTAAAAGGAATTTATTATTGTTGATAAATTGTACAAAACCTATTTTTCATGCCGAATTTCATCCATTTAAAACATATACTTTAATTTTCATTTATTAATTCGCGGCATTTTTGAACATACAATTCTTATATCATTACAATCAAATTCGTCGAATCTCTTATCTCACTACTGGGTTTGATAATTAGAACAAAATCAGTGTATAAACTGACAATAATTGATAATTCAACTATAAAAGTTATCCTAAAACAATATGAAAATAAGTGAAATGAAAACTGAACGAAATCTGACTCTACCCTTTTAATTATAGTTTACAAATTTATATCAAAGTTTTGGTTACTCACGGTCCGTTGTCTGATACCAGATCTCTCTCTTGTATCTTGAAAACTACCGCACTAAAAAACCATTTTTTTACGCTGACTACTTCATTGCAATTTTAATACACACTCTTGAATTTCTCGTCCTCAGCTATCTGGAACCTCGGATGAGCCTCTCCATTCTGGTCAGCTAACGGATGCCGGATTCCTCAATGTGAAAATTGCTCCATCAGCGTGAAGCAACCTTTTGCTTTCCCGTTTGCAAGTTGTTATGAAAATCTCTCCGTACAACTATTTTCTTGCTTCCATACAAGAACTCGCGATTTGCAATTTATATTTGCAAACTTTCCTGTTAGTTGCTCTAAGAGAACTGAGCCGTACTCAGATTTTAGCCTCCTTCTCATATCATCGCCGATTCCAGACTGCATTCCTTACGCGCGCGCATTTCCCATTTCGGCTTTCAACAAAGAAACAGAGCTCGGCGCCATTGTCGCTTTGGAAGCTCCTGCCGCTAAAATTCAATTTCTATCCGCTACAATTCAATTTATAACAAAACAATTTAATGGTCTAATTAATTATTACTACAATATATATATATATATATATATATAATTCAAATTGTAACTGGTTTCCGTAATATTTTTTGCCGTACGAGAACTATTTCTATTTTCCGCTTCAGTTTTAGTAACTCTTTAATACATAAGTAAATATGAAGGATTGAATTAAAATTATACCTCTTTAAATTCCAAACTTCTATTGGTTTGAGATAAATTTCTGAGTTCCAAAATAAATGGCACATTTTCATATTTGTCTGTTTTTTATGGCTCGATAACGTGGATCGTTCTGGTTAAATCATTGATTAATATTTAAGTTGAAGTATGATGTTTGTGGCCGCCGTCTGTATAAAAGAGATGAAAATTTTAATATCCATTTTCTTTCAAATGTTTAACAATATATTATTTTTCTGTTGAATTTTGAAAGTGATACGCGTATTTTATTATAAATTCAAATCTTCATACATTTATATCCCTGAAATTAATCTGTATTGAGAAGAGTAGGAAACTTTAATACAAAATATGTATTTGTAATATTAGTGTGACAAAGCCTGATCATTTTCATTGGATATTTTTACAAATGGCATGTGAACTCGGAAGCTAAAATGCTTGTTTCTGAACATGCGGATAGTTTTTATATAACAGAAGCTCAATATGTTTGGAACGAAGCCGTAACAATGAATGAGACTCCTGAAATACATTCCCATATTAGACGAAAGCAGATGTGTATGTGTAGACTTAATGATATCTAAATTATATTTTTAATAATTTATGTTTAGACGTGGTATATTGGATATATATCTAACATAACAATGGATATATAATATAATAGTCAGACTCAGGAAATGTTTATAGCATCAAGACAAACCTTTCAGTCGGACCTCAGCGTTAAGATGGTAGAAATAAGTACCGAAACGTAGCGCTATTGAGTATAAATATCATGAATAATTAAAAAAAATTGAATTAAAAATATTTTTGCTAATGGGTCGTTAAAATGCAAGTTAAAATAATTAAAGTGTTATACCAAATAAAATTTATACTATTCTTCAATTTATTTAGAGCGTTAAATACCGACCAGAAAAATTCCTTTTTTAGTGTTCCGTTTTCTGTATTAGAAGATATTGTGTCCGTATGGCTGTCCGTCTTCTTTACATCGCATCGTTGCATTTGCTCAGTTGAATGCTGAGTGAATCGCTACAGTCCGTCAGAGCGTTCACGGCGTTGTCCCTGATCGTCTTGAGGTATCAGCGTAGGATCCCAGAATAAAGTGTGTATATTTCTGGTAAGATGCAAGTGAGACGTCTCTGCGTTTGCAGCTCTGCCATAACTACAGCATATCCTACTAGTATCTGGTCCGCTAAGAAATGTGACACAACAAAAATTTCCTTTTTTATGCCTGTTATATCTGGGGATCGGCCGCTACCACCCACATAAATAATATTCAAATATCGGAAAATAAAATACTGAGCTTTATAACTAACTGTTCCTAATACGTTACTAACGCTAGAATCCAAAATGACCTAAATATTCCCTTAACACAAAAACCATAATTCAAACCGCCCTAATAAAAAGTAATGGAAATCTCCACCACTTCAATTCCATTATCTCAAATACAGTTACCCATCCTCCTCCACCTAAACCCCTCATAAAGCTAAAAAGAAAACGACAAATTAACCTGGCAACCACCGTAAATTAAAAAATATATATACATATATATATATATATTGTAATAATCACAAATAACTTAAAAACAATTAATTAAAACAAGGTTAAAATGAGTCACACGTTGAAGAGACTAATTTGTAGTACTTACTTTTTTATACTACCAGTTTAGCCCCATTTCGGAGCGTCAATTTGTAATAATCGGTCTTATATTAAAATAATACGTGACACAAGCAGTTTAAACAAACAATTATTATCTATTAAACGCACATTTTAAGTTACACAAATAATCCAATGAAGTTTTACAACAGTTAATAATATAAGTTTACAACTATAATGAAATTTTATTTTTTTAAGGTCGTTTACTGGGCCTTTAATAAAACGAATACTTGTTAAACAACTTTTACAATTCAATATAGAAAAACACATACAATCACCAAATTTGAATTCTTAAATCTGAAAACTGACGATTATACCTTTACTTAAAAGTTTACAACTATGAATACTGCGAAAATGAACTTACAATCTCTCTGGTAATCCACGCAATTTGGATCACTCGCATACTAGCACGCACTCACTTTATACAGACCATAAAGAGCACAAAGTTATGCTCACACTGTACACTTCCACAGCCACCTCTCCACGATGACCTTACTCTCACGACGATTTCCTCCAAACAATTTACTTATTTATTTCGGCCACCTGACTCGGCCCAATGTCCACCAACCATCTCTTATGACAGACTGACTTTCACTAAGAACTCCTACCGACGATAGCTGCTAATAGATTGACTTATTTCCACGACGAAACTCCTACCGACACCTTATATCTCCTCCTTCTGCGCACTTTACAACGAAGCCGTGTGCACTTCTCCCCACACCCTCGTCTACTTTTCCATCTGTCTCCCAATTATCCTCCATTACTTCGTCGTTGTGTACCACTCGTGTCCCTTCTGCTGCTGATAATTCGAGTCCAAACTACGACTCAGGACAGCCTTTTGCACATCTCTCTACAAAGTTCAGATGATCTCAGAGAGAGTTCGGGTGCACTTTCGCTCCTCCCCACAGAGTTCGGACGTACCTTTTCCCCTTCACCACAGAGATCGGGCGAAATCTGAGTTCGGGAGCACTTTTTCACACCGATCCACAGAGCCGGGCGTACACACACTTAACTCACCCTCTTTTAATTTGCTATCTGCCGCTCATTATCTCCTTGTGTGTCTTCCGCCGTTGACAACGCGAGTCTAAATATTTGTTTATTATTAATGATTTCTTTTAATTACCACAATATATTGTAATAACCAAATAAGAGACTCCTTCTATCTTTGTCCACCGTTGTGGTAGCCAAAATGTAATAACCACATAAAGGCATATAAATAAAAAGGATAATTTTTATGAACAACAAATAAATTTATTAACATGAAAAGAAATTACACATGAATTTACTCTTTTAACATCATAATATGAAACTCTTGCTCTCCTGGGTCTCTACTGGGTTTGACAACGGACAGAATCAAACTATTAAAAAGACCCAACATTTATGTTTTTAAATTTAACAAAAGTACCTACTAAATTTATTTATAAACTTAACCTATAGCTTGCTTCTAACTTTATTATCAAAGAAGGGAACGAGATCTGACTGGTATCCTTTAATAACGTTTACATTAGTTAATATTGTACATTCCAACTTACTGTTTCTCAGGTCTTCTTCGACTCGTTCTTTAGACACACACTTTATAGCCCTGACATTCACTCACTGACTCTAACACAATATCACTGGTTCGCCGATATCTGGTTCTCCATATACCGCGAAATATTCCAGGTGTTCGTTGTTCCACTCCTTGACGTCGTTTGCTGCATGCAGGTCGCCTACCATCGAAGACAGGTCAAATTTTCGTACTCATACAGATCGAGCTTCTGTATGTTAAAAAATGTTCATAGCTGTTTTAGTTTTGCTGACTGTCTCTATCTCCTCTCCCACGCTAATTGTCTTTATCTAACTGTCTAACTGTCCAACTCTTCGCTGCGTCCTCCGTCTTTCTCCCGTGCTAACTGCCAACTGTCTCTTCTCCCACGCCAACTCCAACTCTTTCTTCGCTGCGCCCTCCGTTTCTCTCCCGTGCCAACTGCCAACTGTCCAACTTCGATGCCTCCTCCACTTCGCTCCCACGCTAACCGCCAACCGTCTGTACAATAGGTGATTTCCCATATATATACCCCCTAGCCCCCTTGTTTTTCTCACTTGCTGCAAAATTACGTCGCAACGGCGTGGTGTCAGAATCCCATTACTCTAATTTTCGTTCCGGTCACTGGGGGTCCTTCCGCCCTCCGAACCCCGATAATCGTGACAGGTCCAATTTGTCTTTTGGACCTCTCCGCTCACAAGTGCGCGATACTAATTTCTCCAAATCCTAGGTCGACAAGTGCCTGGACCCTCATCATCCCAAGTAATTGCGCCATTCGACACGGTCGCAGCTGCTGTACCTCGTTCCCGCAATCACTCATGACTTGTCGGCTGCTCTCTTTTGTCCGACTCGCACAAAATCTTTTCTTGCAAGTCCCAAGCACTTGTCAGGCCATTCGTTAGAGACAAAAGCCTGCTCTAACATAGCCCCTTTGGGAACATCTGCTCGCCCACGTTCTGCCCTACGCATTCTTCTCGCCGTTTCCTAAATCAATAGGCTACTGGAGTCCTTCCGCCCTCCTTAGACCTAATTGTCGCATCGTCACACTCTGTCTACTAACTTACGGCTTCCTCTCTGCCGCTCACCAGCACTCATCCCAAACAAATGTCTTACCGCTCCGTCTTGTCACCTCGTGACAGGACCCGCGGTTCCTTTTCCCTCGCATTCTCTTCACGCCACGTGCGCTGCCTTCAATCCAATGCATTATATTATATGCATTACAATATATATGTAAGTATATACATATATTTATGTATGTATGTATAAATTAATAATTCATAATTTCATTCTTCAACTACTCACTCGAGAAGCAATTGTAAAATCTTCGGATTAAAATATTTTCTGTAAAAAATTAATAAAAAAAATATGCAGAAAACGGAACACTACAACACGTCTCCTTTGATCGTTATTTGTAGTTAACCAACAGAGTTTTGTTACATATAAAAACACGAAATACGAGATTCCCAGCAAGGAGAATTCACGAAGCTATTGTGAAAGACGAATCATTTATAGTAGAAATACAAACGTCTTTGAATATTTTTGTCACTCAACAGTGATATTTTATTATATATCCATCAAGACGTCTTCAGAAACAGTAATAATCCGTTAGAAAAGGATCACTCTCATTTTAATCATGACGTATGAAGGATTACCTTCAATATTTGTACGAGTAACCAATATCATATTTACAATATGAATATTTATCAGTTTTGTTCTGTAAAATATTTATTAGCGGGATTTAAAAGGATTTGAATTCTTATTATATTTGGTTCATATGCATTAATACTTCACATTTTATTTCTTTGACACTCGATGAAGAATACTAGAGAATAACTTCTACGACCAGAGGTTTTGATTTAAATAATTTTTTTAAAAAAAGGTTTCCAGATGAAGGAATGTTTCCAAGATCAGGATAGAAGGCATTGATTGTATTTTCTCATATTCCATTGGATTGTTAACAGATCTGCAGTTAATACTTATAATACATATTATCAACAGCGGCAGCAATTTATACCTTTTCTCAATTTGATTGTATTTTCTCACATTTTTACACCGCGTTCTCTAATCGTCCACTTGATCGTTGGTCACTTCTTGGGCCTCTTCGTCTCCCAACGAACCGTGCTCGCTGCCGTTTTATATTTCTCACAACTCTCGTTCTGATTCTAATAAAGTGAAACCTGAAGCGAACTTTCCCAGAGAATCCATACTTCTTCGTGAATCTCACACATTGTACGGAACCATACGATTTATCGCGTTCAGAGACTAGTTTCAAAAAGAATAGACAGGAAGGTACGAATTACCTATTAATCGTTCAGACCCTCAAATTACAAATTCCTGATGATGTCTTACTTTTAGAAATGTTTGTTCGCTCACTTCAGTTAATCTCTTACACTTCTCAATGATACAGAGAATGAAACCCCCCAAAAAACATCTCGAAGAATCATGAATACTATTATGTAAACGGACGGAAACGACCATGGATTAAATGATACTTAACCTTTTGGTTGCCCGCCGCGTCATCTCCGTCGACAGCGACGTTCCGACGGCTAATACTATCATCCTCTTATAGGCTAGAAGAACATGTAATCCCGAGGAGCTTTTCTTAATTCTATTCACCGGGAAAGACTTCGATCTTTAATCCTAAAATATTCGGATTTAGATCATACGATGACATGGAGTGACCTGAGAGACGTTGTATGGTTCGTAAAAGAATTATAATACATAATACATAGAGGATCAGGATGGAAAAATCTCGATCGGACCAAGAATTGAACCGGAGTTGCACTCGCATCTGAGCTATCCGAGTCAAGTCCCCGCAGTGTACAAGATCTTTCCATCCATACTTTAAGTCTGAGAACATGCTTACTTCAGTTTACTAGATCACATTCTTCAGAACCTTAATTTAACATTAATCAAAAATGTATATTTCGTGTAGAAAATGCTTTGGAACGAAGGTCAGCCATGTAGGCTACATAGAATATTTTGTGTAAATTAGCACGCATCAGCAATTAAGGCGTGTGGCGCATATTGAGGGGAAAGGAAGGAGAGGCAGTGCAGAATAAATACATACACCGCAATTGTCTTACGCGGTCAAACCCTAGACGCTTACTGAAGCTGATCGGCAGTGCACGGGGTGGGGGTAGTAGTACCTGCGCATAAGATCACTTATCTGGTCAGCTAAGAAATGTGACGCGCACTATAATTTCGTTAAAGTAAGTTCAAATTATAGTCAACACCGTCATTCAGTATCTCACTTTACGTTGTGCACATGCGGATATTTCGTCCGAGCTGGTGGTTCGAAAACCCCAATATTAACATGCAGTGGATTAACAATATTTTATATTCCAACAGGGTTGATCCAATTACAAATTATCTGCGTTCCTAGCAATGCTGGTGCAAGGTAATGACGGATAAATACTAATATGACACTATTTCTGTCATCCAAGCGAATAAAGGCAATATACCTTTATAAAATAACTACAGTTCTCTTAAAATGAGAGCCGGTTTGACCTTGAAGCTCTTCTTTGTGCCGTGGAGTCAAATTCGTGCGTCGTCGTCACATATTGTTCGTAATGCGTGAACAAATTCTTTGCCCAGGTTACAGAAAAAATAACGTTTTATTTTCAATCCCAAGAATTTATATTTCACCGTTATGTCTGTAGAGATGTATTCATTTGAAAGAACCTGACGGAAATTCAAAACAAGTCAGAGTAATGATATCGTATTATATATACATTAACCAAGGTGATGCGTGTGCGTATTTCGTGTTACAATCAGAAATACATCGATTCAATATTATATATATAGTGTAACATAGCAATCCACATCAGTCCATTTCAACGTTTGGTTCCTTGTCCAAGCAGTTAAAAATCAGTTTTTGAAACATTCTTCATTTTACCTCTGGATGACGGACAACAGTTTTATATTTCTAAATCCTTTGCACAGCTCTATATAACAACGAAAAACAGTTTAATTGAAATCGGACCGATCGTTTTATTATTCAAAGTGAACCAAAGCAGTGAGACAGAGAGACACCGGAAGTAACATGAAATCAATTTCGTACCAAAATGCACGAAACGTAATTAAAACCTCCTCTATTCTAAATATAATTTTATATATCAAGTATTAATTTTTTTGTGTAAAACAGGTTTTGTTGATATTTTGTACAATGACGTTTCTATGCATAAATAACATGTATGTATCGCAAAGTTTTCATCTGACGTTTCAAACCACAATAATACAAATGTTCTGAGGCGTATATAATTACATAAATAGCCGGCGTGGTGTAAATGTTGAGATAACGACCAAAGGTCGTAGTTCCAAATCCGGATGGAGGAATTCAGATAATTATATTAAAATAATTTACAGAAGTGTATTGTTTCGCTTTTAACATATTATGTTTTGCGTCATCACAGACACGTGTAAGATTGTTATATATTATTTTATTTTAGGGACAGGAGCTGATTTTTTTTTTGCTGACGATCGGTAAAAGCGTGATTTCAATTTCATCAACGCTCACTTCCGGAACACGTGTTTATGTTACACGAAAAATGTTATTTTTCTCAAACGAATCTTTGATAGTTGGAAGAGCCACTTCTCCAATTGATTTCACTCGCGCGCTTTAGAAATTTTGCCCTTGATCATCTTGAAATCCGACTTCGACGCGGCTATTTCTTATTTCGCCACAGTCTTGAATTCTCAGCGGAATTATTCGACGGGGTAAGTAAGTCGCATTTTAAGACGATTAGAGGTTGTAGGAGTGATGATGCCAGAGTAAAGTTTGCTGCATTGATCGGGCGTTTTTAATGTTGTGGCGTCGTCAGGGCAACCAAGCCGAGCCCCGCAATGCAGCAAGGGCCACGCCGCCCGGGATCCGTCCCATCGCATTCCATCATTCAAATTAGGTCACCCTCAACGGAGCACCAGCTCCATTTACACCCCTCCGACTTACGTCCCTAAAAAACAGACACGAATTAAATCCTTCTTGAAATCATTCTTCCTGGTCGTCAGCTATGACAAAGTAATAAATTATTGATTCATAAATCATGAGGCTTAGTATATATATAGCCGTACTATTCGGGTTATAGGGTGACATATGTGAAATTAAATAAATTTTGGTCGGTGGAAAATAACTTAAAGCTATCCAAGAAGGCTTCAACCTGTGGAGCTTTAAAAGACCCTGATATTCATAAGGTATAAGAGTACGTCCAGCGAAGCTACGTTACATTACAGAATTTCATTTAAATACATACTTTGTCTAATGGTTTCATCCTTTAAATAAATCATAAGAGAAGAATAGAAAAAATCCTAAAGGTTAACGTGTAGAAAGGCTTTTCGTATGGCACTAATTTTGTTACTAAAATAAATATTTTTTCGTTAATCAAATAAATATTGCAAATATACTCAACCCGGATAGTCTGAAGTAAAGTACCCACCCATATGCTTTAATGAAATTTTACGGTCATGATTTAATGTTTTTCGGGTTTATTTTCGTTGCGAACTGTAAAAAACCCAATATGTTATGTGTTACAACTAATTAAGAAGAATAACGTAATTATTTTATTTAAGTGCATGTATTTAAGCACTTTTGACACAATTCTACAATATCGCACGATTATTGTGCCTGTATTAAGGTAATATAGACGAAAGCAGATTGCTTGGCGGGATTCGCAGAAGTAAACTCACTCCACCTCGTCCGGTTCCTGCACTGGCGTTATTTACGTCAGTCTTTGCCGTCTGTAGTTTTCTATTGTATACTTTCTGCTTTATAAAGGGCGATTAATAATTACTATAAAAAATTTCTAGGGGTTGTTGAGGGGACTTAGTAGATGAAGTTTTGATAAGGAACTCGTTTACAATTTGTATGCTAAAATCAGTTTGAAGATTGAACAGATTTCATACCTCCCGCTTCACGGTACCCAAACAAAATGGTCTGAGAGCGACTCCTGATATCATGTGTCTTGTGTTTACAATCAGTTCTGCTGAGTCGGAGTTCACATCAGTGTTTGAGCAGTACAGGACGAGATAGTACAGGACGGTAGAACATCCTGAAAATTACACTGAGATGTTGATAATTGCCGGGCAAATGCACAATGACAGAATGACAACTGATGTGAACGCCGACTCAGTAGAACTGATCGTAAACACAAGACACGATATCAGCAATCGCCCTCGGGCCCATTTTTCTTTTTCGTACCGTGAAGCGGGAGGTTTGAAATTTATTCGATTTTCAAACTTATTTTTCATCCAAATTGTTCATTTCCGGACATGTGTTGAAAACTTTATCTACTACGTCCCTTCTACAACTACTAGAAGTCTGTAATAAGTATTCTCACACACCCTGTACAGTACAATTTTGTGACTGTAGAACACATACAAGATTGAAGCCCAGGAAAGGAGACAAGAGTTGAATAAATCAAGTCACACACTCCAAGAAAAGTCAGTAGCAGTGTGTGGTATTGTAAAAAGCTTTCACGAAAATTATTTTAACTTGTCTCGACACTCACATTGTCGTAAGAACGTGAAACTACGGCGCCTGACAATGCAATCCCAGCAGACGACACACCTTCCGAGTAACGGCTGACTGTAGCAGTTCACAGAATGTGTAATGAGATGAAGCCACGTTTAAATTATTTCAGTAAAGTAAATCCGGGGATTTTTGATTCTACCCCAGCCAGAATTTATTTTTGGAAACATTGTAAACTCAAAAATATTTCGCGGGGTGTTTTTATTCGGAAACATCAAACGTGCATGTTTATCTATAAAGTGTCATGCTTCCTCAGTACAAGTCTCGAAAAACGAGTTATTTGTTATTTTAGAAGCAACCTTTAGTTCGCCATAACACTATATCCACTTTTAAGTTAAAGGAAAAAATTAATAAACTGATTTACACAACATTGCAGTCACATTTTACGAAGTAAGAAATATTTACGAAATGCAATTTTAATAACACATAATAAATTCAGACTTATGCACATTTTCAAGGTCATTATGTAGAAGAAAGTGAATATGTATGTATAAACAAGAAATCTTTGTTATTGTCAGGACACCTGCCTATAATTTTCATTAACTGTTTTGGAAAACAAAGAAAAACGCACTATTTCGGAAGTGATTTCTAATGTCAATGGTTCTCTTTAAGAGCCCCTCGTTCGGTCTTAATCACAACTTAAATTTATTTCCAATAAATTTAAATATAAATAAATATATTTGGAGTACGGTTAACGTCTACAATTTCGTAATTTTGATGAACGCTTTTTTAAAGTCAAAGCCGAACAGAACAGTAATTCAAGGAGAACGATCACGAGCGAAACTCGTCAACAGCTGACGATCGACTTACCCATCATTAAATACATGAAACAAATAACAAACTATTAGACGGAAAGCAGTAAGAAACACAAGTTTCTATCGTTTATGAGAACGGTGAAAATAATCAATTTTCATACAAACACGGGGAAAATTCGCAGAAGAATATTTACATGTATTTATATAGTGTCATTAATCGCGTTGATTTTTTTTTGCAGCTGTGAAAATCCCTACTGCAGCAGGACGTTGAAATTGCATTTCGCGCTGAATTGTGTTGTATAAACCAGTGTAGTGCCGTGACGCAGGCCGCTGATTGAGTTGCAAGTAATTGGTTTCAAGCGAAATATGAAAAACTAACAAAGTTGCACTCAGTTTGCAATCCAGATAAGAGTTTTCCTATATCAGTCACAAGTTATATTTAACGTTTCAATACGAGCATTTTGATACGTGTTATAGTGAACAAAATTATGGACTGACTCCCTCAATATTTCTCGTAAATTTTGTATAAAATTGTTGCAGTTCTTCACGGCTCAAGTAGAGATAACTATCTGAATTTATTTATCTGTAATCTATTTCAACGTTATTTATAATATTTACCTGTTAATTTTCTAGTTCCAAATAATTAGTTTAAAAATTATCAATAATTCCATCCTTGAAATAGCTGAGAAATCAGAGAATGTGCATAAATTATAATTTAACTCATAAATAAATAAAATATTAAATAATTTATCTCACTGCACAAATTTGCATCGGTTCTTTTTCCCCCAACAAAGGAATATTACCATCACCTACCATTTAGTGTTTTAGACTCTCGATCTTCATATCGCCAATTATTTGCGTCTAAAATAAAAAGTAGGCGACAATTGTGGCAGTCGTTTCTTTCGCTGTGGTGTTCCAAGGAATAAGCCGGTCCTCTATCTTAAATACAATGCAACTTCTATTTGCGTAACATTCTGACGTTTTAATGATTCCAGCGTTTTACAGATTATATATCTAATCTATTATTATTACATATTAATTTATTATATACATTTATAAAACATGCGAAAACGGCCGATATTTGCGTCCAATAATTATTTTTCAAGCGCAATGAAATTGATAGTGTTTCTCCTATTTTGTTTGTGTATAATTTCAACCCCTTTCAGCATGGGAGGGTAGCAGCTTTACGGGTAGGGCGATAAATAAAAATAATGCGAATCCGGGACTTTGGAAGTCTCTGAATTTAATTCTACCATTCAACTTGACGGTTAGGTTGTAGTTCAGGCCGTAGGAGTGGGGGTGGAAGGGGTTGAAGAAAGTTCCGAGTACAATCTTAAGCACGTGGAGCAATTTTCCCAGACATTGTACATATGCTACTTACGATCCAGTAACAATCACCGTTCGGGTAAAATAACCCAAGAACCTGTAGGGTGGTCTGAATTTTGAAAAAGGTTCTAAATCGGCAATTATTAGCGTCGAATGAAAAGTTTTAGGGGTCTCAGAGTTTGATAGTTTCATTCGCTAAGCCGTAATTGCCGAATTTCAACCCCGAATGACAATGAATAATAAATTGTAGTTCAGCCCCTAGGTGGTAGGGCAGTGATCGAAGGGTGTGAATGGTCGTTACATAATTATACCTCGATAATTGTTGTTGAATTGGACACACACACACACACATACATATACACACAAAGAGTCATTTTTATTTATTAGACTAGCTGGGTGCCCGGCGTTGCCCGAGATGTCCCGATACACTCCAATTTCGGTTGCTTTTGCGCTATTTTTATGTAACGCTCCTCGAACCCTATCCCTAAATGCGCTCACCTCCCATGCTGAAGGTGTTTAAGTCACTGACCAAATATATTGGTCATTTTTACATGTTAGAAGATGACCACCCCCACAAATGTGCGATAATCAAAAAGTATTTATTGTACGCAAAAATCAACCAATTACATTGTCTGGAAATTTCTACCCCCGCACAACATGTTCCATACCCGTCGCGTTACCCAGGTTGTCACAATTAGACTCAGCGACATTCATAGTCTCTGAATTTATTCGAATCTCGGTTGTTTTAGCGTTATTTATATTTAACGTATCTCCATCCCAACCGCTAATCTTGCTCCCCTCACAGGGGTTGAAATTTGTAAGCGGAACATACCCATATGCATACCCACATGTATACACACATACATACCCGTATAAGACAATTTTATATAATATATATAGATAGATAGATATACATACACTATTTAAAACAATTATTAAATTTGTAGACATATAATTTTTCCATCTGAAATTAAACTATTTGGTGGTTTTAGCAATCTGCAGTTTCTCAGAAATTGAACATCTATAACGTCGTTCCCAAAAATGGAAAACAAATATTGCTATCCTAACCTCAAATTTTTGTTTCACGACACAAATTGCACGCAATAATTTGTTTACATTTATACAAATTTATAGAAATACGTTGCGTAAAGTATAATTAATTGTACTTTTAATTCAATTTAAATGTTCCTATTTCTGTACATACCTTTGACTGATAGTACATTAATTGAATAACGACCATAAAAACTTTCGGAGTTCCGTACGTCATTTTCAATACTTTTATAGTTGGAAACATATAATTCAGCAGTCGTACCTTAGACAAATCTTATTATCTTCTGAAATATTATACAGGATACAATAGTACGTTATATTATGAAATTTTATAAATCTCGACCGACACACATTTGAATGTATTATAAGGCGCCATATTGGCTTTATCAAAGATAGCGGGATAATTAACTATTCCAAATTAACTTTGCGCAAGGATGGTAAAGTGTTTCGTATTGTTTTTTACTATTCGATGAAGTAATACTGGAAAAAATTTTACTTTTTATTCAATCAAAATATTTCTGCTTTATTTCATTACGAAATACAGAACTATATTTAGGATGCGTCAATGTCTATAAAACTTATGACGTCATCGTCTCGCGCAGTAATTTAACACTAATTCGTAACTTATTTCAATTATAATTATTTCCACGTTTATTCTAGGGGTTTCTCACCCCCACAGTACCGGTTCTCGATTTTGACAGAATACGTATACCAATTTTTGTTGAATTCTGTCCACGCGATAAAATTTGTATAAAGAACAACGTAAATACATACATACATACATACATACATACATACATACATACATACAAATATACATCCTTTTTTATTATATAGATATAGTACCTTATGAGGCCCCAAAATTGAATCAAAACGTTTTCCTCCTTTTATAGAAATTTCGTGAGATTTAATTCTTTAATTTAATTTTATTAAATTTGAATTATTCTGACTTAATTGGCTGACATTTATTTTAATGTATTTTATACCGTTAAAATAATTTGAGAAATTTGTTATAGATGAACCCAAATCACTTGAATTTCAAATATATTTTCTGTAATCGTTGGTGCGCGTTAAATTGCTATAGCTCTTTTTAAATGGATGCCGATTTGACCATAAAGCTATTCCTTGTTCCGTCGAATATAATTCGTGCTGCATTAAGGGTTTGATGTAATTCATAATTGGCGACGTAGCAACCAACGTTTGTCTAACTCTCCGCTCTAATTCGCTGACAGCCAGAACGGCTCCCATTTGAAAAAAAACATTATAGTTCTCGTAAAGTCCCTAATGGGCGGTAATATATTTCATGAAATTTTAGTCGTAATCTTTCTACGAAATTGCATTAATGATTTGAAGTGCTTTATGAGAAATTTACGTGATTTCATGAGCCGTTTTATGACTTCTTCTGTCGGAAAATGGATCAGTACCAATATTGGAAATCCATAGAATAAAAATCTAAGGGTGTTGAGAAAGATTTTTGTGTCTAATAATTTTTATCTGCTGATTTTAAAAGTTATCATGTAATTACCGACGCGTCATTGTTTGTGTACCGAGCTCGTGATCGTATCCTCATTTATAAAACAACTCATTAATTCATCTGGAGTTGTAACTTCGAAATTAATGCAGCCTAATTTACAAATTTGTCTCGTTCGCTCAGACTGTAACTTGTTCAAGGAAACTATTGAAACGAGGTGCTGACAGAATATAAATTTTAAAGATTTGTACAAAAACCCAATTATTAGGATATTTTGCAGTTCTCAAAAAATTAATTAGAAGTCTTGACGCTTGGATTTATCAAAACATCTTTTGACTACACGTAAATAATATACAGTAGTAAAGTTTAGGATACCAAAAAAAAATTCACATTAGATGATGATTATTTACTAGCTTCCGGCATTTTTTGTTTGTCGCTTTCAAAATTGTAGACGGAGAAAAACATACGATCATAACATTTCGCATCAGGCTCTTCCAGGAACATTTGAAGATTTTATTCGTAGGCTGAAAAAAGGAGGAGTTAAATTGCTGTGTAGGTCCGTGGTTGGTCAGTTGTGATGTGCCCAAAACAGGTTTGAAAATGTCAAATAATTGTGATTAATGTGACTGGTTTTCCGTACTCTCAAAATAAATCTATATCAACACAGTCAACCCAATCATCATCATAAAAAGTAACTTCGGTGACGGTACGATGTGTGGGAACAACGTTTTGACGTTTATTTCCGTGATATCACTTTAAAATACGTCTGCAAAATTTATTGTTTTCGTGTTATCGTGGAAACTGTGTTGGTGTTATTGAGCCGGCTGGCCTCGCGTGATGTCTGCGACCGTTGCATGTGGCTCCACGAATCGTTAAGGACTCTTGCTTTATTCAAAACGAGACAAAACGTCTGGCTTAGCGTAGCTCAGCCCAGTCTGTAATTCATTCCATTACTTTCCATTGACATTGCGGTGTTACCTTACTAAAGAGTCTAGGAGAACGTTTTTCCTAACACACAGAATCCTCGATTGTTGATGAAAACAAATGACAAAATAGTTGCTTAATATTTTCCTAACATTTTGTAAAATTAATGATCAATTTGTATCTGTAGCCACGGTTCTGAAGAAAAATAAGACATTGCTTTAATTTCATGTTGTCCAGATTATAAAATGGAGTAATAATAATAATACTTAAATTATAGCAAATACTTTGTCGATGTGTACTGAAAGAGTTTCCATTCCTAAGAATGGATGGTACACATTTGTGAATCAGTCCCCATTTTTTTTTAAAAAAAACACTGTAATTTTATTTAATGTCACAACGGGATGTCGATTCGGTTTCACAAATCGAGTGGAAGCGCATTAAATAAACAATTACAATACACATTTAAAATAATAAGGATAGTTGTTGGTTTGTATATATGAAATCATTTATTTCTAGCTTGTGAATGTAGCATTTATCTTTTCTGGCACTTAAACATGAGATAGTTATTATTTCTAATTGAAAACAAAGTAGACCTTTAGCTGATGAAATTCTGAATATTATATGCCATGGAACAAAATGAATTTTCTGACCTGTTTCTTCGACTGTCTTTTCCTTTAAATACATTCATCTACGCTGACACATAAATCATTTTTTTGCTTATAGTTGTATATAAAAACCTCTTATGGATTCTTCCTCCTTATTCGGTTTCGGTATCCACGTTTTCTCCAAAGTTCAGTTCTGTCTTTTTCTGGTACCTCAGTTTCTAGACCTGAAAATTATTATATGAGAAAATTCGATTTGCATGTCCAGTCGGAATTACTTCAACCTATAATGAGAACTGCAACGTTCAGTACACAGTACATAGTACCAGATATAAATTGTTCATTATACGCGGACGATGAAAACGACTACGAATGTTCGAAAAGTTCTCGGCTTGTCACGTAGCTGGTTGCTCATGCGCAAAAAAAGGTCAATTATTAGAAACCATGACATTGCGGTGTTACCTTACTACAGAGTCTAGGAGAACGTTTTTCCTAACACACGAGTCATTGAAATAAACGTCTTACAGAATCCTCGATTGTTGTTGAAAACAAATGACAAAATAGTTGCTTAATATTTTCCTAACATTATATAATATTATAATATTAATGATCAATTTGAAGAAAAATAAGACATTGCTTTAATTTCATGTTGTCCAGATCATAAAATGCAATACTTAAATTATAGCAAATACTTTGTCGATGTGTACTGAAACAGTTTCCATTCCTAGGAATGGATGGTACGCAAATGTGAATCAGTCCCCATTTTGAAAAAAAAAATCACTGTAATGTTATTTAATCTAAGAATTTTTGAACCTCATAACGGGATGCCGAATCGGTTTCACAAATCGAGTGGAAGCGCATTAAATAAACAATTAAAATACACATTTAAACACTATAAAATATTTAGGAGCTTTGTTGGTTTGTAGATATGAAAAAATTTATTCCTAGCATGTGAATGTAGCATTTATCTTTTCTGGCACTTAAACATGAGATAGTTATTACTTCTAATTGAAAACCGAGTAGACCCTTAGCTGATGAAGTTCTATGCCCTGGAACAAAGAGAATTTTCTGACCTGTTTCTTCGACTGTCTTTCCCTTCAAATACCTTCATCTACACTGACACGTAAATAATTTTGTTACTTATAGTTGTATATAAAAACCTCTTATGGATTCTTCCTCCTTATTTAGTTTCGGTATCCACGTTTCCTCCAAAGTTCAGTTCTGTCATTTCCTTGTACCTCAGTTTCTACACCTGAAAATTATTATATGAGAAAATTCGATTTGCTTGTCCAGTCGGAATTACTTCAACCTATAATGAGAACTGCAACGTCCAGTTGTACCAATACCAGATATAAATTGTTCATTATACGCGGACGATGAAAACGACTACGAATGTTCGGAAAGTTCTCGGCTTGTCACGTAACTGGTTACTCATGCGCAAAAAAAGGTCAATTATTAGAAACCATGTTTATTCAGTTGTTTGAGTGCAGTATTCAATAAACGTAAACTGGTATAGGAACTGCGCGGAAAATAATAAAAAATAGGATATAAGAAGTTATAGAGTAGGAGTTATATTAAACATTAAGCGAATCTTGACCAACATGTTTGACTGTAAATAATTGGACAGCTGCATGTTAACGTTTCCATTTTGGAAGATGAGAGTACAGGACGCCAAGCGATCGCCGTGAAAGGAGGATAAAACCGTAGTAAACCTCAATACAGTATTGAAAGGTTAGGTATTGAAGATACGCGCGATTGTCGAATATGAGAAAAGGCTTTCCATACGATGGCTGCCGCGATTTGACCGTTGACCAGAAACGCACTCGCACTCCATCATCGGGAAAAGTCGTGACCATTATATTTTGGGTTGCTCGTGGTGTGCGTCTCACACATTCTATCACTTTTAGGTAATAATTTACAGAGGGAGTAATTATATCACTTCGATAAACGAATGTACCATAAACATAAATGTAAAATTTAAAGCGTGACATGTAAATTTAACGTGAAATTTTCTTCCAGCCTTCAAATATACAAAGTGAGAAAAACCTCGGTGGCAAAGTTTTATGAATGGATTCCTCATATTGAGAGAACAATATGGGTTCGGAACTGCAGAAATATCCGAACTTTTATGAATGTTTGTGCATGACGACATATCGAAAGGTGAACATTTCACATGGAATGCGAACTAGTTGGTTGAACTTCATACATACCGACCAGATACGGAAAACCGGATAATTCTGTAGTCATGCATTTCCGAACCCATGTTGTAATACACTTTTTTTGCTTTTCTCAATATGAGGAATCTGTTACAGAAATTTTACCATCGATTTTTGTTACACCCTGTATAAATAAAATGGTACTTTTGTCTTACATTGAGTGATTTTAGAGTGTATTTAAGAACCATGCATTAGTGAATCCTATGTCTTTCACGTTGGTTTTCCTCAACGAAACGGTGGAGCCGATTACGGTGAAACTTTTGTTTGTTGTTATACCGTGCTTTGAGGAGTATCTTAGCGGTATGATTATGACGTCACCGTTATATACGGACCGGAGTCCTTCATCGTTACAAGACCAGAAGTCCTCTTCAGCATGGGAGGTTCTGTTACTATTCCTTTTGGCAATTGAAGGGTGCAGATGTTTCTACACATTTTTTTACTATTTGCATTTTGGAGGTGATTGGCGCAGACTGTTTTTATTGTTTTGTAGAGGGGTGAAAGAAATTCAGACAAACGGTGGTTTTCAGGAGAAAAGTTTAATTGAGATTTTGATTAATTGTTGTCGCGTAGGTATTTTTTTTTGTGAAACGGACGAAAAGGTTTTCTTTTTGTTAAAGGATGAAAATACATTTTTCGACACTGAATATCGTCTTTAAGTTTCAATTTCCAACTGATCTGTGATGGAACTTTTATAGTGTGGTCAAAATAAAAGTATTTAACTACCATCCGCCATATCGAGAGTAAATGGGGAACGTTCCAAACACTGAAATCATCTTGTTGGGAGGGATTTTGATCGCGATACAGAAAAACGACTTTCTTTTCTCTCTAACGGTACAGAACTTTGAATTTATCTTAAATTGTTTGAGAATCTTTGTCAAGATTAGACGTTAAAAGTACAATAATATTATAGAAGAAGTAACAAAATATATTGATTAAAAATTTAACGCGTTAAATGAAAGAGTTTTTCCTATCCTAGACATGTCTTTGAGCAAAGACGTTTAGAACCATGCAAAAAGTTTTCATTGCCGTCTGAAATTAGTTTTTAATTTTAAAAAATAAAGTTAATATGTCCATGTTTCCAATACAACTTTTTATAAAATACTCCGAAACGTTTGGTCCAAACGTACAAATATGTTATTTATATGTTTTGCCATAATTTTGATCAAAAATGACAAGGACATAACAATATTTTGAATACAGTTATAATGTTCGAAAATAACGAAGGAAGCTTATTAATACTGGACCATGTTGACTTCACATGAATATTACAAATAGGGGATTCCCGGAATGAACTTCTAGTCCCTTTCTCTTTCACTTGTCTGTTTAGCTTATGTGTCATATAAACATTCTTTCGGTTTCACAATAAGCTTCTACTATTGCATGTTCATTTATTTTTCTTAATTTTTTAGTTTCACTTAAAATATTAAATTCGGAATCTGATTTTTCAATTAATTAAGAACGTAATAAAACCTCTCAGGGTTCCTTAACTATATTTCTTCTTAAATTACAGAATTTCATTTACAACCTGTTTCCAGCAACCCTAGCTGCCGTTTAATTGCGAAATTTCGAGAAAAGAAAATATTATTTTAATTTTTTTCTAAATTATAATAGCTGCATTATTCATTGTTACAAATTTTTGTTATTTCTATCGTTGAATAATCAACAGTGTAACGTTTCGATTTATCATCTTTCAGACTCCCCAAGGTTTCAGCTACAATCAAACATTTATTAAGCCCGCTCTAAGTTTAAATTTGCCTCTCACGTTATTTTCTGATATTGAACACTGTTTTTGAACTTACGTGCTGCCCTCCTATTTGCCTTTACCGCTGAAATGACGTGATGCCATGCGACGTACTTGCTCAGTCCACAAACTTACTGCATTAACAGGAATTAAAATGCTTAAAGTGACCTCAAAACAATTTTCAACATGTTACTTCTGTGAGCATGATCTCATATTCTTTATCTAAGCTCATTATTAAAGTTTTCAAACATTATAATTTATTTTATAGCGTTAAATATTCTGCATCATACTACATTATTTCAATCTAAAAACTTAATTGGCACAAAAAATTAATTCGTTCTCTTATAGATTTTATTTATTCATTTATTATAATTTAATTAATACGGTGTAAAGATGAGAGAGATACTACAAAAAAGAAGTCACCAATTATTCGAAACCTAGTGATGGAAAACCAAATCGATCTGGCTACGATGAAGGTTGTGTAAATTATCATAATAAAATTACTTCGGATGAAAAATCGCTGAAACATGTGTTAACATTTTTTGGGAGATAATGAATGTTGTTAAATGTAACCAACCACCACCCCACTCACGGTTTGGGAAAAAATCTTAAAGAAACCCTCAAATTTAACAGACAATTAAAATTTTCCTTAAAAATTAATCACTGAAATTTCTTTTTTTGAATTCATGACAGATTGTACTGAGGAAATGAACAGAGGCACAGCACTTAGTAAATGGGATGACTTTGGAAAATATTTGGGGTAAGGAGAAAAAAATGTATTAAATAGATAGGAAATGGAAATTAATATTTAGAACTCAATAATCCGACGATATTATTCTTGAAATATGGAAATTTTTATTTAAGCTTTCAAAGTTCCCCGCGTTAACATTTAACTTTTTTGAATAACATTAAAAAAAATATTCAATAATTAGTTTCTGATTTTCCGCTTGATATCATTTCCACAATATTCGTATCCCTGTTTACATTTCCTTCGACTACAACGCTATCCGTCGCGATTGAAAACTAAAGCTACTGAGTTTATTTACTATTTTATTACTGAATAAATAGTTGAATAATAGTTGCGACTTCCGTTGAAAATTTTAGAGTGCCCCTCGTTCTATTCTTAGGGGCCTGCGACTTACATTTAAAACCATTCAATATCTTACAAAAAATTGATTTATTCGTGTTTTTTATTCGTCTCTTCGTCTGAAGTGTATTTCTCGAGATATTTTGTGGATTCAGATTAACGCGGGGAACTTTGAAAGCTTAAATAAAAATTTCCATATTCCAAGAATAATATCGTCGGATTATTGAGTTCTAAATATTAATTTTCACTTCCTATCTATTTAATACATTTTTTTTCTCCTTGCCCCAAATATTTTCCAAAGTCATCCCATTTACGAAGTGCTGTGCCTCTGTTCATTTCCTCAGTACAATCTGTCATGAATTCAAAAAAATGAAATTTCAGTGATTAATTTTTAAGGAAAATTTTAATTGTCTGTTAAATTTGAGGGTTTCTTTAAGATTTTTTCCCAAACCGTGAGTGGGGTGGTGGTTGGTTACATTTAACAACATTCATTATCTCCCAAAAAATGTTAACACATGTTTCAGCGATTTTTCATCCGAAGTATATATATATATATAAGCGGAACGTCATAATATTAAGGAAAAATTATCTTTGGAAGATAAATCGGAATAATGTCATTTTCTTTTAAAATTGATTGGTGGCTTTTGGGACCCCCTGCATAATAGTTAAAAGCATGAGCATGTTTATTGACTATATAGATTTTAACTCTTGATGAGAACAGACAGTAGGCCTAGCTAGTGTAGTCGTACGATAATTCTATTAAACAATCACGAGAATTTCATGTAATCCCAGTCAGTAACTGATTTCAGGCACATTCAGGGACTATTGTCAGTCTGACCCGTATGAAGGTGTTTTCCGCCTAATTGATCTCGGACCTGTTGACGGAACTGAGTACCCAACGTTCTTCAGGAAGTCCAGGTTTATCCAGCATCCTTTTCTTCTCAGCGTCCCATATAGCCTCTGGCTGCGTGTCTGTCCACCCCTTCCTCCCTCTTTTCTCATAATCGATGAAGACGGACCCTGAGTTTCACAGCGGCTGTAACGTCCAGCCTCAAAACACTCCTTCCTTAAAACCTCGCAAGGGGATCCAACGTACAACGACAGTTGTTTTGATTGATGTTTCTGGTGTCTGGAAATGAATAACATCTGTGAGAGGCAGGTGCAGCGAATCTGGCAACTCAACCACATTGATGAAATCGCATCCCAATCAATTATTGAACCACAGGTTTATCTCAATTTGTTATCTTTGTCTTAAATAATGAGCGAAAATATAGGAACAGAGTCAGGATTTGATGTTTCATGTCAATAGTGTTGGATTTAGTTGTAAAATAGTTATACGAATTTCGTGTTGCCCGACTGATTTATGACGATCATGTGAAGGTGGACAATAGTAAAACCCTATTTCTTAAACAGTAAAAGAAGACATGAACCGTCTTTATGGTGAAACATTTAAAGTACCAGCTGCAGACGTGATAAAGAAAACCATATACGGTTACGGTATGATGAGGGTTTGGATTGTTGACAATCTAATCTAAATATCTCGTCTGGAAGTTGACGCGTGACTTTTCTTTTATTCTGTACGTATTGATTTTTTACGCTTTTGCTCGGAAGCATGCGATTCCGTGCTGACATTTTCAGAAGTAAGTTCCGTGCCATGTTATGGTAATTTAGATTAGTAAGTTTCCAAAATATGAAGTTTTTTTTTGCATTCGTTTATGGAATTTGGAAGTGCGTGATATTTTTGGATTTTCGATAAATGCTTCACATTGAGCGATTAATGATGTCATATTCTTAACGTAAGTCAAGAACATATTTTTTCGGGCAACCATTGTCGATAAATGAAGAAATTTTGAAACCCAATTTGACCAGGAAACTCTGATCGGCTTCAGATAATGCCAAGATTCATTTTCTACCAATGGATTCTACGATATTGTCAATAAACTTTAAAAGAAGATTGGACACCAAACAATGGATCTGGAAGGGAATTAAATTTTGTATATGCACGAGTACGAATATCTCCGAAACCTGATAAACTTATAAAATAAAAGCGAGTGGCCAATGAAGAAACGTGTAAGAAAACTCGTTTCTCAACAGAATCATAAAAAGAAATGTTCATTCAGACATTTCCTTGATATGGTTACATCTTCATAGTGTTGTCTTCTTGTAGAAACAGCGCGATGAAGTAATTGCATTGAATTTATAAGTAAAATAATTATCTATGACTAATCTAGAGTATCGAAGTTTTATTCAGATGAGGTCCCATTCCTTCATCTTTTCTTCTCGTCAATTTTAATAACAATATTTTTATGTAAGCACTTGTTCAAAATTCGGCCTTCGATCTGTTTCTTATTGGCGAGAGACTGATTTACGTACGATAGCTGATGCTTGTCTGGTGTTTCAGGACTTTGAGCAAGAGCGCCACGACGCCTGCTGGATCCATCGCAGACGTCTGAGACGCCGCCATGTTGGACGCCGCGCGCCTATTCCAAGGAAACCTGCTTAGGGTAGATTTTTTTATCGTGACTTTTCACCTTCAAATTTTTACGAACGATCAGGATATTTGGAAAGTATAAATCTCCCACACACACTTGGAATAGGTACAGTCTAATACGAGCGACGTGACACGCGTCGTTTGTTAACGTGAATCAGATGCATAATATTGTTGATAATAGAACGCCAAAAGCAAATTTATAAAGTTTATGTAAATAACTTGTTATATTCTTAATTATTATTTTGAATTGCGACGCGTCGATTACGTATTTAGGTCATAGCTTTAACGCTACAGAGTCAGCTAGGATTGTTCGTTGTTTTGTAGCCTCTCCTATCACTACTTCCAATGGGAAAGTTGAAAAATGCGAAGGAACCGGATACCAAAAAGTGCAAATTTTTCTTTTAACGCGACGTTTCATAGGAAAATGTTACATTTATATATAAAGGATTTACGTGGACCTCATTGGGATGCAATATTTTACTTGTTTTGATATCTCTGTTTATTCTCGTTAGAATTTCGAGAATATTCGTAAACGTACGGTATCGTGTTTTTTTTTCCTTTATCGCCTGTATCGGGAAAAATTAATGTTATTGCTCCACATATTATCGTCAATTTTCTTATATACATATATAGAATGGTTAGCTATGTTTATAGAAATTTAAATGTGGCATACTCTAGATTTTTGACAATCGCGTCGGAACCTCTACTGTGAAAAATAAATCGCATTTCATCGTTTCCGTGTCTTTATTAATAATAATGTTGCTTTATAACTTGAAGAGAAAATAACAAATTGTCTGTGATGTAATCGTTAGCCGCCCACGCAGAGACGTGTTCCTTTGGCCCTGGTCCAATCCGTCCGCGACTCTAACCGAAAACAGAAACGTAACAAGCAGTACGTGGTCGACAATTTAATCAGTGTTCTTCCCAGAGATTTTTTGAAAAAAATGTAGTTTTAAATGAAATTTAGCGTTGAACACCACGACATAATCTTTCGTTAGGTCGTAACTGATGCATCGAAGCTAACCAGACGAGTCCATCGAGATCATCCGCCAAACGGAATACGTCTCGAAGCTGATCCCTTCACCTCAAATCATACTTAACAAAGCAAATAATAATATTAAGACTATTGTTACGAATGATGCTTTTTATCTACATTTAAAATGTGTGATACGTTTTATTGTACATAATGCAATGGAATGGAACGTCTATCGCTAATTTCTTATTTTTCTGAATTGAGCAGTAGGAATTGCTTTCGACGGACCGTGCGATATTTAAAAGATGAAGAAACGTGTATGTTAATGATAATAGACGTAAATAGTGCATTTGTCCGCTAAATTTATTTTTAATAATCGTTTAATTTTTGACCGCAATGTGCTATATTTTCTGAGGTTGAGGCACCTGAATGTTTAATGATATTAACTTTAGACCTATAGGATTATTTATCCAATTGATTTCTGGTGGATTTACAGCTTCTCATTGTTAAATTTAGACCGCCAGCTGAAGCGGAACCCACTTTACCGTCGATTAGGTGTTTTTGTTCGTCGTGAGAATTTCGATATTTGTGTCGTAGAGATTAAATAAATTTTATACGATTAATATTGTGACGTTTCACGTTTCAGATCATGCCTTTCAGTAATTTATTACGTACATCAATGTGTAAATGTTGTTAAGTTTGGCGCTAATATTAATGACGCAAGTATGTATTTTGATGTGATTGTGAAATGAATATCATTTGAGGAACTTCAAGTGTGAGATTAAGAAATATTGTTTATTTCGAATCGCACACGCACAAATGACGACGGTATGACGCAGGTCACTTTGCTGTTAAGTTGAAGTTCTTTTGTTCTTTACGGTTTTATTGCGGATGTCGTGAAGTTTAAATATGGACTTTGCTGTTCTATTGATATCCAGGCTAAAAGTTATATGTAAGTTTGTTGTCAGGAGAAATCGTGGTGATTTCTTCCAATGTACACGCAGTGCCTGACTCCTACAACTTGTTTACGCAATAATATTATGCTTCCAACTGGTTTCTGTAACCACTTTTCCGCCACAAAAATGTATAACGTAGCAATTAAAAATGACGGGTTACTTAGAATAGTAGAAAACAAAATTCTTTCTTGAAATGCCTGATCACTCTAAACAAGTGAATATATTTACTCAGTTAAGGACCAGATCGTAAATGTTGAATACTGTTGAATTTTTTGGAGCTGTAAATGTACCAGACATCATTATGGGGTGCCTCTTCCTGGCCTCGAGAATTCAAAACTTTGATAGCGCAAAACACGAAAAGTAAGCGCAATAAACGACAAAATATGAAGCAATACATTGAGTTAAAGTTGGGAAGAATGCCATCAGACACTACGCTACCCGCGAACACTCTCTTAGATAAGATTTATGTGTTTCATATGAATTCCTTGCTTAGAAAATTACGACATGATATATCACGAATAGATTTTTGTACTGATTTGGCACGTAACAAAACTTGTATATGTGAATTTATTGTGTTTTGTGTATAATTGCTTTTTTAAAATAAATCATCCCACCTCAAGTTAATAAATTTTGAGTGTGCCTTTATAAGATTCTTTGTAAATCTCACTTCATTCTTATCCCTTCACACATTCTCCCTATTTATGACAAATCTTTCAGGTACGGAAGCAAAATACATTTCAAGCGGATAAAGAAGAAAATTCTTGCATTATAAATATATGCAAAGCGTATAGGAATTACTAAATATGATAATGTATTTATACATTTCGTAGATGAGATTAATTATTATGACTATTATATTAGTATAATTCCGTTCGAAAACGAAGTGAACTATGTGTTAGTGGTCGTTATTGATTCGTCAAATCCTTGAAGCAGAATTTTTTTTTAATTACAGTTTAATGTCGCATTAACCTTTAGGTCATTAGCGACTTACATCTGTTAAGTTCTACATTTGTATAACAATTAAATTACTTTATACAACTCAGTTTTCATCGTAAAGTCTATGAGGTTGTTGTATATAGAATAAATTTTAAAATTTTTTGTTTTACAAAATATATAATTAAAATATGTATTTATTTATTAACAGAATAAATGCTTCCAAACAAAGCTCAGCCGAAAATGAAATAAAATTGAATTAAAAACAGGATGGAAAATACTCGACAGGACCGGGAATTGAACACGGGACCCTGCACTTGATACGTGGGACTAGCCGAGTCGAATACCCGTTAAGTGTGAGCTTTCTCCATCCAGTGTATAGAGATGAACACAAGCAACACACAAGACCTTAATTTATGACTCTAATGAAGAATGATTATGCCTGAAAAATTATCATAGGTATATAATGGAGCTAATTTAAAATTATTTGAAATAAAAACATGGTTTTTGTGCAGGATCCGTTATTTGGCAGAGCTAAAAGTGAAACCAGGCTCAGGTAAGTTCTACCGAACTAGGCTCAGGAATTCTTGGAAGACAGACGCGTCCGGCTGTTTCCTGTCTCGGGAGAAACCACTGCCTGGTGTCTTGGAGAGGTGGAAGGGGGAAGCGAGGTTTCGAGGGTAGGAAATCGAAATACAATTCTGTTTTTACATCGTGATGTTTTCATCGAGTTATGTTTGAGCTGTGAGGAAGAAAGACTGGCGTTTCAACATTGAGAGAAGCAGTGGCTATGGAACCTGAGAGACTGTGAAAGGAAACATCTACGACCCACTTCGAGCAACAGGACGATACGGAACAAATGTCGTGTAATAGCCCCAGGACCTTCCCCTATATTGCAGAAAACAACAAGTAATAAATAGTATTGTACATACAGTGCCGAGCGGGACAGTAATCCTTGAAGAATAGGAATTTCAGTAAGAAACAAAATTTAATTTCTATATTTATTTTTCAAGTTATTGGCTTTTCTTACTACATTAAATAAATATTTAAAAGTTTTAATGAAAACAGAAAATGTTATTTTCTTTTTTACTTATATTTTATTGGTTATGAACTATTTTCCTACGTGTAAACAATCCTGTTATTCTTCAATTTTGGGAGAGTACTTAATTTTAAGAGAAAACGGACTAACCGTTACAGGTTCAATTCAAGAACAATAGAAATGCTTTCAAACAAAGCTCAGTAAAATAAGCTATGAAAACAAGGGAAATAGCACCAAGTACAAAATGGAGGTAGCGTGTTCCCTGTGCAGTAGAGATCTTTCTTGCCTTTGGTGCATTTTTTAAGATTTTTTTTTGTGAATACAATACGGAAAAAATAACCAAAGAAAATATCAAACGTGGCGAAAGTTAATTTGGCTCTTGATATTGCACATATTCATCGATATAATTTGGTCTGTTTTATCAATAATTCACATTATAAGTTTAGTGCATTATAATGCCCTGAGAATGACGCTTAAATTTCCTTCCTTGAAAAAAAAAAAAAAACACAGAAAATAAAGATTCTGAAGTTGACCGGCAGGTAGAAAAGTCTGGACTGAGGGGTTGACTCACAGAAAGCTAGGACAGGCATGTTTTAACATGTCCGCGGATGCCAAAAATTTCACATTTCCTTAAGTGCACGTTGTTTCATATCTGCATCACAATATAGCTCTGTCTTAGAAACCAACAGACGCCTCTAAGGGTGATACTAGAAGTTAAAATGCATATATGCTGCACGATGCACTAAAATGTTAATATATATTTTTTACCATAGAGTATCCTTGGTTTTAATAATTTTTAAGCTTAATTTGTATCTTCAGGTATTTATCTACAAAAATAAAGTGTCTTTATAAGGTCATCAATTGTTTTATTAATTGAAAACAGACGTTAAATTAAAACTTTTAATTATACAGCCTTTCTTCTCGATTTATCCCGTTTTCCTTTATCTGACGAGCTCTGACTCAATTATTTGAGTTATTTCTAGAATTAAATTTGTCGAAGACTTTTTACGTTAACTGCTACCACAATAACAAAAATAATTTCACAGTCGCAATTAAGCGGCTATTATAGTGTATATAATTACAAGGGACTTCCCGTTTCTTTAGACTGCTGGCGTATTTTCTGCCAATATAATAGCCGTCAAAAAAAATCATTTAATTGACAACGCTTGTCATTAGAAATTAGTTCACTGTTACAAAATTTTTATTGATGTATTAATTTAAATTTTACGTTCAGTTGTAACATCACGTTAATAGCTAGCAAACATTGACAAAAAATTGCGTGTGGTTCATATAACAGTAATAAAAATAAAACGCACTTATCTAAATATTTTAAAGTATTCAAGGAAATTGTGCATGTAAATACTTTTTAATTGATAATGTAATCACTTGAAGATGATCAAAAAAGGTTGTATACAATTTTCTAAACCCATGCTTGATATTTTTGTTATAAAAAATTACCAGAAAGAAATAGTTAATTAATAAAGTAATTTCCGTTCCAGAAATAATTTATTAGAATTAATTTGTCAGAATATTTTTTAAATTATAAAAAAAACTTTGTTTGATATCTGAGTAATATTCTGGGGTTCGTAACATATTCTTTGCAATTCGTTAATGAGTAAATACGTGAACATGTTATGGTAAGCAATAGCAGCCCATTAAACAGAGTTCTGTAAGTTGTTCTAAACTGAATCTTTCATAATATTAGAATTGATTGGTTTTGTGTAAGAAACTGTTTCTACAGAAATCTCAGTATGACAAGAATTATTAATTGTAGCGGCTTCCTGATTCTTATGGTACACTAGCTGGGTGCCCGGCGTTGCCCGAGATGTCCCGATACACTCCAATTTCGGTTGCTTTTGCGCTATTTTTATGTAACGCTCCTCGAACATACCCGTATAAGACAATTTTATATAATATATAGATAGATAGATATACATACACTATTTAAAACAATTATTAAATTTGTAGACACATAATTTTTCCATCTGAAATTAAACTATTTGGTGGTTTTAGCAATCTGCAGTTGATAGCATTGTATAAAATTAACGCAAAACATTACGAAATACGCTGTCTTCAATAAAAAAATAACAATTTTGAACATTTAAGTATTGTTTTTATCATAATTCTATGTATCTTCCAGTGCGTATTGCAAGATATAATTGGGAAACATATTGGTCCCTGATCCCGTTAAATATTCCACGTCAAAAGTCAAGTTATTTAAAAGAAAATTAATGCCATGGATTGTATAACCTTTCATAATAAATTATATTTATCACTCGATGTGGTATTGGTAAATTTAATTATACTTATTATTCAATCAAAATATTTTTGCTCAGATTCATTTCTCAGAAATTGAACATCTATAACGTCGTTCCCAAAAATGTAAAACAAATATTGCTATCCTAACCTCAAATTTTTGTTTCACGACACAAATTGCACGCAATAATTTGTTTACATTTATACAAATTTATAGAAATACGTTGCGTAAAGTATAATTAATTGTACTTTTAATTCAATTTAAATGTTCCTATTTCTGTACATACCTTTGACTGATAGTGCATTAATTGAATAACGACCATAAAAACTTTCGGAGTTCCGTACGTCATTTTCAATACTTTTATAGTTACAAACATATAATTCAGCAGTCGTACCTTAGACAAATCTTATTATCTTCTGAAATATTATACAGGATACAATAGTACGTTATATTATGAAATTTTATAAATCTCGACCGACACACATTTGAATGTATTATAAGGCGCCATATTGGCTTTATCAAAGATAGCGGGATAATTAACTATTCCAAATTAACTTTGCGCAAGGATGGTAAAGTGTTTCGTATTGTTTTTTATTACTATTCGATGGAGTAATACTGGAAAAAATTTTACTTTTTATTCAATCAAAATATTTCTGCTTTATTTCATTACGAAATACAGAACTATATTTAGGATGCGTCAATGTCTATAAAACTTATGACGTCATCGTCTCGCGCAGTAATTTAACACTAATTCGTAACTTATTTCAATTATAATTATTTCCACGTTTATTCTAGGGGTTTCTCACCCCCACAGTACCGGTTCTCGATTTTGGCAGAATACGTATACCAATTTTTGTTGAATTCTGTCCACGCGATAAAATTTGTATAAAGAACAACGTAAATACATACATACATACATACAAATATACATCCTTTTTTATTATATAGATTAACTAGGGATAAAACCAAAGAATCTATGTGGACATATTTTATTAAATAATAATTATGAAATGAAACCAAAGCAAATAATTGGTTCTCGTAACATATTTTAATTTTCTAGAATGTTAATGTTTTTACATTTAACGATGTTACATTTTAATATAAAATTTATTTAAATCTGAGTGGTCTATTCTAAGAGGTATCTTCTGTTGTTTCTAAACCCGCTAATTTTATCGTCAGTTTCTCACTATTCTAAAGGAACGTAATATTTTAGAGTTAATAATACTTCTAATTTAAATAAAATTTAGTCCAATATAAATTACGTAATTATTGTCGTTTAAATTTCGATCCACACGATAACCTGCAAAGCATATGTTGAATGCTGTATTTAATTTCAATACTTTTGTAATATTATTCTTTGAACTATGCTTATGCGAAGCTTGACAAAAAGTGTAGTAATATTAAATAACCAAATAGAATTATTTTTTTCCACTCTCCGGGGAAATATAAAGTGGTAATAAGGAAAGAAGGGAACAAAGGCTGTGATTCTGAATAAGTCAGAAAATCTCTGGAATTGTTTCGGATTCTTGTCCGTATGAACCGAATTGATTAAGTCTTCTCCCAAACAGAATCTATTTTTGGTAGAATAATCGGCTCATTCTTGCCTATTTCTACACCTCACCTGCTTCTTCTTCCACTGCTATTATTTTCCCTTTTCCTCAACTTCTTTTTAAAATCAATCCTCTCGATCCGATAGAATATTTCTGTAGCTATTCTCTACAACGTTAATTTTCGTCATTGGAACACTCGGAACGTGAATTCTCCGATACTAATACACCATCTCATTAAACTCATAAAACCTGATTTTTATGTAACACATCGATTCAGTAAATTTTTGTTCGCTTAATTCCTCTTGATAATTGTCGTTTTTTTTTCACGCTAAAAATATTAGATTTATTTGGTAGTAATTCATTCTAAACATATTTTATGAATTACTAGCGAATATTCCCTTACCGATTTTATTTATGATGTTTTTTTGCCCGGTTTGATGCTTATCCGTCGCCATGAAAACGTTTATTAAAAATTGATTTTATAAATTTCTTCTCCACTTTAGACCTTGTATGACAATGCACAGACTCATTCCTATACCAATAATGCTTGTAATGCATAATTTACGACCATCGAGATTTTTCTAAATTTTATTAAGATCTCGGGGCTGGACGAGACAGAATTTTCACCGTCCGGATGGACTTGAAGGACGAAGGGCTAACACCAAATTTATGACCGTCGAAAAATCGGAACAAGCTACTTGTTACAGGACACGAGCTCGTTGTGAAGTTAATATTTTATTTTTTTATATAAAAAGCTACTCCTACAAGTGGGTTGAAATGCATGAGTAAAACGCTGACCGTATGAGATTCGTGTTTCAATGTCAAATCTAACATGTATTTCGTAAATAATGTCTAAATGCTTGATTGAATTTTAATGTGTATTTGAAATTGAGAATTTGGAAAGTGGAAATAGTTAATTTTATCCGCGGGTGTAGCATGGTTTCACGTAGATGCGTGATTAAGAACCCCGCCCTTCCTTCTCATGTAAGCCTTTACCATTACACGTAAATTACTAGGATACATAGCTTTTATAAAAATTGCTCATTCCTTCCTTGCGAAATATACTTAAAAAACTATAAAGAGTAAAATTAGCATAATAATTATTGCGTTCTAAGTATTATAATTTTATGGTTATTTTTGCTTGTTTCCCTTAAAAAACCTGGTTCAGCATTTTTAATTCTTATAATATAAAAATTTAAGTCAATTTTTGCTATAAATTTGTAGGTAATAAACAATTAAGTAAGATAAATTAGATTGAGAACTTTGTTGGTTAATAAATAATTAAATTTTCCATCACTGCATTGTTCATAGAATTTTAACAGGTGCTGAATAAGTCACCGATTATTTTAAATTCAATTCGAATGAATTTAAATTTTTTTTGTCTGTACATTTATGAAAGTGCTATTGTGAGTAGTTATATTTTTATAGCAATTATGAAATCGTTCCTGAAGCTTTTATCAATTCGAATATTTTCAAAGTTATTGGGACCATCTGAGATGATTTTATGACTCTTGAATAATGGTTATTTATACCAGAGACAAATAACGACTGGTTGCCAATGTATTAAGTAGTTTATATGCAACTGTCAATATTTCTAAAGCATTCACCAAGAAGCCGCGCTAAATAAGTTAAAAGTCACTGGTATCGATCAGTCTGGTAAAAGAATCGCAAACTGATGGTCCTTGATGGCAAAGAGCTCTCAAACCGCGCTGAGAAACCTTCAGGAGCCCCGAAGGGTAACATAAAAACGACCCTTGTTTTAGCTTTAGTAAATAATTAGTTGAGATAAAAATCTCGTTTACTTAAGTGCTGTTCCGTATTTGAAATGTGTGTGTCTTACGAAGTGCCGCCACAGAAATTGTGCTCAATTGATGTCTTGAATTATTTATTTTCCTTTATTTCATTCTTATTTGTTAAGGAGGAAACTTAATAAGTAACTGATACTTCCAGAAAATGTGAAGCAGGGTTTCTGAAGTAAATCATTAAAATTTCAAAATAAATGTGTATATCTATGCACAGCCATAAATAGAGGGTTGTTGAGCAGCCTGACAAGAATGTATGACCTTTTCTCTCATTATTTTCCCCGTCGTGATAATGACTGACCTCCGTGGGTTTTCGTGTTGCTAATCACGCCGCAACGACCCCTCATCGTTGAGAATGTTGGTAGCCTAACGCCAAACGAAAGTAGCTGACCAAAATCGTGATGTGACGCGTTGGCTGTGAACTTTGCCCCCAAGCTTTCTGTTTATACTCTCGTATAATTTGCAAACATTACGTTTCGCTCGTTACCCTAACCTATAAGTAACCTCGTGAGATGCCTCAATTTGACGTTGTAGCAGATATCGAATTTGTGCAGTTTAGTCAGTTGGTGACACGCTGGCGAAGGAGTTAGTTGGTCTGGCGTAGGCTATGAGATTGGTCGTCGTGCCCAGTGAGCCGAGCGACGTAGGCATAAGTTGGGCAAGCAATGTTAAAGTTTAATTATCTGTTAGTCTGTGGAATTTGTGCAGTTTAGTTGATTGGTGAGTGTCGAGGAGAGAGGCAGCCTTGGGACGATAGGAAATTAAGGGTAAAGTCAGATTTCGTTTCTAGTCATTTCATATTCCGTTCATTTTAATTTGTTTGAATTGTTAATTTTAATTTAATCTTGATTGTTTCGTACTTATCAAACCCAGTTAAGATCCTGAGAAGAAGAGTTATTTAGATTGATTTATTTGTAAAATATAAAAGTTTGTACTTTCTTTTAATACCACAAATTATAAAAAGAATAACTAACTGATTTGTAAATTTTGATTGAATGTGGCGTATTAGGGAAGGGCAAATAAATTATACCTTTGAAGAATAAATTTGTTTATAATAATTATTATTTTTTTTAAATTAACTATTCATTTGTTCATTACATAAATTGGCTTCCACAACGTGGGGCAAGGGTAATTAATTGATTAGTTCCCGTTGTTTATTACAATATATACTGTAATGCATATAATATAATGCATTGGATTGGAGACAGCTCACGTGTTGTGAAGAGAATGCGAGGGAAAAGGGACCGCGGGTCCTGTCACGAGGTGACAAGACGGAGCGGTAAGACATTTGTTTGGGATGAGTGCTGGTGAGCGGCAGAGAGGAAGCCGTAATTTATAGACAGAGTGTGACGATGCGACAATTAGGTCTAAGGAGGGCGGAAGGACTCCAGTAGCCTATTGATTTAGGAAACGGCGAGAAGAATTCGTAGGGCAGAACGTGGGCAAGCAGATGTTCCCAAAGGGGCTATGTTAGAGCAGGTTTTTGTCTCTGACGAATGACCTGACAAGTGGTTGGGACTTGCAAGAAAAGATTTTGTGCGAGTCGGACAAAAGAGAGCAGCCGACAAGTCATGAGTGATTGCGGGAACGAGGTACAGCAGCTGCGAGCGTGTCGAATGGCGCAATTACTTGGGATGATGAGGGTCCAGGCACTTGTTGACCTAGGATTTGGAGAAATTAGTATCGCGCACTTGTGAGCGGAGAGGTCCAAAGACAAATTGGACCTGTCACGATTATCGGGGTTCGGAGGGCGGAAGGAATCCAGTGGCCGGAACGAAAATTAGAGTAATGGGATTCTGTCACCGCGCCGTTGCGACGTAATTTTGCAGCAAGTGAAAAACAAGGAGTCTAGGGGTATATATATGGAAAACCACCTATTGTACAGACAGTTGGAGTTAGCGTGGGAGAGGAGACAGTTGGAGTTAGCGTGGGAGAGGAGACAGTTGGCAGTTAGCACGGGAGAAAGACGGAGGACGCAGCGAAGAGTTGGACAGTTAGACAGTTGGAGTTAACGCATCGAAGAGACAGTTGGCAGTTAGCATGGGAGAAAGACGGAGGACGCAGCGAAGAGTTAGACAGTTAGATAGAGACAATTAGCGTGGGAGAGGAGATAGAGACAGTCAGCAAAACTAAAACAGCTATGAACATTTTTAACATACAGAAGCTCTATCTGTATGAGTACGAGAATTTGACCTGTCTTCGATGGTAGGCGACCTGCATGCAGCAAACGACGTCAAGGAGTGGAACAACGAACACCTGGAATATTTCACTGGATATGGAGAACCAGATATCGGCGAACCAGTGATATTGTGTTAGAGTCAGTGAGTGAATGTCAGGGCTATAAAGTGTGTGTCTAAAGAACGAGTCGAAGAAAACCTGAGAAACCGTAAGTTGGAATGTACAATATTAACAGATGTAAACGTTATTAAAGGATAACAGTCAGATGTCGTTCTCTTCTTTTAATAATAAAGTTAGAAGCAAGCTATAGGTTAAGTTTATAAATCAATTTAGTAGGTACTTTTGTTTAAATTTAAAAACATAAATATTGGGTCTTTTTAATAGTTTGATTCTGTCCGTTGTCAAACCCAGTAGAGACCCATGAGAGCAAGAGTTTCTTATTATAATGTTAAAATAGTAAATTCATTTGTAATTTCGTTTCGTGTTTAATAAATTTATTTGTTGTTCACAAAAATTATTCTTTTTATTTATATGCCTTTATGTGGTTATTACATTTTGGCTACCACAACGGTGGACAAAGATAGAAGGAGGCTCTTATTTGTTTATTACAATATATATATATAGTGGTAAACACCAATAATTTACCTGTTAATGTTGGGCGCGAATTTGTAATAAATACAAATCAATTAAAATGATTGGATGTTTTAGTAAGAACTCAAGATTTTAAAATTTATTAACACACAATTTAAATTTTACACAAGTTATAAAATGATTTTTTACAACAGTTAGTAATTAATGTCTTACAATTAAATTTAATCTTTATCAGGGTCGTTTACTGGGCACTTAATAAAACAAATACTTTTAAACTATTTTTACAATGCAATAAAGAAAACACATACAATAACCAAATTCGAATTCTGAAATCTGACGATTATAGCTTTACTTAAAAGTTTACAAATATGAATACTGTGAAATATAAACTTACAATCTCTGGTAATCCTTGAAATTTGGCTCACTCGTATACTAACACTCACTCACTTTATACAGGCCATAAAGAGCACCAAGTTGTGCACACACTTTACACTAAACACTTTCGTCAGTACAACTATGCAGATTATTCACGTAACCGCAGACTATTACCACTGACTTTCTTCTCCTGACGACCTACGATGAATTCTCAACGACTCTTTCTTACGACTAATTCCACTTTATTTTTCCCACCTAACTGGGCCCGATGGCTCCGATGACGAAGGCTGCTAACAGATTGATTCTCTTTCTTCTTACGACGGTTTACATATATTTCTTTTGCGCACTTCACCACGAAGTCGTGTACACTTCTTCCCACACCCTCGTCTAATTTTCCATCTGCCTCACAATTATTCCCCATTACCTCGTCGTTGTGTACAACTCGTGTACCTTCTGCCGCTGACTCGACTCAGGACGACCTTTTTCACACATCGCCACTAATCCGGGTGTAATTCTGCACACCGCCTCACAGAGATCGGGCGCACTCAGAGTTCGGGCGTACTTTTTCACACCGACCCACAGAGCCGGGCGTACACACACTTAACTCACCCTCTTTTAATTTGCTATCTGCCGCTCATTATCTCATTGTGTACAAATCGTGTGCCTTTCGCCGTTGACAACGCGAGTCCAAATATTTGTTTATTATTAACGATTTCTTTTTCATTACCATATATATATATATATATATATGTGTTTATGTATATATGTAGCTGAGTATAGTTCTCGATGTATTTTCTATAGACTGGGTTATATTTACAATATGGAAGCAAAAGTGACTAATATTAATAATAATAGTTTTTATTGCCAATGACAAGTTTTATATCATGTCACAGGTTCAGAAAATTAAATTATAAAAAGCTTCAAATTAAAAACTCTTCAATCGGATGATCACATGCAAAAGGTTTTTTAATGTTCTTAGCATTTTATTGCCTGGGATTTCTCTGATAGATGAAGGCAGTCTCTGGTCCTTCGTTAACTTTACTGGTCCTCAGAACCTCGGTGGACAGATAAAGTGTTATGGTTGTGATCGTCTCGTCGTTCACTTCTAGTTTCAAGCACCCATCCCCAGCAGGAGACCAGGTCCGGAGATTTTGGAAGTAGTGTTTGCAGGAAGTTTAGAAACTCAGTCCACGGAGCTGTCGAATTGGTCTCTTTCATGCTGTGAGAACTGCATACCTCCTACTAGTTTCTCCACATCGTCACGTCATAAAGAATGTGACTGTCGAATATGCTGATGGTTCCTAAGTTATCTCAAGAGATAGAACCCCATGCTAATGTGCAGTCCAATAATGTAACTTCATGTTTTTCGAAGAGCTAGAAAATAAGTTTTTGTATTTTCTCAATATTAAGGAGTGAATGAATTAGAAGGAAAATAATTAAAGTCATGGGCGTTTGTTCAGAAATGTAACCATATAAAAATAAGGCAGATTCTTCTTGAAGAATTTATTATGGCGGTTAGTATAATATCCCCAAAGGTTTTATCAGTCACCATTTGTAAAAGCTGTTGTGTATCGGTCAGCGTCACCAGCCTACGCTGATCACGGGGCATTCCTAAAACCAGAACGTAGATGTAAATATGACAGTCTGGCATTCCTGTCGGTAGGCCAAGGGTCAAAAAGGAAAGAAAAACCATTTGTAAACATAAATAAAACTTAATAATTTTCTAAAATAATTAATTTTGAAACCGTCTTGGAGCTTTCGGCAATATTGCCATAATCATCTCCAATGTGTATCCAAATAAAATATACTGTGGCCGAAAAATATTGATTAATATAAAAATTTAATTATATTGCTATATACATAAAACATTTTATTTGGGCCCCATGTTGTGATAGTAGAGTCTGAGGATCCGGAACTTATTCCATTCTCCACACACTGGGAACCTAGAAGGAAAGATATAAGAGTAAATCTTTTTCAGACACGGAGTATTTGTTCTTTCGCTCTTAAATCTTGAATACACCGATTTCCAGTAGGATGCGTGTCTGTCTTACGGAAATCCAATAAGACGGTCCAAATCATCCGATTTGACGTCAAAACATTGTAATTTTTTTTAAAAAAAATAAATAAATTAGAAGGCAAAATTTAAATCCCATTTTACGTATTTACGTGCCAATTCCGACAATAGAGTTTTTTATTTCAGCATCTCAAATATTTTTTAAAAAATAATTACAATGTTCAGACAGAAAATCGGATAAAGATTGAAGTCTTACTGGATTTCTGAATGACACACATATCCTATTTGAAACAATTGTTTGATATTTTCGAAAGACCATGTTGAAGGTCTTTATGACACTATTTCCGAAGCTGCAATAAAAATTAACATATTAGAACATCGTGAAATAGGTTTATTTAGTATTAAAAATGTGACCGATAAAAACATTGGGGATATAATACAAACAGAATTAAGCAGTTTTTGTTGACTTATTATCGGGGTTCATCAGTTACGAACATCTTTCAGACGTTGGTTTACTTAACTCTCGATGTTCGGAGATTTGAATGATGATTTACCTATTTCTGTTTTTATGCGGCCTGTGGAGAAGTTTGTGTTGGAGATACTAATTTTCTTCCGTCGACAAAATATCGAGGTAGTTTAACCTAAAACAACTTCTGGAATCTTTTGTTTAACGCCGTTCCTACCGCCGAAAGATATTTATTTTCTGATACTGATTAATTAGTTTCATTGTGTTATTTTATTTTTGTTCGGTGTGATTGTCTTCTATTCATTGGCTTTGCAAAAGGTTTGTAATCTTTGCATTGCACAATGCAGCAGCGCACATTTTGGGAGCTGGAGCATTTGTATCGATCTTGCTGGACCCGGCCGTTGGAGACAGACCTATATACACCTACACATACACCTACAACCTGCTAGCTCCTCCGGCCGATGTTTAGTATTCACGGTCCGTAGTACAGAGACTTTTTGACAGGACGTGCAAATTAGCCCCACGTGGTATTGCATTGTAATAAATTTTAATAAAATGTTGTCATAACGGAGGAAGAATTTTTAGGGATATCCAATACTTGTGGCCGCTGAAGAATTTTTTTAAGACCTGAAACATTGAGACTAAAACCCCTCAAAGCTACTTTTTTCCCGATTATTTACTTAGAGAACCAGGAAGCCTTATAAATTTGAAATATAACATACGATGAATAACTTGTAATAATGCCAAATGTAGAACATGATAAATTATTATATACAGGATATAACAATAATCGGCACAAAATTTCACGATTGGATTACTCATTTCAAACGAAGAAAAAAGCGTATTAAAATATGGGTCCGGAAATGCGTAATTACAGACATATTTGAACTTCCGTATCTGATCGGTTTGTATGAAGTTCAGCGGACTAGTTGGAGCGCTGTGTTCCAATGAATTTTTTTTAACTAAATTCAATATGTTGAATAACCGAAATATTTAATTTCAAGTTTTTAAATGAATTAAAAGTCTCCAACCTGAAGAGGTCCTTAAAAATAGGACGAACCGTCGTCTAATTATTTTTTTTGTTAATAAACAATTTTTTGACTCAAAGCTGTATATTTAATGATTTATAATATTATAAATGTCAGATATTTTTTCATATTTCTTTTAATATTGTAATACCAATGAAACAAGCCATTAATTGTTTTAATATAATTAAATTGTTAGCGGTACGAATGCGCAAAGGCGACAATGAAGGCGGGTTTTTTCCTTTGTATAACAATGGAGACCGCGCGCTTAGAGAACTGAGTATGCGCTTGGAGAACGGCAGTCTGGAATCGGCGGTGAAAGGTGAAGGAGTCTAAAATCTGCGTACGGAAGATGAAACAGTTAAAAGTCGACGGGGAAATATAATACAGTTCAGTTCACCTAGAGCAACAAACAGTAAAATCTGCAGATATAAAGTACGAATGGTGAGATCCTATATTTTTTACATGAAAGCAAGCAAATATTTTTACGGAGAGATTTACATAATAACTTGCACACGATGAAGCAAATGGTTGCTTCACGCTGATTGAACAATTTTCGCATAGAAGAGACCGACTTCCACTAGCTGACAAAAGGGGGCGGCTCATCCGAGGTTCCAGATAGAAGAGGACTAGTATTTCAATCGTGTGTATTAAAAATTTCAATGAAGTGTAGAGTCAGTGTAAAAATAGCTTTTTAGTGAGGTAGTTTTCAAGATACAAGAGAGATCTGGTACCAGACAGACATTCCGTGATTAAAAAAACTTTTATACAAATTTGTAAACTATAATTAAAAAGGTATAGTCAGATTTCGTTCAGTTATCGTTTCATTTAGTTTTCTTCTGTTTCACTTATCTTCATATTGTTTTAGGTTAGCTTTTATATTTGAATTGTTAATTGTTAGTTTATACATTGCTTTTGTTCTAATTATCAAACCCAGTTCTGACCCTGAGATTTGGAGATCCGACGTATTTGATTGTAACGATATAAGAATTGTATTTTCATAAATTCCACGAATTAATAAATGAAAAATTAAAGTATTTGTTGTTAACTGGATGAAATTTGCGTGAAAAATGTAAATTTATCAACAATAAATTTTTAAATATAAATAAATTTTCGTTAATTGGTTCATTAATTAACCCTCGCAAGGTGTTTATTACATAAATGGCTTCACCAACGTGGTGCAAATTAATCGTTAACTTGTTATTTATTACAATATTTTCAGTTTCTAAGCCGTGTATTTTTTCGCCATCATAACATTTCCTCTCGTATTCCTTTTTATTTTCTTTCGTTTCTCTTCTAATTCTACAGACTAATCGTTTTTAATTTGTCCTTCGACGCAAAGTCTGTTTTTCAGGTGATGTTTATAACTTAGAATTCAGCCAATATGTAATTGCGGCCGCCATCTCTAACGGACTGCGAGGTCAAATTATCATTTACTAGCTGGGTGCCCGGCGTTGCCCGAGGTGTCATTTATCTATAACAATCGATAAGACTCCAATTTTGGTTGCTTTTGCGCTATTTTTATGTAAAGCTACTCGAACCCTATCCCTAAATGTGCTCACCTCCCATGCCGAAGGGGGATGAAGTTGTGGATGGTATTCACCATCCTAAAAGCGTCCCCTGTCCATAATTCCGGACAATAGAAGCTATCCCTTTGTTCTGCCAACACCTGTTCCTTTGTACGGCTAACGGAACTTCCCTCAGGTCAACTCCGTCCCCAGTCTATCCCGGACCTGCGGATCGCACGGAGCCCAGTTCTTCCTGGTCCAGCGATTAGAAGCGACCTTCGCAGAAGTGCTGAATAAAACGTTAACATCCAGTTGTGTGTTTGAATTATTACTGCCGTACCACATGCCCGAACTCCCAACACGTGTATGACGGATCTAGTATCCCACAAAGTCATTGACTAAATATATCGGCCGTTTTTACATGTTAGAAGATGACCACCCCCACAAATGTGCGATAGTGAAAAAGAATGTATTCCAATCAAAAATCGACCGATTACATTGTCTGAAACTTTCTTCCCCCGCCCAACACCTCCCAAACCCGTCGCGTTACCCAGGTTGTCACAATTAGATTCAGCGACATTCATAGCCTCTGAATTGATTCGAATCTCGGTTGTTTTTGCGGTTTTTTATTTAACGTACCTCCACCCCACCCCTAAGCTTGCTCCCCTCACAGGGGTTAAATTATACATAAACAACATCGGTATATATACTATCAAAGTAATTAACCCCAGGAAATAATTATCGCAAATATCGACCGTTTAACATGTTTGAAAATTTTCACCCCGACCACTCCCGCATCGGGGACTTAAACGGTCAAGTTTAATGTCATAATTAAACTCAGTGACAATCCCGATAGTTTCTGCTTTCTTTTTATGTAATGCCACTTCACACCCACCCTTAAGGGTGCATCCTTCCGAGTCCGAAAGGGGTTGAAATTATACACAGAGAACATGTAGGGAAATTTTATTAATGTAATTCATCCCGAAATATATTTAAACGACGCAAAAAACAGCCGGTTAACTCATCCCAACCCAGCCGATACCCGCGCGTTGTCCAGATTGTCATAAATAAATTCAGCGACATCCATTACCTTCGATTTGACTCGAATCTCGGTTTGTTTTCCCGTTATTTTCAAGGAAATCCCCTCCACCCCCCACCCCTATCATGCCTACAAACAACATCGGTAGAAATACTATCAACGTCAATGGTCCCGGCATTTATTTAATCCACGCTAATATCGATGATTTAACATGTTAGAAAATTTCCAACCCATCCACTCCCGCCCCTTGGGGTTAAATGGCCAATTTGATGCTATAATTGAACTGGGCGACATCCATAAATTTGGATTTTACTCCAATCTCGGTTGTATTCGCGTTATTTTATTGCAGCGTTCCTCCACCCAACACCTAAAAGTGCTCTACTGATAAGCCCGAAAGGGGTTGAAGTTATAATCTGTGAAAATGTAGAGAAATCTCATTGATCCCGAAAAATATTTAGTTGCAAAGTTGATTAACATGTTTGACAATTTCCACCCCCAACCACGCCCGTCCCTGGGAGGTTAATTGCTAGTTTATAGGATAATTAAACTTATCGTTATCCATAACTTTGTTGAGTTATTTTTTTGTAATATTCCTCCACCCCCACCGTTAGAGTTCCCCTTTCCCATGCCGTAAAATGTTGAAATTTTACTCACATACATTGGTACAAACACTATTAATCACTTTTACCAGGAAAATATTTATCCGACTAAAATATCGGCTGTGTTAGCATGTATGAAGATTTCCACCGCCACTTGGGAGACATAAACGGCAACTTGAATATCATAATTAAACTCACGGACAACCATAACCCTGGATTTGAGTCCAATCTCGATTGTGTTTGCTTTATTATTAAATAAATCTACTCCACCTCCACCCTTAAGAGTGCTCCACTCCAAATCCCGAAAGAGGTTATATTAAACATATGGAAGCTGTAGAGAAATATAATAAATTTCAGCGAACAAGAAAAATATTTATTCGACACAAATATCGACTGCTTAACATGTTTGAAAATTTCAACCCCCGTTCATCCCCGCTTGGGGAAGTTAAACTGTAACTTAAATGTCATAATTAAACACAGTAACAAATATAACCCCGTTTTCGACTTGAAACTCGAATGTGTTTGCGTAATTTCATGTAATGCCACTCCACCCCAACTCTTAAGGGTGCTCCCACCCATGCCTAAAAGAAGTTGAAATTATACACAGATGAAGTGAAAACCAATATAATTAACGCAGAAAAATATTTATTCAACGCAAATATCTGCCGTGTTTGCATGTTCCAAAATTTCCACCCCGCTACCCTTGCATCTGAGGGGTAAATTCCAAGTTGAATGTCATAAATAAACTCAGTGACATCAATAACCTTCGATTTGACTCCAATCTCGGTTGTATTCGTGTTATTTTTCTGTAAAGCAACTCCACCCCAAACCCTAAGCGTGCCCTTTTCCCAGGGCGTAGGAGATGAAAATTATTTTCAGATAACATCGGTAGAAACACTATCAATATCTTTGACCCCTAAAAATATTTATCCAAATTCTAATACCGGCTGTTTTAGCATGTTTAAGTATTTCCACCACCGTCCACCCTCACTTCTGGCGGTGGTAGACGCGTCTCACCCCGACAGTGTTTGTTTCTTGGTCGCAAAGAACACGTGTACGAAATTTTGTTAAGTTTCCTCAACGGGATAGATTTGTATTCTACATCCCAAACGCTAAGGGTGCTCTTTCCCAATGTCTGTAACCCCTAAAAATATTTATCCGACCGAAATATCGACTGTTTTAGCATGTTTAAATATTTCCACCCCCGCTTCTTGGGGTGGTAGACGCGTCTCACCCCAACAGTCGGTAGAAACACTATCAATATCTGTGACCCCTAAAAATATTTATCTGAATGAAATATCAACTGTTTTAACATGTTTAAATATTTGCACCCCCGCTTCTGGGGGTGGTAGACGCATCTCACACCGACAGTGTTTGTTTCCTGGTCGCAAAGAACACGTGTACGAAATTTGGTGAAATTTGATCCACCGGTATAGATTTGTATTCTCCACCCCAAACGCTCTTTCCCCAGGGTGCAGAGGTTGAAAATTATATTCAGATAACATGAGTGGAAACACTATAAATATCTTTGACCCCTAAAAATATTTATCTGACTGAAATATCGACTGTTTTAGCATGTTTAAATATTTCCACCCCCGTTTCTGGGGGTGGTAGACGCGTCTCACCCCGCCAGTGTTGGTTTCCTGGTCGCAAAGAACACGTGTACGAAATTTGGTGAAATTTGTTTCAGCGGTGTAGATTTGTATAACGAACATACAAATATACAAACATACATACATATATACACTCATTTTTATTTATAAGATAAGATTTTTATTTATAAGATAAGATAAGATGACAAAACATGCTTGGATAGTAAGTCGGTTTCAGTGACTCAAATTGACCAGATTCAACACAGAATATGATACTTTCTCTTCTACTTGAATGCACGAAGTATTCCTAGGAATTTCAGCTCTAAGGCCAAATCGCGAAGGATTATCGATCGTTTCTAAATTTGTAGGCATCCGTTGAGTCACTACGAGACTCTCGCATCGATTTAAGCAATTTTTTTATGCAAATGACACTTCGCATCATTTTAATTTTTGTCTCAGTCACATATCAGTTCATATAATTTTTTGTAAACCTCACACCATTTCAATTTTAAAATTATATTCATTAAATCAAGAAATGTGAACAATTTCGTTAATTATTTAAAACCTTCGCGTTTTAAGCGATGCAAGCTTATGTTTGACATTGATTTATCTGACTATATTAACACAGTAAATAAATAAACAAAATGGCCAAATAGTCATTATTAATAAAAATGTCATTAATATAATTATAATAATATGTCACCACGTTTCGCCCATAATTTGTGACTTCATCAGGTGATCAATTAAAAGAATATGAGCCTTCACGATTTATATATATTATAATCCAAAATTTCTTTAAAGATCCTGAATGTTCCGATAAATATGATTCGAAACATTTTTAAGATTTTCGGTGATAGGCTAAAAAATTATTTACTGTTACATAAAAGAATTTTGAATAAATTTTAAAAGCATGGTCTTCAATATTTATCAGTCATTACAGTCTCATATATTCATTGTTCACACGGTGAAGTCCCAAATTAGGGGCTAAACGTTTTTCTATTTACAATAATTACCATTTGAATGAATACCAGAAAACCTTTTCTGACATCTTGGCCCATTATATTTATTTATTTAATGCGTATGTTTGGTTACTAGAAATAAAAGTAATGAAACCAAGTGTGACGGTCTTATTTTTATTTTCCATCAACACCTGGCATTATCTGAGTGAGTGCCAACTCTGTAATAAAAAGAAGAATAACCACTTTAAAAAATTTCCCTTAGTAAACCTTCGAAACGGTTTGAATCGGGACGCGAGTCATCGGATGATCTACGAGTGTTGTAAATTTCGTTCCTTCTGTCGTGGAACAGCTAAGACGCTAACGTAATTAATCTTTCATCCTTTGTATAAACTCAGAAGTTTCTCCAGAGGCAAATAAACGTATCGCAAGATAAACTGCGTTTATTACGAAAATGCGAACTCTATCAAAATAATAATACTGTTGGCTAAGAAAATGAATCGGGGAAGGTTTTTTGAGACGTAATAAAACAATGGATGATCTTATACAGACACCTTTTGCTTTTTTTATATTGTAACGACGTGTCGAAACCTTTCTGTATTTTCCTCAGCTATTTTCCTAGAAAAAAATAAGCTCATAAATTGTTTTATTAATTCAAAACAGACGTTAAATTAAAACTATTTTGAGACGTGTTTAAATAGTTGATATGTAGCAATGTTATTGAAGTAGGAGAACTGCAAAGGAAATTGTGAATTTGGCGAAACTATAACACTATAGTTAGTGAATTATATCGGAAATATCATAGAGAAAAGTATGAAATCAACGTGTCGAAGAGTAATAAATACATAAGAGTTTATTTCTATTCCAATGATTGGATCAACTCTCCTTCATCCGACAGCTCACTTTTCCGATAAACCTTTACAGTATAGTGGTTTCACCCAGCGATAAAACCTTTGAACCTCAATAATTTTCGGCTTGGTGCTCTCACGTTGCAACCACGTATTAGGCCTTTACAGTGCTGCATTCTGTAGGATACTTATGGAACTCGCTGCGTTACATTCAGTTCCCGCGAAATTGGGGGTAGTTTTGGTAGGTTTATTAAAATCACGAAGCTAAAGATCCTGTCATTCAAAGAGTAAAAATATTTCTATTGACGTGAAACTGGATTTGAGATATTGGACGTTTGGGAAAGGTTTTACAGCGAATCAAACTTTATTTTTCGCAAATGAAATCCGTTTATTTGGCTGCTAGTGCGGCTGCCAGGGTGGCGACGACTGCGAACGAGGCGTGAGCGGTGCGGGCGGCGTGGGAGGCGGCTGCGCACGCGGATCCGCAGCTGGTGCCGGTGAAGAAGGACTGCAGGATTTCGCTGATGATGCGCTGCGGAGCCAAGCAGTTATCTATGGGCGCCGTGGCACGTGTGTTGCACATGGCGGCCGACGCCACGATGCGGCTGCAACAGAAACGCGCTTCAGCGAGGACTCAAGGCTTCAGGCAGGAACATCGTCACGGAAAACAACTTACTTGCACGTGGGGAGGTCCAGGGGAATCGTCAGAAAGCTCACTACGTGGTCTATCTTCGTCTCGGCCTCGAAGCAAGTAACGAATATTACACTGTTCCAGCAGAACGGGTTCGCGATGAGGCCTGTGCATGAAATTTTATACTAAAGAACATTTAATTGAGTGTAAAGATATAAGATACAAAGTATACGATCATTAGTAGTAGTACATACCTCTGCGAACAAAAAGTAAGGTGAATTTATTTATAAAATATAAATTCTTTATTTATTCTTCCAAATCAATTTCATCCCCTTCAAATTAATCCCCGTCCGATAAAACGCACTTTTTCCAACGCTTTTTCCAGTCCTCGAAACAGTCGGAATAGTCTTTTTCCGGTATAGCCTTCAAGACCTTCTTCGGTTCGGGTTTCATCTCCTAAATCGTGTCAAAACGGCGTCCTCGCATTGGCCTTTTGAGTTTGCTGAATAGCCAGAAGTCGCACGCAGCCAAACCAGGCGAATACGGTGGTTGCGGAACGATATGAGTCGAGTTTTTGGCAAAAAAAAGTCGCGAAGAACCAATGCAGTATGACATGGTGCATTATCGTGATGAAGGAACCAAGATTTGTTCGCCCATAATTCACGCAAACGACGCATAACGCTCAAATAATATTCTTTGTTGACAGTTTGGCCCGGCGGAAGGAATTCATAGTGCACCACACCACGATAATCAAAGAAAACTGTCAACATGACCTTGATTTTCGATCGACTTTGCCTTGGTCTTTTCGGTCTTGCTTCACCTTTTGCACGATATTCGCTGGATTGGTCGGTAGTTTCAGGGTCGTATGCGTAAATTCAAGTCTCGTCCTCAGTAATGATGCATTTCAAGAGATCCTGATAGTCAGACAGCAAAGTTTCACACACAACAACGCGACGCTTTTTTTTTCCAAAAAATTGAGCGATTTTGGCACCAATCGAGACTTGACACGTTTGAGACACAAAACATTCTTAAAAATGGTTTGGGCTGAGTCAAATGATATTCCAACACTATCAGTGAGATCTATAATTGTCCATCGACGATTTTCAAGCACCAAATCTTTAATTTTTCGGACGTGGCCCTCGTCGGTAGACGTTGATGGTCGTCCAGAGCGCGGTTCGTCTTCAACGCGTTCTAGGCCCTCTTTGAACTCGTTGTACCACTTATAAACGTTTTTTTGTGCCAGTTTGATCACCAAAGGTCTTCCGCAACATTTTCAACGTGTCCGCACAAGAATATTCGTTCCGAAAACAAAATTAGATGCAAGTTCTTTGCTGAACAAAATCCCCCATTGTAAAATCGAAAAATTCACTTTTGGTTGTTTACAAAAACACGTGTAACTCGGAGATAATTAAACCTTTTAACAAACAGACACTTGGCAAATATTATAGACAGTCCTACCAACCTAGGGAAAAAAAATTACCTGCCTTCCTAATACCCGGGAGTTTTAAATGACAATTTCACCTTAATTTTTTTTATCACAGTGGTAAATCTTTTATAGAGACCACATTTCATAAGTTTAGGAAATTAGAAACTTTTTATTTATTTTATTATATTTATGTGTATTTCTTTATTTATAAGTAACTATCAGGGTCCGGCGTTATTCGGTTGTCATAAATGTATAACCCCCCATTTGACTCAAATCTCGGATGTTTTCTTGCTATTTCTTGCTATTTTCTTGTAACGCATCTCCACCCCTACCCCGGAAGGTGCTCACCTCCCTTGCCGAAACGGGTTGAAATTAAACACTAAAATATCTGGAGAAACGCACCCTATCTCACTAACCCCGAAAAAGTTTCTTTCGACAAGTATACTGTAATGAATTATTTTATTGGGCTGGGTATTTTATATTAAAGCAAAAAATTATTGTCCATTTGAAATTGTTTTATTAGTATAGCACGAAAAAAAACTCTGATCTCAGGCACCTGTGGATTACGTAGAAGAGATTAGATGCCTGCACCAAATACGTACTACCTATTCCTGTTTTCTGTTGTCCGCTGTAGTTGGAGATCCCGGATTTTCCCTTACTGAATCCTGCAGCTGGATGGAGCGTCTCGGTTCTTCTTCTCCAATATTCGGCGGATGACCTCGTACTACCAGTTGATGGGCAGGTGTATTTACTATATGCTTTTCCCCTACTCGAATAAGCATGCACTTCGGGTTCCTATCACCAAACGATCTTTCTGCCAACTCTTTCCACGTCCTTCCAACACTCTCCTCAACGGCTTTTTTTCAACTGTTCTCCTCAACGTCTTTATTGCAACTCTCTCCAAAATCTCTCCTCCTACCCCGTAGCTGGACGTTTTCCCGCCCTTAGCGTCACGGGCATTTGTTGTTCTTAGCCACATGGGATTTTCCCATGGGCCGATGTACACTATCCTGGTATTAAAATAGCCACGTGCGGCTAACTGAGACGCGACAGGTCGGCGTCTCGAATTGAGAAACAAAAGAATCGTCCAAACTACAGCAAACAACATTTCCGAAAATAAAAACAAATTAAAATTAAAATACGCGCGTTACAATATCGACGTTTTAACATGTTTGAAAATTTGAATAATTAATCTCATCGACATCCATAACCCCGGATTTTATTCCAATATCTGTTGTTTTTCACGTTATTTTCTTTTAACGCACCCCCACCCCTAAGGGTTCTCCGTTCCAATGCCGAAAGGGATTGCAATTTTACACAGAAAACATCTGTAAAAGTTATATCAATATCATTGACCACGAAAAATATTTATTCGCCGAGGATATCGGCCGTTTTAGCATGTTTGGATATTTCCACAATTTCATAGAAACGGTGCAGTTTGTGAACGATCGAATAAATACTCTGCCTATTCTGACTCAGAAAATTAAGGAATGAAAGGTTAGCAAGAAAAGGTTTAGTCGTAGACTTATATCATTATAATTTGACATTATTCTAACAAAAAACGATGTCAAGCCCAATTTCTTGTGAGAACATTATTATGATTGCTTCAGTTTAATTCATTAGCCACAATTAGATAGAAGCATTTAAACATCAGTCTTCGTCGATTATATAAATTTCTGACACAAAATTTCTGCAATTCATAGTCATGTTCCATATTTGCGTGAAATGTTAACAATTAATATAGGACGCTCGTCAATTGAAATGAGTCCAGCATCCAGCATCCGTTCCTGAGAACATTTCGTTAGCAATAGGCAAGTTAAAAGTTACTTATGGATAGTATTGTATAGAAATGTACTTACTGTTCACGAGGTCTAGGTCAGATAAGCACAAAGTTTTGTAGACGTTCACCAGACCGTTCATCCAGCCCTTGAAGAGGTTCATTCCCCCAACTTGGGAGCAGTCTTCAGACATGATGTCAAAGGAACAGGTCAAGGCGTCTTCCAAGGAGCTGTAAACATATTCAACGTCTACTCTTTGGGTACATACCGGGTAAAATTTTATTTTGGGAAAATAATCCTGTTAATCATTTTAAAAAAATGGACTTTCTCAACTCGTGACAGAACAAAGCGAATAAATACTCTATTGACTACACATATCGTATCACACGTCACGGTTGATTGTGGCAGTCAAAATAATATACCGAACACGTTTAGGCAGTAAACACCATAGTCTATTGACAAGGAAAATTTTAAAAACATTTTCTGGTTTAACAAAAATAGATCTAATATCTGTTATTTTTTAAGGGAGGGGACATTGAACTGAATTGAATTACGCTGTTGTCGAGGGGTGTGACACGGAACATTATTGGGTCCCAATTAAAATTATTTCAAAGTTTAAAGACGGGAACAATGTTTTGAACATCTCGAATGGGGTAAGAATAATGATAGTACAGTCAGCAATAACAAAATTTTGAAATGGATAGAGGCAGGACTAATTTTAGTTAACGCTCACTAGTCAGTGGGAGCAAGTGTTCTGATCAGAAAACAAGAGTTAGTCAAAGACTGATAGTTGAAGACAGAGAGTTAATATCGAACCGTCTGTGTGAAAACATATTAGTGAGAATTAGGCAGTAGTAGTTAGTAAGTCATAGAAGACTGAAGTTGTAGCAAAACGAAGTAGTGAAAATAGAAAGTTGAGTGTATAACAAATGTTTTAGCAATTCACAGCACGATCGCTGTGATGCATGTGAGTATAAACTGACAACTATATTTAATAAATATCTTATTTTTCTTTATTAAGAATAAAACTATAAATCCAATTAATTGTGTGAAACTCTACAGTGGAGTAGAAGTGAAGGGACGAGATGGGGACAAAGGTAAATTAGTAGGTAGGAGTTTTTCAGACGTAAACCTACTCTACACAGTTCTAAGAGACTATGAATTATTAAGAAATACCGCGTAATTAACATGAAAGGTGCTGCAAACTGAATTTCGAAACAAGCCTTACGATAATTAGAGAATCGGTTATACAAGTTGCGAAATTAATAGTTTTAGAACCACATTTTTCGACGCTTTGTGCAATCGAGTATCATATAAGAAGTTTATTATGTAAGAAAATGTTCACTTCTTCGTCAAACGTGGTATGAGCAACACGTGCAACGATATGCAAGCGTGTTTGTTTACATTGAGCAACGGGCGAGGCCAACCGGGCAATTTTGAGTATTCTGGGTGAAACATGAAATAGGGCATCCCAGAAGGATATTAATTGGTAGCAAGTTACGGCTGCTACTCGAGTGATCTATAAGTGTAACTGAAAAGGAAAACTAATCCAAGATGAGCGATACAGAAGCTAAGAAGCAATCCTATGCAGGAGCTGTGGCAGCGGAGCACCGTCCCGAACGATCCCACGCCATCGTTCTAGATGCAGCACCTGACAAACGAACAGATGAGTACCTAGTAGCATTAGCTAATATAATATGCCCCGCCAAAATAAGGTATATATCCAAGATTGCTAACGCGAGAATGTGTATATTTTTAACCAGCAGTAATGATGTAGATGAAATAACAACCAAGTACAAATCAATTGAAATTAACAACCAGACGATTAATATAAGGCCCCTAATGATAACTCTAACTAAGGTCATAATCTCAAATGTGTGTCCAATCTTTCCTAATGACCTGATAATCAGCGAATTAGGAAAATATGGAATAACTCCTGCCTCAAAATAACTGAAGTGCTTATAGTCTCATTCTGAAGACAGATACATGTGTGTTTAGGTTGTTTAGAGGTTCTCCTTGCTCCTCGCTCTCAAAGAAAAACTTGATTGATTGAAATGAAAGACTTTAAAGATAAGTTAATCAACCCGTCTAAAGACATTGCTGGAAAAGTATTGGGGAATTATGAAACACACATAGGAAAGAAGAATTTGCTATTATAATTATATTTGTGTGTGGAGGTATTCCGGATGTTGGGACATAAACAAATTTTATATTGTGAATTCGACCATTTAAAATATTCAGCCGAATTTGGTGAGCAAACTCACTACTCAGTTTTAATAAATGTTTTATTGAAACATTACTTTCATTGCAGAATTAGTCATATGTGTAAAGAAAAAGAAATGGATGAAAGAGGACGCAATATTAGGCATTTTTATATAAAAGTGATATTATTTAAAGGTCAATAAATTTTTCAATGCCCTAAATGTGTTATATTAACTTAAACCTTAACAAATATGTTGTTTGTAGAGATTTAGTCATTTGTGCGGGATAGTAAAGGCTAGCAGACGATAGGGGAACGCCCACCAGCCCTTATAAAACATGGCGGCTGAATTTGGAATTTGCTTCAAATATGGCGGCGACTTGTCCAATCTATGTTGTTTATATATGCCTTTTGAAATAATACAAGCCTCAAAGAATGCATCAGCAGGAAGTGATCGAATTCCAAATATCCTGATAAAAAATCTACCGGATGAAGCACTAATTGCCCTATTGAAAATTGTCAATGACATCTGGACAACACATGATATTCCCGACATATGGAAAAGATCTATAGTTGTCCCTATTCTGAAAGCAGAGATGAAAAACGCAGATATAGGCAGCTACAGACCGATAGCCCTCAACTCTAACGTCTGTAAGATCCTACCAAGCAATTTGCTTTCAGAAAGGATCATTCCCCATTGGCCTTGAGCACATACCTCGATAACTACATAAAGGGAGCACTCAACCAACATCAACATGAATTGGCAGTCATGTTAGATATATGCAAGGCATACGAAAAGACATGGAGATCAAGGATAATAAATAAACTAAAAAATTACGGACTAAGTGGTAGTATCCTACAATGCACCAGAAACCTAATAGAGGATAGATATATTAAGGTCAGAATTGATAATGGACTGTCACATGAATATAGAATCGAGAACGGAATAAGCCGGGGCTCGAGCCTCAGCGTCATTCTGTTCCTGGTAGCCGTAAATGACATGGGTAGCATTAACAAACCACCGATAAATACGTTGATAATTGCAGATGATGTCATCTTGATGACTAGACGGAACAACATGAAGCTGTCCTCTGAAGCAATTGTGGGCAATAAACAAGGCGACTCAGTGGGCTGAAAAAACGGGATTAAATTTTAACCCTTGCAAAGTCAAAGGAATGTGCTTCTCAAGGAAATACAAGCAAATAAAGATACCTATAAAAATATATGATAAAAATATTGAATATGTAAAACAATACAAGATTATGGGAATTTTCTGGGACTCAAAACTCACGTTCAAGACTCACATCGAGCAACTAATCATAGAAAGCAAAAAACGTCTATTAGTCCTCAAGCTGCTAGCTGCCAAGAACTGGGAAGCAAAGATGGAACTATTGAGTCTCACCTACAGGGCAATGATCAGAACAAAAATAGATTATGGAGCACACATATATATGACAGCACAGAAAAGGATGCTAAGAAGACTAAACGTTGTCCAAAACGAGGCAATGAGAGTGATAACCGGATGTTATAAAACCACCCCAATTGAGGCAAACGAAATCCCGCTTAGACGCAGAAGGAAAGTAATTGCAATTAGATCAAGGCAAGAGAGGCATCGAACCCAATAATAAGAGAACAAACCATCACCCCTCGATATGCAGAGAAAAAACCACCTAGAAACCTAACCCCGTACTTCACTACACTAAAGGATATATTACGAAAGGGAGGAATGACTTTTCCAGAGATAGACCACAACACCACGGCAAGCATATCCCCATGGAAGCTTAACGAACTTCCAATCGATATATCGCTACATAAACTTGTTTAACCCACATAATACTAACTGGAACGCTGAAGTCTATCAGTTGCTACAAAGACTCTCCCAGAGTCATTTATACCGATGGATCCAAAAATTCAAATGGAGTTGGGTGCGCAATAGTTACGACAGGCAAAGAAAAATCTATCGCTATAAACCATAATGCGTCGATAATTTCAGCAGAATTATACGCCATCTTCACGGCCACGGAACTGTGTCTGGAAACACCGGAGGCCAACGATATCATCTTAACAGATTCCAAGGACGCAATACACAGAATAACTAGTACAGTGCACAGAAATGGTTGCATAAATCGAATTAGAGAGAATATATTGAAAATACAAGAAAAAGGAAACCGGATCACTATAGCCTGGCTACCGGCGCATAAGGACAGGGTAGATCTAGCGAAGATGGAAGCTGATCATCAAGGAAGATCCAGCAACCTGCCAGTTTGCACCAGCAGAGACTGCAGAGTAGGGCTCTACAAGGAACTGGAGGAAAAGTGGAGTAGACCTGTGAAACCAGAGGAATGCGGAGTCATCCTCAGAAATGTCAGCAGCATCAGAGAAATATCGCACCCTACAGAACTATCTCGAAGGCAACAGGTTGTTGTAGCCAGAATAAGAACATTGCACTCCAGTTTCACTCACTCATTCTTAATTTCCAGATCTCCGCAGCCGGTATGCAGCTCATGCAAGGAGCCCACAACAATTCCTCATGTCCTCTTTGACTGCCCCAAATATAGCGAGATAAGAAGATCAACAATAGTCGCCCATTCAATGATGGAGATTTTCAACTCATCAACAGCAATAAACAACCTCATAAACTTTACGATGAAAACTGAGTTGTATAAAGTAATTTAAATGTTATACAAATGTAGAACTTAACAGATGTAAGTCGCTAATGACCAAAAGGTTAATGCGACGTTAAATTGTAATAAAAAAGAAATGTTCAAGGTAACGAATCGTACGCAGTAATTTATATAATTAATGTTTATTCTTCACTAATGTTATTATATTTCACACTATCAATATATTACCGAGTGATAAATTTCCCATAAAATAACGGCACAAATAAATGAACTGAGAAATGTGGAAAAAACAAGTATTTTCCGACCACCAGCGTTACTAAATTACTAGTAATTATAAAATATGTTGCTGGGCCGCTCGGATCTGAAGTCCGTGACTGTGCAGAGAATCTAAATGTCGTGGTACATCTCTAACTATACCGTGAACTTTATCTGTATTGTACACGGTATTGGGTGTCGTATTTTCAGCGGCCGTGGCCTGAGCGGTCCCTTCCACAATCTTTACCGCTGATCGAGCAGGTATAAAGTTTCCGAAGTCTTGGTTTTAACATTACCTAATACAAGTTTAACGTACAACATTTCTGAAACTTATCTGGATTTGTAATTTCTATCCCTATCTATAATATGGAAACTGTTACAATTGGTAGTGATTCGTTTAATAAATATTCTTAGAAATCATCAATAAAGATACAAATCTTTTAACACATATTTATCTGGCGTGCTTAAATAAATGTAAACATCAACCTGTTTATTTATAAATTTATTATAAATTTAAATTTTTAAACATTATAATAGAAAAAACATTGGCAAAGTTTCTTCCCTAATTTATTAGGACCTCTTCAGGTGTTTTTAAGTCAATTAAATAATCAAATTTCAAAATCCGTGTTTCTAAAAATTCCAACAAAGCAAAATTTTACAAACATGATAATTTATAATATAATTAATTTAAAAAATTGAACATTACTTACAATTAATTACATGAAATGTAGTGGTTATGAATTTTTCAGATGATTTTTTCCCCACACGTTTCAGGCGAAAATTCTGTTATGTTTACAGCTGTTTAGAGTATTGTTAAGTTTAAGGAAACCAGGGAAATAAAGTTATTTTAAATACATTAAATGGATTAGAACAATAGGGAATCATACACTATATTTATATTATTAGTCTACGAAATGTTGCATTTTCGGTTCAATGATTCGGTCATTAACGTAAACAAATGATAATATAACTGTTAAAAGAGTTGTATCTTAATTTATCATTTCTAAGCATATTTATTAAACGAATCACTACTATGATGCGCCTTTCGTTTTCAATTTGTATACCAAGTATTTTTATAACATTTGTCTAAATTTTTGCATGGAAACGTGGCTTGCCGGGGTCGAGCAGCAGACAGAAGACAATGGCGGGGCGGATTGGGAAAATCCGCAAGTCCCGCAAACAAGGCCATGGTCGACCAAGAAAGGGGTAGACGACCGAGAAGGTATGGCCCTAAAAGATTGAAGTGGGTCACGTGTAGACAAGAACCAACCAGGGGATAGGGATTTTTGAGGACGGAGAGAGATCAGTCGGGGAACACAGAGAGATCGATCTGGACCTCCAGGGAGATCAGTCGGCGACCACAGGAGAGATCGATCTGGACCTTCAGTGAGGGCAGTCGAGGAACACGTGGAGAACACTCTGGACCATCAGAGAGAGTTGGTCCTGGACAATTTTGGTGCACACGTGGGGTCGCGGTCGTCTGCTGCTGCTGCAGAGATTCGCCAACGGGAGTCGACCCTGTCCGAGCTGCAGACCTGGTAAGTCGCATTCCATGCTTCCAAACATCGCGCCGGTTTGCCACAGACATTAACCACGGTTAATCCTGAGAAAGGGGGAGTACATGCATCCCTGGCAAGGCTGAAGAGCTTTCGTGGTTAAGAAGATGTGGGCGAATGTATAAATTCTGATAAAATAATTTTTTTTAGGGCAACAGGCACGCATCCACGTTGGGCAACTCCCCTTTAATAGCATAGAAAGGGATTTCAAAGGGGGGATGCGGAAGGGTAGAATAAGGTATCCAAGGGTTAACTAGGGCCCCCGGGCTATATGTTGAGGATCCTACCCGGCATTCGCCTAAAAGTAATGCAGGGAAAACCCTAGAAAAACCTGCATCAGGTAGGTCGAGCATTGGCTACTTGTCCCACACACTTCCGATAGCGTGAGAGGAGTTTACTGTGGGGACGCAGCATTCTCTTCTCCGTGCCTCGACCAGTTTAGGAGGCAGCTGGCCGACTGTTCCAATGGGAATAGCGGACAACTCTTACCGTATGCCCAAGGTCTCTGACCCCGGAACATACACCTCTCAGCACAGGCCGAGGTGCCTCGGCTTGTGGGAACCTTAGTTCAAAAACGGAGAGGAAAAGGCATGCCGAAAGGTAGCCCCTTCGTATCTCTCCTACAAGGTTCTGCCTGCGAGAGAACATCCCTCGCAGGTATTGCCTGCAAGGGAATAGCCCTCGCAGGCTTTTCCTCACCTTTAAGAAATAATTTGTATTTAAGGCAACAGGCTACTTGAGGGTGATCCACGTTGGGCAACTCCCCTTTAATAGCATAGGAAGGGATGTAAAAGGGGGGATGCGGAAGGGTAGAGGAAGGTAGCCAAGGGTTAACTAGGGCCCCCGGGCTATGGTTTAAGGATCCTACCCTGCATTCGCCTAAAGAAATGCCGGGAAAATCCTAGAAAAACCTCCATCGGGTAGGTCGGGCATTGGGTACTTGTCCCACGCCCTTCCGATAGCGGGAGAGGAGTTTGCTGTACCAATTGCAAGAATGTTCATATTATAGATAGAGATAGAAATTATAAATCCAGATAAGTTTCTGAAATGTTATATATTAAACTTGTATTACATTCAATTAATGTTAAAACCAAGACTTGGGAAACTTTATACCTGCTCGCTCAACGGTCAGGATTGTGGAGGGGGCCGGGGGGACAGGGGGTTGTCCACTCAGGGGCACGGTCGCTCGAAATACGCCGCCCGGTATTGCTATGGTCTCCATTAATGACAGGTCAATGGGCAAGAGGTCGAGAAGAATTATTTTAGTATGTATTGTGGGACCTGCAGAAGTCCTGCGCAGTCTTGTTGATGCAGTCAGACGTGAACTTGGGGCTGAGATGGCACTCCATGTTGGCGAACACGTCCACGAAGCATTTGTCCGCCAATCTCGGCTGACATCCCTCGGCATCGCCGTCGTCATCTGAATCCTCGGCCCCTGAAACAATTGTCCCTGGTTTCTGTGAATTTGTTTAGGTGTAGTCCTCAAACTTACACGTCCCTTTACAATATATGGCCAAGGTACAAACTAAAACATACATTTTTTGGTCGGAAGTTAAACGTTGAGGCACGATCAAAAAAATTGAGACATGAAAAGAAAAGCATCGTTTATTTACATCATCGCAAAGTGCAGCAGTGTTTTCAAAAAACGGTCAAGATTGCGACCACCAGACATGTCTGTATTAAGACTAGGCAGCTGTGGTTGACTGTAAATGCAGTGGGTAGAGACCAGTGGTGGCCAATCGCTCCTTTGAGGTTACCAAGCATCTATGCTTATAAATGGACAAACCCCTTGTTGACTAAAGACACCACCCTCGCCAACTGCATCTAGGTGGAGTCAGAGCTTATAAAATGTTGAACTCTTGAGAGTAATCGAGAGTTTATTTTATATTCGTTTATTTACATCGCATCAACAGCTCCAGTTATTACCGACTGAATATGGGAACTTATTTTAACCTTTTTAGGGGGCCTGCGTTGACGAGAGTTTTTTCTCACGCACGCAAACATCCATGACCTCGCCGGGATTCGAACCCGGGACCTCTGTTATGAGAGGCAGTCACGCTGACCCCCCCCCCCCCCCACCTACACCACACGAGGTCGGCTTTTTAGTTTTCATCGTATTCCTGCAGAGAAATCTCTGCATAGTGCTCGTCAAGAAGATTTATAGTTTTCGTCAAGAGTTTTTTTTTAGGTAACAGGCTACATGAGGGTAATCCACATGGTGGCAACTCCTCTTTAATAGCATAGGAAGGGATTTGAAAGGGGGGATGCGGAAGGGTAAAGGAAGGTAGCCTAACCGGCATTCGCCTAAAAGTAATGCAGGACAAACCGTAGAAAAACCTGCATCAGGTAGGTCGGGTATTGGATACTTGTCCCACGCCCTGCCGATAGCGGGAGAGGAGTTTGCTGTGGGGACGCAGCATTCCCTTCTCCGTGCCTCGACCAGTTTAGGAGGCAGCTGGCCGACTATTCCAATGGGAATAGCGGACAACTCTTACCGTATGCCCAAGGTCTGTGACCCCGGAACATACACATCTCAAAACAGGCCGAGGTGCCTCGGCTTGTGGGAACCTTAGTTCAAAAACGGAGAGGAAAAGGCATACCCAAAGGTAGCCCCTTCGTATCTCTCCTAAAAGGTTCTGCCTGCGAGAGAACATCCCTCGCAGGTATTGCCTGCGAGAGAATAGCCCTCGCAGACGTTCAGCGGCAGAGGAGTTTTTTTTTAGGGCAACAGGCTACATGAGGGTAATCCACTTCGGGCAACTCCCCTTTAATAGCATAGGAAGGGATTTGAAAGGGGGGATGCGGAAGGGTGGAGGAAGGTAGCCAAGGGTTACTAGGGCCCCAGGGCTATAGTTTAAGGATCCTACCCGGCATTCGCCTAAAGAAATGCAGGGAAACCCCTAGGAAACCCTGCATCGGGTGTTTGCTGTGATCCAATTCATAGTATTCGATTGCTGACGCAACTGTGAGTCGAGTCGAAGAAATAAAGACCTAATAATTTAAAGCGACTCTACTACTCTAGCATAAAATCCTGTCGCTTGTAATATTTTTTGTATTAAATTTAATACGTTTCATTTTTCTTAATAAGAAATATCCAGCTTCCTGAAACGGCGATTTTTAATTGGTAGTTAGATGTTTTGAATACAGGTGTAAAATGCCCTATCATAAACTTTTCTCTGGAGTACCTTTTTTAATTCAAAATACTAACATTTCAGTGGAAATACATTTTAGAAGGCTTAAAAATATATATGCCTGTTTGTCATCACGGGTGCAGAACATCACGAACAAATAAGTCATTGTCTCATTTTTTTTTCGATTCATGTAATCGTCGCTTTTTAATATAATTGAAAATGACACTAGACATGTCACAAACGAAAATTTTTCTTAAAATAAATACAAGTTTCTGTTAAGAAGTGACGGTAATTTCTTATAAAGACATGTATGTTATCACAGACCTTGGGCATACGGTAAGAGCTGTCCGCTATTCCCATTGGAATAGTCGGCCAGCTGCCTCCTAAACTGGTCGAGGCACGGAGAAGGGAATGCTGCGTCCCCACAGCAAACTTCTCTCCCGCTATCGGAAGGGCGTGGGACAAGTACCCAATGCCCGACCTACTCGATGCAGGTTTTCCTAGGGTTTTCCCTGCATTTCTTTAGGCGAATGCCGGGTAGGATCCTTAAACTATAGCCCGGGGGCCCTAGTTAACCCTTGGCTACCTTCCTCCACCCTTCCGCATCCCCCCTTTCAAATCCCTTCCTATGCTATTAAAGGGGAGTTGCCCTAAGTGTATTACCCTCATGTAGCCTGTTGCCCTAAAAAAAAAAAACGCGGGGGCAAAGAAGCCTGCGGGAGAATTCTCTCGCAGGTGAACCTTCCCCAAGAACTCTGACGCAGGCTACCTTTGGGGATGCCTTCACATCTCTCTGGGTTTTTTTTGAAATAAGGTTCCCACATGCCGAGGCACTGCGGCCTGTTTTGAGAGCTGTATGTTCCGGGGTCGCAGACCTTGGGCATACGGTAAGAGTTGTCCCCTATTCCTATTGGAATAGTCGGCCAGCTGTCTCCTAAACTGGTCAAGGCACGGAGAGGGGAAAACTGCGACCCCACAGCTAACCCCTCTCCCGGCATCGGAAGAGCGTGGGACAAGTACCAAATGCCCGACCTACCTGATGCAGGTTTTTCTAGGGTTTTCCCTGCATCACTTTTAGGCGAATTGCCGGGTAGGATCCTTAAACCATAGCCCGGGGGCCCTAGTCAACCCTTGGCTACCTTCCTCTACCCTTCCGCATCCCCCCTTTCAAATCCCTTCCTATTCTATTAAAGGGGAGTTGCCCAACGTGGATTACCCTCATGTAGCCTCTTGCCCAAAAAAACAACAACAAAAAACGCGGGGGTTATCTAAACAATGATTTATTTGGAAATAAAATCAACCTTTATGACAGTCTCCAATAGAGATAAGTTACATTTTTTTTCCGATAGCTTTCGACGACTTGTCTTAATCATTCTAAAAAAAGACATCATACTACTATTAAAATTAACCTATAATCCTGCCTTCAAAGCAGATGAATAACGACGAAAGCTTCTGTAAATAATTTTATATCTATGAAATTTTATATATTGACAGGATTAAAGTGCAACTTTAACATTGAATTTTCACCTGTTTCAAACTGGATAGAAATCATACTAATTTATACAGCGCTAAGGCTATTTACGTACATCACAAGTGCACATCAATTTATGTAATCAATTAGTATCTTATAATTATCACTAAGGTCATCATATCAAAATTATAAAAACTTGAAACATAACCAGTCACGTCGTAAATAGCCTCAGCGATGTATAGCTTAGTATTATTTAAATAATATTTTATTTTTACGTCTGGTTCCAACAATCGGATCTATTTAACGTCAATTAACGTTATTTTAATTAAAAATATTATTAATTGTAAATCTTTAATTAACAATACAAAGTTTCTGTACATATTTTTTCCCTGTTCAGGGAATATAAAACTTACGGATATGTGTGCTTCTACTCATTACACACATTACGATTTTAATTAGCTGAATAATACAGATAATTAGAAATTTTAAAATTCCAGGAAATACAATATTTAAAATTACTAAAATAAATAATACATTTAAAAAAGAAAATATAACGAAAAGAAACAGTATTTTTGTCTCAATTGGCGGAAGGAACAAACAATATTCACCACTTGGAATTTTAAAATTTTTATTCATCAGATTTTTGAAGATAAATGTGATCGTAATGTGTATAATAAGTAAAAGCACACATATAAATTATTTTCACGTTCCGTTATTCTAGAATCCTAACACGGAATCTTCACAACCAGACTGAGGAAGCTTTTATAACATTCTGTCGGACCACAGTCTGAAGAGGGTACAAATATGTACAGAAACGTTGTTGTGTTGTTAGTTAAACATGTTATTCTTAATAATTTTTTTATAATTTAAAAAAAATTAAAAATATATTAGCATGATTTATTTTTTATAAATATTATGACGAGCCGTTGAAGCTACAGAAAAAATTAAATAATTCTATATTGGAGTCCGTCCTAAAGTTTAAATTTTTCCTATTTAATTACAACACTCCTACTTCACTTCTGGGTTATGTGAAAATGTACGTTTTGAGTTGACAATTCCTCTGCATGGAAAACTTGCGGAAAGAGTTTCTATGTAAGTAAAAACACTGAGGTTATTAAAAACTTTTAATTATGATCGTGCATTTATTGCAAAGTGTGTTAAATAACGAGATAGGGCTACTGTGATAAATGAAATAAAATATTCGGCTTCTAAACCTTGCTACGAAATATGCAATGATGATTGCAGGAATGTTAGTAATTCTGAAAGTTTTCAAATACGAATTTTTCTTTACGTCCGATCACATCAGTTAACCGAAAAGAATAAGTAAAATAGAAATAAAAACTATCGTCAGCATAAAGTACCTGCTAGAGACAAGAGGAGGACGACTGCCGGGAGCCACTTCATCGCTGAATCTGAGGCGAGACTTGGCCCTCAGCTTCCAGATAACCTTCCCTTCCCTCAACAACCTCCTCTCGCTCATTAGAGTTTCCTCTACCTCGCAAGTGTTCCCCGTGACTGAGACAAAATATCAATTCAGTGCTCCAGGAAATACAATAACGTTTTTGTTTTTTATTGCTTAGAAAAACTAGTCTATTTTTGTTTGAAAAGGCACAGGTTGCATTACATAAGTAAAGGGAAAAATAGCCTTTAATAAATAAATAAGCAATTCGAGAAAAAAATATTAATGAATTAAACCAAAAATTCGTTTCATTGCAACGTTTCGTCCACAATTTTGGGACTTCTGCAGGCAATATACAGTTTTAAGTGTTGCTAAATAATCTAATTTATCAAAATGATAAATATTTGAAAAATATTAGATGTAAATATTTCTCAGGCCTAGCATCAGAAATTTAATATTTAATATAATCTGACAATTATCATTTAATAAATAAATAATTGGTTTAATTAATTTATAATAATTTGTTTCTTTATTTATTAAATGTTAATTGTCAGATTATATTAAATATTAAAAATAGATTTGACTACAAACAATTAAAACAAAATAAGCCAATTGCAGTCCTCAAATATTTATTTTAAATTTAATTGCAAAATGTCATAAATCACCATTCACTGGAATATTCTTCTGCAAGCCAAAATGAAACACATGTAAATCACAAGGCAACCATTTTACATGAGAATCAAAACACCCTCGTGTAATAGGATAAAGCCATACGAGAATTAATATACTGTCAACATAACAGGTCTAGCCAGAATTTAATTGATATTATTGACCAGCCCTTTTAATTAACATTGGTGTAATAAATTAAAATATTTCAAGTAATGAATACAATCTCAGGAACACGCGACAAAGAAATATAAAAACGAAAGATACTCTACCGTAATAATGAAATATCTATATTTGGGCATGATCGTTACTTGGATCCTGTAAATCGCAGATGATGTTTCTGTCTGCTAGTTCAACTATCTACTTTCTAACAAGTTATAATTTCACAATAATTATCATAATTAAAATGGTTTAGGGAGAAAAATAATTACCAATCTTTGTCGCTTTCTTCAGGTAGGAGCATTTGAAAATCTCTCGACGCAAACAAAAGCCTTCGAAATAAAGTATTTAATTTTAGTCAGGCGGAAATAATGTCTGATTAAACCAGAAGGCTGGCGATAGAAAAAAAAATTATAGTAAGTATCCACTTTCACGTGGAAAACGGTGTCTTAAATTTCAAAATTTTAAGTACATGACAGTAAAAATTTAATTTTGTTATTAAGTTTCGAATTAAAGCTGGAAATACGAATATTCTACGATTAAGTAAAAAAATTCTGACAATGGATCTGTGCACTAACTAATTTTTTGGAAAGTTTTAACCAAGCTTCGAACTAGAATGAGTTTGAAAGCCAAAATTTGATAAAAATAAAATTTAATAAAGTCATACTAGTAAAAAGATTATTGTTTAGAATTTGAGAAATTTCAGTTTTATAAAGAAGACTGTAAGAGTAAAACTGACGTTAATTTTCTAGTATTATGATCGTGTATAAGATCATTAGAAATCTCACGGGGTGTTAAAATAACATCTAAATTTTGGATTATGCCATTTTATCATTCAGACGAACGCCAAGCTTGAGACTCGACATTTTGTTCTCAAATAAACACCAAACAACGATTAACAAAACGATTGAGCTGCTTATTCTAAGAAAACTCTTTCTCTCTGCACCAGTCTAGGCATTTTCTTGATTACAAAACTTTCCCAAGTGCTGAATTAATTACGACCTTCCTTTCACAATGTTGTTTTTGAGAAACAGAAGAATTTCTTCGCTTCCGTAATTACTCGATTTGATTTACCCAACCATAGAGTGATAAAACGATTTGGATGATCTTTTGGGTGAGTTCCTCCAAAAGACAATAGGCATATTTTGCACGGCTTTTCTTGACACCCTCAAAATTACAACTCAAATTTAATAAATACGAATATAAAGACAAAAATAATGAAAATGAAAAATGACTAAACTTGAAGATATGTTCGTTCTAGAGTCTAGAAAAAGTCCCAAGAGTTGTAAAATAGTAGCAGAGGCATTTCTCGGGTTAAATTGGTGTATTATTCACTAATTTTCTCCCTTGATATTTCTTATATTCTATTTTTCTCACTACCTGTATTTTTCATTTCAAATTTTTTACATGTAATTTTCGTTCATAATACATATGCTTATTGCACCCTCCGTTTTATTTAATAACGTTTTATCGTTTTCGGATGAATACGTTTGATGTCGCATTTTCCTCAAGATTCATTGGATTATCAACGCCTACTTTAAATTCTAGTTCTACTTCTTTTCTTTGAAAACGTTTCCAAAAAACTTCCTTATTAGCAACCACCATTCAACAGCCACCGAATTAGAGCTTTTTATTGAAACTTAGATCGAAATATCTTCAATTTTCTGATTCAGTTTCTATAATATCCTGTTGGATATTATGCACGATGTGCTCTATACCTTTTATTGTTGTTAAATGAAATCCTTCCTCTTTAAGCTTATTTTCATCGTCACCATTTTAAGCCCGATAGAGTCAAATTATATACATTTAACCGAATGAAAAGTGTCGCAAAAACGCTCGCTATGTTCAGAACATTGTAAAATATTTGAAAATCCGGAATATTGCGTGTTGAGTGGATTGGGGAACGTTCCATTGATAATGGATCGGTGGGGTTCCCCTGCCGGAAACATATTGATAGCAACAGAAATCTTATCGAAACAGCACTTCCTTTAGGGCCATGAGCTACAAACATCTTTCCTTGTAGAAAATTGCTTAATACTTGCTAATCGTGTGAATTCAATTTCGATCTTATGCGACAATTAAATATCACATCCAGCAACACTAACTTTATTTGGCACTGAATGATGTTCATTATATCAATAATGGAGGTTTAAATATATAGCACATTCTTCTTATAATATAATATAACTTCCAAAAAATCACCAAACTAATAATTATTAATAATATAATTAAAAACGATTTTTCGACACCCACTTGATAAATCCGTGATGTGGTAGTAGGGTAATAGGGTGACTGGATAATTCGGGATACTACAAGATATAACTGCAAAACATTATGAAAAATTGCATCCTTCATAAATCTACAAATAGCTTTTATATACCGCTTGTAAATAATAAAAGAGTGATCTCATAATATTGCACTACTCATACTTATTTTTCTCCTCATTAAAGCCAACAATATTACCTGCTGTTTTTTCCACTTGATCAAATTATGAACATTTTTAATCCACTCTTCTGTTGACAAATCCCAGGAACGTTAATTCCCCGCCAATTGTAATTGACGTACCGTTGGTATCGGGTCGCTAAATTGCGCCGGATATTGTGGAATGCCTTTCTAATCAGCCCAGCATTTACCTCCTAATTCGATATTGCCGACTTCTAACATCTTCCTAGGTTCATTCAAATTGTTTGTAATCATAACTAGAAATTTAATTGAAGTGTATTAATTGACTCCGTTTAGATGTCCCCAAATGTACCTTCAGGTGTTATATTGCCAACCCATTCAAAATTGGGTGGATTTATATATTTGAACATTAGATTCCAGTATATAAAATTTATCTGATAAAACTTAATTCTCAAGTACCAGCAGAATATATTTTGTAAGCATCATGACAGAATCTAGTGCAAGATTTTTTTGTTCCAGACAGGCATTGACAATATACTCAGACACATCTTCAGTGGAAACCTAGTTCTATAACCTCAACTAGGGATATTTTTCTGCACTTAAAATTGCTTCAAAAGTCTACATCATATATTTATAGAAATAGTTTTGATTTTTCTACATGTATCATGAGTGTAGATTTTTAATTGTTTGTAAGTGAAAGTTTTAAGGGATAAAACAATGTTTGTCACAGAACTAATATGTACATGAAAATTTATCTTTACTTAATTTGAAATTCAATTGAAACCAGCTTGAATATTGACAGTAGCATTATTTAATTAAATAAAATTGTATCAAGGTGGAATTGAATTTGAAGGAAATTTCTCCTTCCTAAATGTTTATATTGTTCGAAAACCAAACTATTCCATTCGCAGTTGTGTGGTGAAAAAAAATTAATTAAGCTTTATAACTGTCTCAAACACCAGCTTATTATTCTTTCTTCTCTAATATTTAGCATTTTGTCTAATGCTTACTCTCTGCAATCAGTTTTTTCTGTCTCACCCATGTGGCATCACGTGAATTCTGTCAGTTTTTATCATGCTCTGAATTTGTCTACAATTTTTCTTTCTCAGAATAGAAAATTATTATATCCAAATTCATTTTATTTGCTTAGACAAATTGGATTTTACTATTGTGATTATTTAATCTTTTCTTTGTCACCTAGTGTAAAGTTTATCTCTTACATTGGTAATCCAAATATGTTTTCTTTGAAAAAAATTTGTTTGGACCTTGATCACAATACTGTAAATAATATTATGTCTTCATGCAGTTTTATTAGGCAAAGATAATATAATTTATTCAGTATATTAGACTTTTTATGCATTAGTCTTACAAAAAAGGAGTGCCACCCTTAGGAAAAACAAAATTATTTTCATGTATGTTTTTACATAATTATAATCTATTTAGAACCCTAGAAACTTGTTCTTAATTAATTATAAGAATCTATCTTTAAGTCAAATTATTTTGAGTTCATTATAATGGATTTATATCTCTTCTGTGAGTGACAGTCTCTCATTTTTAGGTCATTAAAGAAAGAATAGACTGTCACATTATCTGTTTGACGTTATCAACTTATTAGTAAGTTTTTGAAGTCATCATCAACAACTTACGTGTTCTTCTGAACAAGTATCCACTCTCTGATCATGGAATGACACAAATTTTCAAATTCTCCAACACCACGTCAAACTGTGTCTCAGGTGTATTACAAATTGATCAACTGTTTCTGCAAAAACAATGTCAGCTGAGTAAACCAATTGTTCTTGGTGTCCTCAAAGATAGAAATCAAAAGGATTGAGGTGGGAATGTGCAGGCCATTTGTTAACAATTTTCTCCCAACATCGCTTGAGGGTCTTTCAAATCTAAATAAAATAGTTATCATTTGTGGTGACTTTATAATTAATTTCCTTACTGAAAGTAATACAAAATTCATCTCATTTATCTACTATCTTCCTTTCAATTAGAAGAAATGATAAACTTGCCCACTAGAGTTTGAGGCACTTCCTGCTCTGCTGTTGTTCGAAGCTTACTTACAAAATTAACTTGCCTAATAATAGACACACATACTGTTCTATCTGATCACATGTGACAAATTATCAGCCTAGATACAAACTAGGTCCTAAAAGAATATTTGATGACAGTAATTTATTGGTAATCCAAATTATTCTGAGTCAAGAGTCCTGAGAGACAGTCAACCTATAGCAAGGAGTGAACAATAAATTTGAAAGTATTTATGAAATTATGATATTCTATAACTTCTTGAATACAAATAGTTATTGTGGGGACGAATATTCCGTGTCCCCACGCGAGCAAGAGGGTCCCGTTACGCGTCCCGTTAGGGGATGCAAACAATGCTCCCCACCAAGTAACGGGACCCTACCGAGCACCTACAGCGTGCACACGGAGAGCGCCATTCTGTTTCCGGCTCTCGCGCGACACACTACCTGTGCTTCCCGACAACGGCCAGAGTCGCACCACGTGGTGGAATAAAGTTTTAGTTTAGGAGACCAGGCTTATTACTCCCGGCTCCGGGAATCCTAACCCTGCACGAGTCTCTCCTATATTGGTGACCCCTACGATGGACATTTTGAACAACAAAATCGCCGAGCTACAGCAGGAGATCGCAAGGCTGAAGGAGGATCCACGTGGCCAACACCATGACGCAGCACAGGTCTGTAGGATCACACCGAAGCTGCCGGCTTTCTGGGCGGACAATACGGACGTCTGGTTCGCCCAGGCGGAAAGCCAATTCGCCATCGCCGGCATCACGCAGGACGCCACCAAGTTCAACCACATCGCAGCTCACCTCGAACAAAGATGGGCTGCGGAAGTCCAGGACATCCTCGTCAACCCGCCAGCAACAGGCAAGTACGAGTGTTTAAAGAAAGCTCTGATACAGAGACTTTCGCCCTCACAAGAGCGAAGAACTCGGCTGCTGCTCAGCGAAGCCGAACTTGGCGACAGATCTCCGTCGCAGTTCCTGCGGTACCTCCGCAGCCTAGTAGGGCCTACTCAAGTGTCGGACGATTTCCTGCGGACGTTGTGGCTGCAGCGCCTGCCGGCCTACGTACAGGTCGCGGTCCAAAGTCATATAGACGCACCGCTCGCCACGGCCGCCCAAATCGCTGACAGGCTTATGGAGATTCCAACACCCGGTCTTCCACCGCACGTCCACGCTGCCAGCACGAGCTCACAGTCCACCAATCAGGCAGATGAACTCCACGGCCCATCAGCCCCTAGCCTCGAGCAGCGCCTGGAGGCGCTCACCGCGGAAGTCGCAGCCCTACGAGGCGAACGAAGGCCGCCAGCACGCCGTCAGCCGCCCGAACAACAGCGTGGCCGCCGCGACAACGCCAGCACCGGGAAATGCTGGTACCACAGACGGTTCGGTAGCCGGGCTCAACGCTGCGAACCCCCGTGCAGCTACACCCAGGGAAACGAGTAAGGCAGCCGGCTATTGCAGCTGCCGGCTGCCCATCCAGTGGACGCCGTCTCGTCGTTAGGGACCACACCAGCGGACATGGGTTCCTAGTCGACACCGGTTCCGACTTATGTTGCTTCCCGCGCAACCTACTCAAGGGCCAGCGCGCGGTCACCAACTACAAGCTCAGCGCCGCGAACAGCAGTACTATCAACACGTACGGCTGCCTACCCATGCGAATCGACCTGGGGCTGCACCGGGTGTTCGTATGGCGTTTCGTCATCGCGGACGTCGCGTTGCCAATAATCGGCGCTGATTTCCTGGCACACTTTGGACTTCTACCGGACTGTCGAAGCGGGCGCCTGCTCGACGGGACGACGGGCCGCGTCGTAAGCGCGAATAAGGACCGATCGCCGCAACCCAGCGTCAGGGTGCTGACGACGTGCTCGCCATACCAGGACCTCCTGAGCCGATTCCCGGAGCTCACGCGCCCGGCCGGCGCGCCCCGCGTTGTTCGTCACACCACGGTTCACCACATCCGGACGACGCCAGGGCCCCCAGTTTCCTGTAGACCACGACGCCTGGCACCGGAGCGGCTCCACATCGCACGGGCAGAATTCGAGGCCATGCTCGCCGACGGGACCGCGCGACGATCGAAGAGCCCGTGGGCATCGCCGCTGCATCTCGTGCCTAAGAAGAAAGACGGAGAATGGCGCCCATGCGGTGATTATCGCGCGCTGAACGCGCGAACCGTCCCAGACAGGTATCCCGTTCGGCACGTACAGGACTTTGCTATGAGCCTTCGAGGAAGCAAAATATATTCTGTCCTCGACCTCGTTAAGGCATACACACAGATTCCGGTGCACACGACGGACATCCCGAAAACGGCCATAACCACGCCGTTCGGGATGTTCGAATTCCCGTTCATGACCTTTGGACTGAGAAATGCTGGACAAACGTTCCAGAGGTTTATGGACGAAGTGTTACAGGGGCTGGACTTCTGCTTCCCGTACATCGACGACATTCTAATCTACAGCGCGTCTCCAGAGCAACACCGGGAACACCTGCGAACCGTTTTCCGCCGATTGTCGCAGCACGGCATAATCGTCAACGTGGAAAAGAGCGTGCTGGGCCAGCAGGCCGTAACCTTCCTCGGCTACCACGTTTCCTCGGAAGGCGTAAGCGCCGTACCAGAACGTGTCGCCGCACTGCGCGATTTCCAGCGCCCATCCAACGCCAGAGGGCTCCGTCGCTTCTTGGGAATGATAAATTTCTATCGTCGTTTCCTTCCCAAGGCAGCGGCGCATCAAGCAGAGCTCCAGGAGGCTCTCTCAGGTCTCCGCGGCACCCACCCTGTGCCCTGGAACCCACTCAGTGCAGCAGCCTTCGAGAAATGCAAGGCCTCGCTCGCCAACGCAACGATGCTGGCTCACCCGGACCCTACGGCACAGCTCGGGCTTTTCACCGACGCGTCGCAGAATGCAGTCGGCGCCAGCTTGCAGCAGCAAGTGGGAGGAGCGTGGCAACCGTTGGGTTTCTTCTCCCGGAAGCTGACGCCGCAGCAAACACAGTGGCCGGCATATTATCGGGAGCTACTCGCCATCTTTTTGGCGGTCCGGCATTTTCGTCACGCGTTGGAGGCTCAACACACAATAATATTTACTGACCATAAGCCCATATGTTTTGCCTATCAGCAGCAGAACGAGAGACTCCCGCCCGTTCAGAGGAACCACCTGACGTACATCTCGCAGTTCACCACGGACATTCGGCACGTCAATGGGTCCCAAAACATAGTCGCCGACGCGTTATCCCGCGTCGAAGCTTTGACAGCAGCCAATAGCCCGGTGGATCTCAGCCGCATCGCCCAGCAGCAAGCCGAGGACGACGAGCTACGCGAGCTGCTAGCCGGCAGCACAGCACTCCAGCTCCGCCACGTCGATGTCCCAGGACTCGACCTCCGGGTGTTATGTGATGTATCGACGGGTCGCCAACGCCTAGTCGTCCCAGCTCCAAGTCGCAGACAGGTATTCGACGCGGTCCACGGCCTGAGCCATCCCGGCACACGCGCTACCACGCGCCTGATTACGTCGCGTTTCGTTTGGCCCGGGGTTAAACGAGACATACGCGTATGGACTCGGGCGTGTTTGCAATGTCAGCGCGCGAAGATTACACGGCACGTCCACACGCCACTGGGAGACTTCACGACGCCGTCAGCTCGTTTCCGTCACATACACATTGACATCGTGGGTCCACTGCCGCCAGCAGGCTCTTACCGCTACCTCCTGACGGCGATCGACCGTGCATCGCGTTGGCCAGAAGCTTATCCACTGGAGCGAATCACCGCAGAAGATGTGGCCAACGCCCTGCTCCACGGCTGGATCTCGCGCTATGGCTGCCCAGAGCGTGTTACTACGGACCAAGGACGGCAGTTCGAGTCCGATCTTTTTCAGGCACTGGGGAAGTACACGGGCTGGCAGAGGTCCCGCACGACGCCGTACCACCCACAGGCTAACGGGCTAGTAGAACGGCTCCACAGGCAGCTGAAGGCAGCGATAATGTGCCATGAAGGCGCCTCCTGGCTCGACGCCCTCCCGGTCGTCATGCTCGGGATTCGTACCGCCTTCAAGGAGGACCTGCAGACATCAGCCGCCGAACTGGTGTTTGGAGAACCGCTACGTCTGCCCGGCGAATTCTTCACCGCAGAACCCGAGCTTGGCGACCCGACGTCACTCATCGAGCGGGTCCGCCAGGCAACAACAAACATACGGCCCACACCGGCTTCGCGACGCTCCCGACCAGGAAGCTTCGTGTTCAAGGAGTTGGCGACTTGCACCCATGCTTTTCTCCGTGACGACGGTATAAAGGCCTCCCTTTGTACGCCTTACACGGGACCCTACCGCATCGTCAGCAGGGACGAGAAAACCTGCGTGTTGCATACAAGTCGCGGAGAAACACGAGTTTCACTGGACAGGGTAAAACCGGCCTTCATGTTGCGCCCAGAGGAAGCAGTTGGGCCCCCCAGCATAGCGCCGGCAGCCACGAACGACAGCCCGGTGGCACCACAGGCGACGTTCTCCACGCCAGCGCAAAGAGACTGGCCTCGCCCGCATCGCCTAGCAGCGCCGCCAACTCGCTCGGGTCGCCGGGCCCGTGCCCCGGACCGCTACTCGCCCACGCCGTAGAACATTTCGCACATTATTATTTTTTTTTGTAAATATTCTGTATATTGTTTTGTAAAAATTATGAACATATATATTTATTATGGTATTGTAATGCGACTCTGGCACAAAACGTATATCCTGACTCCGTCTCTTAACGGGTGGCTGGTGTGGGGACGAATATTCCGTGTCCCCACGCGAGCAAGAGGGTCCCGTTACGCGTCCCGTTAGGGGATGCAAACAATGCTCCCCACCAAGTAACGGGACCCTACCGAGCACCTACAGCGTGCACACGGAGAGCGCCATTCTGTTTCCGGCTCTCGCGCGACACACTACCTGTGCTTCCCGACAACGGCCAGAGTCGCACCACGTGGTGGAATAAAGTTTTAGTTTAGGAGACCAGGCTTATTACTCCCGGCTCCGGGAATCCTAACCCTGCACGAGTCTCTCCTATAGTTATCAATTCCATTCTGGATACAGTGTTAATTATAAAAAAAATTGAATAATTCTTTATCTTTAAATGAAGTTTCTTTTAAGGAATTCCACAAGAATGTGTATTGATTTATTATGTACTGAACCTTAATACTTAACAGATACCTAAAAGAAGAAAATGTTACTTATCTGCAGAATAATTTTAAAATAGATATTGTTCAAGGTCTATTTCATGTTTCTCTAAAATACTTTAAAAGATCATATACAAAATAATGTCTCAGTTCCTAAATAAACATAACCATCTTAAGCCATCAAAATATAATCTTTAGAGGAAAGTGTACCATCAATTATTGGATCAATCACAATATTGATGTAATACACCCTTAAAGGAACACATAAATCACACTGCGGAGAGCATATCAACCACATGTATATTTTTAATTTTAAATGAATCCATTGATGCTATTGGTCACAAAATTATATACCTCTAAGCATGTGTCATTCTAGACATCACCTTAAATTGGTTCCAGTCCTATTTAACTGTAGACCACATATATTCTATATTGATAGAATGTCACATGAACCAAGCATAGAGAGTACATAATTTTGTAACCAATAACATCAGAGGCTTTACATAGATTTCAAAATATCTGAAGTTGATATGTCATTTATTTGCATGTGGTATTATACCAATATTGTGCTTGATCCAAAAATTCATATAGTGCACTTTTCTCTAAATATCATATTGTGTTAGAAATAAATTCCAAAAACATTCAATCTTCCAGGAAATTTAATTTATGGGAGTCTGAAAGAATTTTTCAACTGGAATGCCTATATAAATAACCTTAATATAAAACCATCTTGTGTTATCTACTACATATTCTGGCATATGGGACAGTCTACACAATATATACTTAGCTTACTTTTAATTATATCTCAATAATGGCATAATATTTTATGGAAATTTGACGCTGTTTGAGCCTTTTTTAATTAAATTGTTATCTTGTATTTATATATTTAAGTGCATTCCATTTATTAAATAACACCAAAGCATTCCTACATACCAATTATTTAGGTATGTTCAGATATTCACAATGACAATACATGACAAATTGATTGTCTTTATGTAAACCATTATAGCAGTGAAATAGCTGCTTCTAGGTTGACAACCTACTATATAACAAACTCCCTAGTTGTAAAAATATATTGACCATCAATCAAAGTTTAAAGCTGCTCTGAAGGCTTTTTGCAGGGTAACTGCATTTATTCTGAAAATGAGTACTTAGGCCAGTCTAAAAGATCTTAAATATTATATTGGTGTGTCCACATGCATAAAATATAAATTGTACAAATTTTTATCTATTATAACTACATTGTACAATTATCTATAGCAATCTTAGTTAATCATTGTTAAATAATGTCATGTATATACTTTTATATTATAGAATCTAACAAACAAGATACTAAAAACAATAGATCATAGCATTTACAATATGCCAAAGATTTGTAAAATGCAATGTATACAGATGTTAAATGATACAGTGAAACTGGGACAAGGAAAATAGATTATATTTGAATCAAGTAGTTCTAAAAATAGTTGACTGGTGGTGGAAAAATAGAGTTCTGAACTCGAACACCCTCAAAATCATATAGAAGACAACTTAATCAATGGGATAAGGTCATCAAGAAGCAAGAAGGGATTAAGTGGGTGAAAGCAGTCCAACTTATTGGAGAAAAAGAGAAATATGAACTTGCAATATAAGTACAGGGAACGTGTAACTAATGTGAAATAGGTTATGCTATACATTGTAGATTATTAATATGCATTTATCTTATACAGTTTGTTTTTATTTTTTTAATCATAAATAATATTTAATTTAAATTTGAATGCATTCTGGATTGTTATTTAAATTCATGTGTAGAGAATCAACCATATCAAAATTCAAGTACTGTGACAATTTAAATTATTTAATTTGTATCACGAGATATTTAAATAAGTAATGCACCATGCGAATACATCATCAATATATATGTATGTATATATAATGTGCCAGCGATGCCAACTTACCTGAAATCAGTAGTTGGTCAAGTCTGGCATAGGTGGAAGTTCAAATTTTCAAGGTTCCTGAGCCCCCTTCGTCAGGAAGGAAGATCTGAACTGTTTACCGGCTGGGCATGAATTCATTTATATATATATATATATATATATATATATATATATATATATATATATATATATATATATATATATTGTAATAGTGAGAATGTGACATTGTCAAAAATATTGGTATGGAAAGGATAAAGAGATAGGTTGTGGCTTACCTGAAAGTGAAGTGCCGAGTCGCCATGAGGAACTGAAGGTTGTTCTTCAAATTTTCGGAGGCTCTCAGCCTCCTTCTTCAGGAAGGAGTGTTACACCATTCCATGCACCGGCCGGCTGCGGAGATTTGACCACCGCACGGCCAGTAGCCCATAAACAATCAACACCCCCACCAAGCCACTAACTTTCTCTCTCAGGGGGAGGTTGTGGCATAGGAAAGGTTAGGATACAGATCATTCATACAAAGCATCCCATGTATACATGTATGCTTGAACATACAAATACACATGAACATGCACACACACACACACACATGTATGCATACTTACACATACATGAGCATGCTCATACATACTTACATGGTCTCGTGAAAGAGGGGATGGTGTGTAGGAAGGGCACTAATTACAGGATGTTGAGTCCAGGGCTTTGCCTGGACTGCAAGACATGTTGGAAAGATAGTTCCCATAGATGGAGTTCTGCTTCTGATGAATCGGGGGGTAGAGCTTTAAGGATGGTGAGTGTGAAGCATTGGTCGAAATTGTTTATGTTGTGGTTTTTGGCGTGAGCAGCTAATGGGAATTGGATTTTAGATAGTTTGACAGTGCTGCGGTGGTTGGCTATACGTTCAGGGAGGGGTCTTTTGGTTTGGCCTATATAGAAGGCAGGGCAGAGTCTGCAGTTAATTTGGTAGATGGTGTGGGAGGAGAGGCAGGTGATATTTTCTCTGATTTTGAAGGTTTTTGTGTGATTATTAAAGGTTGTGGTGGGCTGTAAGATAGGGCCGTGCGGCGGTCAAATCTCCGCAGTCCGCAGCCGGCCGGTGCACGGAATGGTGTAACACTCCTTCCTGAAGAAGGAGTCTGAGAGCCTCCGAAAATTTGAAGAACAACCTTCAGTTCCTCATGGCGACACCGCACTTCACTTTCAGGTAAGCCACAACCTATCTCTCTATCCTTTCCATACCAATATATATATATATATATATATATATATATATATAATTATTGGATATTAAGTATGACATGGTTTTTATAACACTTCTCCTCCAACTTATTTACTTTTCTCACAATTTTCATATTCAATTGAGGTACTAACCATTTTATTCATGTTATATTTGCCATTCAATACCTGAAATTGAATACATATTTAAGAAATAATTACATTTTTTTGTTTCATGTACATATTGCAATGCTGAATTTGAAATAGTATTAATCTCTGCCTGATGTTTATCATAATGGCTGGCTCAATGTGAATGAAAATGGTTTGAACATATGGCTATATTATTCTGAATGTCTCAACTTTTGAGACACTTAAAATTAATCACTTCTCTTCACTAGTTTTGCAAAATTCCTTTAATCTTGTTAAAAACTCAGGAAGCAGGTAACAATACTTATGCCCAGTCATACCAATTATTGTTTTTCATCAAGTAATAGCCATAGAATCATAATTTACAAATATATCTTATTAATTTGTAGATAGTTTACCATACTTTTGTTACTGTAATTACTTAACAATAAAAATTTTCTGTGTCATTTTCTTCTAGACATTGTAGTGAAACTCGCTTTTTGCAGAAGTAATGTAAAATACTCAGAAAAGTAATTTTAATATTCTGTGCTGCCATCATGCCACCATTATTTATAATTTTTAAAATTCAAGTGTTACCAAGAAATTAACATTTACAGGAAAGTAATTATGTATTCTTATTTTTAAAACTTCACACCTATTTGAAATTTACCACCAGATACAAGTAAAATCTTTGGATGAAGTGAAGTTTTCCATTTATAATAAATATACTAATTTCCCAGAATTAAAATTTAATAAATATTATGAAGTGTAGTGCAATCTGTCCTTTAGGTTTGGTGGGGCTCATTAAAAATAGTTTGTACATTAATTTAAATTTCTTAAGCTGTGTAACACAGTAACTTTTTAAACAATAAAAGAAGTAAGTGCAGTTATTCATAGCAAAAGCATGAATCTAGTATCTTATGAAATTTTGTGATGAAATAAATTAATAAATATTTTGATATATGATGGAAGGTTGATTTTCTTTATACATCTTTAAGCTTTTGTTTCAGATTATATAAAAACTATGGTAATTTATATAACTCAGTTAACTATATGTACTTTTCAGTCATTCTTTTACTAAAAATTTAAAAGATTTTGTAAAGATCTGAATATGGCTTATAAATTTATCAGTAATATGGTATATGAATATGGGGATAGCACATTTTCTATTGTATGATTATATGAGAAGTAGAAAATGAGATTCTCCCAAATTGAAATGAAGGACTAAGTCTTGAATAATTTAACTTGGAGCACTATGTTTAATAAAATATAATCAAAAGCAAAGATACAACTTTGTATGAAAAGTGCTACATGTCATAAATATTAGTACCCAGAATAAAACTTTGATTGAAATTTGAATATTGGAAAGAAATAATAAATAGATAGAGAGAGAAATATTATGCCTAAAACTGAATTAATTCATTTTTAGATGTTCTTCAAACATCCGCCCAACAATATGTGATAATATAGTATGAATGGGAATCTAATATAGGTAAGATATACTGAGATCACAAATATTCAGAGTTGTGTTTTTTCAGGCACATTGTAAGCTATATATTCAGATCTCCATCTAAAGCAACACAAGTGTTTCACTATGGTGTCTAAATAACAAATACAATAGTTTTTTTTATCTTTTCAGTATTACTTTTATCAACTTGGTGAACAATATTCCATTTCATATTAAACTTTTCATTCTTTCAACTATGAAGAACCTTATAACAATGTTAGTGAAACAGGGTAGTAGGTAATTAAAACACAATGATATCACGTTACAATAATTATATTTTATTCTGTACAAAAGTCAGTTATAAAATATTTCCCATCATGTAGTATGGTGTATAGGGATAAAGGTGCTGAATATAAATAACGGGAAAACAACATCCACTGAACCATTTGATATATCCACTACACATCTGCACACACAGATTAGATCACTGTATATATACACGTATATGTAGTCACAAGAGTTACTGTTAGGGAAATATCTTTCTATACACATTGAACGGACAGATAAAATTATCGGCTCAGTCGAGGGCCAACTCAGAACCGATTGGCAGCGACACGGTGTTGGCGGGATGAACACACAATTTTCAAACATTTCGCTGCAAATAAGTCTCTAAACAGGGGACTGAATAACTTTCAAATTCATTTTATAACTATGCTTGAATAAATATTAATGACTATAAAATATGTTTACAGCAAAGTGTACCAACATTTCCAGAATTGGATTATGGCTATGAAATGTCTGTACTATTTCTCCAATAGAAATATAATTAACTTACCTACTATATATTCCATACATGTGTTTGTTATACTATTACTGTTCAAACTGAACTGATTTGATAAACACATAAAACAAAATTTCTATGTAGATTAGTCTTGTATAAGACTAGTATGCTCATATTAGCATTATCTTAAACACAAAATCTTGCTGCAGTTTGAAGACTACTTTCTAGCTTTACTACCAAATATTAGCTACATTTGTTGCTGTTGTACATTATGAAACAAGTGAATAAATTTATAAAGCAGTCACTCAAATATGTTATTTGATCTCTGCCCTTTGTGCAAATACTCTGCGAAAAACAGTTTCTGTATCCAATCAATCAACTATGAAATCTGCCAGTTATGAAGCTATCCATTTCAGGCAAGAGGTGAGTTATTAACATACATTTGAATGAATAAAACAACATAACTAATTAACAGAAATTATTTCTGGCATTATAAATACTTCAAATAAATATTTTGACAAGAATTCATACCATAGAATTAAATGTACAGGGCAGTAATAATCAAATTAAAGAAAGAAAACACATTAAATTTCATTTTCTAATAGAGTTTACATATTTACTCCAAATTCTGAATAATATAGCTTCTAAGGATTTAAATAAATTAGGCCTTCACAGTGTGCTGCCTTAGTTTGATTTTCATTGCTTGCAAGGAATTTCATTCCTTAAATGCACGCTTCACAAACTGCATTTATTATGGCAAGTTTAGTATGAACCTGCACAAAATATTACATCATTCTCAGGAAACAATATAAATTGTTAAAAATATCTTGTCACATATGTGATTGATATCAATGTCTTTTGCACAATGACAATTTTTCTATCTACAAGTTGGGAGAAACTTAAACTATGTGTAAGAAGTTTCAGAAATTTAGGCACTAAAATATTAAAAATAATTCTTTTATTAAAATATGACACGTACTTCATATATACTGACACACTAATACTCAAATTTATAATTGTTAAACAGTGCAAAATTCAATCAAGTCAATCATATAAATGTAGCTGGGTGAAACAATAGGATTGCATTGTCTCAAATAAAATATTTATCATTTATGGGAGTTGTTGCTGTCATATCATTATTAAAAATAAATAAACTTTCATTAATCCACAAATGATACCTACATATATACAATTTATAATTATAGAAAACAATGATCATTCATTAGATGAAATGAAATTCTTAAATAATAAGTCATGTAATGTTCATTGACACCCCTTCATACTTTGTTTAAGCATGTTTCACAATTGTTGAGCACATGAACACCTTGCTCAATAAATAAGATATAAGATTGACGAGGTTTTACATGGATTTGACACTAGTTCTATATGCTATACAATACACATATAATCTATATTTACATTTGTAATATTTCCAATCTACTATGACTTTAGCAAAAAATTTATCATATGGAAAATAATTTAACTAACAGTATGAAAAATTTTGATGAGAGCACCAAACTCAAAGTCTGTTGAACTTGTGTATGAGTTTTGCAAATAAGCCTATTCACAATATTTACAAAATTATTCTATAATAAAAGATTAAGGGCAATTTTGTTAATTATACATACAAAAATATGTTGAATCATTCTCATACTTGGATATTTTTAAACATTTAGATTCTATATTCAGATTTGGAATAAGTAATACATATTGTAATTCCTTATTTAACTATATTAATATCCAAGTGTTTAATATTACTTTTGATTACCTTCAATGAAAATTAAAGCACTTTTTTTTCCAATACTAGTATTTTATGAGTAAACTAAAGTCATTGTAAACATCTAGTTAACAAAGCACAAAAAGCTTTCAAAATTTAGCAATTATTCACATGTCACTTACAGTTCACATGAACCGAAGCAATGTAAAGTTTTTGAGTATAGGCCTATGAATAGATCTGATAAAATTTATGCAACCAGAAACTTAATTATTTGTATCTTAGAAATAATATACCATACAAGACATATACACACAATTTTTACACAGTTGTTACATCTGTACTTACAAATCCCTTACAACACATTCATAACAACTTATATGCAAAATACTGAATGTTTCATTAATACATACCATTTCTAATTAATTCATGAAATAGATTTCTCCATTAGTCCAAAGAGAGAAATATATACTCAGCACATGCAACGGCACAAAATTCACGTGCCTTACCAAATTGTGTATATACTTATACAAGTAGATATTCAAATGAGTAATAACCACGCTTAAGTACATGTTGAATACTGGTCATAAGTCTGACTCAGGAGGGTGTCTCAGAAAATTAAACTGACTAACTATAATTGATCTCAAAATGTATGCCAGAACTTCTTTGCATGTAGAGAGGTATATGGGAACATATGCAACTGGATGTCACCCACGTGCTTGGTGACAACTGCAAAAGGTTACCGAAATGTGATAAAAATTCTTAAAAATATTGCACAAGACCAAGAAGAAAAATTTTTGCATAAAAAAGAATCAAATTTCATGTTATTCTTGACCAAACATTTCTTTAGAAATCGTGAACTGTTACAAATTTTCATTCACAGCTCATTTCTATCATACCCTATCCTTCTAAACCTTTGAGTTTACTAAACTTGAAAAAAGTAAATTTTAATCAATTTGATCAAAGAATACAAACACACCTTTAATTTGACTTCTTTTTGACCATATCAATTCCATAGCATAAAGTGTGTCTCAACATGACATGAGCAATATATTCATTAAATGATTAGGCAAGAAAGGGCCAACATCTCTAAACAAATTATGTGACACCATCAGGCAAACATTTCGACATATACTTCTTTTATGATAATGATTACTTCGCACATGACGAATTATCTCAAACTAATTTGACAGTCCCACTGTATGTTTCATAAATTTTACTTTTACAACAATAGCCAAAAGCCAAGGCACTCAATGCACAATATGTCACAATTAATTGTGCACTAGTGATGGGCCAAGACAAGAAAATTTACTCCTTGACCAGCCCTCAAGGTAGGATATGAGAAAGTAATTTCCTCATAGGATTTGGCTTACTTGTAGCAGGAAAGAAGGGCTTTCAGGTGTTCAAAATGTCAAAATCATACAGTAACAGGTGGTAGAGGCCTCTGCAGAAACGTGCTGGCTACATGTTCATTGGTAATGGCCTAGCATTAAATCCATTAATTTTATTTAATGGCACATTCCATTTTTTGGTTTGTTTATATAATTTACTGCTGTCTCTCTTTTCTCCCTCTCTTTCACACATGTACACTATTAACTCTTTTTTTTTTAGAAAAAGTGTCCTGTGATTCAACATTTTTCTTGGGAGAAAAAGTCAAGTGAATCAGGATTCTTTGGTTGCCCAGTTTGCCAGCCAGTTTCACATTGGCTCTATATGTGATACAATTTGTTGTTTACTTATTTTCATTGTATATAGCCTGTATGATGAAGGGAAAAATACAGCAAATATATCCAATTATGGCACTTATATGCTTATATACCATATATACACAATTACATAACACAACTAGTCACCGATCCAATTCTACTCCGTAACGCCGAGAATGTCACCATCAAGAGGGTCCCGATTCTCGGTACCTTTTTAGACAGAATGTGTGTGCAGACAGCAAACCATTAATGTAGAATATTAAATTCAAGATCTCTTGGTTACTGGAGATTATAGATTGTGTCTCATATTGTCGTGCACCAATTTATGGAGTGGGACATGTAACGACGGGTTCAATTTTGAATGACTCTGATCTTAATTGCACAGTTTCACATGGTACAATGATTAGAAAGTCAACTCTTCCCTGGCTTTCCACTCTGTGCAGTTTACAGAGGCTGTGACATCAATAAACGAGGCAGTTCAGTGATATTTTAAGGCACGAATCCAATGGTAAAAATCACTGTGAGCTCAGAATTACTTTACCTTCTATTCAGAATAAGCTTCAATGAAAAATTTTGTTGATAACTGACTTCTACCTTTGTCTTACAAATATCACAGTCTTTGCTTTCTGCTCAGATTGCAGACACTTCTGAACATCGGGCACCCTATCCTCATCTCACTGGAGGGTAGTGAGTACATTTTAGTTAACAACAGCAACGCCAGGAAATGACGAAGCACCAGTTCAAAAATATCAGCAGACATAACGGCGTATGAATGGTCGGCTAAAGTGTTGAGCTCCCCTCCCCACAAATTGACTGCCAAATTTAAACTTATGTGCACCTTTCTATTTTTTCAGTGTATATTTCATCCCTCTATAACACACGTCCTAGAAAATATTTTCGTACAATGTAACAAGGCATCTATAATAAATATTACATTGTTTACAGTTAAACTTCATATCGATTCTAATACATACCTACTATCGACTATCACAACTTACTTTCCCGAAGTTAATGCACACACCCACATGACGGCATTCACACAGAACTTACGAGTGCCCCATGTGAAAAATTAAACATTGCAATCTCACAATATTTGTGCACCTACTTTACGCGTCTTGCCCAAGATTGTGAGGGTAAAATTTTACACCGTTTAGAAATTATTTATTAAATGATAAACGATGATATGCTTCCTGTTGGTAATGCACATTTTGACGCCCGTCGAGTAGCCTCCTTCAGTAAGAGGAGTACAGATCGAACACTACATGGAACGAAAGTAACATACAAAAGTTGGCCGGACAACTATTAAATACATTACTTCCAAATAGAAGAAAGTAATTCAATAAATACTCCATCACTCAAAGTTGCGTAACACTTACACGACACAAAATTTTTATCGGGGCAAGACCAAACTTTTAAAAGTCAAAATAAAGTCACAGTTTTTTTTTATAAATTGGACACACCAATTTCACCAGAGGAAATAGACACCACACAGCATAACCCGTTGACACGATGACCCTGCCGTCCGGTCCTTGACTACAAGACGACAGTCCAGTCTTCAGTGATTTCCTGTCCGTCACTGTTACGAGACAAACTAACAAATAAATGAGCAAGGAAAAGTCTCACACTCTACCGGACAGCCGTCACAGGTTTTGGGGAGGAGGAGGGGAGGCAAAAGCCACACACTCCTCACCGGCCAACAAGCCGCACTAGGCCTGAAGTTGCTGCGACAATTGTCAGCAGCAGGTAGCTGGGCCCCGAGGACTCAACTCCATTACCAGTCAGCTCTGAATTCTTCAGAACCTCATTCTCATGGTCATTTCCATAGTCTTCTGAAATGAAAATAGTACGCATTAAACATATAAACTTCTACACTGGTTTCATATAAACAATAAATATTTATGAGATTAGGATATCCTAAATTATTAATTCACTTTCATAAACTTTAGGTCTGAGCTGGATTGAAAGCACTCCTTTGGTTGTTGAACTAAATATTTATTTAATTCATCTCTAAGGAAAGACTAAGTCAAGTTGTTGGATAGGATTTATAAAATGCTGAGGATTAGCACATTCACCCTAGGGTGCAAATATATAATATTTCTGTAAATCACAGTATATGTGTATATTCCTTTTTTCATTTTTTAAATTTTACTGTCTTAAGTTTTTTATTATTAATATTATGCATGTGACTAATGGCAACAGAACATTTGTCATATAATTTTGCTGCTAAAATATTAAAGTGATTTGGCTCAAATACTCTCAAGTAAAATAATGGTGCAAAAATTATGTAGGTCAATGAAGCAAATGTGTATTATGATGCTTATGGTTTTGATGAAGCAAAACAAATATGACAGTGTGTAAACATTTGTTGTTGACGTGGGCTAAAGTTTGGTGTGACTGTATTTTTAGTTATTGTTGGTGATTCCATTAGTATTAAGGTATACCAGATAAATTTGTGGATAAGTAACTCTCTGAATTAATAAATCAGTGCTTTCTGTTGAGATTATTGCATTATCCATTGCTGCATGAACTCAAGCATTCGGTTGTTGTCATATTCATAATGCAGTGAGTGGAAATTACAGTTATACATAATTTAGTACATAAAACTAAGACAAATAAGTTTAAACTAAATGATGAGTAATTTGTATGTTTTGATTTTGAATATAGTAATTTTTAACCAATTTATTCACTCCAAACTGGTTGGTAAATAAAGTAATCAGATTCAATAAATAGTTCTCGGAATTCACACTATTTATTGAACAACTTCAGCGGGAAAGACTTCAATCTTTGAAGGTAATCAGATTACAGAATGTATTTTTGCACATAGCAATAATATATTGTTGCACGTAGCAATAATATATTGTTGCACATAGCAATAATATATTGTTACAATTCTATTTTTGTCTTTTCAAATTAATTGAAACACAGATCACTAGAATTAATCACAAAATATATTCCATGTGTATAAGAAAATTATATATTTCAATAAATTACCATTTTACATTAAAAACTTTTGCATACATTGCTCTCTTTTGAAAATTGTAGTTTTTGGACTGACAGTTAAATTTATATGAAAATTAATTACCATTTTTCTAATTTTGGTTGATGCTTGGTGCAAATTCAGGGAACAAAGAAGTTATAGTATGTTTGTTTGATACAAATTCTGATGACACATAAATGGACAATAATGTAATCTGAGGAAATATTTGTGAACAAAACAGGTACATGGATTTTAATACATTCAAATTCATAACTTGATAATTTCAGTATAGAGTGGTTTCTGCAGGAAGTTTTAAATGGTATACGATATATTTACCATGATCAGTGGCTTCGCGTGTTTGGGGCATAGGCCAAATTCACACCTGCAACGAGTGGAGATAACATTCAACCAATGAACGGCGGCACGCTAACATTTGTTCAAATTTTTAGTCAGATTACTAGATATCATTATTTATTGTGAAATTTTTCCGCCAGCCCAAAAATGTCACCTGGGGCGGGTCGCCCTCACCACCCCCACTACATTGTGCCACTGAGCATGATGACCTTTTCCTTACATTGTTTGGTAAAATATATTGTATTTCAATAGATCTGGAACACTTTGTTAAAATTTGAACTTTATTTTTCCAAGTAGGAGGATTCTTAGTGATTTGAAGTAAGGGGAAGGAAATGGGAGCATGTATGCTGAAAAAGTCAGGCTGGACTGCACAAAGTATAAATTCCAATCCTAAGAAATGTTCAGGTTTTTAAATTAGTAACAAAAATATTTCTATTTTATTAGTTAGTGTAACTTGCTTTTGTTTGATCTGGTTTCCAAATGTATTTCTTTCAATTTCAGTTATTCACAATATAGAATGCAGATTATCAGAACTTAAAATTGTGTGTGTTTTACTCTTTTCTGTCACAAGAGGGTTAATTCTTTAATGTAAATAGAGTGAATAGGGATTGTGAGACTGTGTGTGTTTTATAAGACATTGTTTTACAGTGTGTGAGAAACTTTTTTTCTTGTTTGTGTAATTATAATTAATCATCTATGCATAAATTTGGTGTTTTATTTTAAATTTTTCTTCGTAATTGAATTCAATATTATGACTTGTAGTATATACATACTTGCGAAAAATTTTATTTACTCATTTGAGGACAAGGAGAACATACAATAAATTTTCACTAATGGAATCTATATAGAGCAAATCTAGAATAAATTTAGGGCAACAGGCTACATGAGGGTGATCCACATTGGGCAACTCCCCTTTAATAGCATAGGAAGGGATTAGAAAGGGGGGATGCGGAAGGGTAATGTGCCATTTGTTATGTAGAAGGAACGATGGTATCCCACATGCAAGAGAAAAGAGTTTCGCCGGTTAGAATTGTATAAAATTCTATGGAATCGAAGGATACAATAGTCAAGTAAATTGTGTGTAGATATAATGTTACTCTCTTTTTATATGAACATTTTTGTCGAACGCAATTGCATGCAACACAAATTGTTAAATAGCTTACTTGTTTTCTTGGTAGGAGGTTTGGTATTGTGAGTGGGCGAATCCAGGTCCTTGTAAGATGTGGGCTTAACAGACGTGGAGAGCGGAGTGGCCGACGTGCTGGTGCTGGTGGTGACTGCCGTGGTGGGCGATGAGGGGCTGCTGCTCGTGCTGGGCTTGTACACAGCTGCAAACAGACACAGAATTACAGTCGAGCGATTCACATAAAAAAACAACTTCATAAAGAACCCGAGTCGAAGAGACTCCCAACTTACTCTGGTTAGCGTTGTCCTCAGGGCGGCAGCAAACCTTAAACACAACCTTCATGTTGTGTGAGGAGCATCGGCCACCGATACGACGGTGCAGATCTTCTTTTGAAGATGTAGCTGCAATAACAAACATTTATCAATAATGCGGTAATTTGAAAGAATAGCGATAACAATCAATAGACCAGATATCCGTCAACACATTAGTGGAGCCTTAAAATGAAAACAATGACGTATCGCAGGGAAAATGAACCCTGGTTTCCCCATCAGAGGAACCCAAATTCCGGTAAGTATCGAATCCAATATGGTTTGAACCCTTAATCGTACGTTCCGTGGACTAGCTCACTAAATCAGAAACCATCTGGATTCGACGTACCGACCCACCGTTTCATCCTTTTATCTGGTTAGACTTAAATTTAATGCTATAAAACTTCCCATTAACTCAACTGATACAAGCCCAGTTTACAAAAACGTTATTCAGAAAGAATCTGAAAGTCTTATTCACGCTATTCACTTCAATATGGAATCAGAAAAACTGAAGTTGGGGAAAGGACCACAGTCAGATTCGGAACAACCTTAAAGAGAACGCCGAATTCCAATTTTCCTCCCAATTTCGACATTTATTTTCCTTCGAATGCTGACATGAAAATTCATTCTCATTGCTCAATAAAAATTCCAAAAAGTCGAAGACGAATTCACGCCTAAAAGTAACATAGCTTTAAGATCAGACATGCGTCGCCTTTCATTTCTCACTATAAAGGGATAATTTTATATAGAAGTCGTTGCCCAGATCAAAAGAACAGAAACAAATTTTGTCAAGAAAAGTATCGAATGTGAGCAAATGTATTTTCGTTATTTTTTTCTGATCTAACATTTGCAGCCTTGTAATAAACATTTTTATGGAGCACCAGTGGCAGGCTGGTATATTATACACTGTTCAGCGCACCCCTCCCCCCCACCATTTCCATTTGATATTATCGCTAACATTTAGTATAGTGAGTCCATTTTTTTCTTTATACTTGTACAATATAAAATTCTTAACCTTATACCAAAATCTTTGTATGGAACTATGGGCTTCACAGTTGTTTTTTTAAATATTTTATTACAGAAAATTTTTTAATCAGAAAGATTTTACAATTGTGATACATTGATGACGTTAACATGTTAAAATAAACTCGAAGAAATGTAGTTGCTTTTTGAGTGAGTAGTTTAAGAGGAAATTATGAATTATTTATATATATACGTACATACATTTGCTTCACAGTGCTAGCAATGAGATGCTTGACTGTTGTGCGCATGCGCACATAAGAAACTCCACCGAGGCTTCAAGGGAGAGAGATAAAGAGAGCACTGTTGTCTCCGCAGTGCCGACCCTATTGTCATCCAGAGATTCTCGAAAATTAAAACAAGCGGAATGGATTTAATTTTTAAATGAATAAGCTTAAACTGTTCCAATTTAGGTTGAAGTAAAAAAAAATGGTTTTGTTCTTTTAGAATAATTTTTCTTTTTATACGTGCTTGTTTCCTTTTACACAATTTTAAAGCAAAGGATAAAAAAATTCTGGAGAAGCCCCCCCCCCTCCCCCCACTGCTGTCGCCACTCTCGAGCACTAAACGAGTGTGAACTCATAACACGGACAAGAAACCGCGTCGGGAAATACAATAAAAAGAGGCTTCTACGACAGAAACCCTTGTTAAGGAAAAACGTAAAAAATCTATCGAGCGCAGGACTTCCTTATCTTTCTGAAGTCATGCCATCGGTGTCGTGCGGTCATCATACTTGATATAATAAGAGAGTTTGGTCTTCTAATTAGCTTTTTTTTTAACAGAGATCTTTTTTTTCCCCGGAAACAATACTTTTTGCATAGTTAATGTAAAATTAAAATTTAAGTTCAATATTTATGAATGAGGTGTATTATGAAAATTAAGTTCCACAGAGGTACACACACCAGGCATTGTGCTAAAGCAGCGTTTATTTCCCCCAAAATCAAGTCGGCAATAAACGGGGATGAATTTTGAAAAGTGGGAGAGGTTCAAGGGAAAACGGAAACTTTAGCTCGAGTGCTTACAGATGAAATAGTAGTCTTGTCCAGGCTGGAACTCCAGGCCCCCCGGCTGAGGCGTGAAGGACCGGAACGTGATGGTGAAGTACATGAGCTTGTACGGCTTATCACAGATGGCGATGGTCCTGGGATTCGGGTTCGTGATACGACAGGTGTCGTACTCCTCTTTGGACACCTGCAACGAGCGGAGATAACATTCAACCAATGAACGGCGGCACCGCTGACATTTGTGCAATTCCGTGACCTGTATACTTACATTGTAGATGATGTATTTTTCGGCGTCTTCCTCGTGCGTCCCGGGCATGTAAACGGGACAAATTATGTTCACCTGGTCGTACTCGAAGGGGATGTTCCCTTTGTTCACGTCTATGATGTGATCCGTGTTGTCTATCCTAAATCTGCAATAAAGGTGCGAAACATAGAATTAGATGAATGTTGCAAAAATTCTCTATAACGTATTGTATTGTAATGCCAATTAATTAGGCCATTAATTGTTTGGACATAAAATTTAAATTGTTTGATAAATCCATTATAGCGGCCTGATCGAACAAAGCAACAATGGAAAAGCAAGCTCAGCCGCTTCTGTTGAAAATTCAAAACGGCGTTTGCGCGCATGACAGTCGAGCAGTTTACGTCTATAGCCAGCCAGGAAAGGAAGCCAGATTTTTTTTTACGTCTTCAGCCAACTAGGATAGAGTTAGTGCTGAAAAAAATGCTGTGGACGGATGAAATTCTTCTGGTGAGCAGCAAAGAGCGGAATAGTAAAGTTGACAGTTTAAGTCTACTGCAAGGAGCTAAAGAAAAGTTAGTTCGCTCCGAAAGAACAAACAGTTAAAACAAATCTTCAAGGAGCTACGTTGCAGTTTAAGTCCAAGTCAGTAAAATCTACGAATCATAGGATTCCTGTAAGGCAAGCAGACATCAGATAGCTGACAATCAGGAGGATCGTCCGAGTTCCTGGGAGCCTACCAATTTTGACTTCAATAGTGTAAAATCTGTGAGACGATATTTAGAATCAGTGTAAAAGTTTGCAATAGGGTATTTCCGAAGCCAAAAAGAATGCTGGTACCAGCTAGCAGTTTGTAAGTAACAAAACCAAAGGTAATGATTAATTGTAAACGCTAATTAAAGGATAAAGTCAGATTTGGTTCTCTTTTAAATTGCCAATCAGAGTTAATTTCTTTCATTCTATCGACATATTTTTTAGGTAAATTGTAAAATGTTTTGAGATTTTAAATCAATTTGTTGTGTTCATTATCAAACCCAGTCAAGGCCCTGAGAGAAAGATCTCAAATTTTGTTGTAATTATCTATATTGCCACAAAATAAAATAAAAATATTTTGTTTGTTAATTTTGATTATTATTTCATTTAATAAATGACCTACTGTTGATTATTACACAAATGGCGCTTCAACGTGAGACAAATTGATTAAATTAATTAAAACTTCCATTATTGTTCATTACAGTATATTAATCGTATTCTAATACCAAACAGTCAACGACCGTTGAAATTACATCGGAATAACATCCCTTTAGTTACATGATTAGCTGTTACCAGAAAAGTACGTGCTACGATGAAATTGGAGGACGTAAAGTGATATATTTCATACATGTGAAACAGTTTAAGTGTTGACTGCGTATTGGTCCGATTGTAGATCAACATATTCGGTAAACTTAGCACTATTTGTTCTTTATTAGATGTATTCTAAGTGTAGAAGATGACTTCAGATCTCCGTGATTAAATTCTAGTTACAGTGAGCCAATTCCCCGCGCGTGATCTGTAATGTTCTTAATTTTAAACGTAGATTTTTTTCTGGAGAGAACAAAATAAATAAATGACAACGTTACAAATTTTATATTACCCGCTATAGGAATTAGCGCGAGAACAAATGCGTCCAATTACAAACTGGTTTTTACAGTTTAGCGTAGCGTGAATCGTCTTTACACGAGTAAAGCAACAACGGCTTCGGTACAAGTCGATTAATTAAAAGTATTTAATTTGACAGAAAGACATATTCTTCTTTCGACGATAAACCAGCCAATAACAGACTGTTTTTTATTAATCAAATATTAAATTACGACATGTTTTGGTCCTCATGTGGACCCTCCTCAGGCAAAGATAACAGAGATAACATATGTACATGATAAAGATATTATTGTTGAAAAAAAAAGAATTTATAATTATAAATAAGGGATACAGAATAAAGAGAAGATAAACAAACACATAAAATTGCTTAAAAACTTATGATTCATAAAAATGGATCCATTAATGTTAAAACCGATACTGATTCAAATGCTATTTACAACTCCATATTTGATTAATAGATGTTTGTCTGCTTTCTATTTCTTCTGTATCCCTTATTTGTAATTAAAATATTTTTTTGTTCAACAATAATATCCTTATCATGTACATATGTTATCTCTGTTATATTTGCCTGAAGAGGGTCCACATGAGGACCGAAACATGTCATAATTTAATATATTATTAATAAAAAAACTTTTTTAAATGTCTTATCTGGCTGTTTTATCGTTAAATGTATCTACACAGGCGTAAAACTTGATATTATATTCTATTACAAAACTATAATTCTTCAACGATGGAACGCAAGTGGTGGCGACATAAATGCAGAATATGTCGCAATGAAGGGATTGTTCAAAGTGTACGTAGTTGAAATACTTGAGACGTGTGCGTGCACTTGAATTATGCGACAGCGTGTTTCAGAATTCCGAGGTCGAATGTGCAATTCGTTTTTTGTCGTCTTTTGAAGAAACGTCATTCTACGCTGCTTTCTGGTCTGTAGGTCTCAAGGACGAGATGAAGTTCGCTTTCCATAAAAAGGTGATGTTAAATCGCGTTCGGACACACCTTTCAAATGTTTGCAGATGGACGGTGTCTCATTTACGACCTTTCGTGGGGTGTTGTGCATCATTATGAAGAGGGACCGTCACCCTGTGATCCCCAGTCTTCAGATTTACCCAAGAATCATGCGAAAGAACGTATATATCGGAACAAAAATGTAATTACGTCAGAGGAATTGGGAAGATATTGCCAATTCAACTCGCAACGCACGAGTACTGTATAAATGACCACGAACTGTCGGGGAAATAGTTCAAAAAAATTCCACGCTCAGCATTGTCCACCTCGAATTGGAGTCCTTGTGTACGCGGTACCTCATTTGCTTTATTTTGCACGATATCGGCATGTTACTGTAGTTACTGTAATCCCCCGTCTTCCTGCGATAAGCTCGGGACAATACACTTTCCCAGTTAGAATAACCATCTTTGATCTCGTTAGGCTTAATTTTCATATTATCGAAACATTCCAATCATTTTCTTAATGCAAATCTTTTCCCACTAATCAATGTGACATTGTTCATCGTGCCTAACAATCTTCACGACAGAATTGGTTCCATTGACACCTGGATTTCATCTCGAATCATTCGTGATAGAATTATGAAACCCCCCAAGATAAAATTGGAGATGCCGGTCCCATCCGAAACACACATCAACCTTCAACGCCCTACTCATCGCTGTTATTACAATCTACATCAATCTAGTGGTACCAGTAAAAAGCTTCCAAAGTAGAGAAGAGAAACAAAGGAAAATGTTCCAATAAGAAAATTATTGAAACTGTCCGCTGAAGCATTAACTTCTAGAATGACGCCAGGAGTAACAAAATTTCAGTTCCCGAACTCAGAAAGACGTTTGCAACTCCTCAAATTATATTGATATTTTTTTCTTAATATTTTTTATTTATACTTGTGAATAGAACTGAAATTTATGTACATAGCTCTAGTAATCATTCACTTAAAATTGTTTTTACTAAATCTTCGAACTTGAATGTATATTTATTTATTGGGCAACAGATACTAAATTTGAAGAATATATTGTAATGCCAATTAATTGGCCATTAATTGTTTGGACATAAAATTTGAATTGTTTGATAAATCCATTATAGCGGCCTGATCGAACAAAGCGACAGTGGAAAAGCAAGCTCAGCCGCTTTTGTTGAAAAGTCAAAATGGCATTTGCGCGCATGAAAGTCTAAGTCAAGTTTACGTCTATAGCCAGCCAGGAAAGGAAGTCAGTTTTTTTTACGTCTACAGTCAGGAGCTAAAGAAAAGTTAGTTCGCTCCGAAAGAACAAACAGTTAAAATAAATCTTCAAGGAGATACGTTACAGTTTATGTCCAAATCAGTAAAAAGACTAACAAATCTACGAATCATAGGATTCCTGTAAGGCAAGCAGACATCAGATAGCTGACAATCAGGAGGATCGTCCGAGTTCCTGGGAGCCTATCAATTTTGACTTCAATAGTGTAAAATCTGTGAGTCAATATTTAGAATCAGTGTAAAAGTTTGCAATAGTGTACTTCCGAAGCAAAAAAGAATGCTGGTACCAGCTGGACAGGACGTAAGTAACAAAACTAAAACTAATGATTAATTGTAAACACTAATTAAAGGATAAAGTCTGATTTCGTTCTCTTTTAAATTGTCTATCAGAGTTAATTTCTTTACTTTTTAATTCCTTTCATTCTATCGACATATTGTTTAGGTAAATTGTTTAGGTAAATTGTTAAGTGTTTTGTTAATAAGATTTTAAATCAATTTGTTGTGTTCATTATCAAACCCAGTTAAGGACCTGAGAAATTAACATTTTAAATTGTAATTGTTTCGAGTTAGAAGCCACAAAATTAAAATAAATAATTTTATGTATTAAATTTTGTTTATTATTTCATTTAAATAAAGCCTAATTTTTAATGATTACATTTTGGCGCCCAACGTGGGGCAAAGTCTTTAAATTAAAAATAAATTAAACGACATATTTTTTGTTTATTACAATATATTTTTTTAAAAAAAACGGGAGACATTTTGTAGAACGAAATTTTATAAAAAAAATTTACTGAAATAAGCATAAGAATTTATACACTGTTAATTCGAGTTTGTTGTTCTGAGAATGGACCAACTAGGTAGACCTTCATTGGACGAAGTGTATACGCTGCAAAAAAAATCCCTTTTCAGTCCATCCTCGTCCAGTTAAAGTAATTTTTCATCGACTTCTGTTCATCACCGCCACGGCTACACAAATCGCCGTTTAACGCGTTCTCGACGGGGTTGACAGGGTTAATAATTGTTATGATCGGAGTGGACTTGAGCCAAGTTCCGCATAGATTGCGTATGAGAAACTCGCGGACACGACAGAGTCTTAAAGGTTACTGGTTCGCCGCTTTCGCAGCTGCAATCGTGGACCCACGAAAGTGCCAGTGAAATCTTGACACACCGCGTAAGGCGACCTTTAATATTTTAAAAAAACCTATCACTTCTGTGCCTCGGCACATGCAGATAAGAAGAGTTTTTGCCTCCAGGTAAATAAAAGATACGTCCACGGATAAACATATTAAGGAGGCGGCGACCTAAAAATAGAAGTTGCGTGTTTCTAGAATGACTGTGGACGTCTACTTTCGCCATTCTGCTGCCATGTGTTTTTTTGTTGTTTTTTTTTTGCGACGGGAAAACTGATTGTGTTGCTTTCTTCGGTCGCAGCAACCCCTGAGCATCCTTTGCAAACGCCATTTAATTCCCAGAAACAAAATTAACAATTGTAATAAATAAATAAAAAATTAATAGTCAATTAAACCAAAATGTCGTTTCAACACAACAATTCGTTAGCAAATTTGCGACTTCAACGGTAACCAGGTAATATACAGTTTTGAAAGTATGTTGCTCCTTTATGTGAACATTTATCTTTGGAAAATTTCTTTGTGAAGATTTATTACCTGTGCCATTTTCAATTAAAAATGTAGGCATTTTGGTGGCTTTTTTTTTGTCTTAATCTGAAGTTGAAAATAATGTTAAATTTGATACTTATATTTTTATTGCAAAAATATCGCAAATTTTACATGAAAATAGCATAATATAGGCAATATGAACCGGTTATACAATAGATAATGCAGTTTTCTGACCAATTACTGATAATAATTTTATTGTTTCAAGACAACGTTTCGGTAGGTGATTGTACCATCCTCAGGTCTTTCCTGCGGAGAAATTGAAAAAATAAATTTGTTGTGGTGGACAAAACATATTATACTACTAACATAGTATAGTTATACAATAACCTTTTCTTCACAAAGAAATTTTCACCAAATCAGATAAAGGAGCAAAATACTTTCAAAACTGTATATTACCTGCAGAAGTCCCAAAATTGTGGGCGAAACGTTGTATTGGAACGACTTTTTCATTAAAAAAATATTGTTTCCTGACACATTGGCTGTATTGCTTGTTTAATTCTTAAATGATAATTGTCAGGTTATATTAAATATTACAAATCTGATTGAATGGGTAAAAAAGGTTCTTAAAACGAAATCAAAATTAAAATACTTTGTTTATTTAGGTCCGAAAAAAATTGAGTTACTCAACGATGTTAAATATATAGTACTTAATGAATACCTTCGTGTAATTAGAAAAATTATTTCTGAAAAATTTTGCGTAATTCATTCATATATGCTCCTATTATGTATTATAATTATCTGATATGTGAGAAAAAATTAATAAAGCAATTGATGAAAATATAATTACGCAACATTTCGTCCTCAATTTACGGCACTGTATTAGGAGCATTATAAATAATTTGATATTTTAATCTTACATTTATAATTTAATCAGTAAACCGTAAAATGACGAATTTGTCACAAAATTAAAGTTGTATTGGTCAGATTAAAAAAAAAAATTCAATATCGTGACGTTTCGTCCTCTATTTCGGGACATCGTCAGGTAATAGATCTAAATATTAGAAATTTATATGATAAATGTAAAAAAATGACAGTAATATTGTTCAATAAATTAATGAAATTTACAATTTCAATTATTATCGTTAAAATTTATATTATACACACTTACAGTTGTTATATTTTAAAATTAGGGGTCTTAATATGAGTGTGTGTCATGACGGTTACCAAATTTTTTTAAAAAGGGATCAATGTTAAACCAAGTAACATTTGTATTGAACACCGTTAAAACTAATAATTTAAATTGATGGGAGCAATAGGAAAAAAAATTGATCCATATAAATTAATTTAATTTTGTTAAAATTATTAGTACCATTTTTAACACATCAGCCTTGTGAAGTAATTTTAACGACATATAATTAAAAATATATCATTAACGACATTTGCGTATATATTTGTACACTCGTCACTTAAGCTCCTACGTTTACATATTGTTTTTGCGGAAATGTTGCTGATTATTGATTAATAAAATATCTTTTGACTGTTAAAATGGTCGTTAAATAATCTTATTAATAAACAGACGTGAAATTGTATCCGTTTCCAAGTTCTCCAAAAGAAATAGGTATAGTATTCTGAGTAAAATTTTCAAGGCATTGTTTTATTTTTAAATTGTACACCTGATGAAGTCTTAAATTAAGGACGAAACGTTATGGATTTATAACAATGAAAAAAAAATTCTGATGGCCAGTTTATATATTGTAGATAAATCTTTTAATTCTTTCTGATATTCCTGTAGAAATTTTCCCATTTAGATTGGTTCGTCTTTTTTTTCTTTTAAGTATTGTTTGTGATATTGACTCCAGACAGTTTCAAATGAAATCCACATCTGTCTGGAGTCTGGAGATTTACAAACCGCGCTCCGTGTTCCAAAAGCCAAAGGATTAGCCATTCCATCTTTCACGTGCAGATTTTGTTAAAAGGAGGATTATGTTCGTGGTATTTGGAGGTGAAGATGCTGTCGAGAAACACTACAAGTTGATGAACCCTTCCAATTTAATTAGATGACCGAATCGAGGAGTGAACGGATTTTCCAATGTATCGTCCATGCAGTCCTGGAAAAATCGTAACTGACGAGAACAGGTTCCGGCCGAAACGCACATCCTGGTGTTCCCTGAAGATCGTGAATTCTCAGGCTAAGGAAGAGCAACAAGATCCGATTGAAATTGGTCACTGGAGTAGGGGCAAGGCCGACGGCGTTGCCAAGTCGCGCGAGAAAGTGCAGCGTGGCATTGTTCTGCCCAAGACGCCCACGACCCATTACAAATGCTCCAAAAACAGACTCACCTCGGATCTACACTTCTATAAACGGGCCATCCAAACCGACTGGCGTACTTTACTCAGGCCGACTGGCTCTTTTTTTTTTTTTGCATATATCGTCTGCCGCAGCACGAAAGGAAGATCGGCGATGGATTCATATTGCCGTTCGCAGATGAAATACGCCGTCAGAAATTGGAAAAAAAAATACCACTGCGAGTCTGTGGAAATAACGCAGTTGGCAGGGCGGTGCCAAAGATTTTATGCTCTGGATAAATGCCCTGCTCACGTTACATAAACGTAATTATGAAGAGAATGACAATAATTACTAGCTGGCAAATTGGTTTGGCGAGTCTGAGGAGTTGCACGCCAGCGCGGTGGTAACGGTTGGAAATACAAATTACCGACGACTTGTACTAGTAACGTTATCTATAGAAATGCGACCACCAACTACAAATAATCAGCGGAAGAAATCAAATTTAAAACTGGACAGTGTCGACCGCGAAAATGGTTTGAGTAGACGGTAAACGTTTGGGAATATCGTGGAAGGAAAGAAAGAGTAACGGCTACAGAATTCTTTGGGTTTGATACACACGTTTACATAGGAGAAAGTCCGTGTCGGGAGTTGCCCGTTGTCTGAGCTAATAGGGAGGAAGGGAACTCAACATGGCAGATGTTAGTAGAAAACGAAAGGGATATTAAAAAAAAAAGGATCGGCGGGAACGAGGATTCAGAGACAATGAAACGGCATGCGACGGGGAATGTCCAACATAACTATGAAAGTTAATAGAACTTCCACAGAGACTTTCTAATGTTCGCACGATTTGGGTCAATACGTGTGGAAGTTAGCGATACTCCATCACCTACCATATTCACCGACCATTCGCGTACTTTTAAGGTTCCTATGGCACATAACAAGAGCAATATTCTTGGATTTTGTACCAAGTGTCGTACATACAACTCAAATTTTCTTTAAAAAATACGAAGTGGACTTGCTGTTATTTAACTGGAAGATATACCAAAAACAAAGTCCTCCGAGTATCTCTCAAGATTATTCCTGTAAGTCACTAAATAACATGGGAGCTTTCGGCCACATTCATCCGCAAATAAATAAATATAAAACAATGGATCCCCCAAGAGTGTCGGAACAAGTTTAAATAACTTTCAACATACCTTGAAACAAGGATTATAACCTCAAAATTTCAGCCCTGTTACGATGTGCATTGCCAGCCCACCAAAGAGCTCCAAAAAGGTGAAAACAAACAAAACACTATTTTTATTGTACATTGAAATACTCTAATTCTTACCAACAAGATTTATGCACAACAATTTTATATATTTACGAAATGTATATATATTTACATATACGGCAATGCCATCTATTGTAATGACTAAAAAACCACAAACAAAAAGACACAAACAACATCAAATTACAAGCTTCAATTTTTTTTGTACATGACAATATCCAGCTTTTCAATTAATTATTTTATAATCATTACGTAGTGTTTTAAAATGTTTCATTACATTTTGCTTTACGAGGTTTTAAATCTATTGAGAGAGCAGTGATCGTTTCAGCATTACACTTAAGGTGGTTAGTGATCTGGAAAATAAATATAATACAATGGAACCCCAAGAGTGTTCGTACAACTTTAAAACGGCAAACTCAGGAGAACAAGTTTGTTACTATTTTAAATTTATACTACTACGATTTGCATTGGGAGCCAGTCAAAGAGCTCGGAGAAGGTGAAAACACTTTTACATTATTTTCATAGGACATTCAAGTAATCTCATTGTTACCAACAACGACAATATAAAGATTTATACACAACAATTATATATATTTACATATACAGCAAACAACACGCCAAACGTTTACAGTATTGACAGATCCATCCCCCAAAACCCCTCAGAACTACAAATCAAGAACTCAAGGGCTGGAAAGTCATTGGACTCTCCACGTCCACAGGCCAACATGCGAAATATTTACCATATTTATCGTAAATACTTGTAAAGTTATGAACCAAACTGTATAATCGAAAGATAAAAGTTGTTAAGAATAAAAAGAAAATATACGGCAATGGCTGCTGTTGTATTAAAACGAAACCACTAACAAACAAGAAGACATAACCTACAATTTTATTCAGAATATCACAGTAAAACCTTCCCACAATCCAATTTCTTTTCTTTTTTTTCATTCATTACACTACCCATATTTCAATTAAATTTCTTTTAAAATAATGTGGAATTATTTGCTCTGGAATCTTTATAGTAATCATCAAGCACCCACCTCTTCTTCCAACTCCAAAGCCCTCAGAACAACAAAGTGAAGATCTGAAGGGCTGGAACGTTACTGGACACTCTCTACCAACACAAGTAAAATCCTACAATGAAACTTTCTAAGAATAATTTTTAAAAATTATATGTATTGAGAGAGCATGCAACTTAAGGTGATCCATTCTTTTCTGATACATCTGACTACAAAGAACCGAAATGGGGAAGAGCATTTGGCCGTTGGAAACGTCGGTCTCTCCATCTTGTGCCCGATCCTCTCAGGTAGGTTCTTTAAACGTTGCAAACAATAGGTATCCTCTTCAAGACCTGTCATCCGCAACGCAAAACGTATTACACGATCTTAAATCATGGAATCGTCCCAATTCCCCGGAGAGGTGTCACGAGCTGAGCTTCGCCGCACGCTCTCCCGCGTAATCAAGGCATAATAGGAGAAACACGCTTCGTAAGAGCGATTATTACGACAATGTAACGTCGTTAGTCAGGCGAGGGTTTAAAACCGCTCACGTTTCGTGTGGATTTTTGTATGGGAGCCGGGTGTGTAGAAACTTTTGTCTGAGCTCTTCACCAGGCTAGTGGTGGTGGGGGGGGGGAAGGTACGGCCGCGGCCAAGAATCCTGCACCTATCGAATTCCTGTAACTTGTAGACAACATCTTTGGAACATGTGTAAAGGTTCCCGTCCCGGTGGGGGAGGGGTATTTAAATGACTGGGAAGAAGCATCCACCCCGCTTCCTGTCGCTAAGCGGAATGTCTTTGTGGGCCCCGGGGGCTTCCTTGCACGCACTAATTAAACGCCTAGTGATTGATGCGCTTCAAAATATTACTCGGCTTTCCCTACCTGCACCCTGTCATCGTCGTCGTGAATGCTTCAATGTCGCCCCCGCACAAATACTTCCCGTTCCGAGTCTAACCTAACTTTATTCAACTATACTGGCGACATTTTGACGAGTTCTCGCCGATACCTTTGTCTGAAAGAATTCGGTTGTTGAAATCCGTGACAGACGCCGGCCTTCAGTCCAGAACTCTGCAATTGCTGTTAAATTTATGCTGCGATTCAACTTTCACCGTAATCAAGAACGGAGGTTTCCTTGCTGTTCCGAATCATCGACCTCCGAGCCTCATTTAAAATCTAAGGGTACGGTTCACAAAAAATTATTATTTATTATACTTTCAATTATAATTTATTATAAGAAAATTTGGGTTAAAATTATTACAAATGTTACAAAATAATTGAAAATATAATATAAAAATCTGACTAATACGCTGTTGTCTTTCATATTTAAATTACAAATGTGGTCGCGATTATTATAATTATTTTTTAAAAAATAAATTACAGACAATAATAATAACCGGATGCAGTCTCCAGATGAATTATTATGCGCGAAGCTTTCGACAATTCATGTCATATTAATCCTGAAAATTTTTTGTAATCATTCAAAAACAATAATTACTTTTTCAAAAATACTTTAATTAATTTAAAACACAGACTTAGAATAAAATGTTTACAGTAAGTTGGTTTGTCGACTTATCCCTAAGCCATTGTAATAATGTCTTCTTGTGGCCACTGTGGCTAGTCAGACGATGAAGTCGTTAAATAGTTAAATAGCACTGCTTTTTTATAAATAAATAAGTATAGGTAATGATAAGTGGAGAAATCCACCCCCACCCTTAAGGATGGTCCCTTCTCATGCCGAAAGGGGTTCAAATTGTTCACAGACAACATCGGGAGAAACACTATCGTTCGCGACGACATTGATAAGTAGTGGTCGGTTTTAAAATTTATACCTCCGTCCAACCCCGCCCTACGGTATTCTTGTCTTACTCCCCCACACAGTGTTTTCGGTTCGGAAGGAACGTGTGTACTAAGTTTGGTCGAAATTGCTCCGCGCGTTTAAATTTATATACGGAACATACAGAGATACATACAAATCAAGATTGATTAATGATAAGTGGAGAAATAAACATAGAATTAATTTTAAACGTGGGGCTTTTATATGCATTAGCGCTGTACAATTTTTTTTTATATAAAATACTAGTCTTTTTGACTGAACAAGTTTTCAATGATATAAAATATTTCAGAATGAATATGACAAGAATTGTTTAAATCTTTGGAAAAATAAATTCATCTGGTGACTGGGAACTTCTAAAATTTATATAATTCCGACATTTTAACGGAATTTTTGTATTCTAACTTTAATTATTTCATTCGTCATTATAAATCTTTGAACTGTTTAAATTACACTTTCGTGTCTTCTTATAAGTTTGTTCAAAAATTATAATGAAAGATAGAAGCGAGAAAACGGACAGAAAGAGAAAGTCGTCGTAGCGTACAACAGAGCATCGCGAAGTAATAGAGATAGAGAATAAAGAAAGAAATATGGACGCCAGCAACGCTAAGGACACGTTCACTCACCTTTCTCATTCATCACCGGTAGATGCGGTCGCATAAATGTGAAAAATGTTCTTTGAACAAGAAGCAAATGGGAATAAAAAAAAGTCCTGGAGCATTACAGTCACATTCATTCTCGCCGTTTATGTGTAACAGAATCACAGGTTTACTATTCAAGTGCTCAAGAACTCTCTTCCTCTCTAAGCTCATCCTTCATCAACTCCACGTGTTAGGTGAAATAAGAACTTACTTTCATACAAAAGATCGAAAGGGCGATAGGTTTAGCGATCTCAGATTAAAATAAAGTATTACTTTTTGTGTATGTACATAATTATAGAAGAACCGTGATACACAAATTGGAATGTTTTAAAATTCCAAATCTTTTACTGCGGAAGGAGTTTCACAAAATATTAGCGACGGAATGAATCTGAGGAGTCAAAGAAACGCAGTCGTAGAAAGTATGGCGAGCTGAGTAATAGAGGAAGCTGAGGGAATGAAGCGTAGTTATACTCGCTCAAGATACTGGAAAAAAATTTCTTAGGAAATAATTAAAGTTTTTAATATAATAAAATAAGTATATGTTACATAGGGGGGCGTTAGAAATACTTCAGCGGGGCATGGTAAAAAAAAAGGTGGGAAAACACTGGTCTAGTTCCTAATTACGCGGTGAGGAACGAGACTCAACAGAGACCGCATTGTTGTAAACTGATAAACGAATCCAAAAAATAACAACACATTTCTTACAACCTTAAATATATAGCACCTACTTTCGGAAAATAACTTAAAATTAGCGCCATGTACAGGCAGTTAAATGATTAAACGAAAAAAATAATCGCGAATGTATTGGAAAGTTTGAAAATTCCAAATATGATACTACGGAAGGATGTTGCACTTTGAAGTGAGGGTGGGAAAGTTTTACAAAATATTGTCGACGTAATGAGTCTGAGGAGTCAAAGAAACGCAGTCGTAGAAAGTACGGCGAACTGAGTTATTGAGGAAGTTCAGGGAATGAAGCGTAGTTATACTGCCTCAAGATACAGAAAAAATTTATGGCTGACGCTAAAAAAAAGGAGTATTCCAGATTTTCTCGTCGACTGACTTGAATCGTTGATATGGTAATTCGACGCCTATATTTATAAGGAAACAGGATATATATGGATTATATAATATTCTTATGAAAATATAGCAATGAAACCAACACGCGTTGGCTACTTGAATCACAATCACGAAACCAAACTGATAGCCAAAGGAAGAAGGAAAATTGCAACGAAAATGAAATTTTTGAAAAAAAAATTATGGAAAAAGAACTATCTGTTCGATGAAGGCCGAGTTCGTCCCTGTTGAGAATGCGGAGTGTGCGGGATTCACGAATGGGAAACTGCTTTCGAGTTTCGACAGCGAACAGGCTTGGTTTGGAGGACTTTGCTAATCTGTTTGAAGAGAACTGGAGAGCAAGGAGAGAAAGAATGACAAGAGAGAGTGTTACGCTTTCCTTCTATGTGCGCCGCCCAATTTGTTAGCGCAGTTCCGTGTCTGGATCGTGGTTACACGCACTTCCAAAGCAATTATAGAAATGATCCTCATTCGTGGAAATAATCGCATGAAATGAGCTCGTACTTCCTTCAATGTGCGGCTAATTTCGCGCCACCGGTGGGATCTCTTTTTCAAATTAAGAAACGTCGTAAAAGCCTCTTCAATTACGAATGGGATTAGCCGTTCCCCGTCCACTTGAAACAACGCGACAAACCGGACGGGCGACTTCTCTCTTCGAAGTACTCAAAATACATCTATTTTGGTGCCTCAATATTTTTATTATATTGTGTTTCACGTAAATGTACTATCGTGACGCATCACTGGTCATGGAAATAGTTTATTCTTTACCCTCCAATTGAACACAATCGTATTAATTTACAGGAATGCATAAAAATTAACTGGTGAGAAACTGAGTGAGTATCAATCAGTCTTTATGACCTAAAGAAAATTTTTATAATTAACAAATAACCCAACATTACGAGTCAAAATTATTTTTTTTCCCCACATCTATAATGTATACATTTTAGTATTATTATTTTATTTACCAATAATTTATATTATTTCAAATTATCTTAAAATATTTTATAAAGTTTATACATTATTTTTTAATAACTGTCATTTCCTTTTATATCATTTCAATAGTTCTCTTATAATTATTTTACAGATGTTACACATTATTTACCAAATATATTGCATTAGTGCCTACGGTTCAATTAGTTTTATTTCGTATATAAATAAGTCATTTTGAAAACTTAGTAAATAATATTGTGTAAAAATTTTAATTACTTATACACATCGATAATTTACAATTCTTCTTATTAAATTCTTTAATAATGACAGCATTTATATTATTTACTGTTTTACAAAATAAATATTGTGGACTATATACATGATTTTGACCAAATCTTCAAAGGAAAATACATAAATAAAAAATTGGGTTATTTTTCAATTATAACAATTAAATATAATCAGTCTAAAGAAAAAAATATTACAATCGAAGACTTTTGGAATAAAATTAAGAAACGGTTATCATCTAGAAACAAAATTTATTAGTGGATTAATTTCTACATTTCATTTTTTATAAAATTGTAAAACTATCCTTTTTACTATACTCCGTTTAAAACTAGAAGTCTCCTGGCGTGTCCGTGTGGAACAACACCGCTATTGTTTGACAACGATGCTCTATCTTATTCGCTATTATCGGCTGACACAAGGTCAGGCTCCCTCACGAGACCTAACCGCCATCGGCCTTCTAATTTTCAACGGACTATAGATCTCGTGTTCGTCTGAACTGTGTCGATGTTGCACGGACAGTGAAACGATTTGGAAACTAAGATTCAAAAGGAATGAGAGTAGCTTGCAAGACAACTATCCCGATATAGCCTAATTTTAAAAATTTCTTTTAAACTCCATAGAAAAAATTAGTATCAGTGGAATACTACCTCCACCACATGATAAATATTTTTATTCCAAAGACAAATTCTGAATCTCTCAAAATATAAAACATTCTATGTGCTTCATTTTCCAATTACTTTGGTTTTTTATTTGAAATTTGTAGCGATAAGTAAACTGATGAAAAAAATAAATTACCAATTAGTTGTGTTCGGTTTTTCTTAAATGTATCAGGTTCATATGCTTTTTCAGAAATTAAAACAAATAACCCATCACAAAACCAACGTGGCAATACCAAAGAGCATCCAGATATCCAAATCTGCAATCCTGACTCTTCAAACGACCGTCACGAGTGATTTTAAGTTTTATGAACGCAAACTTCACTTTGTATTTAATGGTTATAAACTAAGTCGCAGTTGCAATCATTGTAGTATTAATAACGTATTTTCACTGATACGCACCAACGCAGGCATCACCGACACGTGGGTTCAACTGATTACGTCCACGTTTGAATTGTTACCGACTCACGAAAAGACGATCAAAGTTTCTCATTCCGCCCTTCATCGGAACCGGTTCACCTGCAGAAACTCTCTTGCTTTTTTAAGAAAATCTGAATGCGCTGGAGGATTGAGTCTCATCGACGTGGAAACTGATCAACTGAAATGCCACGGAATCGAACACTCGGTTGCGCTGTTAGAAATCGCGGCATCTACCTTGCCAATATTTCTTTAGTTAATTTTTCGTGCAAAATTGAAATCACTGTGTGATGAGATGTTGCCGTGGACAGATCCAGTCGACGAAGGATGTTCATCTCTTGGGAATGACCTCGTTTTAACGTATTCGCCCAATTATAAATGGATTTAAACACTGACCCATGAACTTAACAGAGCTCGGCTTTGATTTCTTGAAGCGTTTCGAAATTAACTGACTTTGTTTTTTATTCTGATTAATAATAACACACACTATTTCCTATGACTGATATTAAAAGTAATGGTTATAGTTTCAGTACTGCCAGAGGCAGGCATCGACGACGACTGTCGGCGGACGTGACGCATCCGTGACCACAGTTAACCCTATTATCATTTCTTTAATCTTATTATACTTTCCTGAAGAATGCACCGCTCCATTGTTTTCTCAGTTTATTTCAACTTTCTCTCTCAGTTTTGCATCGGGAAGTAGAATACCCGACCAGCTCCTCTTCTCATACATCGACCACGGTTCGTAATTCCTTTCGGTTCGGTTTATTTAAAACCCTGAGGGGGGGATAAGCATATGCCTGACTATCAACAGCGATTCAGTCATTTAAGGCGCGGAATTAGGGCAGTTGCCTAGAGTATCGAGGTCACCGAAAGAATCTCGAATACTCCCACAGCCGCGGCCTCGCCCCACAGTCGCTGGAATCCAGGAAACGTACCTCTCACCTCACACTTGAGCGAAAACCCACGCTACAAATCAACATCATATGCGTTAATCAACGGTTTTCCCCGCCGTGTAAAAGCTTCATGGAGTTCTCACACACTTCAAGAGCCTATCAAATCTGCGTTAACTCATTCCATTCAAATTTGAGCCCGTGACCTGTTTTCAGGAAACTGGTGTAGCGCGATAGTTTTATTATTGATATATATATATATATATATATATTTCATTTAAATATAATTAGATATTAGCAAGGGTTGAGAGCTTGGCAAGTTGGAATTTGACCAGGCGCCGCCGTGACGGATAGATAATCCCTTCGGTCTGGACTTAGGCACGTAGTATGTTGACCCTCGGAAGTTACCTGGACTGTCGCACCGTGGGAATCGTCTATCCAAAAATCCCAGAAATTGAATTAACACGTGACTGCATGAACCAATCATTTCTTGGTTCAGGAAAGATCGGTCGAAAATTGATCGAGAACATCGATTTTTCACATCCAGCGAAGGGGCTGTAAAGAAAGTGTAGAGAGACTCCTCGACGAACCGCCGCCGCCAGCCCCAAACTTGCATCATCCAGAGAATTCGGAGAGATCGAGAGGGCCACATGATCACGTCCAGAGATCAACGCGAGGTGTCTCAATCCTTGACGCGCATGGGGGAATTACCGTAAACCATGGTTTAACTTGGGATTTAAGGGATCCGATTGTTTTGCCCGGCTAGCTGAACACTGTATTTTAATTGTCCATGTTCAGTTAAATGACTAATAAATTCTGTAAAATATCCCTTTACTTTATCATTTAAATAACCTACCACTACATTGGACACATTTAAATCATTCGCGTGAATAAATAACGAAATAAAAATGTTAGTTTAATACAGGTACTATAAAAAAATTATAAAGACTGATATTTGAGGACCGCGATCATTCTCATTTTACTTTTCCCCGAATTCCTTCAGGAATACGCTGAAATTAAGCCCCGTTTTCCGAGAAAATGGTTTAGAAATGAGTAGGATCCACTGTTCACATCCTGAACGTGCCACGGAATCCTCTATTGATCGCACAAGGTATGGATGATGACGGTCAAGCTAAACCATTTTAAATCTTACTCAGGGGGAAATAAAAAGTTATTGATGTACTAGGACCATAGTTTATTGGATGATGAACAACAGGTAAGCGGGAAAAACTCCAATCTCAGCTAAAATTGACTTGTGAGCAAGGTTTGTAAGCCTTTGCAGGCTTATCCACTTTGATCAACGCTGTTCCAGGTTGTTCCAAGTACGAGATTAGTCTTAATATGGATATTCCGAAACTTCTTGTAATCGTCTGTATTGCCCAATATTAATCGAGTCTGCTTCAAACTCCTGAAGTAAATCTCGCCTGAGATTTTTTTTTCGATCTATTTCTTATTTACAACGAACATATTTGACTGAATCTCATGTGTTCCTCAAAAGTGACGACACTTAAAATTTTAATTTTATGGAAGTGAGAAATGTGAGCTCGCTTTACACGTATCATCATCCCCTTTGCGGGGACCATCATCGGTTTCGATCACGGGCAAAGTGCATTCGAATGTAGTTTTTTTTTGCAGAAAAAGCCTCTCAGTAAAATGTTATCTAGTGGATTATTCTAGTCGTATTTACAAAACTTTGAAAGACAAGCCGATCGTCGAACTTGGTTCTCGTCAAATTTTCCACACAGGCGGAAGTGATTTACCGCTCGTGTAAGTAGACTGGTTTATTTGCATCAAATTTTGGAAAAGAACGTGTTTTCCTAGTAGCTGCTTATCAGAATACAAAGTTACGGATTTTTTTAAAATAATTTTTTTTTAGTCACGGGACAGGTTTTATGAGATTCTCCAACTTGTTCCGTTCTGTCATCACATTGGAAAACTTTCCAAATACAATCACCTTAGTTATTTGGATTGATTTACCTAGAAATAATACTATGGTCGCAAATATTTTTTAAATTGTCTTCTCTTGTGGACTCCACGTACGTCTGGGTTGACTTTTTCCTGACGCCTGTGTGTGGCGACCGCAGATTGCGAGGAAAGTCTCAAGACCAGGTCTGAGCAGAGCGTCCGCAGAATTTTGTCTAGCCCTTTATGGATTATTCTAATAGCCAGGTTTCACGTCTATAGAGCAACGATGTTCCCAGTAAAGATTTATAAAATTATTCTGCAAATATAAGTGAATGAAGTTTCCATTGCTGCACCATTCATTGTAAATCTTAGTTATACTGAAATAAATATGGGAATCTGTTTTTTTTTCCTGTGCAGGTTGCATTAAGGATCGTTCTTTAGTTGTAAAAAATATTATTTAATACGTCATAGAAGTTTTTATGCTGTAGGTTCCAGTGTTATTAAAATAAGGCGTCCGCGTGACCTGAAAACAATAGAATACGCTGCGATTGTTCGGCAACCCTGTTTTGTTCCGCCGTTCATTTTAAGCGTTCTGATTTTAAGGATTCAAGTTCAGGTTCTTCGAGAAAATTAACGGCCCAAGAGCCATCCATTTTTAATCATTTACAACAATTAAATAATAAATTTAACAGTATTTCTTTCTTTAATTCGCAACTTTCAACGAAATACAATAACAAAATTAAATGTTCACGTTATTTACTTTAAATTTAGGAATTAAAGACATACATTCACAGAGTCATTAAACTTTCTAATTGTGCAGTTACGTCGCTCTAGGCACTTTTTTTAGGTTTCTCAGCATCTGAAGAAATGAACAGGGTTTCTAGAAACGTTATGTGGTATTTATATCACCACTACTTTTCTCTGAAGTTGGCTATTTTTCTTATTATTAATTTTTTAATAACAGACGTAAATTTTTCATTTCAGTGTATTATATGCTCGAAATTTTTATCTCCTCACTAATTTACCTAATGTTCTCTTTTGTTTTACAAAATTTTTATACATCCACTGAAGAGATCTGCGGGTACCAAAATGCATCCAAATGGGTAAAAATATTTTACTAACATTTTCATTTTACCTGAATTTTCCATAGTAAGTTTTACCCAACACGTGTATAAATGCGTTGATTTCCATTCGGCCTCTAAAATGTTTTCCGTATTAACGCGTACAATTACCTCAAAATATTCTATACTCGATGACAGGCCGATTAAAATTGGATGGCTCTTGGGCCGTTAATTTCCTCGAAGGACCTGAACTTGAATCCTTAAAATCAGAACGCTTAAAATGAACGGCGGGACAAAACAGCGTTGCCGATCAATCGCAGCGTATTCTATTGTTTTCAAGTCACGCGGACGCCTTATTTTAATAACACTGGAACCTACAGCATAAAAACTCTTCTATGACGTATTAAATAATTTTTTTTCACAACTAAAGAACGATCCTTAATGCAACCTGCACAGGAAAAAAAATCAGATTCCCATATTTATTTCAGTATAACTAAGATTTACAATGAATGGTGCAGCAATGGAAACTTCATTCACTTATATTTGCAGAATAAATTTATAAATCTGTACTGGGAACATCGTTGCTCTATAGACGTGAAACCTGGCTATTAGAATAATCCATAAAGGGTCAGACAAAAGTTTCTCATTTATATATTTTTTTTTGTATTTGCTTAGCTTATAATATTTTTGCATCGCTCTCATTGATACATTTATATATTTTTGACTTGTCCTATTGTTGAAATAACTACTTAGCCGTATTACGATGGCACAGTAACTGTATTATTTTGCGATTTATAGCAAAAGGTCGTTAGATACCTAAAGTTTCCTCCACCGTGCCATAGCATGCGTTTGAATGCAATTTACATAGATAGGGAAAAATTGTTGTCCAGAAGTGCTTCCTTCGTGGTTTCACGTTCAGACGGAAGTAATCCCCCGTGACTATTTTAGGAGAATGAATGATCGCTTTGTAAGGGCCGCAGCTGCTTCCAATTGAAACCGTGCGAATTTGCTTTGGGACAACAGGCACTTTTGCAGTTACCAAGAAAAGCCATAATGGTAGTCATTTATAGCAGTGAGGCGCTGAAATAGCGAGCACCCGCGCAGACTATTTTAGAATGAGCTGGCCAATTGAAGCGGACCGCGCCAAAGGAATTCTCGGCAACTTTGATTTCACGTCATTCGAACGCCTTCAATAGGTTCAAACCTCATTTCATATATTCCTGGCACGGGGAGGGGAAAGGTAATGACGAGTAACGTGTGCTGTATCCGCAGAAATAGGCCTACCGTATCACATATAAGTAACGATATTGAAGATTGAAGGCTTTGACGTGCGGACAATCGTTCTATACCTGTAATTACTCTACTACAACTGGGAGACATTTCATAAATCACCCTTTGTTGTACAGAAACACAGTCCATCTCATTACCGATTTTACTCTATAAGCTTCCAATAACGTTTTGTAAATTCTTGTAGCGAAATATTTAATGAGAAAACTGCTGCTGATCACTCTTTGTATCCGACATTTCCAGACCGATCGCAACTGAGGGGGTAACGGTCGCCAAGTTTCAGTATCAGTCTCGTATTTCTGGAAATTATTACAAACTGAAATGCTGTTATGAACACAGTCCTCTGGACCGGAAATAGGTCCGCAAATATGAAAATGTCTAAATACTGTTAAATTTTGTGTTATAATTTCAATTATTATTGGAACAATTATGTAGGGTGAGTCTAATTCACCGATTCCCTCTCACTTCAACTCAAAGTATTTAAAAACGTTTGGGTTTCTGAGCTCAGACGGTTCAGGATTGAAAAAGAAAATTCCCCATCATTGACCAGTGACTTCCGCTGCATCCCGGAACAAGTTTGTTCCCGTCAAAGAAGCCCAAAATCCTGGGTTTCAAAAAGAATTTATTTAAGCCTCCAGGTGGCGAAATCCAATTGCTGAGGATAAACTTGGTCTCAGACCCTGAATCACACAAATTTGTCTGGTCATTCCGTTTCCTCACCTCCTACAAATCAAAGTGATTTTTCCTGTTGATTTATCACGAAACGATGTTAAATAATTTATAAACTGCATTCTTCCTAGATTTTTTAACACCCTTGTAACCAAGTCCTCCTTCAGTGGCAACTGGCAACCACTCATTCACATAAGAGCCGTTGAAACGATACACTGAATACCCAACAGCTACCCCGTAGAAGTGTAATCGCACTTTACTTTTAATTTTAAAATTTATTAAATAACTTTACCAATCAACTGATCCAACCTTTTGAACATCGTGTCGGTAACAACTTTGGAGCGTTCATTAATATTTCACGTAACTTCTTAACCTTGGAATGGTAAATATAATTGCAATATTAAACGACAACATTAAGTTGGGCGAAATATAAACGGTAGTATATCGTTGACTGGATAGGAAAATGTCGGAGTTGCCACGAGTCATGACTATGAGATGCAAGTGGAATGAGAAGTCTAAAAACGTAGCAGGCGAGGCAACTGAATATAAAGCAAGGAGTTGTATATTTACCCGGTCACTCTTCCTCTGAGAAAACATTATTTGGCAACTGTCATCTGTTGCTTACCTCTCTGTCCGCAGAGATATTATAAATTATTCAATTTCTCCCACTCTTAAATGTCTGACAACCAACGGTTTCGCTTACATACATGTGATTCATTCCATCTGATGTTATATCGATTATTTTTTAACAGTTCCACGCTTCATTGATCCGATTGTGTTTACTAGTTTGCAAGAGACATGCGTAGGTGAAATATTCATTCTAGAAATCGTACGGGAAAGGGTGTCTGAGCCATCCTGACTCATACTTTTAAATGTAATAAAAAAATGTTATGGTTAAATATTGAGAAACGGGTGTAGGTCTTTTGATGTTGCCACCAATGACTCTCTTAACAAAAAAAAAATGCAATTAAAATTGTAGTAGAATTGTGGTGGAAAGTTTATTTTCTGGGTGGTAGTTATGATAGGTTTCATTATAATTCGACAATGGCAGGGAAATAGTCTGATTTGAGGAACCGAAAAATGTTTGGAGAAAAAAAATGGATATCACAATTTCAAAACTTTGTGAATCGGCGATCGATAATTTCATTGAAGACCATACCTTTAGACGTAATGAAATGATTCGATATTTTTTAACCACGGCCTGTTCAAACAAAAAGGTTGCTTAACGTATTGCAGATTCTGCGCAATTTTTCCCCCCCACGACTTATGCCTATAATTTGAACTGGAATTGATTACCAACAGTTCTTTCCCAATCTCCTAAGATATTCTGTTTGTCTCGCGGTATATGATTTTGTTTGAAATATTGATTTTTTTCGCGTTGTCACTAGATGATTCATATTAACTGCCGCCGGTCTGAGGCCAAATTGTAGTGCAATAAATATATAGATACATACATTCAATGATACTCTCACTGGGTTGCTTGCCCAACGCTGTAACGATGTTCATATATTACGATTAATTTTGTTTCTGTCTGTAGAAATGAACTTGACTTGAGGTTTCCTTCCTTCGATCATTATGAATATAGGGTAAAGATTTTAAAAAAAAGAATTGGTTTGCCGCCCCATCCCAGAAAAATTTCATATTTTCTTGGTGGATTCCCTTACGCTTTGGTAGTTCAAGACTATTTTTGTTTAATTTATATTGTGTCCAGTTCAAAAATAGGCGGCCATTTTTGTTATAGACAACTTGCTATTTTTTTTTGTGTTTTTAGGAATCTACGATTTTCTAAATTGCCTATCACTGTGTGTAAAAATTGAAATTTATACTGTAGTTTGATACTTTCATGTGTGAAATTTTTATCTTGTCCCCGAACAGAGATATTACAATCAAACTTTGCGAAAAATTGAATAATTCATATATTTTGTTAAGGTTAAGTCAGTTACTATTGATAGTTTACATTATTGAGGTTCACAAACTGCTTACGAAAATGGAATTTTCTTCAATTACAATCGATAACTTTGTGTTACACCGAGTACATGAAATATATTTAATTTTTAAAAAGTATCATGTACTTCGAAAATTTCTCATAATAGTGAGTGTTAGGACTCTCATAGGGATCCGAACAGTAGGTATTTAAGGAAATTTTTCTTTGGTGTTAACACACATTTTAAACATTTTCACTGCACGTATTCCGAATCTTATAGTTCTGCGAACGCACACTTTAATCGTCTCCAATGGTCAGGTTTATGTTAGTATTGACGACTGATGAATGTTTTAAAAAATAATTACACTTTTTGGCAGTAAAATTTTGTTAAATGTTCGGATTTACTTCAAAGTCCGAACAATTTCATTATACCAAAAAAAAATCGGAAATATAAATATCTGTTAACAAAGCACGTATTACTATATTAAAACAATAATTTAGTACTATATATCAAAGTCAACTTATAACTTAAAACAATTTTTTCTGGGTAGAAAATTTTTCACGTCAGAGTTCGGACTCTCATGGGAACCCGATTGTTATTAGTATTAAATAAATAATTTCAGGAGAATTTAATATAATTAAAAAACTTTTATTGCAAAGTATTCAGACTTTTTTCTTTTGCGTACAGTCAGTTTTATGGGTTGTCGTAGTGAGGTTCATGTTAGTACGGTTCTCAGGAGAAGGTTTATTTTTTAAAAAAAATAGTATTATCTTTTATAAAATAAAAATTTTAAAAATTGGCTTTAGTTTTAAGTCCGGACATATACATTTTAAGAAAATGATATGTAGCAGAGCTCACGTAGTACTACTTAAGAAATATGTTAACAATAAATTTTTTGGTACTGTACCCTAGAAAGACCCAACATGTAAAACATCATTTAATTTTTTTAAAATATCATATACTTAGAAAACTTTTTATAATAGTGAGTGTTCGGACTCTCATATGAATCCGAACAGAAGGTATTTGCATAGCAGGTATGTAAATAGAGATTTGATTTATAGGTCAGAATGTACTGAACCCGATTCAGTTTATTTGAAAAGGGTAGGACAATCCACTGCTTGGTAATTTAGAAATCCTTAAAAAAAAATGGCCGCAAATTTTGAACCGTACACAATAAAAATTAAACAAAATTAGTTTGGAAATACCAAAACATAATGGAATACACCAGCAAAATAAGAAAAATTTCTGAAATGGCGTGTCAACCAGTGCTGGACCCCTTGGAATGGATTGACCGATGGATTTCCAATGAAAAGTCGATGGCGGTAACTGGACGTGCTCCACTGGAATTTCCTTTGCTAGGATGGATTTTCAACACTGAACCACGACCTCCTCCAACCCGACAACTCAAAAACGTACACCGTTAATGATCAGTGGTCGTTAGTTATTTGTCGGTTTAGCTGCCACCAAGTCAACTTAATTGCAGCAATAAACATTTCGTTACATTCTATTGACCATTAGCGCCTGCTCGGGAAAAGAGCCTCTGGTTGAGTGTTAGGACTCCCTTCTATCATTTCCCGCGTTGTAACGGGATTCCAGGGACAGCCAAACTTTCGTAGACGAACTGGACTGGTCGATGATCCTCCCTGGTTCAATTTATCGCAACGTGATAATCGAATATTTTCTGCAACTCGGGACCTCGCCGACGTCGTGAAGACACCTTGCTAAAGAACCCTTTTCCCGTGTGTTCGAACTGCCACTTTTTTTTTGTATCTTTGTCCGACGTAGAGCTATGGAGTCTGTGAAGAGAAATAACGGGACACGAATGCTCGGCCTCGGGGTTTTATTGAAACACGCGAAGAACGGCCTCGTAACGAGCACGCCAATCGTGACATTCATAAGGAAGTTTAAGAAACTCCAGTGTTGCTGTTCAGATCCGCGACTACTCTCACTCCCCATCAATCGTATCGTCCGAGGTTTCATGTTCGTAGTGTGGCGGCAACGAGGAGACGTTAAGAGCTCCTACACTTTCCATTCTGAACTCCTCGGGTTACAAGCTGGATCACTAACTCAACACTTCAAAAAAAAAATTTAAACCTCCGCTCGACAACGTGGTTGAGTTCAACGCCACAATGCGATAGGTTGAAGATCCATTGATAAGAAAATTAGGTGTTACACGAGTTTATTATGCAAGCACAGAAAAAACAATCCAACTATTTGTAAAAGAAACCACATGCCATGAACTCAATCTATTCTACTGCAGCATTTTGTTTGTTATGTTGGTCACTTGCCCACTTTTCGAATTTGGAACAAAAGCATTCCGTTAGAGAGACGAATTATCAGCGATTACGATTGATCTAAAATGACGTCATTTAAGTCAATCTTTGTGATGCTGTTGTCTGCTGCTTGAAACAAAAAATTAAGTTTCTGTTAGATTCATCAGTACTTATCAGCAAGTGCAAAGTGCCCATTAATCACGGTGACACGTTTTGCGACCAATTATTTTTATTAGTTCGATTACCAATGTACCGTACATGCTTGCATGTGAATCGATTTTTTTTTAACATTGTCAAGCACAGCCAGTCTGATGAATCTGAAACACGAAAATTAATAACAGTGGTGTCCGTCGATGTTGTTTGGAATTTTATCAGCCATATTAACCGTTATCTGACCGTGAGAGTTGGCTGGTGGAATTGTAAAGGATTCGACAAAATAGCGAGTACGTGAGACAGTTACAAGTTAGAAAACGTGCAGAATAAGATGGCGGGAAGTAAGATACTTTTCGAGCGGTCTTAGAGAAAATTGTGGCCCAGTTGAGGATGAAGCGTTAATGCATGACAAGAATCGAAAGTCAGACAAGGGTGGACCAGGGTATTCTTCCTTCTCAATTTTTTTTTTTTACATTTCGTACATCTACCCTTTTAATGATTTCACAGGTATAAATCACACGAATAAAATTCCAGAGAGCATTAATTGTCCACGAAAAAAACAACATAAGGTATGAAGGTAGTCACAGGAAGAAAGCAATTCCAAATTGTAATTTAATTACAGTATCAGGATATAAAAATGTCGACAGGTCCCGGGATTCAACCTTGGGACATCCGTGTACCGGACAGCAACTCTACCCAACTGAGCTACCTATGTCGACTCCAGATCCGGTGCTAAATTCCTCCATCCATTAGATCTGATGCAGGTTCACATACATTTTTTTTTACTAAATCACAATTCTTACGTGGCCTAAATTTTAGGACATCGATGACGAACGGATTTTTTTTAAATCGATCAAAGAGTTTTAGAAATTTTCAAGAATAGAGAGAGAGAGAAAACTTTCACAAGCTCCAGCCATAGAGGCCACGAAATTAAATTGAATTAAAGTATCAGAATGGAAAAACGGCAAACGGACCATGGATTTGAAAATTCTAAAACGCATTTGTTAATTTACATATAAATGGGTACGATTTCTGGTTGGAAAAAAAATGAATCCCATTGATCAAATTACATATAAATGGGCTCGAATCCTGGTCCGGTTGACATTTTCCAATCCTGATAATTCAATTTAATCTCACATAGCCTCTACGATTTGAGCGTGTGAATGATTTCTCTCTATTCTTGAATTTTAATTAAATTTTAAAAATAGTTACGAAGGAAAAAGAGCTTTGATTATAAAAAATTATTTTGGATCTGGGATTGTTAATATTTTCAGAACTAGTAAAAAAAATTAAAAAACCAATTGCCAGGGGAGGTTTATTTTGGCCTGAACAAGCAGCCTGTAATTTAGCCCGACTGTCTTCGGTTGACTAAATTATGTTTCTAATATACCTCCAGGAATGTTCCTAGTTTCAGATCTTATTCCTTCGTCCTGTGTCTACCTTCATTTCCCCGTTACATGAATATTTTTTTTTCGTGGACAAGGAATCGTCACTAACAGTTAATTACAAGCACTTATTAATTTAACGTCATATAAAACTGTTTTTATAATTAAAAAAATATTAATAAAAATTGGAATTTTTATATAACAGCGCTACTCTCTTTAGACTGCCGTCAGATTGAAAGTTTGCTGTAAAAATATTTTTTTTTATAAAAAATTTCTTTTTGAATTATACTAATATTATATATATATAAAATATTTTGTTCTGTATTTTTGTTCATCGGATTCTTACCATTGAAGAAGTAAGAGGGTTAGGTGTACGATATGTATTAATGAGAGAATATGCATTAATTGTCCAGAACTGTGACAGAATTTTTTTCCCAGACCGTTCGTCGTATTCCCACCTAACCTTCAAACCTTGCACGTTGCCTAACTTGCAATTGTCTCACGCACTCGCTTTTTTTTATCGAATCCTCTTCAATTTCATCTTCCAACTCTTACGGCCAATTAAGGGTTAATGCGACTGAAAATATTTTCCAAATACATCGACAGTTAATTTTTGTGTCCAGCTTCTAGTTGAGTTCAAGAATCATTTCTGTACCGAGTTGCCACTCACGAGCAACGATATTTATAAAAATAAGTGTTCACTCGTAGATTGATGCAATATGAAAATACAACGGATCTACCAGCAAGTTCGATTCTGAGGCGACTCGACGAGAAGAAACCTCAAATGATTCAGATTCACTCTTAACGGTAATATTTTCAACGTTGACTTTCGGGTTTCCCTTAATCTGGGATAAATAAATTGCCAGGTGACGCAGTCGCGAATTTTGATTATTTGACTAGTAATCTTGTGAAATGTTCGGTTGCCCCCGCATAGAAACGAGGAGACTGTGAATGGAGGTATTTTTTGTTGTTTTTTTTTTTTTAGCTGGCGTTTACTCCGAGTCGGCCAACGCTGGAGTTGGTGGCGACAGAGCGAACAGGTTCCAATGGCAACATTCATAAGGAGAAGACGTGGCAACAGCGCGCTGAGATGGGACACCGCGATACAAGCCCCGCTACCTACTCCGCTCAAAAATTTCTGTCTACACCTAACCCCGCCGCTACCGGGACCGGGACAGGGATCGGGACGGAAGAGCAGGGATTTTTGGCGACCGCGGCCTTTACCTGGCCATCCATGTACGAAAACAACTACCCAAACCTCCACATTGACAAGCGTCGTTGCTGCGTTGCTTTCTTTTCGGAAACGGAATAATTAGTCTTGTCCGGCCGTTGCCTTCGAGGCGGGCGATTGAGCTCTTTGGACGTTCCTTAGGCATCCGAAGACTCCCGCGCTTCACCATCATTCGGAAACAACTGAAGAACCTCACGCAGAAATGTATTTCTGGAACTTTTAATATTGATGGGGTATTTCACCCAGACTCAACGTGGAACGTCTGCGGAATGTAGTGAAAACATCCCAAGACCTCGGGACTACGTTGTTGCAAAACTAACGCGCATGTAGACCAAAATACAGACAACACTGTTAACAATAAATATAATGACCAAACCATCAGAAGTGATATATATTAGAATAAAAATGTATCTAAAATTTTATTCAAGTTTTTAGTGTAATTGTTTACATTTTCTGTTAGTTGTTTCTCTCTCTCTCTCTCTCTCTCTCTCTCTCTCTATATATATATATATATATTATAGCTTATTTATATATATATGTTTCGTCTCAAATTCGGGTCTTCATCAGATAAACAGTACAAATACAAGTCCTTAATAATTGATATTACTGTCAAAAATTCCACGAAACATCTTGAATACTCTTGATACTAAAATTCAAAGAAATCACGTGTTGAAAAAATTATCACCCCAAAGCACATAAAAACAAATATAAAAAAAACAATAAAATTTTACATGAAGATAAATATTGAAATGCTGTTTATATTCGATCAAACACTACTGCAGTAAATGTAAACAATTACACAAAGAACTTGAATAAAAATTTAGATGCTTTTGTAATTTAATTAAATAATTTTTTGAACTGTAATCACATCCATAAATATTTTACTTAGCTAACTTAAAACCTTTAACAATATCTCTTAAAAGTCATAGATATCTGAGTTTGGTTACAACTGAAGCCTGAACATTCTTTCGAAAATTTATTCAAAATTCTTCGACATAATGTTAAATAAATTTTTGAACCTGATCACTGAACATCTTAGAATCAAATTGTTAAGTTTAAAATTTCTTTTACATAACGTAACAAGTATTTCAACACGTGCGAATATATGTTTTCTTCAAATTTCATGATCTTTGAAGGAATGTGTGACACTAGTTCATTAAACAGCATCATTGACTATTTTTTGTACATAATTTCTTTGTACACTTGTTAAATTGACAGTTTCACTGATGTTAATTTTTAAGTATTTTACACACCTTCGTATATAAACAACAAACGTTGTGTTTCTGTGTCCATTTTGTTGCCAATTTGGTAGATATTAACACTTCACCCGACATTTTTATTTAATTTATTTAGAAGTTCAGTGTTAACTATCAGAATTAGAGAAGAAAACTATTTAAATTAGAAGAAATACGAATTTAGAGCGCCATGACATTTTAAAAAGAAAATCTTTTAGCATAGATATAAAAGCAGATAAGGGAGCAAAGAGTTTCATTACTCGACGCTTAATTGATTTATTTTGCGGCCAAAGGATATCGCTGGCGTAAGGCATTTGTTGAGCCAAATGTACGCGTTACATTAAATAATATTACATTTGGATTTCTAACAAACAATAAATCAAATACTAGGGATTGGAGCTTCGTAGTTTTATTTTACTTAGAAATGAATAAGTAGAATGTCACAGTTAGGTACTAAATATTCCTGCAAACCTATACATGTGTTTATGTTTACATGAAGAAGTCACAAGTTTGTAGACGAAACGTCGTATGAACTGATTTGATGGTTTAATTAATTAAAATTTTCTGACATATTTGCTGAATTGTTTATTTATTTATCAAATGATAATTGATAGATTACATTAAAAATTATTTTGGTTTTAATCAATTACACAATTATTAACAGCTTAGAATTTTAACCCATATAAGTGTTGCTTAATTTTATGGTATTATTTTGAGAGTTAAATTGTTTTTCTGATAAGTCGCGTTTAGTGTAATTTAGTAGCATTTTTGTGATATGTAGACACTTTTTATGATATCAAGGTTTCCAGTCTAATCTTACAATTTATGACGTATTAGATGTGGTTTCCTTAATTTTATATGAAGTCTAGGGGGTTTTCCGTGTCCTCTTAGTAAACAATGCATTTGTATGTTGTATTTCGAAACAATGCTCAAACGTTCGTCCGGAAACTAGGCCGGTCATTCCAGCCCTGAATACCCTAACACCTGTACCTGAGGTATGAAGAATATTAGGCGCATTCAAGCGTAAATCTCCGAGAAAGCTGTCTCTGAAGACTTGAGGTCCACGTCTCCAGCAGTAATCGGCTTGCCCCCCCCCCCCCCCTCCTCCCTCACCAAAGCTTTCTTTCTGAATCACCTCAACCTCCTTTTCTTTTTACCACCGCTTTTCATTCTTACAGATGTGTAAGAGTTGTCTTAACACGTAGAAGATTACCGTCTAGATCCCTGAATCAGCAGAAGAAACGTCTGCCGTTGTCTGTGCCTGATGTGGTGGTAGTCTGTTAAACTAGGGCAGAGAAATGTAACGGCAATAATTTGAGGAAAGACTGCAGAAGGATACTAAACGTGGTGGTGAGGTGGACCAGTCGTGAAGTAAACACCAGGAAACGGGATCGTCTCCGTGGATATATGACAAGATGGCGAGGAAGCGGCTGGTGATGGCAAGATAATGAAAGACAAATTTTGGATGAAAATTCTTATGTTGTCGGGAATGGAGAAATTGAAAAACAGCAAATATATTATATGTAATATAGTCTCGCGGCGGAGTCAGTTTGCCCCCCCCCCCCTCAAGTTTTACATTTAAAAATCTTCGGTCGGCGGCCGTCAAGGACACCGGGAAAATAACACGACCTCGACGGACTACGGAATACAGAATAAGCCCATTTTGTGTGTGTGGTGCGGAGGGAAAGGGCCTGAGGTCACTGTAATTCACTCAAATGAAATTAGCGAGGATAAGACGAACAGTGACCCCCGGTCAGGTGAGAAGCTGAGGTTTTTTTTGTGAGTTGCATCTGGCCACTCCTAGCAGTCACGCAGCCAGGGCTGTACATGCGCCACTTCAAAGAAGCTTTCGGGATTTATGTGCAATAATAAGGTGCGCCAAGCCTTCACAATCAAGTCTATGTCCTAAAAATAGAACCACTTAATTTTTTAAAAAAAAAATTCCTCAGACCCTTCATAATCCCCATTTAAATCCCCCTTCACCTGAACGTTGCGCACAATCCACTAATCCACAATCCTCACAAACAACAATATTTAGTAAATAACATATTTCAAAAATGCCTGAACTACTCGGCGTATGTTGTGGGAAAAGTGGACTTACGAGTTCTCAGACATAGCTTCTTATTTTTGAAAGAAGAAAATATGTAGACACACCAGTCAAATTAGTATGCTCGTTTGAGCAGCAATAATAACTATCTTTAACAGTCACAAAGTATTTAAATGTTTTATTTTTACGTATCATTTATATGCAAGTTATATAATGCAGTTGACGACACAGTTTAATTAATTAAAAATAAACACCAATCCGCGTCGAAACGTCGGCGTTTTAAATGTAAATTCTCAAAGTTATTGTTTGTCTGTATGCAGGTCGTATTTAGTATTATTAATTAAAAAAGACACAATGTTTCGGTACGTATCACCTTTTTCAGGTATTTTCTGTACAGGAACTATAAGAAAAAAATTCTTAAAAGCTAAGAAACACTTACTAAATATATATATATATATATATATATATATATATATATATATATATATATATCTGTGTGTGTGTGTTGTGTCAAATTGTTCTTAGCATTTAGTGACAATTAGGTGTTTATTGGTTATATTATGCTACTTGGATACGTTTTTTTTTGTTTCAAGCCTTTTAGGATAATTATAATTTCTCCTCAGAAAAGACCTGAAGAAGGTACCGAAACGTTGTCTCTCTTGAATTAATAAAATTAACCGTCTGTAACTGGTCATCAGCTGCATTATATGAGTTACAAAGTAGTTTTTATTATAATTATTTATTAAGAGAGTTTGCCATGACATTCTGTAAAATATTTTATATATCATTTAAAAAACATTCCAATCTTTTTTTTAAAAAAATTGACACGATTAAAGTATGCCACCTGGGTCTTGTTAATATTGTAAAGCCTTGACTCCCACCCCCAAAACCAATTTTAACGACAACGAGGGAGGATAGGAAAATACAAGCAGCCAGAATGAAGTTCCTGGGAGGAATAATACCAAAGATGAGATAAGATCTGAGAGAGAAAAACCGGGTTCCTGAAAACGCAGGATAAGTTAGAAATTAGTAAGCAGCATTGGTTTGGACAAATGAAAATGAAAGAAGAGAACAGTTCCAAAGCGAGTATTTGCTGAGAAAGTAACCGGGAAAAGAGGTGGATGGATACGGCGAAGGAAAACATAGAGAAGAGGACAGGAAAAGTAGAAGAAATTACGGGGGGAAAAAATGGTGGAGAGATAGACAAATGTGGAGGTCCACCTAAATATCTGTGATATGTTATTTAAAAATTGCTGTAGATTTAGAATATTAGCATAAAATTTGTTGATGTCACCACTTTCATTTCTGTTTTTATCAATATTTGACGTTAATACATAATATTAGTTGCTACTTTAATAAGATATAATGATAAGAAAAACTTCTTTGTGCTTGTTAAAAATGGTATTATTTCGTAAATAAATAAATGGCTTTGAGTCAGTAAATATTTATTGCAGTAAAAAATATTATATTCGTCCTCTTCTGGGACCTCATCAGGTATGTCAGTTTTTCAATAATTTTGTATACAGTCCATAAGTAAAATTTAGAGGCAATGACCACAAAAGTGGACGAAACGTCGACGTGAATTAATTCTCTTTTTACTACAAACATTTATTATTTTTATTTTACTGACTCAAGACCATTTAATGATATTATAAAAAGTCAGCTATTTTTTCATGGTAATTACATTTTTATACTTAAAATATTTTACACTTTTCAATCTAAAATGTCGCCCTAATGAAGGTCCCAATTGTAGACTGACTTGTAATGATTTAATTAATAATTAAATGTTCAAATGATTAAAATATTTAGAATTTTTTATTTTATTTTGCTACAAATGACGGAAAATATTCGACGGTGGTTTTTGTGTTGGTTTCGTAACAATTCCGAACTGCTGTATCACTTGTTTCTGTCTCTCTGTCCCGCCTCGTGTATTCACAACAAATCATGACACCTGTAACACCATACACGCATGACGTAATTTATTACGCTCTATGGCCCTTACCAAAAAATATTATTCATCCTTCCACTTTGTTTCGCTTACACAGATTCCCCTACCCCACATTCCCCAAAGAGCAGTAATTATATATGTAGTGAAGGTTTAGTGTGGTGGGATCTCAAATTAAAATTCTGCTTTAGAGAATTATCCTGTTAAAACTCTTCGTTTTATAATTTTTTTTAATCCTAACAATTCAGAAAATTATCCTTCTCTCTAGAAGCGATTAATTTTCTATTCCTTCCACAATTAATGTCACACAAATGCGACAAGTGTAAATCGTACACAAAACGCCTTTTAAATTTTATTTTAAATTTCGTCCGCGTGGCGTTTCTAATCAGCTGGCTGGAGGGGATTACAGAACATTAGGGTTTGATTTCTGTTATTTAATCTGAGTTCTGAGGGACGAGCCTCCGAAAGGTAGGATTACAAATAGGATTTTTATGGTTCTTGTTGTTCCCACTCGAATACACTAGTCTTCGGCCACATGAACTATTCCACAGTTATAAATTCAAAACTATCAAGCAGTCGTACTTATGAATGTGAACTGTAGCTTGTGTAAGAGAAAGTAACTAATATTTTATGCCGTAAATTTATAATCGTCTAGAAAGATAGCCTTCAACCATATATGAATTTATTTCACAAGTTATATTAATCAATCGCATATTAACAAAGACCTAATTATATTATTTTACGCAGTTTATGACCAATTTTAGTAAATTTATTTATTTAATTGTTTCGGTACGTATTCTTCAGGTATATTCTGCGGATAATTTACAATATACAATTTTGTTATTATCAGATCTGGAAAATGATGTCTTTTATGATAACAAGTTTGTATATTGTAATTTATCAGCAGAGAAGACATGAAGAACGTTTACCGAAACGTTGCTCTTTTAATTAAGTAATAAAGAAATTGTCTGAAATTGGGCATAATCTGCATTATATATTTCATATAAAACATATGTAGAAAAATGAAACCTAGTTATAATACTGTGATTCTTTCTTGACTCATTTTTAAATTACTAGGTGATTTACAGAAAATATCTATCGGATTAAGAGAGAAGCAGCCATTGCAGCAGCTACGTTATGAAAGAAATTTGTTGTTACGTTATTGTTACAGTAGAATTATTTTGTATGAAGTTCTTTGAAACTTATTGCAACGACGAGATCTGTTCTGTTGGGAAATTTTGCAGTATTTCCTCATAATGAACTGAATCAAGTTTCTTTAGAGAATTCTCAACATCATAATTGTGTGTAAATTGTACCATTACTATAGTCATCGGAGGAATACTGCAGACAAACCGTTTAAGGGGAAAACAAATATAACAATCAAATTGCGGACGTAATCAGTTTCAAAACCAAGTTCTAACACAAAATACTAACTTCTTCAATATTTTACCTGCAAAAGTAACCCAGATTTTTCCCGAAAAAAAAAATCGGTGTTTTTAAAAGTAACAAATATTGAATAAAGTTTTCTTCACCTGAAGATGGCGCTGCCAGTATTCGAAACGTTGTTACCCGGTTGGAAACGTTATTTAGCAGTTACGCCGGGAAAACCTACGTTGCCAATAATAAATATTCATTGTGGAGTGGAATGTGTACTCTCGTAATGGTACTACAAATGAGAAAGAGAATCAACAACAATTTCTGCATTTTGAACTCTATGTATTAAAAACCAACAGGTTTTTTTTTACAGACCAGACAAAATTGTGGAGGATAGTAAATTTGTCTATTTTCCACGATGACGTTTCTCGGCCTGGTGAACTTTTCGCTTGTTACACGAAAATAATATTTATACACGTAATTTATGATTTAATGAAAACTGAAGTCGGATAGGAACTTGATCATTTGAACACAAACTGTAAGTTACGGAGAAGAAATACGAAACCCATGTTGATTTGGACTGTGACATTCTAACAAACACCTAGTTGTACTATTCTACAACTTTCTCAACCCCCACTAGTGACTCATTTTTAATATACAGAAAATTATCTGCATTTCTCTCACGGGAACATTAAGAAAGAAGCAGCCATTGCTACAGCTAGATCATGAAAGACATTCGCTGTTGATAATCAGGGGGACAGGACACTGGTGTGAAAGAAAATGAGTACTCACCATTTTATGATAAATAAAACGAAACAGATCATAAATAAACAACAGCCAATTTGAAGTCAGAGAAAATATATTTATTTTCTAGTCGCTAAATTTGCGACCTCTAAAATATAGAAAAAATATTTCAGCCATGGCAGTCAATGAAGAACGACCTGACTATCAAAATTTTGTTAAATGTCGACCTGAACTTTCCGCAAATTTAGCAACGAAACGTAGTTTAATTTTCCATAAATAAATATAATTTTTCTGACTTAAAATTGGCTGTTGTTTATTTATAAGTTGTCTCAATAGTCAGAATATTTATATAATACGAATAATAATTATATCGATACGAATAAGTTCCATCTCTTCCTTAGAAAAAAAAAATCTAGTGAACGCATTCCAAAAGCAGGCGATGACACTTCTTAACGTTATAAATAACAAATACGCATGCACTACAGTCAAACAGCATCAAAATACTGGAAAATAAAATTAAATATGACGATTAAAAAGATAGATTCAATGAATAGTACGAACATGCAGTCTGACATTTGTAGCTCCAGTAAAAAAATAAGGGGGGGGGGAATATGAAATAAAAATGATATATTCTTCATGTATATTACACGATAACGACGTAAAATTAATGTCCGAGAATATTTTACAATTCAGTTTGCAACTCAACTTGTTGCAACATAACGGATATTTAAAACATCATGGCAATCATCACAGTTGTTGCAATAAACAATGCTGACATATATCAAATTTGACATTAACAGAATAATATATTTAAGACATAAACTTTTGCGATTATCAGATTCCTTGCGCCAAGTTTTTTTTTCTCCACAATTAATCACATGATTTCAGACAAAACTGATGCAGCAGGAGTATCCCGTGTTTTATATTACATATCGTTTATGTTTATCGTTGATTATTTGATGAAAGCACAGTCAATTAAAAATATTTTATTTTGTTAATTAATTAAATTACATAACATGCTTCGGTCCTTGCCCTCATCAGGCAAAGATAACCTATTTTTAAAATAAATAATATCTTAGCCTGAGGAGAGTCCACATAAGGATAAAAAATAGTGTAATTTAATTAATAAGATATTTTTAATTTGGATGTTTCTTCATCAAATTTATTCGGACGGACGTTAAATTTAATATATTTGTAATTTTTCAACGGTGTAGTGCAGAGAGCTTTGAATTTAAGGTATTTTTAAACTTGTATGTGCGCTAAATTTCTCGCCGTAATTTCTTTCTAGCTGTATATGTTGATTGATTGATATATATATATATATATATATATATATATATATATATATGTTGTTTGCACCGTATTCTGTAAAGCAGTTTCGAGTTCGGTCCAAGCAAGCTTTGTTTCCGAACGAACGTGTGACTATAGAGAGAGCCCGTGCCTCGTGCCTGTGTTACGGTCTCCCACATGGTCACCAAATCAATCGCAAAAATACAAACGTGAAGTACAGCTCACTACACATGTTCATACAAGCCGCCAGCATATTTTAGCGAGTTTTTCCAGCGACCGGCTGGTTCCCTCCTTCACAGCCATGATGCGTAAGAAAACAAGCTGCACACATCGCTGTCAGCCAATGAGAGCTGAGTTTACCGTGCAAGGGCCAAAGGGGCGGATCCCTTCACACCAAGCACCGCCTCGAAGGTCAAGGCTGTCGCTGGCTTTCCCTCACTCTTCGTTTTTTCTCTCTCTCTCTCTCTCTCTGGCCAATTTCTGCTCGTGACGACTTCCGGTTTGGGGCAAATGCCGGAGAGACACACGGTACCTCCGAGCGTATTCCCACTGCGCTTGCATGCCATTGCATCGCACATACTAAACAAATGAATAACATTATCCAGTCTTATTTACATCGCGACTGAACCGAGTCAGGTGCGATACAGGCTAACGGTCACTAAATCATCGATATAGAAAAATAAATGCAGCAGACAAAATAAAAACTGTAACATTGCATCCCGACATGCCGCAAACACTGCCGAAGAATTTCACATACAAACCTGTGAACTCAACGAGGCGGCTTCTGAAACGAAATGCAACCTCCTTAAAACTACAAGGGAAAAAAATGGGGAATATTCGGAAGATTAATATTAAGACACATCACGAAAGATATGAAGTCGCATCTAATTGGATTAAAATTGACTGAGGTGCTCTTTTCATGGAAACGAGAAATATATTTTAATTATTAAAATAAAAATTAGACTTACTTCGTTGTAGCTGCCACTGCATAATGAATTCATTGACATTCAAGTCGAAGTGACATCTTTAGTTTCGTTCTTGTTTGGGGGGGGGGGGAGGAAGTCTTAATTACCTACCTCTTCCACCTTATTCCTCGTTTATTCACTTTAAACGTGGAAATTCCATAGTGTTAATTTAGTAATTCCATGTAACGAAAAATAAATGTCAGTACGAGATTTTGTTTACGTTAAAAATGGCGCGTGTTACACACACGACGGATTCGGACGTTCAAACAGTTTCCGTGCAACGTGTCACTTTTTGAAAAATGTATGCAATATTCAGCATAAAATACGTGAGCACTTGCAACGTATTTATGCAAAACTGCTGATAAACGCGCGTATTACTCTGTTCATGTTAATCGGCCATGAACCTAGAAAAATGCTGGTTAATGTGTGGAATATTAATATAAATCTCTATTGTGCGTGTGTCAAACTGATATTTCACAGCTGTTTATTTTCATGTCCATCGCACGAGGATACCAGACGCAGATAAATTCTTTGAATTTGTACATCATCTTGTATTTAGCAAAGTATACTGCGAAATTTAGTGGTGCTTGTGACGTGAAGTTTATACTACAATCATTCTTATCATTCCCTCTAAAATAGAATTTTTACTATTTTCAATTTTTCACATTTACTATTTAGACTCCTAAGTATCGCTTTATTTATAATTTTTACTACTCGTATTTGAAATCAATATCAACTTGACGTGATTTCGTCGGCAGTGGAGAAGTAATGGACCTTAATAAATCATAATTCTGTAGAATGAATACAGCGTTGGTCACGAACTCAATCGCATTGCAAATAAAACTGAAAATTTGGTTTTATAACTAGGTTCACGTATAAGAATGTAAGCTATCACGAATCCATATATTACGTCGATGTAGTCCGAGGAAGCAGAAGCTGCGTGATTGAAATAAAACAAAATGTGAGCTGCCACAATTCCACGCGTTTTAGAAAACCGATAATTGCCTCCAACGTACACAATAGGAACAAGCACCCCCCCCCCCCTTAATTGCGAGGTTCTTGTGTGGATTATAAGCTATTCCGAACAATGAATATAAATACTCTAATGCTCCAGATATACATCTTAACGAGAAACTGTGCAGTAATAAATACCTGAAGCAACCAATTAGTGCGACATTCCCGGAAAGCGTTAGGATAACATCCACAAAAAGGGAACCGAATGGTATTCGGTACAGCTGACGAGTCACATCCAGGATTTCAAATATTCCTACAACTGCAACGCCTCATAGATTCATTAAATATCTCCATTATCGGTAAACCTCTGATCAACGCATCAATGGCATTTAAATATTCCTTAATTCCATTTAAAATATTTCCCTATAGCACAATCAACACCTAATAAAGCAATACACCAAAAAAAAACATTTGCTTACCTCTCAAGCACAGGTGAGAGACTGTAAACTGAAGTAGATTAGTTGCTAACAAGTGGCAAAATTGGAAATCAGAGAACTGTGAGCCCAGAGAGGAATGTTTGAGTGTGGGATTTTGTTATTGACTCATGAGTCATCGGGGCCGCTGTTTGCATAGATAAAAGCCACTTTGCAGAGATTAACACCTCGACTCGAAAGCTAATGCCTAACATCAACTTTTCAGAAACATTCTAATTTTGTTGTGTCTCTTTGCTTATATTGAATTATCGGGTCAATGATAAGTTATACGTGTCTTAAGCAAATTTTTCGTGCTTGCCTTTCTGGTAATGCCCGTGAAAGAATCGTTTACGTGGTTTACTCAAAGTGGAATTTGAGGACAGGTAATCGAATATTTAATGCGCCGCGAGGGAGTGGTGGGGGGTACTTTATAAACTCTATTGGAATAACTACAACAGTTATACAAAAAAAACTATTCGATACGAATTTATTTTCAATTAAGAAAATAAAAACTAAGGTCATATACATATAAAGGCCAAACGTGGATGGAAGTATCGCACGCACCAAAACTCCCGCTAGGAGCGCTGGCAGCTACACATTTCGCCATTTCGATTTCATATTATTCCGATCTTTAACTGATCAAAGAAAATTTTAAAATTACTGCATATAGTTTTGAGGTAAGTTAGCTGTTTATTACGTTTACCTTAGGAATAATAGCGTGTTAAATTGTACGATCTCCACAAAATTGTAAAAGTACTGTTTTGAAGTACAACTTATGTCAGCCCTGAATTCACCGAACGATAAGAGCCTTCCAAATCATTTCCACTACTTTTCCAACTAGTATCGCCTTGTATCGATTCTTCGTTTTGGATAACTTAACGAAATGTAATTAAATTTTCTTTTTAATATATCCACTGATTTTAGTAAAACTGTTGATTTATAACCGAACAAATGGGAAGCAGAGTTGTGATTACTTGTGGAGAAGTCGGCATTTAATGGCTTCTCGTATTTCAAAGGTTTTTAAGAGTCCATCGCATCCCCACTGTGTTGATAAGGAATTGTGAAGGACTTAACAGAACACGGACATTATTAGTTATCAGCCTTGAGAGACGTGAGACAGATGTCTCAAAAGAGTTAGACAAACGATATCCTTGTCATGCAGCACTAAAAGTCGCTCACTCAATGTTACTGATGTCTATGCAAAGCTTTTAAAAATAGGGGAACTTTATTACGTTCGAGTACGTTCAGTATCGTTGACTCGTTTTGCTCTCTGCAACGCCGCTTTAGATTAAATTTGTGATTGAAATTCAGCTCTTTGATTATAAATTAAATTTTCTGACGTTTACAGCCGGAATACCTACGGACAGTAGCCATGACGTTTCAGTGACCGACTTCAGTCATCCTCAGCTGATGCATGACCAGTCCCTGAAACGTCGTGGTTGACAGACAGTCAGTCGGCAGGAAACACAAGACGAATTCATCTTACGTATCTAGGGTTTCTTAAGATTACAGCGATTTATTCCGTAAGACAAAACCGGAGGACATTTCCAGAAATTCGACGTAGGACTTTACCTATTTTAACGCTAGAACAAAAAAAACGCATTTCTGCGGACTTTTCTATTATAACGGTGTGTGGTTTAAAGATCAATTATGGGAAAGGATGCGACCGATTTATTTTATCACTGTTTATTTTGTGTGGTGAGGGAGAAGCGGAGGAATAAAAAGAACAGAGCACAAATTCACTGCTGATATTGACCTTGCAAAAAAACATTTTGAGAGTTGCCATTGAAAAACTAAAACGATAACCCTGATTCACAGAATAACAGGACTGTCTTTTAATTTCGTAGACTAGCCTAAAATGACTATGGGAAAGGCAATAAAAATGGTTTTCATTTGTCTTCTACGAGCTTCTGGTTCACGTTACCATTAATATCTCTGGCAAAGAAAAAAAGACATTATATAATAGCGGAATTGGTAACGGCATTGGTTAGAATTATATGAAAACCGTGATTTTAACGTGCTAGTTTATATCGCCGTTTCGCGGAGAAACTGGCGGCGTCTTTATAGGTGACTGACAAACTAATTCCAACTGGATAATAAGTATTAGTTTTAGGGAATAACCGTGCCGTCGGTGTGATGTGAACGGTGGAACGAAGCCATTTAGATGAACAGCGCCCCGTTGGAAACTTCCAGTGTTTAGGCGTCCGATTCGTGAGTCGATAACATCGATGAGACCAGAATCGAGTCCGAATGGGATGGCGTCATCGCCTCGCAACCCGACTAATCTCCTTGATAGCAAATATTAATTTATCCTGACAAATTGAAGGAAAACATTGTTAATATCCGGAACGCCAGAGAGCCCAAACATAACACTAAATTAAATTATAGACCCAATAATAACTTTGGACGTGGCGTGTGGCTGGAACCGGAAATAGTCCGGTCTTCAACAGCGTGTGCGTCGTTTCCATCCATTCCGATTTCTGGACGCTCACAAATTGGCTCTGGGGAAACTAATTTCTTGGTCCATATTCGTGAAAACGCACTGAAACCAATTGGAGACGTAGATAGGGGGAAAAAAGTTCACGTAGAGGTTTGGAATGGCCACCCTGCATGAAACTATTTTCACACGCACACGTTCTTTCAGTAATTTAACAATAACAACGCCATTGATTCATCTTTTGTACACGATCACGACGTTAAAATATCTTCTTGATAATGCCGAAAATGTTTGAAGCGCAAGGCAAAGAAACTTAATTACGTGAGAAGTATTTGATGACGTCACCAATGAAAGTGAAATTTGATATCAGTCTCCCATTAAGCAATGGACCGAAGTTGAACATAGGTAATTTAATTTTGAACATGAGACTGATATTCCGCAACAATTAAAGAAAATAAATTGTGCATCCAACTATTCTTCCCATTTTATTATACATGACAGCCTATTAACTTCCAGCCGCAATAATTTAACTGTTTACATCGGTTCCTGGCACAATGATAGGAAATTGTTCACAGACCGTTGATGTAATTGTCATACGAGTATTACGGAGGCCACTCCAAAATGCACAACATTTATTTGATAATTTCATTTTTCATCCTACAACTTTTTGTTTACAGTGCGTAGGAACAACACGTCATTATCCCACATAATCCCCATCCGTCTCAAGTGCCTCACGCACGTTGTCAGGAGTTAGTGCCGTGTGGAGGAATTTTTCCCGAGTATTGGCGTACCCTCTTTCACTTACCCAGCGACAAACTGTACAGCGATCGACAGCAGAATCTCTCGTGGATGTTTTTCCCCACTATATCACAGCACGGGATTTCTATAACAGCACGTTGCTTTTTTGACGAATGTCAAGTGCGGCGGCCATCTTGAAGACGTGCTACGAAGTTTATGGGAACGGGGGTGAAATAAATTTGAACACGAGCGGGAAGGATGTGTCTACCGACTCGATAAATTGTGAAGATTATGAGTGAAAAAATAAATAAAAATAATACTTTTGGAGTGACCGTCGTAATATTACCTGTGCTTGCTTTTTACGAAAAGTAATGTTCCTCGAGTTACTAAAACCCTCCGATGACCCAAAACTTCTTACTAAAGAGTAAAAGAGTAACGAACGGACTTATATGTCAGTTATACGAAATATTCAGCTCATAACTGTATGATTAAATGTAACAAAGTGACTTCGCGCAATCTATTATGAATATTATTTAGTTCATTTTAGTTGGTATAATTCTTAAATATCACTGTTGCTGACTATCCGGTTTCTATATATGGTTGTTATTAATTTAATCTCCCGGGAGAAACGTTTTCTTACGCGTAGGAATTATGTCGTGATTTACAATTTCGTTCATTTAGAGACGTTTATCGACTGTGTCGATTAAAGGTCCTCTCTCAGTGGACAATTTCCGGGGAGAAACTGAGTTTCCAATCACATAAGTTGTGATTCTGCAGTTTATAAGTGGCGGAAGCCAAGCACCGTCGCAGAGAACGAGGAAGGAGCCAGACGAGGCACGTCGGCAAGTTCTGACCGTCACCTGTTAGGGACACGCTGATTCACTGGATCAACAGGTCTATTCCTGCTTACATCGGGTTGTCAACGCGCTCGAATATTACAAAAAGAACAATGCCGTGCCTAATGTTGGTCGGGCACGCCAAGTCTATTTCCAGTCCATTCATTAGCGGCGCTCTTTCATGAGCATCCTAGGCGACGACGCACTCCCGGCTTCCCGATTCCGGCTGAAAGGTTCTGCAAGTCATTTACCGACGTATCGGCTTCCTAATTAACCTGGCTTAATCTTCTCGTTTCACGATGTGATCGAAAATGTTTCCTTCTCTCGGTCACACGTGGGGCCCCCCGAACTCGAGTTTTCCGTCCTCGTCGTGTACACACAATCGTGGGTAATTTTCCTCCTGATCCGCCCCCCCTCTTCCCAGCCGACGAAGTGGAAGTCACCGTGTTTCACAGACACATCGCCATGACGCCGTGGCGCCCATGTCGACGTGAATGACGTCACCGCCACTTCTAGGGGATCGGCGCTCAATTAATTAGCCACTTCTGCCGGGAAGGAGTGTCTCCAAATTAGCGCCGCTACTCCTCTTAACAACTTCGACTAATGCTAAAGGTCACTATAATTTGTATATAAAGGCAGCTTGTAGAGATCTTTAAGCCGAAGAAATCGAACAAGAAGAGACAAGCTGAATTTGTAAACATGACGTTCAAGACAATGGGCGTGAATCATGAGTCTTGGAAGGCTGACACCATTTATAAAGATTCAATTTAGAAAATTGAACGTGAGGAAAACGACTCGTACATGCGTACGAAAAAGACGTGCGTCAGACGAGGTTAGTGGATATAATAAACAACAGACACTAAATATAATAGACGAGGACAGTATATTCAGGTATATAACGCAAAGGCCAGGATGGAGGGAGGTTTCGAACCTGACAGTCTGAAGACTGAGGCTGCTAATTACGGAGGTTAATTTCTTTTGGTAGACGCTACCACAAAACTCAAGGCCAGTGTACCAAAACAATATTTCCTGATCTGGACTAGATTCTACGTTTCACAGTGTGTCCATGCGTTTACTGGACCCTGGTCTACACGTCGAAATAATTTGTGTGTTTGGAGCTGGCATCGTTGTTGAATGACCGTAGCGACCGAAAGGACCGATTGTCCATCAGATTTCGTGACACCTTCCTGAATTTTATGTGGAGTTCGTAAGCGAGTTTCCCGGTTCAGCCAAAATGCTCGACTGTCTTACAAATTTTTACGGAAAAGGACCAAGTGTTCCTGGTCAGCATCACGTTAATTGCCTGAACGATTTCCAACTGCATTCTCCAGCTTAATTTTGGAGGATTGGAAGAAATTGCACAGTCTTAGGACTGGGATGCTTTTAGAGGCAAAAATTTGACCACGGGGTATGACCCAAAATCCTCACTGCACACCGTTTTATTCTAGCATGTTCCCGAGTCGGTGACCACTGGGTGTCCATTCTTCCAAATTAATGGCCTGAATATAGAATAAAACAACAAACATAGGAACGACGCTTCGGTTTTGGATCCCGCGTAAATATCTACGTCTGTACGTTTCACGAGAACACGCTGACGACTTTTCTAATCCGATATTTCCCGGCGCAGCGCGGTCATACCCGCTGGAACCGAGTCGATCAATCGAGTTGTAACCAGCATCCGTGTAAGAATACAGTTCAAGGTCGGACAGAGGAAGCGGAACATACTTGCGCCAGTCTGACGTTGTAATGTATTCATTTGCGTGTATGCAAATGCCTGGTATACCTGCGCCTGTCGTCATCGATAAATAGTAAAAAAGAAACGTCAGCATAAAGGTGCGCTGTTTCTTGGCAAACTAGATTGATCCGAGCTGAAAGGACGTCGAGCTGAAGGTAGAATATTTTGATTTACGTGCGTGATTTTGAGAGTAATATTGCGTGTGTATCTAATGTGTAGAGAATTAGCAGGCCGAGGAGACGCAGCCCCTTGTTTGCTCGGACGAGGCATTGTGTTCGCACCCCTCGCATTGTGCGTAGTGTGGCTCGAGAGTCCCACTTGTGCCACGTCTCGCACGCATTCTGCACGCTTTCCTTTAATTACTACGTGCCTCGGAAAGCGCACAGCCGCGCATGCACAGCCTTATCGCTACTACCCGGGTAACGAGCTATCCAAGGGACCGGGATCGAGGGTCTAAACCCTCAGCTGCACCCTCAAATACAAACATCTCTTCTTAAGGTCATTTCAAATCGTGGTTCAATGGAATAATGAGGCTGCCGGTCGGATCTTACATATGTACTTAAGCTCAAAGCCCATTTATATCATTATGAAATAAATAATATTTTAATAATTTGTTATTTTCCAGCTGTCCCGTGAATCCATAATTTATGATTGACCTACTGAAATACTCTAATGACATACCTCAAGTTTATAGAAAAGCCTTCTTTCTCATTCGGACAACATTGAGGTTGAAGGAATTTTGTAGTTATTCATGCAATGAAAATAATACTCTCTCCATATACATATGTAATTAAATTAATTGGTACGGATAGGAAAGAGAGAAATTGACAGGAGGAACTTCATCAAATTTTCGGTGGCGTTAACCTCCTCCTCCAAGAAGAAAACGGATTCCGTGTGTTCAGTAATTTATTGTCATACTGATATGTATAAAATTGTAGTATAGTTTAATTCTTTATAACGCTACATGTTTATTCATTCAATTGCTCCGTAGAGTAGAAACCTGAAGAACGTACAAATGTGCACCGAAACGTTGTCGGATTTTTATAATGATTTCTCTTAAGGAAATGACTGATTTCTCGGAAAATACATTATATAATATATTTAAAAAACAAACGTTAAAACTAATAATTTTGCTGAAGATATTTTTCTTCATCTTAACAGAGATAACATTGTTAACATCAGAAATGAAGGAATTGAAACGTATTATAATGTTGTTATAAATAAATTAAAATCATTGTGAAAAATTAAAAAAAATTATATATCATGATCTAAATGAATTAATTGTCATAAAATTATAAGTGATCTAATTGATCGATAGTGCATGACGTTAAAACTTGTGTTCATTTTCGGTTAGTACGAACTACGCCGTACGCATTAATTTTAAAACTGATTTTTAGTTTTCAACTTTTAAATAGCTTAGGTACGTAAAAAAGTTAAACCAATTGTGTTTATTCTTGAGTGATGTGCAATTCTATACTTTATAACAGTTAATTATCTAATCAGTAATTTTTTACTAGTGTGTATTGTTTTTTTGAGTACCGTATATATTATATTATACCCTTAGTATAGTTACAGAATTATTATTTTTGTTATTATTACTACATAGATCTTTTTTCTTATGTTTGACAGGGAAATTTATGTTCCCGAATTTTACTATTTTTAGGCAAATTTCTAATTATTTGTAATTGTAGCATCCAACAACTGTTGTAATTTTATGTAATGACGTATCTTATTTCCTTATAAGAGGACTAATGGAATGAAATTAATCAAATCAAATATCTTCTTTTACTTATTTCATAAATAGTAGATTCGTCAATATATTTTATCGTTTGTATTTTGAAGGATGTTTACGGCACGTTAGTTGCCGAAATCTACCTTCAAATATTTTTTATTTTAAACAAGTGACTGTCTAAAAGGTATTATTTCTACTGTCAACTGTAATTTAGTTCGCCAATGGCTATTCATTAAATTTTGTGAGACGTTAAGAGGAGATGTACAGATCGTCAACAACTTCGGAATACTTCGTAAAATTGTTTGCTGACCTTTGTTAATTTTACTATAAATTACGAAACGAATAATAAGCGGAATAACTTGGACAAAGTGAAGTTTATCTTAAATTGTCTACATTACTATTTTTTATTCTTCCTTTTTGTGTGTGTGTGTGTGTGTAATAAATTATTAAAACGTAGGGTACGCAAGAAATATTTATGAATTACTGGGCTGTTATAATGGGTCGGAAAATCTGAATAAGGGAGATTTATCGTGTGAAAAGGGTGGTTTTTTTTATGATATTTACGGGACTAAGGTATATCCGGCTGTTTTGTTATCCGACCTGCCCTTCCGCCACATTAGGCCAGATAGTCCGGAGTCTAATTATATACGTATAAGTATACAAGCTTCTGAATAACGCACTCCGATCACACGCAGCGATGTCGTGTATATATATATTAAAATGAATAAATAGTAAGAAAAATAGACGCTACTATTTTTTTCTGGGAAGCGAAAACTATTTTCCTTTCCAGGTAAAATGCACGATAAGATGGTGACTGACTTTATCGAATAAACTAGAAAAGAAAAAGTATCTAGTATCAATTTTATTTCTAGTGTTCGTCCTTTTTGTGGCCTTCAATAATTCTTTTAAAGAAATGTTTCAATCTAGGTTCGCATAATTTTTGTATATTCTCAAATAGCCTCGATGACTACATATTTTAAGAAGAAACCAGTCAAATATGATGCTTTGACACTGAGGATGTTTCATAAAAATAATATGGGGGCTCCACTTTCACTTGATCCGATCCTGTTTTTAAATATCCGATAACCTTCCACACACGTCCGATATTAAATATTTGACATCAACCATAATTGAACTGTTAGATCGATAAAGAAACATCCAAAAGTAACTGTAATTTTTTTTTCGAGAGCTTAACTTAAATGTAAGCCAATTTCAGCAGGCAACAACCAGTTCAAGGGTATCTCGAGTGGCTTATTTCTGTTGTCAGATAAGCTGGGGATTCCATAAGGGCCGACGCTTTCCCACAAAAGTCTCAATTCCAAGGAATAAAAAACTTAACATAACGTTTTGAGTATTTTATAGAAGTAAATTAGGGTCTCGTTGTGGGGATTGCAAGCTCTAGTTCGGAATTATAGGATGAAAGAAGAACAGAAAGATAGATATTCTGCATTAATTTGCAGGGTTGCCAGCTAAAGCGTGGTAAATACCCCCATCGTACTATTCCTAAAACGGATCTCCAGGATCTCTAGCCCTCAAGTTAAAATACAAACGCAAAAAAGCTATAAAACAAATACATATATAACACACACACACAGAGGTTTTTAAAGTAAATTACTGACCGAGTCGTAGAGGGACCTGAATCATAATGCTTGTATTATTAAAAGAAAATTAACGAATTTCAGGGATATTAGCAACACCCGGAAATCAGAAATTAATCGTAATATATATGCACGTATATAAGTAACTATTGTGGAGATTGCGTATGTAGCCATCTACGGACGTTTCCACTGTTAATTTATGCTCATTTGGATAAAACATTCATGCATTTATATTGCTCTTCTCGTTTAGGTATTTAATCTCGCGCGTGAATTCTAATTCGTCCATTTTTACATTTCCGTTGAATTCTCCTGCTTCTATATTCTGTGTTTAGATATTCCGTAATTCAAAACTGAATTTCCAAATTTTGGTATTTTATATCGTGACTCACGTTAGTTATTTAACATTTATTCATTTATCTGTAAAATCTGTTTCCATTAATTTATTTTCTAATACATCATTACAGCATTTAATTTTCTCTGTCTTATATATAATTCATTTCGTATGTCGTGTTGTAATTCGGATTAAATAAGTATATGAGATGGTGATTCTAACTACTTTTGTGTTTAAACTGAATATTTAGAATAATTAAACAACGTCAAGTTTATCTCTTTTTTTTAAAAAAAAAGGGGGTCATTTATTGTAATGCCAATTCACTGGCGATAAAATTCAAAATAAAAATATTTTCACGTAAAACTATTTCATAGCAATAGAACTACGTAACACCTGCGCCGCGGTAACACTCCAAAGCGATTGTTTTCCAATATTTAATTACAACTTTCCCGCCAGAGTGTAGTCTATGTCGAAACATTATTTCGCCGACTGTTTTTAGCGCAGATAGACACGAACGTAGGATCGGTGGGGGCCTTCTTTGTGAAATATACGCCTATGTACTAATTAGAAGAGCATCTACGAGTAAAAATATCCTCGCCGCTCCCGAAATCATTAGTCTTCCTGGAAGGCACCTGCTCCTCGGCATACTTGTATAATTGTGCTAATACTAGAAGCAGCCGTGTAGACTAATCGAACGCCGTGCTTTTACCACGACTATCGTGATTACTTACATAATATTTTTATTTTGTGGTGTACTGCGGCGTTACGGAGTGTTCGTAGGAACGTTGTTGTCTTTGAGTTAAGTAAATTCATACACCCGCGAGTCAGAAGTGGAATTATGTCAAGAGATAGGGTGTATTCAATAAAATAAATAGTTCACAACGTGTAAAATATTGTGCAAGCGCAAGGCACACCGAAGAACTGATGACGTGGGCGGAAGTTTAAACGTCGTATCAACGCCTGTATTTTTAGAAGTGTTTATTAGAAACGGGTGACTTGATTACAGCGCGTTCCGTCATTTGCACATGTGGAAATACCCATCGCATCAACCCCCCCCCCAACCTCCCCCACGGGCATTCACCGCCCACCTCTTCACACACACACACACACACACACACACACACCCGATCCCGTCAACATATTCGAGTTTTTCCGCGCAACCTCTAGCTTCACTCATTCCTTTTTGCTTCCCCTCCTTTTGCGATGACACGCGAACGGGAAACACAACAGCTTGTGAAACCTAACGAGGTGTCGCCGTGTAAGTTGTGAGACACGTAATGGGGAGGTTCGGGGAGTTTTTTTTTTTAGATCGATGACCCGACCATTCTGATTTTGGTTCCAGCCAGAAGTGAACTCCAGGGACGGTTGGTGACGACTCGTTAGTTAAGAAACACTGCGGCAAAAGTCGAACACGGCGGACGTAGATCGAGACTATCGATTTCATGCTGTCTCTAAAACCGACTACATATTTCCAAAACGGTTGGAGGCGTGAGAAATGACCAACAGCTTATTTTTGGTAGCTTGTGTCATTTTACTTACATAACGACGACCTGCACTGCTTAGATGCTATTAACGGAACAAAGGGTTGCCTCCCACGCATTACACAGGATTTGAACAGGGAACACGGTAAGGTTACGTATCGTACTTCACACAGGTTTCACCCTTAAATAATTCGCCATATCAGGCGCTAGCGAAGTTGCGGTTCCCAAAATTTACGGAATAACGGAATGAATTTGAACCCTTTTTCGCGCATGAATTTTTTGTACTTTTTAATTAATTTTTTAAGATATATTTTTTTAATACACTACGGAAAAAATAACAAAAAAATTCAAATGTGACCAAAGTCAATTTGGCTAAACATTTTGCACATATTCGACAAAAATATAATTAGGACTGATTGATCAAGAATTCACATTAATTGGATAATTATTATTTTAATGCAATTATACGCTGAGAGTGACACCAAAATTTACTTTCCTGGAAATAGAAAATTTTCCGAGTTGACCGGCGGGTAGAAAAATCAGACGTGAAGGGGTTGGCTCACAGAAAGCTACTACAAACATGTTTTAACATTTCCGCGGATGTTTCATATCAAATTTAGTTCTCTTAGAAAACAACCGAGTGATACTTAAAGTTATGTTGCATATAAGCTACACTATACACTAAAGTGTTAATTGTTAACGGCCGAAATGTGTAATTATTTCCAATAAGCATATATCTTCCACGTAAGATGAACAGTTGACTTTCACGTACTCAGACGTTATTCGAAATTTATATGAAAAATGACAAACATGTTTGCCTGAAATCCTCTGACCAACGTCTGATAGGAAGTAATCTTCCTGAACGTTTCAAAATAAAGCGGATTCTGCAACAGAAATGACCGAAAATAAATACAAATTTGGTAGTCTCACGGACTATTCTTGGCATTCAGGAAAATTTAAGAAAAGATTTGCGAAAAGGAATAAGGATTTTGCACATGTGGAAATACGCATCGCATCAACCCCCCCCCCCAACCTCCCCCACGGGCAATTTCTCTGGACAATGAAATAGTTATTTGAATTATACATATTCAGTTTTTATTATCGACTTTTCCGTACTTCTACATCCAAAATCAATTCCAATTTTTTTGACACCAAGTATGTTAAATATTATAAGTTATAACTACGTAAATATCAAAATATTGCAGTAGAATTCGGCAAGGTAATTTATTGGCCCAATGTGGACGTGTGTACCGGATTTGGTTACATTTAGCGGTTTACAATATTTTTTTATGGTCGTTATTATCGCACATTCTGTAGAGGCTGAACCGCTGGACCTCAACAACGACTTAGTTTGAACAATAATAGATAATAACTCGGCGATTTAGTGTTTGAGGTGCAAAGTTAAGTGAGATTTGGTTTGTTTCCTTAAAGAGAATTTCTTTGGGAGTGAAAATCATAATTAAAAATTAAAACTGCTTTAATATTTAAATTAAATAATAAAAACATCACCCATTAGTGAGAAATTATTTCAATTATTTAATTTAAAACATAATAAATATCTAACACGACGTTTCGTCCCTGATCAGGACCACTTCAGGTGTATAGAAGATAAATTCAATTGTCTTTGGTTTCTAAATTTAGTTGCTCAGATAATTGAATATTCTAATTAATTGAATTGAATAATTAAACTTTTCTGAGTAATAATCTGCTATTTTTAACATCATATAATTTAAAAATCATACGAAATCTAAAAATGAAAATATGTTTTACAGAAGAGAAAAGGCTTGATTTATGGAAATTTGTGGTCAACTGTTATTTAATGGTAAAAAAATTGTTTTAATCTGAAACAAACTGCTCAGAAATTTGAGCGTTTCAAATTTTATTCCTCATGAACACTACTTCTGTCTTTTAATAAGGTTATTGTCCACAAATTCAGCAATCTTAATATTATCAGTTGTGATATTTTATGCTTCATATGCAATTTTTACTGTGATACATGGAAGTCTCAAACGGAAGCTGAAATCTTAAAATTTCAGTCGTTTTAGGCACTGCCGATTACAACTCGATATCAACAGGGTGGAGGGAAGATTCAATTTAAACCAAGACTTTTATTCTTTTCAGGAAACTACATTAAAACTCGATGAGAGGGAATTGCCAATTACCTTTTCGAAAGTGCAGGATTCCTAAATTACATTTCAAGGTGTCTGGGAAATTTCCGTTTCACGGGCGACATTTCAGTCAGTCTGATCAAAGAAAGTTCTGAGGGTGACGTGAAAACAATTGTAATCCACCTGACGTTTAAATAATTTCAAACGAGTTCGAGAATAGTTCTCGGAGTGGTGAAATTAAATTTTGATGGCGAGAAAAATACCGTTGATTTGATGGACTTGAAGCGTCTTGAACAAATGTCGTAGGGAAATTGGTTGACCCCGCGGAACTTCCCGAAGAATGTTACGAGTCAGTTGGCAGTCTGGCAACCGTCTGGGTCGAATCTGCTCCCCGACACTTGTCGGTATTTAGAAATCACCTTTGTAGTAGAGTTTGAGCGAGAAAGGCCGAGCTGGCAACGTTCCATCTCGTCGCCGCACGGGAAGTGTAAAATGATACAGAAACGCTTCTTGACGAGCGGCGATTTTTAAAGGTGTCTTGACACTGTCAGGGGGCCTCGGACATTTCTAATCAAATTACAAGCCTCTCAAATTTTTTGTTTCGTTTTCGGTTAATGTAAATTCTGAGATAGAAGGCTGGCTGTCAGAAGCGGTGTTGCCAGTCCTGTGGCTTCGACATTCCTTTACTCATTCGTCTTTTTGAGTGAATTGCGACAAGTTACGTGTAGCGGGTTTTCATCACTACCTTCGACGTGCTGCCACGTTACCATCAGGAGGTTGGTACAAAACATTTTTTCTATCACAATACTCAAAAAATACATTTTCACAAAAGAACTGCGTTCGCGAAACTCAAGATTTTTTTATATACCATTCCCTTTCCTTTTCGGTCAACTGAAAGTAATTCAGTGATGTAATCGGCAGGACTACTCATTGCAATTACATTTGTATTTAAAAATTGCAATGAGGGGGTCCGAGATACCAGACATGGAGATGAGAAAGGTTCAACAGCACTACGAGCTCTTTCCAAAAAGACATCTTTGGGGGGGGGGGGGAACAGAAACATAGAACAGATGATCTTATAAAAACTGATGTTCAGAAATTTTCGGTCCTAAACAGGGTCAAATTTGATTTAATTACCTCCAGAAATTCCATGTCACTGAATTTAAAAATTTGTCCGCTAAGTAGCATTTTGTACGTCTATTTCGTTATTTTTAGAATCCACCGTTGAAATGCGCACGATAACACTACACCTATTTTCAAAGACCCCCGGCACAAATTTAAGATATAGCAAATAGCAAAATAGAACATAAATTTATACAAGTTTTTATTTTAAGTCTGTTTTTTGAATTAATATATCAGACTTAATGACCTTTTACAGGGACTTTATTTTTTTATTTATAGCGTTACGGCTTTTCGATACGTCTTCGTATCTTCTTCAGGTGTAATCCAAATTATTATAACAAAACATTACTAAATTATTATGTTGATAAATTCACAATGTACTTGTTTTTTATAATAACGTGGATAACACCTGAAGAAGATATGAACACGTATCGAAACGTCGTAACTCTATAAATAAAACACCAAAAAATATTGTGTCTGTAAACGGTCGTTAACTGATTTATTAATTGTATGCAGTTACCGGAATTGGGCGGGCGTTGCGGTAATAATTAAAATAAATATTTGTCGGCGTAAAGATTTGCTACGGATCTGAAATTGGCGACTTCAACATTCAACGCCATTTAAGCTACGATGAGCAAATTAGTTCTTGAAATTTACTGACAACGATTTCCAAAATCGCGAAAAAAAATAATAGAAGTGTGTTCTGTCAATCTTGTGAACGATTTGAGTTTGATCTCTCAGTTTTGCAATGAGTGGAAAATCAGAGGGGGAAAAAAATACATATTTTGATACACGACCAACAACGCCATTAAACTTTAAAGTGAAGATAAATCAATTGGTGACCTTTTACAGACACTAAATTTAATTTATAAAGCAAGAAAATTTGGGTACCATCTTCTGGTTTTGTTCCTAAAGAGTATTATGTTACACAATCTCAAAATTTGACTATTTGTAAATATAAATTCAGGTTTAATCTCTGAATTTAACTATCTGTAAATGTCTTTTATATAGGAAAGAAAACTTAAGGTAAATTGTGAATCTAAACGTTGTTGATTTCTAAATTAAATAAAGTGTTTGTAAAAGGTCCTTATTCATAACAGACGTAAAATAAAAACTTTGAAATTAAAGAATTTTAATTGTGTTCAAGGACGCAGAAAAATCACCGAATTCCAAAAAAAAAAAAAAAAATATGAAACACTTATTTTCTTCCGGTTTTATGGCTACTGATTTCAGATTGAAAACCCCGATGATTGCAACGTAAGCCGATTCAATAAAAGAAGTACCATACTTTACGTTTAAAAAGCTTAAGGAATGCTTAAATATTTTGCTTGAAGAACGTAAACATAACGACTGAAAAAAAAGAAGTGCCGAGTGGATGAGGGTTCGCGAACGAGGCTCTTAACAACCCAAAGGCACGAAATTAACACAAAATTTTGCGTGAAGTAGGGGGAGGCGCTCCTCAAAAGAAACGACTCACTTTAAGAACCGTCCGTGGAGAAAGTCCTCCTTACAAATATTTTACACAAATTGCATTACGTCCCCACTAATATATGGCGGTTCGCTCCCCTTCCCGCTCTGGGACACTTTAAGAATTATAATGGAGCATACAATATTTATTTATCCTATTAATTGCCGATGCGTTTCAGCGATTAAGGTTTTTTTTTTGTATTTTAGTAATCGTCATCTGCACGTTGTTGCCGCCGGGCAGTAAGATGACAGATAAGTACTTCATTTTCCGTTCGTTTGGCAGCGAGGAGGCGCACCCATAACCCGAGTCGCTGTGCGCAGTATTTCACAATCAGAAATTGTGACCACGGTCGTGGAGCGTTAATTAGAGGTATATCAATTAAGGTGAAGTCGTGTCGGAGCGAAGGACGGTATTGTTACTCTCATGCACCATCCCGGCACAACTCAATTCCCGCCGTGGTAGAATAGCTTGGGAACAACATCAATGCGCATCAGCATATGTATGCGTCGAACCATTACGTGATTCACGCAACTTAGATTTATAGTCCCTGCAACTAATAAAATATTGGGTAAGGCTGAAAGGAAACCGCGTGTACCCTAAAACTACGTAGTGACCCAGTAAATAATCATTTAACGATTTCTTTCAAGTTGTAAATATACAGGGTGTAACAAAACTCTACTTCAAAATTTCAGAAATAGATTCCTCATAACAAGAGAAGAAAAAACTGTATCACAACACGAGCCCGGGAATGCATAATTACAGAAATTTTTATGAATGTTAGTTGCACGAGGCCATCACGCTTTGTTATCTGGATTAAAACACGACAGTTCGCACTACACCCAGCATTTATGATGGTGTTCAAAACTCAATGCTGTGTGTGAACGGAGGTCTCCAACCAGTCCGCTGAACTTCAAACAAGCCGATCAGATACGAAAGTTTTAATACACTTTTTTCTTCTCTCAATATGACGAATCCATTCCTGAAATTTTTCCGTCGTGTTTTGTTACACCCTGAAGATTTGATCATTACAATTTCGTAATTCTGTATTTAATACCTATGTAATATCCGATCTAAAAATATAAATTATGCGAAAATAAATTGGAAAACGACCCAATTGCAAACAAACGTTGTAACCCACTGGTCTAGAAAACCTGAGCCTAATCTGAGTAGACTATTTGTGTCTCGGGAACGGTTGTCTCTAATCAAAAGCAGAATCCCTAAATTTTGATGTGAAACTAATCAAGGATATTTAATAATATAATACCGAATTAATTCTGATCTCACTCCACTAATTTGATTCGTTTTTTTATATCCTATGATGCGCGACTTTTATTTTGACTCTCAATCCTAATGTCAGCAATATTTTGCGACTGCGAGCGTCTAAAATTGTTATAATTTAGAATTATATTTTTGTTATGTCTATTTATTATTAATTTATATCATAACGTTTCTTAGTGTCGAGTATATATTTTTTCTTTTAGTCATTGAACGAAGAAAATTATAGTAAAGTGGAAAAAATGTGAACGAGTCAATGAGAGTCTGGCGAGAAAAGTGAAGATAGAAAACAAAATGCGATATAAATAGTTATAGAAACGTCACGGTTCTCTTCTCGTTTGAAACCGGTCCGGTTTCAAGGAAACGGTCGATTATTCTGGTTACCGTCGAATTGTTAGACACTGTTACGTCCGGATATTTCCCACGAAATTCGTCTGCAGAAAATAAATATGAACGACAGGCAAAATAATGTTAACAAATGAACACTCGTTGCTCTTGGGAAAACAACATGTTTATGAAGCTGTGAACTCCGCAGTGCTACAGGCGTCATGTGACCACTACACATTTCAATACCCCCCCCCCCCACTACATTGTTCTCGGTAACGCCAATAGAGTTATCGATAGAAATAATTTTTAAAACTCTATTATTTACAGACACTTATTCCGACGTGCGCGACTATTTCTTTGTAACAAGTGAGATGATGATAATAGAAAAAGAAATAGGGACGATTCTTACAACACCAGAGAGGATGATGAAGCCTAATTAATTTTTTATGCGGATTTCGGACGAAGGTTACGGACTCATTTTTAGAGTCTGCCCGTGGTTTTATTATTCACGGAAAAATTCACAGACGGACGTCAGCGTTGTTTTGCAACAGACACGCTGGTTTACTATTCGACTGTTCAGCCGCGTTCTCTCCTTGTATTTCAATCTGCCTCGTTCTCAACTTTCGTTTGCCTCGCTACGTCACAAAAAATTCGTAACGTATTCAAACCTTTTTCAGCGTGCGTTAAGATCTTGAACTTGAAAACTACGAGGCCAGACTCAGTTTTTTTATTCATTTATTAAACGGCTCTCCAAAAAAATATATAAAATTATTTTATGCTTTTGGTCGTTAATTGTCCTCTAACGAATCTCCAAAGTCGATAAATAAAATAAATACTAGTCGGGAAGCGTAGGTCACGTTTTAAGGAGGATTTTCCCCAACTCTTCGATGCTTCACCATTGTCACTAAATTTTGAGACTATATAAACGTTTTTCCATGTTCCCGTCAAAGTGTAAAATTTGTAGTGTTGGTATTTACAAATGGTGTAATGACTCAAGCGACAAGTGCTTACAGTGGAATTTTAGTTTATGTACGGTCGCGCTTGTGTATCCATTATCATGATAAACGGTTGAACGTAAACCTTCGCAATGCCATTATAACTTGCTTTACAGGTCCAGAGCTGACTGAGACGCCTGCCAAATAGCTTCGCACATTTCGGAAATGGGACACGAAGTGGGCTGGCGAAATTTTACATTCGTACCATGACCTGAAATATTCCACCTTCACGATTCCACGTTTTTCCGACAAAAACCTTCGTGGTTTGAAGCTCGTTCTCCAAGTCGTGTAACCTTGAACGTTAGGGCTAATTTTCCGTAGTTTTCATCCCCTTTACGACACATATTACCCCCTCTTCCCTCACGTTATAATTATATAAATATTACCTTTAAATACCGACCGGTAATTATCTAAATTAAAGAAGACGGAAGCAATTTCAGAGTTCCGGTAATTTTGGGGGAAAAAATGAATCATAACGACCGTGAACTGTGCGCTCCTCATAGCAATGGGAAACACTCAAACAAATGTCAGAGTTCAAAGAGTAGTCACGTTACACTTCAGTAAACAACAGCGGATGCAAATCGACGTGGTTCATATCGTGGAATCTCGCGGAATGCTTGGACAAAACGGGCTTAACAGGAAGGTTATTTTACCGTAAGGTTAATAAAACTATCGGTTATTGCTTTAATTCTCTAGCTGTGGAAGAGAGAGAAGGAAACAAAAAAGTAATCAGCGGAAAGCTCGTATGTGATGGGAAAGCGTCTGAATGAGAAATATAGAAAGCTCTTAGAAAATGAGCACGGGTAAAATAACTTTTTCAACTAGAAATACATAGTGATAGTTTCTCAACTACCTCGATATTCATCACCCAAAACGAGCAGATTTGTCTGTACCCTACTTTTCTTCTAGGTAACCTCTGCAAGGTGCTATTTTCTAGAATTATTCATCCTGCTCTTTAAACGTTTCAACCCATCTGTATTCGGAGGCTCGAAATCGTGTCTAATTTCATCTGTTAATACACTTCATACTTCATACACCACCACACTAATACTTCTTTTCAAAGGGGACCCGATTTTACCTTGAAGCTCTTCCTGGCGCCGTCGAATCAAAATCGTGCCGACTTTGTCAAATATTATTGTCCACGCAGCTGCATTAAGGGTTTGTCGTCATTCATTATTGACGTTTGTCTAATTCTCTGCTCTCATTCGCTGAAAACCACCATAATTTCCCATTTTCTGTGCTTTTGAATGCTACTTAAGCGATATCCGGAGGGGGAAAATTAAAAATTTTCACTTGGAGGAACGCTTAAACCCGTAAAAAACGGTAAGCAAAATGACAGAATTTTTTTTAAAGTTAATGAGGGTGGATTCGTAAATTACGAAGATGTGAAGGGTCCGTTTCTTACGACTCCAACAGTCGAATACGACTTGAAAATAATCCTAGAGTCGTGAACCAAATAGAGAACATTATACAAAAGTCAGACTGATGCACACAACGGGAGGGAAATTCAACCATTTTCTCGTAGTTGTAAATAAATTGAAGAATCCGTGTCGAAAAACGGTTACATTTCCGAGTGTTCAGCTAAAGCTTACACAATCGTCCTCACAAATACCGCAAAATACGTGGAATTGAGAGAGGTTGACGAAATCAAATATTTAAATTTAATAAACAAAAATATTTTTCCCTGTACGTCAGGCGAGATCGTCCTCACACGTGGCTGAAAGAAGTCTGTTCCGTAATCAAATCTCTCTTTTGACGCAATGCATAAACACAGGGAGCCACAAACAAATACAGCTTGTGAACTTACGAAGACCCTGGGGGAGAGCGAAGGCAAGTCAGCCAGGCTCTGCTACTTACCTGAAACAGAACAAAAAAAATTAAATTACTAACACAGAAATTAAATATATTGCATTACATTCATTTCACATATTTACTGAGCAGTTGAAAAAAAACACGTGAATGTGCGAAAGACCGGCCACGTTAAAATAGTGTTTTCGTACGTGTTCAACGACTCCTGTTGCAACTCGGTGCCAAAAAACAATTTGGATGTTAGAAATGACAAAAACGATTTTGAGTTCCATTTACCGTAATTGCTTCGGAACGTCGTCTACAAAACTTCCTCATTTCCCAGCACGTGGGTCACGTTTGCGTTCGTGATACGGCACAGATTCCAATTTCGCTATAATGATTTTTGGTCTCGGAATTACAATGCAGTCGTTCACAATTACAGAAGCGAACGAACCTCTTTGTTCCCAAATTCGGACCGCGGGCAAAGCAGTACATTAAGCGGATATACCTCACCACTCGGGACAATTTCCAATTGCAAAATGTTATCTCTTCGCACAGCAGGGAAACGCTTCGGGCGGGTTTTTTTGGCACTTCAGCGCCGAGTAACCTACTTTTTCTTTATTACGATTTGATGACTATTAAAATCTGATATTTTGCGTCGTAAAGTGAAACACACAAACCTGTCTTATTTTGACATTAGTATCAATGGAGTCGCTCGCTGGCTTCGGGCGTCAAAGCACTTTCGAGCAAATGTAATGGTGGAAGTCGAAAGCAATATCCTCTCTCCTTCATCGGCATAAAAGCCAATTCACGGCTGACCATTCGGCACTTGAGTATATCGGATTCCATGAACTATTGCATTTAAATATACGACTATGACGTTTCAATACTGAATATTGGCACTCCACGGGCATTCACCAAGTGGTAAGAAGGGAGAAAATTTGGAGGACAGGAAAGAGGTCAAGAAATCGTGTCGAAGAGAAATGTTTAGATATTAATAATAATGACAAAAAATTCCTCCTGAAGAAGATATTTACAGAAACGTCGTTGTGTTGAAGATTTTATATTATTTTTAATTTTTATATTTATTTAAAACAGGTAAAAATTCATATTAAATTAACGTACAGAAGCTTTCGTAGTTATTCTAAAACGTTAATTTTAACACACATTTTTGAATTATAATGTTAATAACACATTGTTTACTATTATTTATCCACAGAAATGACCTGAAGTAAGTACAAATACGTAATTTAATTAAATAGATTGTCTGTAATTTGACCTCAACTGCATTAACGGTCGTTAAATATATTTGATTGTTAAAAACAGAGATAAAACCAAAATATTATTTACATAATTTGATTTAATAATAGTCGACAGAGGAATAAAACAAATTTTTCCCCACACAGTTTGACTGCTTAGAAACTGTAACGATTAATTTTTTTGTGCATTGAAATACAGAGAGAACGTCCTAAATGCGATGAATAAAGGCAACACCGGTTCTAATAAATAATTCATTTTACTGTAACAACTCTTGCATAGAAATTTTAAACATACAAAAACTCAAAAGCCTCTTTACAGTTCCATCGTCAATTTAAATCATATTGAATCACAAACACGAGTAGTAAAAACGATTGGGTTCTACGAATTCGTCTAATTTTTTGTCTTATATGATTTGTATTTTTTTACAAACAATTAAGGCTAATAAATAATTGAATCGCATCGCTCTTTTTGCAGGTTTTTTCTTAAACGCGGGTCGTGCAAATTGTGTATTAGTCACCGAAACTGGGAAATGGAGTGTTGTCACAGTGTGTGGTGTTGTGAATCGCCATGACGGCAGTCGAAGTCTCCTTTTCCCCTGCCACTACCCCAACCCCAACCCCCGACCCTTGGCAGAGGGTGCCTCAAGTGGCCGACAGCTGTTGCATTATGCAGCGTATAATTCTCTTACCAAATTTCTCCCGGCTCATTGTTGAAATATTACTGTTAAACAACGAAACTGAGGGGAGAAATATGCCGGGGCTGGCTGTCGAGTTTGATCGCTCGGACTCGTCGTGCTCGTGATCTGTATTTTACCCACTCGCATTTTTGTTACTTCACCCTGACACAACGAGACAATGGAGTACATGATTAGTTCATCGAGCGATCTCGACAAGCCATTGTCACATGATTTCGAGGCTCAAAGGTTTAAAAAAAATTACAGAGGAACTGAAGGGGCAATCTACACGTTACACGATGTGAATGTCACAAATTCTGGAAAATCGGATGCCATTTTTATGAAAATAACTGCTGTCACACGTGAAAAAAATAACACATCCTTCTTATTAAAAAAAACTCCAGTCTGCAGGTAGTATGGGTGAAATTCTGCCGGTTCATGAGGTTCGTTCATTCATTCGTTCGTGAGTAATTATTCAAATTTCAGCACACATCGAGGTATTATTTAGGATCGATTTCTCTTGATTGGAAACCATACATGGTAGAAAATTCTTACATAGAAATTGGTTCGAATCTGATGGAAGAAGTAAAATAATTTTAAGTACGTTTACAGGACGAGGAATTGGGAAACCAGTTGGAAAATGATTTTCTTGAATTGACAACGCATTAAATTGCTAATAATAAGTTCAATTCACATTTATAAATTTATTTATATATATATAAAGCAATCTGTACACATAAACAGCCAACTCTGATGGGCACGAATGTTTGGGGGGGGGGGGGGAATAGTGAATATTGGGAAGGATTGATGTCTGACAGAAAGAGAAAAGGACCCGTTAATACCAACAATAAACGTACGGTAATTTGTGAAAATACTAAGGTAAGATAGTGAACAGTATCTGTATCGAAAATAATGAATATGGCGGTTTTCCCATATATCTCATCACAGATAAAAGACGTCTGAAAACTGGAAAAGCCTCAGTTGTTTTTAGATATTATATTTCCTACAGAAACACCACACGTAGCGAGGATACGCTTCTTCCGAATGTGTTATCACTATTTATTTTGCAACTACTGCAGATTTCAGTTTACTGGAAAGAAGATAATTCTGTCTCTCTGAGCAATTTCGTGACAATGTTCGTACGTTCGTGATAACAGCGGGAAAAAAAGGAAAATATTGGAAGGTCTTTAATAGTTATAGACTTTTAACAATATAAAAAACATAGCATTTTTTAATGCACGGATTTTTAACCGTGTCTTGCAACGGCTACGTTCCCTTATTTCTGTTTTCTGAACCTCCGTTCGGGTTTGTAAATTCTTTAGGATTGAATGTAAAATTGAATGGGCACACAGGAGCCAGCTGTTCACTAACTGAATCATTAGATCGATTATTCCACTCATGAATTATTAATAAGCTAAATAATCTGGCCGCGCCGTTCCGTCAAATTAGAAAGACAGAAATAATGAAACCCATACAAGTGATAACATTTGTTGGAGCGGCGAATCGAAACCGGGACTAACAGTAAGCAATTAGCCATTATTTTAATAAAAGTAAAAATATTAATTAAGTTGCAAGTAAATAAAGAGCTAAATTAATAAAAACATTCACACGGATTTTGTGGGAGAAAGAGTCTCCATTATACAAATATTAAATTGAAATCAGAAACTTTTTAACAATGAACTACACTTTCTGATGTCCAACGAGAAGATTCAAGACAACCGAAGCTTCTCTCAGTGTAAATCACGAATAGGGATCTAAAATATTAACTTAATCAATGACGGTTATCCTTAAAAAAAAGTATGCCATAAGAATTATAAATATACGGCCCTGCGTCCGAAAATTGTGATTCTTAACAACCCCCCCCCCCCCAAATTTTACGACATTTCGTCCTCTTTTAGGACATCTTCAGGTTGGGCTGTTTTATAATCGTCTTATGAGAAAGGTCTTGTGCGTGTTGCAGAGGGTATTAAACAAATTCGCAAAATATTTGAAGGTTATTTATCTGTGTAAAAAAATATGACATTATTTTTTACTATACTGACAATATCTGATATACATAATTGACCAACTATTTTTGTGATATTGTCATATTTGTAATTAATTATGTATTTTGTAATGTTATTTCTATAGCATAGAACCCAAACACCCTGTAAAAGAGATTTCTGGTAAGAATTATATAATCTGTCCAACCTGAAGAGGGCCTAAAAGGACAAAACGTCGTAAAAAATAATATTTTGTTAACAAATAATTTTCTGACACAATACCGTGTATATATATATTCATTTATATTATTATAAATGTCAGATATTTTCATTATTGCCATAAGAAATATCTAACGGTGATTTCGATACTCTTCGATTGGGTTTAAGAATGAAAGCTATAAGGGACCACAAACCCTCAATGTAATAAATTCATTAAAAAAAAATTCTAATCCGTGATAACAGAAGGTGCTCGTGTATATCAATTAAAATTTTGGCAACAAAAAATAAACGTTTCCTTCCTTCAAATACGCATGATGTTGTCAATAAATATCTTTCAAATTATTACAAATTCGCGAAGAACTGATTGGAAATAGAGAGAAAATCGTGGTTCGAGACTGGTGTTGATGCGTTTAAGTACTGACTTGAGCTATCATCTTTACAAAATACTATATTCTTAATTACTTAACCTTCTGTTCTGAATATTTTGGGATCTCACAGAAATTATTCTGACAGTAAATTAAATAAATTTGAATTGATATTGATAATATAAATTCAAAAAAGAAAGTTTACTTTGTACCTCGTTGAGGATTTCTAAATATCGAAATATTACAATCAAAATAATTTTAAAATTATTTATAAAGCAATACAGTCTATATGTCAGCAGGATTTATTAAAATTTTGTTTGGAAACAACAATTTTTGGGCATCTTCAAACTCAAAGCGGATTTCCTGGAGAAGCCGCAAAATTGTGGTCGAAACGTGGTATTCTAACGAATTTTTGGTTTAAAAATTTTTTCTGACGGGTTGGCTGTATCGCCCAAATAATTTATTAAAAGATAATTGTCAGATTATATTAAATATAATTATTTATGTTGCTTTGGCGAAGAACGTCACGTAAAAATTCATAGAAATGGTTTTGATTCGGCGAGAAATACTCGGTTGCCACGGACTTCATAATTTCAATTTAAATCGGAAAATAATGGGGGTAATATTTGGGGTGAGTATATGACTTCTAAACGAGGGATAAAGCTGCGGTTTCTGTGAACTAGTCGGGGAATAATTCAAAGGAGCCAATGGAGTCTTCTAATGTACTAACACTACGGTGTTTCATAAATGAAAAATAACGTAAACTCACTGTGGTTGAGTTAAGATGATAAATTAATAAATGATACTGTAAATCGTTTAAAGTCATAAAATGCTGTGCTATTAATCCAAAGGTAATGGAGTTATCCGTCGATGAAATATAGTTTGATGATAAAACAGCCAATAACAGTATTTTATTAATTAATTATGAAATTGCGACATGTTCTAGTGCTCATGTCGACGGTTTTATTATAATGATTAATTAATAATAATGTAGTTTTTCGAGCAATATCAGACAATATTTTATTTATTTACGACACCGTTTCGGTACGCGTTTGTACCTTCATCTAATCATTCCTAAATAAGCTAAATGTTAGAACATAATTTCACATCCTATTGAAAAACTACACACGAGTCGCAGCAGAACAAACATGTACCGAAACGTTGTCGTAAATAAGTAAAATGTTGTCCGATATTGATCGAAAAACTGCATTATTTTTAATATAAACAGACGTAAAAATACAATCTTTAAGATTAATTAATAAAATAATTCAATTGACGGTCATTGGCTGTTTCATCATCAAATGTATCGACACAGACGTAAAACTTTACGTATTTACAAATATACTTTGACTTTCCTTTTTTATATATAGATTAGAAATATTTGTGGGCGGAGACAAGGAAAGAATCCACGCAGAATAGGCATTGTGAAACAGAAATATTTAATTCAATTTGTATGGCAAACACAAGGAAACACGAGACATGATTAATTTTTCCCAGTTCTCGCGCCGTGGCTGTTTCATTAGCGTTCTATCCAAGGGACGCTGGAACAGGAAATACAGCTGTTGGAGGAGATACAAACCGATAACGGACACCCACATAGGTAAACACGACATTTCCGGGGGCAGCACAATGCCGGAGGTGGGAAAATTTGCCGCTATCGAACATAACTAAGCATAACAAAGTGAAGCTCTTAATCTTGAAACCATTCTGCTGTGAAACGGTTTTGCAGGATAATTGGGAGTATGTTGACTTGGCAAGAGCTGACTTCGACACAGATAGTGAATTCGAGGTCATACTTGAGTCACCGTCGTACCTCATAAATTCTTCGTAGAGTTGTACGGTTCGCTAGTTACGGTTGCAGGGGCTCCGGCAGTAGAACGGTACGCGAAACAATGTGCCACCCCCACCCCTAGTATTGGTATTCTTTTCGTCGTATTAATTCCTTGAGGCTACATCTTTCGATCCACTACTTGAAGAACGTGCGTAGTTCCATCCGTCTCTTCTCGGGCCGAGACAAATTCAATACGTCGACCCACTTCAATCATATCGTTATTAGAAATAAAATGCTACGCGTCAAAGATGCATTTTAAAATCCAGTATCAGAGTAAAAAGAGAGAACAGGGAAAAAAAAACTACACCAGTTTCATTTAATTCTATTATGGTAATTCCTTGCCACTCAATGTCCAAGCCAAACTGAACAATTTAGCGTCAGGTTGGGGATTTTTAATATTATCAACGTCGAGAATGATGTACGTAATAATCAATTGTTTGACTGTTGTACAGCGCGTTCGGAAAGTCGCTGTGCACTGGACTACGGATGTAGATTTGATTTATTTTATTCCATTAGTCCTCGTATGAGTAAAATGGATACGTTGTTAGATAAAATTACAATACGGTTGCTACAATTATAAACAATTTGAAGTTAACATAAAAATACTAAAAATCGGGAACACAAATTTCCCTGTCCAACACTATATCGTAATAATAAAAATCTACGAGGTTCAAAATCCCAAGCACGATTTGTCACTTAAAAAACTGCGTACGTGAGTAGAATATCGCAATCAGATCTGCGGAATGTGTTCTCTAATAAAATTTACAAACGTCATTTACAAACATATGATTCAACTTTCCGAACACCCTGTAGTTTCCAGTACCCGCACAAATGTTTTCTTAGAGAATTTCAAAACCTCCTTTCAGTCTCCTTACGAAGTTGTTAAATTTAATAAAACATTTATTGACGTTATACAGACACTTTGGGTTGGTATTATTAAATTTCCAGATGTCAGTTCAAACCCTGAATTCAAAATCCTGTCATTCATTGCTACAATCTCGTTAATGTTAAGTGAATTGTGAACGTAATAACATGTTCATTGTTTTTAGTGCTGGCTTGTTTAATAATTTGCTAAGTTGTTCGATTTTTGTCTTTGTTTACTTTATACAATTAGTCTACAAATTTAATCATTTGTAAATACCTCCTCTTTAGAATAATACCTGAAGATACGAACATGTGTCGAAACGTCGTTACGCTATAAATAAAAAATAAAGTGTCTGTATAAGGTCAATAATTGATTTATTAAGTTTAATAAATTGATTGGAAAACAGACGTAAAATAAAAATTATTCAATTTATGTACGTTCCTGTTTTTAAAAAAATGTATGCGAGCGAAAAGTCAATTTCGAGTATCAAAGAATTGTGGACACTCATTATCGTGTTAGATCGTGAGGAATTTGCAATTACGTTGCAGTGATTGTGCAGAACTCCTGTGGTGTTTGCATCCCGGCATGGACATGCTGGTGACAATCCTATAAACTGGGTTTTAAGGCTGAAGTAGAATCGCTGCGCTGACCACGTGCTACTCCAAAAATAATCCCGAATGTGTCATGTACGATGACAGTCTGGACAGCCAAGGCCCTGAAAGGGCTGTAGAGCCAAAGAGATTGAAGGAAACGTCCCTACGACTATTCTCTGGTCCACAACAATCAGCGTTAATAATACTTCGTAGCCCCTAAACAGCAGCAGCAGGCATCAGGAGCAATCAACTACAGACCTTTTAGGGAATCCTTACACACCCTCATCAACAAACTACAGCTGGAGATCCCGTCAATGGACAAACCTAAAATCCTCAACAAAACATCTTCAATATCAACGAGATCAGTAGAAGAAACGTTCAAGACTATATAAAAAAGTAACAGAGTACTGGACAAAGAAATGCCTCGAGAAGATAAATACATCAGCATATACAAAAATCACAGAATTCAACGCAGCAAAATTCCCAAAACAGTTAAACCAAACAAACCAGATACTCCTCTCCCGAATAAGATCAGAGCAAATTAACCAAGAATTATATTTTTTCCTGAAAAGGAGCCACCACTATTGAGCTGTGAAGTCTACGCAAGTATGAGGAACAACATCATAGACAACGTTCAACATTCCGACCTAGCGACAACGGAGTCGACGATTCTATAGATGCTGACGTTCATCAACGAACCTAAATTAAGCGACCTAATGTAAAATAGAAGCATAGTCTGGTAATAGTAATCTATGTAAACGATTTGTAGGAGTCGCTAATGACTAGGCGACAATAAATTTCTAATTAAAAAATAAATACTTCGTGTTGACGGTGAAAACGAGAATAACGTAATGATTAAGTCTGGACCTTTAAATAAATTATCGAGGTGAAGTTTAAAGCAACAGAGATTGGGACTCAGTAGACGATCGTTCAGACGGATATGTTTAATGATTTTTCTTTCCCAGGATTTTACTTTGAGAAAATCCGGAGGTAACGTCACCACGGTTACGTTTTCTAAAAAAACTTCCCAGGCTCATAATAAATATTTCGCCCGTCGTCGGAGAGAAAAAGGAAAACATGAAAGTATTGAAGACCCTGTATAATTCTCTAATGATTATTAATGATTTCCTAGTAGCATTTGCAGAAGCGACGGTGGCTTGTCCGTCGTTATCGTTCAGATAAGCATATTGAATTAGCAAAGACATTTCGTCCAGGGGAATACGCGTCAAAGCTTAAGCCTTTGCCGTATCGCCGATCTCAAGGGTAATATCCATTGTTCTGAAAAATTTACCGGTCAATATTTCACACCTAAACAAGTTCCCCCCCCTCCCTCCTCATGAAGACGTCAAATAATAATAAAAAAAATAAAAAGTCCCCCCCCCTTTTTTTTAAGATAATGGGAGAGATTGTGGTGTCAGTATTCCGACTGGGCCCGTCGCCTTCCAAATTCCTGGCATTAATTTCATACACATACAATGGTATATTAAATCGACAACTTCTATTGATCCGCAGTAATGGAATACTCACAAGTAATAAAGACGCGGCCAACAATGCTCCCAGCGCCATTTTGCATAATTTCATGCTCACTTTATTTTACGCGGCTCACGTGTTACCGCACTCGTCAAACACGGATCGAGTATTTTGCAATGGCGTGGGAAAAACACAATGAAATCTATTGTCATTATCTTCTTAGGAGAGCCTTGCCGGGGCGGGGTTTTCACACCTCCGAGCATAAATCAGTTTATTATTTAAATCTCGTCGGCTGTGTTCGGACGAAAGGCGATCGCAGATCTGTGTCCCCCCCCCAATACTCCCCCCCTTCCTCCTCATCTCACACATGCCGACAAGTCCGTGTGAAGAACACGGATTTGGTGTATCGAACTCCATTCACACATTCACTCTCAATTACCGTAAAAACAATTTAACACTCGTAAAGCTACACGCGGGGAAATGCTTTTCGCAACACCTTTACAGCTAAATCTCTCTTGCTGAGACACTCAAACAAGATTCAAAGCTCCCCAACACTGTCATGCTTTTAAAAAAAATGCTATCCGTCACACGAGAGCCGGCGAAATTAGAGAGGAGTCAATAAATTTTAAAAATTATATAAAGTTTTACGTCTGTTTAGAGGAATTTGATGATAATACAGCCACTAGAAAAAAGTATTTTATTAATTAATTATCCAGTTGCGAAATGTTTCAGTTCTCATGTGGGCTTTTTTCAGGCAAAGATAACACAGTAAAAGTAAAATAGAGATGTATACATTATTAACATATTATTGTAGGGGAAAAATAATTCATAATTATAACTAAGCAATTTAGAAAAGTAGAAAAACATGGTGAAAAATTACGAATCATAAAATATGGGGTTGTAAATAGGATATAATAATTCGGTATCTGTTTTTACATTTCATTTTAGTATGTAACATTTCAGAAATTAACTGGTTTCCATATCCAAAATACAAAAATTGATCTGGTGCTTATTGTCTAAGATGTTTTATTTATTTATTCTTAAAAATTTAATCCGTAGATAAAATATGTTTTGATACAAAAATACAAACTTTTGGCTGTAACGATACACATTTAATGTAACACCGTTAATGTAAAAATAGATACAGTCGAGATAACGTCACTAGTAATAAATTGATAAGGAAAGTTTCAGGCAATTTCTTGAATGTTAATGAATCAAAGACGATAACGAGGCTGATTGCACACAACACTTTGAAATAAATAAACGCGACATCTTTGAAAATGGAGCAAATGATGATTTTAAACATTTATTTTATTGGTTTTCGGCTAATTTTTCAACAACTAACAGAGAAAAAAAATATCAGACAATTTTTAAAACAAAGAAATCTGTCTAAGAACGTTAAAAGTTCGCAATTATGAGTGGATAAACATTGAAAAACAAATAAACATCTACTACCCACGGCATGTTAAAGCCAGATCTTCAGGAAATGAAAAATATTCTATCCTTAAAGGTGTTATTAGAATACTACTGCAAGAAAATCATCCAGAGGAACTTTTAAAAACATTTCAAATCATTAATGCAGTTTCTGATAAATTTCAGAGCAACAAAAACAAAACACAGTATGGAGTCCATTGTAATTTTATTATTACATTTAAATAAACTCACATACAACATTAAAATAATCGTATTCAAAAAATTAATTAAATATTAGCCACTCGAGTACAATTAATGCATCGACATTATAATATTTATATTTCAATAACTCATGTACAAAACACTGTCAATTATTCAGTAGAGTCAATTAAAATTCTATTATTACATTTAATAAACTTCCAAAAAACTGAAAATGTATTAAAAAAACAATTAACTAAATTTGTGCTTTGAATGCATGATTATAATAAGATTTATATTAAAATAACCCTTCTGCAAACTATATATTTATAAAGTATTCTAAATAATTATAGGATGTCGTTGTAATTTACGTTAAATTCACGAATCTTTCCGCATCCTTGATACCCAGCATGTCGACAGAATATACAGTACTGCTATTATTACGTTAAAAAAACACCATGAATCAGTGACACTTCAAATTTCTTTCGTTTCTGAAAAGTTATTTAAAATCATTTTTAAATATCAAAACCATGACATACGTCATATCATCATCATAACAACCAAAAAATTCTCGTTAAAATAGTTTAGCAAATATATCTCATTATAAACCCTTGATCCGCATTTTTTAGTAATTCTAGAAAAACTTTAATTTGATGTGAAGCTGGAAGACATCTATTTCATATACAGTTCACGCAGGTAGCTAAATGTCAACCCTACAGTCATAAGAATCAGTTTTCAGTGTAGCTGCATCGATCATCAACGTAGCACGATAAAATTTCTGCGGTTTAAACTGTCGCCGGAATTTGCCACAGTTATGTAACGCCTTCATAAACGACAGAAATGTTAGAAATTCGAGGGAGGGGGTGGGGAGAATAAGCATAACCAGGCTGACACCACAGTGGAACATATCTGAATAGTGGAAAACGAAAACGGTGGGAATCTGTCAAACCGAAGTGCAGGTTTCTGGAACAGATTCCAACTCAGAGCCGTTTGAAGGCAACAAAGATGATACAAACAGCTTGGAAAGGATCGCTACAGACGTCATTCCATTGGCCCAGCGCCCAACTATCTCATATTCTCCGAAGGAATTAAGAACATACCCGATATTTTGGGGAGCAAGCAGCAAAACATCAAGGGAGAAGAGAGAGCCCTGTAAGAAGGCGATGCTAACGCTCTTTCCTGATATCAAGGATATTTATACTCAAGTGGTAAAACTGTGGATGTTGCTAATTCCGGTGCAGACAAAATTCGACGAGGATTATCTGGCCAAATTAATTGCGCAAACACGACAGTGGTAAAGCTTGGGTTTGAGTTGCTGCTGCACTCTGCCCTTGGACCGTCGTAATCATCAGTTCTCAGGCCCTTGAAGGAGACACTAACCAGTGTCAGCTTCTGATAAGATAAGAGTGTTCCAGCAAGATGAGCAGACTCGCTTTAATCAGGAGCAGGAAAGAGCTCGCTGTACATGTGCACGTGTTATCCGTCAGTGGATTTTGAATTTTGGTAGAAGCAGTATTGTGACAACAATTTCAATGAAAATCTTTAATTGATGTGGAGCCAGTCCCGTTCCTTGACTAAGTCGACGGGAAATTTGTCAATCTGTGACTTGAGCCTAGATAATTGTGTTCATGGTACGGGACATCCCAGTGTTTCATTCTGGGAACGGTAAGTGTACAATATTCCCACTGAAAAGTGGTGGTCATCTCTGTTTGAACCAGAGACTTCACCGACGGATTAAGACTAGGATAGTCCTTCCAATTATATTACTGCAATTTGGGGAAAAATGAGACTATTCCGATAGGATTTTGGATGACTAATGAACAAGTATATTTGCTAAACCTGTTTTTTTTTAATTTCTGTATTATCGGGTACTGTTGCTCCAACGCTCAAAGCTGGACAGATTCACTCATTTTGTAAAACATTGCATATTAGGTTTTTTTTACTTTATTATAATTCTGAGCATTGGCGATTCAGAGAGATAGGTTCAGATCAACGTGAGTTTTTTTTTTCAAGCAACGACGATTATTTTAACTACGAGATAAAGACCGTCACGAGACCAGCGAAAACACTTCACTCGCTTCTGTTGTTGGGCAAAGATTAGAAGCCCATACTTTAAAGGACAGAGCCTTCTAATTCGGAGTTTTGACGAGATAATTACAATCTACACCAAATTATCGAATTATAAGAAGAGTAAATAAATCCCCCCGCCGTCAGTTTTGGCGAGCATGGCGTTGCAAGTCACGGCTGGGATTTACAAATCATGCCACTTAATTGTGCAGTCATATCACACTGAGCTCATCGCTGTGTCATCGGCCAAAAGGAAGCTTCAGACACACAACCCTCCCAATTCAGATATAGACCGCGCTATTCGTGATCACAACGGTAACTCCGGGCTTGTTAGTCGGCTAAAACGCTTATTCATAGGCGCAAGTAATTTAAACAAAATATAGGAGATATCTTATTAGATGTTATTCTAAACTCAACATTCACTTCATGTCCGGTTTGTGCCAGTTAAAATGTCTCAGGTGACGTCATACTGTCTTGAGCTTATCTCGCTGCCTCTCGTTCGCTGACGCAAATCGCGTCAACGCGGTTATCAGCTCTTTCCGAATGCTCACACTTCACTTCTCACACCCCCTTCCGCCGAACATTCCAGGTGTTTGACACACAATCATTGTTTCACTTAACGCTTCGTAACGATCACGAGGGGATAACGTAACACCGTGTCTTGCACGGAGTGTTACGTGTATTTCGTTCGATGGTTAACCAGGCAGAAAAATCGCTTAACTCGAAAGAGTAATAGAACACGCCGAAAACACTCCCGGTCCATCTGTCTTCCGAGAGTTTGCTTTAATGAGCCAAGAATTAAGTTTGATGTATGCGGTTTCAGACAGGACTAACAGATAATATCAGACGCCTTTTCAGGCTCGCGGGTTTGCCGATTTGCAGGGAAATCGATATTCTGGTCTTACGTAAATATACAATTATCCTTTCTTGAATAAACACACTAAAACGGTACGTAACAAATAAAACAATCTGAATTGATCATTAAAGTAAACAAATATATATGAAAATTCAGAAATACGGAAATAAGTCAGTGATATGACGCGGAGTGATGTTAAAACAATTTTTTAAAAAGTCATTATTCTTATTGTATTGTTGGAATATTCATGAAACTATATGAAAGTTACAGAACGTTCAGGAAATTTAAATAGAAAAAAAAAGCTATTAAAATAGCATAATACAGTAATATTTTTTAAAAAATTATTGTATCGTAAACAGAATAAGAAAAATTGCAAAACGTCTCCTGACATAATATTTGAAGAAAATTTTTTTCCTCTCTAAAATTCCTTCTCGTGGGCCTTCAACGAAAGTTAGTCACACCACCAAAATTCATAGGCACAGTTGCTGGAATGGATGAAAATAACGTTTCAAGGTTTGATTGCAGATGAATACGGCTTTTTATGTCTAAAGCTTCTGGAATGTATATAAAGAATTAAATAAAAGGATATTTTGACGACTGAATGTTTTTTAAAAATATATTTACAATTTTTTAAGGCATATAAAGCGCATACCCCTCGGTCGTTCCCCGATTGCCGAAGTTAACCGATATTTTCCGACAGTGACCGTTGCTCTTATTCTTGACCCAAGTTTTCGACTTTTGGTGAAAAGTATAGAGAAACAAATGTGTCAAGGTAGCAACACTGAAAGGATACACACAAATACCCCATTTGTGTGCCTTAGTTCTGTTATGTGCTAAAAAATGGATATACCCTCGTTTCGGTCTGAGAGAAATAATATATATTATAGTTTTGGTTCATCGTCGGCCTGAGAATTTACGATGTTGTAGGAAGTTACTGCTCTGGATAATTTGCTGATTTATGGTTTCTGACAGGACCTCCGGCTAGCTCCCTATCCGAGGAAAGGCTGCCCCGATCCTTCCCGCTTCCATTCGTAATTAACGTCACGTATACGACCCAACGGTAGACAGAATTAAGCCGGATAATAGTAGACTGGTTTCGTGCATTTTTGCACCTTCATCATTCACGGACAAGTAATGCAACTGAGGGCCAGTTTCAAGACTGTTTAAAACTGAAAACGTTTTAATTTTATACGGAATTCAGACAAAATAGACCAGGTCTTCGCAGAGTGGTTTTGACCACGTGATTTTGCCACGTAAGATATCGTCCATGGACGGGAAATTAGTGAAAAATCATTACGGATTAAAATCAGGTGATAGTAAACAGAGAGAAAATAATTTCCATTTTCAGGACGTGAATTCACGAGTCTGAAACATTCATATGGAGGTAGTTTCGAGAGACAACTCTCCAGCTTTTCACATTTCAATGAAATAAGTAGTCACGACTGTGAAAACAAATCCATAAAACAGATTAGTAATGCTACGTTGAAGCAATGTCAACAAGAAGCCTTGTTCTCAAAATATCTCTTCTTTCTTGTGACTCCCGATTGTTTGTCCAAAGCTGTGTAATCGATTTCTAGCCGAGTCTCAGATTACGTGAATCATCCACGCACCTATGTGTCACCACGATAATCAGAAAACGGAAGAGAGATCGTGGTTCTGCGCACTGAGCTGCAAGCAATAAATACGAGTTAATGTCGTTGTCTTCCTCAGAAAATTTGATTTTAGATTGGATTGATATCTGATTTCCTTGCGGCGAACGGTGATTCGACGAGCATGCACCACAATGGATCGGAATGATGAGAACAAGATAGCCAAGATCCTGACTTCCTTTGCGGCTATGTAGAAAGTTCAGAGATTGGTGATATTGCACCCAATGGTTGAGTAACCTCACGTGGTGACAGATAACACATTTTTTTTAATAACGAGTCCATTGCCACCATATAAATTTTAATTTTTTTAATACATGTCGAGGCTGATCAGGAAAATGTTGACTTTTGGAAACGTTGTATAGTTTACTGCAAGCGACCTTAATTACCCAACAGCAATTGTGCTAGACTTCCTGTGTTAACTCAACCTGAAGATGAGAGCCCGTTTCCCCCAAAACGGTGCATTCCCGAGTTCCATGACGTTAAGCCGGAAGTCCACTCATGTCACTCCTGAAAGTATTTGTACCCGCTCAAGATTTCCTGCAGAGTTCCAACCGTTCACTAAGCACACCACAGTGTTGTTCTCTTGTAACACTACTTATTGCGAAATTTGAACTAATCTGTGCTGTTTGTTCATGACAACACTGCGAACGGGAAATCAACACTTTAACTGGGCTCAGTCATGAACTTTTGCTATCAAAAGTCCCAACGATGATTTGGAAATCTCTAAATATTTCCTTGGAACCCTAGCGTGAGTCGGCTTAATGTTTCCAAAATTGGTGTGGGTTGCACAGGGTGACCCAAAAACAAGTATCTATTTATGGGGAAAAAATCCAACATTTATTTTTTTAAAAAATAAAATCTCGTTTAAAGTGTGCTAAGACAGTAACAAATATTAATTTTGTATTCACAGTCTGTTCCAAAATTTCAATTTACTGTATTTTGGTATTTTAAAAAGAAACAAGAATGCTTTGGGAAGCCCGGTAACTTATGAAGTAATACGGAAAATACGGATTTTAATAATTTTAGAAAGTAGAATGGAAACAAATATTAATTTTACCGGGGACGGGAAAATAGAAATTAGCGATTTGGAGAGGTTTACAGACATGACCAAAAAAAAATTCTAGATTGTTTGAGGGCACTTGCAATTGAACTGGCTTGGAGTAATGTTAATAATTGTTTACTTCCTACAACTAATCAACATTTAAAAAAATCGACGGAAGAAATAAAACTGTCCGACGAACGTAAATGTAATCTTTAATTGTAATCAAAACCATAGAAGAACTTAAATGGTTTATTTTGCAAGTCTTATCTGCAGTTAATGTCACAAAATTTTGACATAATTGATTTAAAATTAATTTTAGATATGGTTAATGTTTTACTATAGATATTCACGCTCTTTATTTTGCTGTGAGCTTTGACAAATGTAAATGTATTACAAGACTGTCTGTCGAATTTCGGAAAACAGCCTTACGGCTAATTGTCGTCAAAATGTCAGAAACCACAGTAGAACATATTGAAAGAATAAATAACCACGACCATCGGTGAGTTGACTATATGTTAAACATAAAATAAATTAGTATCACTATGCGGTCGTTGTAAATTAAGTTATAAAATAAATTTAATTGGCTTTTATCAGTCTCAGTTTTAACGAAATTTAAGGGGGGGGGGGGAAATGAGGTTCAAGAGCTTTCGGACTGACAAAATCATATGTAAACATAGAAATGTAAAGAACAAAAATCTTCGAAGTAAAGTTATTAAATTAATGGGCATTAATGAAGAAAATTTACTGGGCTGTTTCCCTTATTTAACACGCATTAAAAGTAAATATTATGTAAATGTCACGATGGTAGCTGTGATGAAGGCAACAGGTAAATTGCGCCCCGAGCATCACGTCTATTAATTAGGGGTCTTTATCTTCTGGCAACTGGTTCCTCCCCAGGGGCATCTGATATCTGTTCTTTTCCGGGAAATATTTCCAGTCAACTTAAACAAGGTGGAGGAATCCTCAGGAACGACCCTAAAATTTACATAATCGGGGGAAAGTCACTTAGAGATTGGTACGGAGATGCATGATAAATTAGGTTTCGACGACGTCTGGAAGAAAAATTTGCTTATTACGTCCTTATTAACAAAATTATCCTCTGGGTGGGTGTACGATTTTGATGATGGTGAGAAACAGTCTGTGTCCACTGTTGAAAATTTCATAAGTGCAGGAGGTGAAACAAAATGCTCCACAGGATACATTTGGATTGTAAAGTTTTCTGAATTAAAAAAAATAACTGTTGAAAATTGGCTCTTCCCGATATTCAATGCTAAATTAACAAATGCTTTTGGAGGAGAAAACCTTTCAGTTGAATCTCGAAACGCACGATGTTTTTGTGTAAGAAATGTATTCGTGAAATGTTTTGTTCCTGTGAAACAAAAATGACATTCGGTATTAATGGGAATCAAAACGGACGGCCAACAATTCAATTTTTAATGAGCACTGCAATGAAATATTATTAAGGTACAAAAATTATTCCGAAAAACTGAAACGTAAATATTAGGCAGAACTTCCATACTTGTAAAAAAATTAAGCTTACAGTGTGAATCCGAAAGTCGTGTACTATGGAAAATATTCTATTTAAAATACGCATAGATTTTCTTAAAATGGTGTAGAGTAAGACGATTACAATATTAACTTTAAATGAATGAAGATAAAAAAAAAGGAAATGCTGAAACTCAAATCGTGGTTTCCAAAAAAAATTACAAGTATTTTAATTAATAGTCCAGTTTTAAATTAACAATCACCTTGATTCAGTCAGATAATTATAAAAAAATTAAGTGTAAATTTTCATTTTTCTTGTTCCTCGACGATTAAGGCTTAAAATATCAATACAACGGGATTCCATGAAATTCTGAATTATTAATTTTTTCCGAAAACTACTTCAACTACAAATTTAAACAAATGCTTTGAAGGCAGTAAAATTGTTTTTACTTACGTGTCTGATTTAAAACTGGGGGCTACGAATTAATTAAATTACATCAGTCTTAATGTAATTTTACTAATAAAAAATTTATATGATTAAATTACTAGTTTTTAAAGAAAAAAAATTAGTGTTTTCGATTATTGCAGAATAGCCACGAGAAAAAAGCAAAGGCCTACGTAAGAATGTTTTTTATACTTATAAAAATTATTTGTAAAATTTAAAGTTCCTAATCGTAGTCAAGTAAATTTATTGCACTATTTCGAACACATGAAAGAGATTAGATGACTTCAACCAAAGTGAATAAGACGTTAAAGAAAGTGTTGAGGCCTAATTAACAAAATTATTCTACCAATGGTTGTACGATTTTGACGACTGTGAGAAATAATCCGTGGATTAGAAAAAAAAATGCTTGAGGCTCTTCCGTGATATTTAATGCAAAATGATTAACAAATGTTTCAGAGGGAAAGAAAATCTCATCTGTAAGTATAGAAGTGACGGAATATAATATAAACATTTAGTTGTTGAAATTAATATAACTTTCACGTAGTAACAGTACGAAAAATGACAAATATGAAAGCGACGAACTTTCAGAATCGAACCGTAATTAAATCATCCTCTTCGGTTAAGAAAACAGAAACAAAATTTCCCGTCAAGTTTTCAATCCTTCTATCGTCCCAATTATTACGCTACATACTCAATACTGCAACTTAAAATATGAGTGTGTTCCTTCAACTAAGATCTGCAATATAGAAGTGATATCAATGTGAAAAGTATATAGTTTTAATAGTTACAAGAATTACATTAAAATATGAGCCGATTGTGAAATCTGGGGATCGTTCAACGACAAAACCCACAAAAAGCTCTGTATACTGAACGAATGACTTATTTTATTATTAAAACATAACTTTCATGTGCCGTCATCATCAATCATCATCTCGGAACACTTCACTCTTAATGTAATGACAAGGTTGAACTTTCATGTCTCGACAGTGTCAGGTAACGAACCGGACTTTCTCAAATTACATGTTATTAAACCGACATATTGACACTGGTAACGTGTTATAGTCGCTCATATTCACTTATATTGGATCTGGGTCATAATTGTTCACAGAAAATCTCTGGTACATAATTGTCAGTTCCTCAAATCTTTCAATGTAAATTGTCACAGGAAATGTCTGAAAAACGTTACGGAAAGACTCGTTAAGGACGTGATAGGAACTGTGTATAAACCGGACTATGGTTTACATAAAAAATTAACCTATATAGAGAAATTGTGACACGGTAATGGAATATATGTGACAAAGGAGGGAAGTTATAAGGACGTAAAAATTGTTTGTCAGAATACAGAGAGAAGCTGCGAGATAGTTCGTAAGAAAGGGCACAAACAAAAGCAAAAAAATTAAGCTCTAAATCCCATTGGTGATGAACAAAAGACAATAAAGATGAAAATATATACAAATGAATAAAATGATGTTTATTAAGGATCTCTTCAGGTTGGACAGTTTTTAATAAATTCCATATTCAGAAAATTTAGAGGAAGGGTTCTGATGAAACACTGTCTGTTGCAACAGGCAAAGAGACAGAATAAGTAAATAGAAACATAATTCGAAACGTGTAATATTTATTTCTACACTTTATGTGACGAAAAAAATATTTAAAAAGAGTGGATTCTAACTAAAATATTTCAAACAAATTATTTTGTCAAAAAAAAATTGATATTAGAGATTTAAAATGTGTTTTTAATTTTTTATTCCTTACATAACTATTTTGATTCGACACTACCGATTTTCCTAATTCAATTGAATTAAGTGAATAGTTTACCGCCCCACTTCAGTAAGATTAATTCGTTGCTTGTGAAAACGTTTTGGTATTCCAGATTCCTTGCTAAGTATCTTGATAGCTAATTGAGTGTAGTTTAAAAACTTTATTGCTGGTGGCATTAAAGTACAACCGGGACCCCCGCAAGCCGTCATCTACAGTTATTTTCAAAATGGGAGCCGATTTGACCTTGAAGCTCTTCCTTGCGCCGACGAATCAAATTTCGTGCGACGTCCTGACATTATTTTCCACGTTAAGGTGGTCGTCGTCATTCATTATTTACGACGTGGCAACGTTCGTCTAACTCTCATTCGCTGGCAGCCAAATCGCGCTCCCATTTGAAAAGAATTATAGATCCACATTTTCTCAATTTAGAGCTTTATATTTGCAGGTCGTCGAAAGATGATTAATTCGAATGATTCTAGAGAATTACATTATTTTTTTTGCTTTGTTTAAAAAAGATTAGGTCTTTCTAAACCCTCATAATTTTGGGTGACTCGCTTTCATTCGACCTAAAACGGTAAATTCAAACAGACTATGTAGTTAAAGGTATATAAAATCTATTTATTCTCAATTTCTTACGACAGAATACGTGAAATGAAATTTAATGATCACATTGGCAAGTCTGGGAATAAATCTTCAGAGATGTTGGAATCAGTCAGGAATGAAATTCTGCTATAGTAGTTGTAATTTTTTAAAAAAAGAAAAAGAAAAACCGTTTGATACTCCAAAAACATTTATTTTACAGGCTCAAATTTTTTGCCGTACAAATTAAAGTTTTAGAAAAATTGTTTATAATGTTTGCCCCACTCTTAAATAATACTCGATCTGTGGACTTGAGTGATAATAAATTTATTTTATAAAGAATGCTCTTAGTGGAATGTAAAAAAATTAGAAAATTATAGTTATTGATCGTTAATAAATCGTTATTTAATTTGTTTGGTTACTGTAAATATTATATCCTTAGTAACGTTAAATAATTTTTATTATGATTATCACACTTTTAGTTATGTTATACAGGGAAAATCCCTGTTTTTAGTTGAGTGAATGTTATTTTTAGCTTGTAATTTTAAGTAATGACGTATCCTCATCCGAGGACTACTGAAATCAAATCAAAAAGACAGAAAATTACGACATGGATAGTGTAGTGAATTGCCCCCCCCCCCTCTCTCTCTCTCAGGCAATATTTTTGGGGGTTTTCATAGAAATTTATTTATGTTGATTTAACATGCAAAATAATTCGACGTTTCAAGTTTCAAGTGAAACACGTCTTAATTTTAGAATATTTGTTTTGAAAGAAGGCCACTTTCTAAACACGAAACTTCATATTAGCACTTCTGAGCTCTTAGCGTCAATTAAGGAACGACTTTTAAAAACAAGGCGCCCTCAATTAAATGGATTCGTGATTTACCCCCAGAGGAAATCTGCGTCGCGAGTTTTAAATGAAACACCTAACCAATTTAATTAATTGTTTTGTAAACGTAACTTTGTACGTGAAGCACATAATATCACTTAACGCCTCGCGGCACAGTTGAGGATTTTTTTTAAAAAAAAAAGAATGGAGTGAAGGGGAAGTTTATGTATGTTGGTAATGACACGTCGGGTCTTTGTATTCCTCTCTCGCAGGCAACAAACACGCATAGAGTCGCTCGTCTGTGAATGTGCAGTGCGTCCTAGGTGTGGATGTGGAAGGAATCTGACGCGCGGGTGGCTTTCGCAACACTTCACTTGGGAAACAAAGCTTCTTCTAACGCAAAAATTTCGTAACGGAATCTCCAGAAATATTTTCGCTCCGCGTCCACAAAAGCAGCTTGAGAGCTTACGCTTATTATCGACACTTCATCAGCAAACAAGGGAGGTGCGGGGGAGAGAGAGGCTTCCACATTTACCGTTAAGACACCACGGCAGGGTTCGGACGCACGGAGTAAACAACTGTTTACGGGAAAGAACAGCTCTTAAAAACGCGAAGCCGTATCGGGCAGATGCATTACAGATCCATATCGCTTCCTCCTCGAACCGCCAGATCATTAGCATGTGCCGTCCGAGCCACGGCGAAAAAGGAAATATTAATATCGAAGGTCGGCGACGCTGCCACCTCGGGGCGCTGTGGTGATGTGGCAACACCGCGTTCCTTTTCTTTGCCTGGCCTCTCCAACACCCCGCTGAATGTCGGCCAAGAACGACTTCCGTGGACAGACTCCCCTCCAGAGACCATCCGTCTGCGGTTCCAGCATTCCCCAATCACATCGACGGACGATTCCGTGGGTTCCAGGTAGATGGCAAACGCCAACGTCGAGGTCACGACAAAAAAAAAATTCTATAGTCGTCACTGAACGCTACGAAAAGAAAATATTACACGCGACTTCAATTAGCCGCAGAATAAAATATTTATTCAGAAATATTTGATGCCATTTCAAGATATACTTCATTTAATTTTTACTACCAATATGAAGTGAATTATTATCATTATTATTATCCCTCTAAAACATCTTTTATGCCTACATTTTCCTTTAGTGAGGTGTTTAAAGTGCGGACAATTTTTCAGGACTATACTTTCAAATGAAAACAGAACTAAAATGGACTTCTTCAAATAACAACTAATTTTGAAGTCCTCAACATATTTAATATTCCATAAAATAAATGTAGAAAACACATTTCACGTTTGTTGCTTTACTTTATGAAATAAAAAATATCCCGACGACTTCAAAATTGGTTATTTGATGACTTATTAAATTTTTTAAAAATGTTTTATATATCTGTTATTTTTTTTATACTTTTCTTTGTATATTTGTTTTAAACTGCCACCGGTACCAAACGTTAGAAAATAAAAATACATGCGTCCATCAATCGATATGTAACAGCATGAAATAACAAATAGTTTCTCAGGAACTATATAATTCGGTTCGTGATAACTCCCGAGATGGTTTTAATATGACGTGGCGGCTTCTGATTGGTGCTCGGACAATTTACAATTAAGCTCCGTCACTTCCATTGTCCTATTTCGGGAGTATCTCGAGAAAAAAAAATTGTAAAGCCGCGTTTACACAAGAGTTGGCAACAAATGTCGACGAATCAGTAAGTACGACTTTCAAGCAGACAAACTTCGAATAATTACGAAATTTATGACCTTTTACGGACACTTTACTGGTTAAATTTAGGAAGAAATGACGTTTCGGTACATATTCGTCCTTTCTTCAAGTTTTATTCCTATAGAGGATATTAATTGTGTAATGTAACGCGAAGACAAAAGGAAGTAAACGAAAAATAAATTATTGTAACACGAAAAACACACACCATTTGATAAGTTCACTGGATTTAGTAAAAAAGCCCCGAGGGAGTAAATAATCTCCAAATTCAACTATCTGTTGAACAAAACGTGAAGGAGATGCTAATATGTACCGAAACGTTGTCGCTTTCTAAATTTTAATAAATAAAGTGTCTGTAAAATAGATGAAGTTTTCTCGGGATTCCAACCGTGTAGCGTCGTTTAATATCCATAACGTTTCGATGGCATGCACCGCCATCTTTTTCGCATAATATCCACAACGTTTCAATGACTTAAAGTGAAGAAGATGGCGGTGCAAGCCATCGAAACGTTGTGGATATTAAACGACGCTACCCGGTTGGATTCCCGATAAAACTTCATCAAGCAACTACACCGGGAAAACCTACGTTCCTTATTGTCTGTAATATGTCATAAATTGCTGTATTAATTCATAATGTATAATAAAATATTTTAATAATCAATAAATTTTGAAACGTTGCGAAGCGGATTGGCGTCTTTTTCCAACGGGGAAATTTATACGTAAGAATGTTACAAACTTTTATAAGAATTCTAAACCATTTGTTCGCAATAAGCTTTTCGTGTTTTCAACATTTCGCTCACAGACTTTGGGAAATGTTGGCAAATTGTTGACAGGTCTTGTTGGCAACTTTTTTTTTTTCTTAAAATTTCAACCCGAAGATTTTACAATTATTTTAACTTAAACACGTTAGTGCATGTAAATACATAACTTGGGCACTTGAACAGTTGTAAAGTCCATAGACTTGTGCTCATTCGTTGGTGACAAAAAAAAAGAATGTTGACAACATTTGGTGTAAACGCGGCTTAAGACCGTCGTCGAAAATATGGCCACGTGAAGATTGCCACGGGTACGTCTGTCGACGAGAAATAGCCTGAAGATAAAGAATAGGGAAAGCGTGTTAACTGTAGTTCGGCGGGAAATGGTGGAGGGCGTCATGCTTCTCGGAAAACGCACCACGAAGACGTAGGAAATCGTTTACAAATTCGTTCTCAAGATACACAGGAAGCACGGAAGTTCTCTGACTAAATGGAACAGTTCTTCTAGCCTCATAATTGTAACATGCTTTGTTCACTCTGTAACAAGACTGATGTAGTGTTAAATAAAACGATAACAGTCGGGTTGGGTCGATGTAAAACCGCGCAGATTGCCGGGTATTTTCTGGACGTTAAATTATGCTGAGGTTGCCGATATTCTTCCAGGAAATACAATTGAATATTAAAAGGGGGGGGGGGGGGGGAATGACACCCAGAAAAAAATAATTATTCAATTCCGGCGGTGTATAAATTACGTGAAGGTAAATAGCACAAACCGACAGGTGTACATTTCTCGGCAAGAACTTAAAGATCTAAATGGGGGAATTATGTTACTGAGGTTGTGGGAAAATGGAGGGCCCCTTCACTTAAAAGAAAGAGTTCTGGTGCGGGGGGGAAAAGTGCTAGGGACGTGGAGACTACGGTTTTCAAATTCTTTCCAAGTAGCAGAAACCGGACGCAGGAACGCTGTTATTCGTAAACAGAACAGTATTAAGCTTTTATCCTTTATTCTAGACTTCGTGTTCATTCCCACGGATGATTAAATAATTTTAAATTAAGTAAATGCCCAGGTGACGGATGTTGTTCGATTTAAATATAAATCGCCACTGAATTGACTTCAACGAAAAATCATTTCCATCGGAAAGACGAAACGATTCATTTCCCCTGTGCAAGTGTATACAGAGTCTCGGCGTGACTTTAAACATTTAAATTGGGGGAACCATGTTACTGAGGTTGCGGGAAATTATGAGAGGGGTTACACACTTCATAAAAAGAAGTCCGGGAGAAAGTACAAGGAAGGGGCCACTTAACACATCCTTCTTAATTCACACAAAGGCTGAAATAGAACGGCAAGGGACTGAAACGTCTTGCTCGAGGAACAACCAGAAGAATTATTAATTATATTAATGCAGTGCGGGTAAGTGAAAAAAAGAGCAAGACTGTGGTTTTCAGACTTAGTTTAAATAATGAGGCAGTGCAATTGAGAAAGGTATTTTTTAGTTGTAACTGGATGATACAACGTTTCGTCATCTACCTGTGTCACCGTCGTCCGGTAAGACGGATCTCATAAATTTTTATTTTTAATCGCAGCAAAAGTGTGTGTCGATGGAATAGAACCCTTCGAGATGACCATTTCGTCCTAACGAGTATAACGTACTCATTTCATTTTACGTAGACATGCTACGTTTTATAGATTCATCCCTGACGACGGAGGCCGATGTGTTACCGAACCGTTCTGAAAGATTTTTATTCTCCCCCTTCTTCGATAAAAATTGGACAAGAATCTAGCTATCGGATAATGATACTATTACATTTGAAAGTTGTAGATGGGAACGAATAGACCCAACATTCATCGTCTGCCGATCTAATGACCCGATTTTTTTTTAAATGGGACTATATCTGGGGGATTGATTTTTTACGAAACACTAACGTGTTAAACGACTTAATACTTGGTAAATCAAAATGTTTACCCCGGATTTTAACGACGGATGAGGCCCCTTCACCTTCTTTGCCCACAAATCACCAACACTCGAGTTCGGCTACGTTTATTATGCGCTAAAGTGAACTTCTTTTGAAGCAGAGTTGGAATTGCGTATTTGCCAAGCTCTTCGTTCACGTCGTCGGATTTAAATTTACAGCTTGCAAAAACGCCGTTGCAATGGGAAAAATAGCCACTTAAAAATGCGGGGCCGTGAGCGGGAGCAAATCAATTCCTTTCCCCTGCACGATAGTTTGTATTTTCGCAGCTCATTATTCAGCCCACTGTCAGAAAACCATCATTATTTATAGGTTTGCTGGCATAAATTAATTGAACACAGATTTTTAAAATACCGAACACAGAAGCCAAAATTGTCCAGCACCTGAAATTTCTTTACAGTTATTTAACTACGATATTAATGTAATTAATAAACCGGTAGATTAAAAAGGCTCTTTCATCTTAATGCGGATAGACATAATTTTAACAGACGATTTGTAATGGTGGCATAATATAGACTATTGAAGTGTAATTTTTTAAAACTCTAATAAAACTTTTTTAAAAAGACCAGCAGAAATGTATTCAGTATATCTTATAATTCAATACACAGAGATTTTAATATACACATCAAATCGGCGGTATAATGTAATGGAAACAGTTTTTTATATAATTTCTAGAAATTATTTTGTTTCTAATTCCCCATTTTATTTTCGTTTAAATAGTAGTGTGTTATATTTAGGCCTAGATTTAACATAAACGAACTGGTTATTTGGATCGAGTTTCATTTTGACGACATGACGGCCACTAATATATTTTTTCCGTGTTTAAACATGATCGATCCCGCTGACTTGAGACGATTCCTTTGAATCGGTATATTATTTCAAAACCAGGCTTTTACGCAAATTCTTTTCAAGAAAATTTTCGTCACTGTCAAGTGAATATTTTAAAGGGGGAAAAAACAACACTTATGTCAATTATTACGCGTTTTGGTCGTGTGCGTGAAGCGAACGATGGAAGTGCCGCAGCCTGTATCGAAATCATACATCCGTTAATAAGACACATCGGGGAAGAACATATTGGACTTTATTTGTAAATTTCACGGCGTTCAACAAAGGAGATCATGCCTTGGAAACTGAACGACACGTGGAACGTAACTCATGCTTACAGGCATCCATAACCGAGACGTTAATCATTCTTAACGTTAACCGCACCGGACATTTGTAATACAATCGATAGTTACCTTTAAATTACCTGCAATCGGTTCAGTAAAACATGATAAGTATTGCTGTAGCTAAATTTATTGAAACGGACTCGACAATTATGATTTAAACTATTAAACGTCACTGTTGGAAACACGAATTAAAGAATGTTGCAACAACATATAAATTTCACGGTAGTAGAGATGTTAAACAAATTTAAATGGCGTTATTAAACAGTGTAACATTTATACAGGTAGTTTATTTAATTAATTCAAAGACAACGTTTTGGTACCTATTTGTACCTTCTTCAGATCTTTTTTGCGGAGAAATTATAATAAACTATCTGTTATTATAATAAAATACGTCATCTTAAAGTAATGTAGTTAGATCGAGAAATAGTATTCAAAAAATAGTATCTAAGTCATTTAACAATGTAAAATTATTTAATAATATTAATATTCTAGATTACAAAATTAATTGTACTAATTGCGATGCCTCTTACATAGATTAAACAACGATATCGCTAAAAATAAATTAAAATTAAATATAATCGCTCAAACACGTGAACCACCATTATCACACATTTCATTGTACACCTAATTATCACTAAATGTTAAAACTATTTGACACAACATATTTAATAATTTCACTTAATTTCAAAGGAGCAGGTCAAAATATTAAGGATTCTGTTTTTATTCATTTTTATCACGACAGTTAAAGTGTTTAGATTTTCAAGAACAACCTCGGGAAATATTTCAAATTTAGTGAAAAAGTTTTAACACCGGATACTATTATAAATAAATAAATTGCCTTTAGTCAAGAAAAATATTACAAAGTGTATTGCAAAAATACACATAACCGTTCTTTTCAAATGGGAGCCGAGTTGACCTTGAAGCTCTTCATTGCGCCGTCGAATCAAAATCGTGCGACATTGTCCACGCTCTTAGGGAACAATGAAATGTGGCTGAAAACAATGTAATTTTAATAATACTATAAAGTTTTTAAAATTTCATTACATTTTGTTACCAAAAAAATGTCTAAAATATCAAATTAATGGGGTATCAGGTTTTACATTTAAAGCTGTTGGAGTGGAACGGACGTGTAACATCTCACTCATTAATCTAGGGAAAATATCTTAATTCTTCATATAAAGTTATTCCGTTTTTCCCCCAATCAAATATGTGATAATGGTGGTACACGTGTTTGTACGATTATATTTAATTTAAATTTATTTTTAGCGATCTCGTTGTTTAACCTATGTAAGAGGCATCGCAATTAGTACAATTAATTTTGTAATCTAGAATATTAATTTTATTAAATAATTTTAGATTGTTAAATGACTTAAATATGGCTCCAACTCCATAATTATTAAACTGATCTATCAATTTAAGTTGAATATTAGACAAACAAGATAAAGTTATTAAAATAATTTTTTATCGCTATTATTCTATAAAAAAAACATTATACATACATATATTATAATTTTCCAAATTGTTGATAAATATTGTGACACCTGATGTAGTCTTGTATTTTATATGTATTTTTGCAACAAACTAAATTATTTTTTCTGACAAATGGCCGTTTATTTATTTATTATATTATAATAAAATCAGATATTTTTCATTATTATTATTGTAACAACGTTACTGTAAAATCATGTTTGTAATTATAACACATTGTTTATTATAATTTCTCCGCAGAAAATACCCGAGGAAGGTACAAATACGTACCGAAACATTGTCTCTGAATTAATGAAATATAAAGTGTCTGAAAGTGGTCAGTTTATTATATATAAATTTTATATAACTAAATGAATGAATTCATTAAACTTCAAATGGGCCATATGTGAGGTCTATATTAAAGTATTAAGTAGGTGTTAGTTACGGCTCCCACCAACCGTTGACTTGCCTTTACATTTTTGTTTTCCAATACTTTCCCACTCTGGAACCTCAATTTCGATACAGTTATTTAACGTCGGGAGGGGGGAGGAAATAGTCCTTTTAAAATGACTGCAATATTGTAACGATATTAGATTCAGTTGCAGCATTTCTGATTCACAGTACAAAGTAGTTCCGAATTAATTCAACCGGTTCGAACATGACGCACGTTTCGGCACTCGTCATATGAACGTTAACAGCGTATTTTACGGTTACGCTGTAGAAAATGGCCGATATGTAAGCAGACGAAAAGCTGCCGGTTCGTAATGGAATTTCATATAGGCGATAGGTTTTATAATGTCCCGACACCGAGTGGCAGGCCATTTTATTGAGCGTAGCTCAGCAATTGTAGTAGTCCTTTTTTTTTGGGGGGGGGAGGTTTGGGTCAGTTCTAGAGACGAGAATATTATGGACATATGACTCGGTAGCAAAACGAATGGTTCACATTCTGCGGGAATGTGCCAATTCTCGCATAGCTGATGTTTAATAAATGTCCCACCGGGATATTACATGAATATATACTTTTTTTGGGTTAAACCTTTTACGACTCTGTGATCTTCGTTAAAGTGTTGTTAAGGCGTGAGTTTGTCTGCGAGGTAAGTGAAGATGCTGGAGCCGCGGTCAACGACCCGCTGACCAGTGCAGTGATACCTGCGTGGCCCAGGATTCCAACGCAAGCCTCGAAAATACTTTCACAAGCTAACAGCTTATGCTCGCAAATCTTCATTAACGCACAAAAAGAATTCGTTGCAGATGCGAGGGACTATCGGTAGAAGACTGGATGACACGTGGAAAATCATCTCTCCGAGGCTGACGCTCTACATTGCTCTACAAACGCAATGTACAATTGGAAATCAGTGCGAAAAAAAACTATGAACATTATTTATATTAAAAGTTAATATATCGCACTCCGTGGAATGAAATTCGGCTTCAATACGATCTACAGATATTAACTTCGGCGTATTTCTCATTTCTATTGCGCAGGATTATTGCGTTCCATCTTTTACCAAATTCCATTAAAAATAGGTTAACTGACCGATAACTATATAGTTTAAGATTTGTAAGATGAAAATTAATGGCCTGTCTTAGAGACTAGTTTTAATTGTAGGCACATTGAAGCTATTATATATATATATATATATATAAATATATATAATTATATATTTTTGTAATTTAATGCAATGGAGTGTCCTATTTCCTCAAAAGAGCTTCAATGCATATATATATATATTATGTGTCTGTGTGTAAAGTGTGATTTATTAGTCCCGTTAGTCCTCAAAATAATGAACCTAGACGGTTCCCGTGTACATAAAATACAGAAAGAAATAAAATCCGACATATAAAACAGGGAAAAATAATATTAAAAAGTGTATAGAAAAAATGTAAAATCAAATATTTCATTATATATATATAAAAAAAAATTTTGGTCATTTTTATGTTGCATTTGAGCAGTTATACATCAAAATTCTGTTTTTCTTTTTTAAAATTATTGTTTTTGATACATTGCTTCAGGTGAGTTAAAGAAACAACCGTTATACAGTCTCAACTTTTTTGACGATTTTATTTAAATTGGTAATTTTTTCAGAAGCTTTCAGTTTACAGATGATTATGGCCAAATACTAGGCCGAAAGCGTGGGAAATAATGACTGACGAAATTAAATAAAATCGTCAAAAAATTGAGAATGTAGAAGGGTTTTTTCTTTAAATCTTGTAATATACATAAACAGTCAGATAGATAACTTATAATTTTCTTCCATATATACAAATAATAATGAAATGTAAATTAAAAAAATTTCAATATATATATATAATTTTGTAGTTACTGTGTTCTATATAATTTTGATTTTAATTATTTTTTTCCTATACATTTTCTAGAATTATATTTATTTTGTATGTAAGGCCTATTATTTAATTATGTATTTTACATACGCCGTAAACGTCTATGTTCATTATTTAGAGGACTAACGGAACCATTAAACCAAATAAAAAAAAGGTCACGTAAGAAATCGGCATAAAAAATCGGGTACGTAAAGAAACAGTTGACGTTTTAAACGTGATATTTTCCGTGAGCAGAGAACTGCTTAAACATTTTAAATTTGTTGGCAGCCCTGCAGAAAGAGCGAAAACGTGCAGATTTTAAAAGGAAGACGTATGAATGAAATCAAAGGGAAAGGAGAAAATTTGTGATTCGAGAATGAGAGCCATTTGGAAAACAAAAGGTAAAAAGCAAGGTTTATGCTTTATGTAATTCATAAGTGCAGCTTAAAACATGGATAGCGAAGAAACCTGTAAATTGTGGAAAAGTTAACAGAATGCTGATATCAAAGGTCCGCAAATTTTCGTACCTGAATGACTTCAATGAAAGAAAAAATATATAGAGATAAAACACAGAAATGATTGTATGGTTTTTTTTGTTCCCCCTCTGCAGATGTTGAATTGATATATACATGAATTTTCCAGCAAATTTCTCAGAAACTCTTAATTACCTCCGAGGAACGGAAATACTTAAAATCAAACCCGAGTACGTCGGAATTTATCCACGAAGACATCGCGCCACACTTCTAGAATAATGGAAACGGTACTTTGAGACCAGGGAAGAAAAAAACCCCTGACATTTCAATTTCGGCAATGTTACTTCTAATATTTACCGAGCCTTGTTTCTTCTCTCAGGCACGTCTTCCTCGAAAGGGCAACGCTGCCTTAACGTATTCAACGGCGCTACTTTCACTCAATCAAAACCCATAAATAATACAATCGAAACTACAAAGCTCTCGAACAAATCAACCATAGCCACAAGTACTTAAATTTCATTTTATTATAGCTGTATATTAAAGAATGAATGTTCTCCCAGGGTAAGTGAAACATGGATTTTAAGTGATACATTAGTGGTTGAGAGTTGCATTGATTCTCTTACCGGGTCGAGTCACCCTGATAACTTATAAATATATTTGTCAATGCGTTCATTTTATTGACTATCGTCAATATTTTTTTTAAAAAAAATTCAGCATTTTCTGACATTACTATTTTGATAATTTTCCAAATTTGATTATGAGTGATCAAATGATTTTTAGATACAAATTTCAAATAAACGAAAAAATGTGGGTTAGGTTTAGTATCGCTCTCACAGCCTCAATTCCTCTCAAACGAGCAAAAAATGTGCAGTAATAAATAAATTAGTTATATTTGACTTTACAACTGTGTGGCCGAAAACGCAATCAGTAAATAGAACGGTCAAGACGGTATTTAAAATTTATTTCGTCTAAAACAAATTAAGTAATTTACGCCTTTTTATTTTTAAAAAATGCGTGGTTGTTTCTATATATAATTGGCGTCCTTATCCCCGCGATTTAGTAAATGTAAGAAACATGGCGTTCCTTACCAGCCATCGTATTTACCCCCTTGATTAAATTAGATACGGGAGACGGCGTTAGATTAGGATTTAGTAGGGCAGACGTGACAGTTTCAGGCTATAGTTCACGTTCTCATTCAGCCAAAATAAACTGTTTAATTTTTAGTCGTTATTCCCATAAAAATTAGCGGGGTCCGCCTGTCACGCAGCATAAATTACGTTGCAGCCTTCAGAAAGCGGCTTAATTTCACCTCGGATACGCAGTAGTAACTCGAAATTTCCCCTCAAATAAATCTTAATCACGTGTACAGGAAAGCGGTTTTGAAATATGGACTGCTTAAATTGGCCGCAGTTTGTCCCCCGAGAAAAACAGAGGCACTAACGCTAAATCATCGATAAACGTAAAGAACCGACAGGAAATAGGGAAATAGCCGGGCGGGAATGCGTAATCGGTATACAATTCCCGATTATGAGGACGTAACAAATTCACGACCCAGTCGCAGGTCGTCTATGCAAATGTGGGGGAAACGCAGGCCTCATACTTTACGAGATTCCAACCACACTGCGATCATCAAAATACTAAGTTAAAATAATTTATTTGCGGCAGTAAATTTAAATATAGACACTGAGGATACATCGGCATTACAAAAAAGGCTGACGAGTGTTTTTCCTAAATATAACACATTTATAAAATCCTAAAACACAGACCAGAATAATCTAGAAGACAACACTGTATAGACTCTAGTTTAAAAATATATAAATAAAAGATTTTCTAAAATAAAAGGTGTCATTAAAGACTAGCTTTAATGACAGACACACAGATGCTATTATAAAATAATAATAATAATAAATTCCACAGGGTAATAATTCTAAACAATATTAAACATCATCCACAAATATTCAAAATATTGCGATAAAATACAACAAAAATCGTAAACATCAACAAATTCGGTTTAAACAAAGGTTGAACCAATGGACATCGACGAAGTCTTGGTTTTGTTGGTTTTTTGCTGATCGAATTTTTCGCATTTTCAAAAAATGCGCTACAGCAAAACACAGACGAATAAATATTACTGTAAAGAAGGGACAAAATAATATTAAACTGCTCAGAATTTTCATGGATAGGATTACTTTGTAATTAGGCCCTAAAATTTGGTAGTTATAGGACATTAAAATGGCGTCATGATGAAAAAAATCTGACGTTCATAATAATATAAATAAAAATACGACCATGAGTGAGAAAAATTGTTTAGTAACATAAATTAAATACACGACGTTTCGTCCTCTTTTAGGACCACTTCAGGTTTAATTATTTTGTATATAACTCGTGAAGAAAATTTAGCGGCAAGACGCCGTAAACATTATTCATATTAAAATGGCGTGTTTGTTAAGGCGCAAAGCGTGTAAAAGAGGGAGTAAAAATTATAAGTTATTTTATTAAAAACTAAAATTGAAATTAACTTGGATTCCTCTTGTCTAGAAAAAAAAACGTTCAATTTATAGACGATATTCAAGATTTCTGTTCAGGAAAAAATTATGCCGGTACGAAAATAGTAATAATTTTACCGTTAATAATAGTTGAAAATTTCATGAAATATGAGTGATTAAAATCCATATGACGGTGAAAAAATATCTGACATAACATTATAAATAAATAAACGGCCTTTAGTGAGAAAATTGTTTAACAATTATCATGTGGGTTGGGTTGCAGCAAAACGTTGCCTCAAAATTTTTTGTCAATCTTTATATGAAATTACTAAAGCTGAAGAGGTCCAAAAACAAGGACGAAACGTCGGTATATTTAATTTTCTGGGAATAAAAAAATTCTGACTCGATATGACCATATTTTAACCCCCGTAATGTTTGGCGTTTAACAATGGCAACTACGAGTTTTTTCTTTGAAAAAAGCGGAATACTGCATTATTTCAGGACTCCTTCGAAATTGTTCTCGATCAACACTATCTCGAATCTGCATGATTCTGCTACTAATAATTCCTCAATCCGAAGGAGGTCTGGTCACATTTCACTCCACGGAATTGCTTTCGATGGTAATATTTTAAGCAATTCTCCACAATGCATGAGTTGTATTACCGTCAAGGTCTTACAAGCCACAGGCAATGGACAATACCATCACAAATTATTTTACGAACGTCTCAAAAGGCGTGGAATCTCACGAGACCTCCGACATAAAATCTTATCCGTGGGAAGATAGCGACACTGTATTAGCTTATCGTGTTTCTCAGAATCGTTTCTGAACCTCCTATATTATCTGTGCGGTCAACTAAATTTGATGAAACTGGATTTTTGTCTGATAAGTCGTTAAGAAGAAAAAAAAGCCACCTTCTGAATAAACGGAGAACGGGAAGAATATCTCAGAGCCGGCGATATGTTGTGTCAACATAGTAAATCATTTCCTCAAAAAAATTAGTCAACTGATTTTAGTGAAGATATATATATATATAATTTTACAGACAAAAGATTTAAGATAATAGACTTTTTGAATTTTCACGAGAGCAATCTCAAATAAAATAACACGAGCAATTTCGTATTTATGGCCTCATATTCCAAGGCACGGAAATACAATATCTGTAAACCAGGAAAATACAGCTTTATCTTCACATTTTAAGTTTCACACACACACACACACACAAAAATCAGGATACGGTTTCATCTGTATTATTTCAAATAAAATATTGATTAATATTTGGGCTAATGAACTACGCGCAGTTTCATATAGTGTAAAACATTTTACCTAGTTGAGTCACTTTCAACCTCCATATAATCGGCTAATAATTATTTAACTATATTAGGCTAAAATCTTGCAATGATGTTTTTTTAATAATTATTATGCGAGGCTAAAAATGAAGCTTCTTCCAATTAAATTATTAACACTACACAAGCAGGTGTGGTTCATTTCCTTGAACTGTCTATATTAATGAAACTTTTGGTTAATTTGATTTGAACCTATTAACACTGAAGCCACAAATGGCAGAAGTAAACAGACGTTACCTAGTCGAGAGGCTGCATAAGATTTTCAGGTAAATATGTTATGTACCGGTTAGCTGAGGTCCTGGAAAAATAATTATTTATTTACATGCTTTACTTTCACTTTTCCTTTTCGTACAGACAGGAGATTTTATTAGTCTAAACATCCGGGTTTGTTAAAAACAAAAATATATAGTATGTGTGGAGGTGAGAAGTTCGTGGGAGACCCAAGGTTGAAAGATAGTCGGAAAAGTATAGGAAAAGACTTGTGCTGTTTTCAAAACAAACATGTTGATGGAGGAGGAAACTACGACCGAGTGAAGTCCTTATAAATAAAATTGAAATTGAGGAAAAAAATTATGCTCGTATAGGTTTTTATTTATAAGGACTTTTTTGGGGGGGGGGAAATGTGCTCGTATAGAGGTTTGGAGTTGCAGAAATGAAGCTGTGAAAATATATGGGTTACAGAGGGAAAAAATTCTAGACGAGAATTTGGATGAAAGGACTTCCTTGTCACCCAGAATCGCGGAGAAACTTGGGGAGTGAGCTAGGTCAGGCCCTCGCTGGCGACGTGGCAACGTCGCACCCAAGTTCCGCTGGATCAACGTTTTCTTTGGCCATCTCTCGAGAGGGGTCCATTGTAATAAGAATCCGATCCGAAACCGACGAGAGAACCTTTCCAGTGACTTGTTTGCGCAACTCAAGTACGGTTCTTTAAGAGCTCGCGCCTGATGACGGATCAGTTCCATATATGGACGGAAAAATGTGATTCTGCTGATTTTAAATGCGGAACAGTTGTGCTGATGTCAGTGCCACGCCGGGGTCTGGAAATGTGCTCGGGGAAAGGTATGTCTGATTACCTGAACAGCAGAAAGGTAGAGAGTCTCGACGAGACAACGGCAACGGGGAAGGATTGCAAAACAGACAGCGTGCCTTGAACAATGGAGAAAGCTGTGTCTGCTGGCATTTCCTGCACGACGCCGGTGGTCCCAAATGCAATACTGCACACGAATAAACAGTCCAAAGCCTCAACGGCGACAGATATTTCATTTATCAGTGCCTAATTTAGGCATGAATTTTTGAAGCGAAACTCAGGTCAGAAGCGCTTCCGTCCCCCACTTAGTATGGGACCAATTTATGAGCACGTTGGTCCATAAGCAGCTGCTTCGAAAAGCTCTTTATTTTAGGAACCCATGGCTGAAAAGTTCCAGCAGGAGGAAAGGTATCACCAAACCGTGTTGTTCCACTAATACTTGTAATCAGATAGATGAGCAGGGAGTGTCATCCATGACGTGGACTTTTCTGCGAAATGACGCCCATAAAATCCCGTTTCCGTCGTTGCAGAACCTCAGTGTGTCATCGCATTACATAAGCAAATCAAACTAAATCAAGCTAGATTCTTAAAAGATTGGGTCGACACGTCACAAAACATGAATGTGTATCTGAATTGTTAGGAACCAAACGCACGGTCGTTGATCACGAAAACCGCGTCAGCACTTGGCCCGTGACCAACAACAAAACGGAACAGATGTGAACTGGAAATTTTTATTTGTAGAACTTTAATTTCCTGATTGATTCACACCCCGTTGACTCAAACGTTGACGAAACTGCTGATTTTTTTTTTCACAACAGCTATGCCGTGATTTGAGGAATCTTCGGTTTAGATTGGAAACCGAGCCAGAGAAACGATCAATCGGTTCATACAACGCAGTAAAACCATATTAAATGCTGACAATGGACTGACTGGTCACTGTCAACAAGTTTCAAATCCAATGTGAATATTTGATTGCAACCGATCGTTTCCGTTCTTAACCATATTTGGCTTTTTCCTCGCGTCCGCGACACTTGAGTGATATCTAAAGAACTGATAACAGACACAAATAAACTGTGACTTGCGTGTCGTGGAATGTTTAATCGCGATCGCAGCACTTCCCACTGCAGATAATATGGAGAAAGGAACCCTTGACATTTAGCAGATAAGGACCGCGAAAAACAGATCACGTGGACAATCAACCGGACGCCAACAATTAAAACGATGATTGGCTCGTTACTGAAAAATAAAAAAAAGCGGTCGCTACTTCATTTCCAGACTGAAAAATGACAACAATGGACGATGCATTCTACAACAGATGCTGGTCAGGAAGTGTGCGATTACCTGCGCTTTTTTTTTCGAGCAAAAGTGGAATGCAGTCGGAGCTGGTACTGTTATCCGACGAGTCTACAACGCACTCAAATATCATCACCAAATTTATCGAAGACTGATTCGTCAGCAAGTGACAGTTGTCTTAGGGTGAAATACAAACGTGCTTCTGAAAAAAAATCAGTAATTTAAAAAAATGCAATCACCCAAAAAAACCGTCGGTATTCTAAAGAACCAAGGATCATTTTTGCGGTTGCATCACTACTGCTGTTTTGATTGCAGAATAATTGTGCAACAGGAACAATGGTGCGTATCCGTAATTTTAAATTTATAATTTAAATTTTCCCCGGTTTGAGATTCAGGACACGACATATTTGGACGATCTCTTCATCTTTAATCGATTTTTATTACGGAAACATCCCTAAAAGGCTTTTTGTGCCACAAGTGCTCAGTAAAAAAAAAATGTCACGTGGGATTATTACATTTCAAAGGAAACTGGAACACGCGCATTTTCGTTCTGGTTCTTCAGTTTAAATTTAGAAACAAAGAGAACCCTCAATGACACCCGATCGGGGGCCGAAAGCGACGCGGATAAGCAGGTGGGTGGAAATTGAAAAATTAAATGATTTTTTGGAGAAGGAGAGCGATTCATTAACGTCGAAACCGCAGCTCCCTTTGTCTTGGGGTGTTTAATTTTGTTACCCGCCACACGTCCTAAAATATTAACGAGCCAATAAAATTAAGATTTATTTCCCCGACATCGTAACTCGGAGAAGCCGAGCGAATTGTGCATTTCTAATTCACACAGTTAGTAAAATTAGTTTGTCGGAATTGAAACAAATGGCGTCGCTGGCGTAAAATGAGGTTTTAGTCTTTTACGTCAGGTCGAGCGGATATGGGAAATGTAACGAAACACCTCGTAACGCGAAGCAATTTGCAGCCTTCGTAAAGGCACCGAGCAAATTAAAGACACGTCGTTAAGTGCCTGCAGAAAATAGTCACAACTATTTGGACCGTAAGCTGCGATTTCCTACGTCCAGTTACGATACGCTGAATAAAACTCATTGCGAACGTTATTTAACTGCATGTTTTATTTACCGGGGGTTCTGAAAGCGAAAAGGGAAAAACAACGAAACTAGACCGGTTAAACATTTAAATATTCCACGCAAAAATTTTTCAATCATCAGTAAAAAGCCGAATGATTTTTATTTTTTAAAAAAAATAAATTCCTTCTTGACTATTAACAAAATTCTTCTCGTGATTACTGATTCGACTTCTTCAATACCAATCGTACGAAGGTAAAAGTGGGGCTTGATAGTCGCTACAACTTTCTCTGCTCGACGACTGTCCCTGCAATAACAACGTGGCTGTGCCAATATCACGTGTTTTTTTTCTTCTTTCGGAATTACGTTTTTTTATTCATATCGGAACGGATTTTAAGATCCATATGGCAAGCTACGTTTAAAACAAATATGGCATACATATTCATTCCTAAATTACTAGGGATATTCACAGCCTGGTTTTCACTATTGACACAAATTCAATTTATCGGGTTTAATGGAACGTGGAGTCAAGTTAAATGATCTTTTAACGGAATTCAGACCAATGCGGCCTGTATTTTTTAAAAAAATGCGGGGGTCAGATTAATATTTTTTAACTTATAAACTCATACTCTGGGGTACAGAGATTGTAGTCGCTCCAGGTGAAAATTTAATTATTAAATAAGAAATATCTTGGGAGGATTTATTTTTTACACCAGTTTTATATTAAATATATAATACAGTTGATGACCGTTTTCAGACAAATTATTTAATTAAATTTAACAAAAACGTTTCGGCACGTATTTCATTTCTAATTATCAACAAATGTTAGAAGCTGTTTGATAACATAACATTTTGCAAGTTTTCCCCGAAGCACATCTAGACACACTACACACAAATGCGGCCGTGCCAGAAATTAAGAGACCTGAAGAAGGTACCAATACGTACCGAAACGTTTTTTTTTCATTTAATTAACGTTTTTGTACCTTCCTCAGGTCTTTTACAATTACCAACAAATGTTGAAAGCTGATTGACGCCGTATTCAAATTTTTGGAAGTCTTTCCGAGGCAGTTTTTGACACACAAATGCGGTTGTGACAAAAATTAGGAAATCCCTGACGAAAATAAAAATACATGCCGAAACGTTTTCATTTATTTAATTAGTGACGACAATTTTGCAGTTTTTTCCCCGAGGAACATCTTGACACGTTGAATAGTTTTACGAACTAATGCAGCCGTGACAAAAATTAGAAAAGGCTAAGGGAAGGTAAGAATACGTACCGAAACGTTTTTTTTTCACGTAATTAATAAAAAGAAAACTTTTCGGTATGTATTTAAACCGTCTTCACGTCTTTTATTTTTTTTATCAACAAATGTTAACCATATTTAAAATTTCAGTAAATTTAGGAAGTTTATCCGAGGAACTTCTCGAAACTACAGACAAATGCGGTCGTGACAAAAATGAAAAAAGACCTGAAGGAAGCAAAAACACGAACCGAAAAATTTATTTCATGAATTAATTAATAAAAAGTATTTGGAATTTTTTTTCGAGGAACCACATTGAATGACTTGTTTTACGAACTAATGCAGTCGTGACAAAAATTAGAAAAGGCTAAAACAAGGTAAAAATAGGTACCAAAACGTTTTTATTTCATGTCATTAATAAAAAGAAAAATTTTCGGTACGTATTTATATTTTCTTCAGGTCTCCTATTTTTTTTATCAACAAATGTTAAAAGGTGTTTCACACCATATTTAAAATTTCTGTTAATTTAGGAAGTTTATCCCAGGCACTTCTGGACACTTAGATAAAGATCTGAAAAAGGTACAAAAACTGAAAACTTAGTTTTTCCTTTAATTAATGAAATAAAACAACGTTTCGCTACGTATTTGTACCTCTTTCTGGTCTTTTATAATCATCAACAAACGTTAAAGGACATCATATTTAAATTATCACTAAATTTTGGAAGGTTTTCCGAGGCACGTTTTGACACAATACACACTAATGTGGTCGTGAAAAAAAAAGACCTGAAGAAGGTACAAACGATCCGAAACATTTTTTTTCGTGTAATTAAGGATAACCAACAACGTTTCGGTACGTATCAACACCTTCTTCTGGTCTTCAACAAATGTAAAAGGCTGTCTGACGCAATATTTAAAATTTCACCATAATTTGGAAGTTTTTCCGAGGCACTTCTTGCACTACACACAATTGCGGTCGTGACAAAAATTATAAAAGACATAAAAGAAGGTACAAATTCGTACTTAAGCGATTTCGGTCTGAAAATTGGCATCAACTGCATTATATAAATATCATGGGGTTTATTCAATCCCTTGGAGGTCAGTAAACACTTCTAGAATTACCGCAACACCGTTCTGGAATATAACGACTCCGATTTGACCGAACATGGAGGAAAAATGAGAGTGACACAGTGAACCCTCGTTTTACCTGAGGTGAAAGCGTCGCCCCACGGATGTGAGGGTCTTTGTCAACGCATTCAGGAAAGAAACGGAGACATGTTCCAGAATTCCTGTAAATTACTGACTGGCAAACAGGAGACAGCTGCAGAGTGATAATGTGGAACAACTACACGATAGTAAAGGTTGGAAGTGTTAAAGTACACTTGAACCTTAACACCACCGACGGCAAACAAAGAGCATCACTGCCTCTCAGATTTGAAGGAGAAATATTACAAGACCACGGGTGTCCTCGTCAGTTGTGCGTTACCACAAAACTGATCGTTAATAATACAGACAGCGCGCTAACTGATAACATTAACAAATTCCTGACAACGGCATGGAGTTGAAAAAATTCTAATTGCCCGAAAGTTTTTCATTATACGTTATTAAAGCGTCACAGTATCACGTTTCGTAAAGATGGCTGCATTATGAGCTACGTGACGTATTTTCGGTCTTACACACGGGTCCCGTGCTATCTTGGATTTCGTGAGGGGAAAAGCAACGCGGACAACAACGCGCCCTTGGGGTTGCGTTCGGCCATATTGGGATTTTTTGGACAAAGAAAGACGTGGCATTCACACGTCCACGAAGGTTTCCTCCAATTTAGTACGTCTCCCGGTCTCCGGAAATATATATTTTTCTCCCTCGCGGCCATTCTCGGCAATCAACGTCATAAAAGCACCACGTTTCACGTCCACGTTTCTTACCGCATTTAGCACGTTTTGGCGTCCAGAGTGAAACGGCCTGCGGCCCCACCTGTGGCTCAAATATTTTCCGAGTCGCCGTGAGACGGAACAAGGAAGCTTCGTCCTGTGGGAAGGAGGTTCCGTTGGCTTTGGCTAATCACAGGATACGCCGAGAAACCCCTAATTTTTATTTTCCCCCCTGGAGCGAAAAACCCTCTCGAAATTCAGCGAGAACAAAGTCACAGGGAGGGGGGAGGGGAAGGAACGCGATGTAGCAACAGGCGGTCTCGGGGGGGAAAAGGGACGAGTTCCAAAGCGTTTTCGAGACACGTGGAACTCGCGGAATTCAGAGACCACGGTGTCACGAAACTTTCAACTGGTTGGAGATTGCTCGTATTACGACCAGTTTCCAAGGTAAAAGGATGCGCTTCGGGCAGCGGTTTGGCACACAGTGATCCAGAGATGGTTTTTAGGAGTTCCATTGTCTCTGGCTTGACGACGTCGAGGAATGCGTTACTATTCCAAACGTCTCACCTGCATGGTTCTGTCTGATTCTCAGTCTCGTCTAATTTCTCACTCACTCCTGGGATTCCCACCATTTTCATAAATTATAAAATTGAATCTAAACACAGGACGAATTACAATTTGATTCCGGAAAATCCCTTTGCCGTCCACGAGATAGAGGAAAAGTTTGAGTTGGACAACTGGACCCCGACTGGTTTGCGATTCGCGTGGCACATTTTCTAGCAGGCACCTGGTACATACGGCTGATTACCGGAGAGATAAACGCTTACGTCAAAAATCGGATATGGTCACGTCGACGTCCGGGGATCAGCGGCTGGGGTAAATGAAAGTCTGATCGTTACTTTGGAGTGTTTTTTCAACTCGGTTTCCTTTCACGACAGGGTGTAATTATGAAATTCATAGGCACTGCGGGCCGGCTGGGCCACGCACGCCATCAATTTACGCGTGGAAAAAAAAGCGAATCGCACGGGAACGATGTGGTTTTGCGTTTCACGTGCGGACGCCTCGGGCGCGGCCAAACGGGCGATATCTCGCGCCGGGGCGTCCACCCACGTAACCAGACCCACGAAACCCACGGCGGCTCGGCGACACTTACATCGGGTTGGACGTGTTCCAGTGCACATGGAACGACTTTGTGCAGTCGCTGACGGTCGAGAGCAGGACAGTTTCCAGTGACACTAAGAGCACTAGCGTGAGGCCGGCTCCAGGCTGCATGCTGATCACTACACAGACGCACTACATCCTCGGCTCGGGCAGACTCGTTGGCGGCGCCGTGGCAACTGCTGCGCTCAGCTCCACGCCGTGACTCGGCCTCGCACGCGCATGCGCATGCGCACTCCCCTCCACTCGCGCACCACAAATTTTCCTTTGTAATTACAAAGACCTTGTTAACTCATATTTTTCATAAACGCGGAACGCTGCAATTTTCTACCGGGCCACTTTTAAAGGGTACGCATCATGAGTTTAACTACTCGGAAAGAAAACGAGCTTATGAATGCCTTTCTTACAGCACAACTGTGGAAATACCTAATGCGCCAGCGCCTTCCTTCCGTTACACCTGCGGACCAATTCTTCCTCCGTAAGCACGTACATCCTTGTCTTATCTTATTTACAATTCATACTCCAGTGACATATTTTAAGAAGCAGGTGAAATTATAGGGATTGAGACATTCAAACGCAAGTACGTCGGGTTTCCCAATCTGTGGTAATTGACCTCTACGCATTGTCTAACGACAAGCTCTCACTTCAATGCTACTACCGTCACATTTTTATTATTATTATTCAGGAAACTTTACAATGTAAACATTTTACAGTTGTGATATATGTACATGTTATATAATACAATATATATCCTGTGGAACATTTTGTTATTTTATTGATAATTAATTTGGTCTCTCGGTCTCTTTCTTTTTAATAGGCCATGTTGGATATGAGGTGGAGAAGAGGCAGCTGTATCCGATATTAACGGGTTGGGTTGACTAATGTCTTTTTTTATATATTGAAGAAGTATGTATTTGGTTATTGTTGGTGGATATATGAAATATTGAGGTCACTATGGATGCGGGAATTGGAGAAGAACCAGGAACAGTGTGATATAATAAATAATTTTATTTTGAGGTATTTGGATCTTTATGACGTTTGTTTTGGATGCAGAACCCCAAATGTACTTCCATGAAGAAATAATGGATATATAAACTAATTTTTTCATTGAAATGTATAAAGGTGAATTAGGATTAATTAATGGTTTTAGTATTTTGAAGTGGTGATTGATGATTTTTTTTTGTAATGTGACTGGTGTGTTGGGATCATGTTAGCTTTCAATCGAGTATCGAACCAAGGTATTCATGGTTCGGTTTGTTTGGAATGGGTGTGTTGTTATTGGTACCTTGTTTAGGGAAAAAGTAACTGTGATGGATTTCCTTGTTTATGGTTATTCTCCAATCATTAGCCAAAATTGCTACATGGTTAATGACAGTTTGTATTGTAGTCGATTCGTAGTCATGGGACTGCCAAAGTATGGCTACATCGTCGGCATATATGGCAGTTTTTGTTGCGGTTGTTTGAGTTACCAAGACATGATTTTAATTCTTAAGAAACGCCGAAATTAATATGAAAACGTTCTACTATTATTATTAATTGCAAGCCCTTTTCGGTCCTCAGATGAGGCAATAATAAAACAAATTACCAGTCAAAGTATTATTTAAAATACGAGCCTCCGGAATTATTCGGCCATAATCCTCTGCAAAACAGTAGTTAGTTCACTGTAAATCATATTATGTATAATTACTAATTCCAAACTACTGTTTTGCAGATGGCCGTATTAGGTCGAAAGCTCCTATTTTAAATAAAACTTTTACTGACAATATTGGTTTTATTATTGCCTCGCCTGAGGACCGAAAAGGGCTTGCAATTTAGAAAGGCAGATTAATGAAAACGTCCGTCGTAGCGACATGCGTTTGAGAATAATGAAATTGCAGTTTGGAGTATGCAGTTTCTTCGGAAATTTCACGTCACTGACCAGGAACGACTTCGTAGAACACCTTCAGTGTTAGCAGAGAAATCAACGAGCAGCAAACAGTAAATCACCCAATTAAACTTACTCGGGTCATCCAAAACGTTTCTGAAAATCGTAATTACAAAAACTAATTCTGTACTACACGGAAATAATTGAAGAGAAAAAACGTCCGACTTTGAAAAAGTGCAAGAAAAAGCTAAAATGTTTATTATAAATTCGCAATAGAGAATTAAGACCTAAAACATAGATTTACTTTGTAAAAATTATTAAAAACCGAGAAACTTACGATTCATGGAAAATGGGGTTGTAAATAGTACTTAATGATTCAGTATCTGTTTTTACATTAATAGTGTTAGGATCATATTTAATATGTAACATTTCATAAATTATTCAGCATTGATAAATTGTTTTTTATAGCTAAAATACGAAAATTGTCCCAATTGATCCGGTGATTATTGTCTAATGCGTGTTCAAGGACTTCCAATCGCACAAAAGATGTTGTACTTTATCCTTCTCCACGAACAATTTTTTCTTTAGGCACACAGGGCAGCATAAACCAATTTATCACAAAATTCAATATATAATTGGCAGTTTACTTGTCCTACCTGCAAAAATAACAGCTTCACGGGTATAATTAATGAATGAAAAAAATGCAGTATTAGTTTTGCAGTTTTTATATCTGCGTAATTTGATACGATTCGCAAGATAATTTGTGTAAATTAAGAAGAATATTGGACCTAAAATCGTACCCTGCGGTAACCCAAGCCAGCTGTCCCTAATTTTATAGTGATTCTTTTTTTTAACACCAGTATCGGAAGCATCGTGTTTCCATTTCTGTTCCCCTATCGGTAGTATTTTGTAAGCGTGAACATTTTTTTGTTGGACTTTTGCGCAGAAAGGGGGAAATAATACAAATAAGGAAATAACGTGGGTTTGATTGATTGGATTGATTAGATTATACGAATTATCTGACATTTATTACAACAATAATTATATTTCATGGCCATTCAGTCAGTAAAAAAAGTTGATTAAATTATTAGCATATAATAAAACATTATTTTTTTGAAAAAATTAGTAAGATTAGCCCTTCCTAGCGATTGTTCCAGATTCGGGGAAACCACTGTTATTCTGCAATATTTGACTCAAAATTATGTCGACATCGTCTGAAGTCGGTTGAAACTTTCTGAAGTCCAGATCTACCCTTGTGCGCCGGCCGATCGAATGTGGACGAAGACGGGTCTTCCGTTGACTATGAAATAAGAAAGAAGCATAGTGGGAGAGAATCGAAACTCAGTGAAACAGCAACAAATCATAGCCGTCAGTGATAAAAAGTACAATTGAATGAAACCTGAGAGACCGAACTCTCGGGTTATGAATAACCATAAACCCAAACAAATCCATCACAGTTCCTTTTTCCCTAAAAAAGATACCATTCACTGACAATATCCACATTACCAACACACCCATTCTAAACAAAACCATAAATACCTTGGTTTAAAATTAGATTCAAAGCGACCAAGACACCAGTCACATCAAAAAATTAATCACCGCTTCAAATTACTAAAACCATTAATTAATCATAATTCACCTTTATCCCTTTCAAAGAAAAAAAATAGTTTTTATATCCCTTATTTCGCCATTATGGAAGTACGGCTGTAACATTAGGGGTTCCGCAGCCAAAACACACGTCAACAAGATCCAAATATCTCAAAATAAAATCATTTCGTTATATCACAAACTGTCTCTGGTACTTCTCCAATTCCCGCATCCACCAAACAATAACCAAATTCATACTTCTTCAATATAAGACATTATTCACCCCAACCCGTTAATATCCGATACTGCTGCCTCTCCTCCACCTCCCATCCACAATCGCCGATTAAAAATAAAGAGACGGAGAGACCAAATTAATAATCAATAAAAAACAGAAGTACAGGAGGTGAACCAAAATGCTCCGTAGGATATATATAGTATAATAAAACGTATACAAATATCACAACTGTAAAATCTTTAGATTGTAAAGTTTCATGCATAAAAAAAATACGTATCCATGAAAGTCGTCTGGCAGTAATTTCGCGAAAGACGATCAAAAGTTTATTACTGTCAGAAAATTCTGTCTATATAATAGTCTCCCCCCCCCCCCGGTGTAAATAACAAAACACCAACAGCTTCGTGAACCAGTGTAAGAATTTTCCGTGGAAACGAGCGTTTTAATTCATATCGGAGTTTGTTGACCGTTCCCCTGAAATTATTTTTACCCGCAAAACTATTGATCTTTGTTGCTTTATAAAGAATTCTATTTCATAACTATCATCATTACAGTTATTTTTAGATTTTTCCTTCCTTTGTTTCTTTCGAAGTCGAGTTACGACGGAAGGTCAGAGTTCTAGTCGTTCAAACCCAGCGTTTCTGTGTTTCCGGTTCCCATTGTGGTGTTTTAATTTATTCCGTTCAATGATTTGAAATTTTAGTTGTAAAATAATGAGTTGTTTTAAGATGTCTGTGTTCCATCCTAGAGTTAATTAACATTGTTTCTTATAAAAATTGTAATTTCATGTTGTATTCCATTTCCTGATAGAACTGTGGATAATAAATCGCCTGCCAATGTTTTTTAATTCTCACACCCGGGATCTAACATATTTTTCTCCGTCCCATCCTATATCAAAGACGTGAAAGCCTGATGAAACAATAACCATTGTCAAATTCCATATTATTTTCTGTTGTTCTTTGTTCGGTGTAATTCCGAAGCGGAAGTGCCTTCTCCGAATTCCTACGCAATTCCATTGTAACAGATAACGTAAGGACGCTCTCATACTTAACTTATTATAATCTGAAATAACTGACGAAGCAGCTGCTCTAATTTGCAGTGACGTAATACGTACAACGTGTTTGCGTCAACAATGGTCCAAAAGTGATTATGTTTGCAATATCCTCTCTGAATTCCTGCCGATCCACTTATCGCCGGTGTCGATATTGCTCTAACTCGATATCGTTGAACTTCTTGTGAGCTAATTCCTCTGATTCCCTTTGTCAGACGATATGTGATAGGACAACGTCGCGCATGTGGTAGTGGAATGTGACCCTTTCCTCCTCCGTACGTCACGTTCCTCCGGTCTTATCGTATTTAAACGATTTTTTCGGTCGTCCTTTGTTTGGGATAACGCTTTCGAGACTTAGTGTGCCGGGATTCCTGACCCTCCGCTAGCCGATTGCCTGTGTCGATAACTTAATACCACTTATATTGGCATTCAGGTTTCTCATCTTTCCGTGAACTAATTCGTGCTCAATGAATGAATGAGAATGCGTAATACGCCAACATTTTCACGCGTGGAAGATAAGTCTGTAAATGTTCCTGGCCCACAGGATCGTATCATATTAGAACGTGATATTTTTCTTCCTGTCATTACGAGAAAAAATTAGGACTTATGTTAAAATGAATGGACACTATGCTTCGTCTTCAAAATAGATAAACTACGGTAAATTTCCGATGCGGATATGTCTAAAAGTAAGATTAGATTACATTTATAGATTATCAAGGATGATAAATTTTCAATATTTGATTTGGATCGCGGAAGATGATTTTAAAATAAAGAATTATAAGGACGATAAACCAGTAAAAGAGAGAATTGAAATGTGTAACTAAATCCGAAAATCGAAAACGAAATATATATTAAGGATAGATTTAGAAAAAAAAACGGGATAAAATATTAGAAATTAAAAAAAAATACGACCTATTAAAAAATTGTAACACTAGAACGACGTTTCAGTACGTTTTCCGTACTTTCATTAGGTTTCACTAAGGTTATGTTCTAACAGTAACATTTCTGTGTCAAACAATGTTTCAAATCACAAATTTACCGTATATATTTCTTATTATTCTTCTATTACAATACTAAAATTAAAATCAGGAAATTTCAACTACTCTTTAAATTAAATAATAATGTTAACAATTAGAAAGTAAATATAAACTCATTTTTCTAATTAAAATTACACATTATAAATCTTTTAATATTTTTTTATAAAATATCATCAAAAGTAAAAAAAATAATGGATTGTAAATATTACATAATTTTAAAATATTATTGTGAAATTAATGTGTAAAAACGTGTTTTAATATACAGTATTTCTGATAAATTACGTTTTAATGAATTTTGTTCAATGTCTAAAATTCCCGCGTTATCACAATCAAATTAATGTTGTTTCCTAATTTATGCAAAGTAACAAGTTTATCATTTAACGTTTTGTAATTATTTTAATGTCCGTTTAACGCAGCATGCAGCGTTTATTTTGCCCTAAGTAACATTTTCCTCAATTATAAAGACCACAAATAATTTTATATTTATTTTAATTTTGTTTTACTTCCATATATAATTTTAAGTTCAACGATAATCATAAAATTAAACTTTGTTAGGAACGTTTTAAATTTTTCGCTTATTTTACCATAATACAATCAATATCATAAATTGGTTAAGTACTTTATTTATGTACATAATTTTTATTTTCATTATTTTTCTTCTTCTTTAATTAATATTTATTTATCAATTTTTATGTTTGTTTATGAAGTTTAATATGTAAGAATTATTAATTAAAATATTTTTGCAGCTCCTTGAGTGGTTAACGAAACGTGTGAACTGGTCATGTACTAATACAAACTGGACTAGTAAATAGTGACAGGACGTGAAAATATTTGTAGTTGTAAATATTGAGAACGTGCAATTACTGGAGTTTGAGCAGGAGATAACTAGGAGAACGCTATCGATCCATGATGAATAAAACTCTACTCAACTATCTGTAGAATTGATGTATTCCTTTCTTTAACCTGTGAATGAAGAAGACAAAGTTCGCCAGAAGATTCAGACGTAAATGAGGTCATTTGAAAATCGGAATAAATTGTATGTTTGCTTGATAAACAAAAAATTTGTTCTAACTTTCCACTGAAATACAACTGACAATTTCTGTTACATAAATTCAATTAATATAATTTTAGATAAAATAAAATCTAATATGGTATTGAATGTTACAGACATTAAAATATTGATTTTTTTAATTAACACTACAAGTATTGTTTCTGATTTCAGGTGCTACAAATTTAAGGATTACAAAAATATTCTTACACTTAAAAAATATAATAATTTGAAATATAAAAATATATTGAAATGCTAAGTAAAAATTTTTAATTGATAAAGTAAATTATTATTTTCGAAAACTATAACTAGCTCATACGTTGTTTTTCGAACACTTGATTCAGAAATATATTAATTTAATATATTAATAATATTTTAAAATATTACATTTATGAAATATTCTCAAAATTAAAGTTTTGACCCTTATTGAATATTTGTTAAGTAAAACACGACAGCATTCGTTAAACCTAATAATAATAACATCTTAAATGTAAACTCTCTACATTTGAAAAAAATATCACAACACCTCAAATTAGCATAATGAAAAAAATATCTAAAACTAAACAACATTTTAAGGAATTTTTCGATTAATTTCGGACTGTACGTGTCGGACAGGAAAGTTGAAAGCTATCACTATTAACCAATCTGTTGGGAAGATTCAGTATTATTTTGCAGAGAATAGATTTACGTAATTGTGTTTAACAGTTTAATAGGTTTTTATAACATTAAGGTTTGAAAACTTTTATATTTGTTTTCTGAAGTAACAAATCTGTGATTGTGATATCACTCGGTCGTGTATACAAGAATTATAGGTGCTGTGAACTTTAAACGTACGTAAATCTATATACTAAAAAGGATTTATATTTGTATGTATGTATTTACGTTGATTTCTATACAGATTTAAAAGCGTGGACAGATTGCAACAAAAATTGGTACACATATTCTTCAAAACACGAGAAACGGTACTTTGGGGGGGGGGGGGGGGGTTGAAACCCGTAGCATAAACGTGGAAAGAATTGTAAATCAAAAATGTGATCATTTTGTGTTAAATTAGTGCGCGCCAAGAGACCGTGACGTCACAGCACACGCGAGAGAGAGAGAGAGAGAGAGAGGCGTTACTGCTCAACAACAAAATAGTAACTTATTTCGTAATGAAGTACAGCAGAAATATTTTATTGAATAAATAGTATAATTATATCCAGCAACACTCCATGGAATTATAATAAAAAGCAATACGAAATACTTTACGATCCTTGCGGAAAATGTAAGTTAATTTTCGTGCCATATTAGTGACTCCAATATGGCGACTATTTGTTTAAATAGTGAATGTAGTTAACAATATCAATTTAATCTTTCGTAATGTCTGAAGACTGAGGGACAATTATATCCTGCAATACTCAAGGAGTATATTTAAGAAGAAATTCGGAGGCATGTTTTTTGGCATTTATGCAATGTATTTTATAGCTGTTAAATTAATGCACTATCTATCGAAAGTGTGTACGGAACTAGGAACATTTAGAATAGATTAAATCTCTTCTTGACTAAAGATTAATATAGAATTAAGTACTTTATCGGGCTTATTTAAATAAGTACACAGGTAAGGCCGGGCACCCAGCTAGCCGTTTAATAAAAAGAAAGTACCTTCCAAGGAACGAGAAACAACACGAATTACAGTGGTACAAGTTCACAGCTGAAAAGTAAGTGCTTTACATTACAAATCTCGTCTACAAGTCCTTTATAATATGGTGGATTACCCTACATTAGTAACTATTTTTAGTCGTGTCCGAAATATGTTCTCATTTAAAATACTGCTGTGTTTTTCTGACGATAAATTTGAAATAATAGACCAAATTATTCAATTATCGAAACCTGTAAGATTGTATGACAGAAACAGTAATAATATTGAGTATTTAAAATTGCGCTGAGACAGAAATAAACGATTCTCATTTCTGGTAACAAGTACTAGCGTCATTTTAATTCTTACGATTTTATCTTTGAATTTAAACGTGGAACTAAAGGAAATACAATCTCTATCATTTCGCCAAAGGTACGTGCGTAGGTAGTCACTTCTTACAAATCCAGCATCGTCAATTTGCATGGTTTATGGAACGTCAGTGTCGTAGCCCATTAGTGTATGTAAATTACGAAAGAAACAAGAAGTGAGGCTGCATTCTGGACTTCTTCGGAAGGATTTAGGAAGATCAGGGAAAGCCTAATTCAGTACGACCAGCCTGGATCCTCATTAGTAAATAACTACGTAGGACGAATATACAAGTCTTACCCCCAGAGGTTCCGCGTTCGATGCAGCTACCTTTGTTTATGATACTTGAAATTTTGACCGTGTGGTACTCGACACCTTCCAAAGAAACAAAAATTTCGATCAGTGACGGGACGTCCAGTATAATGTCAAATTATTGCTACTAGTTTCATGTAAGGTCTACTCCGCGACTATCAACAGCAAACATCGTAACTTCATAAAACAAATGCCCCAATAAACAAAGGAAGTGGCGTCTTATTTAACGAAATGAAAATAATTGCGTACAACTCTACTTAAATTATTTTCATGGATACTCTTTCAACCTGTAAAGTGCTTTTTTAGCTAATTGTTTTGCGTCCCACACAATTCAACATTTCGTGAAATTTCAACTGAAGTTGCCCCTAAAATCCGCCAAGTAATGTTTGAAACATTCTTTTTTTGAAATTAGTTATAATTAATTTAAATTAAAATTTTATAATTTTTATATATTTATATTATATATTAATTAATTATTCACTGATCGAAATTTAGTTTCTTTGGAAGGTGTCAAGTACCACACGGTCAAAAAACATTTCCACGATCAGTATCAAAGTGGAGAAGATTTAATAGTGACAAGTTTGTCGAGAAATTGTGAATTTAGAAGTAACTGGTCTGCTGTTATCACCAGTTTTTAAACGAACCAATGATCACAACTGTATGTCTTAATGACGTCAGAAATCAGCACCCTTGTGTTATAGGTAGTGTGAGTCATAATTTGAGTCATTTAATCCTCTGCAATGACAGAAATAGGTAAATGATTTTTGAGTAAGCTGTTCTTGTAAAACATTTTCAATTTATACTACCTTTCAATCACATTCTTCCATTCCGTCTTTATTCTTCTTCACTCAATTACTTCATCTCTGCCAACAACACAGTTCTTAATACTGTATTCACGAAAATTTCATTTCGAATATAGTAATAATTAAAATTGTCAAACGACTGGGTCATTTACAGATGTTATAAAACTATTTTTGAAAATTGAATCGATACTGTGAGTTGTATAAAAAAAAGTCTGTCAATATGAGCACATCTAGTGGGTTTGAAAGCGCGTAGGAAATTATGTGTGATGAGTACATATTACAAATCGTTTCATTGAAACACTTCATATTCAATTCGTGCCTCGAGCATTCCCAATTTCGACTTTTCTGTACGTCAAATACGTTCACGCTGACGTATTACAGACAGAAATTGTTGCTAGAGGAGGTTTTCACTGGTACAGAATGAATACTACGGGTTCATAACTTGAAAATCCGCTTTTGATTTTGAAAGAGTATTGATTTATATAGGGAAAACTAAACGTGCTCTTCAAAATAGAATTAAATAACATAAAAACAAGTACAAAACTTTAAAACAATAATTAGAATAATTCGAAGAAGACCATGAATTTGATTCGGATGATGTGGAGATTTTAGGCTTTCGACAAAGTTTATTAAAACGTAATTGATCAGAAATGCTGTATATTAAAACAACTTTTAACACTCTAAAGTCAAATAATGACACTTTGAAGTTATGTAATATTTACAATCCATTATTTTTTAACTTTTGATGCAATTTTTAAAATTTTTTGTATAAATAATTTTGATTTAAAAAAATATTTTGTTCATATTTACTTTCTAATTGGTATCATTTATTATTTAATTGTAAGAAAATGGAAATATTTTATTTTAATTTAAATATTAAAAAAAGATGAATAAGAAGACATATAGTATAAAACAATATTGTTACAGTAATAAAAACGAATTGAAAAGTTGTTAAAGTGTTAAATAAAAAATATAAAAATGTCAGAAAATTTCTATAATCATCTTCTATAACTATTGAGTTGCTTTACTTTCTTACGCTTAATATCCCGGGAAGAAATTGTACGTATGTTTTATGCAAATAATATTCCAAGGTTTATTATGTGAGTAATACTTAGTACTTTTTACATTTCCCGTCACGAATCTTGTTGATTTTTCTGCACATCACTCTCACTTTTGGTGTTACGGTACAGAGTGCCATTAAATTGAAGTTATGGATGAATTCGTAGTCTAAAAAAATTTTAATTTATTTGCTCATATGTTGAGGACAGTCGGGTGTTTGAGAACGAGTTTGCCCAGTGTCGTAAATTAACGGCTTTGAGGATAAACGGTGAAATAGTGTGGAAGATATGGATCGAGTTGTGGATGATGTTGTTGATGATACACATCTAGGATTGTTTTCTCTAGGGCGGAGTGAGGGTCCAGTTGAAATATGCAAATATATTGTAATAAATAGATAAGTTAATTAAATCGCCCCACGTTGTGGAAGCCAAAATGTAATGAATATATAGAGGAGATTAAATAATTAACAAACAAATTTTATTAAATTATTTAAACAATTAATTTTCAGTTTTATTAAATTGATAATTCGTTCTGAAACAATTTATTTTATTTAACAGGAAGGATCAAGGAATAATTACTACTTTAAACTTTACGATACCATTTATTATTGAATAGAAATTTATAACATTTTCTCTGAGGTTAAATACATTTAAAGTTTCTACGTTTAGAAATTTGATAACTCTTCTCTCAGGGTCGTTTACCTGCGCTTGATAAGTAAAGAATAATCATAGAATTTATAAATTAAGAAATTAACAATCAAAACCAAAATGAGACGAACGAAATCTGACGAATACCTTTTAACTATCGTTTACAAACTTAATTAACTTGTTTTCTACTTACAAAAATGTTCGGCTGGTACCAGACTTGGTTTCCTCGGCTAGGGCACACAATTTACACTAAAAAGGCCATGAATCACTGACTCTACACTTTATCGTCAAACACACGGTCGTAGTTATTGATTTTTCCTCCGGGAACTGGATCTGCTGCATCTCCGTATCATCAGCCAGACATATTGTTACACGTTGTCTTTATGTGAAAAATGTTGATCTCAGCACGCGTAGGAATCTTAATGTGGCGCAAATATTTGATTACTCTTTACAGTTTTTTACAAAGTATCTCGCTGTCCAAATTTTATACTTGGATTTAAAAACTTGTAACTTTTTTCGTTGAATATTATACTTAGGCAACGCTGTTAGTTCTCTCCAAATTTTTACTGCCTCTCCCGGCTACAATATCAGACAGACTGCCGTTCCAGACAGTGCTAGCGGCTCACAACAAAGCCAGCCTACCCATTTTCGTCTTAGAAGAATTGGTACCGCTAAACAATCCAATTATTAAAATCATTACTGGCCTCTAATTAGTATTACAATATATAAATTACCAATTAATCTTTGAGGAGACGCTTGACGATTCGTATTTGGAAGACAGACCCAATCTTGGAGACTTAACCATTTTTCATCTTTTTAGTTAAATTATCACTTGAAATCGAAATCGTAGTTCTCAATAGTCAGTCCTCACCACGATCCTAAGAGGAAGATATCTTTAAAGAATTCAAAATTAACCATAATTATAATAACATTATAATATTGTCAACGAAAATTTGTTTTATCATGTAACAACCCAAACAACAGTCAATTATATTTAATAATAGTTATAATTAAATATTCTATTCAAGTATTCTATTCAAGTATTTAATCGACTACCTTTCGAAATTCCTGTATATTATATAATTAAGTTGCAGAGCTGTTGTGAATTTTTATTTATATTTATAGTAAATCTGTTGACGAGTTACATTTAAATCTGTTACTTAACGTTCTTTTACGAGGGTTTATTTACATTCAGTCCGCCTGTGAAGAGGTGAACGATGATTCGGAAGTCGCTTCATTAAGGAAATATTTCACTAGTATGGGACGTTATGACTTCTTCGTAACGATTGTAATCCAACGTCTTTATGGTTTCATTGTGTTTCCCTTCCTACGTGGACGGCCACGATCCTACGAATTTATGGAAATCGTCGGGGGCCTCACAGAATTCGAAAAAGATTTTAAGCAATAAAATTCCTTTGGGTGGAATGTCACACGACTTGTTTATTTCATGTCTTGTAGTGGGAAGCGGAAAATCTCACGTAAAATAACACATTCACGTACAGACCTGCGAGGACCGTGTCGAATCATTTTTGGGGTTAAAAAGTTATTATTTTTAATGTTCAAAGCTGTCCTGGTTTGATGATTAGTCTTATCTAAGTCTTACTCAATATCGTGATGGGGACGGACTCAGTGTTGATCATATTATGAGAATAAATATTTGAAGACCACACGAAATTGCTGTTTGTTGACGAAGTGAACCTCACGTACATTTCCTGGGGTGTCGGCAGCATGTCGAAGAACACTTAACAACAAAGGTATTGTCATTAAATAACCACAAATAATTGTATTAATTTTGACGACGTTAAGACTAGATGCGGCAGTTTTTTTGCATCAACCATAAAAATTCGAGAATAGGTACCGTGAGATATGTCGTAATGAAAAACGGTGAGAACGGAATATATGAGAAGGACCCAGAAATAAAATGAAAAGAAGGGCAAATTATCAAAAAACATCTTCCCGGACATTGAAATCACCCTCAATGAAGCAATTTAGCAGGAATAAATCTTTAATACTTAGTTGATTTGGTAAATCGTCCACTAAATCCATGTGACGAGGAAGATCAACTAACTTTCCAACCACGGATGCATTCAGTATATAATATGTGAGAACGATAAATATTAATGGTATTATAAACGATATTTTAAAGACATGTAAAGGATGTTTAATATTATAACTTACTAGTAATAAAACCCAAAAATCTGTCAGTAAATTGATATTTATTTTTGTGATGACGTTATGACCTTACAGGAGCTTACGAAAACATTTTCGTCAAATTCATCTGTACTTTAAATATAATCGTTGATAACGACTCGTTCATAATATGGACACATTATTTAATTTAAAAAATATACTAAAATAAAATGGTTTTAATTTAACGTCTGTTTCGAATTAATAAAACAATTGATGACCTTATTTTTTTTTAAAGAATTTGTAAATCCCTCCTCTGTATGAAATTATCTGAAGAAGATACACAAAGGTAACGAAACGTCGTCATCATATAAATTTTATCTATAAAATAAAATAGCATGTATATTTGTATGTATTTACGTTAATTTCTATACAAATTTTAACGCGTGAACAGATTGCAACAAAAATTGGTACACATATTCTTCAAAACTTGAGAAACAGTACTGTTGGGTGTGAGAAATCCCTAGCGTAAACGTGGAAAGAATTATGATTGATAAACGTGATAATTTTGTGTTAAATTACTGCGCGTCAAGATGCCATGACGTCACATGAGAGAGAGACTTTACTACTCGACGAACACAGGAAATAGTTACTTTTTCCGTAATAAAATAAATCAGAGATTTTATACAGTAAGACTCCATCGAATGATAATAAAAAACAATACGAAATACTTTACGATCCTTGTGGGAAATGTAAGTTTAATTTTCGTGCCATTAGTGACTCCAATATGGCGACCATTTGTTTACATTGTGAATGTAGCTAACAATTTTATCAACTTAATCTTTCGTAATGTCTGAAGACTGATGGACAGTTATATCCTGCAATACTGAAAGAGTATATTTAAGTATTCTATTCGTAAAGAAATGTTGTTTATTGGGATTGATGCAATAACATTCGATGTATTCTACAGCTGGTCAATTAATGCAGTATCGGTCGAAAGTGTGTACGTAACTAGGAACAGTTAGATTTAAGTTAAATCACTTCTTGACTAAACATTAATATAGAATTAAATACTTTTGCGGTTTATATAAATAAGTACAGGGACAACGCCGGGCACCCAGCTAGTGTCTCTATAACGTCATCAATTGTTTAATTAAAATAAAATGGCATCAGAACTATATTAGTCATATAGTCCTTTTCAAAGCTGATATTTAATTAACATAATTCTATACACATATATTTATAATTGAAATAATATCCTTACGTCTAGATTATTTATCTAATATAATTATATTTATTTATTACAATTTCATGTTTCTGCCACCGATAAAACTGATCATTTGTTGATTAAATAAATACATATATTTCGTAGTCTACTGTTAAAGGACAGATGAATATGACAAAAAAGTCGTCGAAAGCTCCTATAAGGTTGTGACGTATGTTTTCCTAACATAAATATCAATTTACTGACGACTTTTATTACTAGTAATATTCTAAACAATTAAATACACCAATACTTACAATAACTTACTTTTACTTTAACGACTTAAAATTTGTGCAGTTTATTTAAGAAGTGATTTGCTGCCTTACAAATTGCAATGTATTAAATCACGAATATTTCAAATGAATTAATTTCAAATTGACAGTCTTAAAATTCTCTGAATATTTTCTCCGTGACAGAGAAACTTCACATTAAAATACATTTTCGCTTCTCTACATCCATGCATACACACAAAGACAACTTAGGTTATATCCTCCTCGTTAGCAATCCGTGCTGTAACGAAAACTTCCAACGTTTTCAATACATCTTGTTCAAAAATCGTTAGTTTAATCTAGCAGTGAATGTTAAATGTGTTTCTGGCCGGTAAAGAAAGGAGGAATTACGAGCCAGGCTCACATGATTACACATCCGGTCTTGTTACCTAACAAAGAATGAAAATCTTGGGCTGTAATTGGTATTTATAGGCAACATTTTTCATCAGTGCAAATCCGTGTCTTTTTTGTACGTCTTATTATTCAAATAAAATCTCGTATGATTGCTGTAACTGAGTTTACTGTAGCTTAGCTCCACGTCGATGAAAACCTTCTTCGTCTCAAACGTTTCAGTGACCAAAACTATATTAAATACTGTATTGATTTATTTTAGGGTTTGACTCGGAGAAAGTGATCTGAAATTCTGTACTTTAGTTTGTGTAATAAAGGCGTTTTATATCTCATATACTAATATTCACCAAAGTGGCTTCATTTTATTACGCTCGTTTCACCGCACTGAGCGAAACTTCAAGTTTCAATCTTACACATTAATTTTCGTATGCTCGTAAATTTATTGTGATGGAGCCGGTGGCCGTAGAAACCGCAAAGAGGTTTTGAGGACACGTCACCTCTTCTTGTTTGATACTTGTCCATAGAAGAATTTTATACTGAGCTGGTTATATTTTGCGGTCAGCCACACATTAATCTTCGAAAATCATCTACGGGGCACTAAACGTAATAACCCAGACGGTTTTATACGTCAAAATGAAAGCTTAGCTCAACAATACGATGATAATTTATCTCCTACACAAAATCTTCTAGTGTTCTGCCATACATTTTTTTAATCATAGATATTAATATTAGCTAAATTTCTACACAATTATAATAAGTCAATTGGGGGGGGGGTTCTTCCGGTACTTGATTTCTCTCCACAAAGTTGACGCCCATTACGCAATTGCAAGAAAAACATATGTTAAATACAAGCAAAGGCTATTTACAGCTATTTATTTAGTTTAGGCCTATGTGTTACCTGTCATAAACCATTTGTGCAGTTATCGAAGGACTCCAAGATTTTGTTCATTCAGATAATTTGAAAGCAACAAATTGAAAACCGATAGAAACATATTATTTGATAATGAAACACGATCGAGAGATATTCATAGATAAATTTTTTAATTTAACCGTTCAGTGCATGATTTTTTTGTATTTTTAAACTAACTATTTTATTATGTATTTTTGTGAATACAACACGAAAATAATTACCAAAAAAATATTAAACGTTACCAACGTCAATTCGGCTCATGATGTTGCACATATGCAACATAAATATACTGAGGTTTGATTTATCAATAATTCACATGAATTGGATAATTAGAATACCATGAGAATGACGCTTAATTATATTTCTAAAAAAAACACACAAAATAAATATTCTGAAGTTGACCGGCGACCAAGAAAATCTGGCCTGAGGGGTTGACTCACAGAAAACTAGGAGAGGCATGTTTTAGCCTGTCCACGGATGCTAAAAAATTTGAAATTTTTTAAGTGAATGTTGTTTTTTATGTGCATCACAAATTATCTCTCTTAGAAACCAACAGATGCTTCTGCGATGATACTAAAAGTTATATATGCTCTACACTATGCACTAATGGGTTAACTGGACTAAATACACAGTTAACGTACCTCTCACAAAAAATTACTGTCACGACGAGTATATACAAATGGTTATTCAGGGTGAACTGGAATGGAAAACGAGTGTTTTCAAACGATTGGGAAGTTTTTAAGTAACTCGGACGAAATAATTCGGCCTCCGGCGGATATTTTGGTCCCTGCGTTACTTACACGACACGTTTGGCCTTTATAGAATAGATCTAGTGTTAAATGGTTTGGTTCTAAGGAACATGGCGCTTCTACGTGAAGCACGTGCATTTTCAAAATCTATAAATAATATCGATACTAGGCTCGAACACCGATTTGTAAATACGAAAACAATATTAAATCGTTAATAGGAATAGTAAATATTTTGTTCACTAAAAATATATCAAGAATTATTTTTATTTTCGTGTATCCAGCAGCGGTTTCAAGGTCTAGTGTGCAAGGAAGGAAATAATTTCAATGACTTGGTAGATGTAAGAAAATTAATATTACGGGCAGATGATCAGTACTATGAATTGAAGTGACAAGCCAGACCCCATCTTTGGTGATTAAAAGTTATTGTATTTATAGCTATTTAGCGAATGTTTAGGAAATTCTTTAGCGTCAGGAAAATGTTCACTGAAGCATGTCAATGAATGAAGCGAAATTGTCGACGTAGTTTTGAGTTCACAATATATATTAGTAACTGAATACATCGCTCGCATGTTAGTTCTCTATGTTGGTTTAACATTCTTAGATTTTCATGTCATATTCCTTGAACCAGTTTAATTCTGAGGCTCCAACAGTTTTCATCAAACTTCGGGAAAATTCGCATGCAAACTGAACGGAATATGTCGCCTCGATTGAGTTCTTCTTTAAGCGTAGACGGTATGTTCTTTGAATGCAATCCAAAGTCGGTTTTGGTGATGGGCTCGAAGTTGCGGTTTCTACCAACTGGCGCGTTGGTTTTAATGCAACTGCAAGGGAGAGCAAGGCCGCTGAATAAGGTCTTTAGAGTCGCACACACGTGTGACAAAAAGTTCCGCCATTCAAGTAAGGCCTGCACTCTCACATTGCTCGTAGAATATTAAATACCCCCACAGCCGACACAGTTTCACGGTTCTCGTTCTTGTGAGTCTTGCCTTGAAACCGCCAAAGGATTTCAAGATTTGCCAATGATTAGTTTGAAATCTTAGTATGGAAATCCAGACACGAGCCACGCGAATCGATCATCAGTGTTCCCCGACGGTCATAAACATCCTTGGAAACGTAAGATTATTACCGATGGAAAACATTAAAAGCGGATAAAATTTAACAGCCAACGTCTTAACCAATTTACTATCGTGAATAAAAAATTGTATAAATTTTAAAGTCCACTGGCGAACGTCCAGCTGAACCTCTCCATGACTCTAGGAAGATATTTAAAAATCATATTTGGAGCACTTCACACAAGCCTCCATATTTGAAAGTCATAATTGTGTGAAAATAAACTCAAGAATGCTAAACAACGTGACATTTAATTCGTAATCAATACTGACAAGAAAATGGAAGAATTGGCCTTATTTATGGCTGTCGGTGAACAAATCAGCAATCATAGGAAAAACACATGAAACTGCTTCAAATTAGTTGTAATTGTCTGTAAAATTTAAGGCCGTTTATTATTTTCCAATCAACAGAAAATTTAAGTGAAACGATCCAAAAATTATACCCTTGGAAATGAATTAAGTTCGTTAGTGCAATATCAGAAAAGACGAACATTATTTTGTATAAATTAACTCTTTAGTGTCCAATTGCATGTAGAAAAACAGATATGAAAAATCATGTAAATTTCTGTAACTGTTTTTGAGTTAATGACAGACGCGTTAGTGTTTCACTAGCTACATTCGTAACTCTAATAAGCTTATATATGTCTCTTCAGGTATGGAATCAAGAGTCCACAAAATACGTCTGATCATTAGGAGTATCATGGACATAAACGATGAGTTCGTGAACAAATAATATTTTAATTCGGATTTTTTTCCCGTTTTAAAAATATCTATAAAATTGTAATAGACTGCGGGTTAATGCTATAATTTATTACACGCGTTGAAATTTGTTCTTCCTTACCGTATTTGTCAGGACGAACGATGTAGTAATGCCTTCGTCAAACACGTGGTATGTAAACAATTTATTTGGTTTGTAGGATTACCTTTCCACTTTATTGAATCAACACATATACCACACATGTAAGTCTGTGGCTCTAGCAAAGCAATGCGCACCGAGCTGGAATTCATTAATGCAATTTACAACTACCTTTGAAGTGTATAAGATTTGCCTTATTATGCAAGCGAAGACTTCGTCGTTGTGAACTCCTCAAAATGTCGCGATTAATTCCTTCTTAGTCGTGAAAATTGAGCTCTACGTGATCTTCGTACGCGTGCCGGGAAATATATATTTAGTATGCGGGCCCCTAAATGCGCATAAATAAACATGCAATACATTGCATAAATATAAACACCTTTAATTTCCATTCGTCTCCATCGTGATCCGAATCCGAGCTTCCGCCGCTTTTTATCGCGAATTTTAATTCCAAGAATCGAGTCGTGTACTGACTGAAAATCATTATTTTTAAATTCTGTACTGGAGCAGAGATTTGCTTGAAGTAAAATAAAATAAACAAAATATTTTAACAACTTAAGCGAACCAGATGAGAATCACGTCAGGTTTAAGTTGCCTAATGTAATGCAGCTGAGCCAGATATCCGATTGTATATTATTGGATTTTGAAGCCTTTGAACTTGTAGAAGGGTCTCATTGGTGAGAGTTCGTGGTTCGTGGTTTTTCTAGGCGCGAACGTGCTTAAGTGTCACCTGGCCGACTCCTTTGACGACTTTAGCCCTTACCTTCCTCACCGTGCACACCATCATGATATCCATTTGGCTCATGTCAGTCAGAAAGAGAGAGAAAGTGAATTTAAGAATATTCCTCACGAAAGGATATGAAAAAATTGTGAACTATTAAAAGAATCCGCTATTTTTAAGAAATCGTAAACACTCAGACATTGGGAGGGAACAGACCCATATTTGAATAGTAGAAGAGCAAATTAAATCAATTATTCTCCTGAATTATTCATCAATTAACGTCATCATTATTATTATAAATTTCTAGTCCCTAGATATGGTGAGTCAATTACCACTTTTCTTCCAGATTTCTTTTATTTGCCTAACCGCGATCAAATACAGTTCCATTCCAAATAACATAAAATTTGATTTAACCGTTCTACATAGTGCGTCACTCTTCAATTTTTTTGTCGAAACAGTAAAGTTCAGGGACATTGTATAATCAAATGTAATCATCCTAGAAACGTCGTTCACATCTCAATTTAAAGTTATAAATGAGTTTCATTTTCTCGATACAGCGCATACAATTTTGAAAGAAAGCAGTGCCGTATTCCGTTAGTGTGGTGGGTCGGAGTGCGGTGGCACCGCGATCGCTGTGCTTCAATAAACGATTGTAATTTGATAGGAATCGCTGGCACTGAAAGTGAGTCGATTGGTCATTTCGAAAGTGAAGAGGTCATTTAATCTTGAAAAGATTTTCCGCGTCTCAGTTAGAATGTTTTATTCTACGTTTGCATTTGAGATTTGTAGTCCTATTCAGCAACAAATTGATATAATAAAAAAATATATATCTTTTATTAAAAAAAATTAAATTCATTTTGAGTCGCATTAACGTCTAGAATCAACGTTGTTACAAACTTAAAATCAGACGTGAGGTCATTTGGAGAGCAGACATGTAAAAAACTGCATATATTGACGATGATTACCAAATGATATTTAACACATTTTTCCTGAAATAATAGTGTCATGATGAAATTATTACCCAGTCTCACATAATTAATTTTTCTTTGAAGGATGCTTTTCAGTAGAACGTACTTTTTTTATATTCATTAAGAAATTTCGAATAATGGTTATCATTTTAATTTTATTAGTATTTTTGGTCTATGAGTTCAAACAAATATATCTCAAAAGCTACTGTAATGAATATATTTAATTTGAAATATATCTGATCATTTTTAAATGACGAATGCTCAGAATTTCAGAAAATTTTAATTTTCCGAAGATATTTTGATCGAGTCCGGAAATGTAACATTTTAGACATTTCAGTAGCCCCGTTCCAGACTGTCGTGATGTGATTGTAGAGTTATCACCGACCGTTGTGCAAGTGGATTGCTCTCTCCTTCCTACTGTTGAGGTCGTGAGTTCGAACACGGCAGTGTCCCGTTATTTCCAAGCGCCCGTCTGTTACGCGTTAAGCTTCAGGTTCTATGAGACTTGCAGTTTCATTCTCCTTAAAAGAATTCTTCCTGGGAACGAACTGTAGCTCTACAAATGTGTTAGACTTAGGAGCAAGACAACAACTGAATTGACGTTGATCTCTCTGATCGTTGTTACCCCAAATTTATTCATTGACGTTTTGAAATGAAGATACATGCGTCTTAAATTATTTGACGACACAATCTGACTTCAAAAGTCAGTATATTTCTTTCAAAATACTACAATTATTCGTGAATTGAAGTGATTCAAAGGCAACAGTATACGAAGTGAAAATTTTGTTTATCTTAATTCAAACATCTTTTGTTAGGCGTTAGGAAGTAGCCAAATATTTATATACACTAATGTCACGTGCAAAGTTTCGTAGCCCATCTCAAGTACTACGTCTCTGGTTCATCCTTCTTGTGACATGTAATTCCCAGCGCCATGTCAGTGACTTAATCGTTATTGCATTTCAATGCATTCCATTACGTCAACACGTTAACGCTGCTTCTTATCCTGTCATTCCTTTTACGACCAGTTCGTGAAGTTCATAACATTGTTAAACCATTCTTATTCGCCTCATTTACATCTTCTGCATTGTTAAGGAATTAATCGTAATAACCTTATCGACGACACAACGGACATATTTTATAAAAACGTTTATGAAAATATTAGGTATTTACAATTTAATAAAACAAATTTAATCAAAAATATTTTAAATAGCATTGATCTTTCTCTCATGGTTTCATGGGCTTTTAAATGTCTAGTGGAGAATTTCGGTAAACTTGTTTATATTTTTATACATCATACGACTTTGTCTGCAGACCAAAAGTTACCTGTTGTTTTCCAGACTGGAAAACTGGGTCGTGATCTACTAAGTCTACATTCATTTTTCAACTGACTTCATAGTTTCAACTCGACTGACTTCTAACTTCTCATCCAATTTTCTACTCACTTCTGCTGGCCGCGATACATTAAAATTGTAAGTACTCAAAAATAATCTACCGACTTCTCGGCGTTTAGTTAAAACATCAAATCAGTAGCTTTCAGTAGATTTTCATATTCATGCGAGTTGGTACTAGTCAGTTATGCATTATAAACTTTACTAATAAATTAAATTAATAAGATGTTAAGAAAAAACCTGATGAAAGTATAAAAAGGTACTGAGACGTCGTTTTTATATTGAATAAATGAATGACTATTATTTCTGTTTTTATTAAAACAAACTAAAATTAAAATATCTTTACTTATATAAAATAATATTATGCAAAACACTGAAAGTGGAAAATATGCAGGATCAACACATATTTCATAACAATTTTAATTTATTTCATAAGTTGGTAAAGTAAAATAAATTGACTTAATTCAGTTGGGATAGAGATGACAGCCTGTCGAAACCTACTGATTTAATTTATTAACTGCAAACCAGGTAGCTTTATAAAGATGACTGTTAGACAAAAATAAATATTTTTATAAACAGTCTTAATGAAAAACAAATATACACATTGGCGGACGAATACAATCAAGGCCTAACAATCAATCAGTTTATTTATTTTCAAAAACTGAAAAATACAGAAATATGCGAGCGTCAAAGTAATAAAAAAATGCAGATAATACATAATTAAAATTCCACATGTTGGTTACAATGAAAAAATTCATTTAATGAATAGAATGGATTATCAATTAACCATTTTTAATTGAGATTTTGAACGCATTTAATCCGGTTGAACAGTTCAATTGAAATCGAATTAAACGACTGTTTAGCTTTATTTAATCTTACATTAGGTCACAATGCGATAAATAAATCTGTTCGCATAGTTTTGATTATAGAGATGAAGGTTAGTATTAGCTAAGTTCATCTTCGTAGTTATCAAGGATTTATCAATATAACTGTATAATAATGAGTTTAAAAATTACGGAAAACCAACGAAAGAGGAAAATTAAAATTCAGAAGATCAACACATCTTTGAGGTTAAATACAGTAAATAAATAAATCAGCCATAAGTCAGAAAAAATTAATAATTATAGAATTAGACGAAAAAATTTTTTTTACAAGATCAGCATGTCTTTGAGGTCATGTAATAAACTCATTTTGTATAAGGTTATAACGTAAAATAAATTGACTATATTCGATAAATAAATCGGCCGTAAGTCAGAAAAAATTAAATGAATATATTATTAGATGGAAATGGAAAATTGTAATTCATAAGACTAATACATCTTTCTGGTTATGTAATAAATTAATTTTTATAAGACGATAACGTAGAATAAAGTGACTAAATTCAATAAATAAATAAATTGGTACTGAGTCTGTCTTATGCTCGATTTATTTATTTAATGTATAATTATATTATCAGATGATTATATATATTGACTAAATTAAGATAAGATGAATATGACAATCTGTCGAATGCAACAGATTTAATCTATTGACTGCAAACGAGGTAAGACTAATATTGAAGATTGTCAAATAAACGGTTTATACAACAGAAAAAGAAATATAGGCCCTTTTATAAACAATCTTAACCATAACCAAATTATAAAATAGTATAGTAGTATTGCCTAACATTATTGTGAACAATTCAGATATTATATATAATTATTCCGAAAAATAAATAAATAAGTAAAACACCGGAAACGTAGGAGAGATCGTCTTTCATTCACACTGCACGTTTTTTCGGTAAAAAAGTTAAGAATAACGGTGTTAAGTTTTTGAATCTTGCCACAGGCTAGTGGTAATCTATTACTGTGTTGTTGACGGGAAGAAAAGATTAATACATCAACAATTTTCTATATTAGAGCCACGATACCGAAACGAGAGTCAGATTGTCAGAGCAGCGACAGTTACCAAGTTAGTAGGGTGAGTACACGGATAATTATGGAGTTTTAGGTTAGGACGATGAGTTTATTGCTTTTAAATTTGTTGGCAGCTGGGCGTTGTAGACGTGGCAACCCGGCGCAATTACCAACAAGAACGTGTGAAGGCTGGGCCAGGCGCACATCGCCTTAACACTCATCATTCTCTACGTGCTTCATCTCCCAACACAACAGCCCGGCGCCGGGTCTATCCTACATTAAATAGGGGTTGGGGAAACACAAAACTATAGCGAGGACGCTCAAACATCCAACAGAGGTTTTATAATAATTACTCGACTGCCGTTGGTCCAGTCTGTCCATTCCTACTCGTCTCCGAGACAAATTATATCTTTACGTCTCCACTATATTTACCATTCGCTGCTTCTTTTATACATACACGTCATGAATCTGTATTTTGCAGAGTTTTTAAACAATCTCATCTCCCTGAGAAAGTTTAGTGGCCGTCTACATATTTTTTTACATTAACCTGTGTTAAAGTTTTGTTATATATCGTTTCTATGGCTATTTCATTTCATGACTAAAAACATATACTCTTTCATTTCCCCCTGAAGTCGCGTTCCAACTTCACGTTGCTTTTCTTCTGATGGCGTCAGTTGTATTAAGAGCCTACTCTAACATTATTTACAAGTCTTTCTGTCTGACATCTGTACAGCTAAACTCTTTCTTTTATAAGAAGAGGTCATTTTATTTTTAAAAAAATTCTTACCTTATTTAGATAAAAAAAATATTTCTATATGTTTTGAAACTGTAAAAGCCCATAATTTTTACGAGTTTCAGAAACTTCTTCCTTCGTTTATGACTGGAAATAATCCTCACGTTAAAAAGTTGCCTTAATTCACATTCAGACATTTAGAATATATAAACCTAAGTTCTGGACCCTTGTGTTTTGAAATTAACTTTGAAGTTTTTTTCCCCTTCGTATGTTCTCGAATATATAATTTTAACAAACACCCACTCGGCTCGTTTTTTTAGTTTTTAATCAATTCATTATAAAATCTTCTAATCTCGAAACAACAATTTTTTAAATTGTTGTAACTTAGATCGAAAATTTATTATATATTATGGCCGAGCAGTCAGTAAAGAATTTATTGGTATATTAAAAACTACTGAAACACTACGTGGACCTCATCAGGTGTGCACTACAAATTAAGTGAAACATAGTTATTTGTTGCTGATATTATTTGTACCGGTTTTAACATTATCGTGAACAATATATTAATCTCTGATTATATCTCATTTGAGAATTCCAATTGAAACTGTAGCTATTTAATGAGAGCCAAACGTTGTTTTATATAATAAAAATGTTATTTTTTTGTAATGCTCTTTCCGTTCGTCCTATGTAACAAACATTCCAGTCATTACCGGAAGTTTTGTATATTACATTGTGCTTACCTAATTCTTTGCGGTTTTTTATAATTAAATATAAAGAATTCGTGATTAATATTATATATTACATTTAATTAATTTAAAATGTAGATTCTTTATGAGTGACAAAATTTTTACATGACGATTACTTGAAAATAGTTTCAGAAATTTCCATGGCTAATTTGTATTCGATAGATTTTATCGAGAAGAATATGAACACAAGACGCACAAGTCAAATCTCGTGACAACTTATGCAACTGTTTCAAAGAAATTTGTAATGCACACCGGATGAGGTCCACGAATTATGGAAGAAAGCAGCGCTTTAGAAGTTTTCTTTATAATTAATTCTGAACTGACTCCCTGGTCATTATATATTTTATTAATAACTGTTTTTGTTCAGTAAATCGTGGTGACAGGCTTACATTATATATACGAAGCCATTTCCACGTATTGAGTAACATATTTTATAGATATAATGGTGACGTCATGTTTCTTGAATTTTATCCTGAAAAAATAGTAGAAATCTGCTACGGTGGATATTGAAAGACCTACATCATTATCTGCCAGCTGCAACGATACTCCTACTAGTACTACATGTGTTACCTGTTATTTCATTCGCCTGTTCCTCGGATCGCACGGAAAACGACTTACTTTCGTTCCGAGATTGTTACCATTCAGGAATTTTTCGTTTCATAATAGTAAATGCAGGGTCACTGAACCCGTCCCGTACCCGTGGTGTTAGTCACTTTGATATTTGATCGCATCATGTCAAGCCTAACATACAACAATCGATGATCGATTAAGGTCGACATTCTAAGTTTAGGTGCAACTTAGAAAACTAGAGTTTCGTAGCTGTACGTGACATCGAAACGCGTCTGGTGAGACCAATTTTGAAATTCAAATTAACTGAATTCCGTAATGAATTCTGAAAGTAACAAGCTTAAGATGTTGATTAATTGACCAATGAGATGTATTCAATATTTAATGATAAACTGGATTTCAAATTACTTGAAAGATTTGTTGAACTTAAATTAATACCTCAGGTAACCTCATGGTTAATCTAATATGTGAATGCTTTTTATTGGGAAGGTAGAGTCGTAAAAATATTTACCTGTGACAGGTGATGCGTCACGAAATACTATTACGTCTATTTGATTTGATAATATAATATATATAATAAATAATATATACAGTGTCAGAATAATGAAAACGAATTGAAGGGAAAGTTAGAAGAGAAGGATGATGGTTTACCTTAAATTGAAACTCGGCGTCGCCATTCAGGAAGAAGTACATAAAATTTTATAAATATTCAATTGAAGGACTTGAAAGCCATATCAGACATATAAAAACTTTAATATAACTATCGAATGATAACATAAAGGAAGAAGAGTGTACTTACAAAATTTAGCACCTAATTACAAAATAATCCCGCATTTATCGAAAAACAATCTTGAATGTCCCTCTAAACAGTAAATTCGAATGAGCGTTTCAAATTTCATTCCATGAACCAGTATTTTAATCCCTATACGTTTACCCGTTTAGATATGGCGTCATTGGCCATATTCAACATTGTTTTCTTTGATATTAACAAAGACTATTGTTGTCATATACATATTTTAATATCTTTGTGCTGTTCGAAGGATGTAATTACGTTGTCCTGACGGCTGTTGAGTTTCAGAGAAACGCTTTCTTATTTAGTGAAGTCAGGAATAAACTGGCTTGGTCACACTTTGTGGTTTGGACGTAAGGAACACAACACCCTTCCGGTTTTCTGGAAAGCCGCCTTCCCTACGCCCTCGCGACCTTAAAACTTCCAACCGCAACACTAAATAGGGACTTGTCAGTTTTATTAACCGCAATAAACCCTCCGTCCAACGAGTTAGAAAAATGTGACTTGGCATCAAATCCCAGTTTACTAAAATTTGAAACGAGATCACGGGCACTGAAACGTGTTCCCCTTGTTTATTGATCATCATTTGAAGACCATTCTATAAGTTTAACAATAACAACTAAGGCAAAAGCAGACCCGGAGTACGTGTGATTAAATAAGACCGCACTACGTTTTCGGAGTTTTTGGTGCTCTTCTCAGGTGTAGAAGCCAAATTAGATAGAGGTTTTGAACAATCTAAGCGAAATAAACCAAAGCACAAGTATACGCAAATGAGTTACCTTAATACTTAAGAATTATAGTTATTACAGAGTTTTAATAAATCAGTTTGCACATTAACTGCAGTGATGTTAGATTAATTATCAAGCAATTCCTGAATAATTCTACAATGGTACATATAAAAATTTTAACATTTAACCAATCGAAAGAATGATGGAAGTGTATTTGCTAAAAGCATTATAATTTAGTATGAATGATTTTTACAACAGCATTTTACCCCAAACCGGGATTTTTAATCAGTCTTCTGGTGGGCTATGGAAAAAATTGGGGGAAAAAAATTATTATTTATATTCAGCGCCACCTGCAAAGAAAATACACTCACTAGCAGGAACGGTAGGTTCAGTAAATTAAGGATTTAATTTATATAAAAGAAAAATATTTATTATCACACATAAATTGATCTCCCATGAGTCAGGCTAAATGTAAAATAAAATTAATACAATTTTGTATTTTAAAAGTATTGTGTTACAAAGCGTGCCATAGTCTCGATATTGATACTCAAAACTAAAACTTGAATTTTTTTTATTAATTTTGAAATGTTAATGTAGCCAAAATATAATTTTAGATTTTGTAAATTTTACTAGTTTGATAATGTAAATTTTGATTTGTACATGATTATGGCTATTTCGGCTGAAAGTTCCGTCCTAAAATAATAATAAAAACATTTCAAGTTGGAGTTTTGAGTATTACTAAAAAACCTGTTCGGGGTTATATTACAAAAATTAATATTCAGTTTCGAGACGATAGATCTTATATCAATGATGTGCTTGGTTACTTGTTATTTCATACCGGTTTTCAATGTCCGTTTAGTTTGTCCTATGTAGCACGAAAAACAGTCAGAGCAAGAGATTTTGGAAACAACAATGCAGGTATCAAGCGAGTCCTTGTAGTTCTTTTTTATCATAAATGAAAGAGTATTAGTAGATTTGTAAATGATGAGTTACATTCTTTGAAGATTTGGTTTAAAAATTTGTAGTAACGAACAAGAAATTTTTCGGTTTTGAAGATTGAGAGCAAGTAACAGTAGGGTAATTGATTTTATTCAATCTAATATTTATGTGTTTGTTAAGGAGTACTCGTTAGAAATTAAAATATTAGGCCTACGTAAAATACGAGTATTTACGTTGATGGAACTTTAAGTTATTAAATAATATGGTACTGTCTACAAGATTGCAGATTGTGGCTGTGTGGGTTTTTATTTATCCGCGCCTAATCCTCCTGTTTTCGAATAATTTCTTATTTGATTGGTAGCTGTTTTATTCGATTCCTGGAAATCATGTCGTTGGTCGAGACGAGCGGCAGATTATCAACTTGATTGTCACGTTCTGGGTTGATTCGGGAAGAAAGCTGTCCGTGATAGTAATCCTTTCGCTCCTTCACGATGTTTCTAGTTCACATTTGTACTGAAATTCGGACGGCATCCCAGGAATTTCACCAATCATTCGGGAAAGTTAGTTGACGGGCAAGATAATACGAAAACTAGTCCTTCGACATTTCGAATTTGATGATTGTTAACTTGATTTTATTTCCTTAATTATCGGCATTTGAATGCGGTCTTCCCGATTCCCAAAAAATTACAAAGATAATAATTGATACGGCTGAATGAATCAGGTTATCGGCCAAGTGCCTGCCAAAACCAGGATGTGTCCCTTGAAAGTTTGTTTGATAATAAAAATAAATAATAATAATCGTGGGAATAATATTGTAAAAAACATTACTTTAACTGACATCACAGATTTACTTAAAAATCAATAAGAACGATTTGGAACTTTAAAGAATAAAAGACCTGTGACATCGTTTACTGTGGTGACGTGCACAAGTTACTTATCTTTGGGCATGTGTGTCATCCTCAGGAAACATAAATTTCCGTGGGAACACTTGATGCTCTGTTTGGTGATTGCGGGATTAGTATTGGCAATGTCTCGGCGTCACTTCCTCATGACTCATATTTATGGTTAAGCAATGCACTGGTTGTTCCAACCGCACAAAGCCGTCCATTGTTGCGTCAATGGAAATAAGCATCCAAACTCTCCCGATACACGCTTCCTCCCGATGAATATCTCAAGCATTTTATTTTTTTTACTCTGACAGCACATTTTTGATTAATATTTGGTCGTAAAAAAAATAACGAAATTTCTAGAGTTTCGGGGACTTGAACGAGATGAGAATAACGTGGCTCATAAGGTTGGAAAGAACTCCATGGTAGGATGGTAGGAAAAGGATTCTTCATATTGAGAGAAAAGAAAAAGTGTATTACAACATGGATCCCGAAATGTATAATTACAGAGTTAACCGAACTTTTAGGTCACTGGATGACGACATGCCTTGTTATCCGGACTAAAATTCTACAGTTCACAGCAGAAACCCAATGCGAAGAAGACCAGCTGGCCTGTATTCAGTAAAAACGAGGCCACTGAACATCTGATATATGAACAGAGTGCTCCAACTAGTCTGATGAACTTCATACAAACCGATCAGATACGGCAGTTCGGATAAACTCTGTAACTATGCATTATCGGACTCTGAATATGAGGAATCCATTCATGAAAATGGCCGATAGATGGTTACCACTGTCTCCCTTATCACAGGCTACAGATCGTTCTGTGCCATTGCGAAGTAAAACATAGTAGCCCCTCTGTCCGTTTGCACATCAGAAGAAGAGCAAAGTAAAAATCCGATTGTTTCTTGTGACGTGAAGCGAATTTTCACTGGAGGTGAAACAAGGAACCATCACTTCTAACCAGAAAGACACCTGTCGAACAGCCAAAATCTCCAGCTTCAACGCTGATCACAATGATCAATTACCTGGAAAAATTAAATGTTTTGTACACTAGGAGGTATTATAAGAGGCCGTCGACTCTCCGCTGATCAACAGGTGAAGGAACTTTCTCACGGCATTGGAAAACTTGTGGAGCGATGGAGCAAGTGTATTGAAAAGCATGGTAAATATATTTTCTATTTCAGCTGATTCCCAAATCCAATAATTACAATAACGTATAAGCTAACAAGAGGCACAATAATCCGCTTATATATACGCGATATTTGGAAATCGTGTCGGAATTGAGAGTTCTTGGAGGATCTGTGGCGACCATCAGCTTAATATGACATAATCTTGACATCGGTCACCTAGCGATTTGGTTTTAGCCGTAAACCTCGTCTGTCCTTTTCTTCGTTATGGTGTTTCATAAAGCAAACTGACGTAAGAATATTATTGGAGTACAGAAAAAGAGTAAAACATTACAATGCGATTATTGCCAAACAACGGAGAGAGAGTGATACCATTTTTTATATGAAATATTATCTACATTAACAAAAATCAGAACCTACTTTTCGATATTAAATTCAGACTTTTTTTATTTAAATTTCGAAGTTACAAAGAAAAACATTTATCCTAAATACTCAATACAAACGAAACGAGCAAAAACATCGCAAAGTAAGGTGGTGAACATTTTCAAGATCAATACCCGAGAGAAAGTTTGCGATTGGTAATACGGTTTTTAATCCTGATTTTTAAAAGAAGCTCAAGTTTTGAATAAAGCATTCTCGAGTTTCTAACGGAGTTAAATATATTTAGATTCAAGTAGGTTTCCATCAACGTGTATTTATACAACTCCACGGTATTTTAAGGTCTTAATTAAATCTGCATCTGCAAATAATCGTAACCAAGCTCACATGGTGACGTTGGAAGAGCACCTCATCGAAACGTTGTGTCTCAATAAAAAAAATTTCACCCGGTTTGGTTAAAGTACTTCCACTCGTGTAACGTTTAGTATATTCAATATAACACCGATAACAATTTTTAAATTCATTTTATAAGATACATAGTGTGCTTACCGCTTATCCTGGTTGTTTATGATAACCGATATGTGACTGGCGTGGTTGGCTGTGACGTCACTTCACAGGGGCGGAAAAGATAATCCGCGCCGCTTAGACAGATAAAGAGTGAATTTTCTCGAAATCGGATAACATCGAATTTTTGTGAGCATCGACACACTTAAATCTGAACCCATCGTCGGATTTCCTTGCTTAAATGTCCGCTCATTCCTATTTCAACACCTTGACGCTGAATCCTGACTCAATAGTTGCATATATCGTAACAGCAACTTATATTCGAAAGGTAACTGTTCAGAAGTTTCGGCTCTGTGTTGGTTTGTCTTTCAGGTATTTTTTCCTTTAGTATTTGAACTCGATCTTATTACTTTCTAGATCGATATTGAAAAATACTATTTTCCATCCATCACCACAGTCTTATATTAAGCATGTTTTTAAACGATCTTTTTAATTTATTGCCGTTTGGAATACGTATTTGTTGAACCGATGCGATTCTCCGGTGACACATCTAGAGTATTATCTGGGACGGGCAGGATGAACTGCTTTCTGTGAAATATCTGTCTACATACTACGTCAAATATGTCCCGCCCATTTTCAACATGCGAAGGCACGCTGTAAAATAATTGTGGAGGTGATAATGCTGGTTGCGTAGGTAGCACTAAAATCGTGCTTACGTGTGCAGAGTTCCCCGAAAACCGGATGGGTGTAGCGCCGTGTGGCGAACTGGTGCGTGTCTTGGCGTATTCACACACACAAACATCCGATATTTGCAAATATTCTCAAGCAGTCTGCGGAGTGACCTCCCTGTTCAGGGAACATGACGGGGCGTACGTTGTGAGGGGGACCTTCAAGCAAGTAGGCCACAGTTGCTTCCTTCCCTATACCAATTTATTGAATACCCTCTGATTTCCCAGAAAAGTGTTGAATTAATACCGCAATGCATCCTTTAGATTTTATTATTACTCACTTTCCATGTTTCCTTTAGAGAAAATAGGCTTTCAGAAGAACGAAAAATAAATACAGTTTCTGTTAAAATTTACGTCTTTGTATATATTGTAATAATTTACAAATAAAGATTGATTTAATTTGGCCCACGTTGAGTCGCCAATTTGTAATGAATAGATGGATTAATTAAATGAATGGCCCCACGTTGTGGAAGCCAAAATGTAATGAATAAAATAAAGGCTTAATTTTTTTCTAAAAAAAATTATTTAATGATACAATTAATATGCGCTACGTTGGCACACCAAAATTTAATAATCAATTCAAATTAACAAACACTATTTTATTTATAATTTGTTGGGCCTTCTAAATAAAACAAAACCTTTATAAGACAATTTACTTTATTCAATAGAAATTTATAAGATTTTATCTGAGATTAATTACACTTAACGTTTCAATGATTAGAGATTTTATAAATCTTTCTCAGGGTCATTTATCTGGGCCTGTTAAGTAAAGTAACATTTATATTTATAGAATTTACGTTACAAAATCATAGAATTTACAAACTAAAATTTAAACAATCAAAACAAAACGAGAAAGTGAAATCTGACGAATACCTTTAATTACCGTTTACAAAAACTTAATGTAAATTGGTTTCTACTTACAAATTATTTGGATGGTACCAGACTAAGTTCTCCTGGGCTCGAGCACACAATTTACACTAAAAAGGTCATGAATCACTGACTCTACACTTGATTGTACAAAACACGGTCGTAGTTTTGGAATTTCTCCTATGGGAACTGGAACTGCTTCTTCCTCCGGATTCTTAGTTAGACAGATTGTTGCTAAATTGTCTTTATGTGGAAACTGATGGTGGATACTCGTAGCAAATTTTGAATGTGGCGCGGATTATCAGGTTACTCTTTGCAGTATTATCAAGTATCTCACTGTCCAAACTTTATACTTGAATTCTAAAACTGGTAACCTTCTCAGTTGGATTTATACGTTGGCCACGTTGTTTGTTGTCTTCTCTCAAAAATTTACTTCCTCTCCCGACTTCAACACCAAACCGACTGCCGTTCCAGAAAGTGCTCGCGACTCACGACAAAGCTAGCCAACACATTGTTGTCTTTTGAAAATTGGTACCGCTAAACAATCCATCATAACATTATTAATTATTAAAATCATTAATGGCCTCTTTAATTAGTATTACAATATATATATATTACGATTATGAACAATATGACCAATAAACAGACCTCACAAGAATATAAACAGGTACAACGTTTCTTCCACAGATTTGTGGACCTTCTCAGGTACCGGGAAACAGTTGCCCAAAGACGATAGAAGGAGTCAAGTGGGTATCAAAAGATCGTAGGTTTTGCTCAAAGAGTCAGTGTAACTTTAAATATTAAGAATATTGTGAATTTTGATGTGAACCATTCCCAAAATTAGTCTTTGATAATAATTTGGTTCAACGTCAAGGACATTAATTTTTCTCCAGTTGATATTGTGTTGTTTCACGCATATGTCTGTTTCGTAATCACAGAATACTTGTCGTTACGTAACTTATAATTCGCTATGTGTTCTTTGATCCTAGTCTTTACAGCCCCTTTGGTCTGGCCAATGTAAACAGAATTGTAATCACTACAGCTGATTTTGTCTTCAGGTTGTAAGTGATCTTTGCCGTTCTTGATAAAACTCGAAAGTGAATTGGTGGATCGTGTGTTGCTGTTAGTGTACTTGAGAAGGTCCACAAATCTGTGGAGGATACGTTGTACCTGTTTTTATTCTTGTGAGGTCTGTTTTTTGTCAGTATTCTTCATGATAAAAATACATTTTTTTGGTCTTACGAAAATTTGTAATTATACAAAATAAAATGTAGTCCATGACTAATAATAGACAGTTTACTTTAAAAAATCTGTTTAAAATAAAACAACGTTTCTGTCACCATTTTTGTCGTCTTCAGGCTGACTTGACTGAGAATATGTGCAGAAAAGTTAATGAAACTTGAATTTATAAACGTTCCGTCAGTCTAGATACGAAGAAACGTTCTTCATAGCCAGACTGAGGTATCGTTTGTAATTTCAAAGTCACTTTTCCCTGAAGTCACAACCTGAAGTTATAATTTAAACTAAATTCTTTGAATACACTGTCTGTTATTGGCCTTGAGCTGCATTATAAAATCACAGTCCACGGAAAATTTAGCCTACGTCTCTTATATTTAGTAGATTTCAGCCTCTAGGGCCATATATTATCTGAAAAATAAATATCTAAATATACATATGTGATACAATATCGATTAATACATAAGTTCACTGCAATCATTTCCATATGGCTTAAATCGATGTATGAAGTGAATTTATGTATTGATCAATGTTGAATCAAATATGTATATTTTTATTTTCAGTTGAATATGGCCATAGGTGATTATATCTACTAAATGTCAAAGACGTTGATTAAATAATAAATAAGTTGACTGTGGACCATGTTTATCCTTGATGTTATAATATAATTTCAACAATCCTGTAGTCAGAGATAGTGCCTTTGGACTCATAGAAGCTGGGTGCCCGGCGTTGCCAGGGTTGTCATATCTCCATAACCCCCGATTTGACACTAATATCGGTTGCTATTGTGTTATTTTTATTGTTATTGGAAGAACACGTGTACGAAATTTGGTGAAATTTGCTCCAAGGGTGTCGATTTGTATGCGTAACATAATTACATACATACATACAAACAAATTTATTTATTAGACAAGAAAGCTTACATATTACACATATAACCCGTAACTTAATTAGTAGAATAAGGGGAGAAATAATAAATATATTAAACTATATTTTTGTAGCAGTTTAACATTGATAGTCAATTTGTTCTTTGATTAAAAACAGGAATAATAATAGTAAGGTAAAATTAAAAAAATAAATAATTTTATAGGTAAATTATTATTATTTACAATGACTTTTTATGTTTCATAGCAGAACCTTGTTATATTTCTTAAGTATTCTAAATGAGAGTATATCGAAAATTGCTTTTTCTCGTTTTGTTTCCAGGACGAAGACAAGTTTTTCTGGCATCGAGAATGCTTCCTCAAGTTTCAATTTTCAACTTTAATGTTTTTTGCTTAAATTTTATATTTTTATAATCGAAGTCATTCTTGATTAGACGAACCATAACGAAACTATTTTCCCTTTTAAAGGGTTCAGGAAAAGTAGTCAAATCCGCCCTATGAGGAGGAAGTAAGACGCTTGACTTTATTGTTCACAAACCAAATTTAATATACTCCTGGAACTGCTCAGCGTGTGCTCCGAGTTCGCACCTGCGGAGCGCAGACTCCAACAATGAATAATGTATGAGCTGAAAGTGAGACAAAACAGTATGAAAAAGGCAGCACCGGGTCGTAAAAGAAGGTACTGAATAAGAAGCTGGACATGTATGACATAGCGGACCATATAAAATAAAAATGTGCAGAGCTCGCAATGACAGACCAGGTCGGTCCTTGGTCTAAGGAAGTAGCGAATTGGTGTCTGAGACACAAAATGTCACCAAGTTGACTGTCGCCGAAAATAATGGGATAAACAAACACGGCGGCTAACGGGGAGAAATATCTGGAAAATGGAAGAATTTGGAAGATTAAATGTTAGTCAAAAGTGTAAAACAGGTGAAGAGTGGCTTGAAAAGAAAATGGTGTCGCAGATACAAATTTTTAAAGTAAATAATGGTATATAGAAGGTAAATAGTCAATATATTGTAATGATTAATAAGGAGATTTAAATTCAATTAGCCCCACATTTAGGAAGCCATTTATGTAATAATTAATAAGGTAGATTTAATTTGAAAAATTCTTAAACAAAAATAATTAATTAAAATTTGAATGATAGTTAGCCACACGTTGAAGACGCCTATTTATGGAATGATTAATAAGGTGGTCTTATTAATAGGAATAATTAACAAAATTATGTATTTAAAATTTTTTGTTGATAATTATACATTATAAACCCTGCTTTGCACTCCGAATTCCATCAATTTAACAAACAAATATTTCAATTTTATTTTATTAAATCATGGTGTTCTATGAAAATATAGCTTTATAATTTTACAATCAATTACGTTGAATTTCTCATTATCTCAGGGTCACCACTGGGTTTGATAGGAAGAACGAATACAACTAACTAAAATATTAACAATCCAAACTTAAAGTTAACGGAATACAATATTAAATACAAGAAATAAAAGAAAACGAATGAAAAGAAAAACGCGAACGAAATCTGACTATACCCTTTAATTATCGTTTACAGTCATTAATAATTGTTTTGTACTCACGACAGTGCTACTGGTACCAGTTCGGACTATTGTAGCTTGAAGTCAACACACACTAAACAGGCCATTATGCACTGATTCTACTCATTAGATTTTTAACACACGGCAGTTGCTCTGGATCTCCGCTATCCTGGAACCTGGATTAGGCCACCCTCAGCCTGTTGACGGACGTAGATCTCCTCAAAGTCTCTCTATGCGAAAATGAGTTCGGTTTGTGAAGCAAAACTTCTGTTTCTAAATTGCGATTTTATAAGTCTCTCCGTCAAAACTGTTTACTTGCGTTTTATGTAAACTATTATATCTCGCAGACTGAGTTCTCTAAGCGAGCAGTTTCCTGTCTCGATTGTTAACAAAGGAAAACCCGCCTTGATTGTCGCCTTTAAGCACCCGTACCGCCAACAATTAAATTATATTAAAAACAATCAATAGCCTGTTTAATTGGTATTACAACATATTTATTTAAACGTCGCCATTGATAACCATTCCGATTAGAATGTGCAAAGAGCCTCGTCTATCCGCAGCGCGACAATCATCTCATAGTTTTGTCTCCTAGTTTACTGAGACGGTGACTGTGACTCATAATGAAACGTAATGTTGAACGACATATGAGACTGATCCTGTAATTAACTAACGGGTTACTGTGTTCTCTGTTCAACTGTATTCTTACGTGTGGAAGAATTACAATTCGATTGAACGACGCAGTTCTAGTGGGTGTAAATATGTAACTGGAATGATCTCATGAGAAACCTGACGCAAAGCAATGTTTTGAGTAGATGAATGAAGTATTTTGTCGTCAACCATCAGAATTGTGTTCATCAGTTAAGTAAACAAAGTGACTTTATGGCCACATATATATTTTAAGAACGTTATTGAGTTTTCGGAAGCACCTTGCCCTTCACGTTTCTTTTTCCCTTATTTTCGTCCTACTTCATCAAATAATTTTCACAGGGTTATTTCTTTAATTTTTTATGATTATTGCGCAGTAGTATAAATAATGAATAAAAACAATGTATTTTTTTTTCCTGTGGAAGGTTACTGAAGGCAAAATAGCGGAACCGCGTGGAACGACGGACATTTTAAAAGTTAATTCTTGAGAATCTTCTGTCATTTCGTTACTTTTCCAAGACTTGTTTCTTCTGTTTAGTTTATAAGTACAGCGTCCGATTCTTCGTTCTCGATTGTCAAGTATTTTGTTAGTTTGATTCCTGTTTGTACATACATATATATATATATATATATATATATATATTTGGCAATTACTTTCAAGGCAACTGTAAAATTCTCAATATACAAAATCAATCAATCTGACGAGACAAGAGAAGAAGAAAACAACCGGCGTTTCGCAAGTGTGGTGCACCTAGCTTTGTTGATTCACCTTGAAAGCAAGGCTCGTGTTTCGGTGCAAAAAAAAAAGATATCAAATTTCAATTTAGTATAAATCACTGACGAAAACTTTACAACCGCAAATATGTTGTTGTAAAATTGCAATGACCGCTCTACGGGCAAATTGTTTTAAGTTCATTTGCAGTCACGCGATTTTGTTCATGCACATTTCGGCACAACGACGTTGTTGAAAGAACGTCTGCAGGAACTTTGGTTAATGAAATTAATAGTATTCAAGAACAACCTACAATTGAACAGTAAATTAAAATTATTTAGTACTCACCAATAGCACGCCCAATTTTTATTATGGTAACTAAATTTTCCCGGTGAATAGGTACTCACCTGAAATAATAAAAAAGACACATTATATACGTATGCCTGTAGCAGCACACGTCATTATCTAAATTTAAGAACTAATATCGTACTCGAAATATTGGTTATTTAAACAATAATTTACTTTAGAATCATTAGGCAAGGTATACAAATTATTGTAATTCTTTCAGGATGTTAAAATATTCTAAATTAATTTCCATTAATCCACAGTATTTTTTTAACACTTTGAAATAAATCAACAGAGTCTTGTAAGCGAAATAGGAAATTTACATGTTGTTATAATTCTACCGTACCTACGTAGCTCATCAGAGCTCAAAAATATTTAAGATGTTGCGTTGGTAGTATAGAAACATGTATGTTTCTGAGGCGCACTATCTTTCAATAACCTTCTGAAAAATTAGAGACCAGAAGAAATGGTTTCGGATCTATACTCTTTGAAAGTAAATTAAAAAATTAGGATTGAAAAATCTGAGCTATCCCCGTTGACTCTAGGTCCGATGCGAGCTTTCTCTATTCATTGTATAGACTTGACTACAGGCTCTGCTGAATCACATTCTTCAATGAAAATTGGATATGCAAAAATTATTACGAGAAGAATGTGAGAAGAGCGACCGCGTATTAAGCGTTCTCATTTTGTTGTTTCATATAAACTAATCGCTCAAAGAAAATTTATCGTGTTTTTTATTAAAAAATGGACTGCGTTTGATCACAGTGGAGAAAAAGCTGTACGGTCGATATAATCCGTTTGAAATTAGAAGTCCGATGGCGGTATGTTCTCGCGAGCGGTGTGACCTTAAATCGACCAATCCCTACGCTTTAAATACAGCAGTGTTGCCAATAGCGGTGTTAGGCTACTGTTTTCAGCGATGTGTATAAGTCGTGTGTCGTACGTGGCATCAGTGACCCCTAGACACGTCAGGAGACTACTAGTTTTAAACTAACTATAGTCTGAACTGTTGGTATCATCTGGGGAAGAGTCTCCTGGTGATCGGATTATTTTTTGCGATGTGACGTATCCACATCGAGTAATCAACAAAGAGATGAACGATTAATGTAAACTATTTTCAGTCGTTATTGGACTACTTGAGCCATAAATAAAGAAGAATGTTGTGTTCGGTCAAGGAAAAGCATTGGTGCTCTTTACACTGTCGTCACACTACCGTATTCACCAGACTTGTTTTGACGCCCATCCTGAGAAAAAATGCTCAGCGGGAAAAACAACTCACGTCTAATGAGGTTATTGGCGAACCGTTTAATAACAAAAGCCGGGAAACCAAGAGTTACTAAAAAAAACTGCTGCTAGACCACGTGGGTAAAGGGGATGACGTTTATAGACAGGTGGGGAAAATTGGTATAAAAAGCGAAGGCTTTTTCTTCACCTAGAACGTTCCTTTTGGACGGTTTGAAAAAATAAAAATGATTCAACAAAAAAATAATGTTTTTATTTAGTTCAAGTAGTGGGTCATACCTTCGTAGTTGAACCGTCGTTCATACAATAACTACATATAAGTAAATAAATATTATTCCATACTTCGTGACGTAAATAGGTAGTAAACGCTAGACTTAAAAGTAGTATTTTGCGAATCGTTGGGAAATAATATGATTAGGAATCATTGGGTTTCGGTATGTTTACTGATACGTATTTCAGAATGTGTTAACAGAAAAATTCTACAATTCACGTCCAATTTCTCGTACGATAGATGGTGGTGAAATATACAACGTTCATGCTGCTGTCTGTAAGGATCTAGCGACCCTCGAAACGGAGCACTCGATATTCATATGTAAAAGTTCGTGAATTATGGTGGTCACTAAAATCTTGAAGAGTTTTCCATCTTTCTTTGGAAGAATTCTATAACTTCAGTAAAGAAAACCACGGATACAAAATAAAATCTTCTATCTGAATGGTTCGATTTCAGTTGAGCCCAGGATATTTTGGGACACTTACCTTCCTAGTTTGAATAATGGTATCGGGAAACTAGGAACGTCAGTGATGGTGTTTTCAATATAGCGGACGCATCAGCGTTTCTGTCAGGACAGAAGAAATTTTTCGTTATAATTATAATCGTTGGCCTCTTCAAATTTCATGTATCGTCGCGATTCAACAAATGCGAAATAAAACGCGGCCGTACACGTTTCATCCAGCCAATCTTGCGAATTCTGAGCTCGAAATGAAATCACTATAATTTTTTTTCACGTCGTTTGTAACGCAGTTCGCAGTAGCTATGAAGAATGCGGACGAAACCGGCCATGTTGATTTTCTCGTGCACGCGCTTTCAGCATTTTGACAAAGACTGTATTAGTTACGGCGGTCGAATCGACTTCCAGAGCCATGGTCGTGCATGACATTGTTTTGTGCTGCAGGTATGCACCTCCCTATTCATGTGTACCTTCATTCAGAAACGAAGACAGCCATTCAAGATCCGCTACACACAACCATCAGATAGCTCAATTGCCGCAGATTGTTCAATTTTCATTGCAACTATGTCACCAAAATTCCGCGATATGTGTCCGTATTTCCACATATTCTTTCGTGGTAAGGGAATGAATGAAACGACCTGGACATCTCGCGAAAATTTTAGTTCAGCTTCTTTCGAAGCTCTGGTTGGTTTGGTTCGTCAAGGAGTGCTTGGACTTGTGAGCCCAGATCTGATTCCCAACTATGTTCCCTGAGAAACGACACACTGTTTTACTGTTCGTAACGTTGGGCTTTTTCTCCCACCCTCTAAAAATTTCCTCCATCATAGATTATGGAGCAGAATTAAAAATTTTCTTAAGAGAAGATACGCCACCCAACAACTTCTCAAGAAAGATCATGTCTTATACCTAATTTATTATTAAAATATACTTTCCATTTATTTGAAAAGTTAACAACATAAGTGAGTATTAAGAAATTGGTGTATTTGTTTCTTAGTAAAATATTTTAATTTTGTGTAAATGACTTTCAGGATTAAAACACAGTAATGGACCGATTTCTTCCATCTGATCACATTCATAGATTTCTAAAAAAGCACATTTGAATGTATACTACAACTGTGTATACTACAATAATATAGGTAAACTCCTCTTTACAAAAATAGAGCATCCAAACCTGAACGCAACAATACTCCTTTAGTTCGTACGAGTTGATTCGTTTCCTACTTCTTTCGAACGAAAGTAGCACATTACCTCGTTTCTAATAAATACTGCATAAGAATAGAGAGAAAGCTTTTACAAGCTCAAGCCATGGAGGCCATGAAATTAAATTCATTTTAAATTCTGCACTTCGGCATAGATTCCCCGTTCTCCGATTCTCTTGCTGTCCTCGTTCTTATTTTACATATATGCGTCATAAATACCCGCAAAACGGAGGTTTGCGTGTATCTATGTGGACAATTTATGAAGCACTAACAATTTAATTACATCGACCGTTTGTTAGCTTAATGAAGATTTAATACATTTTCATGTTCACAGCTTAACGTTTATTATACCAAGTGAAATCTATTGAAGAGAAATCGTCATATTTTGATTTAACGTTACAGATGTAATTAAAAATCTATTATTCTTCAAGTTAAGAGACTATAAATATTATAAATGATTAAACGATTTTTAATCAGTTGCATACGTAAATTGCATTAAAATGTCAGGATTTTAAAATAATGAGGAGCTTTCGGTTATTCTAAACTTATTCAACTGTAAAATTATTAAGTACATAATTGGAATTAAATCATGTGTATATTAATATATTATGTCACAGAGATTTAATTATTATTTTACATTCCTTGAGAATTAAATTAAAATTAGGTAACTTTTTCTAACATGGATTATTGAGAAACTTTAGACCAATTAACGAAAAAGATAAAGAAAAAAACAGCAGAAATAGTAAATGAAAACGCTGCTAATAAAAATAGAGAATCAAAATTAAAAATAAATTACCAAATAATTAATCATATAGATAGATTTACACAAAAAAAATATTTAAAGACAGTGGTATTAACGAATTTTAATACATAACTAAACCTGCAAATAAAATAGATTATTAACAAAAACAAAAGATAAAATACAAATTAATAATCAAAAAGAGATTGTTTACCATTGCAATGGAAACAAATTAATTTACATAGGATATACATCAACTAATATAAAAAAAGAATATATAACCATAAAAAAAATATTAAACCAAATACGGAAACAAATACATTACAAAAAAACGAAACATAATATTTAAATTTGATAACATAAAATTTTTGCATAGGAGTAGTAATTTACTAAAACGGAAAATTTTAGAATCAATATATATTTACAAAAATAATAAAATTTCTATGCACACTAGAAATTAAATAGGGGATATTTGTAAGCATTACGCAAAATGTTGTATAAATTTGAATTTAAGTTGCAACATTTGAAATTACTTGATATATCGATATAGAAGTTGTTTCTTTTTGTGGTAGATACAACAAGACCAGTTAGTCAGAGCTAGGCAATTACATACGAAACATGTAAACTGTAAACAATAGGATGTCATGTAAAACCATGCCAGAAAAAGTTAGCCTAAGAAAATATTTTAATTTGCCAGATATGTAAAAAAATAATTAAATCTCTGTGACATAATATAAGTATAGACATAATTTAATTACAATGATCTCCTTCATAATTTTACATATGAATATGGTTATAATAACCGAAAGCTCCTCACTATTTTAAAATACTGACATTTTAATGCAATTTACGTATGTAACTGATTAAAAAAATGGTTTAATCAATTATAATATTAATAATATAATGCATTCATTTATCGTTTTTATTAAACATGATTATAAACGTTTAAATGTTCACGTGCACGTTAGAACTTTAAACATTAATGTTGTGGTCATACCAGGAATGGCGTGAACAATTTTTGCATCCATGATCTCGTCGTTTCTTTATCGTTTTAATTTAACATCTCAATGTAGAGGGTTAAGTGTTTCCACGACTTTTCAGGTTGTATTGGCACCAGTGTCAGAGTTGCAACTGAGAAGGATAATTAATTTATATAAATAAAACGCTAATGTCTCTGTTAGTCTGCCCGATGGAACGGGATAAATTTGAGAAACGTCTGGGCATATTTTAATTTTCATACTTGTGTCTTAGATAGTCAAGAATTGCGATTTAGAGGAAATTTGAATTCTTGGATGCGGATAACTGCATTGTCCTTGGATTAATAACGCTTTCTTTATGAATATTATTGGTATTTCTTTGTCAAGGAGATAAGTGCATTGCATTTGAAGGTGGATATTACACGTGTGCAGAGACGTTATTCTGTGCTGCATACGGGACTGCGTGCACTATTGATTAATATTCCCCCCATTCCCGTTGCACTTTTACGTGGCATGGATGAAATGACAAAGTATTAATAATGAAAACACCGGGACATTGTGAACAACGCAACGTATCGCCTATATTATTAGTACTTCGTGTAGTTTCATTTTCACGAGTTAATAGGCCGTCGACGTCGGAAACTCACACTAACTTCAAGTCGAATTATAAACCACATTCTTGAGGTGAGAGGTTTTGCTAGTATGTGCGTACTCCCACATGGTTAGTGTGAAAGATTAAAAAATATTGTTCTCGGGAAAAACATTTTTGACATTATGAAGATTCGGAAATCGTAAGGCTGAATAATGCGAAACAGTCACGTCTTGAGTTATTCGACATATTGCTCAGGTTACAGATTCGAAGTAACGGTATGGAAAGCCGGAAGTGAATTATGGGAGAACTTTTTTTTTTTACTATACTTAAGTGCCTGACCCTTTTGTTGCGCAGTGAAAGGCTAACGTTCTGAAATATTTCCTAGTCCGTGGACGATGTGATCGAGACAGCTCTCAGCTCTATCTGTGGACAGCTTTTGTCCATTTGAATACCCGACCGTGTCTTACTGGTCGTGGGAATTCCACACACCCTCGAGCAGAAGGATTCGAGACGTTGGGGGCCCTCGCCCTTTTTTATATACATTTCCGAAATACCTGTTTCCTCAGGCTTTCGGTACCAGTCAAGTGCGTAGGTGTATCGGAAATGGATCGTGTGATTTAGAAATAGCAATATGAGTGATCTCGTGACGAACTGCACTCCACTTTCCTATATCTGCAGATAAGTGTGGGTATCAAGACATTACAACTACAATCGGAACATCTAAACATTGCTTGTAATATATTTCCTGGCGTTAGCTTTGCATCATGACATGACTTCAGTTACTAATTACATTTCATAACGATATAATTTTTATATTTACTATTATGTATATGGTTACGAAGAAACGTTTGAAGGCAGCGAAGGAAATAGCACACCGGTAATACAATTTTTATATTTATCTTTTATTAATTAGGCTTTGAAGAAAAATTCGAAGTCAGCATAACGATCTTTGGTTAGACCCATTATGGAATTCGGATCGGTTTTCAGGGATCCGTACAGGAGCATTGTATAGAGTACAGGGAATGGTGGGTAAAATATGTCGCAGGACTTTGGAAAACGGACCCCGAACGTGGGAATCACTTTCAGAACGGGGAAAAAAGACCACGATTTAAGCTTTGCTTGAAATGTATCATCCAGGAGAGACGTACACAATTTTTCAAGCCCACTAAATTATGTTAGTAAAACTGACCTAACTTTTAAAATTAAACAAAGAAGTGGGAAAATACTCGTTCCTCAACACATCTGAACGATTTTCCTGGAAAAATATCAACGACTCTACCTAAGAATTGTAAAAGACCAGATTAGACCAATTAGATATTATAGAGTTGGGATTAGAACTTTGATAGACATTTTTGGAATGTCTAATTCCTTAATAAGGATAAAAAAATGTTATAAAAAATTAATTCACCTTAGTGTTCAAAAGTTCACTTTCTTAGATATATTAATTAAGTCGGACAAGTTGAAAATTTATTACATATCAAATTATTCGCTGATACTCCTGAGTGATTGGCAGTTTTATATTTTCATGGGAAAAGAAACTAAAGAAAAATTATTCTTTTTGTCCTATGTTATATTTTAATTTAAATTTAGATATAATTTTATTTTTCTTTACGGCTGCCACGAAGTGTTATTTTAGTCTCAGTTAATAAATTCATTAAATACTTGAAATTTAGTACCCATTTATCTAGTAGCATAAAAATGTAACTGACGAAATATATTTTCTGCGAGATGTTTTTTTAGAGATATAAAAAAATAAAGAAACCAATGCGATTGCGATTACATTTAGTGAAGAAGCGTTATGTGTAGAGGATAATATAAAATAAGTAAATCATATAATAATGTCAGAATAATTTAATACAGTTAAATTAGAGAATTACATCTCATGAAAGTGGAATAAAAGGAGTACAACCTTTCGACCCAACTTTTAGACCCCATTTAATAAAAAGGTAAAAATTTGTTCAATGAAATACAACAAAAATTCTTGGCCCCTTTGTCGAAGACAAATTTTGATCGATAGAGGAGGCTCCGAACATATTAATAAATTAAACAATGTAATTTAAGGCCCAAAAGGCGTTATTGTAGTTCTATGAGATGTATTTCTATATTTAATTGTATTAAATCCAAATTATTCTGACTTTATTGGCAATTTCTTTCTTTTATTTATACTTAATGTCAGATAAATAAAAAGTATACTTGTCCTCATCAGATACTAAATTAATAAATAGGTAAATATTTACTCAATAAAATACAACAAAAATTCTTCGTCACCTTGTTGAAGACAAATTTTGATCGATATAGAGCAGGTTCCGAACACATTAAAAAATTGTACAATGCAATTTTAGTTTATGAAATGTATTTCTCAAATTTAATTGCATTAAATCTAAATTTTTCTGAATTTTTTGGCACATTTATTTCTTTTACTAGCCAGGTGCCCGGCGTTGCTCGTGTACTTATTTATATAAACCCGAAAAAGTATTTAATTGAATACTTAAATATATTCCTTGAGTATTTCAGGATATAATTGTCAATTGTCACTAAGTCTTCATACATTACGAAATATTACATTGATGAAATTGTTAGCTAGACTCACAACTAATATAGCGCGAAAATTAACTTACATTTTCCGCAAGGATGGTAAAGTAATTCGTATTCTTCTTTATAACCATTCGATTGAGTATTGCTGTATAAAATTATACTTTTTATTTAAAGAACATATTTCTGCTTTATTTCATTCCTAATAAAGGAAATATTTCCTTTGTTCGTTGCGTAGTAACGTCTTTCTCTCGCGTGACGTCATTGTCTCTTGGCGCGCAGTAATTTAATATTTAATGATCACGGTTTTTAATTATAATTCTTTCCACCTTTATGCTATGGGTTTGTCACCCCCTCAGTACCGGTTCTCGACTTTGGCAGAATACGTATACCAATTTTTGTTGCATTCTGTCCACGCGATAAAATTTGTATAAAGAACAACGTAAATACATACATACATACATACATACATACATCCTTTTTTATTATATAGAAGATTTATACTTAAAGGCAGATAAATAAAAATTATACTTGTTATGTATCAAACCACATATAGTACTAGTCATGTCTTTATTTTCTTTTATATATAAACCACAGGAGCTTTCAGAGTTCACCATAATCATCTGTCATCTACCGTAAAATGTCTTTTATTAAGTGCATTACGTAATTATTTTTTCCAGTACTCATCTGTCATCTACCGTAAAATGTCTTTTATTAAGTGCATTACGTAATTATTTTTTCCAGTACAGTGGTAGACGTAAACATATAATATGTTATGAAAGAGGAAAAAAATGAGATAATACATTTAATAAAAGTCATTGAAAACATTTTACGGTAGATTACAGACGATTATGGCAAACGCCGAAAGCTCCTGTGGTTTATATATCTAAGAAAATAAAGATACGAAGAGAACTATACGTGGCTTGATACATAACAAGTATATATAACCAAAAAGGTTTTGTCACTTGACAGTGTTTTTTTAAAACAATATAAAAAATTTACGAAAATATAATTATGTATCCGTCGCTGGGTCCAATTTCTGATTACCAAATACATACATAAAATCATGATTTTTTTTTGTCAAACAAATTGTAGAAAAGTGAGATATGTCAATACTTCCTCCTTAAATGTATAAAGACGGCTTATGTGGCAGATCTATACATAAATTTAAATATTTTTAGAGGATACAGAAAAACAACGTGGTCAATTAATATAGAATCTGGAAACGAATTCTGTTCAGAACCATTCTGAAATCGAAGACAGTAAGTATTATTTTCTACGTTCCGTGACGAACTTTTAAGGCCCGATTATCTCCGATTTAATAAAAAATTACGTGAAGCTCATGTAAGGCTTAAACTGTATTTTAATTTTTAATGTTTGGTATGAAAAATTCTTTACTATAGCCGTATTATGTTTTACGAAGCAATTAAGAATTGCGTGATTACAGTTTCAATTCCACTATATTAAATATAGATTTTCAGTGTGATTTTTTCCCTATAAATTTATGAACCGTGGCTCCAGGGTTAGTTGGCTCACATCCTGTTTCTCCGGAAGTCTATTTGGAAAGACCCCCATGAATCCATGACTCCAACTCCTGGGTCCGGTAACGGATCACGAACGATTAGATACTTACGAAAGTAAGTTCTTAAGTTGCTTACGAAACTCAGTATCAATGGAAATCATATGATTTCTTTGGTACTTTCATAATCAGCTCTGATGAACGTTGGAAAGCTTGAATCAGCTTGACGCGATTAAGTGGAAATCTTATCTGACAATGCGTTGCATTAACTTTTAAAGTCATTTTCAAATCCACCGATAGGAAATATTATTTTTTTTACCTTATGACGGCCAATATTCGTCAGTTTAATAGCAACGAAAATCTGTTACGAATTGACAGTTGATACAAAAATCGTACGACAACTGAAACAATTTAAATATCAAAGTAACAAAGTACGAAAGTAAGTTCTTAAGTTGCTCACGAATCTCGGTATCAATGGAAATCATTGATACTTTCATAATCAGCTCTGATAAACGTTGGAAAGCTTGAATCAGCTTGACGCGATTAAGTGGAAATCTTATCTGACAATGCGTTGCATTAACTTTTAAAGTCATTTTCAAATCCACCGATAGGAAATATTATTTTTTTTAACCTTATGACGGCCGATATTCGTCAGTTTAATAGCAACGAAAATCTGTTACGAATTGACAGTTAATACAAAAATCGTACGACAACTGAAACAATTTAAATAACAAAGGTGAATCGACTCATTAAAGTATTTTACAATCCGTCTTAATTGTTTTTTATATTTTAGTTTTACACTATATTCTCAATATATATATATATGTATATATATATTGTATTGATTAAAAAGGTTGATTAATTAAAAGAATTTATTAAACAAAAAATTAAGTAAAATTTGAATGATAGATGCCCCACGTTGACGCCATTTATGTAATGATTAAAAAAATCTTTAAATAAAAGAAATTCTTAACAAAAATTTTATGTATTTCAAAATTTATTGTTGATAATTACACATTATATGCCCTGTTTTGCACGCCGAGTTCTGTCAATTTAACAAACAAATATTTCAATTTCTATTTTATTATTTCGTGGCGTTCTATGAAAATATAGCTTTATAATTTTACAATCAATTAGTTGAATTTCTCATTATCTCAGGGTCACCACTGGGTTTGATAGGAAGAAAAAATACAATGAACTAAAATATTAACAATATATATGTGTATATATATATATTGTATTGTTTAAAAAGGTTGATTAATTAAAAGAATTTATTAAACAAAAAATTAATTAAAATTTGAATGATAGATGCCCCACGTTGAAGACGCCATTTATGTAATGATTAAAAAAATCTTTAAATTTCTATTTGAAAATATAGCTTTATAATTTTACAATCAATTACGTTGAATTTCTCATTTTCTCAGGGTCACCACTGGGTTTGATAGGAAGAAAAAATACAATGAACTAAAATATTAACAATCCAAACTCATTGAAGTTAACGAAATACAATATTGAATAAAAAAGTAAAAGACATCGAATGAAAAGAAAAAACGCGAACGAAATCTGACTATACCCTTTAATTTTCGTTAATAATTGTTTTGTTCTCACGACAGTGCTACTGGTACCAGTTCGGACTCTTGCAGCTTGAAGTCAACACACACTAAACAGGCCATTATTCACTGATTCTACACTTTAGATTTTGAACACACGGTAGTTGCTCTGGATCTCTGTTATCCTGGAACCTGGATTATCCCACCCTCAGCCAGTTGCCGGACGTAGATCTCCTTGAAGTCTCTCTATGCGAAAATTAGTTCAGTTTGTGAAGCAAAACTTCTGCTTCTAAATTGCGATTTTATAAGTCTCTCCGTCAAAACTGTTTACTTCCGTTTTATGTAAACTATTATATCTCGCTGTTGGACTTCCTAGATAGCCCTATTCATAATTCTAGATCCGCATACTTTTACTGTTTTTATTTCTCTACGTGGACCGAACTGCTATGTCCCAGTTCTCGACGCAGACTTTTTCGTTTCGCGTCTTGCCACAGACTGAGTTCTCTAAGCGCGCGGTCTCCAGCCTCCATTGTTAACAAAGAAAAACCCGCTGCGATTGTCGTCTTTAAGCATCCGTACCGCCCACAATTAAATTATATTAAAACAATTAATAGCCTGTTTAATTGGTATTACAATATATATATATATATATATATATATATATATATATATATATATATATATATATATATGACTGCTTAATCGTAATCTCAGAAAAGTCCTGAACGGTAGTTACAGTTAATAATAAGAAAGATAGCTACGTACAGACAAAATAAAACACCACACAACGTTTCTGGGATCCTTGTCCCATTCTTCAGGTGCTAAGAAGTGCTTTTGAGTTTTGCCAACTGACGAGTTGTTTCGCTCTCAGCTCTTCTTAGAACCTGGATCCCAGAAACGTTGTGTGGTATTTATATTATCATTATTTTGTCTGTATTTGCCTATCGTTCTTATTATTAATTTTCATTCCGTCGTAAATGTTTTCATTTCAGTAGTTACAGCTGTTAGAGCAGCTGTAGTGGTCCAGGATTTGATGCCTAGTCCTTCGTCATGAATTATATTATCAACAAGAACGTTCCAAATGTTTCAAAAAACCTAGAAAAAATCTATAGTGATACTAAGCCTTCCAAAACACGTTTAATAATTTTTTTTAATAACCGTTTGTGATATTTTCAGATGTTGGTATTTTCAAAGGTACTGAATAATAGAGAAACAAATTTATAATTTTTTGAACTAAAAAATCAATGAAATACGTATTGTAATAATAAATTTTGTAATAAAATTTTGTTATTTTTCCCGATTTACATTCTTTACCAATAATTTGAGAATTACTCCATAAAATGTATGATTTGTATCTAAAATATTTGTAACATCAATACGGAAATTTAATATTATTAAAATGTTCTATGATTCCAGTACTAAATGCTATTTAATTTTTTTTAATGTGATATATTTTCTGCAAAACATTATGTAGGGGGCTCTTATCATCTCCAGTCTTTTGTTTTAATTAGTCCACACCTTTATAACCTCTCGGAGCTGACAACGATAAGCAAAATATCCTCTAAAAACGTCCACCTCCCCCCCCCCCCCAAATAAAAGAATACATTCTTACCAAAAGAATGAAAATTAAGTAGTGATCATTCTACAAGTGACCTTTGTCAAAGTTTGAACTAACTTCAACAGCAGCAACAGAACACAAATTATAATGAATGATTAGGGTAATTCATACTCATCTAAATTATATTGTAAAATTAAACCATCAACCTGCTCCAAAACGTAAGAATGCGTGTAACCCAAATCATTCCGTACGTTTTTCGGTCAAATACAAATATTTAATGACTGTACATTTTACAGTAATTTCTTGGGTTAGATTATATAACAAAATAAAAATAAGCCAAATTCCACTCGGCTTTCATGCAAACTTTGTTGCTTTCTTCAGGTGTAGAGGTGAGATTCGAACTAGATTTTGAAAAACTCGCAACACAAACCAAACAACGTAATCGATAAAACGAACCTCCACCTTCTAAGAGACACAGCATTGATCAAGTAAATAAATATAAGATGAGCAACTCACCGAGTTGCGTCCTCTACAATGAAGGAAGTCACAAAGTTTGCGGAAACGTTGCGTGGTATTTATTTTTATCACATAATTTCGTCTGCTTTTGTACCCTTGTTAAATTCTTACTTTCAAACTGATAGACGTTTTTTATAATTTCCGTAACTTAATACTTTTGGGACTACTGCGGTTATGAGATCCTACAATAGTAGGAACGCAACTCAGTGACGTTAGGGTTATTTGAAAGGCCGTTTCGAAGCACCAGTATTTGGCTAATATATTTGGGTAGTTTTAGTTGCTCTTCTTAGATTAATTTACTTACAAGTCGGGAATTGTGCTTACTGCTCAATAAGTGAGAATCTTTTTTATATATTTTACCACAATTTGATTAGTCTGGTATTTACAAACACTTAAAATAATTTTAATGAATGCAAGAAGCTAACCGGAAATTTTTTTCAAGTGTGAATTCATGTCAGTATTACAATATAATCCTACATAATTTTGCGGTACACTTCATTTTTTCATTATTATTTATTATCTGAAAAAATAAAACGTCGAAATAAATTTTATGTCCACGTTTATAGCAAGTACAAAATGGCACCCGCAAAGGAATCTGTTGAGGAGTCTCACTTTTGTGCAGTAGCTGCTTATTTTGATTTCTTATTTTATCACTGAGACAAAAAGTTCTTTTTACATTGCACGTAATTGTGGTTGAATGAACATTAAGAACGTTAACAAATCTAAAACAATTAACCGCTGATACACAAAGGACATATTATTTTTCGATCTTATCTGTTAAGACGACGTGAAAGCTGACAACTACCAACATGAATAATTATTTAGCCATCTGAATCAATTTAATTAAACCGCAGCTTCCTAATCACTTGTTCATTTTATGATCTATCCGTGTAATACCTAAGACACTAATCCAAATATTACATTACTACTGAATTCGTGATCAATTTTGGTATTGTTCACCGACCAAAGTTTTATTTTCTACTTTCCCATTTACATAATAGATGTGTACAACATGAAATGGCTTTCAAACGATATCAGTTTTAATCCCGCTTTGTCCTTTTGATGGCAGTGAACCTGCCATCACATTTATTGTTCCGAAAAAAACGATCTGATGTGAACGCACTAAAACTAGTGTCGGGTCAGTGTGCCTCCATTTTCTACGCATTACTCGGAATTGTTTGATTGTATTTGTCCCTGTGTTGCCAGGTTTATTTAACTGCAAACTTTTAACGAGTTGAATCACAGAAGTGTTTCTGGGAATAGGGTTGGAAATATTGAATTCAATTCTGATGATTTGTAGAAACCTACTTTTGAATGGGACATCATGAATTTCAAATTAAATCGGGCACACAAACCGATGTAGGAAAAAAAATTCTGTTTCTAAATATTACAATCAGAGATTGTAATAAATTTCTTGCAACGCTGTTTGGGGATTGTCCATTAACCAAAAGGAAAAACAAGATTGTGTCTTACAAAGAAATAAGCGGGAAGTATCACAAATCGTAGGCAGCGCCAGTGAAGTGTTAAAGATTTGTCTAAAAATATGTCCAATAGCAGTTAAAAAAAATATAATGCAATGTTATCCTTAATCCGGATTTGACATTTGTTGACGATGGTGAGGTAAATTTAGATTATTCGGGTATTCCATTGTCTTGCAGTAGATCCGCGAGAAAGAAAAAGTGAAAAAAGACAAAGAAAATAAAAAAGAAAAGCAAAGAAAACAAGAAAAACAGGAAGAAAGAGGCAAGTTAAAGAGATGACGTGAGAGATCGTCTAGAAGTTCAGAAAAATATGGGCAACATGAGAGTCCGAACACTCATTAGGGGGGCAGAACTACTAAATTCAGTCTGGTCCGATCTTCTGGACGACCTCTGACCTCATCTCTTTAACCTGCCTCTTTCTTTCTGTTTTTCTTCTTTTCTTTGTTTTTCTTTTCGTTGCCTTTTTTCGCTTTTTCTTGCCTATCTACTCCAAGACAATGTAATACCCGAATAATCTAAATAATAACGTTATCCTTATGGCATATGACCTTAAAATAGTGACAAAAAATCATTGATGTCTGAAACTTACTTTTTAGCTTTCTTTCGGGTACGGAAAAAAGAATGAAACTTGATGCAAATCAAACTGGGCGTCTTTCGCATGAAAAAAAACCAAACTTAAATTGTGTTATAGATGAATAAATATACAGCCTTGAGTCAGAAGATTATAGTGTTTATTAAAACGACGTTTCGTCCACTTTTAGGACCTTTTCAGGTTGGAAAACTTAAATAAATGTTCGGGCAAGGCAGCAGAAGCTCGCCTCTAAACTTTAAGCATGAATTATATATAAAGTTAATAAATCTGTCTAACCTGAAGAGGCCCTAAAAGAGGACGAAACGTCGTAAGACAGAATTTTCTGATTCGAGGCCGTATATTTATTTGTTTATATTATTATAAATTTCAGATGTTTTTTCATCATTATTAAGTTATTGGGGGATTTTATGATTGATCGAATTACAGAATCAACCTCTGCGTTGGTTAGTCGATAACACGAATATCAATGATGAAGCATCGAAGCTGCTAAAATGGTGTCGCAAATGTAAAAATTAATAGATTCAATGACTCCTGTTCCTAATAACATATTTCTGAAATAAAAAGAGCATATATGTTTAAGTATTTATAATTTAAGTTTTTAATCTTCGAAAAATGATCTTATCTTCATTGAGTCAGAAGATTATAGTGTTTATTACAACGACGTTTCGTCCACTTTTAGGACCTCTTCAGGTCGGAAAAGTTAAATAAATTTTCGGACAAGACAGCAGAAGCTCGCCTCTAAACTATAAGCATGAATTATACATAAAATTAATAAATCTGTCTAACCTGAAGAGGCCCTAAAAGAGGACGAAACGTCGTAAGACAGAATTTTCTGACTCGAGGCCGTATATTTATGTGTTTATATTATTATAAATTTCAGATGTTTTTTCATCATTATTAAATTATGGGGGAAATTTATGATTGATCGAATTACAGAATCAACTTTACCTCTGCATTGGTTAGTCGATAACACGAATATAAAAGATGAAGCATCGAAGCTGCTAAAATTGTGTCGTAAATGTAAAAATTAAGACTGAATGACTCCTGTTCCTAATAACATATTTCGGAAATAAAAAAAGCATATATGTTTAAGTTTTTAATCTGCGAAAAATGATCTTATCTTTGCGGAGGAATAACTCCAAAGAAAACGTCTCATTGGTAGATTAAAAGTCGTGGATTCGTCTCGTTTGTCCTCGATGAACTGGTTCATAAATTGAATGAAAAAGTTGAAAGTTCCGAAAATTTAGTTCGTTGAGATCTTTCTCGTCCCAGCGCTTATCTTGGCAAAAATCGGCACGAAGTGTCTTAATCAGGGACAGATTATTTTATCTTTCCTCTTTTTTAAGACCACATGTCGTAAATACCATGGCATCATATCGCAATCTCTTCCGAATTCACCGGACGTGACGTCAGCAGAAGATAATTCAGGTCGAGCTCCTGTGTCCCGCTTACGACTACATTCTAAAGAAGACACAGAACAGAGATAACAGCATGAACCAAGCTCTTCTGTCATGAATGTGCACAATGGCGAGTGAGACTTTAGCTATTTATAAGTGGATATTATTCGAAGCCATCGTGGACTTCTTGAACAAGTTTTGTCTTTGTCTAATAAGCGCGATTAATTTTTAATTAAAATTGACCATTATCTTTCAAGATAAAGAAAGTGCTTCAAACTTTGTTATCAAAATGCATCTAAACCCTACACGACGATACTGAACACCTCTTCACCTCAAGATGTTTACGTCGCAAAGGAGTATCTGTGAATTTTATTCTCGAAACTGATCACATGACAAATTATTGAAAACTGCGGATGTTTACGTAATTACTGATTCGTTACCAGAAACAACTGATTAAACAAAAAAAGGTGTGTCTTTTTTCAAACATTCTTAACAGTCTGTAAAATTCTTCGTGATGAATATATTAATAACTTTTTTTTTCAAACCACTGGCTATTAGAATACATTATTCCCAGAAGTTGTAATTGTAAAGTAGATTTGTATGTAGCTGTAATAATCAGGCCGTTAATGGAGCAAAGTTTAATCCCTCAAAACTGTAATGGACGAGCTATTCTTCTGAAAAATTTGTAATAATTGCTCAATATTTCATGACAGAAGCTCAATGAAGTTACGTCAGAACTTGTTTTTGCCTGTACAGCGCTGAAAATCAACGGTTTGGGGGGGGGGGTGGAGGGACGTAGATAGATGGATTTGTTAATGGACGATTCCTTTGAAATCCAGCTAACAATTATTGACACGTGAAACAAGGTCTGTCTCTGTTCATGTCCACAAACCATACAAACATCAACTGCTGTTTCTGGTGTCTGTGGCTCGCATATAAATTGCCACCCAAAGAGAGTATTGAAACTTATAATCTTGGAGGCGTGGCGGACAGTATTTTTTGTTTTCATGGACCTGTGAGAAAAATCATCAAATGAGGGGAGCAGTGATTGTAGAAGTTGAATCGAGCTGGCTGTGTGGATATCAGTGAGAACCTGAGACGACGAGTAACGATTTATAGATCATACGAAAAGAATCACATCATATGAAGTCAGCAAACTAGAGGACGAAGGAGGCTATGAGTGGAGCACTTAGTCATCCATACGTCTCGAAAACACAAGGACATCAACAAAGCGAAGGGTTTACGTGAGAAAACAAATCATACAATTGCATTGCTTGTTATTTTATAGATATCGGCATATATTTGAATACAAGTATCCAGTAATTAAATTTAATACTGACAATATTTTACTATTTCATCAAACCCAATCCCTAGAAATAGAGTCGTTACAAATTAAAGTTAAATTACCGCCTACAATTAATGTAAAGAAGGACAGCAAAATTGGAAAAAACAGAAGCAAGGAAGTATCCTGCATTTATATGCGTACTGTTTGCATGAATGAAAATAACATAAAGAAACCGACGTACTGAAGAATGGCTCGATAATATTTGAAAATTAGTAACTAAGGAAACCGACTTAAGTTTTTATTAATAAGCTGATCTATTCAAGAATAAAATTCTCACGTTCTCAGAAGATTTATAGATACTGTTTGAAAACATCTCGAAGTGTTTCATGGATTAATTAATTGCATAATTTTATTGCGAAGTAAAATTCCGTCTACCCCCGACCCTAGGGGGTGTTAGTCGTGCCTTACCCGCACAGGGTTTGTTTCTGGTTTGAAAGGAACATTTGTACAAAATTTGTTGGAATTCGCACCACGCTTTAGATTTATAATCGGAATACACACACACACACAAGTACACAGTCAATTTTATTCATTAGAAGACGATTGTATATCGTAGTTTTATTGCGAAGTAAAATTCCGTCTACCCCCGACTCTAGGGGTGTTAATCGTGCCTTACCCGCACAGTGTTTGTTTCTGGTTTGAAAGTAACATTTGTACAAAATTTGTTAGAATTCGCTCCACGCTTTAGATTTATAATCGGAATACACACACACACAAGTAAACAGTCGATTTTATTCATTAGAAGAAGAGTGTATATCATAGTTTTATAGCGCAGTAAAATTACCTTTAAAGACAATACTGATCGTTATAATTCTGTTAATTTATAATGTCGCTGTACTTCATTTTTTTTTACAATAGAACAAATTCATTACTTATGTAAATACTTCAAAATACCTGATTTCGAATAAAAGAAATGAGCTTACGACTTTTAGAACATCTATCATCGTAAAAGGAAACATTAATCACTATCCTGACTTTGCGTTGTCTAAATAAGTTTGGAGTTCGAATAGCACGGAATATGATTATGTAATTTTGAAAAGCTGTTTATATGATAGACAACCGCTATAGCGGTTGTTTTTAGACTTCTGAATGACGACGAAACGTGCAATCCTAGCCTAAAGTAGTATAAAATGAAAAAAATTACGTCTGATTGAAAATAATGAATAAGAAAGCCAATTCAGACATAAAGGTAATTAATAAAAATACCACACAACGTTTCTGGGATACTTGTTCCTTTCGTCAGGAGCTAAGAAGAGCCTAGAGAAACACAACTGCACTGAAAGGGACAAGGATCCCAGAAACGTTAGGTGGTATTTATATTACCTTTTTGTCTGAATTGGCTATCTTTCTTATTCACTAAAATTTATTTACTTAGGAATTTACATATATTTTTGGTTAGAATCGGCTTGTGCCTTGAAGCTATTCGCGGTTCTTCCCTATTGTAAAATATTACAAAAACAGTAGATCCCTGCGTTAGATTACATTGATGGATGATCGTATTACAGATCTATCATCGTAAAGCGAAATCACTTTCCTGGCTGCCAAACCAAGAAATTTTCCCGGGCTACACCGAGTTCTTAAAGGTGACGGGGATATCGATCATCGAAATGGGAACTGCCTAAAACTCTTCTTTATCTATTGCATTGCACCTTTAGTTATAGAAAATGTGCAATACTTAGGTTTTATGGTTATGCGAACCTCCATGCACTTCCAAAAGGTTATCTCACGTTCGTGCAAAGGAAATGGTGAGATTTGATCTCGATCTGGGCATCTCCGTTGGGGATCGATCTCGTGTTTCGTTAGTTCAGAAATTAGCCGTGTTTGTTAATGTTGGCTGCACCGGGAGGTGACTAAGAGGCGCTTCATTGTTGCGAGATATTTATCTGCTGTACGCTAGGAGTCGTGACTACACCGCTCGTGGGGGGTTTCATTGTGTCCATACTTTACTTAGAAGAGGTAAACTTATTTCGTTCATTAACAATGGCGACGTATCCTTAAGCAGACTCACTATTTGCGGCGCCTGACTTTGCGACTGGCGATAATGAGATTTTCTTTTTTGTCCCTCGGAAGCATTCCACAGATAGCTATCCACCGGCGAAGCTCCGCTCATATATTGGTCAGATTCACTTTCCTTAATTAACTTGCTCCCTTTGGCTCTTTACTATGAAATAAAATATTATCATTCCCGTAAGGAGATCCTCCAGTTCCGGCTGCAATTATAACAAATGCTCGTGAGTACTCCGACGAAAATAAATAATCTGCCGAATAACGAGGTATTTATTTCTTTGGAAAAAAGATAAAATCGTCGTGTTGGACCTCACAATGAAATCTGAACAAGATATTGAATGCAGTCATTGTTGGCTGAAAGCTCTTTAAAAAATATGACTTCTCATCGCTTATTAAACATATAGCACAAATCACAGCCTTTGTTCGCCGTGAATAATAAAATCGATTCTGTTTTGTTCATACACAATTACGAACTTCCATATATTCACGAAAAATTATGGAAAATAATTTCCACGAAATTCACGACCATGACAAATTGGTTTGTAAAAAAATAATTGAGCCTGTGTCTGAAGCGGTATTTGTGCACAGCGTAGGTTATGAGATAATTTACGAAAAGAACAACATACGTTCAAGATCAGCTGTTTTCATTTTAGTAATCAACATATTTCAATTGTCGTCATAGTCACTGTTAAACTATTAAATTAAGGTTTATGACGTTGTTAGTCTTCGTATTATAAATTAAGCGAGAAGATTCTTTATATATATATATATATATATATATATATATATATATATATATATATATTGTAATGATAATTAAAGGCAATTAAAGAATTAATAATTAAACAATTGAAATAAATTGTTATCGGCAAGAACACAAATGCAATAATGGCTAAAGAATACATATACAGGCGGGTCATTGTCGTTGGAGGGCGTATAAGCTACGGGACACAGAATTTCGTTAAGTAGAGTTGGATACAAAAACTCGTGGAGTACAGTTGAGCCACTGATCAATGATATAGGGAGAAAGGTTGAAAATTTGTTAAATAGTACAGAACATTGTGAAACCAAAGCAAATTGAGTCTGGCAGTGGTGTGGAACTTTCGAGAAGGAGTGGACAACGTTCTGATTTGTTCGTAATCAGAACTAGAGCGACAATCTTGGCTGGAGAGAGAGAGGGGGGGCTTAAAGTAAAGGCCAGCAGTATTTTACGGAACAATTGTGTCTGGTGGACGATACCAAAGCTTTGGAAAGTGAATTAAATTCAGTGAAACAATGGCCTGTTATGTGTACATAGTGAAAAGTGCATTATAAATTCCCAACAACTGCCTGGTATCGGTACAAACTTGTAAGTAGAGAGAAACTTCCTAAATTCATGCTATGTAAACGATAATTAAGGATAGATCGTCAGATTTCGGTTTCAATTTCATTTTTGTGGTTTCATTCTGATCACATTTTGAACGTTATAAAAAATTTGTTTGTCAATTTTGGATGGTAGGAAAATGTATTCTTCTTTGTTTAAAAGGCCCAATTAATGACCCTGAGACATTGTATCAGAGATTTAAACCCTTGTGGTTATTTCAACATCCTTTCGTTAAAATAATTTAATAATAAATTCATCCATTTAATTTGTATAAAATAAATAAATATTTTCATATTACATAATTTGGTGCATGAACGTGGGCTAATCTCCTATATAATAAAAAAGGATGTATATTTGTATGTATGTATGTATGTATTTACGTTGTTCTTTATACAAATTTTATCGCGTGGACAGAATGCAACAAAAATTGGTACACATATTCTTCAAAACACGAGAAACGGTACTGTGAGGGTGAGAAACGCCTAGCATACATGTGGAAAGAATTATAATTAAAAACCGTGATCATAAAATATTAAATTACTGCGCGCCAAGAGACAATGACGTCACGCGAGAGAAAGACGTTACTACGCAACGAACAAAGGAAATATTTCCTTTATTAGGAATGAAATAAAGCAGAAATATTTTCTTTAAATAAAAAGTATAATTTTATACAGCAATACTCTATCGAATGGTAATAAAGAAGAATACGAATTACTTTACCATCCTTGCGGAAAATGTAAGTTAATTTTCGCGCTATATTAGTTGTGAGTCTAGCTAACAATTTCATCAATGTAATATTTCGTAATGTATGAAGACTGAGTGACAATTGACAATTATATCCTGAAATACTCAAGGAATATATTTAAGTATTCAATTAAATACTTTTTCGAGTTTTTATAAATAAGTACACGAGCAACGCCGGGCACCCAGCTAGTTGAATATAATTTAAAGTTGTGTATTACATTTTTGGCGTGCAAACGTGAGGCAAAATAATTATAAGTTCATCGATTTAATATTAAAGTGTTGATTATTACAATATATATATATTCATTTGTTTTATGTATGTGCCAGAGAAGTGTTATTAGTAGTTCGTTTTTATGTTTCTTAATAAATGACGAATTTTATTTGGTATATATATGGAGGGTGATTCTACAGTCATACGACAAACTGTGTGACGGGTGCTACAGCACACTAAGACATACATATTTTGTAGAGGAATACATGTAAGTAATAAAAACTAGGCAGCTGTGATTTTTCTGGCAATGTAGTGGGTAGAGGGCTGCAGTGTGCCTGGCCATCGGTGATCTGATTCATCTGCGTGGAAACGTCATTTAGATGTATTGCTGTTGTTGGTCCGAAATTTGAGAGCATTTATTGTAAACATTGCTGGACGTAAGCACTTAGCTATAATGTGGTAAATAAACAATGAGTTTCCTTTCGTGTCTCATTCTTTGTGCTCGTGCCTCAACGCGCATTTTCGTCCATACATTCAAATACAAAAAAAATGTTTCAGTGAGCTGTACCACACCTCAAAATTTGTCCCATGAATTACTATATATATATATATATATATATATATATATATATATTGCGTTAAATAAATTAGAATATAATAAAGTCACTATGTTTCGGCCAATTAATTTGGTAAACAATTTAGAATAGAACAAATTTATTTAACTATTGGTTAAATGAACTATAAAAATTGATTGTTTGGTAATTGCATTAACTAATAACCAATCAACTTTGAAATGAAGAAACATTTACTATAATTTATATTTAATTATTTTTTATACACAAACTTTTTACATAAATGCTACGGCTATAATGAGATTCTTTTCACCTTCAAGGTTGCTTATCGAGCTTTTAACAATAATAGTAACCCGCAATGAAATAACCAAATTTAAAAAACAAAGTATTACAAAGCATTGAACTTAATTTACTTGCGTATTACTTACATAAGAAATCGGTAGAAATCTGACTGTACGGAATATTATACCAGGTTTACAATAAATTTTTGTACATAACAGACATCGGAGCAGCTCTCGTATCACACTAGTCATACACTTCACCAATTATTTTATCTTTTCACAAAATATTTAAAGGACTTTAATTAAACAGGCCATAGTATCACATTGTCTACGCAACCTAAGTCAGCATATAGTAATAATGTCCATAGCAAGGAAATTTGAATTACACTTTTCAATCAATACTTATTCATTTATCTCGTTCAATATTGCTAACCGTCGTGGATCAGCACCCATCGGAGTCTGATCGACCTCGGTCATCGCTTATTAGCGTCTCTAATCAACCTTCTCCGTTTAGTTCGTATGCAGACTGTCCTTTTCTTCACCACTTTCAGCATTAAACAATAATACTGTCTGAAACACTCCACATTGTTCCTCAACCCTGACTGTTGTCTACAATACCTGGGTCACAATATTACTCTGACAATACAAATATTAAATAATTTATAAAATCCTTTCATTACAAATACTGATGGGCCCTACAATATATATTTGTGATAATACAATGAAAGGATTTTATAAGTTATATATTATTATAAATTATTACAAATATTGGTGGTCACTACAAAATATATATATATATACTGTCTGTGCGTACACATTGTCAACGGCTGTTAACTGAAAATGAAGAAGTACCATTGATATTCCTAAAGAAAGTTCCATTCATCAAAAGTCATTGCATTTATCCGTAGCTAACAATTGAAATTTGTTTTGATCTCCACCTAAAACTGTCTTGACTTGCTATTTGGCAAACAATACAGCCTATGCTCTACCATGACGAAGTATAAATACAATTCTTAAAATTAATTGAAATATTTGTAGTTGAAACGGGCTGAATTTATGATTAGCCTTGAAACCTAATAAACGCATAAGTCTCATAAATGACGTGCCAGTGAAGTATTATTAGTATTAGTTCGTTTTTATGTCTCATAATACACGAAGAATTTTATTTGGTAAGTTTTTACGTGAATATATTAATTAACATATATTTGTGTGTCTGTTAATTCATGTACTACGTGCATCCCGGGAATTTTACTAGTTGTATTTTAAATAAGTACTAATACAATATTTAGACCCGTTACAGATTTATTTACGTAGATGTTCGTCAAAATATATATTCACGATTAATATCCTGAGGGAAGTTCAGTGCATTTCGTAATTTTGACGTCAATTTGTGTGAACTTAACCAAATGCAATTTAGGTAAATACGAACAATTTTTAAGATACGTATGACTTAAGAAACCATGCATATCGGGTTCTGTGAATCACAAATGACGATTGCAGAGTTATCTCTAGAAATGTTGTGTTACAATGCCACAATCGCCAGGCTGGTTAACCGACAGTCTTTTGTATACTATAATTAGAATCCTGATGGAGTATTGCTTCTACAGAGCGTAATACGTTTTCTAGCGGGCATTTCTTTGAACACGCATCATGAGTCTTCTCTATTCTGCTTTCGACTCCCATTTGCTTGACGTTTGCAAGACTCTAACTTGAAGTCGTAACATAAAATGTCTTATCCGATTCATAAACCTTGTACGCGGAACTAATAGTGTTTTGTCTGACTTGATTGTTACTAATCACTCGAATGTATAGGATAAAGGATTTTATCTTCTTCTCTACAAGAAAATTGCACATTTCGTTTCCCAGAAGGCTTCTTCGTGTTTTATAAAGAAATTGCCAGGCAGTATATTAATCTTAATGTCTGAGAGATTAATGAACACCGCTTACAAAATACTTTGAGTGTGAAAAAAGAATTGACTACTAGAAGGACGAGTCACTAATAGAAAAAAATTAAGAACTGATATCGTAACGGTTCTGTAATTTGGCCAAACCTGACGATCGTAATGGCAATCACGAAAATTTTTTGAGTGTGTGTGGAAGGAAAGGTGAAGAGGTCAGAAATTAATTCTGAGAAACTGTAGGTAGAAATAAACCCTACAAAGTTTTTTCGTACCTTCAGGACATTTTCAGTAAGTTTGCTTAAACGTAAATGTGGTAAGAAATCAGCGAATTGCCGCCAATGGTTGAAATGTACAACGATTGTTTCATTGGACAGCCACTAGCAGCCTTTTGACCAATTAATTATGAATATATATTGAACTTTACATAGTTCAAAACCTTAAGATTTTCATTCCGGGCAGAGAACTAAAATGAAACTACATCAGTAATGTTTTCCCGCCTCTAATCTCACTTCTCTTTGTCTAACTGATGAGCTCGAGCATCAGCAAGGCATCAACTCATTACATAAAGTAGTCTTGGAGACTAATTTAACGCGCTACGTTATTATTTCGGGAAAGAACCTTTTAAATAAATTACGTGAAACGGATCCCAACATTCTTCCTGGATATTTTGCTAACGGAATTACAGTTTTGTAAGCTCTGTCTCTCAAGTATGAATCGAGAAGTTAAATTAGTCATGTAATGGCTTTTCCTGTCTAAATAATTTTCCAAAAAAATCATAGTTAAAAAATTGAAAGAAGCACGATCAACCGACATTTTGACTTTGGAACGATATGAGAAAATTGCGATTCAGCTGTGTACGAGCCAAAATGGCGAAACGTTGATTCTTCAATAACCAAGACTATGCGTGTATTCCGCCGGCTAATCAAACTACGTGCCAATCCGTTTATCTGAGGGTTCTGACAACTTCTGACGTCAGCGATAGTTTTTCTGTTATCACCTAGTCAGGTTTCGAAATTCTCTCAGATCTATTTACGGGAAATAATACCTTGAGGCTCTTAAGAAATTGTATTTTTTTTTATTAATAGCCCAGCTCCAACGTTCCTTATTTGTGGCATTTGTTATTCTTTGGAACACACAATTCCTCTCAATTACGAAGGAAAATATGTCTCAGAACAAAGTGCTAACGCCCCGGACTTCCGAAACTACCTAATTCGTTCCGCCTAAAGCAACTTAACGAACAATGCTGGTCACTGGCTGGTTCTCCCGTCCATCTCTTCCCGGACACGCCATCAATTTCCAGCCAAGACCCACGCTTCTTGTATTAGAATCTCTGTGATACAACTCCCGTACCGTAACTTTACTCTCAAATCGAACTGAGTTCATTACCGCGAGAATCCTCATTCTCTTCATATCTCGACTGTAAGCGACTGAAAGTGTTCCAACGTCTGGACAATGGAAAATCCCAACTGGGTTTATCAGTATTCGAACCTTTCGAATATATTCGATCTACTGAAAGTGTAATGATCTACACAATTCTATAACTACATCGTCATCTTTACCTAGGAAACTCTACCAATGGCTCTACAATCCATTGAGGATCTTGATCTTGGTGTCGCACGTGGTTAGTGTGTCGATTCTCCTTCAGCCGTAACCCCACCCAGTTTTCATGACCATGACGAACATTAACATCAAAGATCATGCCGGGATTCGAACCCGTGACCTACGTGATGCTGACCGTTACACCACAACAGACAATGAAAAAAAACAAAAGTTTTTTCTCGATACAGAAATCACTAATCGAGTCTCTGGAGTCTGTTCTTCGTCACTAAAAGATCCCACACACCTCCGAGAAAAACCCGCAGACCTGACCTGCGTGAAGTGTGACTGCAGACAAATCCGACGTGTTCAAACAGACCGTTTCCACCGACCAGGCGGCTGACTTTTATTCCAACTGAAAATCTTTTCTTAGGTCCTCGCAGACCGCTTCTTAAGACTTGAGTTTGAACGAATATTAGCGCCGTACTTTTAAACCAGCAGATCCCGATCCGCGCAGTGTGGATCAGCTGACTTTCGTCCGACGTAGCTGAGTTTCTTAAAGTGAAGCTGTTCACAAATTAGGACAATATTTTAGAGAAACTGCCAGTCAAAAAAAACATTTTCAAATCGTATACAGCCGAAAAAAATTGAATAAGAGTGCATGCGTTCCCCAACTAGTTTGTCTGAAAAATATTTTAGTGAAATTCCTTTTCACCTGTTATATTCTTTTTTAAAAAAAGCAAAAGGAAAGTTAGATGGTAAAAGTTGCGTGTACTGATTCTTTTTTTTCCCCACTGTGCATATTACTCGTTTACATAAGACATTCAATCTTTTTGGTGAGGAGCCAGCACTCGGAACCCATCGGGCACTCAACTTCACCTTGGACCTTATGTACCTCTCCTATGAGATGTCGTGGATTTTATGGACCGTTTCTTCAGAGGAAACCTCGATCGGGCGTCCTGAATGTGCAGCAGCTGCATCAGTGGTCGTACGGCAACGTTTAAATTAACTTATCCAGTAATAGGTAGTCTTGAGTGCTTGGGCAGTGTCCCCACGAACTTCGTTCGGGTCAGGTTTGGAGTTCACTCTTCAAAACAAAAATACTCGTTCTTATCCGTCTCCACGATGCGTGTAACACGTATTACTTTATATCACTGAAAATAAATACCAGCTCGTTGCATCTGCCTGGAATCTTGAGCCAAAACTACAACCGTGCCAATACAATCACGTATAACATATTCCCGGAGTAAAATAAATAATATAATCTTCACAATTCGCTTCTGTTTGACGAGAAGAAAAAGCCAGTCAATCGTATATCAGGTTTAACCCATTAGTGGATAGTGTTGCACATATGCAACCTAACTTTTAGTATCACCTCAGAGGCGTCTGTTGGTTTCTAAGAGAGGTAAATTGTGATGCAGATAGGAAACAACATGCACTTAAGAAAATGTGAAATTTTTTGCATCCTTGGACAGGTTAAAACATGACTGTCCTGGCTTTCTGTGAGTCAACACCTCAGTCCAGATTTTCTGCTCGCCGGTCAACTTCAGAATATTTATTTTCTGTTTTAAGAAAGAAAATTTAAGCGTGATTCTCGAGGTACTCTAATTACACTAAAATCATAATTATCCAATTAATGTGAATTATTGATAAATCAGACCTTATATTTGTTGCATAAAAATTGTTTTAATTTATTTCATATATAAGTAGAACTGTAATTATTTCAATAATTTTTTTTTTGCTAATTTCATTAAGACTTTTTGTTTTCGCTAACTTTTAATAATTTTTTTTATTTCTTATACTTAATTTTACTGTAGCAAAATTATATTTACAAATACAAAGAAAGCTTAAAAACTTGAAGTTATACATTAATTAACATTCGTATTTAGAACCCACATGTGCATGATGTTACATATTTGAAACATAATAAAAATTTTCACATGATATTTTAAAAAATTCGACTATTTTTTTTTGTTCTTTTGACCGTAATGTATTAAAAAAAATACATCTTAAAAAATTTAGTTTTAAAAATTATAAAAAATCCTGCACAAAAGGGTTAAAAAGTATTAAGTAAGTCATTGGCACACAAATAAAAGAGCAGAAGCTTTCAACCATCCAGTCTTTCCCCGTGTAGAGAAAGCAGTTGAATATTCCTATCACCTGGATGGTTGAAAATTTCTACTGTTTTATTTGTGTGACATTGGCTTAAAAATAGATTTTTAAACCTTATATTTTGAGGGCTTTTTGGCCTTTCCCTCTAATCCATATAATATTGCATCTTGATTGGGCGTGAGTATAAATACTTCTATTCAAAACGAAATTGTAATAACTTTCATTGCTAGATTTGTTAAGCTGATTTCCATATAATCAGCCGTCGAGTCGAGCTAAAGTTCCAAACATAAATATTTATAGTATGTTAAATGAAATATAGGTGATGGCTCCGGCATACGCGGTTGATGTGTTCGTAGACCTTTATTGTATTTTTAATTATTTGAGAGTTGTTTTTCATTGACGCATTCCATGCGGTCAGCTGCTGAAGCAATTATCTCAAACTAGAGTTACATAGGAATAAACATGGACGCGGTTAGCGGGCGAGCATGCCCTAAATGGCTGGCCGCTGCGGGGGACTTTCCAAAGCACTTAGGTCAGAGGATGTCTGCGCGATAAGTGCGCGGAGCATATTGCGGCTGTAAAAGCGAACACGCTCTTTGCGATGTCGCTAATGTTTTGGCAGTATCGTTTACCACTGCCGTAAAGTTGTAGGGCTGGCGGGGGAGGGGCAGGGAGAGCGTAGGTGGAAACAAAAAGCCGCTTGTTTAATTAATGCGTTCTTTGCAGAGGAGCCGGCCGTATATGTCACTGAGCTGAGACAGCACAGCCTCTATTTTATCGATGTACCTGATTGCGTTTTATCGACTTTCGCATCTTCGACAGGGAGGGCAGAGGGCATTCGCCGAAACAGAAGGACCTAAGAGTAAGTTATAAATACCAGAGAACTGAGAACCAGGATATCAGATTTCAAAAACCGGACGCCTGAGACTTTGGGAAAGAAAAAAAACTGAAAACGTGCAGACAATTACGGTTTTCATGCTTAACTAGAGTAATATCAAAAAGGATTTTCTGAGGGAATGAAATTAATTATCTCTTTTTCAATGCAAAATCGATACACAACGAAAATGGTGTACGTTGTGTATTTTCATTCCCTTATGTGTTATGGCATTGCAAATTGGGGCAATTGCTCCAGGAGTATTGAAATATTCCAGTTGCACAAAACGTGCCATCAGAATACTTTCTAATACAGATAATAAACCGTTTTTCAAAAGTCTGCGAATATTAACTCTTCCCGGCGTGTTTATTCACGAAATTTTAAAGTTTGTTAAGCGGAACATGAATCTTTTTCAAACGAAAGGCGAGTCTCGCGATTATGACTCGAAATCGCTCAGGTCTAAGATCTTTGCTCTCTACCAGAGAAGTATTCACCACTCAGGGATAGTTTTATTCAACAGTCTTCCTCCAGATGTTAAGAATAATAATAACTACAAGAGTTTTGGGATTCAATATAAAAATATTCTACTGAAAGGCGCCTGTGTTTTACTCAGTACAGGAGCTTCTTGATCGTTCCGCTAATAATTTATTTTTTAAAAAACTGCGCTAGTGTTCAATGTGTTGCTAATAATAACTAATTATTTCATAACTTGCTTAGTCTCTGTTGGTCTTTTCTGCTCTATTGTTTGCCCTGGAGTTTGAAGATTCCTCGTCGCTCTGTTTCGGGAAGTGATTTGTCTCTCGTTTGTGTTTCCTTCAATTGTGCGTGTGTCAAGTTTTCTGTTTATTCTAGTTTTATGTGTGATTCCGTATTTCATGGTGGTTATTTGTCGAATCATTAATTATTTACTAGTACGTATTGAGTTTTTTTTATTAGAACTGTAAATATTATGTTATGCCCTTGGTATGGTTAAATAATTATTATTTTTGTTATTATTAATATATTTTACTTATGTTGCGTAGGGAAAAATTGTGTTCCCAAATTATAGTATTTTTATGTTAACTTCGAGTTATTTGCAATTGTAGCATCCAATTATATTCTTTTGTAGTTTTATGTATTGACGTATCGTATTTCCTCATATGAGGACTAATGGAATGAATAAATAAAATGCGAACTATTAGCCCATCTATGGGTTAGAGAAGTCGTACCGTACTTAAAACAAGAACGTTAATATATCACGAAACACAAGAGCATCCAAGTAATAGTGATATAAGATACCAGTGTATCGGAACATGGAGGCTTATTGCTATTAAAAAATCAAGTATTTGTGAGGTCCGGTTGTCAAAACTTCGGGTCATGACTATCCATTACATTAAGCATGAAAATCGCATAAATCATTAGATTACGACTGTGATTTAAAATATAACTGTGGATAAATACGTAATATTCTTTACATTGGTTGTTTTCATTTAAAATCTTTCTCAACTCGTGAATGAATGAACTGAGCCGTGGGCTTTTTGGCATAGATCCCGAACATATTAATTTTAATTAATTGGGGTTTATTGGATTGAACGAACTCATTTTACACATGTAATTAACGTACGAAATAATTTAAGAGCCAGCCTTTCTTGTACACACGCGTCTTTTGGTTCATCAAGACGACCAGTCAGTGACGTTTTACCAATCAGATGACCGACTGATTCCGGATACAATTATTTTGCTATTTTGCACTGACTTGGCGATTCAGCTTAAATGATCTTCGTCCGAAGTGTTTTGTATCAACGCCTAATCGGACAACCTGTTCCGTAAATTCTGTTGGATTCATGACGCTGGAACGTGTGCTACGACATCTGGCCAACCCCAAATTAGAGGCCTTCTGTTCTCGATTCGAGAAGAAAGGGCTGTTTAGAGACAAAGACGTGCCGCGGAGAAAACAAACAGTCAGTTTAACAAGACAAATCCCTTACGGTTTCGAACAAAGTTTAATAAAAAGAAAACTAAAGTATGATTCGAAGAGAATCAGAAAGATGGTTATTTTACCATCGTTCGCATGAAGTACTTCAGCATTTTTCACGAATGTATATGAAAGCCAGTAGTTTTAATCTTTTTTTTAAAAAAAAAAAGAAAATAGAACCAAGTCATATAAAATTTTGGACAAAATTTACACTCTTATATTTACTTCCAAGTTGCCATTGTAGAATCCTACTGCCAGTAAACCGACATCGCGACTGGTTCAATCTTCTATAAACGATTCTTTTTTTAAAAAAAATCCACAGAAAATAACAACTCTAAAATTTGACGAGCTTTTCTTTGTTATAAGATTAGTAACATGCTTTCATAAAACAATTTTTTCTTAACAACTAATGTAGTATTACAACTATAAAATAAGAAGGTAAAATTTAGTAAAATCGAAAATGGTGCTAGGTTAAGTTTCGTGAATTATATGAGTGGAAACTAGAACCTCATTAATATATGATATAAATATTATGGCTCCCGTCACTGTACATATTTATCCATCTAATCTCTTTATACAGTCCTGGTAAGTCAGCACAGTATTTATATCTCTTCAGGATTTGCCCAGCGTATATTACTGTCTAAATCTTTGTCGAACTATATCTCTTATTCCGTAAAATATTGGCATAATATCTTTATTGGAAGCGACGAAGAGAATTATAAATGACTGCTGCTAATTTAATCTAGTACTTGTAATCCACTACTTTCATTTAAAGTCATGTCTGAGAAATTCTCCGTCCTACTCTTCATATAACATTGACTAATAATACATAATTAACAACCAGTAACAGACAATTTTTATGGTTCAAAATAATTATGTTTATTGATCTAAAACTCTCAGAAACCTTGGATAAATGGAGGCGATCCAACAGACGTTAGGAAAGTAAACCTAGGTTTGTAACAACTGTATAAAATATACTTATTACATTGAATCAGCTTTTAGAGTGTAAATTAGTAGACTAATAAATATAAAATGTGTATTTATAATAATTTAAAAAATAAATATATGTCCTTGAGTCAGAAAATTAAGTTTATTTACAAAAATTAAATATACAAAGTTTCGTTCGCTTTTAGGATCTCTTCAGGTTTAATAATTTTGGATATAAATCATACAAAAATAATTTAGAGATAATACACATAATCTTCAGCCCACGTCTATGTATCATATTTTAACTTACATAAATACACTGGGAAAAGAATTTAGGTTACAAAATTGAATGTAAGGATTGTTCTCAGCGTTATATTGGACAAACCGAACAGGATGTTTAGCCTAGAATTAAATAACGTATTTTCAAGTGGAATCTTGGACACATTTTGTTAATGTTTATCGTAATATTTTGCGAAAGTTTTCTTTGTCTGTTATTTACGATCGTCAGTATTGTAATTGTTTCAACGTCGAAAAATGGCTGATATTACGACCGAGACGTAAGCAATAATTGTTATTGTTAATTGAGTTTACTTATTATTTTTTTTAAAATTATATTTGAAAATAGCCGTTGTTTGACAATCAACGTATTTCAGACTTTTGTGACTCAACCAAAATAAGTGATATTTTTACATGCGTTTAAACGAAGCACGGATGTTCGGTTGATTATTAATATAAAAAAAATTATATGTAATAATATAATATGACAATTATTATTTGATAAATAAATAAACAATTTAGCTAATACGTCAGAAAAATATTACTTGTTTACCTGAAGAATTCCGCCAAATTGTGGTTGAAACGTAATATGAAGTCTTTCTTTTTGTTTAATTAATAAATTTTTCTGGAATATTGGCTGAATTGTTTATTTATTCTAAATTTTAGCGAAGAATACAGCTATTGTCCAATGTCAAATTATATTTATGTTTCTTTGGGCTATGTTTTATGCTCCGTTGATTTTCATGTCCACGGAGATAATTTTCGTCCGAAGTTCTCAGCAGAATGGAGTGAAACAGGGAAATATTTATGGACACTGAGAAAACTAAGTGTTCTGTGAGAAGTGAGGAACATCTGATGGACATGTCTGCCTATCTTCTCCAGGCCTTTCAACTCTCTGCAGCTTGTCACGATAAATAACGTCTAGGTAATTAACCTCTTTTCATCGGGCACAAGACATCTAGATAGTTTAGTGACAGCGATGATGGGAAATTAATAATTACTAATGACACCATTATTATTAGGAAATGGCGTCGCTAGGACATTCGGCGCTCTTTGTTCTGGAGCCATTGTCTTAATCTTGTCGGAGAGGTCAATCCGTACGTCACTTTCCAATTAACTCCTGGCCCGTTGCGCCATTCATATTATACAATGTGATCATTCGGAATCACCGTTTTATTCTCATAGCCTCTCACGAGAAAACATATAACACGTACATTACGACAAGCAGTTCACCGCAAATTGTGTTGTTACCGTATGAAGTATGAAAATCAGGTGAAGAATCGAGGCGGGGAAAGAAATGATGAGCGTGAAAAAATTTAAGAAACAGATTCCTCATATTGGGTCCGGAAATACATAATTACAGAATAATCAGAACTTTTATGAATCTTAGTGCGTCACGACATGCCTAAAATGCACTTGATCCTGTTCGAAACTCGTTGAAAAGAAGAGCAGCTGTCTGTACTCAGTCACTTGAATGTTTCATCTGATATGCGAACAGAGCGCTCCAACTATTCTGTTGAACTTCATCAGATACGGAAGTTCGAACGACTCTTAAATTATTCATTTCCGTATCCATGTTCTAATACACTTTTTTTTTCTTTTCTCAATATGAGGTATCATGAAATTTTGCCATCGAGTGTTGTCACACCCTGTTTTTATTTTACCGGAAAATATTATTTCTTGTTTGTGCGTTGTGAACTCTGTCAGCCCGGTGTTTACCGATCGGGACGGTTGCCAAACTGTCAACACTCTGGATTTTTGGGAAGCACGTGCTGAGCTTGCCGATCCTCCTCAGTCATCTTTGGTCCATTTTAAGAAGGTATTTTACGTGACTTTACATCCGTTTCTGTTCGAGTGTCCCGTGAGGCATGATCATGAATCCGACCAAATAAATGCAAATTTTCTGAATAATTTGGTGGTATTTTGTGTGCACTATCGTTGTGTTATAAAATATAAAACTTGACCCAGTAAATGGAGTCAAGTAACACATACACTCATCATTCAAAATATAATAGTTAACGAGGTGAACTGGACAGTTGCAGTTGGTTCGATGCAAAGTTGAGAATTTTGGACGCACGTCTACGGTTATATCGAAAAATGAACATTCTTTGTTGTACAAAATATTATTAAACGTGACTCTGCAGATCATAGCACAGCGTTACTTATGAAGTATAAAAGAAAGCGAGTAATGGTGAAATAAAAAAACTGGGAATAATTCCGAATACTGTATTTTTAGCATCGAACTGGACTTACTTTCCCTCTGCGATGTTTGTGAGGTGAAAACCAGTGGAGGTAGATTTACCTATACTGTACATTTTCAATTATATAAAAACATGCCATGGAATTCTTTGTTGTGAACGTAAAATTGTGACTAAAAACAGTGATTCGTTGGAGCAGATTTTAATGTTAAATATCTGAGAATATCTTTCATACTAAATCAACGGAAATACATGCTACTGTCGAGGACTTATTCATTTTATGGTCGATAATGACGGGACTCTTATAAAGGATGAATGTTATACATTACGAACGAAGGATTCTATTGAAGACATGCATTAATTTGGTAAACAGACTATTCATTTTCATCTTTGCCGTAACAGTGCAGTTCCATCAAAACCGATGCAAATACACTGAATAATTAGTGGGACTGGACTTATTAGAGTGCTGCGGGAGTTGTGGGAGTGAGTACGCGTTCTCACACCCCTCGAGTGCGAGGAAATAAAAGCAGCTCAGATAATGCACACGTGAGGACGTAGGGGGCCATTAATATTCATTATTAGGAGAGTGAAAGACTGCAGGAGATGCTTTATTGAATGAAAGCATAATTATCTGGCGCACACGCTTGCGTTCATTACGTGTGAATGGCGGAGCGCTTCCTGTTCCGCGCCAGATGGTATCACTTGGCTCTTAAATCGTGGACCATACCGTCATCCAAGCTCAAACCATGGAGATTACGGTAATCATGCGCAAGGAGAATCCAAGGACACGGGGAAAATGCTGGGGACTAGCGATTTATAAACGAAATTCGTTCAACGTGGCTCTCTCACGTCAGTTACGATGAATCGCTCGCTGTGGAAAATCGATGAAAAGGAATGGAAACGCAAAACAGATTGGAAATTACACAGGGAGAAAAAGAATTACCTTAAAAATGTATACATACAAATAAATAGAACTCTAACGTGTCGGTATTTTCGGTCCGTTCGAACGGGATAAACACGAGTGAACAGTTTTCTACGATTTTTTAAATATGTTTTCCTGCGGTTTCTAAATACTGCATAGAGTATACGGTTTGCCGAATTTAAAGTCAAGAGTAAGGGAAGGGGTGGAAGAAAGTCAAAACACATTATTGGCTCCGGATAGCTGCATTGTCTTTGCATTAATAGTAATTTCTTTAGTAATAAACGAGGCGAGTGCGTTGCCTTTGGATTAATTACACTAATAGATTAAAGTAAATGCGGTGGATGCCAATAAAACAATATTAGCTCCAGCTACACAGTTATTTATACAACGCCAAGATTTTACATTAATATTTTCCAAAAATTAATGTACGCTCGATGAAGTCCCAATTAGGGACGAAAAGTGGTTATAATATAATATTTTACAACTAGCTGCGTGCCCGGTATTTCCCGTGTACTTATTTATATAAACCCGAAAAAGCATTTAATTCTATGCTAATCTTTAGTCAAAAAATGATTTAACCTAAATCTAACTGTTCCTAGTTCCGTACATACTTTCGACCGATATTGCATTTATTTAACAGCTATAAAATACATTGAATTTTATTGCATCAATGCCAACATCCATTCCTCCACATTTCTTTACAAATAGAATAGACTATTGCAGTCTTCAGACATTACGAAAGATTAAATTTATGAAATTGTTAGCTAGATTCACAATGTAAACAAATGGTCACCATATTGGAATCACTAATAATGGCGACGAAATGAACGTACATTTTCCGCAAGGATCGTAAATTATTTCGTATTGTTTTTTATCATCATTCGATGGAGTATTGCTGAATAAAATTATATTTTTTATTCAATCAAAATATTTCTGCTTTATTTCATTACGGAAAAAGGAACTATTTCTTTTGTTAGTAGCGAAGTAACGTCTCTCTCTCGCGTGACGTCATTGTCTCTTGGCGTGCAGTAATTTAACACAAATTTATCAAGTTTTTCAATTATATTATTTCCTTATTCATGCTAGGTGTTTCTCCCCCCCCCCACATTACCGTTGTCTGTACAAAGTTTCGTTGCAATCTGTATAAATCTGTATAAAAATTAACGTAAATACATACATACATACATATGTATTTACATATGTTTTATTATATAGATTTGATTTGTAAACTATAAAAAAAATTCTGACTAGTGACCAGTTATTTTAATGTATCACACCTAATTTAACGTGTATTAAATCCGACTGGAAACTGCTGTATTAATGAGAATATTGTTTTGATATTCAGCAACTAGTTTGCTTAGAGATGACACTGAAATCACGTTTTCTGACAGAGCTCATGGCATCGTGGCTGTTTTAATTCCTAGTTGCATCACGGTGAATAATTAGTGAGCTGTAAATATCAGTGTTTGTAATTATAAAGTTGTAATTATCCCGGTTCAATGTTCCGTTTATTTACGAGTATATTTCTAGTGATATTACATCTCGTCTTTGAACTTGTGTGAACGGAGGGAGGAATTTCTATTGTACGTTGCCAACAACGCTTATTGCGTAAATTTAACTACTTAAAACTCCACGTAAATATACTGATTAGGAAGAACACACAGCTTTGGATGAGAGATTCTTGAAAATTAGACCTTTAATAAATTTATTTGAATACACGAAAAGTTTGGAAACAAAACTTTGAGAATTAAACTTACACAATTGTCATTATAAAAGTACCGAATGTGCTCCTCAGTAAATGTATCTTCCATTTATAATTAAATTTTGGAGCTAATTAAATATTTCACAGCTTAATGATAATAGAAATGAAAAAAGTGTCCAAGCGCTATAGCTTAAAAAATTAAGTCCCATAGAAAAAAACTGTGAAATTATAAAATGATACAGTTTTGGTTATGCCGTAGTGAAGTTTTAAACACAAATAAATAAAGATAATATCTTTAAATACTCAAAATATTCATTTATATTGATTTATCAAGAAGCCAAATATTTATTGTTACAATTTAGTTCGCTTCTTCTAATGCAAGGGTTTACGATATGGAAAATAAAATAAACCGTCGAAACCGTCATGCTATTAAAAATTGTGACGTTGATAGTAAAATATTTGCATCAAATCACGAAAGAATAATAAAACTGTACATTAAGAAATATCCGATTTCAAATCGGGTTAAATGTTGAGTTTTATAAAGTTTAGGATTGCTTTCAAGAAGATCAAGGATGAATTCTGCTGGGAAATAATTGAAGATACGTGGATAAAAACGTTAAGACGACTAATATTTTTTACGTTAAAAATTTATATAATGTTACGGCGTTTAAAGAGTTGCTGAAATGTAATAAAAATTCGAAAATAAGTGAGAAGTAAAATACTTTTTTTTAAATACGGGGACGAATGAAATAAAAACATTATTTCATATGAATTTGATATAATTCAACAATTATCTTTTATAAATAAATAAGCAATAGTCAATGTTAGAAAAAATTATTTATCTAAAAATTCGTTTCATTACAGCGTTCCGTTCGCAATTTTGGGACTCCTTCGGGTCATCATAATAACAAAATTTATATCGTAAATTAAAAATTTAAATTGATAAAAACATAGTTAAATAAAGATTTATGACATGTTTTTTAGAGTTTATCTAAAATCAAAATTGTAAGTCTGCATAATTTTTTTTATTCAATTTATTTTTCATGGCATGGACAACCAGGGTCATTAGCGACGCTTACATCAATTACAGCTTATTTACAAGACTTGAGGAAAATTACAATCGTCTTTAATCAACACTTCTAAAAGTAGGGGACACTTGCAAAATTTATATTTTAACGGAATTTAATTCAAATTTATAAATTTGTTTAACTTATTTAACTATATTTTTGTCAACTTACATTTATAATTTATCACATAGTTTTTGTTATTAAGATATTTTGTATTATTACCTTAAGAGATCCCAAAAGTGTGGACGTAACGCATTGGAACGAATAATTATTTAATAAATTTTTAAGGCTGTATTGCTTATTTGTTTATTTAATTACTTCAAATGATAATAACGGTTCTCGGGTTTCAGGTCGGAGAGTTGCTACAAAAATGGAAATGTATTTGAAAATTGGAACTTGAAGAATAAGAATGTTTAAATTATATATTAAGGTAAATAATATGAAAAATAATCAAAGAATTGATCAATTATTTATCAGATGAATTTTCAGTAGTATTAGATGTATGAGAAACGTTTTAAGGATTATCATGTATTCAAGTACCGATTTCCTATTTTTTACAAATTGGATAGGTGATGAGAATGGTGGACCTGTCCCTCTGGAGGAAATGGCTGACCGTGTTGAAATCCGAGGAGCGTTTGTTCAATATATTCTACTGAAAAGCTGTCGTTGTTAATATTAAACATAATAAGTCAATGAAACTGGTTAAAATTAATTAAGGTTTGCATTTAAAGCACATACATCCATCACACCAATTTCATAAGCATTTAGAGTTTATATATTGTTTTAAACGACAGTTTGTATACTTAAAAAACTCAACTTAATAATTTTTCAGTACACTACATATTTAAGAGTTTTGGACTTTTATCAACATTTATTCCAGAATCTTGATGCGATTGTAGCGGGGCCAACTGGTGGGCTGTGGCTCAACTTTGGCCATTGACGGTCCAATGAGGTGATTTTCCTTTCAGTAAACAACATTTGAATATCGTAGTTAACTATTATTTTATTCTTTACAAATAACTCGAATAGATGTGTTTCTGTAGAATGTTAGACTTATTAAGTCACAAATGAGCCAATTGATCGAGGATAGTGAGTGGATGTTAAACGAAACGGTGCCTATTATAATTATGAAGCAATGAACAGAGGAACAGTGAACACGAAAATGAACGCACCGCGGCAGAGGGTCAGAGAGGAAGGTCCAGTTTGGACCATCAAATGACAAAGATCACCATGGGAAACATTCAAAGATGAAAGTGTCACGAAAGGCTGAACTTACATTTGGAACATATATTTGGAACGGATTCCGACTTCGTTTCCATTTCTTTGGCTAGGAGGAACACGGGCCGTGTTGCTTCAGCTGGCTTGGCTCTGTGCACTCCTTGATTTATGAGACGTGCGCTCCAAACACCAATTTCTGTGCATATAAACTGTCGCTCCGGGTTCTGCGGATCTCTGTTATACAGTGAACCACAGAACAAAGCCGTAGATTTAATAATCTTGCTTTTAAAGTGAACTATTCTCAAGACAAAAAGATAATCTTAGTGTTGAAGGTATTAAAAGTTAATGTGGTTGATTTACTATTGCTCACAATTTTTATCACATCTCCACGAATTTTCACATGTTTAACTATTCTATGGACTTAAAAAAATAAAAATTGAATCCGTTTAATCATAGCTCGAAGCAATGAGTTTTGAATAATAAAGGGACCAAACCTCAGTCAAATGTACGTGAATAAGCACAGTAATGAATTACTCCGTGGCAATTAAAACTATATTTAACACTCCATAAAAGAAATACACGTTTCCTGTATGAGCTATTTATTGTTTGAATTTAAATTGTCACCTTTCATGGTTTTTTTTTTAATGGACGCAAGAATTTATTTTTGAATCGTGTGAACATCGTGAATCTCGAAAGTGAGGCTGAGCCGGACACCCTTCAAAAAGAAGGATACTATTGAATTAAACTGTCAGAGGATTTCTTCCTCTCAAACGTTACCAGACGTGGTTAAAGTAAAGAGCAGCCAGGAATATTTACACAGTCGCCCTTACTCTCTCAGTGAAAACAGTCTTAGATAACCGGCCTCAACGGCCTGTATCACTCTACCCTCGGAAAAACTTTTCTAATTTATTCATAATCTTAGCTGGTATTATGCGGAGATTCTTCGAGGTTTACGAGTTCGATATATCCTTAATAAATTGGCGTCACTCCAGTTTTGAGCCTTAGCAAAACAAACAAAAGACATGTTTAAGAATATTCAATATTTTAATTAAAAACTGAAACGACTTTTCCGAAAATTTAATACAAAATGTTTCATTTTTAATATTCTCATAAATATAAAAATTATTTTAAAATATTAGAGTAATTAAAATACTTTTCATGGCATTTATAAATTGTTTACGTAATATATAATTAACCATTTTTGTGGGACAGCGAGAGTATTTTTTTTGTTTAAATGAACTATATATTTGAATTAAAGAATATTTCCTTTTTTTACGTGTATAATTTATTAAACAAACCGGGATTCATAGCCGCTGGTCATGTATTACATAATTCGCCCAATCAGAAAGTATATAAAATAAGTTAAGTGATATTTTTAGCTTTGATCTGTGGCGACTTATTATTTAAATATTATAGGATGGTTCAATCACGACCGAACCGGGAATAGAAATTTTCAATTCAATTTTCAAGACCTGCATGGCTCAACTTGGATTGAATCTTCCGTTTTTTCAGAATTATTTTATCTTTACGTCTGTACAGATGTATTAAACGACTATAAATAAACCGCTTACATTTTTAATCGTTCAAAAATTACCGTATAAACCTAAAAAATAGTAATCAAACAAGACAGAGGAAACGTTTACATCAAACAAAAATTTATTTCAGTCAAACTGAGCGTAAAAATACGTACAGAAACGTTGTCGAGTTGTTAATTTAAGATTCTATTTAAAATATATTTAATTATAAAACATGGTCGTTAAATTCAAATAAATTTCGCAATGTTTTAGATCAGTCAAACCAATTGAAATGAAAGAATTTTTCAATTTCAAAAAACTCACTTACCTCTGTTGGAAAGGTTTGAAGAACTCTAACACAGAAAACATTCAACGAGAATATCCAGATTTCCGAGAAGTTCTCGATAAGGTAGACAGCGCCATTTGAAGTTATATTTGGCACTAATACAAATGGTAATTTGCACAGTTTCACGTACAGTAAAAGAACTAAAATGATTTCAAACAAATAAAAATCATACTATGCTGTATGATAAGATCTACATTATTTATCGTCAACAATTTAAGTAAATGTCTGAGAAGGTTTTTTTTTCCTGATGTAAAAGGAATCAACTTGGGACTTTTGAGCGGTGAAGGGCAAATTACTGGCCCCGAAGAAAGAAAAAAAAATTTCCTGCATAGTTTCAACAATTCCTGTGCCCGAATAATCGGTGATACAAGATGGCCTCTGTGGAATTCATCTACCCAGCAAATCAATATTTTGAAAGAAAACGTAGTGGGCCCAAGACTGAACCCTGGGCCACACCGTCTCAATTTCCGATCATTCGTTCTGTTTTGCTTTTTTTTAAAAAAATTATTATTTTGAATGTAACGTGTTGGAATTGACGCTTTTCGTGTTACAGTATCAAGTTTTATTTTCCTAAGCGAAACCTTACAGTTCCGTAGATCGTAAAGTATCTGAGCTATACTGAATAAAATAGAATTTTGAACATTTTTACACGTTAGTGATCGTAGATTTGCGTTTCAGAAAGTCATGTTTAGCGGAAATTACATATGCATTACTTCAGCGAGAACGCCAGTCATTTATTACTGTATGACCTTTTCTACGATAAGGCCTAAATCGCTCTTTAACGTGCTAAATTTCGTCGCCTGCTAAACTGAACCAAGAAACGATATTACAGACCTTTTCTAGGTTCAGTCCCTTTTCTGTTAAAAAAGAAAATTACCGACGAAAAAAGCGCAGAACAAAGATCGACATCGGTCGAGAATAATTTGTAACGTGTCTGAGAACGTCTTAACAGAGTAAGTGGTTATTGTGGGTGTAGAGAAAATAAATTAAAAACATTTCTGGTTTTCGTATGACAGTTGTAATTAATTAATTATCTTGACTGGTGTTTTTTTTAGTATTACTGTTAATTGTTCATTGTTCATTTTTAAAATAATTTTCGCAATGTTTTACATCAGTCAAACCAATATAAATGAAACAATTCTGCAATTTCAAAATATTTTTCTTTAGCATTTGGTGAAGGAGCCTTCGGCAGTTTCTCATATTTATCTATAAACAAAAAAATTATTCTATAATTTTTTAATGTTTTAACAAGGATTCTACATTTAAGTTTTTTAATTTATAGAATTTTATAAAATCTAAAAAACCAAATATTCATTGCTAACATTCAAAATGACCTAAAAATCAGTACAGATACCTTCAAAATGTCCTAATTAGTTAGAGTTTAGCTGTTTTTATTCGCCCTGGTCTATATAAACAACGGAGAAATCTTTGAAATATATTTTATATAATACATTATGTATGGAAATTTTATAAAATAACCGTAAGAAAATTGTGTATTGTAGAGTAAGTGGTGATTGTGGGTGTAGAGAAAATAAGTTAAAAACATTTCTGGTTTTCATATGTCAGTTGAAATTAATTAATTATCCTGACCGGTGTTTTTTTAGTATTACTGTTAATTTTATTGACTACGATTCGTCTTCATTCGAGGGCCGACGGAAAATAAATATGATTTTTTGAAATATTTCTCGTTTATTATATATGTCACAGGGAATGACGAGTTAGGACATCAGAATTGTCGCTTTTACGGGAAGCAAGCGCGACCTTCTGTGAAACGTCACTGCTGTTTCTGGTCCCAGGCAGGAAAGTAAGCAAGACGATTCAGTTTCTCGTTGTTGTTTTCTTTCGACACGATCCCTGGACGCGAGCAGCTTCGTCTAGACGTTCGCAATACAAACGGAAGAATGCACGATTTGCGATCGTGTTGTAGAGAAGGGAAGGTGTTTACAATTTTGGAGCAGTTGGCCGCCGACCGCCATGGGAAGGCTTGGGTTTCAGGGGCCGAGCCTCGCTCAGATCTCATTTCCTAGCCACGTAAAAGGCTGGTGGGAGGGGGGGAGGGATTGTGGGAGGTGGCGAGCTCTTTTCGGTGTGAAATTACACGGGAAGCTGTCGCCTTTCGTAGCGTCATCTTGTCCAGTTGGCCGCGGGGAAACCTTACACAGACAGGTATACCAACCTCACATACGACATGGATAAATGACAATTCAGTTCCGTCCGCCTCAGATGCAGACGTTCCGGCCCGAAAAATTCCACGACAAGCACGGAAAATATATGTCCTGTTCAGAAAAGTGTCCAATGATTCACATCAGTAAGATAAATATCGTCATTCCAAATAAACATAAGACATATCCCTTTTTACATTCGGCATTGTGTTTTAAAGGAATTTACCTGGACACGCTTTGAAACAATATATATATATATATATATATATATATATATATATATATATATATAACTATGATACGGGGATGCTTTGAAAAAACAATTTAATATAACTGACGTAAGAGTTTTATACGTTAACATCTTCACGTGTAAAAGTTTTAATTTAACGTCAGTTTTGAATTAATAAAACGATTGCTGACCATGCACAGGCACTTTTTATTTTATATTTATATTATGACGACGTTTCGAAACCCTTGTGTACCTTCCTCAGGTATTTTCCTACAGCGGAGATATTTACAAATGATTACATCATAGCATAATTGTACAAAAAGTAAACAAAGAAAAGCTTAAGTACACAAAAAGAAATAACAAGCAACTTAACCAAATTAATACAAAAATAGCACAACTAAACGATTAACAGGTTATTAAATTCACACAGTTTTGAAAAAGGGATCCGAGACACACAATTAAACAAGATTGTTTCAAGACTGAATGACATGTAGGAAAATAATTGGAGAATATACAAAAAGGCATCGAAACGTCGTCATAATACAAATAAAAAGCTGTATTTTTACGTGTGTTAGTATGAAATAAATAATGCAGTTTTTTGACCAATGCCAGACATTATTTTTATTATTTTACGACAACGTTTCGGGACGTTTTTGTACTTTCCTCAGGTCTTTCATGCGGAGAAATTGTACAAATATAGTTTTTAACATTTAGAATATTTAGGTGAGTGTTTCTTAATTTCTTGATAACAACAATTTATTTTGTACAATTTCTCCGCAGGAATGACCTGAGGAAGGTACAAGCACGTACCGAAACGTTGTCGTAAATAAATAAAAATATTGTTTGGTATTGAAAAAAAAACCTTTATTATTTATAAATAAAAATTGTCTGTTTAAGATAATTTATTGTTTTATTTTCACGTGAATTTTCAACTATTCCAGTCCCCGAATAATTTGTGATGTATTCATATCAGGTGTTGAATTCATCTACCCAGTTAATTAATTAATATTTGTGGGGGGAAAAGACAGTAATGGGCCTAAAATTCAGACCCGTCTCTGTTTTTGATGCTTACATTCTGTTCCTTTTTTTTAATCAAACAATTTAACATTTAAAGCAATGCAGTTAACAGATATGGAATTTTTTCTTGGAATTCAAACATCATTTTCTGAAAAAACAGGATCTAAATACTCTAGTCTAAATATTATAGTAATATATTAAAGAGGACCTTAATGAAAATATTACAGAAGTAGAACAATACTAACAACGGGAATGTAAATATTAATGGCGAAATAAGTTGGAAGAAAATGTTTAAGAAATAATAAACAAACTCCTCGCAGACAATCACAACGTTTTGTCTCTACATTAGGAACTCTTCAGGTATTAAGAGACATCTCTGAGCTACACGGCAACAAATTATTGGACCATTAATTCTTTTTTTCAAAAAAAAATGTAAAATACTTTGTACTAGAACGGAACCTAGCCTCGCGAACTAAATTACTAAGAGAACCAACACACAAAAGAAAACATCAAATTTCTAAAAATTCCTGCAAGTAGCTACACTTTCCGTGGTGTGAAGCGAAATATAACAATTGTTTCAAAAAAATTATTTGCTAACGGCCTAGAAGATGAAGGGCTGAATTTATGGGTAAAACGCGCAAGCATATGGAATTGATTATGAATCAAGAGAAATTATCAACGAACCATAAATTTATTTATTTTGGCGTTTAGTAATAAAGCCAATGCTTATAAATTAATATTTTTTACTACTTGCAAATTATGTTGCTGCAGTCTACGTTATTTCGATTTTAGCTTTTCTGAAAATAATTACGATTTATAGAATCGAAAAGAAGTTTAACTCGACGAACGTAACCCCATGGGCTTCACGGCCATTATTTGATTGTCCGTTACCGTTTATGGTCGAAATCTGTGACGTAATTACAATGTAATCCTGCGTTTAAGAAAAGTTCTGATCCGAACAATCTTATTTTGTTCCTGTCTACAATACAATAGAATTATATTTCTATCTTTCACCGTTTCTTACTACAGCGTATTTCGGAATATACTAAATTTTCGTTACTTCATACAAAACGATCGGATACGGAAGTTCGGATAAATTTATAATTATGTATTTCGGGATCCATGTTGTAATACACACGTTTCTTCTTCTTTCAATATGAGGAATCCGTTCCTGAAATATTTTATCGAATATTACACATATTAAAATATTAAAAATATTTCCGGTCCAATAAAATAGAAACGAACTCAAATCAAATTTACCGTTCTCGACATTTTCAAGTTTAAAAAAAAAAAGCAAAATTGTCAGCGAGAACTAAGTGAATTGTGGATATTTTGACGTTATAAAATAATTTGGAAATAACATAGAGGTTTATAAAGCGAGGTGACAAATAATTACGAATATAGGTAAATAAAACCTGCAATTCAAATAAGTTTAACCAAAATCTCTGGGGCTGATTATCATTTTTAATATTTTATTATATTCATGGTTATTATTGATACTGTTACTATGATGGATATTATGAATTTTAAATATTTTAATTATTACGGTTGTAGTACGGGTAATATTGTTGGTAATCAGAATTAGGAATGTGGAGGTCAGGAAATTTGGAATTAAAAGTATATAACACGGATTGACAACGAATAACGATACTGGTGGTAATTTCACAGGGGAAATTTGTAGGTCGGGCTGAATGTAATGATCAGTCTGACGCGGATTTGCGAGCATGCGAGGATCTGAGAGAATAAACAGACATTTTCGAGGCGGTGTGTTATTCGACGCGAGCGTGAAGAATCCTTACAGCGGTGTTCCGGAGTTTAATGACCTGCCTTTGAAACCATTTCCGTCATTGTTTCTTGTCCGATTGTCATCTGTTTCCCGACACCATTATTTAAATCTCTGACGGTGCCGGTGTTCGAACTCGTGACACATTGCGCTTCACAAACTGACAATTTATGAACTACTACCGCTTCCCCGAAAATCTCGAGCAGTAAATATATCTGTAAGAAATGTAACTATTACATATATAGTCTTAAACAAGTGTAAATATCGGTGCAACGGCACGAACTTAACCTCGTGTTTGTTCGAACGAATAGAAATATAAATGGATGAGTGAAATATGAAAATATATTGTAAATTAATTTTATTGTAGGCGTGGAAAATGTTTAACTTTTTATTTAAAACGTATCACTTCACTTAAGTTAATAAATATATCATAATTACAGAAATACAGTTACAACTATTTTTTCCCCAATTTTCCTCGGAGTGAAAAACGTAACAAATCTATAAATATTTACGGAGATGGGAATTTTGTTAAGATTTAAGAAAATTTAGAGGAACAATATTTAATTTTTTCGTATTTCCAGGACGGTTCCCAAAGATCATTTTATGATGTGTATAATTAACTACGTTTTTTCCGTTTTATGTTTTATATTTTAAATAAACCGGGTGTCGATTTTATCTCTTCCTGAACAGGTAATTATAATAATTAATAGATATTATTAAAGACAAAATTTTAAATAAATCCCAAATTCTTTAAAGACGCTCCAAAGTTAATATGTGGGGCAGAATGATACATGATAAATCATATAACTCCTACCACAATTTTCATGTCACAAACCCAAAATTGTAATTTGTGTTTACTTAAACTACTCTCACTTTATCTCGTTTCAGTTCAAGAAGTTATAATCATAATAAAAACATACTGAATACTCAGTTTATATAAATGTATCCATTAAGTTATTTAATTATAGAACGAAAAAAATATTTTAACAGCGTGAGCCAATTACAATTAATGAATTCTGGAAATTGTTTATAGTAAACAAAATGAATTTAAATTTACAATCTTGATTCATTTATATTCACGAGTTGCTGCAGATCTCTTCCAAATATAATCTGAGAATCGTGCAACAATAAGTTTTTTTTTTTTTCAAAAGTCAAAAGTAATCGTATATTCGGATGTACATTTATTATTGGTAGGCACCACGTAATGTGAAATATTTTTGGATAAAAAAACGAGGGTATTAGTTTGTCAAAAACCTTTCGATTAGAGGCCATTAATTGTTGTAATATAATTGGATTGTTAGCGGTACATTTCTTGAAAGAAACAATCACGGCTCTTTGTCGGCAATAGTTGTTGGAAACCGCGCTTTCGTACGGAAGGCAGTCCGGCGAACGTTACGAGAGAGAGAGTAGGCTGACCTAAAAAGTACGAAATGCGAGATCTTTTAAATTCTATAAAACACAAGTAAATAGTTCTTGACGGAGAGACTCATGATATAAAATCGCAAAGTGGAAGCAAAAGCTTTGCACCACACAGATGCGAAATAACATTTCGCATAAAGGTATCGAGGAGACATACGTCCGAAGGCTGACCGAGGGAGCGGCTGATCACAAAATTCCAGGAGGAATAACAACGAGAACTACGACCGTGTTTATTAAAGATGATGTGTAGAATCAGTGAATAACGGTCCTTTTAGTGAGTTGTGCCCTCAAGCTCCAAGAATCAGATCTGGTACCAGAAAGACATTCGTGAGTACAAAAACAATTATTTAAAGTCTGTAAACGCGGATAAAAGATATGTCAGATTTCGTTATCTTGTTTAGTTTTAGTTTTCTTTATTGTGTTAAGAATTTATATTCCGTTCATTTAAATTTTGATTTGTTAATTAGTTTATTAAATTTGATTGTTCTTACTATCAAGCCCAGTAAAGACCCTGAGAGAAACAGTAGTTAGATTAAATTGTTGTAAAATTATAAAGTTGTATTTTCCTAGAAAGCCACAAATAAAAAATAATATAAAATTTGGTTTTTAAATTTGAGGAAATTAAATGTGCAAAGTGAGGCTGATAATTTGTATCTTTGAAGAATGAAATTGGTTTTTTAATTAATTAATTTTTTAATTAAAGCCATCCAGTTCATCATTACATTTTGGCGCCCGACGTGGGGCAAATTTAATTCATTTAATCATTTCAAATTAAAAATTACAATATATAGAATTTACCTGTCTCCCTGGGATTTAAACGAGGGGGAATTTAGTGTGGGCAGATAGGAATCACCACATGTTCCAATTTAAAAGGCACATCAGGTAAGGGATAAATTTGTACATAGTGAATAGTTGAAAGTATTGACTATCCTTCACTAAGCGGACTTTGGGAATGGCCAACCTTCCAAAAAGACAAATTTAGGTTGAAAATATGGAATGAAGGTCAATGAATATAAGTATTATTTGTCAAAAGGACAAATGGTCAAACTAATGGATGAATTATTGTATAATAAATAACATAAAAGGTATCATACTGCTTTGAAGTTGAATTGGCTGTATAGACGATTCAGATAGCGGTTTAAGAAGATGTCAATGTTTTCGTTACAAGTCCGTTATCGTTTTTTGAATGTATTTTCCATCTATCCCATGACCTCCGGATTTTTTTATTACCATGAGCATCGCAAAACACGATGGCAACGTTTATTCCGGCTGATGGAATAGATTTCTCCCACTTCGGTGCACTTCCACTGGCTTCAACCCAGCTTTTCGGACTGTAATGACAATCGGATGTTTTTTATCGTCTCGGAAATGCAGCTGAATTGTCCACAAATGTTCTTTCGATAGCGTTTATGGTAAACTGTTGAAACGCGGCAACCATCGCGTGTAGATTTTTCACATCCCAAATATAAAATAAAATATAAATTTAAAGAAATGTAGGGAGGGTGTATCAGAGGAGTCAACCTCATTTCCTCCCGTTTTCACTGAGGTGAGGTTTTCCCCACCAGAATTTGGTTTATTCTACTGGACAATGCTCGGACACCTCACAGCAACACTAATTGAAAAAAATAACTGCTGGAGGAGATGAGAAATATGACCCTGGAACAGCATCTCTATAGTTCAGATCTTGCACCCTGTGACAACGTTTTGGCGATGACCACGCTGTCGAGGAGCTTGTGCGAGAATGGCTCATGATCCTGCGTTCTTCTTTCTACGAAAAAGGGATAGACTGTTGTCTAGACAGGGAATTATTTTAAATATTAGGAGTTGTGTAGAAAAAAATCACCATTTTTCTACTTTTATTCAACGAAAAAGGAATCAAGAACTTGCCAAGATACTGTGAAATCGTTTTCTATATTAGGAATGGGGTAGAAAAAAAATATTTTATCGATATTAAGTATTTTTATTCTATGAAAAATAACAAAGAACTTGTTTAGAGACAGGATTTTTTTTTATATATTAAGAGTTGTGTAGGAAAATCATATCGCCAGTTTTGTACCTTTACTCATTAAATTAAATAGACAATTACGTCAACGTATTGTTTGTGGGACAACAGTGTAACATAGTGATTCACTTGATCTTCTGATTTCAGAAAGAAAAAAACACTAGACTGATTCATATGATTATTGACGTGTTACTTGCTATTAATGAAAACGACATCTGGTGATATCTCTCTAGATGTGACTTGAACTTTACAAACACTCCCCTACATAAATGCACCGTAAATTCATTCAATTTGTAAGGAAGGACTGACGCGGCCACATCAATCACGTTCTTGATTGTTACTGTCATGTTAGCAGCACTCGCCTTCCTCACTGCGCAGCGATGCAAAATGATTCCATTTGCCACAAGATAATTGATATAAGGAGAAAATAAGGAGCCTCCACTACCTCACTTGAAAGGTTACTAATTAACACTTTCACAGATGATTATGGTGCACGGCGTTATGTTCTATAGAGCAGATTTCATTAATGACCACCAATGCAAATAATATGAATTAATTTAGTAGAGGAGTTGCTTCGTAACGCGTCGTCACCACAACTAATTAGCGTACCCGCACAAAGTAGCAGTTTAGAGAAATTGAAGTGCTAAATCGAAGTTCTAAAAAGTCGTCGGCTTAGTTATGTATACAAATTAATACTCATAATTACTCTCCGTTACGTTTCTCAAAAAATTACCTATTACCACGTCTGTAGTAAGTAAACCGAACTGGATTCTTCGACATCTTTCTCGTAACAAATCTAAGTTAAATTTAGATAACGACGAGCAATGTTTTACTGTCATACCAAAGCGACCTCAACATTCATCAGGAAACAGATATATTGTTTACAGATTAATTGGAAATCCTAGTGCACCAGATTCCGCAGTGTTGTCGTATACTTTTCAGTTTTCCCATGTTATATTTAATTCATTTCAAGAACAACTTGATATGTTTGTTAATGCCATCGAGTTGTGTTGTGAAATATTATTATAACAAAATTAATTTTTCTGAATCGTCGAGACTAATCCGAATTTTTGAAGATATTATTTATTTTATGTTTTTGGATTTGGTGAAGATTGCACGGAAAGATAATTTCGCGAGCTGTTTCTACCGAGTTACAGATTACAGGTTCTACTCGTCACGTTAGGCCAGTCTCGCCTCATTCACAAATTATTAATTAAAAAGTCCACCATTCTTCCGCGGGTGCTAATGAGCAATAGAAGTCCAAGAAAAATAACTCATAAATTAAGTGACCAACGCAACACCGTGGTCACATGTTTTCAGAGTTAATCTTCAAAACGCTGACACGGGAACTTTTTTTTTCGTGTTGATTGAGCTGACACTTCATTCGCAAAATTATCAGAACTTTCCAAGTAACTGAATCGTCTGACTCAATCAGCTACTGGAAGTCAAGAATACGGCCCCTATTGAGCTGGAATAAACTGTTCGAATGCGGTTTCACATTTTATTACTTCAGTAATGGCATGTTCTGACAGTTGTAGCAAACAAAGTCTTGGGAACTTTGGATATTATGAAGTTCAGACATTAACGCAGAATGCAAAAAAAAGGAGAATCGGATCAAACTATATATACACATTGACGACTCTAGAATTTCTCTCAATATCTGCGTCATACATTTTAGAAGACGCGATGACATGACCGTGAAATACAATAATAAATTCTTTGTTGAGAAAAGCAGCTTTCATTTCTCAATTTCTTTGAGTTTGGTGCATCGATACTCTCAACTTTCTTTTATTCCCTCAGAAAATAAATGGTTTCGAACTGTGTGTAATAATGAATTACAGATACGCTGATCACTCCAAGGAACTCTCGTTCTCTCAAGTCAATTTTTGAGTTTAGGAAAAACAAAATGTCTCATTGACCCAAATCTGGGTAATTGGATGTGGGTGGAGACGAAGTATTTCCAAACCCGAATCGTGCACATTTACAACCCCAAATGCCGATGAGTTACAGGTGTAACGATTTATCAACTTTTCGTCTATTCACAACGCCCAAAATCGTTCAGATTACACTGGAAAGATTTCCAAACACGTTTTTGAATATAGTTTCCCGATCCCTTTCGGTCTGTAATTAACACACGCGGTACCCTTTCCGCACTCATATGCAGAAATTAATTTAGGATCAATGTATCCATTGATATTAACTGCACAACATCCGATGAAGGTCAATTTGACGGTCATCTCTCACGACCATGACATGAGACGGAGACTCAGTCGGGTGTTCGTAAGACCATGGTTAAATATCTTCATCAAAAAGAAATTGTTTGGGTCATGCAGCAGAGACGCTATGACTTTATTTAGTTCAATTCAATCCGTTTTAATTTTTACTAAACGCTTGTCACCAATTACTCAAGACAGAAGACTGGAACAACTGTTCCTTGTATCTGGTTGACATTTAAAAAAACTAACCGTAGTGAAAAATCATGCTTAGCATCTGTATGTTACCAGAGTTACCGAAGCGTAGTTTGGTAATATATTTTAATGAAAGTGGAGAACTGGCTCCAAAGAAAGCAAAGACCAAATCCATCTGCTGACGTCAGTTTTTTGGGATGCAAGTTGAGTCATGAAACCAATAAAAACCTGCCGCATTCGGCGAAAAAGAATGGGGTTAGTTTAGCAGAACAATGCACGACGTCCACTATCGCGATCACCAAAATCAACGTGCCAAAGTTAAAATTGCTTCTTCAAGCACTCTATTCGCAAGATTTAGCTCCCTGTGATTATTTTGTGTTTTCGATGGTAAAAGATTTGCTAACAATGAAGAATTGAAGTCTGCGGTTGATGGCTATTTTGAGGATCTCGATGGTTCTCACTTTAAAATTGGTATCGAAGCTTCAGAAAATTGCCAGCGAAAGGAACATCGAGTTGAAAACAGAAATAAAGATTTTTTTTATGTTTTCTTTGCATATCACACGCTTTGACGGCGAGAAATTTACTGTAGGGGTTTTATTTTCAAATCCGGCATTAAATTTACTACAAGTTGATATATAAACGGGACGTTATCACATCTTACGCCAAAGTATTTTGGAAACGTCATGAGGAAGCCTTGTTTGTGGCTGGAAAGGTCGATGCACACAGTGCGATAAAATCTACCGTGTTTTGTGTTCAATGATGATGAAGTACAAAGGAGGTGAGCTCGGACGACCGAAATTTTAACGTGCCAGAAATTTAGCCTTTGGCCCAACAGACGGATAAAAATAGGTTGGACTATTAAATGGATCTGCCGCGAAAAAGTCGTTATCCGAAGCAATTACCGCCAGCCATCCATAGTTTACAAGCGGGAATATTCAAACTGTCATTTAATTTCATGGCAAATTATAACGCGCGGCGAAGAGGCAACGGCAGCCGAGTTTCAATCAGAGCCTCGCGGACGGTAAATTGGTCAGGTTTTGAAGCGACGGCGTCTGGAATGCCAGGGTCGGGGGGAGCAGGGGGAGGGGGTCGTAAAACCCACATAAGTCTTGCTCCTCGCCGCCAGAAGAATGGAATAAATGATGACGGGCTTCAATTGTGTTTTGCTTGCCTCATTCCGAATCAAATAATAAGCTCCATTCGTTTTTATACCTCATTTTATTACAGCTTGTAGCACGTATGCACCAGGCTCTCTTTTGTAGCAATCGAACAATGCTTTGCCGTAGCAGGGTTTATTTATATTGTAACCTCCCTCCCTCCTCATCTCTCCATCTCTCTCCCTTTCTCTCTGTCTCTCTCTCTCTCTCTCCGTCTCTCCTTTCTTTCGGGTTCTTGTGGGAGCGAGATAAAGTACCCACCTGTGAGAACTACTCTAATTTTACTAGGTAAGCTGTTAACATTCGCCATTCCGGAGAGCCTTTCAGTTCTACCAAAGTACTTTGAAAGTTAAAAGAAATATAATCCCATAAAATAATATTCACTACGTTTTAACTAAACGCGAGACAAACATGGAAACTGATTCTTTTTAAATGTTATATAAGAGAAGTACTGCGAGATAGAACAGACAACACACACACACAAATACAAATAGGGAAGTCTTCTGCGGTGTAATTTATGTATATAATTTACGACGAAGGGTATGAATCGCGGTTTTAACCAAAAAGTACAAAGAACCACGGTAATATAGCAACAATACTATTCATGGAAGACCTAATAAAAATTATATAATCCTAACTGATACTCTGGCTGCAATAAACCCAAAGATATGGAATGGTACCGCCAATAAAATCAGAGAAAACATTATAACAATCCTAAAAAGAAATAATGAGATAACGATAGAATGGATACCGGCACACCGAAGAATAGAGGTAAAACTGATAAACAGCTGAATAAAAACAACAGTCCAATATGCACTAAAAAGGACGGTGGACAAGCCTATGTCAGAATTCTGGAGGAAAAATGGAACAAGTGTAGAAGAGGAATGAATGAAAGAATGTTTTATAAGGACGTCGACAACTTCAAGGAAATAATCTACGTTGGCAATTATCACGGAGACAGCAAGTGGTTGTTGCTAGGATGAGAACTCTTCACTCCTGTTTTCTAGGACACCGCAACCAGAATGTGCTCTACGACTGCCCACAGCACGACAGGATTAGAAGAGCCACACAAAAAGGTAGATATTTACCTCAGCATCGGCAATAAAGAACCTTGTTAAGTATAGTAAGGAAACTGGCAATCTAGATATAACCTAATTAGACGATGAATCTTATCTTAAGAATAATATGTATATATAACATGAATCAAATGTAGTAGTTATGGAAAGTCGCCAATGACTATGTTGTCGCGACTATAAACAATAAATAAAATATATTAGACTGTCCTGAAACTGAACCCACACTGCTTAATCACTTCGCTTTACACAACTAAAAATTTCCACTGAAATATCGAGCAAGGGATTCTCATTATTTTTATTTATCAATCGCTCTACTTACAATCTATTTATTTATTCTACTGTTCCGTTTATTTTCCCTTTCCTTTTCATGTGAATCTTTTAGCCACGTTCTTTCGAGTCTTCAAATAGTAGGGACGTTTTTCTGTAATCTCATCTCTAAGAATCTAATTTTTAATCAATTTTTTCTTCAGGTACAGGTTGCTAACGTAACCATGGGACAAAATACTTAGTCCAGAATTCACATGTTTGCGTAAGCTGTGGCAACTTCCCGTTTGTTTATCAACTTTTGGGTAAGTTCAATGTTGGATTAGAAAATAAAGTTCCGACTGTAAATTTCTCGTCATCAAAACGCATGTAGTTACGGTCGGAATCAGAGAACGTGACCGTGACCCGAGAAGTACCCGATCTAACAATGAAAACGTAGTCTTATTTTAACTTGATACACTTTTCCCAGCGCTGTTGAATTGCTTCGATACAATGTTTAAAGTGAGAACAGTCCAGATCCTCAACCGCGAACTCCACTTCTACATTCTTGGCAAATCTTTAACCACCGAGCCATTTTTTCAAGTTTGGAGAGACAAAATAATCCGAGGGAGCTAAATCTGGAGAAAAGGGTGCGCGATGAAGCAATTTCAACTTTAACTAATTTATTTTGGCTATCGCGATATTGGATTTGAGAAACGGTGCGTTGTCGTGATGAAACAACATTTTCTGTTCCGTCATTCGCGGCCGTTTTTTCTTCTTGATTTCACCACTCAAACGTTACAATAAGTTTGCAAAATACTCACCGTTTATTGTCCCTAATTTTTTTTTTTGAAGATTATCAATGAATTTATAACCTGCAGGTGGAACGGCCAGCGTCGTCGTCTCGCATCACAGAGGTCTTAGAATCCCGGCATGGGGGCAATGCATGTTTCTACTCGTCACTGTCAGAAAACTAGGGCCGAAGGAAAACTCTACACACTGACCACGTGTCATGGCAGTCGTCTCGGTAAATCAACATCCAAGAGAAATGCTTTACACATTTCGTGATTACGTGATTCCCTTGCAACGGAAATTAAAAACAATATATATTTCAATCTTAAGCACATTGAATCTTAACACGAAATATGGACAGATCAAGAGAGTCCCACATTTCAATTACTTATGGGGAATCGTGGAACCCGCGGGTCTGGAAAGGAAATCTATCGGAGAACTTATCAAATATATAACAAAAAATGCATAACCATACAAGCAAAACTGAAACACTACAATACGGTAATAAAACCCGAAGATCTATATGTAGCGGAAACATTGTCACTTCACAAGACTCTGCTACAGAACCTACAGAAAGAAGGACGTAAAATCAATCGAAAATTTTTATAGTAATTCATTCAATGAAAATATTAGTCTCTCTATATATTCATATGTAATTAAATTAATTGGTACGGATAGGAAATAGAGAATATGACAGGAGAAATTTAATCAAATTTTCGGTGGCGTTAACCTCCTCCTTCAGGAAGAAAATGCAGTCCGTGTGTACGGTAATTTACTGTCATACTGATACTGATTACCGTTTAATTTCTAATTTTTATAACGCCATGTGTTTATTTATTCAATTTCCCCTGAAGCAACCTGAAGAACGTACAAATGTGCGCCGAAACGTTGCCGGATTTTTATAATGATTTTTATTAAGGAAATGACTGTGATTTGACGGAAAATACTTCTTTTTATATAATATATTTAACAAAAAAACGTTAAAACTAATAATTTTGCTGAAGCTATTTTTCTTAATCTTAACTTCAGAAATAAAGGAATTGATACGTATTATAATGTTATAAATGAATTAAAATCACTGTGAAAAATTAAAATACAATTATATATCATGATCTAAATGAATGAATTGTCATATAAAATTATAAGTGATTTCACTGTAACTTTTATATATATACACATTGATCGATAGTGCATGTCATTAAAACTTGTGCACATTTTATGTTACTACGAAGTACGCCGTACGGATTATTTTAAAACTGATTTTTAGTTTTCAACTTTTAAATAGCTTAGTTAAGCAAATAAGTAAAACAAATTGTGTTGATTCTTGAGTGATGTGTAATTCTCTAATCATTAATTTTTTACTAGAACGTATAGAATTTTGTTTTTGAGTACTGTAAATATTATATTACATCCTTAGTATAGTTTAATAATTTTTTTTATTATATTATATAGCTGTTGCGTTTCCGAATTTTAATATAATTTATAATTGTAGCATGTAATAATTAAGCTATAATATTATGTAATGACGTATTGTATTTCCTCATACGAGGACTAATGGAATAAAATAAATCAAATCAAAAAGCTACTGAAAACCTTAAAGGCAAGGATATTATGGGTTGAAAATGTACGAAGAGACCTGACCAGTCAGGATACTAAAGATCGAGACGTCTACAGAAGGAAAAATATAGAGAAGTGGGTACAGCCAGACAAAAACGAAAAGGACCGCAACAACTTTGAATGATGAGAGAAAGAAAGCAATGATCGAGAAAATGAAAATCTCAGCAACCGTAGAGGCTTTACGTGATCCATATAGGGGCCAATACGTGAATAATGTATATTATTATTTTACTGGTAGTGATGACGGGAGTTCTGACGTATCTCTGACGAGTTGCAGCGAAATAAAATGATTCTGAGTACATTTTGTGCGGCTTGAGCCTAGTTGATTACGCATGGCTTCGTATAGTTTTGAAGTCATCGTAATGCCTTTCTGTATCAGAATCAGCTATACTTCGTTTTGCCCTCATGTAAAGCAGTGCTCAATGTATACATAGCTTGAAAATGATGCCGCCTTTTTTACGTCGAGATCGACGACGATTTCGAGCGCTTCGACGGAAACAAAAGCTGCACAGTCGCAATTTGAGCACCGGCGCGCTGCACTCGCCGAGAATTCAAGTTTATGAGCAGAGGCCTATTTGCAAACGATTTAGTAGTCAAGTAATAACTGGAGTGCTAATTTGAATATAGAACAATACGGCACTCTCCAGGAATGCAAACCACTCTGCCGAAGGAGCTATTGCTTTCAGCATACATTAAAGTTAAGCAGTGCGAGCAACATTACGCGTAGTTTCACTTGGAGTGGCTCTCTTCTTCCGAGGCTCGATTCTGTGTCAATTCGTTCCATTTACGAGTTTATTTTCTACACTCATAAATCTTTCCCCGGCCGAAACGTTTCCACATATCGGAGACGTGAAGCCTCTCGCTTCTGCCCGTGTCGTGTTTTATGCGGAATAAACCGAATCTGGTCTAGTCGAAGGAGCGAACACGAATGCAGAGAAATCGGTCGGAACCGCCGACGTGCTTTTCCGGCGACTAGGCCAGACAAGGCCATGAGAAAGCAAACAGCATCCTATCAACTTACAACTGAGCACACAATTCCGTGTGGTGGGGAAGCGAACAACAAGCTTGGAATTAGCTTCTATTCGGATTTGGATTTCACGTGAACAGCGCTGGAAATAGGAAGTGGAACTCGTTTTATTTCTCAGGGAAACACGAGCTGCAATATGATAAAAAATCCTTTCATATATTTAAATTGTTAAACTTGAAAGAACGTAGTGCATCGCTCACGATGACACAGTAATATGTCCGACATTGCGCGGTGAAAGGAACTAAGGTAAATCAACTTCGAAAAACAAACTGATGACATGTGTGCCTCAGTCTAGATACGAGGGTATATTAATAAAACACATCATTTTCGACTTAATATCCTTTCATCTAGATACACACTACGTAACTGGTTCAAGCAGTCCAAAAAGTAAGTTTTCTGAATGTCATCAAATGGATGTTTCTTTCGGCAATGATATTTTTCGTCATGACAGTCTGGTAGCCGCCATCGGTGGGCTCTCGAGCCCAAGGACAAAAAGAAAGCCATAATTCAAGGGACGCGAAATCTACTGAAACAATTCGAACTCAATATAATGTAACGTCAGTTTATAAGATCAATACTTTTGCTAATGTTAAAATGAAAAAAAAATACGTCTGATTGAAAATACTGAATTAGAAAGTTAGCCAATTAAGACAAAAAGTAATAAATAAATAACACTCAACGTTTCTGAGATTCTTCACACCTGAGGACTTTCGGTGGTATTTATTTATCACTTTTTTTTGTCTTAATTGGCTAACTTCCTTATTCACTTTTGATAATGGCAAAACTTCACATAGTCTCTCCTATGCAAAGACCGTCTAGATCCCGGTGTCCTCCATTATCCTCTTTATTCTTGCTCCAATTGTGATGCAGATTGTATTGGACAAACAAAACGGACCTTAAAAATGAAAGGACACATTTCCACTTTCAAACTTTTGGTTGATAAGCATTCAGTATTATCGTAGTACAGTGCTGTGACTATTCTTTTGATAGGACATATTCCATAATTTGGGCGTAGAATACTAGATCAATTTAGGATATAATATAAATTAAATAATAAGTGATACAAACTCTCTATTTTATCTAAAAGTTTTAATTTAACGTCTATTTTGAATTCTTTAAACAATTGTTGACCTTATACAGTAATTTTCGTACAGAGGAAGTATTTACAAATGATTAGATTTGTAGTATAATTGTATAAGGTAAAAAAAGGCAAACTAAGGTACACAAAAAAACCTTACCAAATTAATATAATAAACTAGCACAGTTGAACGATTAACAAGTTATTAAATTCCTACAGTTTTTAAAAAGGGTCCTAGGCACACAATTCACTTAACGCTAACAAGATTGTAGCGAGACTGAATGACAGGCTATAGCTTTGAGGGTTTGAAGATGATACGAAAAGGTATCGAAACGTTGTAACAATATAAATAAAAATTAAAAGGTGTCTGTATAAGGTCATCATTTATTTTATCTACCTAACATCTTTGTTGAATGTAAAACGGATCTATTAATATACTGCTTGTTTATATACATGGAAGTGTGGTACCTCTCGATCCTTGCGGTAAAGTAAAAGAAGCGTTGTGTGGTTTCGTTTATAATTTTGTTTGATTTGGCCATTTAAAATAATATTAATTCTTGCTTCAGTTGGATAATGTGTATCTTGGCTCATTTCCCCCAAAAATGACACACAAATCTCCATTGACCGTTCATCCTATTCCTAAATATTCCATAAGGACAATTCCACGTGTATAAAAAAAGCGTGAGTGAATAATTTTTATCGCTCAACAAATGAGGGTAATAATTACATTTAAAATTCTAAATTACAAATATGATTCAGTTTTATTATTATTTAAAATTATGTACATTTTATACTATTCAAAGTTTTATTTTTATGTTAAAAGATCAGTTACAAATCTCATTTCAGCCCTGGATGTTATTCGAAGGGGTAAAAAATTTCCTGTTTAATGGATTATATCAATTCAATTCTTGTTTTGTTAATTATATAAGTAATCACGTTATACAAAATTTATTCATTTGTTTGGAAGCCGACTATTGTCATTTTTGATAACATTTATTTTTAGAAACGTTTTCCGTATTGTTAATAAATCAATTATTGACTTTATACAGACATTTAATTTTTTTATTTATATCGTAATAATATTATCCATATTTTGTAACAAACTAGCACTAAAAACAATTAAAATGTTAATAAATCCACAAAGTTTTTGTAAAGGGGTCCCAGTCACACAATTCACTTAACACGAGGTTGCAGCAATGACAGCCTGCAGCTTTAAATTAAATTTAATGTAAATTTCTACACATTTATAAGTTCTTCCGCTACTTGATTTCTCTCCATAAATTTGACGCCCATTACGCGACTGCAAAAAAAACACGAGTTAAATAAAAGAGCAAAGGCTATTTACAGCTATTTATTTAATTTATAATTTTAAAGCTGTTGCAGATAGAAAAAAAATTTTTAGATCATGAAACGCTGTCGTAAGATGAATTTTTTACACCCGATTAGTCGTTAACCCTTCAGTGCATCATTATTTGTATTTTTTCCAAACTAAATTTTTTATGATGTATATTTGTGAATACAATGCTGCAAAAATAATCCAAAAAAATATGAAACGTGGCGAAAGTCTGTTTGGCTCATAATGTTCCACATACGCAACATAAATATACTTAGTTCTGATTTATCAATAATTCACATAGTTATGGTTTTAGGGACTGAGAATGACGCTTAATTTTTTTTCTTAAAAAAAAAATAACTGAAGACTAGAAATTAAACGTAGGCCTAAGAACTAAAATAAAGGGGCCAAAATACTTCAAATAAAAAAATTTTCGAGTAATGATTTTTTTACATTTTTTAAAACCAAATTTTTAAGATGTATATTCGTGAAGACAAATTACCGAAATTCTTATAAAATTGTTAGAACATTTTTATTACGATGCAAATATACATCATGCACATGTAGGTTCTAAATATTAGTGGTCATTAATCTATAACATCAAGTTTTTTTTGTATTTGTAAATAAAATTTGTCTACAGTGAAATTAAATATATTTTAAAGCAGAAGAAATCAAAATTTTCTTTATTAAAAGTTAGTCGGAAGGAAAAAAGTCTTAATGAAATTTACAAAAATTTTGATCAATAAAATATTTTTTTAAATAGTTACATATTATTTTATATATATAAAAATTTAATATATATAAAAAATTATGCAACAAATATAATTAGGTCCGATTTATCAATCATTCACATTAAATGGATAATTATGATATCAGTGTAATTAGAATATCTTGAGAATAAAGGTTAAATTTTATTTTTTGAAAAAAAAATCAAGTAAAATCATAGAAAATAAATTATGGTAAAAATGACTGTTGGCGTAGACGTTGATGAGTAGAAAAAACCAAAAACCATCTGCAATAAATAGTCGGAAGCTTTCAACTCATTGTTATAATCATCCTGAATGAACAATAAAAACGTTAGCACTTATATAAAAACATCAAGTTACGAATACTTTGCAACACCTTCAACATAACATACCTTCTTGTCTTATAATTAAAATCACATTAACTTTAAAAAGTATCAGTACCTATACGTACTTAGTCACTACTATAAAACTATGTTGTTTATTCAACAAGTTCTGTTTTAAAACTGCTCCATTTTGTGGTTCACTTTGTAGCATTTCAATCGAAAATCGATACTATAGTAACGAAACTATAGTCTCGATTTATCATATTGTTAATAATTATTTAACTATACATATATAAGATTATGCATGCATGTAAACATATACACCTCAACAAAGATGCCTGAAATAAAAATTCTGAAGCTGACCGGTGAGTAGAAAAACGTGGACTGAGGGGTTGACTCACAGAAAGCTAGGACAGGCTTGTTTCAACATGTCCACGGTCGCCAAAATTTTCACATTTCCTTAAATGCACGTTGTTTCATATCTGCATCACAATTTAGCTGTCTTAGAAACCAACAGACGCCTCTGGGGTGGTACTAAAAGTTATATAAATGGTTTAAGTTTGAGAAGGGAGTTTTGGGGACAATAACAGTTATTGTTTCTACTAAGGTTTCTGGGTGATTTCTTCGTGAAAGATTTGATTTCCTGTCATGCCAATCTGAAGTTTCGTTTTGTGGCCACGGTGACGGTTGAATTGCTCCTTATAATACTTCGCTGCAACGAATAATTTGTTAATCTTAATTTGTGAGTCGCTCCCCTCTTAACGTCGTGAACACGTTCCCTCGAGGAACAAATTTTTCTCCGCAGTCACAGTAATTTGAGAAGCGGTGGAATAATTAAAACACGTGTTAGGCCCCTATTAGCCCCGTCACATCTCCGTGACAAAATGTGCGTATCTTCCGAAGGGCTGAGATATCATCTTGTTTGTTAAACCAAAATGAAGGCGGCCGTTTAAGCTCCGGGCTCCGAGAACGTATCAACTTCCTTCTCTCGAACGAAGAAAGCACGGCCGAAGTTATAAGGCAAAATTATTGTCAAGGAACGTGATAACATTTCACTATTACATCGCATGATGAAGTAAAATGTCATCCTCATCAATATCATTAAGATTTGTAATTACAAGCATACGATAAAATCTAGTATGAATTCACTATAAGTAAACGACCGGGACCGTTATCAAGAATTGAATCTTTCTCATTATAGCAGGCGAACATAATAAAGAGGATTAGATTCCGATGCAGTATCAAAGTAATCAGGGGGGGAAAGATGTACGAGAGCAGTTGAAACAATAGGCAGCGTCGTGCTCCGCGTCAACTCTCTTTAACGGTGGAATTTGTACAGCCCTCGGGGGGGGGGGGGGAGGAACCATTAGCGACTGCCAGACTATCAACTTGCGTGCCGCATTCTGGACTCGAGGAGGCACGTGGCCAGGAAACCGACGAAAGCCCAAAACAGGATCACCGGAAGCAGATTCAAACCTCATTACGCGTCTCGCGACTTACAATGGCGCCACCTTGTAGGGTTCAACTGTCTTGAATAGACGGAGAAATATTGCCGGATCGGATTACACGAGCTCGTCTGTCCCACGCTCGCCTTGCCAACCTTTCCTTCGGTGCCACTACTCAACTGCTCCCAAAATAACCCGACTTTATGTTCCCAGTGGGAAGAAATAGCTTGTACAAATTCAAATTGCAAGGACGGCCAATGATTTACCTTTAATAAACGTTCAAAAGTTGTCGATGGGAAATGCCTCACATAAATGTCACGCTGTATTCGATTTATATTTGTAAGTGTTCAAGCATATATGTTTAAAAGTGAAAATAAAAATTACCTCTTACGTGTACTTTTATTTATGAAACAGTCGTATGAACCAAAAAACTTCTACTGGTGACATTAAGTACACCAACACAATACAAGACAGATTCATAATTCATAGACTCTTTAAACACTACCAATTATAAAAAGAGTTGCTTCTACTATGGAAAGATATTGTTAAATAAACTGAAAAATAAATAAAAACAATCAGTCAGCAGTTAAAATTCAAAACGGTACTGAAGGCTCTTCTGCAGGATCACTGCTTTCATTCGAAAAATTAATATTTGTCAGCATAAAATTTACAAATGTAACTATATACGTGTATAATGCAAGAATTATTATAATTTAATAAATTTTCCCATTTGTGACTCTAATATTCTATTATGGGTTTTCCTCCAAATGACTAACTGGAGCAATAAACTACTACTACTACTATTTAGATTATTTGTATCATTTTTACGTTTTGGCCGAATCATTTGATCTCATATGTAACATCTCGCTCATTAATCTAGAATAATATATATAAAAAATTATCTAGGTATTTAAAATAATAATAGCACCTGTAGAATGGAACAAGGTTTCCAGAAACGTTGCCTGGTATTTATATCATAACGTATTTTGTTGGTATTTGGCTATTTTCATTATTATTAATTTTTAAAAACAGACGTATATTTTTCATTCTAATATTAATATAATTAATGTATCCTGGCCATCAGTCAGAATTTTTTCAATTAAAATTGACATTTATTACATTACATAAAGTTTTAATTTTACGTCTGTTTTTGATTTAATAAATCAATTATTGACCCCGGTATTTATATCATAACGTATTTTGTTGGTATTTGGCTATTTTCATTATTATTAATTTTTAAAAACAGACGTATATTTTTCATTCTAAAATTAATATAATTAATGTATCCTGGCCATCAGTCAGAATTTTTTCAATTTAATTTACATTTATTACATTACATAAAGTTTTAATTTTACGTCTGTTTTTGATTTAATAAATCAATTATTGACCCCATATCCACACTTAATTTTTTAGTTATATCGTCACGACGTTTCGATACATGTTTGTTTCTTCTTCAGGTATTATCCTAATTATTGTAATAAACTAGACACCTGATAATTAATAACATGAATTATAGAGTACTCGATAAATTATATTTATACATAATTGTATTAAAATTCGAGTATTCTATAAATTATATATCATGTGCGGAATTGAATTTGTACTCCTGAAGAGGTCCCAATTAGGGATGAAACGTTGTTTGTCTACTATAATGTTTAAAATATGAAAATGTTTTGGACTATTGGGCTGGCGTTTTCCAAATTTATTTTACAGGAAGTCAGATTATTATAATTTTAAATTGTAGAATTTGTTAATATAAATGGATAACGTAATTTTACATTTAAATTTAATGATGAGTCACAATCACGTTTACGTCTAATGTATTTTTTTATGTAAAGCTTTAGTATTTTTTTAAGTTCGATTATTTGGCGTTATTGTAATTCTTAAATAAATTTTTGTAATAAATATATTTTGTAAAAAAATTGACGAATAGAACGATCCCTATGTCGAATTTCGGAAATGAGTCGGAAACTGTTTTAGTAGCATATCGTGAAATTTCTAAAAAGCATGGTCATTGTCAAACTGTTACGTAGAGCGCTAGTTTTTATAACATTTCTATGATAAATAATACAGAATCACGTTTCTCGTTTTCATGGCCGAAAATTTCATTTCTCTGTCAAGAAAATTTTGATTCGACAGTAACTAAGTCTTGTATTGCAATTAGCATGCGTCTGTTCGATCTAAGAACGGTTTCCTTTAATTTCCGGTGTGACAGTCGATCGGCCCAAAGAGGAGCGGAAACCTAATCAAGGCGTTACTGTTTAAGTGTGGGGCCGTTCACGCGAGGCATCTTTGCGCGTTGCATCCTAGAATTGCATCTAGGGTGATAATTTGCTTAGTTGTAATTCGTGGAGCTGCCACCGTGCAGCTCCCAAACTAGTTCCAGCCTACCGCTCGCTCATCAAGATGGCGTACGAAATTATTGGGGAAACGACCGTAAATTTAAAATAATATAGTTTAGCCCCGCCTCTCGCTGGCGGCGGACTATCATGTCAACGTTCTGCCCCTCGTCAACGCATCGCCGCACTATCGTCGAGATGCTCCTCAAGAATTACATTAGCTTTTGTTACGCACTTCTTTGTTGACTTTGTGGTTTTTCAATGGTTATCACAAAAAATATTTAAGTAAATGCGTAAAAACGTTTGTTTTTCGCTGCGAATTAAAGACTCAGTGTAACAAGAAACTATAGAAGCCATCACCGGAGTCATTTTCATAGTCAGAACTCGCAAAGAAGAGTCAAACTTCATGGCAGATACAATCAAAAAAACTTAATAATAAGTAAATAAATTGGTCCTGAGTCAGAAAAAATTTAATAACGTAATTGATTAAAAAAACACGTTTCATCCTTAATTTCGGACTTCATCGGGTGTACATTGGATTTTGAGTATTATAAATTATTTGTATAAATTGCTCAATTTTCCTATCATTTCTGTAACAGCAGTCAGCGAAATTCTACTCCAATCAATTTTTGGCTGATTTTAACACAAGGATTTGGCAATGCTTACAAATTATTTGTAATCAACACCTTATGAAGTCATAAATTAAGGACGAAAAGCTGTGAATTATATGTTTATCAGTTGCTGTATTTTTTTTATTCTCTTATTGCCAATTATTTATTTATTTACAGGTAAAATTACATTTTAAAAATTAATAATGGTCATACAATTTAGGACTCATTATTTTCACTGAACAAACTATTACTTGACGGGACTATCTTCTTCTAATAGATAAAATGCGTCTATTTGCCATATTCCTTTCGAACCGGAAACAAATAGGCTAAAACGGCCTACATTTGCGTCGAAACAATATTTTTTATGGTCAATGAGTTTGATAGTTCTCCCGATGTTGTTTGTGAATATTTCAACATCTTTCGGCAAAGGAGGGGGGGGGGAGCACCCTTATGGATGGGGATAACGCGACAACAACCGAGATTAGAGTCGAATCCGGGGTTGTGGATGTCGCGGAGTTTAATTATGACATTATAAATGCCGCTTTAAGTTGTACATCAATCATTATGTGTGTGGGTGCAAGGGAATAACAAAGTTCCACGTGGAGCAATCACGACCAAATTTTGTTCACGTGTTCCTTTCAAAACCGGAAACAAACACCATGCGAGTATGACACGAGTAACACCCCTGGGAGCGGGGGTGGACAAGGCGGAAATTTTAATCTACCAAATAAAATTGCCTGTATGTGTGTATGTTCCGCATACAACCTGACCCGTGGAGCAAATTTCACCAAATGTCGTTCCTTGCGACTAGGAAACAAACAATGTGGTGGTAAGACACATCTACTGACCCCATGGTCGGGCTGGACGGCGGTGGAAAATTTAAAACATGTTAAACGGCCGATATTTGCGTCAAATAAATATTTTTCGGGGTCAAAGAGATTGATAGTATTTCTACCGATTTTCTTTGTGTATAATTTCAACGCCTTTCAGCATTGGAGGTGAAAACCCTTAGGGGTGCGGGTTGAAGGGCGTTACTTAAAAATAACTGCAAAAACAATCTACATTGGAGTCAAATCCGGGGTTATGGATGTTGCTGAGTTTAATTATGACAACCCTGTCAACGCCGGGAACCCAACTAGTTGTGAATACGGCAAAGATGAGCAGATATATCGGACCTCTGTTGATGGATGCCACCATATACGAATTAAAAAACAGCGTTGTTCTATCGCAAGAAATCCGCTATCTTCATATTGGTTGGGCTGATTTTAACCAAATTTTTGTACACTAGTGCATCTTGGATTTTCGACGGTAAACCTCTCTGATTCGAACATCTTTTAAGAAGAAAGTCGATGATTTGATTTTAAAGAATGATATATTACGCACATTGCCACTCAAATATGACGCTATGGTATTACGAAGTTCCGTTCTCCGGAAATTTTTATACTAGAGAAACGAGCGAAACGAATAATAAACAGCAAAGACAGCAGCAGAGAAAGTTGTAAGCCTCTTTTCAAAACTCTTCGAATATTGCAAAGTAGGCAACGAACAGTTGTATGGGATATTCGTCGTCCAATTGTGTTGCTGATTTTCAAGAAGAATGTCAAGTTATTTAAAAGACAAAAGATGAATAAGTTACCTGTAATAAATTCGCTAAAAATTTGTATGATTATGGCTTGTTCGATCACTGATTTTGAATAAAATGTCTCTTGGACTGATTGGTCTGATTTTTTTTTTTTTCACTTAGGCTAACAAAAATTTAAAAGCAACCATTGTTCATATTAAACGTTGTCGTTTAGGCGTTGTAGAAAGTGTGTTGGATTAGTATTATATGTTTCGTATGGTATCAAATTTTCGATACAGATTTATTGAACGTCTCGACACGCTCGAAGCGTTGTCCTTTTCCGAAGTCTCGGTGCAATATCAAATATCAGGCAACGACATCGGGACAAACTTGAGCACTGTCATTCCTCTGCAATGAGCTCGGACACTAGCTTATTTACATAATCACCCTTCACAAAGGCCTGGTTAGTAACCAGATCTTCCCACCTTGTAACTTGACGCTCATATCGCACTAATAAGAATTTTCGTTATGAAATTCTATCTTTGTTTGTTTAAATGGCCCGCTAAACACCCATGGCTTGTTCTGTTACACCGAGAGTAAGGTAACACGTCTTCCTGGAATACTTAGCTCGTGTTTTGAGGCAGCCTCGTTGCGCTTACAAACCATGTTTATTAGCTACACCATTTTAGAGGAAAATAACCTCTGATTTATCAGTCTAATACTCTCAATCTTTTTCCTAAAACTGCACCCTTTGACAATTTTTTGCAGTTTTAAACGACAATCCAGTAGCCGAGATAACAAATATAAATATTAATTTTATTAACCCATTTAACAATTCGACTTATATGTAATAATAACAATAATTTTTTAAAAAAAATTAAGTCGATGGTTGAGGCTGATGCTTTTTCATTTTTATTTTAGGCATAAAATAAGTTAATAAAGATCCTAAATGACGGAGTTCTATAATATTAAATGTTTGTTTGATTTCCTAGTGACTAAATCCAGGAAAAAGTAAGTACAAGAAAAAGCTAAAAAAATAATGGTTCGTTGAGATGGATTTATTTGACGTATATTTTGCGAATAACCACTTCGGTGAGATAAAATTCAGCTTGAGATGCGTCTATCTTACCACCGAAGAAAATCTACAATATGTTTATAGATATTAAAACAAATAAGTACATTCAACAATGCTTTAAAAATTTATTCAAAATTCTGTTGTATACAGCGCGAAATACATTGTTATAATTAAGATCTACTTTGGAAGTTCAAAACAAAAATAATATTTGGAACGTAATCACTGAAAATTGTTTTAAAAAACTTAATTTAACAATTTTTCTGAACACATGCAAAATTATGATTTTTTCGATTGTTAGTATCAGAATATTCATCTTTTGGAAGAAACTTTAAATTACAATACTAATTCTTCATTCAGGTCTCGCCTTTTTCTTGTTCACCTCATGAAGCCCCTAATTAGGAACGAAACGTCGAGACGTATTGCTCTTATTGTATGAATGAAATTGTTAATTAATCATTCAGATGAAGTTTCGATGGCACGGAACTTAAAATGTGATTAAAAAACTTTGCTTTGTGTACTAAAATAAATTTCGTTAATTTTTAATGAATATTGAGGATGATAAGTCGAGCTTTCTGAAATTGAAAAAAAACCTGGAGGCTGCTGAAAATAGTTTTATTATTAATTAATTACTAAAACAATCTTATTCGAATCAGGTACTATGGATAATAAACCACTGTAATTTATTTATTTGTTAACAATTAAATTCCTCAAAAATTATACTTTTTAAAGTTTTTATTTTACGTCTGTTTTGGAATTAATTAATCAGTTAATGACCTTTTACTCTGGTTGGTGTAAAGTGAATTCTGTGCCTCGGATCCGAATTCAAAAACTTTGTGAATTTATCAACATTGTAATTGTAGTACTAGTTTGTTATAATAATTTGGAGAGGATACGAACACTTATCGAAACGTCGTAACTCTATAAATAAAAAAATGAAGTGTCTGTAAAAGATCATTAACTCATGTATTTCTCTTCGACCCCCAATAAAGGCCTGAAATATTACAGACCCTTTTTCGACTTCCGTCGAACCCCCAGCGGTCAACTTGGATCCCGTATATTATTATTAATTAAAATTCAACATTTTAGTGGCTAATAATGTTATCGTCATCAATAACTATTTCTGCGAATTCATAATTGCCATAAAATGTCCCTTTCGTCGGAAATGAATTTTTCGATGCTACTATACAGTGTTCAGAATACGGTATAAAAAAATTTTAACCATGAAAATTGTGACGCAACGTTAGAAAAAATTAATAATAAATAGTAAACTAAAACGGAAGTCCTCAGATTCAACAAGAAATTTATTTCTTGTAGGCCATATTAAATAAACCAAATTTCGACGTTAGTAACCAGTCATCTGGTTTATTTTTACTGTTTAAACAGATAGAAATTGTAATACAAGTCGTTTTATACAATTAATTTCGTAAAGAACTCCAATGTGGGGTTTTCCATCTGTCTCGCTGTTTTAGAAAATAAATTTAATTTATAATTAAGAAAGTCAAAAGAGATTTAAATGTGGGAAACGCATATCAGACAAAACATGGCGTGTTAATCGTGTTATTTCATGCATTTTATAAGATCTTGTTTTCATTTTGAAAGGGAACAATATAAACTAACTTATTTCACGCTTAATTAACCGGTGAAATAAATTTTAATTAGTACCGCCAGATCTAATTTAAGGGGTCTGAAGAGACCCTACTCATGTGGGCGGTAAATTTAGGTAAACAAAATGTCGAAGTTTCCAAACAGGTTAGATGCATTTCTTGAGATTTTGTTTGTTAGTGTAAGAAGCGGAGGGAATTGAGACGGAACAAGCAATGCACAGCGGTGCAGTGGAATCTAATAATGCAGTGGCATCTTAATGATGACATTGGTAGAGATAGCTATCAAATCGTTGTGGTTTAATTACAGTATCAACCGAATAGTAACCCGAGAGCTTTTAATCAAGTATATGATTACTCTATAGTCTACCGTGCAAATTCATTCGTAATTGAAAATTCTAAATAAACACTAGCGCTTCATACGAGCCGTCTCGTAATATCTTGGCGGGAAAGGGGTTCGTGAACAATTTACACGACGAGAAAAGCAATTAAGGACGATATATGTTATTACGAGTATACGCAAAGACTGGTGTGAAGAATGAAACAGTATGTAACATTATAAATGATGAGAAATGGTAGAGAATGGTGAAACAGGACAAAGGACAACAAAGCCTGAAACAGAGAGATCGAAAAATCGTGCACATTTACGTTACAACAAACGTTTTAATTAATCTGGTTATCTTAAGTGGCCCTTACATTTGCAATATTATTGTAAAATATTATCGCAATAATATTATGAAGAAAAGGTGTATCCTATATTAGGTGTTTTTTTTTAATTTGGTTTTTCTGGTCGCGTCCACGTTAAAGTTGTTTAGGTTTTTAACTAATTGGGGTGATAATTGTTTGCTGGTGCTATTGTTGTTGTTTCATCAGATGAGAGGGAGGCTATTCCAATTGTCGCGATGAAGGCTTCCAGGTTTGATCCGTTCTAGATGCACTGTCCAAGGTAATCCTTCATTTGTGCATTCAAACAGAATATGAATGATGTGTGAGGGGTGGTGGTGTATGTCTCACAGGTGGGTTGAGGTTCCTTGGTGTGGAGGATTTTCGAACGGGAAATGATGATTTACTGTCTTTTGGAAGCGTTGTTTAATTGGCGAAGGTCTGCACTGTCTTCGGAGTTCCTGGTGGATTGGTCTGTTGTTGTCGGCCTTCCTATTTCGTTGCAGGACTCTGTTAATTTCCATTTTGGCTTCTTTGAAGATATCTTGTGCTGAGCAGATTGGTTTTGAGGTTGAGGACTGAGATGAGTTCGCTTCACCCGCCAGTGTTTCCACCCCTTTAATGCCTATGATTCCTGAGTGTGCCAGTTGGAGTCTATTTTGGAGTTTGTTCTCTTAAAGGATTATTTGTCTAATAAAGTTAATTCTTCTGTTCCGGAAGTTAAGGTTTTGTATTTGCTTGATGGCTTCCATGGAATCGGTTAGTATGATGAGATTTTTGACTTTGGATTTCTTGGCCATTTTGATTTCCATTTCAATTGCTAGGATTACTGCTGAAGTATCTGATACGAGTCTATTTGTTCTTGTAGAATTTTGTATATCGTTGAATATTACGGCACTTGAGGTTGCATTGTGAGTTTTCGATGCGTCGGTGAATATTTACTCGGGGTTATTATGATTCTGAGAAGATTTTTGGGTATGAGGCTGAGTGAGGTGTCAATAGGTTGGTCAGCGATTTTACGTAGTGGGATGGTAGGAACAGAGAGTTGTGGATAATTGTTGAAGGTGAAGAGAGTAGGTATCGGAGCATATTATTAGCTATTGTGTGGAAAGGTAAAGGGTATGTTGGATGTTGTGGGACGTAGTTAGGGTGGGATTGGGTGAGCGATCTGATTTTTCCGTCATTTGCCTCCTGCATTTTTAAAGCGATCCTGCTGGTGATCAACTTTCTTCTTATGTGTAGGAATAGTATTTATGTCAGTCACTATCTAGACTTAGCCTAGGTATCTTCCCTTTGACAAGGCAAACTATTCTGAGGCCGCTCATAGTTGCCCACTTTATATCCCCCATTGGTAATGCTCAATTCCCCAACATATTTATTGCGTTATGTGCAGCCACGAAGAAGCATACGGAACAGTGTGGGCTAAGAATCGGTTGGGGATGCATTTACATTATCTACTAATATAATGAAGCCCTATTCTGGATATAATCTCTCTGAACAGCAGAGGTAGTCACATTTAAAATTAAGACGATATATGAGACATGCCATTGCTAATATTTATTTATTATAAAGTACACTATTAATTTGAATAATTTTATTGGAGAGAAACTGGTGACATATCCTAAGAACATCAAAGCTCCAGAGATAGGATAAATCAACATGCAGGGTGTCCCGGGACTGAAGGTCAATATTGTGGGAGATCGTAGTATCAGCAATGGGGTACAAAATGGTTGAAATGGACACCGTGGCTAACTTACGTCTTACCGAAAACTTTACGTACATTTCACGTCCATAATATACACAACATTCCCAAAAATGAATGGTGAGGTGAACATAAGGAAAGACTATAAGGACTTCTGGTCTTCCAATTATTTCCTCAGAATTACTGATACCGTGATGTCCTAAATGAACTTATTATTCGTTCCGGGATAAATTATATATATATGTATATATATTGTGGTGAAATCCGTAAGTACGTGAAAATGCGAACAAGTGTTATTACTTTGAAATTGGTATGACGATGGTGTGGATTTTATAGTAATACAGTTGCTGTTTTGCTCTGCCACTGTCGGAGAGTTAGATTTTTAAGGTTAAATTGTAGAGGAATGTGAAAATATAACGAATGGGGAACGTAAAGTTATTCTAGAAATTAAATTATGACAAATGACAAAGTATTAAGAGAAGAGATTCGAAACAGAGAGAACTACGGTTTGAAAAGACCGTTTTCAGCATGGAGCATGTAGAGTATAAAGTCTGTACGAGTATATAGACAGCGGCATGTTCTACGACGGGGATTATTTGGGAAACTGTTCAAAAACAACTCTAGCACATGGTTAAGTGGTTGACATTTTTCCTCATATGGGATAACGGCGGTATATAAAAGGAGGTAAAGCTCTTGCGAAGTTTTCTTTACCTGGGACATTCTCAGATGATAAAATTGTTTTCTACGCGTATGTCTCTTTAGTTGAAACCAGGGTAAACGGACTATGAGGCTGGACGAACATTCGAGCAGAGGATCACGAAGGCACCGATCACTGCAATTATTCATTCATTACATTTATCATAAAATGTAATTCAATTAAGATTTGTTTTTTTATAACCACGATTATTCTTAAAAATCCTGAGATGGAGTTATTATTTTGCATAAAAAACGGCGGATAGCACTTTCCAAATATAAAGAAAATATATTAATTTGTAAACCAAATTCTGAATTGTAATTTAAGACAACTTGTAAATAAATACATTCATATATTTATATAACAATTTTATCTAAATAACATCACAGCAGCTTTTAGTACTTTCATTCATACGATCAAGAAATGAGAGTTGTTGTTTCCTTTTAATGTTTCCACTATTCTTTAATAAATTATAGAGGACTACTAGTTTTGATATTGGGTGTTGCAAATTTTATGCTCCAAATTTCTGCCACCAAGCTTAAGCTCAGCAGCGAGCAACATTTAATTCCATTCAAAATCAGTAGAAAGTTCCGAAACAGCGGACGGAGGTTGATGGAAACGCCAGATTAATTTAGATTTTAGGTTATTCCTCGATTGTTTCACCAAAGTTCAAGGCCCGCCCACGCTCACTTTGCTACGTTTCTCTAAGGCGAGTAGAATTGCCGGAAGTTAATACATTTCATAGTAATATTCTAGGTAATTTCAAAAGAAACTAAGAATATCCGAATTTGGTTGTCAAGACTTAAATCGAACGAAGATTCTATTTATAATAAATCTCGTTTTTTGTTGCATCTGATTTACCATGAAGAAAAATATAATAAGCACTTTCACCACTTGTCAGACACTTTCGGATGATTTTCCAGTGATTCAGCACTGGCTTGAACCCAGGAAAGTAAACCGCAGTAAATGCAGTAAAATTGTCAAATCCGTACGGTGCGATAGAAGTTAATACTCCGAGGCCCGGTAACATTGATGCGGGACTTTTTTCCCCGCAGCTCTACCCCAATGTAATCGTCGCTTTGATTCATGCATATCCTATTACTTATCAGAAGCTACGTATATATTTCATAATTTCAAAACCGGTTTTGGAGCTGGAAACCATTTGCACATTTTAATAATCTCGCGAGTCGTTAGGCTGTCGCCAGCAAGTGGATAATTTCCTCTCACCAACTAATAACGTTTGAGACGAGTGCACTCTGATCTGTTCGTTATCTCCGACACGAGTTGGGCGTAGTTTGCTTCTGACTGCTAATTACGAAGTTGAATGTCTGATTAAGGTTTCATTCGCCGAATTTCATCCTTAAATATTCGGAAAGACGTTTCATAATAAATGTAAAAGATATATTTTTTTTAGTTACAGTGATTCCCTCAGGCTAAAAACTTAAGACGTTCCTACAACGACGTATTAAAATACTTACACACAAAATATAAAATAAAATGATATATTTCTAATAAAACGAACCATGAATTTAAACGAAACCATTAGGTCAATATTAAGAATTAGCTACTAGTAATATCTTACGTATCTGTACATAAGATAGTATTAATATTCCTACAGAGGGAGTGTGTGGAATGAATTTATACTGAAATTGTAATAATTATACATAATAATTTATTAAAATTTTTGTATATGTCGTTACTTAGAGACAGATTATTTGAAAGAAAATCGAATTCTGTTAATCCATTAATCGTATAGAGAAAAGAAATTGATTGGTTATATTTGTATGCGGAACGTATACACATACATACAAACACACACACACAAAGTCATTTTTGTTTATTAAATAGTAATAACATTACAATGGACTAATTAATTAAATTGAGTGGTTTCAGCCTTGTTTATATGAGTTTTTGTTTATTGTATTAAAAATGTACACAACTGAATTTGTTGTGAATAAATTCAAAAATACCATTATTATTTATTATGATACACAAATGAAAGCCTGGTATTTTTTGTAGAAAAAAATCACTGCTATGATAATCTGGAATAAAATGAACACACTGTTTTCAAGAATAAAAATATTTTCCTACACAAAGAATAACTCTACATGTTAATAAATATTAAGAGTAAACGAATTTCCTAATTTTCAGATCACTGCACTTTGGACTTCTTATAACAGAATAGGTAGTTCAGATTAATTTGTTTGTAATTGTATTAAAATGCGTTTTCTGATTTTATTGGAATTTCTCTGTTTTTATCCAAATTTCATCATTTTTAGGAGATAAAACATTATTGGTTTAAAATTCCAAATCCGAATTTTCCCTCAATTATATGATTGCTCAAAACCATTACAGAGAATTGTAACTACTTGTGTAGGTCTTGTGTTTATTCTCTATTAAAATTCTAGAGTCGTCTTTAAAGGCTATATATAAATTGAGTCAACATGTTACATAAGTCATTTATATATATGAGCAACGTACCCACATTAGAACCTTGTGGAGTCTGTTCGTCCCCAATCACAACGAAAGGTTTTACCAGAAAATAAGAATCAAAGGACTTGGAGAGATCACAGAAAATCCTTAAGGGACGCTATTTAGTGTGTTATTTTTTAATATAAAATATGTAAGAGAAAAACTGACATCAACTTTCTTTCCTGAAACCAAATTGAGAAATAGGTAGAAATATTTGTTTTAACCGTTTAATAACTTTGTCGAATACTACTTTTTCGTAGATAAGACAGAATGCTGGAAACAGTGAAAATGAACAGCTGTCTAAATCAAACTTGTTGAATATGGATGTCACTGTAGCAAATTTTTAAACTTAAAAAAAAAGATTCCATGATTGATTAAAAAGACTAATTAGTATTGGGCTGATTGTATCTGAAATATGTTTCAAGTTAAAATTGAGATCGCAAAATAAACTGAAGAATATTTGCTCTTTAATGATTAAATGAGTATTATATCGCTCTACATTTTTATCACTTTTAAAGAGTATAAAAATTGGATGAAATTCTCTCGGGATTCCAGCCGGGTACGTCGAAAACGAGCGACGTTTGAATAACGTTTCACGTTATCTTCACCGGGAAAACCTCCTGTCAGCAGCTTAAAAATTTATAGAGTTGTAGAAAAACTATTCATTGAGATTATTACCCTCAGCAGTGTTTGACTTCTATTTATTATGATAATTTTTCAGATAATGAGTTAGTGTTGAACCTTTGTTAACACGTTCTTGCGTATGATGAGTACAACCATAGATATACTGGTAAATGTTTGATAATTTGTGTAGAAAGTGGTCATTACTTTATTGCATACATTGATAGAAACTTTCAGGGAACAGAAGAACTGAATAGCCTAGCATACACTGGCTGACCTGAAGATCAGATCTGGACTTTGTCACGCGTCCAGACACAACAGTTAATGTCGATTCAGTATTGGAGCATCATTCTCGATGGCTGCATTGCCCCCCGGGGGCACTGTGTGGGATTATGTAGAGCTTGTATTTTAGTGAGCTCATCCATTGGTGGTCGTCTGCTGAAACGAATCTTGTAATCGGAACACAATGACATTTGGCAGTCTCCTATATGTTCAAAACTTTAGACCACCTTCTCAGCCGCGATGAAAAGAGATCACGTGAATTTTGTTGAGTTTGGGTTTGTACTTGAAAGACTAGATCTACTGGATCACACTATCCATTGTCATCCAACCAATCCTAACGATTTCAGTGTCAGAATGGTCTCGAAGTCTGCTAACAATTGCTATACCAGGTTTCAGGACCAAATATACGGTTTGTTTCTGGTTTACCGACATCATAACTGATGTGGTGTATCAGTCAGTGTCATTGCCTCGCATCACAGAGGTCCTGGGTTTGAATCCCGGCAAAGGGCGTGGGTGTTTGTGTGTCTATCTCATTTTCAGCATAATCAATTGCAGAGTTCGTTCGTTCATCAGACCCATCATCATACCGGCGGACGGCAACGGGGAAACCACCGCCGGCAATAATTTCGCAAGAACAGGATAAAAGGTTATTCATACAGAAATTTCCTCAAACCAGTCTCAAGACTGATGACAAGAGAGATGCAGATTTAGTGATAATGTCTGTGAAAGAAAAAAAACGCTAGTGGATATAATATTGCTTTGACGTTAATTAACCTCAGGATTATATAGAGAACTTTGGACATTATAATGCGAGACCTGGAAAAAATATTTTCCAGCAGGATAACGCGCCAGATACCATTGAAAAATCAAACTACAAAAGCAGTTCTCCTACTGAATATGTTTGAAAATAAACTCTAAATATCTTTGGTAATACTGTAAAATTAGTTTTCAATAGCTCTCTCCGGTTTGTGATCTGCAAAGTATACACTTCAAAATATTATTTTAACTTTCATTTTAGTACGTGTGGAATCGTTAAGAAGATCGAAATAATTATTATTCGGCCTAATTTTTTTGAGTCTGCTCAAGTAAGCGCAGATGACGATGGTTTAATATTGCACAAACTTGCGACTTTCTGATGCTATATGCAATCATCCTGCAATCAGACTACCTTGTTTATCTTGCTTTGTAACAGATTCGTTATCTCCTAACCTTCCACGTACCATGTGATGCCAATGTCAATGCTTGATAAATTTCTCAAGAAGTGTGAACGCACGATAACAAAATCTTCTGCGGATATGACGAAATTACAGATTGAGAAAGAAAAAGAAAATGCTGTCCGAATTATAACCGTGGTCGAATCGGATTTTTAGTAATCTAGTATTTTTGCAAGGCATTTAGGCGATATTTGTAAATCACCGAACCAATTATTCTGGATACGTTCCTCGGCTCAGAAATTACTGCACCGTTGCGGAGGAAGAGACCCCCCTATCAGATATGAACACGGAACAAGTTACTTTTTGTTTTCCTTTGTATTCCAGTATTGAATCACATGTGTCCGCCGCTAATGTACCTTCTGCAGCGCTAATTGGCAGCTTCGGTGAGATGCGATAGCGCTTCTATTATCTCTGCAGATACACTCGTATTTACATAAATAACGAGACCGCAGAAAATCGCTTTAATTAACGTTTTACTACTTCATCCGAGCATAGAACTGATCCGCATTTACCCGGACTTGTTCAAAAAGTTTCGAGGTCTGTTCAGATCGTTGATAAAGATTCGTGTACGACTCCAAAAGTAACGAAATTGGTTTGGAGCTCCATTGCACAAGACAAAGGACGATATAAATAGTTTGAAAGCAATCGCTGTATGAGACAATTGTGAAATTTTGATACGATAGAAGCTAGAAGAAAGTGCATAACGTACTTATAACGACGTATTCAAACCAGTAAGTGAAAGTTTGTTCGGATTTCGAACAAACACACTGATGTTCGAAATTCCTGAAGATGAACAGGTATTTTGAACATTCGAAACGTGTGGTAAATCATTTCAACTTTTATATTATTGTCCATCAATAATTATATTTCCAATTTGTTTCGTACTCTCTCCATTTTACAACTGACAATGCAATACCAAAACCAAAGGCTATTCTGATATAGACACAAAACTCCTATACTTCGAATGACAGGAACAGAAGATGTTCTTCATATTAATGACGCCGAAAAGAGAATGTAATTTAGCCCACAAAATTTAATTTAAAAGCAGACGCAGGCTGGCCATCATCGCAAATCCTCGAGGTATTTGGACAGGACAATTTACTTTAATAAAAAATTCCGTGCCGACGACGTGAAAAAAAACAGGTTGTCATAATCAACTAGAGCACATGGATAAAGGAGGTGACGTTTTTACCTAGGTTGGGGAACGTAGTATAAAAATCCAGAGAAAAATCCTCATGGTTTCCTTTTCCTAATCAGGGGACATGTTGAGATGTTAGTATTCTTTTTGAACGAGAGAAATAGAGGAAAAGTTTGTTTCATAGCACATTTGGAGACGCATCAAAAATTAAATCTACGAGACTTGACAACGAAGCAGAGGACGCTACATACTATTTTCCTGAAGGCGCCAATAACCCGGAAAAATTCCACTAGAATATGGTAGGTTATGTAAGAAAACCCCGCAATCATCCTTTCTTATAAAATGGAATTCAATTGATTTTTTTCTTTAGTTGTTCTAAAGAAAGGTGCAAATAATAAAATGTAATAATTTATGCTAATTTGGCATTGTATTTTAAAATAATTTGGAAAATAATATGTTAATAAACTCGCATTTGCGTATAATTTAACATTATTTTAAATAAATCTACAACAAAACTTTCAATAAAGGATAATTTTCAATATATATAAGCCTCTATGTGTATTATTGCTACATGGTCTATGAAAGCTATCTGAATATTTTTTCAGGTAGAATAAAAGTATTCTTTCGCCTTCGTCAATGTCGAAATATACGAAAAATTCTTCCAAGTAAAATAATGGATGTCCGGCTGGTAAACAAGTTAAAAATTATATCACATCACATTAAATGCCATTAATGTGCATTCGTAATAAAAGTTCCACCAATTAAATGATTTAATTTATCTGAAATAGCTGAAAAAATCTCTATTAGGATTTATTGACCCAATCACCTATTCAATTTTGGAAATACTCTGTAGAGTATTGTTTTAAAACAAATAGATTTCCGCTAGTCTGTCACCTTAAATTATATCTTTATAATTATAATATTAGTATTGTCCGTTCACTGCTTAAAATGGTAGCTGATCTTTTGATTAGGTTAACTCAAACTGACGTCATCTAAACTACTGATTTTGTTCGCTTTTCATAAGAAAATACTCGGACTGATTTCGAATATTTTTCCACTGTCGTATGGAGCTGTAAACAGGTATTTAGCAATATCAAACTGCCACCCGCCACCTTAAGACAAAATTGCGGCCATCACAAAAATTTGATTTTAATCGCTCTTCACATGAAAAAGAAAGCGGATTTCGATTAAAACTTTTCGTTGTTACAAACAGCGGATAAAAGGTTTCTTTAGCAATATCATACTGTCATCTCGGAGTTAAATGGTCTATGTTCCGAAACTGTATTTTTAGGTGGTTGTAATGAGGAGATTACTTTACTTAAACACACATTTTGTCCTGATTCGTTAAATAATTTTGAGAGGACATTATTTTGAAAAGTAAAAACCTGAAAATATAGACTAGTCAATTTGCTTTTCTGTTTACATTATTACGTAAAAAATAACCTTTGTTGCCTCGAATAGGTGAGAATTTCCATGTAGATAGTGACAAGAAGTAACAAACGGTATTAAATAAAACAAACTTGGAAGAATTAAGTTACGCGCTAATGGATAAAATAGAGCCGTATGAATACAGTTGAAAAATCTGTATGGTGAAAGCTTTCCCTAGCGGTTCAGATTATAATTGATGACGAAATTAGGCATCAAATTTAATCCCAGATTTAATATTTACAATTGATACGATCTGAGATTAATTAACGTAAACAAACTCGTCGCCAACTAATTTACTTTACTACCGATACATGTGTGTAGGACGTTGGTTTCTTAATGGTATTATCACAATGAGGTAATTTTTAATATATATTAATTCTCCAGATAAAGGGCAGTGCAGCCATTAACGCGGAAGAAACGGAATATTCGTCGTAAAAGTTTTTAACAGACGTGAATTTATTCGTAAGTAAGCATTTTATAAAGAAAACGTTATAAAACTTGGTCTTACAATGAGCGTTCATTACTCGAAGCGTTTATTCGAGTTTTACTCCTGGTCGTTAAGGTATTACACAGTTGTGTGCTTTCATTGCCGGTAATGCAGGTGGGTGGCCATTTCTCACACTTATACGGAGAATCGCCCGATTGAAAATTTCACGCTGCGCATGAATTTCCTTCATACCGCAATTTAATTAGCATGGTGCGGTTTGTTCTATTGTATGTGGCGGCTGCTAGACCAATCTTTATGAATTGCATTGTTGGGACTCGTCATTTTATTGTTACGAAACTGAATAATGTACCTAGAAAAGCAATTAGCATTGAGCATTTTCCTATTCTACTTACTGTGCCATGGGAAGCTTCGTAATATTTTCATCAAAGAAATTAACCTACCAAAACGTAATAATGTGCATATTGTACACGATCCTTTCAGGGAATAATGCATTTGGAATGCGTAAACCAGTTGCAGAGACAGCAGTTAGCGAAATTATATATGGTCTGTTACATATTGACATTGTGCACTTAATCTAAAGAATAACGCTACTTTATTTATTAACAACATTAACTCTCAATTTTTTTAAAAAAAATTTGATCCATGAATAACGCACATCATTCAAAATAAGCTGATTACGTCATAAAATCAAATTATTAGTTGCGAAATATTTTATTAGAATTTATTTTCGGATATGACCCTCATCAGTAAGCTAAGTTATACTGGAAGATTGAAACCAAAAGAGTCTTTCGTCAAAAATAAAAAATTAATAACATATATTTAACGACCTATTAACATACATTTTCAGTAATAAAAAAATTAACAGCGTTACATTTCTGTACGCTCTTCAGGCTGTGACGTAACTGTAAGGTTTGTCTTGCTAAGAAGATTGAAAAAAGTATTAATTAAATAAAAACTGTTAGACTGTTGATCTTTATTACATTATTTGATTTTTCAAAAGCAAAGCAGAATTGTATTTCCCTTTATATTATTAATTTCTTATAATATTTTCGTCTATATGAATACATGAATAATGAAACGGCTTTCTTGAAATATAAAGCCATTCTAATACTGAATAATTTTATCAATTAATTTTATAAATACCTTTCTATAATTTAAAATTATATATTTTATACTATAAGAATGTCGTTTTATTCTGAAATTGTCGTTGATTGAAATTAGAAGTGTTAAATACTACAAATAATAATAAGATTATAAAATGTAAAGAAAAATAAATCTTACTATTTTTAAATACTTAATAAAACCGAGGATTATGCTTATTATTAGTCAAAAAATTTAATTTTAAAAAACACAAAAGGTGAAAGCTTTCCAATCTGCTTGGGTTGTCGTAATCTATAGTTATCAATTAAAAATTTAAATATAATAATGTATGTAAATTTTTATAAAACTTTAATTGAAATGCCATAAAATTGTGAATTATGCACACCCGTTGCAAATCCTCAATTAAATATGCATTTGCTAAAATCGTAATCGAACTTTAAACTCCAGAAATGAGATGGAAGGCGTCGGTATGTTTTTCACTGATATAATTAATTTAAAATCTGCTAAAAATTATATTTGGTATTTAATTATTGATTTTTCTCACTATTTTTTCTGGTAACTCACTGACACTGAAAATTTTATTTTTGAAATGTTTTTACTATTAATTATTAATAATTTATTGATATTTTAATTTCTATAATATACATGGCAATTATTATTATTTTTAACACTGGATTATTATGACCCATAATTCGGTGAAAAGCAACCGGAAAACTTGTGACGCTTTTGTCGCTATTGATTGTAATAAGTTGATAGCAGTCCGTAATAGAATAAAATATACTTAAAGTTTTTAAATAATATATTTCAATTTCTTCTTCGGCATGGAATAAATGGCACGAAACGTGAGGAAGACTTTAGGATTGATACAGCTGTTTACAGGTAAATATTAAGAGAGAAAACCCACAGATAGTCTCGAATATTCTTAAAAAAATGTAATAAACTGGAGTTTTCCATATTTTTGTTTTTTTCAAAGTGTTTAAGCGGAAAACAGAAAAATCAGTCGAAATACAAGTGGGCATTATAACAATGCTGTACATCATAAGCGATCAAATACAAAAACATTATATTTAAAATCAGTGTGCCACAATTACTATTTATTTACCTTGTCTAAGTTAATTATATAGTTTTGTTTACGATGCATACAAATTTTTAGACTGATACCAATTACAGTCAAAATTAGTAGCATAATTAACTATTCATTAGTTATAAACTCTAAAAAATAAAATACAAAAAACAATATTCCGGTTATTATGTTATTTTTATAATTTATTATATCAGTTATTTCAGCCTATTGTGAGGCAATTTCTGAACCTTACTGCAATTTTTAATGACATTTCTGTTAACATTTAGATGGATAGCTTTATTAAAAATTATAATTAATGTAACTTAGTAAATAAGTAATTGCAGTACATTAATTATAAAGACATTGTTTTTTAAGTTGATCGCTTGAGATGTACAACATTGTTATAACTGGTGCCGACTGGCAAAATATCTTGTTGCTTTGACCATTATTTGGATAACGATAACACTGACCCTATTTTCAGGTGCTCTAAAAGGATTCAATTGTGTGTGACGGGAGAGGGTATTTACAAGAAAATGGATAATTTTCAAAAATAAATTTTTTCATTTGTTAAAGCTTTATATTTTTTTAAATTATGTGGAAGTTAAATTGCAGATCGATCAAAATTGGCATAATTGTTGTACCGTCAAATGTTCAATTTCAAGTTGTGTTTGTATTTTAAAGGGTAACATTTTGTAATTTCAACTGAATAATGTTTCTGTAAATCTGATATTTAATTTTAATTATATACTTTTCACGAGGACCGATAAAACGCCCTGGCATAAAATTTAACTGTCTCATTTAAGTTACTAGACGTGGCATTATGCATTATGCGAAATTCATTTTTACGTTTTAATAAATTCTTTAAATATTATATTAATTAAATTTCAGTTTCTTCAGCATCAAACCTTTCCCTAAATGTTAATAATTGCTATTAATATTTGATAACTTGTAAATTTAATTATTGATTTAAAATTTTCTAAGTAAACTGTAAAATAAAATTTAAATAATTCAAAATTCAATATTCCAATTACGTTGCTTCTCGAAGAAATTTAAAATAAATTAAATAAAAGCTATAAGTTGTGTATTATTGAATAATTTAAAAATCTTCGTTTTGTATATTACAATATATATATATATATATATATATATATATATACTAGTGTATTTTTATTTGATTTAATGTACACTAGATTATTGTAAATAATTTATATATTTCTGTATTAGCGTATGCTGTTTCCAGAAGTGGGGCATAATCAAATTAGTTAAATTAATCCGTAGAAATTTGTATTTTTGCAGCGTAGGTCTCATCGCAGTTAGTACTAAATTACTCTCAAAGTTTTAATTACAATTATATAATGTGCGATCTACGTTTCCTTTCCCCTATAACATTGTCTGATAAATGCAATCGATCGATCCAAAATATACACTTACTGAGGAGGTATTGTATGTTTGAATACTTTTGCGTTGTTACTATGAATAGCAATTAAGAACCTAATTACAACGGCATAATAAGGTTTCTATTATATGACAATGTTTGTTGGTCCTGGTTTAATTGAAGATAAGGCTGTCAGAGCTAAAGACATTTCGATTCACACCATAATTGGGTGTTCTTGGTCTCACAATTCACGATACTAAAATAGAATATATGGAAGGACGATCAAACAATTGCATTCTCCATTTCAAGGTTTCTGAAATTGATACTTAAACGTATTTGATGATCTGTAAAACGTACAATACCTTAATCTCTGTGTATTTCAGCGTTCGTTGCATTAAGGTGGAATTATTATTCCCGCACTGGACTTAAATAAAACTCAAATATCCCAACTTTACTTTTACGTATGTGGAGCATGGTTTCGTTAGTACGCAATTAATTAGTTGGTGCTTCTTTTTGCTTCAGCTCAGAGGTGAAAATAACTTTAACTGGTGGCATATGTTCAGCTCATTTAAATCGCATTAAGTGTTCCCAGGTGCGTGCCTGACGCATGTTTTCTCTGCGTTTAATTTAAGTCTGCAAATTAAAAGGGCGATTTTACTGCGAAGAGAACGGCCTGATAATTTGAGGCCTAATAGAGTTCCATTGTGTGTTTATTAAGATGTAATTTGTGAACCACAAAGCTACAAATGACCACTGTTCGACGAGTATCCCGTAAGTCATATTATTTGCTACTTGTTTTTTTTTTGCAGCAACTGCGCTTACTCGGTGTTGGAAAACATATTACTCGTTAGTCATTAAAGTTGATACATTTTACTGAAATCGCAATGGTAACTGGTTTTGAGCGTTGAGAGGTAAACACACACGCACGGATAATTCACAGAGTTAGTCGCTCATCATTTAGGGGTTCAAAATAACACAATTATTCAACGAAAACATTGACTATTCTTAAAGGTTAACAAAGGTGTCAAATTTTTATAGGCTAGTGACCATATCAAATTGAAAAATGAAGAATGCAGCGGAGTCAATTTGGCTGAGAATTAGACAAACGTTGCCACATTGTCAATAATGAATGAGTAACAACCCTTAATGCAACTGCATGGACAATAATATTTAACGACACACAAATTTGATTCGACGGTGCAATGAAGAGCTTCAAGGTCAAATCGGTTCCCAGTTTGAGAAGAACTAGTGTTTTTCATTACAGCAGATGTAGAAATGATTTGAATTTTGCATGATAAAATTTAATTAAAACTATCTGCAAAGCGGTTGGCGCGTTTGGATTGATGATCTTTTGTTGATCTACTGAGAAAAACAGAATCTGGAAATGCGGAACGTTAAAAAAACACAAAAAGGGAAAGGTAGAAGGAAGAAGACTAACTACGTGTCCAGCAGATTTTTTTTCCAGATCTCTAAACGCTTTCAGTCAGAATTTTTTTCTTTTAAATTCAATCAGAATAACAAAATTATGTTGCTGCCCTTTCGTCACCACACTTCAAATCAAAACTGTGAATTTCCTTTTTGGAATGGCCATAAATACTTTTTAATTATCAACAAATAAATCTATTCAGCTCGCACGTTGTTGGCGAATGAAAATTTATTTCTATCGAAATCGAAAATGTTGCAGTTTGTCGAATAACCATACATTGGTGCGAAATTGAAGAGTAATATGCAACATAACGTTTCGTATGGAACCGTTTTAATAATATGAGCATCAAAATAATCTGGGACAGGACCGTTTTCTTGAGTCCAGAAGTGGAGTTTTTGTTCAGTTCCAGGTGATCACGAATGATGAAGAAACCGGCACCTCATGATACTGGATGTTGATCGTCAAAAAGTTGCAACCAGGTCAATAGTTTCGGTTTTCTACTTAACGCTTCATGTGGAACCGTTGTCATAATATGAGTAACAATATACGGTAATCTGGGACAGGTCCATTCTCTCGATCCAGAATTGGAATTATTGTTCGGTTCCAGATGGTAACAACTGAGTAAGAAACGGTCTCTGGATGATAGTGTAATATCATGTTGATCGTGAAAAGTTGTAACCAGTTTCAAAATCCAAATAGTTACGATTTTCTGCTTCTGTAATCGCAAATCTAAGAGCTGCTAGTTTCGACATAAGAGATGTACCATTTTTCAATACTCTGCTGCCGTATACCTCGGCTCAATTCGCCACGAAAATGTTTGTTTAAAATAAATATAGAGAAGATTGTGCTGCTCGCAATAGTCATTTACTGGCAGGATTGATGATTTTCCGTCTCAATTCTGATCCAAGTCGATATATGAAACATGGATCCAACACTACACACCAAAGAACATTCTAAAATATTGGTTTGTCCAAAACAAGTGACTCCGAACATAACAAAGACTGGTGAAATCGACCGGGAAGGTGATGATCTCGCTCTTATGCAAATCATGCGGAATTATTAACATTGACTATTCAGAAAAAGGACGATAGATAAATGGATACAATTATGCGTCATTATTGAAATTAAGACAGACGGTACACATTTGGACACGAGAGCGTTCTGCTCCAACAAGACAATGCACGGGCGCACACCTACGCCGATTATATGTTATATATATTGTAATACCAATTAATTAGGACATTAATTGTTTGAATATAAAAATTTAAATTGTTTGAGAAATCAATTATTGCGGCAGGGGCTTCCATAGCGACAATGTAGCCCAGCTCTGTTCCTTTGTCGGAAGGTCCGAAAATGGCGTATGCGCGCTAAAAACGCAAGACGATAGTTCAGTTCGCGGAAAGACATCGTCGATGTATAACAGTTAGTTGGTGACGAGAATTCAACAGAGTCGTTGATCAGAATTTAACAGAGTTGGTTGGTGCCTGGACATTTCGGAGGAGGACAAAGTAAAACATTCACGAAAGCATAATATCGAAACTTGCTAAGTAAAAGCAGTTTTGTGTCCATAGCCGGCCAGAAATAGTAAAATTGCAGTTTTACTTCCAAAGCAGTAAATACTGGCAAATCTACAAACCACCGAATTCACCTAAGGCAAGCAGAATTCACCTAAGGCAAGCAGTCAACAGATAGCTGACAAAAAGGGGAGGATCATCCGAGTTCCTGACATCCTATAAATTTTGACTAGAATCAGTGTAAAATCTGTGAATCTTAGAATCAGTGTAAAATCCCGAAATAGTGTATTTTGAAAACGAAAGGTATGCTGGAACCAACTGGACAGATTTGAGTAACAAATTACAAATTAATTAATTATGTAAACGTAATTAAAAGATAGCAGTTCTGAAATTAAATTTCGTTCTAGTTTAATTGTCAAGTAAATTTCTTTTCTTTTAATTGTGATTTGTTTGTTAATAAGATTTTTAAACATAATTGATGTGTCCATATCAAACTCAGTGAAGACCCTGAGATCTAATATTTTAAATTTGTATTTGTTTTTAAATTATTGCCACAAAATAAATAAATATTGTTTTTAAATTTTTTTAAACTCTTATTTAAATAACGCTTTCCATTTGATTATTACAATATTGTTACATCCACCCTATTCTCCAGATTTGGCACCCTGCTACTTTCGTCTACTTCCTAATCTGAAAAAAATTTCGGTGAAGTAAAATTAACGTCAAACAAGGAGTTCTTTTCCGAAAGACGCCTATTTGGAGGATCTTCCAAAAAACTTACTTTCCGGACATCTTGAAAAAGTTGGAGTATTGAGCTGAAAGGAGATTATGTTGGGAAGTCAAAACGAATTAACCCACATTTTCGTGTTTTTCAGTTGTTCCTTAACCTTTTTAGTTGATATTTTCAACGATTTCCCATTTCGATTCTGAGTGAACTGACAATGGCGTCTGAAATTTAAATAATGAGGCATCAGGTATAATTCCTGAGCGTCATGCTTTCACGTTCTACGGCTCCAGACTAAGGAAGTCTCAAAAGCCAATTTTGATGGCGGATTGGATAAATTCCCACTTAAGTTGAGAAAAACGAGTTCTATTGTAAGGTATATCGAATGTTATTCTGAACTGAGACTTTGGAGGAGAATAAAGGTTAATGTAGAAACCAGTTCGTCCTTTCTTTGCCGGTAAAGGTCTCCTTGCCGCGATTTTCCCGTTAGTACATTTCTTTGTTTCAGGACTAAAGTCGAGACGGTGTGCAATTTTAACGAGCCTTGCCTTTCATCTTTTTCTGCATGTAGGACTTTACTCATCTAACGCTACATGTGTGATTTTCCGAGAACTGAACACCAAAGAGTGTCGGTCTCCCTTCTCTAAACTGCATATGAATACAGAATGCTCTGGTTATTTGCCGAATTCTGAACTGGCACTAGTGTATTTACGTCATTATCGCTATCTTGCATTCGTCCTACCTTTTTGCACCGCACACAAATTCTCTCTTAAACTAGTGAAAGAAATGTCTTTATACAGTTTCATGAATCAAATGTTTTACAATTCCGCCTTGCATATTTTGTGGCAGTCATTATTGCTTATATATTAGAAATAATAAAGTTCGTTTGGCGTAACATCGGTAAATTTGCAACAACAAAAAAACGGCACTAAAACGACACGGATCAGAACATGTTGATAGAGGTGAATTATATTTAAAGAAATATTTTATATGTTAATGTTCATTTATGAAATAGAAAATGATTTACTACCGGGATATTAAGAAAGCTATGAATTAATAATAATTAGGCTGAAAATTAGCAGGGTTAGGACATGAAGTCCATTTTTTAAGGGAATGGCGGCGATATATAATCAAATACCAATACGTGTGAAATAAAATAATTATTTGAAAAAAATTTGATGAATTAGAGTATTCCTAAAAAATTATAACGAGTTTTGAAAATTGTTATTTGTAATTTATTATTTGCAAGTATTTAGTAAAATTTATTTTTGTAGGTTTCTGTGTCTATTAGTCATTGGCTATTTATCTATATAAAAGAGGATGTATATTTGTATGTATCTATTTACATTAATCTGCATACAAATTTTAACGCATTGCAACAAAAATTGGTGCACATAATCTTCAAAAGTCGAGAAACAGTACTGTGAGGGGTGAGAAACCTGTTGCATATAGGTGGAAAGAATTGTAATTTTAAAAATGTGATAATTTTTGTGTTAAATTACTGCGCGTCAAGAAATAATGACGTCACAGCACACGCGAGAGAGACGTTACTACGCGACGATACTGCACAACAAAGGAAATAGGTCCTTTTTTCGTAATGAAATAAAGAAAACATATTTTTATTGAATAAATAATATAAGAAATATGGAAAATTTTACGATCTGTGTAACTAATTTTCTTTGACATATAAATGACTGGCATGGCATAAATATGACACGCACCATGATTTAGCCCAATTTTGTATCTACTGGAGGAGACAGAATGATGGTAAAATCAATACCTAATATTTGTTAATCATTATAATTTAATGGATTTTAAATGTGCTAAAACTGACGAATTATTTCAAGTGCGTTCTTGAAAAATTTTGGTTATGTGTGTATATCATTATAATTTCACATATTTGATTCTAATTGTGTAAATACTAAGTATTCGTGCAACGCTGGGCATCCAGCTAGTATTAAATAAATAAAAGTACTTGTGGGACACCCGGTATGAACCAGATAATTTTGTCAGAAAATGAATTGCTTCATTAAAGTTAATGTACTCTGTCCTGAGGATCGATAAATAAAGAAAATGTGCGGATTTGGTAACAAGTCAATGAAAAATAAATTACTGGTTCTCAGGACCGATTTATTTGTGTTTACATGTAAAAATAAGCACGGGGCTGTAGAAGTGACGGAATTTTGTTTACAATTTAATTTAAAATTATTGGTTTGTGAAAGTAAATAGTTTTTTCCTGTGTCTAATACGTAAAAATTTCATGAATATTTCAGTTTAAAATTTCATATCATGAAGTTTATGTTTAATCATAATCATATCGCGAAAGAATTTCATTTTGAAAAGTGTTAGCATTTCAGACTTATCCAATTATAGAAGTATCGCGTTTGTATACAGGAGCTGGAATACGTGAGAGCAAATTAAGTATATTTCTTTCCTGCGAGCTTAATATTTAAAACAATCTATGTACGAGAAACACAGTTTCCGTAGATTTCGGGAAACCTTAGACACCGATTTCTACATTCGAATCGAAAAGCAACAGCGCGTTATGATCTCTAAAGTGTTCCACGTTGATTCATGAGACACAAACGAGATCACCAAACATGTCAATTGAAAATTTAATATATTATGACGACTTAAACAGTTGAACAGCGTTTTGTACTCCCGGACGTTGTCGTCTTCAAGTAAAAACGTGACCACTGTAGAATAAGTAAAATAGATCTGCGTAGTCTTTCACGAAACTTGTACTTTCAGGGAACAGTTTGTAAAGAATTATTTTTGTTGGCTGGGTTTTTACGTTAAATCAAAAAAAATATTGACCATTAATGAAATTTTATATAAGTTTATTACAGTTAAGCATGAAAAACTCTTATCTCAGGCACCCGTGGTTTTTACATAGAAGAGATCTGCTGCCCGTACCAAATACGTACTGCTATTCTGTGTTGTGTTGCTTGCTGTAGCTCTCGTACCGACGTCTCCGTATCTCACAGCCGGCAGAACGGGTTAAGTGCAGTGATGACTTTAGTCAGGACCGTTGTAAGGCGTCGACTCAGGGGTTGATTACTGGCTGAGGCGTCGGCCTCCGGGATTGATTGCTGGCAAGCCGTCGTACTAAATTGTGTGGCTTCGATGAACTCTTCACTAACAAATTGTGCCCCTTTCTCACGACGATTCTGCCTCGGACTATATCAGAGACAACAACTTGGAAAAGTTTACAGCAGAACTCATGAGATTTGTAGATCGGTGACACTTAAAACGTATACACGTAACGCAATACGGAGCATCTCATAATCACATCCACCAGCTGCGGTGAGCGCAGAACAACTGTCCAGTTTCAAAAGCTCATCTCCATTTCCTCCATTATACCTCCCATTCTTTTACTTTTTTTCATTATTAGCAAACTTCGTCAAAATATCATTTTCACTGATTCTTCCATTGTTACAAGAGTTATATCACGCAGCTGCAGTTCAGTAGTCAACATTGGCCAACTATTCTGTCATGTTGAGGCCAACATCCAGACAGGACACGAAAATTTCTTGGATGGAAATATTTATCTCCTCTACCCCCAAACAAGTGCACGATTTCGAATTCTCCAAACCACAGAAAACAACACTTCCGAGACAAAGCAAAACTAAACCAAAATACACGCGTTACAAGTTTTTAAATTAAGGGAACATAAGGGAATATTTTTTTTTTGTCGACGGCCTACTTATATGTTGACAGTCTGATATCCAATGTACATCTTTTTTTAAAAAAAAAAAATAAAACATTTTTCAGAAAAATTAATGTACGTTTTTCAAGGAAATTTAAAACATTCAGTATTTATAATGCTTTATAGTTGCGGAACACAAACCACCTACGGAGAATATTTTTAACAGGGTGTAAAAAAACTCGACGGAAAATTTCAGGAATGGATTCCACTTATTGAGGTGAAAGAAAAAAAGTGTATTAAAATATTTGTCGGGAATTTAAAATTACAGAGTTATCGGAACTTCCGTATCTGATCGGTTTGTATGAAGTTGAACTGAACCATAGCTGATGCAATATTCAAAATGATCTCCGTTTGTCTGATCATCTTCGCATTGAATTTTGAACAGGATCAAAAATGTCTGGTAAAGTGCGTATTATTAAAAAATAAAACTCGAATAGCCATGCTACGAGAATAAATCAAACTTCGGTCAGTGGAGTTAAATACTGCTCGATTCGTATTTTCCTGGGCTCCAGAGGTTCTCGAAATGAAATACGACAGTCAGTAAGTTTTGTCTACTTTGTCTCGGACAAGACTTCTTTTGACGTCTCGTCGTATAACCAATGCGTACAAAATTATTTCGAGACACATTAGCCATAACTTATTTTCCTTTTGTTGTTAGAAACAAAAGCGAGGTAGTTTAAAGTATCAGTGCTATATCTCAGAGTCATGTGTGTTAAAGGCATCCTGTGAATTTCCCTACAGAGTAAATCATATTCGTTTCCAATTGTTCCGTTGCTAATATAACTCAGGTAGAAGTGCTCTGCCTATAAAGCAGCGAGGACGCACAATGGGAACACGCTCGATTTATGAGGACCTCAGCTTGTAGGAATGCTGGACCCGTCCACGAGACAGTCTCATTTCGATTTTGCCACAGAATCTTTCATGTTCGTTTTTCGGTACCGGCCTGAGGGGGTCGTTCTCGCTTGCGGGGATAAACTGATCCTCATTGCCGTTTTACTATCCTTTATGCGAGGATGACACGAAGAGACAAACTACAGTAAAACGGGATCCGAAAAACTTTCCCTGGACACAGCTCTATAAAATCTGTAATTTTCTTTTTCAGTTCAGCGTCACAATTTTTTGAGCACTATACAAATATGTAGTCGGAAAAAGATTTCAGCAAATTTAGGAATACCGAAGGTGAGAAGAACGTGTTCGATTTTTTTTCCCAGAACAATAAGGTTGCGTGATAAAAGAAAAATTATTATGACTGACAAATATTTCAAATGCAACATCGATAATTAATATTTGACAATTTTCATGTGATAAATAAATACACGATTCAGCCAACATGTCAGAAACATTTATTAATTAAATAAATAAAAAATCGGAATTTAGACAATAGTTAATTACTTGATGTGCCATACATTATATTTAACGAAATTTAAAAATGACATTTTTCTACCAGAATTGCAAGAAAGGAACAAATTGAAACTCAAGTCTTAAAAGTTATAAATATTCCATTTTGTTATACTGGAATTTCAAAGAATAAACAAATGGAATCAAGTCTTTTTATAATTCTTTGAAAAATTTCAAATATTTATATTTTTTAAGATTTTTAATTTTTAATTCTGGTATAAAAATGTGTCTTAAATTTCGTTACATGTATAAATATGGTGATATGGTACATGAAGTAATTAAATCTCGGCTAAATTTCGATTTTTTTGTGTAATAATGAATAATTTTTCATTAGCTGAATGCTGCTGATAATAATGTGACTTCTTTAAGTTTATCCAAGTATTATAGTTGACTATTATTTCATCAAGGTTGTGGTTTTTTCTTTACAGAATAATAATCTCTTTATCAGTCACAATTATTTATTATATGCATATTATTTGGACCATTCGGCTCAAATATTCTTTCATTCAGAGGCAGATAAAAAAACAGGACTGTAATCACGTGGCCAGTTCATATGTTTACAGCTTTAATAAGAAAATTATAAATTATTCAATCTAAGCCTAATGCTTAAAGTTATTTAAATATAACTAATGAAATATTGGAAATGAAAGGAGTTTCTTGAAATAATTACTATGCCACACTCTACTTCTACAAAGTATAGACGAGGAAGAGGGCAGTTGGTTGAATAGGGAGTTGTAAGCTATTCCTAGTGAATCGCTAATCTTATTATATATTTTACTGTGATAATTGTTTAGGAACATATATGCTGCCAATTGGTAACTGATCGGCTGAAGGGTGACGGTTATGTTCGGTCGAGTTTTTCTCTATTCTACGGAACGGTTTACGTTCGTTATTATGAAAAGTCCTCCTCCCAGTGTGAAACCTCATCTCAGCCATTGTGAATATGAGAAGAATGTCTCAGACTTTTTCTATCGCTGTCGTCCGCTAAATAAGATTTAATGGCCGTACTTGCACGCTCGGCTTCGTGTTATAAAGGCAATAGAAAGCAGATCATGTTGGGCCGTCCAGAGGTTTAATCTCTATCGAAGATTTCGCCTTAATGCTGGAACACAATTTAGCATTAGCGATTCTATGGGAAACTGTAATTTTATTTTTTTGAATACCTCCTTTGTCGAGTGACGCATCATGCACCAAAAGGACCACAAGTAATAAATCTCGAGACATAGTGATCTTTCCTTTTTTAAAAATTTCTCGTAGCATCATTGACAACATATTAAAATATTTGAACTGATTCGAACTTCACGTGTAAATAAGTTGTCGTTTTAACTCTATGTAGACTATTTCTCAGTGGTATGTCTAGGTGATTGTGAAAAAACGAAACTGGTATCGACGTTCTTGTGATTAAGAGATAATTGGAACCTTCGCTATATTGAAAAAGTAGTTGTAATATTCGTGATTATATTATAAATATTTAACATGTATTTCTTCTCTTACGGAGTGACTGTCATTAACGTACTAGATCCATTATTTAATATTCATGTTGTGGTGTGATCGTGTACCTCAATTTTTGACGATAAAATTTCAATATTGGCCTTAAAATCAAATACAAACTTTCCACCAATAGAACAAGAGTTTGCTTTCGTAATAAAGCACGTTTCCGGGAAATACGTTTTTTTTTCGTCTCGACCACGCAGGGGGTGGTCAGAAGAGTTGAAAAGGGTCAGCTCAGATGTGGCAGTTGCATGGAGATGGTAGAGGAAGCTGTTTGTCGAAAAATAAGTGGAGAATAGTTTCGGCTAATGTTGTGAAGGGGCCTTCAAGATATCAGATGGTTCTTATTGTGGATTGCAGAGTTGATAATCAAATAAGCACTGAATGTGGCCAATTTGCAAGGATATTGTAGAGGAAGGTGTTCAGCTAAAACTACCGGACGATTGGGGAAGAGGAGTGCTGTAGAAGACAAAAGATGAGTCCGACTGAAGTTTACGTAAGTAAATCCCACGGTTGTCTCTTTAAACAATTAGAAAAAAATTGTCATTTTCACGCTTGTTTGTTTCGTATTGAAAACTAAGATATTTCTTATTTTACAGTGTTCATTTTATGTATATGTATGAATTGCTTAATATTTTGCCTAAATTAATTATTAAATCAAAATTATTTTTGTGTTAAGAAATTCAAGTAATACTACAAAAAATTATTAATAAATTAAAGTAATTACGAATAAAATTGACCTTACGTCAATATTTTTACTGTAATTTTTAAACACTTTCTTACCACAGGCATGAGAATTGCAGCCTACTACTGGACGAAAAATGTTTTCCTTTTTAACGAACAACGTGGTTTTCGGGAAAATTTGCAAGTAGTAGGAACTCTACAGGAAAATTAGGGAAAAGTAGGAACTGATTAGGTTATCTCCACAATTGGCATTTTTATTAACCCCATTTATTGAACCATCTGTCTACTGATAACTTCGTTCTTTGACAGTACTTTCCCAATTGAACTTAATAATATCGATACCATTAAATAACGTCTGTAATAAGAATTAAAATACATATAATTGGGTGCAAACAGACCAAATAAACATGAAAAAACGTATAATGTTTCTTCTACCAATTGTGCAGACTTTCAGAAATCCGATACTATTCCTACCAAATATGATAGACCTAAGATAAGTAGTCAAAGTAGGTGGTTGTAAATTTTACTAAGTGTATACGTGTTACTTTGAACATTAACAATGACAGTATTATTCAGTCTAATAATGATTATTTTCGAGATGTTCTGGCATTTTGCTAGGCTTCACGTCAAGAGTTTTGACATTTGTCATATTAAACCGACTATATTTCGTTAAAGCTGAATTTTTTTTTCGTCGGAATGTTTGTAATCCTTGATTCTGGTTTTTAAAGCGCGCTTAGTCTGACCAACATAAACTGACTTGCAATACCAAAAGAGTGTCATTAGGATCTTTAGCATTGTTAATTTTACAAGATCAAGAATTATAAGTTCTTTAAATTATAATAATATTGAACTGAATCTATGTTTAAGGACCTTAGTTTTAGGAATATTGTGGTCATGTACGAATCAGAATACACCAGGGGAGCTCTACGACGCCCGGTTCCACATTGTTGTAACATTTTTTTAAAAAAGGAATTGATAAATGTAAGATCGATTTTCGCGCGGCATCCGCAGAGGTAGCAAGATAGTAACATCAACAATAAACAGTTAATGGGCCGGAGAAGAGCATTGTGCGTGTTTACCTGCTGCGGGCCTGGGCCCACTTCTCCACACAAAGAGGTCCTTAATTTTCACAAATCCGTAAGAAAGGGAAAGGTTGCCACGAACAAGAGAAACGACCAGCGCCGCTGAAGGATCTTCATTTGTCACCCTTAACGTTAGACACAGTCTCAACGAAACTGTTACATTTGCTTTGAAATATTTTCCGATTCACGTGACGTGACCGACGGTTCCTACTGCGCCAATCATATTACTTCTACATTTGTACAACAACAAAAAAAAGATTGGATCCACGAAATATCTCGAGAAACAGGTGTTGGATATGCTTTTGAGAGATGAATGTTGGAATCCTGGAGCCTACTTTGAAATATTAAATTGAAACATTCATTAAAATGTAAATATTCCCCCCCCCCCCAAACATTACGTTTTCTATTTCACGAATAGGTAGCGTGGTTGCGATGTTTCGAATTTTTGTAGTTAAATTCGACAGGAAAAAAATGTTAGACGTTCGTTTTAGTGTTACTCAAAAACGGCGAATGAAAAAACACCCTTCGTCCCTACTGAGGAGGAAAGTAATAATCCCCAGTTCACGATTATGGGAGAAATAACACTCAAATTTGAGCCTAAATGTCGATTTTGGAGTTTTTGAAATTAGGTGTTGCTAGATTAAAAATTACAAACATAAGGATTATAAATTTATTTTGAATAATTTTTAAATTTTGTTATTATCTAATATAAACCGACAAAAACAACTAAAACTCCACTCCTTTTATTAAGTTTAAATCAAGGATCTTTCAGCCAATAATTTTGTCACATCCAAAACAGAATTTTAATTTTTAAAAAAAATATTTTGTGGAAAAATCCGGTGACCTGAGGATTGCCGGATTTTTTATACGCTGAATATATTTAACAGAAAATGACAAGCCTTGGCGCTAAATTCCAGAATTACGAAACAGCACGCAAAAAAAATATTTTAATAATTCGAAATCATCTACTATGTAAAAATAAACAATTCACGAGGAGTGAACTAACACACGAAAATTAAGATTACGATTGTAACTATAACGCAAGAACCACAATTTCCACTTACGTTTGAATGTAATTATCCTTTGTTAGAAAAGGAATTTTGGCCAAAAGACTCATATAATTGTGAAGTTAAAGCCGGTCTGCGATAAAAATGGCGCTGTTTCATTGTTATGCGTCCCCAAATCTATGTCAAAAAACTGAGGGAACCAGGTTATGGTTAGCTGGATTTTCGATAGCCTACCTGTGTATATATAATGTATCAACATTAAATTTCTTTTATATATTTAAAATAATAATATATGAAACGACCAATTACTTTATAAATCTAGACACATCTTCCAGAAGACCCAGAAGTTCTCTCGAGTTAAAACTTACCACAAAGCCTTAAAGTCTGTATCACCAGAACCAAAAAAAGCTCTTTCTCTCGAGTACATGGTCAACGTATGAAAGATAAAGTAAAATGATTTAAGTTGAAAACCGTTCACAACGGTATTTTTAATGGAATGAGTGGGGCAGAAGATCAGAGTAACTTCGGTCTAGCCATATAGTTGACAGTCTGATTTCTTGTAAAAAAAAAGAAGTAAAGATAGATGCCAAATGCAGAATGAGAATCAAACTAAGTCTGTCGTAAAGTATTTTCTATGATTTTTCCCAACACTTTAGATATTAATCTAGGTAAAGTTTCTTTAACTCCATTTGCTGAACAATCTGTCAACATCACGGAATCAAGTCGTTTCTTGACAGATTACATTTACTGGGCTGAAAATGCCCTCCCATTACTCTTACCTTCAATCCTTTAAAGTTAATACTTACGTTCATTGAAACTTTCTGGCAACTCTGGTAGTTTAAATGTTTTTAAACGTCCCAATTCCTCTGTTTGGTTCATTAAATTGCTTTTTAGTTTGTTTAGATGTGCATCTAATCGGTTCCTATATTTTAACCTGAATTTGGATATTTCTACTTGACTGTCACCGTTGGGATGGATAAGATCGTTTGGATGTTGACTGCAGTTGCATCCATATTGGTTTCATAATCACTTGATATATGAACAGTTCGTTAGTGTTAACTGTGACTGCTTACCGATCATCCAGTCCGGAGTTGCGAACAAATGTTGAGAATTTGGCGATGTTGTTGTCGGGGTTTTTCAATTTTTGAGAAAAGGAGCTTCACAATGGAGGAACAGGTAAGATGGACGAGACAGGTCAAAGACGAACGTTTAGCGATGAGAATTACGAAATCAAGAGACATTGGAAAGACGAAACCAGTAGTAAAGAGAAATAGAAACAACCGTTTCGAACCCAACATCTAACAAACGATCCAACATCGTTGCCACAAAATTTCAATTCCAGAATGTTGACAACTTTTGGAGGAATCGTAGTTTGTCAACAATTTCTTCGTGTTGTGACCATTGTTTGTTGCTCAACGTTGTTGGTCACCACTCACACGCACAGCTTCTACGTACAACATTTACTGCAAATGGATTAAGTCGACCACATACAAGTAGCAAAGATACACTTTGGAATGTCAGGAAATTGGTCTGTAAGTTGGCACCGCACTTCACCTCACTCAAGTAAAAAAATACATTGTATTGTTAAATATTTTTGATCAAATCCAGTGCACATTCCTTCCGCTGGAAGATTTTCCTTGATTACAATTTTAATACGATCTGTATGATTTTAAGTTTCCTGATACGAATTGTCTTCTCTACCTCTTCAGGTGCACCTTTCCACACCAAGTTTTCCATTTTTGAGAAAAGGAACTTGAGAATGGAGTAACAGGTAAGATGGACGAGACAGGTCAAAGACGAACGTATAGCGATGAGAATTACGAAATCAAGAGACATTGGAAAGACGAAACCAGTAGTAAAGAGAAATAGAAACAACCGTTTCGAACCCAACATCTAACAACGATCCAACATCGTTGCCACAAAATTTCAATTCCAGAATGTTGACAACTTTTGGAGGAATCCTAGTTGTCAACAATTTCTTCGTGTTGTGACCATTGTTTGTTGCTCAACGTTGTTGGTGACACACAAATTTTGACGACATTTGGTGTAATCTACGATCTGGATGTTGCCGGAGTGTCTAGGACAAACTTGGTGTTGAAAGGTGCACCTGAAGAGGTAGAGAAGACAATTGGTATCGGGAAACTTAAAATCATACAGATCGTATTAAAATTGTAATCAAGGAAAATCTTCCAGCGGAAGGAATGTGCAGTGGATTTGATCAAAAATATTTAACAATAAAATGTATTTTTTTCCTTGAGTGAGGTGAAGTGCGGTGCTAACTTACAGACCAATTTCCTGACATTCCAAAGTGTATCTTTGCTACTTGTATGTGGTCGACTTAATCCATTTGCAGTAAATGTTGTACGTAGAAGCTGTGCGTGTGAGTGGTGAGGATTTTGAGAAATTGTCGTTGTCGGTAGTCGTTTCTGTTCTGTGTCACCGGCTATATCCCAATTGACAATATGGACGCGGGACCGGTTCTGAAAGCCGAGAGCTGTGGAATGCATCAGCACGTGTTAAACATACGCTGACAAGTTAGGTCAACGTGGATATATAGGCTATACAAACAAGAGCGGAAGTCTAGCCTTGACGTGATTTGACTGCCTTCACACCTACCGAGTTCTGCTTGAATATGGATTAGGTTTCCAACACACTGTGCGTGAAGTATTCACGTCTTTGTGCGCCGCTGTATGGGGGCTCTCATTATTCCACGCTGCAAGGGGACGAGTGGGTCCTGCTATTAAACACCTAAATTCCAAATACGTTTACCGAAATTGTATCGTCATTAATTAACACTACTGTCAATACGTGGAATATTTACACCAGAAAATCCTTTTCGATATATTTTTTGTAAACTGAATAATCCACTTTTATAAATGCAGCACCAAGTATTGTGGAAACTGTGATCTTTGAATGGATGAAAATATAAGCGACAACCTCCCAAGAGTTTCATTTTTGTTGCCGCAGAATCTGTATTTCCTGCATTATAAACAAAATTATTAAGATCTGTTCGACCTGAAGAGGTCCTAAAACAGGACGATACGTCGTAAAATTTTTGTTATTAAACATTGTTACTTTCTGACTCAAGGTCGTATATTTGTTTATTTAAATAAAGTACTATATCTATCTATATATATAAAAATGAATTGCTGTTCGTTAGTCTCACTAAAACTCGAGAACGGCTGAACGGATTTATCTTATCTTAAACTTGAAATGTTCGTGGAGGTCTAGGGAAGGTTTAAAAGGCGAGAAAAAATCGAATAATTTCTGGGAAAACCCTAAAAACAGCCCTTTTCTATTTCCCATACAAACGTTTTCTAAATAAAATACAAATCTTCACCAGTCGAGAAATTTTCACCAAATTTGTACACGTGTTCTTTGCGACCAGGAAACAAACACTGTCGGGGTGAGACGCGTCTTCCACCCCCAGAAGCAGGGGTGGAAATATTTAAACATACTAAAACAACCGATATTTGAGTCGGATAAATATTTTTAGGGGTCAGAGATATTGATAGTGTTTCTACCAATGTTATCTGAATACAATTTTCATCCCCTACGCCCTGTGAGATGGGGTGGAGATGCTTTACAGTAAAATAACGCGAATACAACCGAGATTGGAGTCAAATCAAAGGTTATGGAAGTCACTGTGTTTAGTTACGACATTCAAATTGGCATTTACCCCTCAGATGCAGGGGTAGCGGGGTGGAAATTTTAGAACATTCAAACACGGCAGATATTTGCGTTGAAGAAATATTTTTCAGAGTTAATTATAATGATTAGGGTTCGAGTAGCGTTACATAAAAATTGCGCAAAAGCAGCCGAAATTGGAGTCATATCGGGGGTTATAGATAAATGACATCTCGGGCAACGCCAGGCACCCAGCTAGTATGTATATATAAATAGGCCCATATTATATAGTGTGTGTAAATCAGAAAGCAATTAAATTTAAGTACCCCCTCCCCCATGTTTCAATCAGTCAGCAATTTAAATGAAAAAAGCTAATTTTCAATTTCAAACCTTCAATTTGGAATTTTGTAGGAGCGGTTTGCCATATTCATCTGTACAAATAAGAATTTTTTCCAGGAAGCGATTTTGTATTTCAACAAGTATTTCACATATAAAAACATTATATAAATTTGTTAATTTAATACATTATGGATTTAAATTTTTTCTTAATAGAAACAAACCATTACTTTTCAAAATGACCACCGAAATAATCAGGGTCAAAAAATTTATTTCTTCTCTCGTGGAAATGTCAATTCATATCGGCATCGGTTTCCAGCAGGTTCGTCGTGTCCATCTTACGGAAATCCAGTCATTATTATTATTCCGGGATTAAGTTATTTAACAGTCTACCTACGGATATAAAAACAACAAATAGTCTTAGAATTTTGATTACTAAATGTAAAAAAATATCCTATTGTCTGGTGCGTGCTACTCAGGAAATGTATCGTTAATAGGAGTGTAACGAGTTGATTCCCCACAAAAGTACTGACATTATAAAGACCTGTTTGTAAAATTATGTGTGTCTTTCCTTGACGAACACTACTTCTTCTTTTGAGGACTAATTGAAAAAAATAAATTTAAATTTTTTCTTCATGAATATAAAATTTAAAATAAAAGACTGATAATTGATCAATTGTTAAACTTTTAGAATTTACCCGAACGTTTTAACCAGTCAGAAAATTTAAATAAAAAAAACAACAACGAATTCTTCACTTCCAGAACTTTAATTTGGAAATTTTTTAGTACCTTCCATTGGTTTGCAATGTTCCTTCGGTACTCATAAGATATTTTTCATGAAATCGTTTGCATTTTTACAGGGATATCAGTCATAAAAAAATTATATAAATTAGTAAATTAAATAATTTGTTTTATTAAAACAAAGCATTCATGATTGTAAATCATCAGTGTTCAAAATTTATTTGCACTCTCGTGTAAATGTCAATTCATGTCTGTATCGGTTTCCAGGACGTTGGTAAGATTATAGATTTTTTTATTGGTTCTATTAGTCCTCTACTGAGATACTTAATACTGACTAAATATTCTTTACTTAATAATTTTTTTTTCTCTCTCTCTTTTGCCTCATACGTGAACTGACGTGCCTATGACGAGAACGAGGTTTCCTGCCGTATCAGTGTGAAATAAGTGTTTGTGTTTCTGTGAAAATGTGTACATATACGATTAGGATCTGTGGTGAAAAAGGTGTTTGCGATTTATGATGCTGTTTCTGTAGAAACAAGTAAATAATAAGAGTAGTAAAGAGTTAAATTAAATTGACGATTACTTTTAAAAACTTTTTTTTTAAAATTTATGTAAAGATTTTTCCCCCGCACGTCGTTTATGTACGAATATTAATCACTTTCTGTCTTGTATTTGGCAACCGTATTCTGTTTACTCATTTTCAAATATCTCCTTTTTAAGTTTATTTTCTTTTATATTATTGTTGTGCATGTTGACTTTGTAAATTTCTTTGACTTGTCCTTATTTCCCCATTTATTTACTTTTTTATACAGAAACAGCATCATCAATCGCAGAAAAATTTTTCACCACAGATCCTAATCGTATATGTACACATTTTCACAGAAACACAAACACTTATTTCACACTGATACGGCAGGAAACCTCGTTCTCGTTACAGGCACGTCAGTTCACGTATGAGGCAAAAGAGAGAGAGAGAGAGAAAAGAAATGATTAAGTAAAGAATATTTAGTCAGTATTAAGTATCTCAGTAGAGAACTAATAGAACCAATAAATAAATCTATAATCTTAACAACGTCCTGGAAACCGATACAGACAGGAATTTTGAACTCTGATGATTTAGAGTAATTTTGAAAATTAATGCTTTGTTTTAATAAAAAAAATTATTTAATTTACTAATTTATATAATTTTTTTATGACTGATATCCCTGTAAAAATGGAAACGATTTCATGAAAAATATTTTTATTTGTACCGAAGGAACATTGCAAACCGCTGGAAGGTGCTAAAAAATTTCCAAATTAAAGTTCTGGAAGTGAAGAATTCGTTTTTTTTATTTAAAATTTCTGACTGGTTAAAACGTTCTGGTAAATTATAAAAGTTTAACAATTGATCAATTATCAGTCTTTTATTTTAAATTTTATATTCATGAAGAAAAAAATTGAGATTTATTTTTTTCTATTAGTCCTCAAAAGAAAAAGTAGTGTTCGTCAAAGAAATACGTATATAATTTTACAGACAGGTTCACGTAAAATTACAGTCTACAACATAATGTTTTACAGGTCTGTTAATAAATACTTGAATAGATACTATGAAGATATTTTCTTTATAAAATGTTTTATTCTAGCTTATTTGGCTATTAATATTTACATGATTTTTTTTATTGTTATAGGATACCGTCGCAGCATATAAAATTTTTATAGGCACATGGTTGAAGCGTCGTTGACGGTACGAGTGTATACGGTCCGCAGATAAAGCTGAGAGAGACAGAACGGCAGTAGGACCAGGTATTTACGAAAGCATTGTGCCGGCAGTCCCGTGAAAAGCTGTAAATGGCTGTAAAATGAAGTGAGTCTCCTGTCGAGCCTTTCTTGTGCGGACCCCCTGGCCCGGGGGGCTGGTGGCTACGTGCAAATTAAAGCTCTCCATCGATTGTGTATCATCGGGCCAATGTTGAGTGTCGGCCTTCCTAAGTTTTCCTTACGTTGTGGGACAGTAGAAACCCGGCAACAGCGCAGGCCGTGCCAGGTGCATTCCTAACACTCGGGTCGCTGTCACTCCGCTAGAAATCGGCAATTTTCAATGATTTCTTGCATCCCTGAAGCCTACGGACAAAGAGTTATCATTACATCGTGCACAGAATTCAACGTATTTCGTCTGTAAATGGACTAAACAAATAAAATTAATCCGTTGAGGCAGCGAACCGATGTGGGAAAGTATTCATTCATAAAAGGAACAATGAGGAACTGGAATGTCTTCCCTGCAAAAGTGCTCAGGACCTTCTCCATGGACCAGAGAACCTTTTACTAAGCCCATACTTATTCTCTGTGAATTTAAAAGCACTGTTTATAATTTATTACAGCGTCAAACACTAATATCTATTTATATTCCCCCTGCTTCCCCGATGTATCTTTCATTTCATATAGAAAATTAATCACAAGTTTCAGGTAACGAAAGTTCAAAAAATTATGATCTCCAACGATTAGAATTACCGTTACAAATTACGTTTCGTAAACTTTAAAACTGCTCCAACTTGGATTGTAAATTTTATGACGACACTAGATTTAATATTATTTCACGTGTTCCATTATCTGAATTCGAGAAGAAACTAAGAGGAAATTAGACATAATTTTTAAAATAACCTGAAAATTATCTTTTAATAAATAAGTATGCAATACAGCAAAAATGTCAGAATTATTTTTAATTAATTAAACCAATTATTCGTTTGAATACAATGTTGATGGGACTTTTTCAGGTAATTGGGTAATGTGCCTAAATTTCAAAATTTATTTGATAAATTAGATAAGGAAATTGACCAAAATATAGTTACATAACTAATACAAATTTACAGACTTTAATTGAATCCGTTAAAATATTAATTATACGGAACTTACAGTTTGGAATGTATATATATATATATATTTGTGTGTGTGTGTGTGTTAAATTAGAAATAATATGAATTTAGAGCTATGGACTTGGTCCTATGACGCTTGTAGCATATATATATATATATATATATATATATATATATAATACATAATTTAAATAGATATACGACCAAGATTCAGATAATTATAATTATTATTAACAAAACATCATTTTACGATATTCGACCTCTTTTAGGACATCTTGAGATATATAGATTTACTTTAAATATATAAATAAATCTACGGCCTTTAGTCAGAAAAATATAATTTTTAATAACATATATATATAACTAAAGAACCCGAAAAGAGGACGGAACGTCATAAAATTAATTTTTGTTATCAAACATTACACCAGGCCGTATATTTTTCTATTTATTTAAATTTTGTATTATATATATTACATAGAATATATCATTAGAATCTAAATTATGCAAGATAATTTTAATACCATTATGTACAAAAATTATTAAATAAAATAAATAAATTATTAAAAATTATCATTTGTGTATGATTTTGCTTCTTAATTTTTTTATATACCTGAATTTAAATGAAATTTTACGCCTGAAGATGTCCAAATTTGGGATGAAACTTCGTTTGTGTCAAAAATTTGGTCTTAAATTTGATAATGTTTTTCTAACTATAAGGCCGGTGTTTTTGGCATTTATTTAAAAAAATAAATCAGTTTATTATAATTTTCAATAAAGAAATCAGTTAATGAACTTTTACAGACACTTCATTTTTTTATTTACAGCGTTAGGACGTTCCGATACGTGTTCGTATCTTCCTCAGGTATTATATACAAAATTATATTAGAAAATTTCGAGATGCCAGGTGAAATTCCTTAAGGTACAGCCTGTCATTAAGTCTTGCTACGATATCGTTGTTGTAAAGTGAATTCGGTACCTCGGACCCGTTTCCAAAATACTTTGTGAATTTATTAACATTGTAAGTTGTAAGTTGTTCATTTCTTTGTTTACTTTAGTAATTAGTCCATGTATTAAGTATTTGTAAATATGTCTTCTTTAGGATAATACCTGACGAAAATACAAACACGTATCGAAACGTCGTAACGCTATGAATAAAAAATGAAGTGTCTGTAAAAGGTCATTAACTGATGTATTAATTGAAAAACGGACGTAAAATAATTTTTAATCATTAAATTTCTTTCGGTTTATCTCATTAATCTATTCTAGTTTATCAAATAAATTCATCATCTTCTTAGTACAATTATCCCAATGTTATAACATCTATTAAAATAAATTGTGAAAGAAACGAGTGTCTTGAGTTTACGTGAAATTATTACATTGAGTGTTTTCGAGCAACTAACGAATAATAAATATAGTGTATAAGATTATGAATGAATGTAAAATTCAATTTCAACTAATTACCCGTTTATATGAGGCTTACTAACAGTATACAATGTAGTGTGGTAATGTGTTGGTTTAATATATTACTATTCGACGTATCGATTCGAATCCTGTTTCATCGCATGACGACAAATAGTCACATAAATCTAAATTAAAACCATAGTCCTGTTTTGATCATCCTGACAACAGCTAAAATTTGCATGTACACGAATCGATTTAAGTTTCTCGTATTTAACATATCGACGAGTTTCGCATTCCGCAGGTCAATTAATTCTCACTTTCATCGCTCCGGTTAACACCCACATTGGTAATGAACTCGTATTAGTGACATTTCTTCCATATCAGGTCCAGAGAATGTGACCCTTTCACTTTCAAATGCTGATTTCCTTGACCATTTCAGAACGTTACTATAAGTTGTAGGAGTGGTGAAATATGCAACGAGTTGTGATTCCCAGAGTCCTTGAAGTATTTCCGTTCCTTTCGTTATGAATTAAATATTTTTATTTCCCCAAATTAATGCACACTATTTTTATTTCAATTTATTTTCCATCTCTGCATTCGTGGAGTTCATAGAACCATCCCTTTTTATTTCAACCCGTATCGCTGTCATAGCATGTCTTCAAGATGGCTGCTGCACTTAACGTTCGTCAAAAGCAAGGTGCGGTTATAGAATTAATATGCGGTGAGAACGCGATAGTGGGAAACATCCGCAAGCGGTTGAGATGGTGCTGTACAGTTAGTCGGTGGGCATGCAGATTACCTGGTGAAAGAGGGCACGCCAATATGCGGGATACTCGTCGCAGCGGCAGACCCCACACTCCTGACAATGTGCATGGTTGAGAGTATGTGCAAAAATAAAAATAGGAATCCTCTAGGATGAAAATGTATTTTCACATAAATGTTGTTACTTTTGGAGTGGCCCGGGTTTCGGCAATAATTTTTTGTATCTACCACCGAGCAAACTGCCCATTTTTAGATTAAATAAGTACATACATACACATGTGCTCCATATATAATTATAAATATTTATTATTAATCGTCGAAGTGACAGGTAACTTGCATTAGTTTAAAACCTTTTATTAACCAGTCATCAGTGAAAAATAGTCACAATTATTATTCCAATACTGTCACGATCACTATTTTTATGTAATGACTGGTTAATAAACGAGTTTTAAATAACTAACCTGTCTCTTCGACGTTTAATCAATGTATATTTATATAAGGAGTATATGTAAAATTAAACACTTTTTTAAAAAATAACGTATTAATTTAAAACGACAATAAACAAGGTAATATTCTGATAGTTTTGTTTAGAGGAAAAATCGATCAATTATTTTAGAACTCAATTCCATAATGTTAGAAGACATTTTACGTTTAAGTTTTAAATCGGGAAAGAACTACTTTGATGGTTTCGCGTATGCTCAGACTCATTGCGGGTAATATGATACTTCATAATACGCATCATAAGTTTCAATTATCACGCAGAGGTGATTGAGTTATGGAGTCAATATTTCTTCCGTGTAATCACCGATCCTTACGTATATGACGGTGTGAAAATCTCCTCATTTAATTTGTTATTTTTACAGGTGCCGCTAGATGTCAGTAGCGTGCAAGGTGGAGAAGATTGGGGCTCGCCGGATCGGGATCACCATCACTCACAAATAACAGTGAAGAATGAGGAGGTTGTTACCCGGAAGGCTGAAAAATTACCATACGGTTGATCATACGTGAAACTGGTCAAGAGCAGGACGAAGAGGATTTCTTTTGCCGCCACATGAGTGGATGCTTGATCTATTGTTATGATCCAGAGATCAGAGATACTTACAAGGTCCCGAAGCGCTACAGTTCGTCTTCTACCAGCGAGGTTTAAGGTACAGACAATGTCAATTTTTAGGGACACATAAAAGGTCAGACCATCACGACCGCAATGTTTAGAGATACATCTCTCGACAAAATATTGTGGTGGAAAACTCAACAAAGGCATCCGCTCACTCATGTTGCTAAATGATTTATGCAGAAAATGCAATTTCATTGCAGTAATGAGGTTGAACAGTAAATTTTAGTGCAATCTGAGGAATTTTCTGTGAATGTCTGGAATTAGCTGGTTTAGTCGGCTAAATTTACAATTTTAATTAAGAATACTTAAAATTTATATATGTTAGAGAATGGGATGTTTAGTTAGTTTTCAAGATTATTCGTGAAATAAGGATGGGCTGGTCGTAAAACGATGTAAAATCGACAAACATGCTTCAGATCGGTCGCTATTGTCCAGGCGGCGGACTGGGCTCATCTAAAGGCGGGATTTTCCTCGAGGGCGTTCACCCTGGTTGGGGTCCCGGAGGGGAAGACAATTTTCCAGCCTCAGACGGGGCAAGTACAGTCTAGCCTGAGACGTGAGAGGTGAAACATTACACCCTCAAAGTGAAAGTAACCCTTTATCCTCCGACGAGGCAGGTGACAGAAGTCGGCCCAAGTTTCTCAACCACCAATCTACAGACAGCGATTCAGGATAATCAATGTCAGCTAGCCACGGAACAGACCAAGTAAAAACGTACTTACATACTTTCGATAACACGGATTTCGAAATTACCCAACTGTTGTCCCCCTTGTGATAATGTAATGAACATCACAAAAAAGTCTCAAGCTCACCTCTGATATCAATTGTAATAAAGAACTCTAAGACTTTCTTAATTAATGACAATTTTTGAGGGTTGATGAACTGGTAAATTGGTCTGAACCCAACACTTATTAGTTTCCTTGAAAGTACCGGATAATGTTAAAAACTGTTACAGTAATTGGTGATTGTTTCAATGTGTTACACACATTGAAAAAAAAAATGTCACCCCTTCCACCCCAACACATAGGGCGCTAGAGTTATGTTAAATCCACGGGGTTTCTTCCTGGATCTTCAGTTAGACGGTTACCAAGTTTGGTTTAAATTGTTCCACGCATTAATGAGTTACTTAATTTACAATACTAATATTAAGTGTTCTACAATATAAATATTATTCTTTATTTCCTATAAACGGACCTTTCGGGAACACGTCTATCGGGATAAAGTCCTCTCAGGCAATCGTCAATCGGGAAAATGTACTGTCGGGCAAACGTCAAACGGGAAAATGTACTGTGGGACAAACGTCAATAGGGATAATGACCTGTCGGGAAAATGTCTATCGGGATAATGTGCTGTCGGGTAAACATCAATCGGGAAAATGTGCTGTCGAGAAAACTTCGACGGGGATAATGTGCTGTCGGGCAAACGTCGATCGGGATAATGAGTTGACGGGAAAATGTTAAACGGTATAATGCTGTCGGGTAAACTTCAACGGGGATAATGTGCTGTCGGGCAAACGTCAATCGGGAAAATGTTAAACGGGATAATGTGCTGTCGGGTAAACATCGACGGAGATAATGTGCTGTCGGGCAAAAGTCAACAGGAATGATGTGTTGTCGGGCAAACACCAATCGGGAGAATGTGTTGTCGGGAAAACGTCAATCGGGATATTGCTGCCGGGAAAACGAGCTTCGGGCAAGTGTCTGTTGGGCGAAAGACCGGATCACCATGGCCAAAAGCCCCTGAAAATTTTTGACGAATTGAATAAACGTTATAAAGAGGTCTTGTGTTGGTGTACCTTTTATTGAATAAATTATTTTGTGTACCAGAGACAGTTAAAAGGTTATGTACCATAATATTCGTCAACGAACGGTCAGATCAACCTAATACATGATGGTAATTTTGGCTCGTATATTTTCTCAGTAGATAACTAATGGAATATCTATCTATATAATAAAAAAGGATGTATATTTGTATGTATGTATGTATGTATGTATTTACGTTGTTCTTTATACAAATTTTATCGCGTGGACAGAATGCAACAAAAATTGGTACACATATTCTTCAAAATACGAGAAACGGTACTGTGAGGGTGAGAAACGCCTAGCATACATGTGGAAAGAATTATAATTAAAAACCGTGATCATTAAATATTAAATTACTGCGCGCCAAGAGACATTGACGTCACGCGAGAGAGAGACGTTACTACGCAACGAACAAAGGAAATATTTCCTTTATTAGGAATGAAATAAAGCAGAAATATGTTCTTTAAATAAAAAGTATAATTTTATACAGCAATACTCCATCGAATGGTAATAAAGAAGAATACGAATTACTTTACCATCCTTGCGGAAAATGTAAGTTAATTTTCGCGCTATATTAGTTGTGAGTCTAGCTAACAATTTCATCAATGTAATATTTCGTAATCTATGAAGACTGAGTGACAATTGACAATTATATCCTGAAATACTCAAGGAATATATTTAAGTATTCAATTAAATACTTTTTCGAGTTTATATAAATAAGTACACGAGCAACGCCGGGCACCCAGCTAGTAATAAATAATATTGACTGTGCGTAAATATGTACGAAACTCATACAAATGTAAACGCATGGTACCAAGAATATTTTTGACTCTTAACGCACCTGGGGTATTTTTGACACTCTTAGGGTACTAAGAGTACTTTTTATAGCTGGTATCCGGAGTATTTATGCTTCTCTAAAGGCCTTGGGGGGAATTAGCATTCCCTCTGCATAGTCTGGTTAAATCACGTCTTGAATAATATATTAATGTACAATTAAATACGTTTTTGGACTTATATAAATAAAGACCCTGGCAACGCCGTTGACCCACCTACCTACTGAATAAATAAACATAAAAAAATCCAAAAAGAAACTATTCGATTAGCTGCCGTCAGATTTTTATTCTTTTTTCACTCTACTTTTTATATAAATTATTTTATATAAAAATTTCTGTCTGGTGCACCAAATCTGTAAGTTAATTTTCAGAGAAGCCTATTCTTCCTTTCTTAGCCTTCTCCAATTTAAATGCCACAAATAGAGTATAAAGTACGGACTACTTAAGCACATCCTTTTCCCATTCTAACATGGCGACAGGCCGCTAGACACAACACTCTCAGGACGACTTTCAAAGTCTCCGTTTACGTTACATTTTCATCTGGAGCATAACACGAAACCAGCCACCCCGGATTTTTTCTCTCTCTCTTCTGGTCTAAAATTCTCCACCCTCACTTTTAAGATACTCAAGTGGTTTGCCAGATGTTTAACAATATTGTTGTGTGTTTACGATTTCGTAATTTTTTTTCGAGTGTCGACTGTTTTGAGTGCAAAGTGCCGAGCTAAACTAAGCAAACAAATATGGGGGTCACGAAATCAAACAGACGTGGCCTTATACATGCTCGTAACGTTCATAAATAATAAGAACGCAGGGTGTTTCGTGTCTGGCAACGCGGATCTACGGCTGGATGTGCAACTAGAACCAAACATCCCACCCAAGTCGTGTCAAATCCTTTCCTGGTCGGGGGGAAGGAACTGTTAGGAACGACAGTAACCATCAACCGAACAGAAGAGTTTCGACATTGCTTATCATTGTGAAATACATATTTTACTTGGGACACAACCATATAACAATTTTCGTCAAACTAACGTCAGTAAACGTTTGTAACAATCTGTTGAATTACAGGATTTTTTAAAAAAATCGTACTTTTCTGTAAAGACTGAAGCATAGCGGAATTAAAAGTCTAATTTTAACTAAACATTATCACAAATGCCCCACATTATAGAAACCCGTAATAATGAAGTAATAAAGAATGTGAAAAAGAATTATAGTTAAAACGATTAAACAATTTCTATTTTATCTGAGATTGTCTGAAGTGAACGTCTCTGGAGACGTTTTCGAACATTCCAAGCTTGTTGACTCTTTGGAAATATATTTAAAAAGACGTCTGCTTTCTTCATTTTTTTTAAAAAAAATCCTAAGGACTGTAGTAAAGATCTCTGGAGGCTTCCGTGAGCTTCTCTTGTACGCCGGAAACACGGTCACGGAAATTGAGCCGAATTTATCAAAAGACAACTTGAGAGATTTTCGTTAAACTTAATATTTAGACGACACTAAACGATAGCAAGAACCAATTTATTTTCCATTTTTTTAAAAAAAAAACACTTTTTTCTGAAACAACTAAATACTAGGCTAAAAAATATGTAAATAAAATTATTAATTATAATTAATCATTATTATGAGGAGTCGATTTAATAAAGTTAAAAACGTAATTTCGTTGTGTCAGACCGTTTTATTTGACAGATACTAAAAGCATTAAAAATATAATAATGGAGCTATTAAACATCATAATTGGAGATACATTGGAAGTAAATTTATAAGAGGTGTTAGAGGTACAGAATACAATACGAATTCCTCAAGCAAAGGCAGTTTTTTTAAAAAAAAATAAGGAGAATTTGTTGATATCAATTATCAATGGATTTAAAAAATAATTATTTAAATTTGTAGGTTTGCAGCCCTCACTATATGGAAGTGAAACGTGGACTATGGCCAAGCGAGACAAAGTCGGGAAACTTTTGGAATGCGGTGTTTTAGAAGCACGTTAAAAATTAATTGGACTGACGAAACTAGAAATGAAGAGGTTTTAGAAAAGATAGGCGAAGCAAGAAATCTATGGAAATTTTTTAGTTAGAAGACGTGATAAGATGGTGGGACACATCTTGAGGCATCAGAAGTTTTGTTGGCAGGTTGGAAGGTTTAGTGGAATAGTATTTGGACGAGGCGAATACAATTTATCAGATAGCTTAAGTTGTTGTCTGCAAGAAATGAAGAAATTGGCTCAAGATAGGCAGAAATGGAGGATCGCGTCAAACCATCATGATGATGATGAGGAATGAGTTTTTGTTTATACAAGATTAAAGAAAATCGGTCACGATTCGTTACCAGGATAAATACCTGACTTTTATGTGCTTGATAAATGATTATAGTACTATTATAATAAAAAATTAATCTATGACTATGATTGTTGTAGTCGATAAAAAATAGTTTTAACGTTTCCTTCAGATTTTGTTGCTGCAGAGTAGGACTCGTTTGTTTTTCCGGGAAACACCAGAAACAGATCCTGACTCATGAACTCACTCTCCCGTTTTTCAACTTTTTATTTTATTTCGATGCCCGTTTATTTCAAATCCCACTCACCAAGATTCTATTCAGAAATGAAGGTTGTAATTAAGATATTTCCATACTCAAGTTTGCCTTTGTATCAAAATTGGAACTCTTATTGGAGTATTTTCATCAAACCGGATGTCGACTTGTTTATGAAAGGAATAAAGATTTTACGTCAGAAGGGAAATTGAGAATGATTTTAGTTTATCATGTCGCCAAACGAATCGCGGGAATGGTGTTTATGTTAAGCACAGTGTGTTTCGGTCTTTTAGTGGCACTACGAGTAAGTGAAGATAAAAGCGAAGTAAGGAAGGGGTTGGTTGGAAACAAATTAGAGATTAGGGTGTGGTATAGAAGGGTGATAGGGAATTGAGGCGAGGTTCATTAATGCGGCGCGTTTAGATAAGTAACGAGGCTTTTCGATTATAGGGCATTTTATGGGATTGCTTAAGGAAAACAATTCTTTAATGTGATAAGTAGCATCACTCTCTTCATTTTTGAAAGGTCGAGTTTTACAGAAGAAGGGTCAACGCGTGTTTTGCCTTTTGGAAAGCAATAAAATATATTTAAAATCGCACGTTGTGTTCAAACTATTAAATTTAAGAAAAAGAACGTATTGCATTATAAGGCTAAAAATAATTAATAAAAAGAGAACTCACAACACTGATAACTAAATATAAGAAATATTTAACAACTTCTGGAAAAATTATGATATTAATTACAACAAATTAACACAAGTAAGAACCGATCCGTTTAAAAGACAAAAAAAATTTTTTTGTACAATTTATATTTTAAAAGGGAGTAAACGTTTCGATCAACTGTTGTGATCTTTGTCAGTACTAGAGCCAGGTTGAAGTAATATGACTAAAGCTGAGGAACATTACAAAGAATATTGGAAAAGATTATTTAATAAACCATCATAAGTAGTATTTATGAGAAGCGTCATATTTTACAATTAAAGACAATTTGTTGGACTTAATATGGATTATTATTGAGATTAACCTTTTTAAAATTAACTTCATTACCGAGAAATTGAAGGAATGATAAAGATTCAATAATAGCAACAGGGCAATGTTTTTAAGTTGGAAATTTTTCATTTGCAAGCATCGTTTAGTCTGGCCGATATAACAAAATGAGCAATTATAGCAAGTAATTGTATAAAAATTTATGGGAATCCAGAATATTACATATTATGTTTTCTTACAGAAATATGTCAAAGAATTAAGAGATTTAAAAATTATAGACTTATTTAATTTTTTAAAAAACAAATTTTGTAGATAAAATTGTAGATTAAACAAAAAATTGCTATTAGTGTTTTTTTATGGACAACAGATTTTTATTAATATGAATGTAGTTTATTCTAAGTTTAATGAAGTTGACAATTAAATCAATACGTTATCAGTATCAGTTATCAATATTATGGTTATCAGTTTGATGTAATATATCAGAACACAGTTTTGTCAGCAAAATTAAAATTTTTTATGATTTACTGGATGGTTAGATATAATATTCCAAATTCTACCAGAGTAAATAGATTTATGGAACCAATTAAAAGTTTAAAAAAATGATTCTGACGGAATATAGACACTTCTAAAAAAATCATACGACAGTCTTTTTCCAATTTATAAGTGAATTAAATATTTGAACTGTAATTATTAAATAAACCATCCAATTTGTAAGAAGGGATAATACAAAATATGTCGCCAACATACCTAAGTGTTCTATTATAAATTACAATTAATGTTTGATAAAAAATTTTGGAACCTTGAAATCGTCGTCCTCGGGAGAAGAAACAAAATTTGACTGTCGGTTCATTTAACTTTGCCTTCCTGAGGGTTAAAATACGTCGGGAACCGTTTCTGCCACTGCCGCAAAGAGTTCATGAATAAGATGTAAGAGGTTTAGGAGATGCGTTCCATTCAAAGTTATCTTAAGGACCGCGTCTGAATACTTGAACTGTGTGCATGTTTATTAAGTTTCTAATCGTTATCAAAAGTACAAAGGTTGTCTTTGTTTTTAGAGGCACGTGGACTGCATCCCGGGGGAGAAGTTTTCTTGGCCCAGCGCAAACACTCTGTCCGCTTGCAGATCTTATCTGGCGCAAGTGCTCCAGCCAGCTTCCGACGCGACAAGCACTAGTAATTTTCTCTGTAATATGCTTCCATACGCCAAGCACACCACGTTCATAAAGACTTCCAAGCCGAGGTAAACCTACGAATTGGTAACTGGTTTCTAACAACATGAAACATTCTACACTGTTTCCTATCTTAGGGGTGAACTTTTAGTAACCACAAAATAGGGGATAAAAATCACGCTATTCTTATTCTTGAGTTTTTAAATACGGAATCAAGCTAAATTTCAAATATTTAGATTTTAAAATGCAACACTCCTCCACACAAAAACTGAGCGCCTTTTCCTGAACGCAACACGCAAAGCTTCGGAATCTTTATTCAACTTTGAATAGTTATGAAATAAAATGGCTCTACCATTAGATGGTGTCTGACGAGTAACGAACTTTTCGCACAGTTTCTCAATTAAAATATTCACTTAACTCCCTTATTCTTGCATAATAAAATGCAGCCACATGCTCGCAAGTTCAATTCTTACAGAGTACATAACTTTATTTTTTTTTCAAGTATTGAAGCGAAATCATTGTTCACTATTAACAGGAAACTATTTTTTTATATAATAAGAAATGAGTCTGTTGTAAGTACAACTGGAAAAAGAGGGGTAAACAAATTATTTCGATTATTAAGTAAAATATTGCTAAACACATACATTGAAATTGGAAATTATTGTCAAATAGAACATTAATTAAATTGCTGAAAATAAATAACAGTGTTTGGGTAGGAGGTGTTCGATTATAGCACTCAAGATAGCTATAGTTATATGTAAATTTTTCACCCTGGCCTTATTTTGTCTTGCGTGTCTTTTTTTCGTAGTGAACAGAGTGACATTTAGAGGGACTACTGCCTTTACGAGTATACCTCAATATTATAAACCAACCTCGAATGAATTAGATATTGAAATAGTAAAAAGTATTTAGCATATCCACGTCTCCTATCCATTTGTATTGTGTTTAGTGAAGTATATTAAAGCTTCACATTACTCAACTCTTACGTTAGAATCTGGATACAACAATGTGAATGTTCTGAACGATACAATTTAATTGAGAAATATAAAATTGGGAGTTTAATAAATTGGTAAGTTATAAGCACGCAAATAGATGTCTCCTTACAGGCAAGATTAATTTCAACATTACATCTAGCATTTTTAAACTAAGAGCAAGAGAGGCAGGTGAAAATTCGAATTTGTAAACTGTCCAAAAGTTGAATAATCGCAAGACACCTTCTAATTCGTTCACTGTCATTCAGGGTAGAATAAAGATTCCGAACGAAAGGAGGTTTAGCGTGTTGTATTCAAGATGCGGCGCTCAATTTTTGTGACGAGGAATGTGACTTAGAGTAACTAAATTATATATTAAATTTTCTTTACTATAAAGTGCCAAATTAAATGGAATTTTTAATGAGTAATACTTTACTAAAGACAATTTATGGAAAATAAATAATTGGTTAAGAATCAGGATATCGTGACTACATAAAAGAGAAATTTTCCCTATTTTACTTAATTGTGCAATAGTAATGTAGGGTTCTTTAAAACGTTGATTAAAAGTAAACAGATATATAAGCTGAGCTTATATAGTCCATATAACATTATAAATAAATATTGACCGTATTTGTAACAAGGAAGACTTGAAGTCATATTTTCTTCGCACAGTTATTTTTTTTTATATAACGAAAATTTTAGTTAATTCACAACTCTCCTGTTATCAGTCAACGAAGGGTTATTTCGTGCCCTGTTGTGATGGGTAACGGTCATTCCTCTGAAATATTTAAATAAAAATATGATTTGAATTTAACAATCTAATGTTTGATCAAGATATATAGTTAATTCCAAACGGGAGCCGATTTGACCTTGTAGCTCTTCTTGCGCCGTCGAATCAAAATGCGCACGACGTTGTTAAATATTATTTTCCACGCAGCTGCAGTGACGGGGTTTGTTGTCAATCATTAATGACGATGTTGTAACGTTTGTCAAATTCTCTGCTCTCATTCGCTGACGGGCTGGGATGGCTCGGATTTGACGAAATCCACATAATTTTAGAAGGGACTCACGTAAATAAATCCAAAAAATTTTTCTGGTGCGTTTTACAGGTGGTTCTACGTGAAAATAGCGTCTTAACGTTTCAGTAGTGTCACATCTGACCGCTTACAAATTTACGTATTTTCCAGGTAACATTCGTCTCGGCCTAAATTTCCTACGTGTCTCAGCGTGAACACTTGCCTTGGGGACACCCTTAAGGGGTAAATTGGGAGAGAATCTTTGTCTCCCAATCTTTGTCGGGTATGTTGTTGAAGTAGGACTGAGAGGGGTAGGGTGCAAGAGAGTGTTTAGACGAAGCGATACAGCTGGTAGTGGGGGAGTATTAATAGACCGACGTTTCAAGAATGACAAATAAGTATATTCTTCTACAGGAATCATGAGAGTTAGAAACCCATACAGATGTGGACCTACTGCGCTCAGTGCAGTCCTGGACTGTTGGTTATTTCGGCTGAACGATGACCGGTGGTCAGAGCGCGGACACAGCAGGTTGGAATGGAAAACTAGAAGAACATTTCGAATAAAATAATTATACGACATGAACAGCGCTGGTACGATAAATCAGACTGTTTTAAATATCACTTAAGTGAAAAAACATTTTTGGAAGGTCGATTTCCTAATTTGGATGTTAAGATTGTGATTTCACTGTAAGGTATAAACAAATTTGTATTTTTATCTACGGACAGCTGAATTGCCTTTGGATGAAGTACACTTCAGGTCTGATATTAATCGTAAACACGTATGAATTACGATGGCTACCGCAAAAATCGAAAAAAGAAATTTGGTACACATTTAACTCAGGAATAATCATTGTGTGAAGTGGGAGACGCGACGAAAGTTTATTTATATTTAATTTACGGACATTTTAGTCCAATTTACATAATTATATAAAGCAGTATTGCAGTGTAGCGATAATATAAATTTATGAGTATTCAATTACCATATCAAACATAAAGTTACTCAGTAAAAATATAAAATTACTTAATGTAATAAATTAGGTCACTCATAAATATCAATATATTCGATAAATTCGCAGTATTTTGTGTGATGTATATCTAAATGAACATTATTAGCCATCCTTGACTTGAATTATTTGACGTATAATTAGACTTATAAATATATCAAGTCTGTGTCTGACGATAAAACAGCCAACAACAGACATTTAAAAATATTTTATTTTATTAATTAATTAAATTACATGTTTCGGTCCTCGTGTCGGACCCTCTTCAGGCAAAGGTAATTAGTAAGAGTAAATACAGGACACATAAAGGTATTATTGTAGGAAAAAGAAAAAATATAAATAAGCGATACAGAATATATACAAAGTAGACAAACATATTGCAAATTACTTTAAAAGAATCGAATTGGTAAACCGTCCGAAAATTGCATTCCTCGCTAGACATCTTGTAGTGGGAGGAGCGTTTGTCCTTTTCTGTGAACCTGAAGAGGGTCCACAGGTGGTCCGAAACATGTCTTAATTTAATTATTTAATAGTATTAAATATTTTTTAAATGTCTGTTATTGGCTCATTTATCATCAAATTAGACTTAATAATTCAAACTAAACATTTCTCGCTGGAACATCTTTATTAAATTTATCCAAAATCACTTCAGTCAATTTGTAAATTAGTTTTTAATCAATGAAGGTATTTTCAATATAGTAGCTATATTTTCTAAGTTGTCATCCAAAAATGGATCTGAGTAATCAAACCTAGATGAGACTATTCTATCAAATTTATGTTGCAAGAATATTGGTGATTGGTGTCCATACGATCGAAACGTACATCAAAGTTATTCAAAATTTTATTTAAAAAATGTTGCAGACCTGAGATGAACTAAATGATTTATTTTGTGATGGATTAGTTTGTAAGCAGTAAGGATTACCCTTTTGCTTGTATCGTTGTAGTACATCGTTTCCTATTAAAATGCATTACATCCCCACCTTGCTTTAACGTTCTCCTGTTCAGATAACTTTTGGTGATTCGATTTCGCTTTTTTGCAATTATCAATTTTAATTTACGTCTTGGGTTATTAGGATTTGAACTTTAATGATAATGAGAAGTGGCTATTTATCAGGTGTTGCATCGCCAAATTTAGATGGAGATGAAAATGAAGATCGGAAAAGTGGGTACAAAAAAGAAAGTTGATTGGAAACGAAGCGGAGTTGAGATTTGAAATAAATTATATATCTCCTCGTACAACAATTTTGTGAATCTCAGCTGCGTCTTCTTTATACTCTCTCAATTCAATCATATTTTCCGCACATCTTGACCATTTCTTTTTATTTCGTCTTGAAACTTCTTTCCCATAAATAGCTTATCCGATATGTTGATGCGATGTCCGCTATTTTTGAAAGAAGTTTGCCGATTTCACATTAATCAGACAGCCTGCCTTCTACTACCAGGATCTGTTGAACGCGCTTTTGACGGATGGTGACTAAAGACTGTGTACTATTCCACAGAAGCCGTAAATATCGCGACATAATGTAAGTCACCCCCCCCCCCCCCTTTCACAACGGACGACACAATTGTTATCAGTATTAGGTCTGATATTTTACATCGGTCGGAATTAAATTTCGTAACGAAATTTATATCCGCGTCAGCGAGAAATACCGATACGCCATTGGAAATTTCCTTTGAAAAGCTGCACAGACAGAACGCAGAACCCTGCTGCGTGAACATCAATACAAAAGTTGGGATTCTTTTCGGCCGACGTTCGGATTCCACCAGCCCGACTGCTTTTTATTTGAATTGTTGTAGGCCGTAATTTTCATAATACAGTATATTAAAGATGTCAAGGGTAGGGACGCAGTTCTGGTCCACCGGAGGCACGTCTATATAATCCCACGACGAATGCTCTCATCCTCATTTTTCTTCAAGAAAGCCCCGAGGCAACGCTGCGAATTTTACAATAATTTATAACTCGTCATTTAAAGAAATTAGAACTGGTGATTTACAGGTCTGGGGATAATGCCACGTGGTGTGTATGCTTGTTGACATTCCCTTGAATCACGAAATATACTCGGCACAAAAATAAATATCGCAATTATGTGTTGAATCTCTTATTTATTACATGAACATGGCATCGCTGAGCAAACAACCGACAGATAAATTAATAACAGAAACGTCATCACCTTGATATATCTTTAATTCTATGATTTGTATTAAACGTTATACATAAATATATATGATAAAAATGATTTCCTACTTGAAGTGAGATCTGTTATCTGACTATCATTACAGAATAAATAAATATAATGACCAAACAGTCAGTTTCAAAGGTTTATTAAATAACAATGTAATTAATTAACTCCACGTTTCAAACGTTCCACGAGGAATCAATGTGAATAACAACAACTGCCTGCATTCAGTCAAAAGGATGTCACCTTGAACATTTCAACTGACATGTGAACTGAGTGCTCCAACTAGTCCGCTGAACTTCATGCAAACCGATCAGATACGGAAATTTCGGATAACTCTGTAATTATCTGCATTTGCGGACCCATTTTTTTTCTATCAATATGAGGAATCCATTTAACTAAAATATAAATCCAACAGCTTCTGTGGAGTCAACAATCGGAAAAAATGGAGTCAAATTTAGTCGTTATGTTTTGATACGCCCAGTAAACTAATATTCAGTATATTTCGATATAATTCTAGACCGAGAGGTCACGTACACAAACTGAATAATTGTATGTCAGTCAATTCCAAAATATTTTTTATTTCATTTATTAGTAAATCGGGGGTGCAATAGTTTCAACTTAAAATATCGTTACAAGTGTGAAAACTGACAGTTGGTTATTTTTTTTGGTGTTCCCTATTTTTTTTAGGAACTGAAGTCAAAGGCCATGCTTTTCTCTCCATCACGTAAGGTTCACCTCCCCCCCCCTCCCCTCAAGTGAAAATGAAAATCTATGCAAAACCAGCAATACTTATAGAACTGCATATATTTAAATAAAAATATATACCACGTCATATTTTCTCATGTATTTTAATGTTTTAAGAAATAATATATAGAAATAGTTTTAAAAATATTTATAATATCTACAACAAGTTCTCTTTGCGTCTGGAGCCCAGAAACTCAGCGTAAATCTCGTATCAGGTCGTTTTATTCAAGTTGAGAAAATTGTTGGGGCCCACTGCATCTTTCTACTTCTTTCTTCCTCAGAACTTTGCCTGCTGACGACGCTGGTGGAACGGGCATCGGACTGCCAGGTCCATGAGGTTCTGGGCAGATTGCATATTTGAGTTAACAAAATAACATTTATATTCTTTGAACTGCACCCCTGTATATTGCAGGAGCACAGGTACCAGTGTCATCACCGCGGTTTCTGGGATCCCTCCAGAACACGGGGACTCCAAAACGTTTCAACGACATGCGGAGTCCTTCGACACACACTGAACAGACTCCAAGATTTGTCTTCACCTCGAATATTGACACCGAAATAGGTAAAATATACCTTCTTAACAAGGTCCGTGATTTTTCGCAGTTATTTTCTCACTACAAGTTCACCAAAAAATATATTAACGGAAACTATCCGAAGACGTCTTGAAGCTATTTTTGTTTGAAGTGAGCTGCATAAGAGGAATTCTGGGACGTCCCAAATTACTATGTGGATTCCTGTTCTTCTCACCTTCCATGATTCACACGCTGAGTAATTTTGTTGTATTAATTTGTATCTCAATTTATAATTTTTAGAATAAATCTTGACTTTGGAATAAGTTGTAAAAGAAAAAAAAATTCGTTTATACTATTGTCAAGCGCCTTAATCTAGGCAATCCGGTTTTTCTATCGAGATTTTACGTCGTGGAATTTTTATAGCATAACTAGCTGGGTGCCCGGCGTTGCCCGAGATGTCATTTATCTATAACCCCCGATATGACTCCAATTTCGGCTGCTTTTGCGCAATTTTTATGTAACGCTACTCGAACCCTAATCATTATAATTAACTCTGAAAAATATTTCTTCAACGCAAATATCTGCCGTGTTTGCATGTTCCAAAATTTGCACACCGCTACCCCTGCATCTGAGGGGTAAATGCCAATTTGAATGTCGTAACTAAACACAGTGACTTCCATAACCTTTGATTTGACTCCAATCTCGTTTGTATTCGCGTTATTTTACTGTAAAGCATCTCCACCCGAAACCCGAAGGGTGTCCTTTTCACAGGGCGTAGGGGATGAAAATTGTATTCAGATAACATTGGTAGAAACACTATCAATATCTTTGACCCCTAAAAATATTTATCCGACTCAAATATCGGCTGTTTAAATATTTCCACCCCCGCTTCTGGGGGTGGAAGACGCGTCTCACCCCGACAGTGTTTGTTTCCTGGTCGCAAAGAACACGTGTACGAAATTTGGTGAAAATTTCTCGACTGGTGTAGATTTGTATTTTATTTAGAAAACGTTTGTATGGGAAATAGAAACGGGCTGTTTTTAGGGTTTTCCCGGAAATTATTCGATTTTTTCTCGCCTTTTAAACCTTCCCTAGGCCTCCACGAACATTTCAAGACTAAGATAAGATAAATCCGTTCAGCCGTTCTGCAGTTTTAGTGAGACTAACGAACAGCAATTCATTTTTATATATATAGATAGATAATACATAAGAGAATTTTTTTTTGTCACTCGTAACGCGAGTAGCTTACTATTCATAATTCGCTTATTTTGTGGCTTTTCTTATGGAAAGAGTACTCTTCATAATATTGTGTACGTGCGTTCAATTTATTGTAAAATGTAGGTTGTAATTGACAACGAATACACGAACTCAACTATTCACGACAGATTTATGGGAAAGCTTGAATGCTTTAGAGCTTCCGATTGCGAGTGCTCTGGTAATATCAATGTCCTTTATATTAGTATGAAATAATCTTATATAGTGTAACGGTTATCGTGGTAGAACTCACAAAGTTTAGAACGCGTATTTTGCATACAAAGAGCCATGAATTTGCTGCCGGCGTGGAGCGTCGAACCTGAGATATCCAAGGTCCTATTCAACACACCGGAAGGAAGGACCGCGGCCGAGAAGAATCCATGGAAATCCCAAGTCAGGACGGCGGGAGGGGACTCCACGGCATCCTGCCATTGAGTGGTTGGCTATTCGATCCTCCTCGCAGTGTTTAAGACGCCCCGTGAGCAGATGGAAAGGATTATCCCCCCTTTCCTGCGGAGATAACGGGTCACTTCATTAGCGCGTGGAAAACATCAGCAAATCGCGGTGCGTAATGCCATGAGGAGCGCAGGGGACGCGTCGACCAATAGGATCCGTGCGATTTGCAGCCATGGAGCTGACAAAGGGGAAGCCTTCATTACAATAAAGGGCTACTTCCAGCCCTTCCGTCATGTGACGCCGACTCCACCAATCCCGCCCTGATACAAACCCTCTTGTTCATCACCCTCCTCTCCTTTTTTCAAGATCCCTCTGACCTCTTGAATGCGTCGAAACAAAAGCGTGGCAATTTTCAAAGCAGAGCTCACTGGGCCTGCGCGTGAAGCTTCCAGCGGACTAAAAATTGAGCCTCATTACATTTTCATGGCTGCAGGCCGAAGGGATAAATAGAAAGGGAGGGCAGTAGGGAAAGCTCAGATCCTAGAGTACTCCAACAGAAACCGGGGTCGCTCTAAATACCAATATAAGTAATATATTATCGCACGAAAACGGCAGAGGCGCCGACGCTAAAAGAATTATCGTACCGTTGCCTTACTCGTAAGAATATAGTCATCAGATAGAAGAAACACGTTGACTGATTTTAATGAATCCGTCGATACTATGCTACGGTAACTACTCAGTACACACGCTTTATATTCAGATAGAGCACCGCACTTCACGTTGCCTCAAGTATGAAACTTTACATCTCATTTCTATCCCTTCTCTGGAACCACGAACAAAAGCCACGTCCTTGGTAGCATGCGGTCAGCATGAAAATTTGTTATAAACATCCAAAAAGGATTGCGCAATGCGTTATAAAATTTAAATCCCAAGAAAGTGCCGTTGGTTTTTCGCCGTGACCGTCACAGTACTGACTTGACCGTATATTTATTTTATTTTCTTTTAAATAAAATCGACTGTATGTGTGTATGTTCCGCACACAAATCTACACCAGTGGAGAAAATTACACCAAATTTCGTACACGTGTTCCTTTAGAACCGTAAAAAAACACTGTGGGGGTGAGACACATCTAACGCCCTCAGGGACGGGGGTGGAAAATTTCAAACCTGCTGAAACTGCCGACATTTACGGCGGATAAATATTTATCTGGGTCAATGGGTTTAATAGTATTTTTACCGACGTTATCCAACCCCTTTCGGCATGGGAGGGTGGAAAAAACTGGAGTGTTTTTAACTCTCTTAAGGAACCGCAAGTAATTTTGACTCTCTTAAAGTATAACAAAAATTTTTGGTAATTTAAGGTACCGGGTGTATTTTTTACTCTCAAAAGGCTTTTTTTTTACATTCTTGAGTTACTTCAAGAAAATGTAACTCGTTTAGGGCACCGGGAGTGTAATTAACTCTCTTAAGGTTGTACGCGTATTTTTGGCTGTATTAGGGTAAGGACTATATTTTTTCTAAGAGTATTTTTTATTATATTTGGTATTGTATTTATGCTTCTGTAAAGGCACTGACGGATTACGATGAAATTAGGATTCGCTCTCCGTAGATTAATGGAAGATGAATTTAATACTTTTTCTGGCTTACATAAATAAATACCCGGGCAACGCGGGTCACCCATCTATTACATTCACAACATAGAAGAACTATGGTGTAAATGTGACTCCCAGCGAAATAAAACCTTAACAAAAAAACATGGCCAAAAATGCCTGGGGTCACATAGACTCCATGGTACCAGAGCAGGGTAAATAAGTTTATAGAAAACGAAAGGAATGATGGCAGTATATTGGTTTTCTATTGCAATAAGAATTTGAAGCAACTTTCTCTTCAACCCGACTTGCATTCCTATTCTATATCTAACGCAATGCTGTAAGAGTCCATCAGCTGTACATATTTATTATATTAATTAATATATGAAAATATTTTATTCGTATTCAGAATTAAACGTGGCTAGGAAACATGTTAGCGTAATTTGTTGACAATGTGAATGGGGTGAAAATACCTCAAGTAAATAGCTGTAAATATTTAGGAATAATTTTGAATTTAAATCTAGGGTGGGAAGAGCAAGTAAATTCTGCGTCTCGAAAAGCTTGGAAATCTTTACATTTTGTAATGAGAATATTAAAAAATGGGGAGTGGTAAATAAAAAAAAACTTGCTTATAAACCTCTGGTTCGTCCCATACTAGAGTATGGTGCAAGTTGTTGGGATACTTGTAGAAAACATTGCATAATAGGACTAGAAAAACGTTAGAGGGGGAAAGCAAAATTTGTATGCAATACAGGGACCTGGTCACGGGCGAGCAAAAGTAGGGAAACTAGGGTGGGAATCTTTGGCAACCAGACGGAAGAAAGACTTAGCGGTCTTTTTAAATCATATACGGTAACAAAGCATGGAAAGACTTAGGGAAAAGATAGAAAAACCAACTTACATTGGCCGAGATGATCGCAAATTTAAAATCAAAATGAGACAGCTAAAAAACCTGACAGGAAAATTATCATTCCTAAACAGATCGATAAGCGATGGTAACAATTTACCTACAGCAGTGTTTGAAGCAAATTTCCGTAGAAGAATATGTCTATATTTTTATTTAGTGAATTGCGGAAAGAGTGAACACATTTTCAGGACAAATTTCTAACACTTATATTATTATTATTATTTTATTTTTCTTTCAAAATTCTGTATTTATTTATTTGTTATACTTTTGTTTATATAGTTGTTTTAACTGCCACCGGGAACGGTCCCAATCGCTACTAATAACATACATACACACATACATACATGTTTAACGGGTTTCCCACTGCCTTCGGTGTGGAGAAGAGGATAGTAGAAACATGAAGTGAAATTGCGTTATACGTGAGTGATTGACGCCGACGAAACAAATAACACAATTCTGACGTTTCGAACACTACAAAACTCTGTTCATTTTCAGGGTGTAAATGGGTTAAAAACAAGACCCGGGGTTAGTGCATGACCACATGCCTTGTTATCTGGACTAATATGCGAGAACACGAGAAAACAGAGCTGCCTGTATTCAGTCAAAAGGACTTTGAACATCACCTCTGCGCTCCAACTAGTTCGTTGAACTTCATATAAACCGATCAGGTACGGAAGTTCGGATGGTTCTGTAATTCCGGACTCATGATGACTTTTCTTAATATGAGGAATCCATTACTGGACTTTGGCCGTCGAGATTTTTTTACACTAGGTATTTCTTATTCCCTCCTTTTCAGTGCCTTCCATTAGACTTATTTTTTTCACTGCCCGAGCTGTATTTTTACGTGTAAGAATACTGCAGCTGTATTGATTTTTCTCATCTGAACAATCGCTTTATAAACAGACGTGCATCCTTATAAGCAACATTAAATCTCCTCGATTTGTTCTGCGTCTTTCAATAAAATTGAAAGCATTATAAATAATGCCATTTATAGTGGGGAATTATTCGCTCATATAACAACTATTTTTAATGTAAGTTTAAACATTGTATTACTTTTATCACGTTTCATCGGTTTTGTAGAATCTACGACGGCCAATGCGAGTTCTACCACGTTCCTCCATCGCTGTTATGCTAATTTTCGCCAATAAATAAGAATTTGACGACGTAACAGCAGTAGCAATGGAATTCCTAGTAGAACGCAGCTGATGAATGCGTCGTCTAGACCTCCGGTCCTGTATATTTGTAAGTCTATGAGGCGCGAAACGGATACGTTGATCTCGGGATCTTGGATGCATTGCTGAACAACCTGATGTTGACTCCAGTGTTAGCGTAAGAATGTTTACCAGAAGTCATCTCTATTGCTACGAGTATAACATAGCTTCTATTGTCGCCCGAGATTCCTGAGCATGCTCGGGACAAAGGAATAAAACCATAATAATCATTTGTCTTCAAGTAATGTGCGACAGGTGGACGCTTCGAACGAAAAAAAAATATTCAATACGATATACATGTGTTATATTACGAGACTATCACTTCGAATTTCACGACGTAAAAGTCTACCACAATTTACCGGAATGTTAACACTGTGAACGAAAATAAGAACGAGGCAAAATCCATTCTGTTTCGTCGCCGCCACGAGAAATTAGAAATCCCTCGTAATAATAAAAAAAAGAGAGTACCTTATTACGTCATATACGTTTGCGTTATTTGTTTAAAGGCAATTATAGTCGGTTGTAAGCGAAAGTGCGCCACGCGTTTCGGAATCTTCATTATACGCGGGACATGCTGCATTTACATGCTGTTAACATGAATGACATCGTAACGAGGTATTATTCTGTCCACTTGTCTGAGATAAGGTGACGTCTCCAGATCTGTGCCTGGTGTCCTGTAGACAACAAAACCGATAATTATTCTATATATGAATAAATTAAAACATTCAGAGTAACTTGACGGTTCAATCAGAAAAAAATAGTTGTATGCCATTTGATATAATCTGACAATTATCTTTTAATGAATTAATAAGCAATACAGCCAAAACTTTTATAACGAAAAATTTCGTTGAAACACAACGATTCGTCCACCAGTTTGGGACCTCTTCAGGTAAACAGGTAAAATACAGTTTTTAATTTAGAGCCATGGAGTATGGACACTAAGGATGTAACCTTCATGTCTCTAAATTCAAAACTGTATTTTACCTGGTTGCCTAAAGATGCCACAAAATTGTGGATGAAACTGTTCAAACGAATTTTTCGTTATAAAATTTTTCTGACCGATTGGCCATATTGATTATTTATTTATTAAAAAAAAATACTATTTACTCATTCACAGACAGTCAAGAGGATGATAATGCGGCGCGCGTATTGAAGTTACGTTGAGTTAATAACAGTCCAGGTAGAAACCTTTATCATGCCTCAGCCAAAAACTTCGCTCACTAAAATAATTATTTTAACTTTTATAAAAACTAGATATCTTTTATTTTACATCTCTTGATATCCCGATAAAGTTTTACAATAAGTGGTTTGAAATTTCCTCAATTTCAGATACTTTATAATGTATGTTGTACTTGCTTCCAATTTTTATTTTGTTTATCTTTTCAAAATGTTTACCAATTCATGGGCCACTTTAAGCTACTCAATTCTTCAATAACTTTTAATGCTTCATCTGTGAAGTAAAGATCGCTACACACAAAATAAAATTTCTAATAACAATGTTAAATATATTAGATCAAAGACATTAACGACCTTTACAGACATTTTAAAAATATTGTATTTAACACTTTAACGACGTTTCAGTACGATTTTTTTCCCATTCAATGAAGTTACTAATCTTAAAGAAAATACGAACCTTTTCTTTTCTAATTAAAATTACAGAGTTATACTAAATTTTCTTATAAGGAATAAAGGATTGTAACTGTTACTTAATTTCAATGTGTGAATTTAGTGTGTAAAAATCTATTTTAATATAGAATTTCTGATAAATTACTTTATAATCAATTTTGTTCAATGTTTAAATCCAATAAAAGTCATGGTTTTCTTCTAATTTATTTATGGTAACAACATTATGATCTAAACTCTTTAAATTGTTTTTAATGTTCTTTTATTCTAGCTTCAAGAGCACGTTTAGTTTGCCCTATGTAACATTTTCCACAATTATGTTACTTGAATTAATTTTATATAACATTATAATGTTGTTCTTTTTAAATTTTGTCTTTATATCTGTATATAATTTCAAGATTATTAATTTTAAAGATGAAGTATTATTAAAATAAAATATTTTATTAAGGTAATGCAATTCAATTTAATTAATTACTAAAATAAATACCCGAACCCGGGGGCAGTGTAATGAAATGATGCTGAATATTAATATTTGTTGCTAACATCTAAGTCGACAGGACTAAAAATTTGTTCATATCATTGTTACTAACAAAATTACTAACATTCTCCACGAAGGTAACATTAGTTATTAATATTTGTTTCCGGAAAATTTTTAATTCTCTTTTACACTAATAATACATGTTTTTCAGAATTTTATTAATAAATAATTCGAAATTTGTTAGAAAAATATGTGAAACTTTTTTTTATTATAAAGATGCTTACATTTAGTTAGAAACATCGTAATTAATTAAAGTCGCCTGCACTTCTGGGAAAAATATGCGCCAAACCACCCACTGTTTCGAGCACTGAGGACAAACGCGACATTTATCTTGCAGGTATGTTTTAGACACAATTTTGCCAGAAAAATTGAAACCACAGAGAAAAACTTGCTTCCATCAGCACTATCACATTAGATTTGATATACCCTAATAAATTCTTTTTTAAAATGTTTTGTGCAAAGCTAATTCCGTCAATATAGTAAATCTTTGATGATCAGCTACAACGAGACAACTAAGAGTTTCGTCAATTATTACCCTGTCAATATTTATGTATTGGATCATTTGACACAAGGAAAATGGAGACGTCGAAGCGATTTGTGGGCAGTTATAAAATATGAAGAACTAAGATTGTATATTTTGTGTTCTGGCTCTGCGGAAGGCTGCTCAAGATTGCAATTGACAGGCAAAATAACTGTTGAGACTGACGTTCATGGAAGAATTTGGACAAAAGTTTCTGTGACCTGTGCGAGTATTAGTACAAGATAAATTGATTAATTTATAAAGCTAAGAATGACTTGGAAGTCATTGGAACTGGAGATAGGAAGGCCATAGACATCTTCAAACCAACCTGCCTACTCATTAAATCGCTGACAAACTCTTGTTGGGGCATCTTATTTTTTTACTATTTATTTTCTTTAAATTTTGTACGGTTTTCCATCGATTGAAATTTAAAAAAACAGTATTTTCCGATTCTGTATGCTAACAAAGACGTTCCACTCAGCTGGACGGTAAAATTATTTTCCGGCCTAAGTTCGAATTAAATGTTTCCCTTAAAGATAAGACCATCGGTTTATTAATCCCGTGAAATTTTATTTATCCAACAAATTGTTCTTGTAATGAATTATTTTTCATTTCTCTCTTACATTCGTCCAATTTCCTCGATATCTTATTTCTCACTTCTAACTTCAAATTTTTTAACCATTCAAGGATTCTCCCTTCCACGTCACTGATCGCTTACATTACGTTTAGGTGGATTCGAAGGTCTCGACATTCCTCCTGTACTCCAGAAAACGTGCTATTTTGATTCCATTGTGGTCTTGGTTGGAGGAGCTCTTCTCGAGCACACTGTTTACAAAATGAAGCGACTTCCACCCTCCTTAAGAGCATCAGCCCTGTTTGGAGTCTCAGAGGAGCCCTCTAAACATTTACAGGCATCTGCTACGTCCTCTCCTATTTTACACATCAAGAGAAACGTTAAGTTCCGTGGAAATAATTTTATTTATTTAATAAAAATCCCCGCTTATTTCATAGTTTATTTAACAAAATTTTATTTGAAGAAGCTTTTGGTTATGTAATCATATTCAACTTCTATTTATTAAAAATATGAAATTATAATTTTGAACATTCTATCAAATAATACATGTGAAGATGAAATTATATTTTATTCTCATGGTGAGACTAATTTTAACATGCAATATCTGATAAAATTTTCAAAATAAAAAAATAATTTCATCATTTTGTATTTAATTTTACGTTCTACCTACAACTTGTTAATAATTAAAGGAAAAGTTAAGTTATGCAGTCGAAATTTTGTTCAAATAATTTTAAAGACAGCCAATAAAAATGCAATTCTTGTTATATCGGTTAAACGAAAAACGCTTTAAAAAAGAGTATCACAGAATATAAACAATTTAAAATGTCCAAAATTGTTCAGTTGTGTTCAAAAAGCAATATTTTCGATTCGTGTAATGTAAACATTTTTGACGTAAAATGAAAATTTTCCTCTAGATTAATGAATGCCACGTTAAGTATTGGATCAAATGAATCGGCCGTTAACGTAAAAATTATTCAAATCATCTAAATATTTTTTATAATAAATTATTATCGTATTAAATTTTTTGTCTCAATTATTATTTCAAACTCAACAATACGCTTAACAACGGTCTAAATGTATCATTCATTTCGGACGAAGCGTTTGAAAAAAAATGCTAATCCTCATGTAATTAAAGTTTTGTATACAAATATCATATATGTAAAATGTAAGTTTTCTTTGATTTTTAGATCCCGAATTTATATTTATATTTATATTTATATTTATATTTATATTTATATTTATATTTATATTTATATTTATATTTATATTTATATTTATATTTATATTTATATTTATATTTATATTTATATTTATATTTATATTTATATTTATATTTATATTTATATTTATATTTATATTTATATTTATATTTATATTTATATTTATATTTATATTTATATTTATATTTATATTTATATTTATATTTATATTTATATTTATATTTATATTTATATTTATATTTATATTTATATTTATATTTATATTTATATTTATATTTATATTTATATTTATATTTATATTTATATTTATATTTATATTTATATTTATATTTATATTTATATTTATATTTATATTTATATTTATATTTATATTTATATTTATATTTATATTTATATTTATATTTATATTTATATTTATATTTATATTTATATTTATATTTATATTTATATTTATATTTATATTTATATTTATATTTATATTTATATTTATATTTATATTTATATTTATATTTATATTTATATTTATATTTATATTTATATTTATATTTATATTTATATTAAATTTTACTCCTAAAGACGTCCAAAAAGTTTAGGAACTAAACGTTGTTTTTTATAATGTTTTGAGTTGATCTTAATAAATATATGACTAACTGCCTATTGTTTTTTCATCATAGCATTAATTAATTACTTGGTTTGCATAAAGCTTCCCGTGATGTGTAATGAAGATTAATTCATTATCTATTCTCATGGTGAGATTATATTAAACATGCAATACTTTACAGAATTTTCAAAAATAAAATAATAATTTAATTGTTGTATAATTAATTTTAGGTTCTACCTGAAACTTGTTGATAATTCGAAGAGGAATATGGTTAAGAATACGAAAGCTTTTTCAAATAAAAATGAGTTGCATTGAGTGATTAGAAGAGGTTTTTAATAAATAATTATTTTAAAAAAATAGTTTCGTCTGTTAGTTTCATGAAACGCATGTCATCAAACTTCCTGTGGGTCTGTCACGATTTATTTCACTCGTTTTAAAACGACAAAAAGCCGCCATCGTGAGATAAAATTCCTGCCGTTCCAAAAACATCAATTTTGTTCACAGTTTCCTAAAAAGAACAATAGGCCGGATTTCGTTTTGATTGTTTCTCGTTACGTAGAGGTTTAAAAATAATTTTAGCTACATAAAATTGACATCCGGCGCCTTTAGACAAAATGGCGAACATTCCTAAACCTGTTTACATCTGCTCGAATTTTGTTCACGTTACAAGAAAAACGAACGAACGGTTTTCCTGAAGTTGTTATCCACCATTTGAAAATTCAGATCACTTTATTTACTAGTCTTTTCAAGAAGTGTCTAATAAGTAAGGAAAACAAAATCTTTGCCTTTAAGAGTTGGTGAGATGATAATCTGATAGATGGAGCCAATCAGTGCCAAAAAGTGTTAAATATAAAAAAATGTGTACCGCGAATAAAAAAAATTGGCAAGTTTGGAACGTCGATAAATCTTTGTGATGAAAGCTAACCCTACCGATAAGAACCGTGCGTAATATTTTCATCCCAGAATTAAGGTCGGGTTTCCAGGTAGTTAAAACATACAACTGTAAACATGCCACTCATTAGACTTTTTTTTTTAACTTGCATGGTTAAATTTTCAGTAAGTACCCAGCGACGAATATCTGAAGATCTACAGCCATTCTTCGAGACAGAACTCTTGACCTAATCTTTAATCGAAATACGGGTTTATCTCAACCACTTTTATTAAGACAATGACGCATTCTGTAATGGAGATATCAGAAATTTTACGATATCCAACATAAAACTTTAAAGCTGCGGCATCATCTTAAAACGTTTTACACCGATCTTAAATTTTAATCTGAGTTTGCGATCCAAATAAAAAAAAAACATGGCCGTGGATGCAATACGCTCATATATCTGCGGAATCAGACCAATATTCAACCACAAAGTCGCCAGCCTCATCGCGTCGTCCCATATTTTATCAGCGTATCTCTTTCTCGATCAGATTTTGAGCGCGATTCGCCAAGGACGACTTCATCTTCCTAGCAAACAGGTCAAAATGGCAACCGGCTACTCCGTAAAATTCCCCCTTATTACAAGAGCCACGAATCAACAGCGTTCAGCATTAAAAAGCATATTTTCACGCGAACCATACCAAGTAGGCGTTTAAGTTGCTCATTGTATTCAAATTAATCGGAAACGTTAATTTGTACAAGAGCTGACCGTGAAACAAACAACAAAACCACGCTAGCTTTTAATGCTAATATTGAGCTAACTTACAAGTTGTGTTACAAACCAGTATCAACGACGTCTCGCGCGATCCGAGGTTAATGATGTCAGGTTCGGGTTCCACCATTTGCGAAGCGAGCTTTGAATTATTTTACCCGATATCCGCAGCATTCGAAAGAATATCTTCACGCGGACGATACAGATGTTGTCGGAAATGTTAAATTTTACAACAGCTGAACATCGTCTGTTGAGAAAATAGGTAACGAACAACAAAGAAGTACATAACGTGAAAATAAATAAATAGAAACAACACAAGTAATAACAACGCATGTAACAAACAATTATAAAAATGTAGTATACGACCAAAAAGAGAAAATTATTTTTAAAAAAATTCAGATTAAAACAACAACGTTTCGGTACTGATTTGCACCTTCTTCAGGCTGTGACTACTTAGAAATTACATTAATTAACAATTGTTTATTGTCATTTAGATATTATGTGATAGTTTCAAAATATGTATTATTGTAAAATCCTTATTTTTTGTGTGAAAAAAAATTGTGAATTTATTTTACTTCTCCGTAGAAACCTGAAGAAGATACACATATGGACCGAAACGTTGTTGGTATTTTAAGCTGATTTATTTTAATAAACTGTCTGTTATTTGTCGTAAGCTACATTTTGTTTTACATAGAGTAAAAAACAGGCGTAAGATCAAAATTATTAAACATAAAATAAAATAAATAATCATAAATACGCAAATAAAAAATAATAATTTGAAAATCAGAAACCAAATTAAAATACATAGCTAAAAATGATTTGCACTTAAATGGAAAGTGCAAGTACCTATTTTTATATATCAGATAAAAGATCTGTTTACGTTTACAAATTGCTAGATGTGTAATAAATTTTATTTGCCTTCGTAACAGGATGTTCCAAAACTTTTAAATTACGTTCCCTATTTAAGTTGATTAAGAAAGGTATGTGACAAAGTAAATCAAATATTTCTCTTACCGATAAATAAACGTGACTGTGTTAACTGATTTCAAAAAATATTTTTAACTGTACTTAGTTCCGTTGTATAATTCGGCTGAAAACATAAAACACAATTAAGAGAAATAGATATATCAGAAAATGCAAACATAATGAATATTTTTACAGCGAAAAATATATACAATGTCTATATTTTAAGGAAAAAAGTGTTGTATGTAAACGAGTATAAAAACTGTAATGGGAGCTTGTAAAAAATAATTAAAAAATATTCGTATAGATCAGAAAAAAGTTAAGCATGAGGAGAAAAATACAGTAGCAATAGATTTGAGTTTTTTTAAAAATATTTTTCGGCTTTAATTGCAGTTCATTAATAAATATATTTAATATAACAGACTATTATAATTCTAATAAATAAATTGACTTATTGAGTGTATGTTTCGCCAGTGGAGCAAATTTGACCAACAGTATGTAATAATATAATAATGTAACGACTGGAGAAAATAGTGTTAACGATAGTAAAGGAAAACAATTTCTATTTTCCAAGTTAATTTATTAAAATTGTTCACGAGATTTCCACTAATTCGTCATAATCGTCTACAAAAAGTTTTTTTTTATTGAAACAACTTTCCTATATAAGTGGTTATTTGTCTGTTGTAAAAAATATAATAGTCCCGATATAATAACAATAAAACATGAGAAATTTTGTTGATTTAATAAAACATTTATTATTATTATTATTATAAGCGGAAGGACAGGTAATTTAATAACTTCTTTCTATAAAACTCTTCTTTATATATCCGCTTTATATGTATTAATTTTACGAATAATTGTTTATATGATATTAAATTATATATTTAAACATCTATGCTGAATTCAAATACGCCGATTCGTAAATATAAATGTAATTTCCGTTTCCAACAGCAATATTTGAAGTTTCATAGTGTTTTCCAACCGTCACGACTATTCTTGACGTGTTGCAGAAACGCGGTAGTCAGTCGCACGTACCTCGAGAACGTTTATGGGTAATAGTAACATTAATATTTATGTTCATTTCTGATGAACAGTCTCTCATGGTCTGAGCCGGATCGTGCTGCAGGAATTCTCTTGGTTAATTTCAATCCGAGGACTAAACGAGTTAATTATTGTCTGAAAGGTTGACTTCCTAGAACTATTATTTTTCTCAATGTCATTGCATCCGTATTTAATACCCACAATTTTCCTCGCCGTCGTTAACTCGTATTCATTCGAGAAGTGAATTATAGTTTTTCTGCTGCAACTTTACAATCGTTTGAATCGGTATATCATTGTGTTTTAATTATTCGAATGCGTGCCGCCGACGATCCAAAGGCCGAGAAAGAAACCTTCCAGGGCACGGCTTATCCCATCAGCCGTGAGAAAAGCTCATTTAACAAAATTTATATAAAGTGCTTCCGATTCTCGACGAAGCCGATAATGATAAATATCGGTTTCTACGATTTGACAGCAAAGTCGTGCTGAATTTGCATTTTTTTAAATAGTATTAACCGACTCTCATAAAAAAAATTGAATATATTATTTCAAACCCTTCTATCAAGCCCTCGCAAAATCAATTTGTTAAATTTCGTCACAAAAAAAAAATACTTCTTGGTCGAAGCATTTAATAGAGGAAGGGAAAGATCAACAAAATAGTTTTGTTGGAAGGAATTTTTATATATAAAATTATCAATCGTATTGTGAATAAAATAAGTGAGCTAGAAAACATTTAACACGGAATGTTTATACATGTTGAAATAAATACGTAATATTTGGAAAATAATGTATTGGTAATGTCTAGGTTTTTCGAAATACGAGGGTGGCCTGAAAAGTTTCCGACCCAACAATGAAAGAAGATATTTTTATTTTATTTTTCAACATAGTCTCCTTGTAACTCCCCACACTTCTCCCAGCGTTGCTCCCATCTCTGTAACCCGTCCAAAAAGTACTCGGCGTTTTTCTCTGCAAAATAAGTGTTCACGAAGGTGATTACCTCATCATTTCACGAAAATCTCTGTCCTCCGAGCCCAATTTTCAGATGAGGGAACAAGAAGAAGTCGCTTGGGGCTAGATCTGGATGGTCAAGCAGTTGAAACCGTAATTCGCGGAGGTGTGAGACGGTGCGTTGTCTTGGTGAAACAGGATTTTCTTTTGCTGCAAATGTGGCCGTTTTTCCGCAAGTTCTGCCTTCAGCTTGTCAAGTAATGATGCTCCTGTAATGGTTTTTTCTTTTTGAAGATAATCGATTAAAATAACTCCATGACTATCCCAAAAAACAGCCGAAAAAACAGTTCCCCCTTTGAAGTCCACTGTTTCGACTGTATTTTTGTTTCGGGCCTATAATGATGTGTCCAAGTTTCATCTACAGTAATTAATCGGCGCCAAAACTCGGATTTATTGCGCCTAAACTTCGCCAACAGAGCGTTGGAAATGTTCATTCGAACACGTTTTTGGTCTAACGTGAGAAAACGCGGCACCCAACGCGCGGACAGCTTTCTCATGCCTAAATGTTGATATAATATGTGACAAACACGTTCTCATGACCTCTGCTATCGCTCTAACTTTAATTCGGCGGTCGTGTAGCACCATTTGCTGAACTTTGGCGATGTTTTCGTCGGTAGTTGCAGTTTTTGGACGTCCCCAACGTTCATCGTCTCCCGAGCTCTTACGGCCACGTTTAAATTTAGCTGCCAAAAATTCCACTGTGGTAAATGATGGTGCAGTGTCCCCATACACTGAATCCAACTCATCTTTGATTTGTGTAGGCGTATTGCCTTTCAAAAACAAATATTTAATAACAACTGGATACTCGATTTTCTCCATTTTCACAAAAACACTAACTTCAACTCACTCAAACGACTGTTACATAACAACTGCGCGTCCAAAATGGCTGAAACTTTGGTGAGTAACTGTAAACAGATGAACAACGAAATTTACTAGCTTTTGTTTACTATTGCTGCCATATTCATGTTGAGGTCGGAAACCTTTCAGACCACCCTCGTAATAAGGAAATTTAGGTTGTTATTTCTTGCTTCAATTTTATTTGTTAAATTTAATTTAAGTTAAGTAGGTAGTGGTGATTTAAGTAATGACTCAGTTGAGTGTAAAATAGTTCATATAACTGTTTAGATAAAGGAAAATCAATTCAGTGGAATACTGCTGTTCAATTAATGGTCTGCAAATCTCCGGGATGCTGAGATGTTGTTACTGGTTGTGACGTTACTGAGGATGGTATTAAAAAATTCTGAATATTTCGGTGTGATATTTTGCATCGCTAAATTTTCCCCAAATAAATGCTAAAATAACTATAAGTTCTAAAACAAAGTTTTTGATATGAAAACGGATGTCATATAACCTCCAATGGATGTGAATTATCGAAATCAGAAAAAAAAAGATAATAAGGAGTGTAATATGCTTCTGCGTTTTGCAAATTATGGGAGAAGGGAACAAATCGATTCACAAACGTAATACTTCTGTAAACAACATGGGGGAGAGAACACAACAGGGCTTCTTTAAGGAGGGCCTCACACCTTAGCCATTTGTCTATCCTGCGAAACACTATACGCGAAACGAAGCTTGCTAAACTTCTGTGTGCACCGCTAAAGTGGTCGGGTTCTTCGACACTGCGGTTTACATGTGGTACAAGGAATCGTTGTTCACCCCGAGAAGTGATGTCTTCATCAGCAATGGAAGGTATCCAGATAGAAATTCAGGTGGAGAATCTTGTTCCGCTTACTGTCATTTTTGAACGATTACTGTTCATATTTTACAACGTCACAAAAAAAATTGAAAGTCAAAAGCCTGCGAGGGATTTTCTCTCGCAGGCAGAACCTTTTAGGAGAGATACGAAGGGGCTACCTTTGGGTATGCCTTTTCCTCTCCGTTTTTGAACTAATATTCCCACAAGCCGAGGCACCTCGGCCTGTTTTGAGAGGTGTATGTTCCGGGGTCGCAGACCTTGGGCATACGGTAAGAGTTGTTCGCTATTCCCATTGGAATAGTCGGCCAGCTGCCTCCTAAACTCGATAAGCATGGAGAAGGGAATGCTGCGTCCCCACAGCCAACTCCTCTCCCGCTATCGGAAGGGCGTGGGACAAGTACCCAATGCCCGACCTACCCGATGCAGGTTTTTCTAGGGTTTTCCCTGCATTTCTTTAGGCGAATGCCGGGTAGGATCCTTAAACCATAGCCCGGGGGCCCTAGCAACCCTTGACTACCTTCCTCCACCCTTTCGCATCCCCCCTTTCAAATCCCTTCCTATGCTATTAAAGGGGAGTTGCCCAAAGTGGATTACCCTCGTGTAGCCTGTTGCCCTAAAAAAAAAAAAATTGAAACAATATTTGAAAATTTTGGAACACGATTTCATGTTGATCGTATGGCCGAATTTCTAAGATTTTCTAGAATAACTCAACTAATGGAAGGTTTCCTGTTATGCATATGTAAATTTTGCTTGGCGGATCACACATAGAAGTGACACTTCTTTAATAAGTTATTATTAAACTCATGACTATAAATATTTATGGCCAAATGAGTCTGAATAAAATGTTACATAATATTCGTGGACAAACAGCGTTTCATCCTTACATTTGGACCTCTTCAGGTATTAATAAAGAGACAATATAGTGCACCCTTTTTTAAAATAATTATTTATTAATGATATACATATTTTTTTAATTAACGAAAAGCTGAGGTAAGTTGCTTGCCAGAGGCTGTAGACGACGGACGACTCTTTACGGTACCCTTCGGATTGAGGGTAAATCCTGATGTAGCATAGAAAATTTTGGAGGCACGGTCAAAGACCTTTGTACGCGTCAAGACCAAACGTAACATAGAAGGACAGTGGTGACATGATTGGCAGAAATTAGTTTCGTCACGCATCTCCAGGGGTAACTATCTGAACGTGTAACGGACGGAAAGGGTGCCCCTGTCACGTGATTGAAATTACCAATCAGAACATATCAGAAGCAGGAGTCCAAGAGAAGGACTTCTCGCTGAACACTTGATGTCAGGACGTCAACCTTATTGGAGGAACTCTTGATGTCTAGCTCTGAGAGTGAATGCTGCTGTACACGAGTCGTCCACAGCTTTCTGCTTCAGTATCTATCTGGTAAGCGCTGACGTTATTTCCGGGTGTCACGACGCGAGTTTTGCAACCAAAAAATCACCACCGTTTTATCCTGAAGAGAGGAGTTTCCTTAGCTTCCTGAGTAGACGGCGGTTACACAAGCAATAACGTAATACTGAATATGTCTGAGAAATGTAATCCTTTTTTTTTAATATTATTTTTTTCCATTAAGTTTTTTTAATGTATTGTTAATTTGTCTTAATTTCCTGCATAAGATAAAAGTAAACAGAATTTACAAAGGCTTATATATTATTTTTATGGTTTATTTCCGGTTTCACGCCACAACTGTGATAATATAAAACGTACATTAAATTCCAGAAAACCAAAATTTTATACAATATATACTTTTATATATCTGATATAACATATAAGGCAGTCTATGAAGATTTTTATGAAATATTCACACTTATTTGGTCATTAATATTTATATGATGATTTCATAAACGCCGGATAATTTTCAACCCGATCGACTTTTACTAAACAAATAATATAATACGAATTAATTCACCTCACTTCGCAAATTTGACTTGTTTATTTTGAATATTTTCTGAACAAGACTGATTATAATCTTCCATTGGTTATTCTGATTCTGAATCAAAATTATTTGCAACTGCGAGCGTCCAAAAATTATGTAATTGTGTAAGTTACTATTATATTTATGCTTACTGATATTTGATTTTAATTTTAAGAATTATACTTTCTCTATTAGTCATTCAAATTTTTTCAACTAGTTTATATATCGTAAAATGACTGAAAAAAATGAATGAGTGAGAATCGGGGTGTAAAATATCCTAAGCGACTCACAAACTGGGTCGTATTAACGTGCAAATGTTGCAGCTTTTAAATTTATACAACACATTTAATTTTCTGGGGAGAATTATACGCATATTCAGAGTCTGTCATGATAATTCGCGGAAAAGTTCAGAAACGGGCGTCGCCGCTTGTTGTGTTAACAGACTCGCTGGTTTACTATTCAGCGTGTAGGTCCCCAAACTCTCGCTCTTTATTCTCGCTTGCCTCGCAGCGTCGCAACAAATATTGGTAACGTATTCACCAGTTTGCTGTTCACGTGCGTTATGACTTTTCACGTCAAATAAAAGTGGTACTGTTTCTCATCACCGTTAATGTGAACATGAACGGAGGGAACTTTTACTATGTTACTATGTTTGTGATCAGATGAGATAACTCACAAATGGATTCCTTCCTTCATGAACGAAAACAAGTATATGAAATTTTAGTTTCCTTAGAGGCCAATAAGACTTCGGAAACCAGTTAACGGCGCACTTCAACAGAAGGGAATGGAGTCCCGCTTCTTAAAAACCACCTATCTATTACAGTAAACTGACGTGTTGTGATTATTGACTTAATCCACTATAAATTAAAGAATAAATTTGGGGTTCTTGGGGGACGTTCGGTATGTAAATGGATTTACATAATATACCAACACAGCCTTTCATCCACAAAACGATTTTATTCAAATCCTTATGTTCACTTCTCCTACGTTCATCAAATATTTTCATTTTACTGATGGGATTACATGTATGCTTAAACGTACATTCAGCCCTGGTCACAACTCAATACATTAAAAAAAAAACAGTTTTTATTACCCGACATCCAGAAAATGGATCTTCAGCGCTTCGAAATTATACTGGTCAATAAAGTGTGCTTGGAGCAGCAGTAACCTGCAATTTATCTCTAAATTAACGAACAATAAAGTCAACTTTAAAGTACACAATTGTTTTAGAAATCATCAATTATGATTACATTTTTCTATGCCTCGTATAATTTTAAACTTGGAGGAGAGCAAATACGTTTCAAACTTTCTATAAGTGTAAATAATCCGATGAGTTGAAAGCAGCCAGATTTATTTAGACTCCCTAATTACCACAACACCATTACTTCAAATGTGCCTGCGTTAGGATATCAACTAAAATAATCAGCTCCTGTCCAGTACTAAACAAAAATAAATTCACGCAAGGCGCAGAAAACAGAGGCAACAAATAGTTGATTCGGAATGGTAATTTTCCCTGCAAATGAGTTCGGGGCGCGAGGCAAAATTTATTTCTGTTGTGCACAGAGTTAGTCTACAAGAACTGATTATCGTCAGTCGCTGTCGTAAAAAAAAATAAAGGCAATAGAATGGACGGCTAACGATGTCAGTTGGGCTAGAGACACAATGAATTCATAACAAGGCCGTCAGTCTGCAATATCTATATAAATAAAACGATAACGTGTCTTGTTTCACGGCTCGTTTGAACGGGACAAACTCAAAATAAAATAGATTTCCATGTATTTTTACCCGTTTATGTTACAACATATAATGTTGAAATTTAAATCAACGGCGGGGATTTATAGGATAGTCAAAACATTTATTGTCTACCGATAACTGCAGTGTCTTTGACTTAACACTTTCTTTAGAAATATTATTGGGAATTCTTTTCAAAAGCGATAGTTTGAAGACGAATATTAAGCATTAATTACAAAGAAATTAACATTAAATGCTGAGAATTTAATAAGAATTACTTATAAAGGCATAACAGTAAAATCCTTCACATTTTCAACTACTTTACTCGACCCCAGTAAGTAATATTTTTATGTTATTTAACACCGTAGCCAAGTGGGTTACTACGGATAGATGTTGCGAATCTCTCACATAGAAACTTAACATGCCATAGGAATTAAAAATTTCAGCGTCCAGTTAAAGATTACCGTAGTGATGGTATTAACGATCTTCTCCTACTTTGCGTCCTTTATAACAAACATATTTCCTGTAGCAAATACATTTCCAAAAATCATGTAACTACTCCGATGAAATGTTTTCATCTCGACTTTGTGCTGTAAATCCGTCGGACGGATTAATAAATAAATTTTGCAACCGTTTGTCTCCTTCGACTTTTCACAAGTAGTTAACTTTGGTAACGTTCATATTAATTATATTTAAATGAAAAATCATTGGTTTTACGGACTTCCTGAAACCTTCAATTCCCGGTTTTCCTCCTATTAAAGCGATAATGAAACAAACAGTAACCCTGATAAAACTTTTCAATCTGATCGGGAACATAAAATGTTCCACACACCATAACTTCATTTCTTTAGAGGTTATGCAGGTTTGCAGACGACACCAACAATTTAATTTATTAAATAAAATTAATTGTTTTTTTGCTTGTTTGTATGTTCCATAAACAAATATAAACGCTTTAAGCGAATTCGAACAAATTTTGTACAAATGATTCTTTCAAGACGAAAAAACCCTCTAACACACCTGTAAACGGGGGTGGACGGAGGAAATTTTTAAGAATGCTTAAAAGGCCGAATAAATATTTTTAGGCCTCAATGAGATTGATAGTACTTTTTCCGATGTTGTTTGAGTAACAATTTAATGAACAGAAAAGTCGAGTCCTTGGAAAACGTTGAAAATGCGTCATTAAACCATTTATTTCATTGGTTTCAAGCTATTAATTAGTTTTAAGACAACACAGTCATTGAATTTTTTTTAAAAAAAATGGTGACACACTATTATGTAGCATTAAGGTGAAAGAAGACCAACTTTTTCAAGTTTTTAAGACAACCTAAAGAAGCACTTTCAAACAAATTAAGCTGTTAGAATAATCTGTAGTAATTCTGGGAACAAAACAGTATTGAAAATATAAAACCTCTGTTTCAGATGTTTACTAAATAGATAAATAGCTAGCCAATTAACAGACAAAATAAATACCACAACAACGTTTCCGTAATCCTTATGAAAGCACCATAATTGCAGAAACGTTGTGTGGTATTTATTTTATCTCATAATTGGCTAGTTATTTATTTAATTGACATGGGTAGACTCATGTGCGAAGTTTTTATAAGAACATCATGGTGTTAAAAAAAATTGGCAACCTAATCCTTACTTGAGAGTACATATAATATATAATTCATTATATTTGTAATGCACAAATAATTAAAATATGAACATATTAAGACAAGAAATAAAAAACGTTTTAAAACAGGCAAAACGCTATCAGTTACACATGATAAATCTAAAAAAACATTAAATGTTTTAATTAAAACAATAAAATCAAATTGGATAAATAAGCTACTAATTTTAGACACATTTGATTAATGACATTACGGAATTAGATTTACATTAAAATCAACCCTCTGTAAATAATTTTACGGGGCATGCAAATAATAGTAATTTAAATTATAGCGTATCTTAAATAATTACAGTGTTTTCTGTGTTCAATTCATGACCCATTCCACTCACTATTCCCGATAGGGTGTAGGAAAAATTAGTTAATAATAATATAATGGATAACTGACAAAGACGTGAGCCGTGACAGTCGGTTCATTCAAACCTTCAAGACCTTCAAACTGCAATTGCACGGATCTGGTTAAAGAAGGCCACTATTATTCCTATAATTGTTTGCGTTCTTGAAGCAATAACATCAAGCCTTCAAAGAAACCTGGAATATGTAGGTCAACTGCACAACTACAAAAACGCTTATATTGTTTCGATTCCTAGTTCCTTGGATAGGAACCGAACCGCGAAGAACCAACGAGAGCCCAGACTGAGAATAATTATCAGTATAATAATAATAAGACGATTGATTAGCGGGCTTAACCTGTAAGGGTCACAGCCTCCAAACCAGTTAGTATCTCAGAATATCTCTCTCCTTACTGTCCCTACAGCTAGAAGTCTCTGAATGTTAAGTGATAACATCACGCCAAGATGTGCAAAAACGTTGTTGGAGAATTATGAGAGGTTTGTAATATCCACGTGAAAAAATCACGGAGAATACGTATCAGTCAGTTTAATTAAATGGAAGGGTACACAAAAATTAATCCACCATTCGTTACTCTGCTACATTCTTTCGCTTCAGATATCGAGTGATTTCCCTACACACAAAAAAAATATATATATATATGAGAGGGAATTGTGTGGGAAAGGCAAGTCTGGTTGGGCACCGATAAAAATCCTTCACATCGAGTCCAATGAAACTTTAGCCGCAAACGAATTAGCAAAGTGTAGGGCGAATTCTATGAGATCTTAACGAACGATATATTGTCGCCAAAAAGCGATTGTTTTTTTTTGTATATCGGAAACCAATTTATATTTCGAAACAAAATAAAGTATGTTCTTCTTTAAAGCGACCGATTTATCTTTTGATTAATGTTTGGAATGATTTCAGGACCTCCCTGTAAAGTATGTGAATAATGAAAACCGTCATATTCAAAATGCATGCAACTTGGAAGCATGGACCTAGACTTCCACCGAGAAAGCTGTTGTAATTTCGATAGGCTGAAGGAGGTAGGGAGGGGGAAACAATGTTCATGTTCATTAAGGAAATGCTGAGCTCTCTTGGTGGAGGGTCAGGTTCGAGTCCTGCGCAGGTCACTTGACCCCTACTCCTCCACCCTTTCCTTTTTCATCACGCGCCTGAGGGCTTCTGCTATGACGAACTCGTCGTGAGAAACTTACACTGAAACACTGCATGTAGCAGCTAAATATATAAATTGAAACCTTCCGCAGTGAATAAATTAAAATAGAATTTTGGTAAGATAAACGAGGAAGAGAAAGGGAATAGTCTATTTGACCATATTAAAAATGTAAATCAGCTTGCTGTCATTTTAGAAAATTTTTCCACAGTGAATCCAATTTTTATCAACCGAAATTATTAGCAATGTTTCTTCTAATAAATAAGATAGACTGTGTGTAGGTATGTATGTCCTGGACACAAATTTACAACCGTTGAGCAAATTTGACCAAATTTCGTACACGTGTTCCTGTCGAATCGGAAAGAAACACTGTGGTTGGAAATTTAAAAACGGTCGATATTTGAGTCGGATAAATAATTTCTCTGTTTCTCTCTATCTTTTTTCAACCCCTTTTGGCATGAGAAAGGAGCAATCTTAGCAGCGGGGGTGGAGGGGAGTTAAAAAGATATATAATATATCCAAATATATATATTCGTCGAATAAATATTTTTCGTTGTCAATGAGATAGATACTATTTCTACAGATGTTGTATATATATAAATATAAATAAATTTATATATATATATATATACTGTGTAATACTAATTAGAGATTTTAATAATTGGATTGTTAGCGGTACCAATCTTCAAAAGACAAAAATGTGTCGGCGGGCTTTGTTACGAGCCGCTAGCACTGTCTGGAGCAGTCTGTCTGATATCGTAGGCGGGAGAGGAAGGAAAATTGTTTCAGAACGAACAGCGTGGCCCAAGTATAAAATTCAACCGAGAAAGTTTTTAAATCCAAGTATAAAGTTTGGAAAGCGAGATACGTTGTAAAAAACTGCAAAGAGTAATCAAATATTTAGCGCCACATTAAGATTCCTACGCGTATTGAGATCAACATTTTCCACATAAAGACAATGTGTAACAATATGTCTGGCTGATGATCCGGAGGTGCAGCAGATCCAGTTCCTGGAGGAAAATTAAATAACTACGACCGTGTGTTTGACAATCAAGTGTAGAGTCAGTGATTCATGGCCTTTTTAGTGTAAATTGTGTTCCCGAGCCGAGGAAACTAAGTCTGGTACCAGACGAACATTTTTGTAAGTAAAAACCAAGATAATTAAGTTTGTAAACGATAGTTAAAGGTATTCGTCAGATTTAATTTGTCACATTTTGGTTTCGATTGTTAATATATTAACTTATTAATTTTTTGATTGTAACGTAAATTCCATGATTGTGACGTAAATTCTATAATTGTTCTTTACTTATCAAGCCCAGGTAATCCTCCTTTTTTTCATTACAATATATATATATAACATTCGTCACTTTTAAATCACGTTTTTAACCTGTCATGTGGTTATCATAAAAATCATCTAGTTGGGGATTTAATTGTTGGTTCTTCGTAAATAAATAGAGACTCACCAATCGCAATTACTTTCAAAAATAAAGTCAGCATTTTACAAATATTTATTATTTATACAGGTAAAATATGAACAAGGGTGGTTATTGAATATTATATATATATATTTAATAACGCGAACACTGCCGAGATTGAAGTCGAATCCGGGATTATGGATGTCGCGGAGTTTAATTATGACATTAAATTTGCCGTTTAACCCCTAGAGGCGGTGTGGACGAGGTTGGAAATTTTCCAACATGCTAAACGGCTGATATTTTCGTCGAATAAATATTTTTCTCTGTCAATAAGATAGATAGTATTTCTACAGATTTTGTTTGTGTATTATTTCAACCACTTTCGGCATAAGAGGGCAGAATTCTTAGGGCAGCAGTTAGGGGTGGTGTTGAAGGGGCGTTACATAAATTAACGCAAAAACAACCGAGATTGAAGTCGAATCCGTAGCCTTTTTTGCGTGATCCTAAACGCTCTGTGATTGGCTGTAAAGTGTATGACGTCATATACTTGTAAACATTGTGTTGAGTCGTATGTAGTCTAAACCGTTCTTGTAGATGCCAATATATTACTTATTTCTCAGAATTTTTGTTATTATTAGTGTTTAGTTTGGATATAATAAAGCACTAATTTTCTCATTTCCGTAAAATGGAGAGAAACTTTGTGAAAACGGACAGTAGAAACCTCCCATAAGTAGACGCACTAATAGTTGGATTTATCTTCATAAGTAACACAAATTTAAGTTCAGAGGAACTTAGGGAACTTTTAGATCTCATCTTTAAATATCGAAGGACTCTGGATCGAATTCAAAACCGACTGATTTAAATGTTATGTTGATGGAGAGATTAGCCGGAAGCCACGAGGTAATACACAGAGGGGTCAAGATCCTAAGACGCTTACGTGAACGACAAAGGTATGTCAAAGGACCGAAATCTCTTATTTGAACTCTAAAATTACGTTTCATTATGTTTGAGAACCAGAATTACGGGACACACATCAAACTGAAAATTGATAATATCACTTTCTGGCGTTCCCCTTCCCGGTGCAAAATTTTGAGGGAAAGTAGGTTCAAAATCATAGAATAGCCAGAAAACTACAAAAATTAATAAAAAATTGATCTGAAATTTTGTTAAATGAGAAAATATAAACACTTGTAACAAAAAAGTCTAATATTCAATAACTACCCTTGTTCATATTTTACCGGTATAACTAATAAATATTTGTAAAATGCTGACTTTATTTTCGAAAGTAACTGCGATTGGTGAGTCTCTATTTATTTACGAAGTACCAACAATTAAACCCCAAACTAGATGATTTTTATGATAACCGCATGACAGGTTAAAAACGCGTTTTAAAAGTGACGAATGTTATAAAACGGTATTAAATGGAAATTCAATCAGAAAAACAATACCTTAATTGAATATATTTTTTTTGTAGTTGAAAAATTTATGGTGTGTCTTTAAGAATGGTTTCATGGTCAATCCTCAAAGAACAATCTGACTTGGCGTACATGAAAAATGCTCAAATATATATAGAATTTATTTTCGTTTGTTTTATTAATATTGTGAATTAAAGAAATAAACGACCATTTCTAAATTTTAAAATATTTTATTTAACACAGTACGTTTTTGTCTTTTCACTAGGTTTCAATGAGGTTGTTACTACGGTAACAATTTTGTGACATACAATATTTAAAACCATAAATTTACGATACATCTATCTCCTTGTCCTTCTATTATGATATTTAAATACAAATCAGACATTAAATTTTTTTTAAAAAAAATTACATATTAATACAGATTTTTTTTTATAATAACATAAAATTTAAAAAAACTGTAGAATGTAAATTTTACTTATTTTTGAAATATCATTATGAGAATATAGTGTGTTAAAAATTGTTTTAATATACAAAGTTTATAATATATTACGTTATATTATAAATTTTGTTTAATGTCTAAAATTTCCCCATTATCACAATCAAATTCACGGTTTTCTTCTAATTTATGTAAGGTACGATTTAAGGTAGTGTAATTGGTTTTATGTTAATTTATTTTTGTATCAAGAGCACGTTTAGTTTGTCCTATGCATCATTTATCACAAATATGCTGACCACAATTAATTTTATATCTGACATTTCTGTTTTTTCTTAATTTTGTCTATAATTTTAATTTCATTATTTATTTTTAAGATGAAATTTAAATATTATAATTTGTTAATATCCTTCTAATTTTTTATTTATTTTAATTGTTTAATTTATGTAAATAAGTAATGAAAATACAAAATATACTGATAATTGTTAAATAAAATATTTTAAAATTTCTGAAAAGGCCGTTTTTAATTTATAATGCAAATATATATAGTTAAGTTTTTAAGGGTCTCTTTGGAAAAATGATTCATGTTTTCCTTAAAATAATAAAAATATTTAACGTGCTGATATATATTTTTAAAACTTGCATAAGTTCTTTCTCTGTTGACTAAGTCTGGTTTTCAATGCGTGGTCAAATTTGGAAAATTTTATTTGATGTCTATTGTAACTTATTTTGGAAACGCAACACAGTATAAAAAACACCTGACGTCTTTACGTTTTAATAATTGTACATATTCCGAAACTATTAAAATATTACAATAAATAGCACAGGGGTATATAGTTTTAAAATAATTTTGCTAAATGGGAAGTTAAGCTAAAGATAAAACTCATTATTATTCCCCCCATGATCTGCGTTCAATTTTGAAATTTGTAAAAGTGGTACAAGCTGTGGTTAATCAATAATTGCGATGGAGAAGCAAAATGATGGGAAGCATAGTTAAATCATATAGTCATAAAACTTTGAATTAAGAAGTAATAATATATTAATATTAATTGGTATCCAATTAACTTAGAATAAAGTGGTTTTTAATTTAATCAAAAAGCGTTTCAGGTTTGGATTTCACATTCAATATTCAGATATAGCTATTTCTCACTCCTACAACTAAGATATGATTACTTACCATGAAATATGGTTGTCTCGCATTGTTCCAAACAACTTTTAACTCCAAAACATGTCTGGAGAAATCCATAGCTTCAAGAATTTACTATTTCCTCAGCATGCCATTCTTCAAATCAGTCGCTAATTTATTCCGTCGGTATTTCTACACAATTTAACGTGTAGTTTTACTCTGATGCAGTCATTATTGTAATTATTGATATTTTATTTTAAATAAAACAGAAAATCAAATCACAATGTTCAGAATCAGTGAAAAAAGTTGATCTTGTATTTTCAGTTTAATTCACGTTATTTTTTCAGTAATTTATTCCGTCAGTATTTCTACACAATTTTCCAAGTAGTTTCACTTCGATGCAGTCATCATTGGTGGTTTTTTTTAATTAAAAAAATTAAAATTAAATCACTGAGCACAGGATCAGGCTGATCAGTTCTGATCTGAAATTATTTCCAGTTTGTTTCACGTTATTTTTTCAGTTATTTATTACGTCAGTATTTTTACTGTAGTAGTTTCACTGTGATGCAGTCATTATTGCAATTATTACCCTTTTTAAAAAAATTAAATCACTGAATTCAGGATCAGTGAAATACATAACAGGTTCCTTTTAATTTAGTTCTAATGCCAAATTATTGAAGTATTTTGAGTCTATTGCACGTTATTTTAACTTCAAGATTTTCAAACATTTTATAGCATTAATTTCAGATTTTCCACCCCCGCAATTTTAAGAAATTATTTAATTAGTTACTTCAATGTAATCAGTAGATGAAGGCATTTGAAGTCTAATATTATATTGAAATTTACCATATACACATTGTTGCTGGAATATTTCACGTTCCAGTTTAATATACAATGTTTTTGTTGCATCCACTCGATATTATTGGAATTTTTTACAAAGTTTTTTTATATCGTATTCTTCTCCAAATGGTTTTTTAGAAGTTATAAAATCATATGTTTCATTTTATAATTTTCTTATTATTTTAATATTTAACTTTATCGTCAAAAATGACACAGCCTTAGCTGGGACGGATTGAGTAGGCCCTTGTCTTTTCAACAGACGCTGCAGCCTTCGATTCTTATGTTCAGAACTGATACTGCTCACTCCCTGAGAAAGAAAAGAGTTTTTTTACTGTTTAACATACCTCTTTATCATTCACCTGTCTCTTTAACATGTTAATCGTCAATTTCTCTTTGTCTCTGTCCTCCATCAACTTGGTCATTCATAAACTTCTGCTCCAAATTCGGCACAACCGGTGGACTTTAATTAGGTATTTTTCTTTCACAATTAATTTATGTTCCGAAAGTCCTCGTATTATTGTAGCGCAGCCACGAAATTGAATTAATTACAATAAAATTTTAAACAGTAGTCTCATCAACCTCAAACACTTTTCGTTTCAACTCTTGTACAAATGAATTTTTTTCTTCATAACATTCACAAATTATTCCGTGTACACTGTATCATTTCAATTTCTTTGCAGGCATAATTACAGTTATCAATGATGGTTTTTAAAATGTTGCTCTATGATCTCTCAAAATGGTGGTAATTCTATATCACATTTTTTTTATAAGTAGTCTATCGTAACTCAGCGGACAGAGACAATTTCATGGCATTTACGGAAGATATTTTCTCAATTATGGTATGACTGAAAAAAATTTTCACCGAAGAACGTGGTCAGTCCGTTTTATATAATAAAATATTCTGTATGTTGTCTGTATTTTTATGAGCAAAATAATGTCTAGGCCATTCTCTCCGTTTACTTTAATATCAAGCACACCATTGAAAGTCCGTAATTCCTTTTTTGCTTATCTCGGGCACAGAAATAAAGCAAGTGAAAAACCCTATTTACATATGAACGAGAAAACATCAAATATTGATCACATGTAACTCATTATTAGTTACTCAACTGCCTTGAATTTTACACATTTTAATTCATTGACTCAATTTTTTGAATTTGAATTTTTTTTTTGCGAATAGACTAAAATTTCAATTAATTTATAATAACAGCCGAATTAATTTATTAGAATATACTGTTCAATTCCAATCATAGGCAGGTAAAAACACGTCCAATAGAAAAATGTTATGTGCTTAAAATTGAGCTGTATTCATCTAAACGAAGAATATTCTTAATACGACAAAATTTCTCTTGAAGTGTTCTCTATATGCATCTAGTTATTTTATTAAACTTCAAATTTTTTATTTTGATACGGAGTTACACAATTAATACTTTTTATATACAAGAGATTGCAGTTTATTTGTGATAATATTAAACACTTATAAGGCTGAAGTTCTGATATAAAAATATGTCGTGTTTAATTATTGGCTGTTTATGGAAGCACATTGATAAAATTGTTTCTTTTACAACACAGCATTCACTAAAGAAGTTCTTGTCTCAAACATATAATAAATTACACTTTTGTGAGACAGTATTTTATTAATTTATCTTAGTCAAGTAATTAATTACTTGATGCATTTCAAGAAGAAAGATAGCTTCATATCTCTTGTACGTTTTTTTTAAAATAAAGAAAAACTTCAGTCAGTTCAAGCGCTGTTCTTCACCACGTTATTTAGTTCATTGTTTATCCGTTTTGAAAATTGTTAAATTTTTTAAGAAAATCGTACGAGTTCAATAGCGTAAAGATGAAAATTTTCATAAATCTCTTGTTGATATTAAATTAATATATATTTTCTTCTTTGGATGGGGTTTCCATATTTATAGTTGTTTTGTATTAATTCAATGTAAATAGACCACAAAATATTTTTTAATTGAATCCAGTATCGTACAACATTTTATTTTTACATATTCCCGTAATGTAAATGCAGTATTTCCTTTTGGAAAAATTTCGAGCTTGAAGTTGGAATTTTCATCCAGACACAATTAGCCAGGCACTGTGAATTTATTTATGATGAAACCCAAACCATTTCGTTATAAGTATTGTATAAAAATTTCAATTGGATACCAAAATATTAATCGCACACAAAGAAATTAATCTAAGGCAGGGAAGTTAGTTTATTCTATGGGACGTCTAGAGATAGTCTCACGCTCTTCATTTACATGCGGAAGAGGAACGTACCTTTGTGAGGCGCATGAACGATAGACGACGGTATTAAGCATTCAGAGGAGGATATGAATATTATAAGCAATATTTTCCAGTTTGTGGTAGCCAGGCGCGTTTAACGTGACACTCGTTCCGGCGGGGAGCTGTGACCGGGGTAAATCCGACCTGAAGTGTGATCATCCGACCATAAAGGAGTGAACAATGACGCTGGATGAGATGAATGAAGATAGGCGGAATTTGGAAGAATGGGGGAGGGAACTGGATCGGGCCAGATATCTATCGTCCTACATCCTGTTTCCTTTTAGGCCGCAAGGAATGTCCAGCTGACGCCACAGTCGACAAAACAAAACCTATGGAAATCGCTTGAAAAAATTATCTTCAACCGGGGTCAAAAAGAAAAATGGACGTGCCCTTACTACCAGCAAAACCCAGTGCGCAAAAGTATTCTCATTTTTAATTTTAAATACAGTATTTTATTCTTACGATCTCTTTGCAACAGCAACAGAGCAAAGTATAATCGCTTATTGCCTTTCAGGCCAGTAATCTTGGGTAATAATAACAACAGCTTTGGGTGATGCTGGGATGATCAGGACAATCGAAATAAGGCAAACATATTTTGGTAACCAGTCGTTTCATTCACGATCGTGAAATTAGTAATTTTAAAAAAGAGTTTTAAAATAATTTACCAGGCATATGCGATATCAAATTTACTGATACCTGGCTTAATGGTGGGTTTCATCATAAATCTGCTGAGCGTAGTAGATTGCCTTTATTCAGCATTTACGCTGATTCTTCTCTGATACGATAATGACAATTAGATAAAGCGGGTTTTAGGATATTACCACCCAAGATTAGTGACCCTAAAGGTTCAATACTTCTCTCTGCTTTGTGTAACTTCGTGAAAAAATTTATGGATGTGAGAGCATTGTTAGTGCTTCCGCTATGTTGTCAGCTTTTCTTTGGCCACACATACATATAACAATAAATAATTGTACAGTGTCTGTTGCAAATGGTGTTACTCCTTTGTATTTATTTCGTATGAGAAACTTATTGCTTTCTTCTTAACAAATATGACCAATCATTATATGATAACAGCTTTCGTCACTCTTGAGCCTTGGCCATTAATAATAGTGCATTGCTAAGTAACTTTTTAGACAAATATGAGGTCACTTGTAATTATTAAGAAAGTCATGACAGATTTCCAAAGACTTAGCATTTGTTGTTTTCCTTTCCCGACGCTGCAGGACCCACACAGCCGCCACTTACCTGAAACAAATCAGAGAAAAAAACGTTACAACCATTTATCAATAAAAATTTCCATTCAATAATAAAGCTTTTAATTAAAGTGTGAAATATATAATTATATTAAAATTCCAATAGACGAATAGAAGAATGACAAATAATACATTCAACAAATTTAGTATTTTCTAACACTGCTGGTAATCACCGACTGAGTCAGTCGATTTTTAGCAGATATTAATATTGGAGCATATATGCAACATAACTTTTAGCATCGCCCCAGAGGCGTCTGTATTTCTGAGAGAAATAATTTGTGATGCAGATATGAAACAAAACATGCACATAAGAAAATGTGAAATTTTTTGCATCCATGGAAAGGTTAAAACATGACTTTCCTAGCTTTCTGTGTGTCAACCCCTCAGTCCACATTTTTTTACTTCAGAATATTTATTTTCTGTGGTTTTTTTTAGGAAAGAAAATTTAAGCGTCATTCTCAGTGTAGTCTAACAGCACCAAAATAATAATTATCCATTTAATGTGAATTATTGGTAAATCAGAACTAATTTTATTTTTGTTGAATATGTGCAACATCATAAGCCAAATTGACTTTGGTATTTTTTTGGTCATTTTTTCCGTATTTTATTCACAAATATACATATTAAAAAATTAGTTTTTTTTATAAAAATACAAAAAGTCAAGCTCTAATGGGATAATCTTCCATCAGACAACTTTTTTACTTTCGTTTTCTTCCATTAACTCACTTAGTCCTGTCCAAAATTATTTTTTATATATCTCCTACATATTCTAATTTAATAAGAGTGTCCGGGCATTTAAAGTGCAGCATTTCTCTTTAATCAAGTACAATTAAAATTAAAAAAAAAAATTGGACCCGGAAATGTCTCGTTCATTGTTTTTAATCGAGAAAATTTTTTCGCTAGCATTTTGTACTGATTTTCTCACGTTAAAGCACAAATAAATCTCGCCACTCCCGATAATCTTGATGTGCAGAACGATCATGTGGTTTTTAAAATTTAAAAAGTGATATTATCTCAATTAGTGAAGGTTTAATCTGTAAAATATTTGGATAATAGATTTGTTCATTTATTTGTTTTCTGTTTTTCTTCCCATCTGGGAAAGTACGACGAAATATCTGGGAGCCACGACTATATAGTAAATTAATGGTACAGAATAGCACTCGCAGCGTATAATGAATAGCCCCTGACTGTGTATATTTCCCCGAGTATATCTTTGTTGCATGAACGTAAATTCTCTTGATCCTATGAATTATGGGGCCAGGACACACGTTCATGTTAGATAAATTCCTCACAAAAGATGTATTTTTGAGTTTTACTTGCATTGCTCCCGAGAGGGGGGGGGGGAAACATTTCTTTTACCGAGAGAAATATTAGCTTTAAATAACAATTTCCGTTACTTGTAGCAGCGTATGAGGTTAGGTTTCTCCATCCGGTGCAAGACGGTTAGTTAGCGAAATAAACATATTGCAACACATAAGGAGGAAAATTTAGACACAGAATTGAGCTGTCACCATTGGTGCGATTAAATATATATTATTAGTTTATAATGATACAAAAAAACGTTTTACTAAAAAAATTAAATAAAATTGTAATTATTTAACGTATATCGAACTTCTAATTATAATACGTAATACTGGAAATTTATTTAAGCTGTTAAAACAGAGACTTCGTAAAATTACGATAGCTGTGCTTATAAAAAATACAATAGAAGCTTTTGTATACGAAATATGGCCACGATTTGCCATCTTAATTTCACTGTCGGGAACTATTCTTGCCGTTTCTCTATGAAAAATGTGATTCTCATCTTCATCAGGGACGATCCTATAAAATAAAGTAACTAAATTTTTCAATTTTAAGAGAGGCAAAATACTATTGTGTCACTAGCAGGCTGTTACAGTAATCGTTTAACTTCCTGCTCCATTGTTCGCAGATTATTGCCCTCTTTCTTGTAAAGAATCTTAGTTAACAGATCCGTAACCTTATATTGAACGAACAAGTGAGCTGCTCGAAAGTTCTGGAGTTACATATCTTCCATATTTAGTATCCCCGTAGCGTAACATAATAACTTCAACGCCTTCAGATTCCCATCGGTAAATTGAACTTCCGCGTAATAATACTCCTTACATCGTAGCGCCATGCAGGAATAATTAAACTCTCTTTGTGTGTTTCAACCAACGCTCGCTTTGAAAGCAAAAACTAATAGAAAAATATGTCTTTATTCTATTTATACTTTCGTGTGTTTTATTACAACTTCAGAGATGACTGTGGTCCTTGCATAGGCCGAAAGCTTCGTGTATAATTTACGAAGGTTAAATAAATTATTTTAACGGAAGCTGGTAGACTTTTCTATTCATTTAACTGCACTACAACAGTACTGATTTTGAAGTGTATAGCAGTAACTAAAATTCAGGGATTCTAGTATCCCAATATCAGAAAAACTATCGTCAACCAATGACGTAATTTACGACGACGACGACGAATACATATATTTTCTCCAAAAGAATTAAATATGGCCAAGCTCGATCAGTATAAATTTATTAAATGAATTAATTAATACTCACTGTAAAATTCAGAATAAATTTATTAAATGAATTAATTAATACTTGCTGTAAAAAAGGTTTCAGCTTACAATCTAAATAGAAAGCAAAAAAACTCTAAATGTTTATGTTAAAATAAACAAATTAGGGAAGTTTTAATAAAATGATTGAATAATCAAATAAAAGTAGTCACTTTAATTATTAAATATAATTAAATAATATTAATAATTATATATTATTAATTATTAAATATTTTATAAGGAACTCAAATTTCCTCACAGCCATTTTCAATACAATCGCTGTGTTTTGTCAAAAAATTATACGCTGTTTATAAAATTACTTTTTTTGTAATAATAATTTTATTTGACATTATTTTCTGCATAACCATACTGATTTCACAGAAAAATACAATAATTCACTTCCTTTAGACAGGTTATCCTATTAGTTTGGACTAAAATGAATCCATTTCTTGAACATTATTATCTTATAGAAAAACGTCAAGGTTCCATAACCCCAAATATATACACTAATTTTGTTACAGCTTATTATTACAATTTAGGCATCACATAATTTGTTATAATAATTTATTTGCTTGACATTCTACTCTTTTGAATTTTTTTTATTATAATATACATTTTTAATGCAATGATTTTATTATCATGACATCAGTCGTTAATTATTAAAATAATATAATGCAATTTCAGTTCGGAAAAACGGGACTTTCTGTCGAAATCTACTAAATTAATGCAAATAGTGAAGTGTACAATAGAAAGGTTTATTCTACTACAAGTAATTACAGGATATTCTTAGTAGTGTCCAGTTTCAATAAATCAAGTTTCTTGAAAAATTATAGAATGTGATTACAGTTCCTTAATTACCTTAATGAAGGTTATTTTCCAGATCCTGTTTGTTTGACGACTGGCGGTCAGATTTCAAGTTGTCGAGCTCAGAACCTTAAAAGCAGTTTCATTAAAGTTTGTCCATGCTGACGTTTTATTAATATTTTTTCTCCAAACGAGATTTATACATTTCGGTTTTTTAATAAATTTATGTATATATTTATTACTGGTTGTTTTGAAGACGCAATGGCAATGGAAAAAATAATATCGAGAACATCCATCGGAGTCGCTCACTTTCCTTCACATCAGTGTGTTATTTGGACGTTTTTTTTAAACTCGATTTCCACCACAATTTTCTGTAGTTATAATTTTTTCTTAATATTTTTGAATTGTAGCGAATGGTCTGAAGCACCTTGACTAAGCATTCCAGTCCCCTTTTTGACTTCCCACATTCGTTACTCGTTCTCTTTCCTTTATTTGATAATAAATTATTTAGATCCCGCCTTATATCTCTTCAGGTCGTTTCGTATAATAAAGTACTCGAAGCTGATCGATTTTTCGCCTGTTTACAACGCGTATTCCAGATTCGACCAAAAATTTGGTCCGTTTCTGAATTTTGTGAAGCTCGATGATGTTTTCCACTCAGCAGGGATCCCAAAATGCTACCCGAATATTCCGTGACTGGTCTAATAACTTGGCAAGTCATCTACTTTTCTTCAGTGTTCTATTTATGAATTTTAAGGAACTCCAACCGTTTCCTGCTAATGAATCACTTCTTGATTAATATACTTTTTACGAAAATATTATGAAGTGATTTTTCTGCATTGCAGGCAATTAATATATATTTTATAATCTTCTGGTTGTTCATGTAAACATGTTTTTCCAGTACGAACTGTTTTTAATTGTAAAATTGCTCCTGGGTCTTTTAGTCTGAACCATATAACAGGATTTGCAAGCCAGACAGTTCGGTAAATTATATTATGTTTACCAAAAGTTTATATTTAATCGTTCGAATATTTTTACAAAATTTAAAATATTAAATGATTTGAATTCTTACATTATAAGTAACAAATAGGTTGACTAATTTAAATGGGATATTTTCTGAAAAATGTAAAATAATGTATCTCATAGAGAATTATTTGGATATTTACAGATTTAATGATGTGTCGTCGGTCTGGGATTGGGTCACTCCCCAGAAATATTGATTTGGTTTTTCCAGTGTTGTTTCCCATCGCTCACGGTAATGTTTCAACGAACGCTTAATGAAATTCTAGGGCTGCTTCCTTCCCTATTCTCTGAAAGTGTTCAGCAGAGTGAAACGACCGAGGAGAATCCACAAACATACTAGAATGTCATGTAACTTTACAATGGCAGCCGCCTCAAGGACCTTACAAAGCCATATTAACAATATGTTTGATCCAGCTATTGAAGGATTCGAAAGAACACGGTGAATTGAAATAGATGACGCTAATTAGCTCGTGTCGTTCTGTGACATTTCCAGCGTGTCACAAGTTTGCTGAACTTTGTAAAATGTGTCAATTGATTTCATTCTTAATGGAAAATCGTGGGAATAAAGACGATCATGACTGGTAAGTGCTCTGATCGGTAAATTATCTTTGCATCTTTATTATAAAACTATAAATAGATTAAATAGCATTAACATCACGTACTTGGACACTGTTTGGAGAAATAGTTTTAGTAGATTACGATACTACTAAGCGGGCCATAATTGATTATTATATGCGACGCAAAGATTATATTGTGAAAGGTATGGAGGATAGTCACTGACGGTTTACCTCTGGTCTGTGTTAGCTGCGAGAAAAAAAAGAATCGAGAATTCGTACATGGATGATGAAAGAAGATTTTCTGTTTTCGATTTTTGACGAAAGAAATAAAAACTAAGAGTCTCAAAGAGTTTTATGCAGGTCTTTTAAATGTTGATATGTGATTTGAGAAATCAATATGGTCTATATGTTGCTTAAATTATGTTAAAAAAGCCAAGACAGAATATTGAAGTAAGTTGTTGACATGGTCATTTGTTCAAAAGAATATTAAGTTTTTATGTTGGAATATTATTGATAAGTATTAAAAATTTGATTGTTGGTTGTGATAAAATTTGTTGTTTTTTCCTTTTAAGCTCATTATATTTTTGGTAGTTTTGATGTGGGAAGATTGGCCGTCAGCTGATGACGTCATGCTGACGTCATATGAATATAATTGTTAACTAATCTAGCAGCCCTAGCGAAATCAAGAGTGCCCAACTATAGTAAACAATATATGTGGTGAATTTTTTTTTAAACGTTGTAATCCCCGATAAATTTTCGAATGATCCACATTCATGTGTACCCTGAGACTATGAGAGTATCTTGTTCTGTTCCATAAAAAGAGATTTATATATGGATATTAGTGTATGATGAATTTGGTGAGGCATTTTTTAGCTGAAAACGGAACTAATGGCAAATAATTTTGTAAATTGAATTTTTTTTAGGTTCTAAAAATTGTGTTGGCATTTTCCTCGAAACAGGCATTAATTATTATCTATTTATCCACCACATTTTTGTCTCTGAAACTTTGAATGGAACTTCGAAAGCACCTTCTTATTGCTCCACCGTTTTTCGTACGTCGAGGAACTTCATTCGCCGTCGAATTCTTGGTATGACAATCAAGAGTGCATTAGCGGTAATCAGCGGAAGAAGTAATTATGTGTCCCTTTACTGGATCACTTTGCACTGGCCATTTATTCGCGTATCGCGATAGTAAATTCGTCCAAACTGCGTCTTGCCAGAGAAACCGTCAATGCGCTTTCAGGCGTCCGCCGGGAAATAAACAAAACGAAACTAACGGGTAGCCGTAAAAACTTAATTTATTATCTTGTAGGTGAACCAGTATTTGCCAGTAATGCGCGGCAGTTGTTCGACGAAGCTCGGTTTAAAATAAATCATTTAGGCCTTGGACGATAATGACTCGGCCTAAGTGATGAACCATTACGTTTCGTTCGAAAGCTGTCCACAATAGATCCTGACAGAAAGCTCCGTGGCCCTTCAACTTAAGACTAGATTTACTGACGCATATTTCCATTGAAATTGGCTCTGAAATTATTACTGACAAGGGCAGTTTCTGTTCTAGAACCAATGAAACTGAAGCTGGAAACGGACAAAGTAGCAAGGCTGGTCTGTGTTCATCACCGTTCAGCCTGTCATACATGTATGTATCGTTCCAAGTCATTTTAGGAGAGTTTATTTTAGTATTCGTAATGTACATACACTAATTTATTGACACTAAAAGTAAGGGAATATCATCATTTTTATCAGGAAAATCTGTAGAGGTAGCGATTGTTTGGATTAAAACATAAAAGATTGTTGGGTCTGGCACTTTGAATCTGATTTACTTTGATTTGACTTTGGCTAATTTACGACATAGAAACTTTTCGAGGATCGCAAGTCGATCTGTGTCGGTGACAATGTCCGTCTCAGCAACTCGAGCTTTTCAGCACTACGATGTTGGTAACCATCTGATTCCAAGAATTCATTCCTGCATCTGTAAAATAATTTTCTAGTGTTATCCGAAAACTTTGACATGAGACGACTCCCTATGTGTGTCTAAATAATTATATAATTATGTTGTACGTGTTGGTGATACTGCATATAAATTATATATGACCTGCATATCTGAGTTCAGTCAAGGCGTCTGGTGAGGTTGGTGGAAATTACTTCCCAGACACAGGAGAGAGTCAGAAAATCAGTCGAATTTATCTCGAATTCCGCTTGAGTTTTTATGGCTGTTGTTTGTTGTCCATTGTTCTCTTCAGAACGACACCAGACATGTGGAAAAGCGTTATAGCCTATTCATCCCGTGATCTACAAGTACTGAAGATTATCGTGCGGTAAGCCGAATTTCAGTGCAGAATTATTCCGACTTCACTTGAAGAGTTTTTGTAGTCGTCTGCGTTCTTCTTTCCCTGTATTTGAGCATTGTGGTATAGTCACAATTGAGCGGCCATTGTGGACTTTGGAAACCACGAGAGGTTGTGTAATTGTAGACTGAAATCTCCATGCTCTACGTTAACGTAAATGGAATTTACAGAAAATAAACGAAACCATAATTTCAGTAAATGAAACGAACCCAACAGTACGCGGGAAAAAAAACAATTCTCCAGTTTACAGAAGTTAAAATTAATAAACAAGAAGCGCTATATGTATAAAAGTGTAAAAGAATCGCATATAATTTTACAATACTTTATGATCCATGTATACGTCTATTTTATTTTGAATGGCTACGAATCTCACTGGAATTGGAGTATAGTCCTATTATTCAAAATTTTAACTCAGAGAAAAATATTTTAATTCATTCAACTTGAATCTATTACCGTTAAAGAACTTAAAATGTGTTTAAAACAAAAATAATAAATCCGGCTATCTGATGTGGTCTGTCTACTGGGTTTTAACGGCTCTTTTAAAACGGCGCTTTTAAAAGTCGCAGGACTAGAATATATGAGGAACGGGGGTCGAACGATCCTGTCATCCTGATTTTTATTTTGCATGACCCTCCCAAATCATTCAGCAAATGATGAAATGAGCTCATAATGGATAAATGGTTCCCAAAACGAAATAACCAACATACGTTCCAAAAGATGACCACTTATTCAAAATTAAACAGAAGCCAACGAATGGGCGTTGGTAAATACTATTTTGTAATGATTTGTCTAAAAATCTACTAGCGACTTTTCCGAAAAAATGCGAAATTATTTAGAGACAAAATTTGGTTAAATATTTTCTATCGTGAAATGTAGCCTTTTTGGATGAAAATATTTGTATTTTTAATATGAATAGTAGTCAGTAGTCTTAGTAATTTAGTATGTAAGTTATATTGTATTATTACAGTATAAAATGATCTATCTATCTATATTATGAATAATATAGGTAAATTAGTGACGTGAGTTCTATTTTTATTATTATTTTCACTCAATATTTTTCTTTAGTGTAGTGTGGACAAATTTCCAGGAGAAATTTCTAAGACTTATTTTATTATTTCAAAATTGTTTAATTTATGTATTAAACTATTTTTTATATATTTGTTTTAAACTGCCACTGGGAACGATCCCAATCGCAACTAATAAGTGTAACCAGCACAGTAAAGAAAATAATCCGTAAAAGTCCCGGGTTCGATTCGTGGTCCGGTCGACATTTTTCCATCCTGATACTTAAATTGCATTTAATAATCTTTAACCTACGAAGGTATATCATCGAGGTAATTGATGAAAATGAAGATTATCGTGCTACACTTCAGGTAAGATATTTTAATGTAAGCGCAATTTAATTATTAAAATGTAATGTAAAAGTAAGTATCTAGGAATAATTCACAAACCAAGTAGAACGTTACGAAGTGGTTATGAAAATACACAGGGCTTGATTTCATATCGAGTGCATTCGAGAACTTCTTCCAGCGCCTAGAAGTTTCAGGTGGAGGCCGTAGCTTTCTTGGAAATAGATAACTGCAGGCAGTAGGAACAATATTTTGTTACAATTTATTGCTTCTGTTAACGTCATGATACAATGTCCTTCATTTTTAAGTTTCCCACGATTTACTTGAGATTTCTGGGGGATATATGAGTGACATTTTAAGTGGATAGATATAAAATTTCATTCGCCAAAGTAGTTAAATATGTATGTACACGATGTGTCACAATTAATTTATATTTTGGTTGGTGCAATAATTAATAAGGAAGGAACCCGCTGAAATTAAAACGAGAAAGGACCGTTCTTTTTAAGCAATTACAGGGTTTTTCTGGTCGACGAAAAGAAAAAAAAAAGAATCTGTAAATTCCTAAGCTTCGTGATAGATTAGCAAACGTGACAAAATGTTTATAGCCGAACTGAGCCATGTGAGCGGCGAAGGGACCATCTTGATAACTCGACATACTTCTGGGCGAAGATCGAATCTTTTGATACGCAAATTTATGTCACAGGTCTGCGGTTGTTGTAAATGCACACATTCAATATAATGGAGGCGCAATTCTCGGTAAGATACGAGTATATTCGCCGTCCGGTAGCTTGCGCCATCCGTCATCGGCCTAATTACAACACGTTCTTAACTTAATCTTTTAGGAAAACTTGTCTGCAGTAAACGAAACGCCGGTATCAGAACAACGAATCGCCGGGTCGGGCTGCAAGTGTGGCCAAATGCGCGTTTACACGAGAAAGCTTTTAGCCCATAAGCCGTGTTCACTTAACCGAGTATGAAATTTCCTTATCTGCATATCCTAAGTTCGCAACAAGTACATAACGGGCGACCAGGGACCAGCGCCGACGACTCTTCTGCCCGTCACATACTTTAGCCTGCTGAATAATTTCACTTATTTCCAGGGAAACTTGAGGATACCGGTGATATGTGAGACAAGTTTCTATGAGGCACGTTGTCTCGAAGGCTTTATCTTAGCCCTAACAGTCTCTGACTATTCCATTATCAACTTCACCGGGAAGCGGCGCGAAGATGTAATGGAACGACTTTGGACGGTCAATATTCATATTTATACATAAGGAGCTGCGAACATTACATTAATAGATACTACTAAATACGACCGTCATACATCCATTTTATAAATAGAAACGGTGCCGCACGTTTCGACGCGGATTGGCGTCTTTATCTAACGGCGATAAACTGAAGACTAGCATTTTACGTAACAACTAAAATCAAAAGAGCTTAAAATAAAATATTTTCCGCGACACGCTTAACCCTTTAGTGCATTGTTTTTTTACATTTTTTAAATGTTTTTTTTTGGTAATAGAATACGGTAAAAATAGCCAAAAAATATGGTCGAAATTTTTATAATAACATTTCAACATCTTTTATTACGTTCCAAATATGCAACATCATGCACATGTAGGTTCTAAATATGAATGGTCAATAATCTATAACTTCAAGATTTGAAGCTTTTTTCTTTGTATTTGTAAATGAAATTTGGCTACAGAAAAATTAAATACAATTTAAAATGTAAGAAATCAAAATTTTCTTTATTAAAAGTTAGTCGAAAATAACACAAACTTTTCACTAATAAATTTTTTTTAAAAAAATAATCACAGCTCTATTTATATACCATTTTTATTATTATTATCAATTATTTATCAATCACATTAAATGGAGAGTTATGATCTTATACCTTGAGAATAACGCTTAAATGATCTTTCTTGAAAAAAAAAAACACGGAAATTAATATTCTGAATATTAAACATTTATTAAGCTTCTCAGTAGTAAAACAGAAACTTTGCGATCAGCAATACATTCCTTAATACTGGTTGTTATAGCACGATTCGGTTTGTCTAATTTAACACCGAGAACATTTATTAGGTTTATAAACAACATGACTCTGACGTTTATCTAATATTATATTGAAAACACAGACCTTTATAGTCAGAAAATGATTTGTAATATAAATAGTACAATGTTTCGTCGCGACCTCTTCAAGGTAGACGTTTAACACTATAAAACTATCATAATACAATAATTAAAATAGAATTTTGATGATAGATTTTGCAAATAACTTACAAATGGTATGACCGGAAACGATTGTTGCAAATAACCTTTGAATGAGCCACGTTCGGGAACAATAGAAGAGATCGCGTGAAGAATGATTTTGTGAGTAGTATGGCTAAAGGAATAGACGTACTGCTACGTATTGGAAGTCAGAAATGGCATGAGCACGGAAAATTGACAAAGAAAGTCAAAGAGACCATAAGCGACGAAGAGGACCATAAGGAACCCATGGAAACGACAATGAATCTGCCTCCTAAACTGGTCGAGGTACGGAGCTGCGTCCTCACAGCAAACTCCTCTCCCGCTATCGGAAGGGGGACAAGGACCCAATGCCCGACCTACCCGATGCAGGTTTTTCTAAGGTTTTCCCTGCATTTCTTTAGGCGAAGCCGGGTAGGATCCTTAAAATACAGCCCAGGGGCCCTAGTTAACCATTGGCTACCTTCCTCTACCCTTCCGCATCCCCCCTTTCAAATCCCTTCCTATGCTACTAAAGGGGAGTTGCCCAATTTGGATCACCCTCATGTAGCCTGTTGCCCTAAAAAAAAATTAAAAAAAAAAATAATGTAATCCCTTCCTATGCTAAATATTTATATTTATATTTATATTTATATATATATATATATATATATATATATATATATATATATTTATAGAGAGGATTCTCTCGCAGGTAACCTGCGAGGGATTTTCTCTCGCAGGCAGAACCTTTTAGGAGAGATACGAAGGGGCTACCTTTGGGTATGCCTTTTCCTCTCCGTTTTTGAACTAAGGTTCCCACAAGCCGAGGCACCTCGGCCTGTTTTGAGAGATGTATGTTCCGGGGTCGCAGACATACGGTAAGAGTTGTTCGCTATTTCCATTGGAATAGTCGGCCAGCTGCCTCCTAAACTGGTCGAGGCACGGTGAAGGGAATGCTGCGTCCACACAGCAAACTCCTCTCCCGCTGTCGGAAGGGCGTGGGACAAGTACCCAATGCCCGACCTACCTGATGCAGGTTTTTCTAGGGTTTTCCCTGCATTTCTTTAGGCGAATGCCAGGTAGGATCCTTAAAATATAGCCCGGGGGCACTTGTTAACCCTTGGCTACCTTCCTCTACCCTTCTACATCCCCCCTTTCAAATTACTTCCTATGCTATTAAAGGGGAGTTGCCCAAAGTGGATTACCCTCATGTAGCCTGTTGCCCTAAATATATATATATATTTTCGACGACGACTTTACTCTAATTAATTATTAATTAATGATTTCCTTTTAATTACCACAATATATATATATACATATAATTAATAAATATATATATAAATCATTAATTAATAATTTAAAATTTGGACTCGAATCGTTAGCGGCAGAAAACACACAAGTTGCACCCAAGAATGGGTCTATAATGCCACATGTTTGGGGTATTTTAGGCTGTTGGTTTTCTAGAAGCGTTGTGTGCGCCAGTCGTCGTCGAAGATATAGCAAGTAAATTCGTCGTCGAAGATATAGCAGAGTAAAGTCGTCGTCGAAATATAGCAGAGTAAAATCGTCGTCGAAGATATAGCAGAGTAAAGTCGTCGTCGAAGATATAGCAGAGTAAAGTCGTCGTCGAAATATAGCAGAGTAAAGTCGTCGTGGAAAGATTTCTGTGGACGGACAAAAGCAAAATATTCAGAAAGTGTCCAGATACATGTAGTAGAACTGCTAGAAAAGTTAGAACAGTTTTGTTACAAGTGGCAGCCTGTGAGATAAATATTTAAATATTCAACGATAAACATTTTGAATGTAGAGTCTAATTTATTCTATTCTCAAATTAGACCATTGTCTTCGATTGTGGGAGACCAGGCCTCTGCATCCAGCGTCGAATAATCTTCAGAACGAGCAAATAATATTTCCTTAACGAACGGAGAACCAACTTTTGTCAAAACAACAGTGTTTATTAGAATCAGTGAAAAAAATGACCGGTATATAAAGTTTGTGTGTGTGTACGAACGAGCCAAATTGCCCTGATTACCAGAGACAGTAAGTTACAATTTCACTAAATTCATATTTGTAAACTCTTAAGTAAAGGTAATTATCGTCAGATTTTGAATTTAGTTCAGAATTTAAAGTTAATATTTTATGTTTTTTTGTTTGCATTGTAAATAATACATTTAAGAAGTATGTCCATAATATCTGCATAAAAATTTAAGTGTTAACAAATAGCTCTTTTATTAAAGGCCCGGTAAACGACCCTGAGAAAGAGTAAATTTTATTGTCAAATATTAATAAATAATGTAAACTGAAGTTAATTTCTTAATAACTGTTGTAAATTCATTTGATAATTTTGTAAAATTTAATTGTTCGTGCGTTAATAAATTAATTTGTTTCTCTATTTTAAAATCTTGTTTAATATTAAAATATCCTCTCATTTTAATATTTAAATTGACGCATTAACGTGGCGATATAACTTTCATTAATTGGTGATCACTACAAATTGGCACCTCAATGTGGGGCTGTCATTTTATCATGTTAATAGTTAAAATCATTACTATATATATATATATATATATATATATATATATATATATATATATATATATATATATATGACCCCACAAATCTATGCTGGGTGTTATCGATAAATGAGAATATTGGATGTTGGGAATGGCGATAGTCGCCCCCATTCTTACAGCTGCCGCTGCATTTGCATACTGAAGCAATTGTAATATGGGCCGGCCATTGGGAAGCTATAAACTATTATCGGAAGAAAGCGGTTAACAAAAAGGCCTCCAAGTACATAAATAAAGACTCGAAAGCCAGTCGCGAGCCAATGAATAAACTAATTTGATGTTGTTTATGGGGAAAATTTATAGCTTTTGGTTGGACACAGAACGGTCCGAGTGCTAGAAATCCCGTATACACTGCTACAACTGTCAGCAAGGGGCCCGAAGTAACCTACGGGGACTGAAAAATTCAACCAACCAGTCCGTAAATACGTGCCCTAAGGATGGACAACTTACAAAGAATTTTTGGATTATGCAGACGCAGTTATAAAATTTACACACCCGAAACTGAATTTAACGTTTAAAATTCGGTCGCAAACATAAATTCAAGTAGCGAAATTTCATTCGTAACATTTACCACATACAAATAATTCAATGAATATTTAACTGAAATTAACACACTGTGGCATTTATATGAAACCTAAATTATATGTAATGTATCGTACTACATACAAAATTCCAATTAATTTTTTTTTAGCGAAACCACCGTCACTTTTCTTATTTACTTCCAATTTATCCAAAATAAATTTTATTGAATACGACTCACCCGAAACACAACAGCACTATCAACGTTCAACGTCCTATTTAGAAATGAAAAATTTCCAACGACTGTATTTTTGTTTCCCGCCGAAATAATTTTTTTTTGGAAATTTTTAGCTATTACAGTAAAAACTTTAAATAAAATTTGTAAACTTTGTCTCTCTACCCTTATCGCCGATAATTCCCACCCTCCACGTCACCATGTCCATTTCCAAATTTAGCTTCAAATTTCCTGTTAACTTTTCGAATGATTTCTTTTTCGTTCTTCCTACCCTCCGAAATCCCAAATTCTGGTCTCACTGATGATAGGAACGTGACCTCCTTCGCCTCTCTTAACCTAGCAATGAAATGCACTAACTGTTGTTTTTGTGGTCGTGAAACTCACCTTCTCGGCTTACACGATTTTTTTAAAAATAAATTTCTATATTGTAATACTTAAAAGGAAGCGTTAATTAAATGAATTGCCCCGCGTCGTGGAAGCCAAATTGTAATGATTAAATAAGAGCGATTAATTAACAAACACGTTTTATTAATTTTTTTTAAACAATAAATTTTCGGTTTAACAAATTGATAATTCGTTCTGGAAGTTTATTTTATTTTAACAGGAAAGATCAAGAAATAAGTACTACTTTTTTATACTTTACGATACAATTTATTATTTAATAGAAATTTATAACATTTTCTCTGAGGTTAAGTACATTTAAAGTTTCAATGTTTAGAAATTTGATAACTCTTCTCTCAGGGTCGTTTAACTGGGCTTGATAAGTAAAGAACAATCATAGAATTTATAAATTAAGAAATTAACAATCAAAACCAAAATGAGACGAACGAAATCTGACGAATACCTTTAACTATCGTTAACAAACTTAATTAACTTGGTTTCTACTTACAAAAATGTTCGGCTGGTACCAGACTTAGTTTCCTCGGCTCGGGCACACAATTTACACTTAAAAGGCCATGAATAACTGACTCTACACTTAAATGTCAAACACACGGTCGTAATTATTGATTTTTCCTCCGGGAACGGGATCTGCTGGACCTCCGGATCATCAGCCAGACATATTGTTACACATTGTCTTTGTGTGGAAAATGTTGATCTCAATACGCGTAGGAATCTTAATGTGGCGCAAATATTTGATTAACCTTTGCAGGTTTTTTTACGAAGTATTTAGCTGTCCAAACTTTATACTTGGATTTAAAACCTTGTAACTTTCTCGTTTGAATTTTATACTGTGGCCACGCTGTTAGTTACCCTAAAATTTTGCTTCCTCTCCCGACCATAATATCAGACAGACTGCCTCCAGAAAGCGCTCGCAGCCCGCAAACAATGACCGCCTACATTGTTGTCTTTTGAAGATTGGTACCGCTAAACAATCCAATTATTAAAATCATTACTGGCCTCTAATTAGTATTACAATATATTTGCTCTCAAAATACATTGAGAGTACTTCTACAACGAAAATTCTGACAACTGAAGATTGAAGTCTTCTTGCTGCTTGAAATTTATGATTTGTTAAAATAAAGTACTTTAAAATCGTACGAAGTTTTATAGAACTTGGTAGACATTGGTTGCGGCGTGTTATTACTATTTGTTTGAATATTATTTAAATTTCCATGTTTTGTTGAATTGGAAATATACTAAAGAAGGAAGTTTCATATCACTACTATTTAGAAGCCCGGTAAAGCGCCCTGAGGAATTCAATTTTCATAAACAATCGTGGAAAAATTGATGTCATAACCGTTAGATTATCTGATCTATTAAATTTTGTATTAATTAGAATTTTGTGTTTCCATTTATCTATCCTTTCGTTAAATATTAAGAACCCTATATTCTTAATGTGAGGTCCAGTCAATACATTTTTGTGTACCTGAGCATATAGTATTCAGTTGAATACTTTGTTAATATCGATTCGACTATGTTTCTATCAAGCAAATTTGTGGATATGGAACACACTACTGTAGCTACATGAGACAGCTAAAGGAACTGATAGATAAAATGTCATGAAATCACAGTTAAAAGGCTGTTCTTCCACATCGTGCAAAATAATGATGCCTACTCGAGTACTTTTCAGCATGACACCTGAAACGTTGAGACAGTTGGAAGGATAGAATGACTGAAATGAGTTCTATTTGGGAAACGCATTTTTCCGACGTAAAAACTTACACGCAGTTGATATTTATTTTCGTGAAAAATAACATTAAATTTCCATTAATTGGAAAGGAGTAATATTTGAGGTCGACGATAAATAACTTGTCTTTGAAAAATATTCCAATCAATTTATAATGATAAGTGAAAAGAAATATGCTGAAATTTATTTATTTATTTTTTTTAAAAAAAATTCTAAGCGTAATTCTTTCCAAACACGATAATGTTTTGCGGTAATCAATATTCCTTCTCGGGTTGTGATCAATCACGAATAAAACCTTAGAAATTTTTTTGAATGTTGAATTCGCATGTTGCCTCCTTCCCGAAGAATTTCAATTAAAGTACAATTAGAATAGAAAATTACGCCTGGGGTTGCCGAAAGCTACAATCCCGTGAACCTATAAAATGTATGACATTTTTCCTAAAAAATAAGGCTGTTGATTTATACCACAATGAATTCAAGAAAACAAATCCCAAATAAATAATTCTTTATTGTATCGCTCCATAAATTCACTGCACCCCAAACATGTCGGAAAAACTTGTAATTTTTTTAAAAAATTTTAATCATGTTCTTGATTTTGTTGCACCTCATTCCTCACTCACAGCGGTTTCGAAGGAAACTGAAATCCGCCGTGATATGCCTCCTTCTGGAAGGAAATAATTCGTATGCTAAGCCAATGTGCCATTAGAGTTAACGAGGCGATCGTTCAACCTATGCACGATTCCGGTATCAAAATATGGATCAGAAAACACGGACAGTGATCGTGAAGGTAGAGCGTAGCGTATTAGGAATTAACAAAGGCTAAAAGATTGGCGACACGGGATAGCGTTATGCTAAAGATGGTGAAGTGACCTTCGTGGAATACAAACCGTCGTTAAGAGTTTACACTTGTACCAAAAATTTAATAACTAATAAAGAAATGATATCAAACTGTTTATTTTCAAAATTTTCTATACAAACATATGATGGAAACCTTTGCCGTTCAAAAATTAATTATTTAAAAGATCAATGGCCATAAACATAGGCACTACATTACAGTATTAGAAAGCAGCTTCAAACTGTATAATTTATTCGTTTAAAAATGGTGTAAATAATTATTTCTTAAGTGCCAAGTTGTTTCTGTTTTCCAGGCGAGACTTTTTCCTGAGGCCAATTAATTATATATAAAATTACAGTGTAATTTTAATGCTGAGATATATCATTTTTTAGGAATTTAAAAATTTTCGACAAAGTTGGAAAATATGTGTAGCAATTTGCTGGTTTACTATTCATCAGCTTCAGCAGGCTGTCTTTCTCTCTCTCTCCTCCCTCGTGAATTTCCGTCTCTCTCACACCTTACCCCCGTCTTCGTCGCAGCGTCAGAACAGCATATGTAGTAAAGCATTCACAAGCTTACACTAAAATTTTCAGGCACGCGGAAAGTAAGTAGTTAAAAAAAGAATTATTGTTTTCCTCCAATTCTCTCATTCTCTTTTCGTTTGTGTGGCGTCACTACAAATTCCGTAACGCATTTACCAGATTACTCTTTAATCCAGCACACGTAAAGAAGTTTCACTACAGAAAATCTATATATATATAAAAATGAATTGCTGTTCGTTAGTCTCACTAAAACTCGAGAAAGGCTGAACGGATTTATCTTATCTTAGTCTTGAAATGTTCGTGGAGGTCTAGGGAAGGTTTAAAAGGCGAGAAAAAATCGAATAATTTCCGGGAAAACCCTAAAAACAGCCCTTTTCTATTTCCCATACAAACGTTTTCTAAATAAAATACAAATCTACACCAGTCGAGCAATTTTCACCAAATTTCGTACACGTGTTCTTTGCGACCAGGAAACAAACACTGTGGGGGGGGGGAGACGCGTCTTCCACCCCCAGAAGCGGGGGTGGAAATATTTAAACATACTAAAACTGCCGATATTTGAGTCGGATAAATATTTTTAGGGGTCAAAGATATTGATAGTGTTTCTACCAATGTTATCTGAATACAATTTTCATCCCCTACGCCCTGGGAAAAGGACACCCTTCGGGTTTGGGGTGGAGATGCTTTACAGTAAAATAACGCGAACACAACCGAGATTGGAGTCAAATCAAAGGTTATGGAAGTCACTGTGTTTAGTTACGACATTCAAATTGGCATTTACCCCTCAGATGCAGGGGTAGCGGGGTGCAAATTTTGGAACATGCAAACACGGCAGATATTTGCGTTGAAGAAATATTTTTCAGAGTTAATTATAATGATTAGAGTTCGAGTAGCGTTACATAAAAATTGCGCAAAAGCAGCCGAAATTGGAGTTATATCGGGGGTTATAGGTAAATGACATCTCGGGCAACACCGGACACCCAGCTAGTGATTTATAAAATCGTGAAACGTACTCCTGGCTTAGGTGTTATTAAATCAAAAACGATTGCATGAGACTGACACGTGGGACGCTTTTAACAGAAAGTTGGACAACACGCTCGTTGTGTTTGAGATATTTTTTTCGTAAACCGTGGGCGTGATCCTCAATAGTTGCCACTGTGACATCCACGAAGTCATGCAGGGACAGTGCGCGCGGGCCGAGAATTTTTTTAATTATTTGAAGGGCGATAAATCTTCAGTAGCAAAGTCGTGTTTACGCTTGTGTGTGCGTGTTTGTTAATCTTGTGTCAGCAACACCAGAGCAGCACAAATCATTGCATACGAACACAAACAATTTTTGTCTGAAGGCGGTTTTAAACAAAGCGCTACAGAAGTTTCAAATCATACGCCAGACTTTAGTTTCTCAAAGCAGAGGAGAGAAGCGGTGACGTATTCCCCATCAGATGTTTGTTGGTCTTATACAGAGGACTAACGAGCATTATCAAATCCCGTTGTGCCCAGTATCAATTTAATTGTTAATGATAACCAGCACTTTCCTTTCGTACTTCTATTTAACAGCAAAAACACCGATTTCTGAAACTAGTAACACTAACTTTGTTTCCTATTGCTCCTTGATAATTGATTTTGTACTCTTCATTCCACTTCAATGTGATTTTTACCGCACAATTCAACGAAACGAGTTCCGTAACCGCTTTCTCCTCCTTCCTAACTGCAGCTCTGGAATGCAATTCAAATTTGTATCGATCAGCGAAGGATAATTCTAACCCTTTTTGTGAACGTTCATCTCCTTATCGTACAAAGAGAAGTGAAAGGTACAGTTATTTTTAATGCCTCCTACTACGAGCTTTCAACGGTCATGGTATTCCTAAACAGATTCGCGTACGTTCCGTACTCGTTTCAAAATGCGTATTGATCTTTACAAAGCCCCTTGCAATAATATAAAATACTATAACGAAACTGTAATAAAATTTAGTCCTTATATACGGCTGACTAACATAAATAAGTCTATTTAGCCAATTTTAAGCACTAAAAAATTAATTTTTCCTTCATAAGAAGCAATGCTTCAAGGTTCTAAAATTGAACCTGAAATTAATAATTTAATTTACATAATACTCATGTATAATAAGATAGCGTATTAAATATTTTACCAGGATCAAAAGTATAAAATAAAATTTTTACTGAATAAAATCAACATATTAACTATTATTTTCACACTAAAACAATTAAATAATTATGGACTACAAATCGTTGATGCTATTTACACACTTGTATTAAGATTGCAAGTTCATGATTCAATACAATTATTTTCCCTAACAATTTTTTGAAATTAACCCCAATGTTTTTTTAATCGGTTACCAAATTGAAAATTTGAATTTCTAATTTTCCAGAGCAATTTACCTTTTTTTTTGTGCAGAACCATTAATATTATAACAAAGATCCCACACACATACTTTTTAAAATAACTTTCTAAAAATATATTATAAATTTTATTTTATTTTATTTTAAAGCAACTAATAATTTTCACATTTCATAATTACCCAAAACCATCAGTACAAAAATCTTCTTGTGGGGCAGTTTACAGTAAAAATTTAAACCGAAGCTCAACGTTTCATCCAATTATTTGGGACGATTTTAGGTGTTTAAAATTTGTATAATGCATAATTTCGACTTTCTCCAACAATTTCTATGGACGAAAATGTTACTAAATTCAGCAACTCTGGACCACATTAGTATTCGGCCATTGATTATATATTATATGGATATTAAGCAGCTGAAGAGGGATGAAACGTTGTGTTTTTCTTTGATCTTTTTAATGTAACTATTACGTAATCGAATTAGTTTATTTGGAACCATATTTCATTATTGTATAATAATTACGCGAGATCTAATTATTACAATAATTTTTAGAGGTTTTAGAATGATCAACGTTGGACTATATTTAAATGAACAAAGTTCTGTAAAATTGCCGCTATTGCGCCATAAAATGAAGGAAATAATTTGCAACATTTCCCAGTATGATTTATTTGTCCCGTTTATTTCTTGCATACAGAAAATTTAAATCCGACACCAAAGCTGTCGCTTGGCGTTTGGGTCAAATATGTATTTTAAAACACTACGTTTTAATAAAGTTACTGTTAACAGTAGTAACGTCTTGTTTCACCGACCCCATAATCAATAGTTTTAATCGGGAAGACTCTTTAACGTATCATTCCCACGTAAAAGTGTTTCAGTAAAACTGATTTGTCGTTAATCCGTTCTTGGGTATTCAGCGGTTTTGTAGAATTTACTGCGTGTAAGGGATTGTTCTCAATGAAGAATTTGTTGCGTCACCGCTACTCAGAAACACGGCGGAAAAATCGGACAAAAGCGAGCGAGGTGATGCTGTACTTGACTGGATTATTATCGCTGATGAGTGGGTTTACTTTGAGCTTGACGGACGGGGCTTTAGTCTGAGTCCGGCCTAAGCTCCGTGATTATAAACGCCAGGACGTCAGCAATTTTAATCTGCTTCCAGAGTAAATCGTGGATGTTTCGCAATCGATGATTCTGTAACTTGACAAAATATACTCGAGTGGAGTGTTTGCTCATAATTTTCTGTTAGAAAATTCCTGTTAGTCTGTGGCATTTGGATTCCATAGTTTCTAAGAGGTCAAGAGATTCTTGAAAAATCCAGGTGATGTACGAGAGATGATTAATTTTGGTAACATCCTTCAACGGAACGGAAATAATAAAAAAATGTCATACAAATCGTCCAGACAGAGTTCAAAGTTTTCCCAGATTACAAACATTTCAGTTTAATCTGCGTTTATGGATGTTATCCACTATTCGATGAAGCGAACGTTGTCCTCGTTCGTTGTTCATATCAACTCAGTCCTACAGCGTTGGTTGCAAATTGATCAGGACCAGATCGATTTGAAATCATCGGAAAAATAGCAAGCGGAAATAATGATTTGTGTTCGTTTCTCAGATCCTTAAATCTATCATGTCCGTATCTTAGGGTTCGGAGAGTACACGAGCTACTTAAAAGGTAAATTTTTGGTGGGTTCTCACGCGAATCGAGATCCTGTTTTTTCTCATTCACGAAAAAAGAAGACTTCACATGGACGCCTTGGAACTGTTCACAGCAGCGCAGCAGCACGGATCGTTTATATATATATACATATATATCACCAGGGTTCCGTAGACCGTCAGTTCCTGGACGAACAATTTGGATTGGGAGGGATGATCCAACACCATAGTCCCTACGCTCTCCTGATCCTAATCTGGTTTGTCTTTTCTTTTGGAGTTATATCAAGGACAGGGTCTGGACCACACCAGTTCATGGCATTGAAAGACTGAAGATTTCGTGAGTAGCGTCACAGAAGAATTTCTAGACTACACTCGGCGAGAACAAGTATGCGACCTTGACATTCGCCAACGTTGAAATGTATTGGCGTAAATGGAATTATTAAAAACTCAAAGATCGATTTATACAAACATGTGTCATATCATTATAATTTCTTCACGATAAAGCTTTGTAATAAGGGAAAGATTCTGTGCTCACCCTGAATGGTGCAGGGATGGTTTTAAATATTCGAGTCCAAAAATAATTTTAAGAATCTGAACTATAGCACGCATCAGCATCGATGACGCGATTGAGGGAGGTGTGGGAAGGGGAGGCAGCGCCGAATAGCACTCACATCAGAACTAACACAGAGAAAGACTGGGCCGTCAAGAAAGTTGACGCGCACTCTAGTGGGCCGAAACATTAATTTATGAAAAGAAAATCGGATCTCAGGGCCTCGGTTAAAAAGATAGACTTTCAGGTCATGGTAGAAAACTGCTACACAACAACAGTAAAATAATAACTCAGTTTAGAATCGCAAGGATCTTACAAAAGAAAACCTCTGAAAAGTCTTTAAAAAATCACGAAGGAATATTTTTTCGGAAACTCACGGGCAGAAAACTACTAACACAATTATGTATAGAATGAACTTCCAATAAATATATTATATATAACCAAATTTATTATAGAATAAGAAATGTATTTTTTTTGTTGAAAGTTTTCGAATTTCTGCCGACTACAAATTTCAAAAATGAGGTTAAAAATTACAAATGCTGCTTCTCCGAATGTTTACGTTACGTTGGAGTGATATGCTGAGTTTCAAACAATACGAATATTTTTATTATTGAGAAATATTGTCTGGAAACGACCTAGAAGATAAAAAATATTTTTAATCTTCTAATTACAATTACTGTCACTTTATGTAGACTGATATTTATAATATAATTATTAATTGATTTTCTCCATATTTTTATATCAATCGTAGGAAATAAATAATTTTATTATTTCGTAGAAGCTAAAACATGACTTTATATTTCTTTTGACTTGACAAAACATGGAAGCCCGAGTTTAAATTCAGAAACATTTTTTAAATTATAATAACATTGGATGATGTTACAAGAAAGTTCAGATAACGTAAACTCTTCAGGATGTACGAAGGGAAATGGTTGGAATCAAACTAACTTGATTTTTTCCTTTTGGAAAATTATTTATATAAAAAAATATAAAACCTTAAGAAGTCTTAAAAGAGGACGAAACGTCGTATATTTAATAAACATAATTGTCTGCCTTAAGACAGTAAATTTAGTTACTTAGTGATTTATTAGCTACGGATAATTGGAAAATAACATTTTCTTTACTAATATCTTTGGTATGTTAATATTTCTGAGCTTTTCGTTGGAACATCTGCAACGTATTGTATCCTAGTTATTATATATCTCATTGTATGCACGTCGGATTCGAGTTCACGTGACCTATTCTTTTATACTCTGGTTTGAACGCATGTTCAATATTTGTCACTCAGTGATTTCCTATTGTGAACGTGTCCGAGTTAGACGCCACAGTAACAAAGGCTGGACTTTGCATACACTTATCGGAGCGAATATTAATTTGGCAAGAACACATTACCGCATCGATTAAAGCTTCCATCGTTTGAACGAATCTTTTTACAGCTGTCAATTAAAATAGGTTGGCGCTATCTGACTATCGAGATAATGGACTCCTCGCCCGGTTAATCAGCGTGGATGCTTGACAGAAAATTACCATGGACTCATCTACGGACGCTTCCACGAATCTTCACACCGAGACATTACCCTTCTTTGTTTCAGGATTTTTCTGGCGCATGACAAAGGCGTCAGCTGTCTTATCAGTCACTCGTATGCTGTCTTCATCCGTTAACAATGCTCCATTCTTGTTTCGTCTTGTAACTGACGCGTAATTCGTTACACATGCACGCGTTACAAAAAGGCTTTCTTACAGTTTAAAACAGAAGCTATAATAATGATAGTAGTAGTAAGAGGAACGACTGACTTTTACGAGAAATGCTGTCTGAAAGCACGAAAAGGTCCTTGAGTAAAGGTATAGATGGGAAGAAATACTGTACCTACTATGAATGGGGAAAAAATATATAATCTGAAGAATACAGATGAGAGGAAGCAATGAATCGATGGTTTCAAATGTGAGCCTTGAGGCTATAAGAGCAGAGAATTAGACAAACGTTGCCACATCGTCAGTAATGAATAACAACAAACTCTTACTACAGCTACGTGGAAAATAATATGTGGAATTTTTGGAATGAATCGGCGTGATTCCTGTAAACCAATCTTTAAAAAATGAAACAATGTTACAAATATATATATATATATATATATATATATATGTGTGTGTGTGTGTGTGTGTGTGTGTGTATAAGAAAATTAAGGGACCTTAGATAATTGAACCTATTTTACATAATTCTGAAGAGAAAATGTTGGTAATTAAAAATAATAATACAATTAGAATTCACTTAAATGGTATATTGCTTTCTCAGCCAAATATCTTTTTAAATCCAAAGAAAAATGTTTTCCTTAAATTTGTTTAATATTTTTGGGCAATTGTATGCAATGTGTCTTTTATGAGAGGGTCATTATCAGTGTTATTTTAAATTTGTTCTGACTCTGAAATAGTTAATATTTCCCTTGTAGTGTAAATTTTAGGTACTTTATGTACAGGAAGGTCTTTATAATTTCTTACAAGTTGACATGTAAATATAGTGACTTCACCGTTAGAATTTTGTATTTTTTAAAGATTGGTTTACAAGAATCATGCAGCTTCATTCCAAAAATTCCACATATTATTTTCCACGTAGCTGTAGTAAGAGTTTGTTGTTATTCATTACTGACGATGTGGCAACGTTTGTCTAATTCTCTGCTCTTATAGCCTCAAGACTCACATTTGAAACCATCGATTCATTGCCTCCTCCCATCTGTATTCTTCAGATTATACATTGTTTCATTATTAGCCTTTATATCTTGACGTTTTCCCATATTGTATTTGATGGAAATAAAATACTTACTTACTGATAACGTCACACGAATTTGATTCAACGGCACCAGGAAGAGCTTCAAGGTCATATAGGCTCCCATTTTAAAAGTCCTATAATTTGTTTTAGATCGAATCGAGAAAGATTATTAATATGAAAGAGAAAGTTTCGTTTATAACGAATATTAAAATCTCTGTAAATAATATTTTGTATCTGTATCTTTATTAACAATTAATTGTTTCAACATTTTTAATATTTGACCGAACCGATTTTTCTCGCTGTATCAATTCGTTGAAAAATTAAATCAGTAGTTACGTACTTTGTAATCCTCTGCTTAATCAGATAAGTATTCCTTAATGTGTTGTGTATATTTATATTTTTTATTAACGCAGGACGTTATCCAAAGATAATGTCTAAAGCACATTACTGTCGAGAGGTAACCGCCGTATTTTGAATTAAACTCTGCACCAGCAATGTTTTTGTAAAACGTGTAATGAATGTCTTGGAGTAAAATCTCCCGCATATGGGATCTCCGTTGTCAAACTCATGTCGGAAAAAACAACTGCCAAGGTCCTATTGTCGAAGCTGCAAAAAGGTGCATTAAAACGTTTTAATCTACGGAATTTATTCAAGATAAACATTTTATGACACTTGCTTTTAAAGCGGCGTAGCCAGTCTTTCCCTGGAATGGAGTCATTACTATTCTACGAGGAGCTCGCTCACGCTTCCTTCCTGCAGATTGCTGATCGACATCTTCAGCATCGAAATTGATTGAACGGGCTCCGATCATGTCGAAACTTCGAACACGAACTTCGCCGCCGTTCATAGATCTTGACTTTCGTCTCAGATCCTGGTCTGCGACTTCGACGTGTAAATATCGGAGAGATTATCTCCCTTACAAGTGAATGAAAAATGGAATTTCCTACATATTACGGACCTTTTACCGCTCCAAATCAGTTCAAAGCGGTTAAATCGCAAAAAAATGCTCTAATTAAGTTTTCAATAAAAATTATATAGCGCATACTAGTAAAAACCACACGTAATTCATCTCTGCTGAAACTCTCAATTCCACCAGCATACTGTCGCAGATAAATTATAATTAACAGTTAATTAATGATATTGCAAAAAAAAAACAGACAAAAACACCGCACAACGTTTCTGCAAGGTTTGTCGCTTTCTTCAGGCGTAAATACTAAATACTCGTCATTTACAAATCTACCAATACACTTTCCCTTGCGATCAAGAACTGGAAGGACCCTAAATAAATATTTTTTGATTTTCAAAGTCCTGATACATTGGACAATCTGTAAGGACATTACAATCCGTTCCAGAGAACAAAAATCCCATATCAAAGTCCACTTTGCTAAACAATCTGTCGCCTCCGAACAGATCATTATTGGAAACGTTCTTTTGATTGGCAAAATGTAAAGATTTTAGATGTCAAAATCAGGTACTTTTCTAGAATTAGATTCGAAATGATGTACATTAAATCTAATACCACTGCAATTAATCTATAACTGGTACCATGAAACTAAGCAATCAGTTTTATTTACTGGATTACTTTTATAACATCATTGCTTTTTTTTACGTCTCCTGATCATTATATCAGCTTATTTTACCTGTTTCTGTGCTTTACCATTATTTAATTGTTCATTTTAAACTAAGACAGACGTTATTGTATTTTTATAAATTAGAATTGTTATTTTATTGACATTATATTGGAAAGTATTAAATATTTTCTTTCTTCCATTGTAATTCCACTTTTATGTTCACATCTTTTCTGTGTCATATATTCAAGAAATGATTATCCTGCTGAATCAAATTCTACGTGCCAAGGCCGCCATACTCACTGAAAGTGGTCGTGAAAATAATAACATATTGGACACTTACGAGGCTATTAAGGTCGTGATTTTTCAGTAATACCTGAAGCAACGGATCGCACTCCGCCTCACAAGGAGTTAATGATGACGAGTAACGTACGTGTCACGTCATGCGCCTCGGCGATAATTAACTACCGAAACTCCTCATTTTCATAAGCAGCATTTTATAATTAATGGTAAACACGCAGAGATTGGTATAAATGTGCCGCATTTAGGAGGCAAGTATATTGTATTCATTTCTCATACGTCGTGGGAAACATTTGTTAGGTGCGTCATCTTGCACGTCCAACAGATTATTACCTGACGCCATTAAAATTATTCTCGATGGCGATGTTTTTGGAGTGATAATAATGCGTCACTATCCAATTCTCAGAGATAAGCACATGTGATGGCTTCGGGTTGAAGAAATTACAAACTACGCAGCGAATTTACTCACATATTATGCAATTGTTAACAAATTGGCGCGTATGAGCGTGAAAATCATGGATATTAAAACAATTTTCGCCGTTCTTGAAAGGCTTATGGGATTTCATGGTCCGCTGTAATACTATCGTGCCACAGCTCAAACATTATTCCAGTATTTTAAATTCATGCCGAAATTTAATCAACTTGATTTATTAAAAATAACGTCCGTTATCAATTAATAGTACTGACACTTCATTTATTTAATTTAGAAAGCCAAAACGTTTCGGTGCGTCTTCGTGTTACTTCAGGTTTTATTCCTCTAGAGGAGATAAGCGTTTTTGGTGCTGAGATGTTACAATAATGTAGTAAAGTTGTTTGTTGGTTTTAGTTTAATTGTTTACGTTACACAATATCCAAATTTAAGCATCAGTAAATATCGCCTCATTTGGAAGAAAATCTGAAGAAGGCCGAAACGTTGTTGCTTTCTAAATTAGATAAATAATTAACTTAATTTTTTTTAATATCAAGCTACATATTTCGTCTAACAATTCGTTTTTAAAGTGTTTATAAGACAAATCCAGTAAAAGATTATTCAAAACTGCACCAAGTAACAAATACTCATAATTGTTCTTTAACTTATTATACTCTCGGCTATTTATACGTGGTCTCCGGGGGAAATGTGGCAATATGTGAATTAACCGTGAACATAATTTCGAGGTATTCATCGAAGTAACGACGTCGATAGCCAGCCTGTTTTATCGGATACTGATATCTCTGTCAGTCGCTCATATCATTTATCACTAACGTTGTCAGTTTGCTATTAGCATGCTGTGGTTATCAACGCTCGGCTAAAAAAAAAAAAGGAACGAAAATAGACCCAGCTCACCCCCCCCCCCCCACGCCCGAAAAAAAAGGAGTACTTTTTTTCTTATCGGGAAGCAATAATATTAAGGCCACGAAAAAAGCTAAATTCCTATTTAATTGGACTAAGGGCTGGTTTAAAAAATCGCATTCTTTATTAACGGAGAGTTAAATTTCATTGGAATATTTCCCGATGGGAGTTTGTTCCCATTTAGAATGCAATTTTTCGTTTGTTCAAGCTTGAAGCAATTTGAGTAGGGAATTCTAGATGATACATCGCTCTCTTCCTTTCCCTCTGAAAACGTGATATTTAATACAAAGTGATGCGGAGACACGCATTACAGCAGAAACTGAATTGTTACTCGCTGCAAAAATTTAAATGAGCTGATCTCTAAAATAATTTCCTAAAAAATTATTCGTTATTAGAGATGCCATAATAATGTCGGGTTTTGGGAGAGAAACGGAAATTACTAGACGTTTACTTTAAAACCCCGCCGGCCATTGTTGACAGAAGTGTCCGTGAAGGTCTAGGTTTGTTTTTGCCCGCGTTCAGGGCACAAAGATATCGTTAAGCCCATTAACAATATTAGTAAATATAAAACCTCGTATAGTTACAAGTTGTTGTCATTGTCCTATAAAAACCCGCTGCATAAATAAATAGACTGGACCGCAACACAAACGACGTTGGCAGAGTCGCAGAACTAAATTTCTGCGGAAATTTTTTCCGTAGGAAGTGTCTTTATTTTCGATTTAGGGTTCTCCGTGTTTTTCTTACTACGTACAGGTTTGACATCTGGCGATGAGGGAACTTCCGAAACTTTCTGAAAATTCAATGAAAAACTTGGCTTTTTGTAAAATTCGTTACAAGGAGACTTTTTGACAGCTCATAAAATAATTAAAAACCAATAAGTCATCGAATTATCCGATGGGATTGTAATGTTAGTTGATGGACGGCAAGTAATCAGATGGCTATGGCGCTTCGAAAGATAATTCGATGACTTATTGGTTTTTAATTAGCCTTTTTAAATTGGATAACTTGACTTTTTCATTAAAAAAACAACAACATATTTTCCTACCATTAGAAATCCGTCAGAGCAATTTTTTGACGAAGAACGCCCTGAAATTTTTTTTGGAAGTAAGAATATTTTCGAATCATGAAGTGGAATATTTTAAGGGAATTTTTCCGGGAAGGCTTAGAGAAAAATTTTCAATTTCGTTTGTCCTGTATTTTTCATACTACTTAATACACAGTCACATTTCTGAAATAAAGCTTTAAACATCATGAACGCTTAAAAAAGTTGACCTGATGATAATAAACATTTTTAAAAGAAATTAATTATTTTCTTTTTTAAGGTTACTGTACACGTTGCATAAAAATATCTTATTATATTATTTTCAAATTCGGTGCAATTATTTATACCGCCATATCACATTTTCATTAAAATTAGTTGCCATTACAATATATAATACCCTGGATTTTTTTTATATCTCTGAAAGTTAAAAATTGTATGTGAAAAAAATAACAAAATCAAAAAATAAGTTTGAGATACTTCTACCTTTGTTTTAATTACAGATCAATCATTGGAGAAACATTTACCTAATCAAACACGTGACAAAAAGTTTGATCCTAAAAAAAATTATTTTAAACATATAAATTTTTATTTTAGGAAAAATATTTTGTGTGTTTATGATTTTCAAAGCATTTTTTCGAAAGAATGACAAACATCAGAACTGTGTATAAAATAGGATGTAAATTACAAGGCATAGAAAATTGAACTTTTTTTTTCTAAACCTTTGTGGCTAACATTATCATTAAACGATACTGTTGAGACTACGTGAATATTAATTACAAAGAGCAGATAAAACACGTAGATACAAATACGCATTATCTAATAAATAGACTGTACGTTTGTTTGTGTGTGTGTAGGTTCCGCATACAAATCTACACCTGTGGAGAAAATTTGACCAAATTTCGTAAAGTTGTTCCTTTCGAACCGGAAACAAAAACTGTGAGGTCAAGTCACGACTACCACAACCGGAGCCGGGAGTGGAAATTTTCGAATTGCACAAACAGTCGATATGTGCGTCGGATAAATATTTTTGCGGGGTCAATGAGATTGATAGTGTTTCTCCTTATGTTGTTCGTGTATTATTTCTACCGCTTTCTGTATTGGACGGCAGCATCCTTAGGGGTGGGGGTGGAGGGGCGCTACAAAAAAGTAACGCAAAAACAACCGAGATTGGAGTCGAATCCAGGGTTATAGATGTCACTGAGTTTAATTACGAGAACTCAGCGCCCAGCTAGTTTGTAATAAATTGTAAAATTTCAGCGTCAACTGCACTGAAGTTTACAATTCTAACCACTGAACAGTTTCGTTGATGAAGCAGCACTGTGGATTCTGATCGCTCCAAAGACCAGCGTGGGGGACATTTTTGTGTTGTTTTTAAAATGTATCAAGCAGTTAACACTTGACTGGAATTTTCAGTGAAGCGTAGACGATGTCGCTGTCTTCGGCGGCGATGGATCCGTCATGGCGGGGCATTTTGTTCACACGACCGCGGCGAATAAATTATTTCCGAAGGAGAGAAGTACGAAGAGAATCGTAATGGGCAGTTTGCTCCACACTCTCAATATCCAGTTACTAGTGGTCAAAACACAAAGAGAAAGCGCGTTATGCAAATGCGCCTCGTGCAAGACTCACAGCTTCCTGCGGGGCAAATTACTAATGACACAAGCAGAAATGGTAATGACAGCATCGACAGGGCTGCCATATAAAATATACGCCGGACATCATTTAGCACGTCGTTAAACACTCTCAGAGCTGACAGCGATGTGTAATAATGGCCAGAGGGTCGCGGTCATTATCATTTTGCCCATAAATATTCCTGGCGGGCCGAGCAGTCAAATCATGCACAGACGTCTTGTTACTGGTCGGGTCAAGGTTGGGCCACCAAACACCTCCAAATTTTAACGAAAAAAAAAAAGACGACTCACACGGCCCTGCAGGCGATTTGAAAATTTAAATCACCTATGCAGTGTGGAGGAACTAATTCAAAACGAATGTTCTGAACATTATACACCTACGTAGTTGAAATTGTATGGATGTAAATTGTTGAAAATAGACGCAGGGACGAATGAATTTGACGACTCAATAGAAATACGTTAACCGATTATATGCCTCCATTACACGAAAACGTCAAACAAGCTTTGTTTATATTTTGTTGTTAATTTAGACACGTATTTTTTAATACATAAATATCTCCCATTATCTCCGTAATTGTTTAAACCCAATAGATAAATGCAAATTAAATACGAAACAATACCACTCGACGTGTTCATACACAGTCCGTCCCACAGGAAAGGTGACTAACGCCAAAATAAAATACAACACGGTGTTTATTTTCATTTTACATTATTTTTTATTCAAAATGGTCCCCTTGTGAGTCAATACTCAAGTAGAAGCGTTGGAAAAATTGATCGAAACAATTATGAAGCTCAACCTTTGAAATTGCATTCAAAATTATTGGCCGTAGCCTTCTTGAAATCTGAAATCCTTTCACCGTCAGTTTCAATGTTGGAAATAGCCAATAGTCGCACGGAGACAAATCAGGCGAATAAGGAGGGTGTTGAAGCATCGCAATACGTTTAGGAGCCAAGAAATCGTATTGTCGTGCAACAGACACCATGTTCTTTGTATCCGGTATTCAGGTAGAAGTTGTATTAGGAATACCAATTATCTTCAGACAATCATTCTGAAAAATTTCATCCACTTTTCGGACATTTTCTTCGATTATGAACCTGGAGATCATCTTCACCGTTCTCTGGACAATCACGAATCCTTTTATTCCACTTATAAACGTTTCCACGACTAAAGATTGAGGTCTTTCCCGGTGAAGTTGTTCAATAAATGGTTCTCGGAATTCACACGGGTTTTGCATATTTATATTTAGACGCAAAGTTTCGACGACCGAAAGCACTGTCGTCATCTTCTAGGCGATGAAGATGACGACAGTGCTTTCGGTCGTCGAAACGTTGCGTCTAAATATAAATATGCAAAACCCGTGTGAATTCCGAGAACTATTTATTGGTTTCCACCACTCATTGCTTCACTTCGATACACAATCTGTATCATTACAAAAGTGTTCGTGACACTTTTATCCAAACTTTTAAAAAAACTTCGCACCTTTATCTGTTGCTCCTTTCATTACCGAAGTGCAAAACATACTGTCACAGATTCTGTTATTGCGAGATATAGCACGCTAGTTAATTCATGAATCCGTTCTCAGGTGGTAGCAGTTGTTACGCCAATATATATTTAATCGGTCACCTTTCCTGACGGACGGACTGTGTATGTCATTGGAACTATTATTTTTTTTTAAAAAAAAGAAATTAGAATTCCTGTTTTAAATCGATTTTCGGGCCAACACGAATTGTAACAGAATTAATAGTTTGTTTCGTATTCACGATTATTTAATAAGACATTATATACAAATATCTGCATAATTGATTTATGTTCTGACGTAAGAATTATTTTATTACAAAATGCCACTGATTAATAATCTGAAATGCTACGTTATATCTTTTTAGACAATGTCAATAGACATAACTCTATATTAGCATTTTAGAATAAATTTTAATCATGGTGATTACTATAGCATTCGTGACTTTTCAGACCGCTCTGTTTAATTTTCATTTTCAGAGTGCGAATACTTTATTTAATATTGCCTGTGTGAATAGTGATTGTTACACTGCGTGTGCAACATATTATTTGTAAATTAAATTTATAGGTTGTTAACGTCAATTATCCATGGGTAAAATTTGCTTTATTTTTTAGGTTTACTTGTGTATTTGCAGCGTAACTCGATATTAAGACTCATTTTCGTCGCAAATTATATTCTATCATTTGAGGAGTAACGGAAAATAAATCGATTATTTCAGTCTGAATATGTACCCAGTCCATATAACTTTCCCGTCGATGTTTTTGAAAAAAAAAATAATTACCAGAAGTAATTTTCTTATGTAGTGTACGATCAAAAATTATCTTTCAATATTTTTAGCTACTCCGCTGTATTGGTAATTTCATCCACACGAATTTCTCAAATCATAAAAAAAACCATTGTGTATAGAATTTACAAAGCCTTTCTTCACATGACGTTCCGTAAAATAAGAATGAGTCACTTCATTGCGTCTCCACCGCAGAAAGGACGCAAACATTTATCAATTCATGTGACTGTAACGACACCATAAAAGTCAGAATAGTTTTAGAGAAAAACAATGTCATTGATAAAATATAACACTACGTTTCATCCCTGATTTGGACAGCATCAAGTGAACAATGAAAATAGTATGAAACGTTAATGATTATTTACTATTGTAACCTAACATTTCTTCAGAGATCTTGAATGTTTAGATAAATTTAATTGTAGATACTTGATTTTTTTCGGTTAAATCGGGCATGGAATACTTCTATATAATTAACAAAATTAGGAACCTAATCAATGAAAATCTTACGGACGTATACAATCCAATTTATTTCAATATTCAAGAACTTTTAGATTGCAATATTAATTAATCATGTTCTTTTTATTGTTTCATCTGATGAAGAACCAACTTAAGGAGTGATCTATTGTATCAATCACCTTGTTAATTAATAAACATTTTCTGACTGTTTGTCCTTTATGTTTATTTATTCATCAGTTTACTATCGAGCATTAGAAATCGTATTTAATTTTATATAGTGGGAATAATTACGCAATCGTTCTTAGGAAGACATTTTTATCACTCACTGACCGATTCTTAAATTTTCATACGGAATACTGATCCAAAATCTAGATTAGGAATTAGACAATGTAGAATGTTTTAAGTACTTTTTTCCTTACGTATGATCTCTAGACAGAAAAAAGGGATCAACATTAAATGATATTTATATGTGATATATATATATATATATATATATATATATATATATATATATATATATATATAATTGCATTAAACAAGGCCCGATGACAGTAACAAAAAACAAATACATATAACTAATTAACACTAACATAAGCATAAAATAAATATCGTAAAGAGAATAAAAAATAGTTTTAATAAATTATTTTCACTTGTCGCTTCACTGCTCTGATTTATATATTTAGTTAAATACAAAAAGCCATACCTTCTTAATTTCCAATTAAAGAGGCCATTAATTGTTTTAATTAAATTGGATTGTTATCGGCGAAAATATATATCAAAAGAAACAATGTAAGGTCGAGCCATTGTTAGCGAACACACACTGAAAGTTACAGCCAAAACGCCAGTCTGCGGCAAGAGGCGAAACAGATCAGTACACACGGAAAGTAAATCGTAAAATGTAGATGCTGATAAAAAAAAGTATGAATAGCGCGGTCCAATAAGTCCAACTGTGAGATCGATTAATTTACATAAAACGCGAGTAGACAGTTTTAACGGAGAGACTCAAATGATAGACGTAAATTTGAAGCAAAAGGTTTTGCATAGAGGCACCAAGGAGACCTATGTCCGAGGTTTGACTGAGTGGCGGCTGATCCAAAGTTCCAGGTGGCAGAGAACGAGAACATCGACCGAGTGTATTAAAATATTATTGTGTAGAATCAGTGAATAATGGCCTTTTTGGTGAGTGTTGTCCTCAAGCTCCAAGAATCAGATCTGATACCAGAAAGACATTTGTAAGTACAAAACAATTATTTAAAATCTGTAAACGAGAATTAAAGGTAGAAGTCAGATTTTGTTCGTTTTTCTTTTCATATAGTTTATTTCATTTCGTTTATTTTCATATTGCATTAAGTTAGCTTCAATGAGTTTGAATTGTTAATGTTAGTTTATTAAATTGGATTGTTCTGAATATCAAACCCAATAATGATCCTGAGATAAAGAGAATTTCGACATATTTGATTGTAAAATATAAGGTTTTATTATTTCTAGAACGCCACGAATTGCAAAATTGAAATAAAATATTTGTTTGTTAACTTGATGAAATTCGGCGTATAAAGTAGGGATTACAATTTGTACTTTTAAAGAATAAATTTTTCAATCAGAATAATTTTGTTAATTAATTCTTTTAATTAAGACCACCTTATTAATAATTACATAAATTGGCTTCCAAGACGTGGGGCAAATTAAATTAATTTACCCTTGTTAATTATTGCAATATATATATATATATATACAAGTAATTTAACATTAATAATGCTTGCACGATAAAAAATTATTATATCGGCGTAGATTTTAATGAACAAGACTAAAAGAGCGTAAATTAGAAAAGGAATACCTCACGGAACTCAATAAACAAGACTGAAATAAACCACAAAGTTTATTGTAACGGGAAGTTTTTAAGAACAGTAACACGCGAATCAAATTATTATTTACACGGCGTTCCCTGTGTATTCGTACTTTAGAATTTAGTAGAAGAGAATAACAAATTTGAAAAAATCTTAATTCAGGTAATGGTTACTGGACGCAGAATATTAGTCGCGAGAAAAGGTAATTCCAAATACAAATAAAAAAAAGAACATATGGCGATTGTTTGAAAATATTTTACTCGTATCTGAGTAGTTTTAAGTCAGAATTCAGTGTCCTGAAAGGGAATGTGAAATCCGAGCACTTATATTTTTAATCCCACCGCACTTCGGTGGGGAAAGTAGAGAATGTATTTGACAAGATCCATAAAAAAAAATTGTTGTCTTTTACTTTCGGGCGGGGAGGGTTCACCGTTATTTAAATCAAACTTTTATCTCAGAGGTAACACGCCGTTATCGAAAATGAGCGTGGGAACACACATTTATCAGATCGAGGAACAATTACTTGCGGTATTCCAATCAGTTATAAGTCAATTTATTTTTATCATGTACATAAATGAACTACCCGGCCACGTACATTGGTTAAAATTCTTTCTTCCAACGGGCGATAAAAGCACTATCGCTAACAGATATTGATTCAATCACACTAAATCTCGACTTGGGCTACTGGATCAGATTCGTTGACCTCTTGATGCGCTTCAAACAGCCTGAAGATTTTCTGGACATGAACTGGATAAAGTTTAACGATCAGTTTGAGATCCTCCATTAAAACGAAAACACGATGCAAGGGTCCGCGAGATCTATTCAAAATTTGCATACCGATTCGTACGGAACACATCAGGTCGAATCTTTGAAAGAACATAGTTGCCAAATCTTTACCATTCGATATGGAAATTATAAAGCTGATAAAACACGGAGCTGACGTTTCAGAAAAACGAATTGAATAACTTTCGACAGTAAAAGGATCATGATTACCTAATAAAGGAAATTGTTGAACATTTTCGTTTACTGGCAGCATAAACATTCCCTTTAAAAATGTGAAGAAATAAATGTAGTCTCATTGAAAACAGTGCAATGGATGGAAATATATTAAATTTTTCACTCGTGCCATCACGATTGTCTTATTTAGATTTTTAAAATTATTCCATTAACTCAGAGTTGAACTAAATCGTATTAGATAACTATCAATTTAATTCAATGTTTATTTACAAGCAATTCTTAAATTTAAAAAGCATTTCCCTTACACAAAGATGAATGATTAAAAGTGTCATTCAAACTTATTTATGGAAGGTGAACAAACAGACTTTAGATTGGGAGTATCTGTGGTTTCCAAACACGTTACTGATTTAATCATTTAGTTCACAATTTAACCCTTAGGTACATGATTTTTTATATGTTTTAAACCTAAACCTTTATGGTGCATTTTTGTGAATACAATACGGTAAAAATAAACAAAAAATGTTTATAATATTATTTGAACAGTTTTATTATGTTGCAAATATGCAACTCATACACATGTAGGTTCTAAATATGAATTAATATGTAACTTCAGATTTTTTTGTATTTGTAAATAAAGCTTGGCTATAGTAAAATTAAATATAATTTAAAGTATAAGAAATCAAAATTTTCTTTACTTAAAAGCTAGTCAAATATAAAAAACTGTTAATGAAAATACCAAAATTTTGGATTAAATAATTACAGATCTATTTATATTTATACAAATTTTATGCAACAAATATTAATCGGTCTGATTTATCAACAATTCCGCATTAATTGGAGAATTATGATTTGAGAAAGACGCTTAAATTTTCTTTCTTGAAAAAACATAAAAAAAAAATAATCTGAAGTTGACCGGCAAGCAGAAAAATATGGACAAAGGGATTGACTACAGAAAGCATAGTTCAACATGGACACCGAAGCGAAAAGTTTCACATTTCCTTAAGTGCATATTGTTTCATATCTGCATCACAAATTGGCTCTCTTGGAAACCAACATACGTCTCTGAGGTGATACCAAAAGTTATGTTGCATAAATACTGCACTATGCACTAAAGGGTTAAAGGCTGATGTGATGATCATTGTCAATAAGGACGAGAGTCGGTTTGCCGTTACAGGGCCAGAGGCTCTCTTCAACTCAAACGTTCATATATGACATATTTGGTACAATGGTCCGATCCCTGTTGCAACAATCCTTATTATTACTAAATTATTACAATTTAGTATACGACAAGTAAAAGGAACAATAATCCCTTTTGATTACCAGACCAGCGACTATATTCGACACCTCTGTTTCGTTTACTTAACTACACTTTCATTACTTTACCAATGGAAGCTTTTCTGATCCGCCTTGAACGCCACGCTCTGCACTACGTTTCACTTTGCTGATCAATTTTCCTTATTCTATTCCTAAACGATTTCCCATTCTTTTGACAAGTCATTAATAGACTAGCCGGAAAATAATTCTATTCCTTCACGGATCAGTTTAAGAATGAATACTTTGATATTATCCAGTATACTAGAATTATTAAATAATATTTGCATATTAAAAATAATGACGTCATCATAAATGAACAACTTAAATCTTGTAAACTAATCAATATCTAAGGCTCTTAATTTAATATATTTACTGTGGATGTAAATACTTTGGATTTTTATTTGTACTTGCTATTTTTAAACAGTAATTAAATCAGACTAAAGACTCGATTGCTGACCTATTGTATACCATAATACAACTCTGTCGTTATATATTTTGACGCAATGCTCTCGAGCATTAAAACAACGATCAATTTGTCGAAAATAAGCATCAAGAAAAACATCAGCAAGAGTGCCATCTGTTGCTGGAGAATTTAACACGATGGTCAGTGTTGCCCTCTGGCGGAAGAGAGAGTTAAATAATTATCTGTCAGTCTCCATTTTAAGAATTTTAATTAATTAATTGAAAAGAAAACTTTAGTAAGAAAATCTAGCAACAATACCATAAAGTTCCATAGATTCTCAAAAGAATGAACTCATATCGTTGGTTTTAAAATAATTTACATTTTAAGTATAACACATAAATTCACACTAAAAGGAAATCGTGTATTTATTGATATAATATATATACATATATATATATATATTTAAATAAACAAATCATTAAATAACAAACAATTTTTTTTAAAATTAATTAAACAAAATTTTCTTGTCGTGATTGATTTACAAACTCATATACTCTCATCTCAGGGTCATTTATTTAAGCCTTTTAAATAAAGAACAAACCTTTTCTTAAATTCAAATTTACAATCAAAATTTACAACATTCAAAGTAATTAGAATTAAACAAGAAAATGAACGTGAATCCAAAATATGACCATTTGATCCTTATTTAACGTTTACAAATAACTTTTATAAAATTTCTATCTCTACTTACAGTTTCTTTACTGGTACCAGGCATTCGTTTGGGCTCTGATGCACTATACACTATTCACATATAACAGGCCATCATTTCACAGAATTTAATTTGTTTCAAAATCACTGTCCAAAACTTTTGTATCTAACAACTGGAACGATTACTCCGTACAACACTGTGGACCTCTGCAATAAGTCTCTCCCTCTCCAGCAAATTATTGTAGTTCTTGTTCTGATTAATGGTCAATCAGAATGTTATCAACTCCTTCTCGATGAAATTTTGTAACAGTCTTTACTTCTTGAATTTCTAACTGTGGCTTTACTTATTGAAAACTTTCCTGCGACCTTTACTTGATCGAATTCTATGTCCAAACTTTACTCGATGAAATTCTGCCCGTGATACCTGCGTGAGCCCCGGAGTTTTTAAACGCTCGCCGACAAAGGCCCGCTTGTACATTGTTGTGTTTATATTCTCGCCGATAACAATTTACTGCAATTGCCCAATTATTAATCCTCTAAGTGCCTCTTATTATTATTACTATATATATAGTTCAAATAATTTTTTACAGAAAAAAGATTTTCAAGTTTGAAAAATCTTTGGATCTTTAATAGATGTTTATGATCAACACAATCGAAAACTTAAGAAATAAATACAAACCCATGTAATAGTTGTTAAATTTACAGTATTGATCGTGCTGTCTGACAAGTTCGAAGTAATAGCTAATATCGTAATGAATTGAAGGCAGTCGTTACTCAGTTTAATTAGTATCTGTAAATATTTCTGTTCAATCGTGATTTAACAGTAACATTGTCGTAAATGCCTCTTTCAGAGTTTTCTTGAAGATACTCCAAATGGACACTGAAATTTATATGCGCGTGTTTGCATTTTTTTAAGTGTGAAATGTGAAACTTCTTCCCGTTTGTTACTGATACATCTTGGAAGTAAATATGCCGATGACTTACGATACGGTGTCGATACCAATAATAAACGCCGCAATGAATATAATGGAATAACGGAGACTTACGGTCGTGCTCGAATGCTATGAAAATGGTTTATCAGCGAATCCAAGCGGAGCGTTGATTGTGCAATAAAATGACATTTATAAGCACAAGGGCGAGACTTGTTTGGATGTGTGATTAATATCTGTTCGTGGAGCGTGCGCGATACGATCGTTGGCCAGCGTCTTTACTTCCATTCCACACAACCTTCATAATAACACTCTTTGTAGAATTGGGGATCATTGCGCAGAGTAAACCCAATCAGCATGCTCCGCGGTAACCCTCATCTTTGTTTTCCAAAATATCAGCCAAAATCTTTTCCGTATAAGTATCAGGAGTTAAAATGTAAATGATGAACATTGACGGACAATGAACGTCTGTACTGATTGTCAGTGTTTCAGTTTAATTGAAATGTTAACCTACAAGCATCATTCATAGACAATTATAACTCCAGGTAGATACAGCGACACGCAGCCTTCCTTGTGAAAGCTCACGAATCATTGCTCCGCTGACCACGACAACTTGGAAACCCGTCGAGTTATTTCTACTAATATAAGTTCCCCGGCAACGAAAATGTGGCCTGGTTCTATGAAAAAAAAAAAATCAGCATTTGTATCTTTTTTAACGTTTCCCGCCTGCTTCGTCAACAAGTCGATACGTTTTTAACTTCTGTAGTGGCATTTTGCTTTATTTGTAAAGGACTGTTCTTTATTTCATTGTTCCGACATCAAAGCAATGAACGTTAATTACCAGAAGTGCCAGAAAGTGAGGCAGTGGGACGCAATTTTGAAAGCGGAAAAATAGAGACGAGAAAAAAAGACAATCAGTGAAATATAATTTAAAAATCTTTAAGTGGAAAATATGAGTGGTAAAACTTCAATTTCCCATTTACGATAATACTTTTGCATAATGATGCCGAAACACGTTTTAGTGAATGGAGTTTATTTTGTGTTCCTCCGTCGCTGCCCTCTTATTTATAACTAGCTGGGTGCCCGGCGTTGCTCGTGTACTTATTTATATAAACTCGAAAAAGTATTTAATTGAATACTTAAATATATTCCTCGAGTATTTCAGGATATAATCGTCACTCAGTCTTCATACATTACGAAATATTACATTGATGAAATTGTTAGCTAGACTCACAACTAATACAGCGCGAAAATTAACTTACATTTTCCCCAAGGATGGTAAAGTAATTCGTATTCTTCTTTATTATCATTCGATGGAATATTGCTGTATAAAATTATACTTTTTATTTAAAAAAAATATTTCTGCTTTATTTCATTCCTAATAAAGGAGATATTTCCTTTGTTCGTTGCGTAGTAACGTCTTTCTCTCGCGTGACGTCATTGTCTCTTGGCGCGCAGTAATTTAATATTTAATGATCACGGTTTTTAATTATAATTCTTTCCACATGTATGCTAGGCGTTTCTCACCCTCACAGTACCGTTTCTCGTATTTTGAAGAATTTGTGTACCAATTTTTGTTGCAATCTATCCACGCTTTTAAATTTGTATAGAAATTAACGTAAATACATACATACATACAAATATACATCCTTTTTTATTATATAGATGCCTTGATGCACAAATGTTAAATGATTAGCTATTCGTCATCCCCTTTGATCATTATAAATAATTACTATTATTATTGGGATCCGGTCATTTTCCCGGATTTTTTACTAGACCCATTAATATTAAGTACTAGCTGGGTGACCGGCAATGACAGGGTTGTCATATATACGTTTTGGCTTATATTTCAGTTACTTTTGCGTTATTGTTATGTACCGCACCTCAACCCGTATCCCTAAAAGTTCTCACCTTCCATTCAGAAAGGGGTTCGATTCGTTGACCCCCGAAAAAGTTTCTTACAATGAATATATCGGCCGTATAAATGTTTAAAAAAATCTATCTCCGTCCACCCCCGCTACTAAGGGTTTCAAAAAAGTTTAATGTCATAATTAATCTCAGACACATCCATAAACCCGAATTTATCTCGAATCTCGACTTTTTTCCCAATACTTTTACGTAACGCCCCTCCACCCGCAACCCTAAGCGTGGTCCACTCCCATGCCGAAATGGAGTTGAAAATATAAAGAAACAACATAGGTAGAAATATTATCAATCTAATTAACCATGAAAATCTTTATTCAACGCAAATCGATAGCATGCTTGGATATTTCCAACCCCCGCTCCTGGGGGCGGTAGTCGTGTCTCACCCCGACAGTGTTTGTTTCCTGGTCGCATGGAAAACGTGTACGAAATTTGCTCGACGGGCGTAGATTTGTATGCGGAACGTACACACACACTCACAAACACACTGTTTTATTTATAAGAAGAAGATGTGAGCGGTTTCGCCTGTGTTTCCCATTGTCGTGTACAATATTTTCTACTGAAATTATATTCGAAAAAATAATAGTTATTATTATCTATAAGTAAACAAATTAATGTAACAGTCTAGATATCAATTTTAAAATATTTTAAAATTGGCATTGAGATGATCCTCTTTTCAGTCCCAGGTGAGATTCAACTTGTAAATACTCCTGTTTCATTTTGATTCAGTCAGCCAGGAGAAAAACTCAATTTTTTATTTTACGATATTATTCATATAATTAAAAAAATATTATTTAATGATTTAGAATTGTATAAGCCGGGAACGTTACTGGGAATGTGTATTAATAAACTTTATTCCACCCTGAGAATGTATTTAGAAGGTTCTCGACTATTACGTCGTCCCAACCGTTCCTCGGACCAATCCGAGTTCGATATTCAAACATTACTCCACCCCCTTTAGATAACGAATGTTGACTGTTTACGTTCCGGGTCCCATTTCTTTTTAAGGCCAATCCGAACTTGACCCTCCAATCCGCCATTAATCTCTCGTGATCGTCACTGGACGATTGTCTTCTTCATTGTACTGGCAATTCACGTAACACTTGAGTTAACTACAAGCAACTACGGGGAAAATATCTTTGTATCTCAGGGAATGATTATTATTTACATATTTATTTTCCCTTTACATTTCTGCACAATTTGTGTCAATAAACCTCATTCAATCCTTCAATAGAGCAGAAAATTTATTTGGAAGATTCTCGACTGTCCGTCTTTCCTTCCGTTTCTCTGACCAATCAGACTTCAATATTTTTTAGCGCCAATCCGGACTTGACCCTCCAAGCCGCCATTAATCTCTCGTGATTGTCATTGGACGATTGTCGACTCCATTGTACTGACCACCCACGTAACACTTGCGTTTACTACAAGCCGGAAACTACGGGGAAAAGGTCGCTGCATCTCAGCGAATGATTGTTATATCTGGGAGCGCAGTGTTGCCCGAGATGTTACTTATCCATAACCCCCGATTTGACTCAAATATATGTAGCATTAGCATTTTTTTATGTAACGCAACTCGACTCCTACCCTATTCCAAATGGTGTTAAACTCATTGACCCTGATATAGTTTCATTCGACGAATATTTCGCCGTTTGAACATGTTCGAAAATTTCCACCCCCGCTACTGTGAATTAAACAAAAATATGCCTGTTACATTGTTTGAAAAAGTCCCCCACCCCCGCGCGTTACGCAGTTTGTCACAATGAAATTCAGCGACATCCATAACCCCAGTATTGACTAGAATCTCGGTCTATTCGCATTATTCTCATGTAACGCTCCACCAAACCCCACCCCTGCTCCCGTCCCATGCCAATAGGGGTTGAAATTATAAACGGAGATATCTACCTAAATATTATGAATTTAAATGATACCGAATAATTTTTATTTGACGGAAATGTCGGCCGATCAACAAGTTTGAAAATTTCCGCCCGCGTCCAACCCCGCCCCTGGGGGTTAACTGGCCAATTGAATGCCATAAATAAACTCACCGTCATCCATTACCCAGGATTTGACTCCAATATCAGTTGTATTCGCGTTATTTTCTTGAAACGCTTGTCCACACCCACCCCTAGCGGTGCTCCTTTCGCATGGTGTAAGGGGTTTAAATTATACTCAGATAACATCGGTAGAAACACAATCAATATCTTTGACCCCTAAAAATATTCATCCAACTCTTATATCGACTGTATTAGCATGTTTAATTACTTCCACCCCTGTCCATCCCCGCTTCTGGGGGTGGTATGCGCGTCTCACCCCGACAGTGTTTGTTTCCTGGTCGCAGAGAACACGTGTACGAAATTTGGTGAAATTTGATCCACCGGTGTAGATTTGTATTCTCCACCCCAAATCCTAAGGGTGCTTTTTCCCAGGGCGTAGGAGATGAAAATATTATTCAGATAACATAGGTAGAAACACTATCAATATGTTTGACCCCTAAAAATATTTATCCGACTCAAATATCGGCTGTTTTAGCATGTTTAAATATTTCCATCCCCGTCCATCTGGGGGTGGTAGACGCGTCTCACCCCGACAGTGTTTGTTTCCTGGTCGCAAAGAACACGTGTACGAAATTTGGTGAAATTCGCTCGACCGGTGTAGATTTGTATAAGGAACATACAAATATACAAACAAACAAACAAATATACAAACAAACACTCTGCTTTATTTATTAGCTTGTATGTGCATCTTTTAGATAATGTATTCTATATATTTGAGAGATACTAATTTTTTTAATACAATTAAATGGATCACGTTTAATGTAATTTTGAAGGTAATGAACAATTTGTAGCTTCCTTAAAAATGAGAGCCTTAGAATATCTTGTTGAAACTAAATTCTTGTGTGGCATTATTTTCCTCTTGCTGTGTCATATATAGAGGTATAGATAAGGGGAGTGGTGAGAGACTGAGAGGTGGGGGGAGAGAGAGCGAGAGAGCACGAGGCTTTTGATCGATAGTGGCTGTAGGTGTACGTATTAAGACAATAAGAGCGATTAAGATATTATAATTAGGAGGTTGGCGACCCGGAAGATTCTGGGAATCACCGTGAGGGCATGTTGCCTTGAAGTTTGTTTTTCTCGACCGCTGTTTTATTATCTTCCGAAGCAAGATAAAGATTGAACTAATTGCATGGGGGCCAGGTTATTAGAATTTTTAAGGTTCACTCCAGAACAACACAGTTTACTATTTGGCTTTCGCCTCCTCTGATTAACAAACGACCGTTACTTTAAACTTGACTTCATAAAGACAGTTGGAAAAAGTTTTTAAGAGAACTCGTAAATAATTTAATTAATTTGAGGTTAGAATTGATACTCTGTGACTGAATGCATTCAGAAAAATTATTTTTGTTAGTCTATGAGAGATAATTGATATTTTTGAGGCTATATATCCACAGAAATATAATTTTTCTTTAGTTTTGTGGCAGCTACAATGAAAAAATAAATAAATTAATATTACAGATATATTTTTATAGCATTTTAACCTTTATGTCATGTTAATTTTTGCTCACTTTTTCGGTATTTGACCTGGTTGCGAGAATCTGTAACAATGTAAAGTGTTGTTATCTATTACGGAACCAAGAAATTAGCCAGTTTCTCACCGCCGTCTTGATTTATATTGCATTATTTGGCATCCAAACTACTTATAAAGCTTTCCTTTGTAACTGGCCTTCCACGCATATTCGCATAACTTAAGGAACCACTTACGTAATGTTGAATTTCTATTTGTCTTATTTTTCTGTTCTTTCATTCCTAATTTTAATGCGTTCCAATCATCCTCACATTTTTATTAAATTATTTAACACAGTCGGCCGTATTTTCGTGTTTCCTACATTTTTTATACTGCTTAAGCGCTTCTTCCCAGTAGCCGACATGGCGACACCGACCCTCAGTAATCAGGGTCACGTCAAACATTGCTTCCCTGTCTCGTTAACTCAAGGCTGTGAGTGACCTTGAAGCCTTCCAACCTCCTATCAGAACGCTGAAAACGGCGGCGACGGCGACGACGTGGCGGATGTGGGACAAGCGCCGTTGACGAACAATCGCAATTAGTATTCTTCTGCGTTTATGAGTGAGGCTGTGTTCTGAGTTCCCGGTTTCTGATTGTGCCTGGTGTGTTTTGTGGCAGAACCCCCGTAATCGGCCTTCTAATTTTAATCGCTCCATAGAAGCATACAGCCAGGAATAACTAATAAGTAAATAAAACTGTATGTCTGTGTGTTCCTTACACAAGTCAATACCCGTGAAGCAAATTTCACCAAATTTCGTAGACGTGTTCTTTTCGACCAGGAAACAAACGCTGTGGAGGGGAGGGGCACGTCTAACACCCCCAGGGACTGGGGGGTTAAAATTTTGAAACATGCTCAAACGACCGATTTTTGCGTCGGATAAATATTTTTTCGGAGTCAAAGAGATTGATAGTGAGTCTCCAGATGTTATCTGTGTATAATATCAACCCCTTACAGAATGGGAAGGTGGGTGGGGGGGGGGTGAAGGGGGCGTTACATAAACGCAAAAACAACCGTGTTTGGAGTCAAATCCGGGGTTACGGACGTCGCTGGGTTTAATTATGACATTAAACTTGCCGATTAACCCCTGTGGGCGAGGGTGGAAATTTTGAAACTTGCTCAAGCGACCGATTTTTACGTCGGATATATATTTTTCGGGGTCAAAGAGATTGATAGTGTGTATCCAGATGTTATCTATGTATAATATCAACCCCTTACAGCATGGAAAGGGAGCACCCTTAGGGGTTGGCGGGAGGAGGGACGTTACATAAACGCGAAAACAACCGTGTTTGGAGTCAAATCCGGGATTACGGACCTCGCTGGGTTTAATAATGACATTAAACTTGCCGTTTAACCCCTGTGGACGGGTGTGGAAATTTTCAAACGTGCTCAAACCGCCGATATTTGCGTCCGATTGTGCACGTGACTGTCCTTGTATGACTATGCTGCCAAATAATTCTTATCGAGACCTGGCTGAGGTTGTAACTTGGAAACTATTTTCCGTTGTGTTTTGCGTGGTTATTAATTTTTATATTGAAGTAGGCGGGGGCACAACTTACAACTCGATTGTTCGACTCAGTGACGGTGGGTGAGCAGCTGAATCAAAAATAGTGTTTTGTATGCTACTCCAGGAAATTTCAGTCACGAAAAGTAATCGACGAGTTTCTGACAGGTTTCTCGAGAAACTTAAAAAAACTGGATTGATGCAGAGACGCGTTTACTTAAAGGCGATCACCAGTAATTAAACATTTCAGCTGAATGAACGAAGTTATTATTTTTTATTAATGTCTTCTATTTTCTCCAAATGTCTATATGCATGTATTGTAAACTGGAATTTAAACTTAATGGCCAAATAATAAGTACGATAAAATATTTAATAAGGAAATCACAAACACTTCATAAACAAAGTCAATGTTTCGTCCTTAGATTATGATCTCTTCAGTTATTAATTACGAGACCTTTAAAACGTCAATTATAGAAAAAACATACAGTTAAGTTTAAAATTTTTGGGCTGCTTGCCGGCAAGTACTTGACGACAATGCAGTAAACAAATATATTATAAAGCAACGATACCGTTGAACTTAACACATCACAGAGTACTAATTGTTATCAGATTTACGTACGTCATAATTTTTATATATTATACATAATTTAATTACATAAATATAGAAGCAGAAACACTGTTTAACTTTTGAGCGTCAGTTTTAAAATTAATTGCATAATTTTCGGTATTTGTCCTCTTTATCCAATTTTTTTTCATGAAGACAATAAGTATTATGATTAATAAGATAAACATGCTTTGTCAAAAAGCTTTGGAACAGGGTGTTTCAAGTCTGAAAAGTGTTTTTTAATAAGAAATCTCGTTTCGTCTGTCCTATGTAGCATGAATTACCTTATGTATTACACAGTTTTCCCCAAATTTTCGAACCGATCATCTCCAATGTTTTACAACATTTAAATTTTTAATTCATGTAAAATAATTTTAAAACATAATGCTGTTTGTCTATGAAGAATTTGTAATTTAATATACTATTCGGTTTTATTTGATAAGTAAACTGTTCTTATCTCACACTGTTTCCGAGTGTATCGGAACACCTTTGTGGTTGAAATATATTTTCCCCGAGGTTCTCATATCTTAGCAATTTTGTCACGAAAATTATATTCGTTCAAATATTAGCAATAAATGCTTTCCGCAAATCGCCTGTTCACGTGTTCTTATTTATGTCTTGCTTCTATAATCTAGATACCAAACACGTAATAACATTTTCTAATTTTAAATGTTATTATTTTATTTTGGAGACTGAAATGAATCTGCAGGTTGCATTATATTAGAAGAGAGTTTTAACAATATTCACACATAACGACCTCGTAGGGAAAATTGCAGAACATGTAGGACCTACCCTCGTCTTTTAATACCATGATATACGTTTTAATGAAATATTATTTGAGAAAGTCATTTGCAATGAGAACTTAATTTGATCGATTTTGTATTTCGACGCACAATTTTTTTTCTTGTCATTGGCAAAGACTATCATACGAAAAGGATGGCGTTACAAACGAAGAATGTTTAAACTTAAATCAAGTTTTCATATATTCCTTCCACGTAGTGAAAATTAATTTTTATATATTAGATTATACAGGGTGTACCAAAACTCGAGGCCAATATTTCAGGAACGGATTACTTTTATTGAGAGAAGAAAAAAGTGTGTTACAACATGGGTCCGTAAATTCACAGCTACAAAATTATCTGAACTGATGTATCTGATCGGTTTGTATGAAGTTCAACGGACTAGTTGGAGCGCTCCGTTCACATATAAGAAAAAAGCTCAAAGAAACCTCCTTTTGACAGAATATAGGCAGCTGCTCTTCTTGGTATTTAGTTTCGTACACGATCAATACTACTCCAGATAGCGTGTCGTTACGCACTAACATTCATAAAAATTCGGATAACTCTGTAATTATTCATTTACGGACCCTCGTTCTCTCTCAATACGAGTAATCGATTTCTGACATTTTGCCGACGAGTTTTGTTACACCCTGTATGACCCTTAATTAAAATTATGTTTGTTTTACATCTCTGTCTAAGGTAGGATTGTAATTTGTGCACTTTTCTTACGATTACCCCGTAGTTTTCCATATATACCACTTTGATCAAAAAGTAATGTGAAATTGTCATTTAAAACTCCCGGGTATTAAGAAGGCAACTAATTTCTTTTTCCTAGGTTTGTAGGACTGTCTATAATATTTTCCAAATGTCTGTTTGTTAAAAGGTTTAATTATTTCCCAGTTACACGTGTTTTTGTAAACAACCAAAAGTGAATTTTTCGATTTTTTCAATGGGTGATTTTGTTGAGCAAAGAACTTGCATCAAATTTTGTTTGTGGAACGAATATTCTTGTGCGGACACGTTGAAAATGTTACGGAAGACCTTTTGTGATCAAACTATTGCACAAAAAACGTTTCTAAGTGGTACAACGAGTTCAAAGAGGGCCGAGAACGCGTTGAAGACGAACCGCGCTCTGGACGACCATCAACGTCTACCGACGAGGGCCACGTCCAAAAAATCAAAGATTTCGTGCTTGAAAATCGTCCATTGACAATTAGAGATCTCGCTGATAGTGTTGGAATATCAATTGGCTCAGCCCAAACCATTTTGAAGAATGTTTTGTGTCTCAAACGTGTCAAGTCTCGATTGGTGCCAAAATCGATCAATATTTTGGAAAAAAAAGCGTCGCGTTGTTATGTGTGAAACTTTGCTGTCTGACTATCAGGACCACTTAATTGCATCATTACTGGAGACGAGACTTGGATTTACGCATACGACCCTGAAACCACCGACCAATCCAGCGAATATCGTGCAAAAGGTGAAGCAAGACCGAAAAGACCACGGCAAAGTCGATCGAAAATCAAGGTCATGTTGACAGTTTTCTTTGATTATCGTGGTGTGGTGCACTATGAATTCCTTCCGCCGGCCCAAACTGTCAACAAAGAATATTATTTGAGCGTTATGCGTCGTTTGCGTGAATTATGGGCGAAAAACTCTTGGTTCCTTCATCACGATAATGCACCATGTCATACTGCGTTGGTTCTTCGCGACTTTTTTGCCAAAAACGGGACTCATATCGTTCCGCAACCACCGTATTCGCCTGATTTTGCTCCGTGCGACTTCTGGCTATTCAGCAAACTCAAAAGGCCAATGCGGGGACGCCGTTTTGACACGGTTGAGGAGATAAAAACCGAATCGAAGAAGTTCTTGAAGGCTATTCCGGAAAAAGACTATTCCGACTGTTTCGAGGACTGGAAAAAGTGCGTTTTCTCGGACGGGGATTACTTTGAAGGGGATGAAATTGATTTGGAAGAATAAATAAAGAATTTATATGTTATAAATAAATTCACCTTATTTTTTGTTCACAGTGGTACATATATGTTTTTGAAACTTACGTGAGTAAGTGATCTCCCAACATAATTTGGTGATTCCAGGCGATCTAGTAAATATAATTCATATGATTCTTCTAATTTGCCCCTCTTCTAATTAATGAGCGTTACTATTCCATACCCATAAACGCCTGTATCTAGATTAATTTTTTTATAGTCCTGTATGAGAAGCAAACTTGAGGCATGTGCATTTGCTGAGATGGCCGCCCTTCTACGTGCTTTGCCTGTGAACAAAAGGTGCTAACAAGTGGCCAGTGTGGGCGGCCTTCTATTTGAGAAAATTGCCATGTATAATTAGGAAGCGCATTTCATAATGGCAACGTCGCTTTGCCTAGGGTGATATATCACGCACACGAAATATTGGACAGTCGTATAATTGCTGGAAAGCGATAGCCTGAAGACCGCTCTCAACAGGCGGCTCGTAGAAAAGGTGAGAACGAGTATGTTAATATTCCGCCTCACGGAGCAAACAACTTTTTCTCTCGTCCGCTCTAGTCTTACCTAAATATTAATACGCGCATCGTTTCATAAAACCTCGCGGACTAATAGTGCGCGACTGTTTATTTTAGTCGCAACACTTAAGCCCTTAATAAATTTCGTTACGTCCATATCAGGGACCAGATGCTTCGCCTTTCCATTCATCACGATATCGACCGTCAGAAGATTCTTTCCTTAATTAATTAAAAGTAATTAACGGCTACATTATTGATATATTGTGATTTATCTTCATTCCAGAAACTGGAAATAACTTCTCATTCTGCACAGAATCATTTAATTTTCAAATCGATAATTGTCACAATTTCCAGTTGGAAAAAGGTGGTCCCCTGAGATGACACGCACCGTCCAGCATGATGGCTGAGCCACCTAAACGAAACCCTCAGCCTAATCCCACATGTCCAACTACTTGGCAAAACGCGTCACCCAAAGATTTAACCTTATCAAATGCCTACGTTCCAGAACCGGCTCCTGTCATCCAAAAACCCTCCTCCATACGTCCTGTAATAGATTATGGTCACATTGTTTCTACTTTCCTCACGCCGCGTCATCTTCAATCTTTTATAGCCTTTATAACCTCCGCTTCTGTCTTTACCTTTTTCCACTCTGTCCACCGACGTTTTGCCTATTTTCGTGCATCCTACGCCAAAGGAAAACATCCCAAAAGTCCTTCTTCCACCATCGTATAAGCTTTAAAAGGAACCTAAATTCAGATCATCATTCATTACCTAAAACTAAAAAATCAAGACGTAAAACTACCCAATATCCCACTATATCATAACCGTCCCACCCCACAGATCGGTTGAAAATCAAAGTTCCAACTGAAAAGTCCCGTTTGGATTACTTTACCCACTCCAAAACTCTGGTCCAATCTCCTCCAAAACACAAATAATGTTAAAAAAATAATTTGAATATCTTCGCCTTTCAGTTTCTCGCCAAAATAATAATATACCATGCCAAATCCCATGCTGAAGAATTGTATGCATTCGCAAAGTTCTCAGGTCCTTGCATAACAATGACATCACCATCATCGTCACGAAATAAATTCTCTCTGAATGGGAATTGAGTAGTTCTACCTGGAAAACAGGAATTCGATTCTTGTGCCTGGTCTGTATCTGAGAGCTTAGTAACGTCAATGAAGGGCTGTAGGGCTGAAGGAAAAAGTGCAGATAAATCCACTAACACATTTAGTTATAGGTAAAACTTGTTGGGTAGTTTCAATCGCAGATAAGCTATTGTTAATTGCTCTTGTTGTACAGCTTGCGGTTTTGAATGTTTGTTAGATAATCAACATTTCATTATGGTAGCAATTGTATGCCAACGTCATTATATAATTACACGTGAACAAATAATTGGTCTTGGATAATCTTTTCTATCTGTGCATTGGAACTTATTTGAGTACTGTGCACATCAGCATGCGGAAGGAACTTCCAGGAATTTACAGACGACGCCATGAGGGATTCTGATTTTCTCTTAGTTGCTGAAAGCAATTTTGGCTATACCCACTTCACAACCATTGCTAAAGGCAATGAGCTAAGAACTGGGTCCTGTATAATGAGAATATGCGTAATGTGAGGGAAGGAATAATCAATCAGAAATGAATTCTGAAGTGGGAAGTTATTATGTAGAGCAAGTAACAGCGAGATATTATTTACCATATTCATCTCACCGCCCAATCAGTGTAGCAACATCAGCGAAAAAATCCGTAAGACGAGTCCCACGAACACCGCACGCAGAACCCACCTTATTCGAAGGCTTACGTGAGACAAAAACATTTAAAAAAATTACGTTTACCCGATAATTAAGGTAATTTTATTTAAATCGGTTTATATATAAATTATCTTATATATTTATTAATACTTTTCTTCTATGTACCACAGTTCCGATTCAAAAGCCACTTTTAAGACTAAGAATTTTTATGTTTCAATTCGAAAGTATCAATAAAAATTGTTATTGCAAATTATTTTGAATGCGTGGAAATTTCTGTTTTTTATTATCTGGGCACGTAATAGCCGACATATATATTTATATATATATATATATATATAGTAATAATCAGAAAGGAATTAATTAGTTAATTAAACAATTTATTAGACAAAAGATTAATTAATGATTTGAATTCCATAGTTGGTTTATGAATCAATTACATTTAATTAATTAAAAGTGAAGGATTGCAAAATAATTACGAAATTCTTTAGAAACCTTACAAGATAATTTACTTTTATTCAGTTGAAATTTACAACATTTTTATATGAGACTATTTTTATTTTAAAATTTTCAATTTTATAGATTTTACAACTCTTTTCTCAGGGTCATTTATCTAGGCCTTCTAAGTAAACAAACAACTTTTATATTTACGTTAAACAATCAAATTCCTTTACAAACTAAGAAGTTAAACAATCCAATAAAACGTGAAATAGAAATCTGACGACTTTACCTTTAATTATCGTTTACAAAACACTGGATCTCCTCTGGAAACTGAAAGCTGCAAACTCCTTCTGGATTATTGGTTGGACAAATTGTTCCGAATTATTTCTCTCTGGAATTGGTGGCGGTCACAGTACTTACAGATTTTTATTTCAGCGTGATTTATTTGGTTACTGCTTGTAACTTTATCGTTGAAATTTTACTGTCGAAAACTTCTTACTCAAATTTAGCTTCTAATCTTTCCGGATGAATTTGTGCCTGCCACCCTGCTCGCTGTCTGGCTTCCAGCTTCCGACTTCCAACACCCGACTGTTGTTTCAGAAAGCGCTCGCGGCCAAACAAACTCGCCTATACATTGTCGCCTTTGAAATTGAATGCCGCTAACAATCCACCATAACTATCGAATTATCAAAATCATTAATGGCCTCTAATTAGTATTACAATATATATATATATATATGTTCATTGTTTTATATATATGTATATATATTTCAACAGTATAAACTATAATAGGACCTTCAAAATATTTGTTAAAATTGAAGATATGTTCATAAAAAGCATTTAATTAATATATTTAACCGCTATCATCAACTATTATAACTTGACGCTTACAAGATTTTATTTTTGATTTATTTTCATGTTTATATAATATATATATATCTTATTTCTTAATTTATTGTCTATCTGTGCAAGTATCTGTCGTATGCAAATTTAATTTAAATTGGTTATGTATTGAAAACAGAAAAATATTTCTCATTATTGTCTTTAGTATTAGTACAACGTGCATGAATAATGAGGTTAGCAATAAAAATTGAACAAAGTTTGGCAGCAATGTTGTTGTTGATGAGTTAATAGCGTTATAAAATATAAGCAGAAATTTTCACGAATTCAAAATAATAGGGAATAAATTTTTTTTATTAATTTCAAAAATAAACAAGTGTAAAATTCCACTGTTATGAATAATGGGTTTGGTCTGCACCGAATTACGAGAAGTCTTTTTGCAGGAGAAAGGAACAGCTCAGTGTATCATACAATACGAGCAACATCATCTGAATGTAGGGCGTTTCAAAGCAGAATTCAATCACAAATTCGGATTTACTTGCAAATATAACAATGCGCACAACGGAAAGATTGGAATAATACGAATTAACCCAGCCTAATCTATATTCTGGGAACAACATCCATGCTCGCTTCGAAACTGAAGCAGACAAAAGGAATTTGGAAGGTATTTCCGTAAAAGCCATTGTTCGCGCTGTAATTACAACAGTAAGCAATATACGAATGAGATTCGTAGTTGGCTCCGTTATGAGACGGCTGTTTACACAGAAACGCGCGATTCAAATGGAAATAAACAATAACTACGCAGATATAAGGTACTTCGTAACAATTGATCTCCCCGTTGATTTTATTAAAATATCAAACGCTTTTTCGAGCTAAGTCGTGCCTGCAGGAATAGCGAACAAAGCAGCGTTCCCGTGAAGCACCGCGGCACAGTCACGTCTTAATGACGTTATTACAACTGATAAAGAAAGTAGGCGACAAAAAAGGTCCAATGAGTAGTGGAAATTGCAAGAGTTTGTCTCTTAGAAAGGATTGCTTGTTCATCTGCGGACAATCAGCATCAAACCGGCACCGGATAAATTTAAGGGACGTCGCAAGATTGGCCTCTTCAGGGATTCTCTGTTCACGTTGAAAACCTTTCACTTTATTCGAAGTAAAATGACAGTGGTAAAATCCCCGGTAATCGGATATTAAATTGTTTTGAATAAATAAGTATGCTCCCGACGTTTAACTACATGGTGACACTCTTAAAAATGATACATAAATTAAAATCTTATTAAAAACCAGCACACTTAATTCTGTTTTATTGCCATCCACCTCATTTTCTTGCAATTCCTACGTGTTAGTTTTCAAGTGTTATTAATCCAAGGACAGTGCAGTAATCGATTGTTCTCGACTTGCGTAACATGTCCTTTCTTTACATGACTTGGAACAATATTTAGCATTTGTTGTAAAGTTAAAACACAAATTTATCTCATAATTCTTCAATGATATGGGGGATAGTTATCGTAAAAAAGTAAAAATATTTGCCTAATTAAACACGGCTGACGGATGGCAAGTTACGGTGGGGAAAAATACGAGAATTTAGGAAAGGAGATAGGAAAGTATACGGGCCGGCGAACACGTCAGCACTCAAGCTCAGAGGATCGAAACGTTTTTTTTTAGGGTAACAGGCTACATGAGGGTCATCCACATGGTGGCAACTCCACTTTAATAGCATAGGAAGGGATTTGAAAGGGGGGATGTAGAAGGGTAGAGGAAGGTAGCCAAGGGTTGACTAGGGTCCCCGGGCTATATTTTAAGGATCCTACCCGGCATTCGCCTAAAAGTAATGCAGGACAAACCCTAGAAAAACCTGCAGCAGGTAGGTCGGGCACTGGGTACTTGTCCCACGCCCTTCCGATAGCGGGATAGGAGTTTGCCATGGGGACGCAGCATTCCATTCTCCCTGCCTGAACCAGTTTAGGAGGCAGCTGGCCGACTATTCCAATGGGAATAGCAGACAACTCTTACCGTATGCCCAAGGTCTGTGACCCCGGAACATACACCTCTCGGAACAGGCCGAGGTGCCTCGGCTTGTGGGAACCTGAGTTCAAAAACGGAGAGAAGAAAAGGTAGCCCCTTCCATCTCTCTTACAAGGTTCTGCCTGCGAGAGAATAGCCCTCGCAGACAGCTTCGTTCCACCAGACTCGAAACGTATTCAACACAACACTTGAAGTAAAAAAGATAAGTTTTAATGACGAGAAAATATGGAAAGGACGTAATCTTTAGGTCAGTGTCCAAGAGTGACTGAGCATAACCGAGGAGGGGATATTCCTTTATAATATCAAACCCAAAGTGGGGATCTAATAGTATTTCCAAAATGGCCGCCATAAGCTAAAACATGGGATTTAATGCCGCCTTGTATTCACACGCCAGAGGAAAACTGTAAGGAGACACTACATTGGATTTTAGATGACCGTCCGGTCGACTCGGCTTACATCCTGTGTCGTCTTTCTCTCATCATCTCCAAAGAAAAATAATATCATTTACAACAAGAATATTTAATAATGACGTTAACAAATCATTATATTTGAATATGAAATGTGATCGGTTCACTCGTTTTTGAGTTTATTCCGTTTAAACGGACCGACAGACACGTGAGCGTTGGATTCATGATTATTTTTTTTACTCATTGATGTATATTTGATGTCTTTTCTCAGTTGTATTTATTTAACTGTTGTAGTTTTATATCTATATATGCAACTATTCTTTGACTTATCCTGTTTACTCAGTCTAGGTCTAACACAATCATTAAACCTAACTCTCGTTACGCAATGTTTCTCACGTTTCAGGAATAAATTTCACTCACTTCATTATTTGCCAATTTAAATCTCAATAATTTTCGTAATTGTCCGTATAAAACATACCTTCTCCGATACGCCTGCTTTGACATGACGCTCTTCAGGGAAATATGGAAGAGCATTAAAGAAAACATTTTCTTCAGAAAACCTTGATGTTATTGGTTGTCATTGGAGAAACGGATAAAAAGCTTCCGACAGTGAGAAATGCATATGTATATATATATATATATATATATATATATATATATATATATATATATATATATTAATATTTCAAAGACACTTTTACATTAATTATAGTATCAGGATGGGAAGAACTCGACCAGACCACCGGTGAGATCATTCCTCCATCCATTATACCTATTGAAAACTCACCTACAATTTACAAAATCACGATTTTAGGACGTCAATGAAGAACGGATTTAATATGTAAATTCAACCAGGGAATTAGAAATTTAAAGTCTGGAATGGACTATCAGGATTCAAAAATCTGTGGAGTCGACACTGTTGGTAGAGCTCCAGCCAGATCCCGGGTTGGATTCCTGGTCCGGACGAAATTTTTCTATCCCGATACTTAAATTAAATTAAATTTCATTTCGTTTCCTCTATGGATACAGCCTGCGAAATCTTTCTCTTAATTCTTGAAGACAGTTTCACTTAGACAATTATACAAGAAGTCGAAATGACTTAAATAAAACGAAACGATGCGGTTAGAAAGGGAGGAAACAGCATAGTTAAGTGCCGTTAATTTTTAACTCACATGTTTACCAAATTAGTGAAAAATAAAATATCGGAACAGTCACAAAAATGCCACAAGAGGAGACCATACACCTGACGAAAGGCACAAGGATTCCGGAAACGTTGTGTGGTATTTATATTATCACTTTTTTTTTGTCTGAATTGGCTATCTTTTTTATTCATTATTTTCAATCAGACGTAAATTTATTCTTTCTTACGAGGAAAGAAAAAAATTAGAAAATGATTCCTCTACTAGGAACACAGCGGAAAATTATGATTTCTAAATAAAAAAAATCAGAATTTATAATAAAAGTAACACAATCTCCTTAATTTTATCATTTGTTTCGATGAAAGAGGCACTTAAGGAGCAAGATCAACACTGGTAGCAGCAAAGATTTTTATATATTTATTCGACACAGTAGCCCTCAGTCAAAGAGATGTCGTTGAAAGGGTGCAGGTTAATATTAGTAGAATAATAACGTATTGAAATGTTTGCAAGTTGGAGAGCTGCATAGAAATCACGTCATGTAAAGATCCGAACCATTAGAAGAAATCACGTCGAATAGACGTTCTTTGGATTATTACGAACGCCGCAGGCTTTTACAGACGTGATGGAGTTAATTTGAATGAATATTATTATTTGACAAGCGTCTCGTTAAGGAGACAAGTGCGGGATCCAGACGTCAAAAACGTTTCTCCTGGACATAAACGATATTCCATTACGGAATGGAAACCTCTAAGCGAAGACACTCAATTTGTTTCGTGGCTTATCAAAAACGAGAAAATAAAACGTAATCGGGTTTGTTGCAGAACAACGGCGCCATAAATTTAAATACGTGCGAACGCTTTAAGCAGGCAGGGTCATAAATTTATTTATATGAGAGTAGCCACAAAGGGACAGGGAGAGGCGGCCACGGCATCGCTGGGATACAGCACTTCGATTCCACTACTTTATTACAGATTCTGCGGTGGTTTGTCACAGAATCTCACCACTCGATCCAGTCGTTAGGAGAAAAATAGGGAATCCGAGACATATTAGGAAACGAGGACAACGGACGAAGCAGAAACATTACCAGCAGTCAGAAACTTTCATCAGGGAAGAAGAAATGGATCAGCGTCTCACGTCGGACAGTTTTCTTCTCTTAATTCATTATAATTGTTCTGTTTCCTCATTCGTTCTACCCTTCTGCGTTTTCTCCGAGACAACACCTCCGTAATCAGAGACACTAGGTGATTTCTATTCTCCCTCAATACGAACGAAGTTTCTCACGGCTCGAAAATTACAACTTTTTTTTATTGATCACTTATAATTCCCTCGTATTTCGCAGTGAGTGTTGAAAGGAGTCGGAAACCCCAAAATTTTAGAGGTTTTTCTATCCACAACTCTTTGCAAACTCCTATGGTTAAAGAAACTTCTAAAATTTTTCATAAAAATCATATCATGTTAACTAAATAAAACCACCAAAAACATTCTCCAAGTTTTTAATTTAATTAAACTTACAACTTTTGTGTTGTAATCATCCTGAATTAACAATCAAACGTTACCACTTTACTTGATGTTTTTTTATATAAGTAGTAATGTTTTATTAATCATTCAGCATGATTATAACAAAAGAGTTGAAAGCTTCCAACTAATTATTTAATAACTGTTTTTGGTTTTGTCTGCTTATCAACGTCAACGTCAACAGTCCTTTTTATCATAACTAAATAAATAATTAAAATTCTAATTACAATAAATCATTTATTCCCGCTTCCACACACACATACCATAGCCCTTCAGTGCATGGTTTTTTCATATTTTTTAAAATTAAATACAATACGTTCAAACTAACCAAAAATATATGGTCAAAATTACTTGAACATTTGTATGCCGAATATGTGCAACATCGTGCACATGCAGGTTCCAATTACGAACGACCATTTATCAATAATTTCAACTTTTTAACATTTTTTTGTACTTGTAAATAAAATTTAATATAATTTATAGTATCAGAAATCAAAATTTTATATATTAAAAGTTAGTCAAAAATAATAAGTCTCAATGAAACTAAGAAAAATTTTGATCAATAATACAATTTTAAAAAATAATTACAGCTCTCTCTCTCTCTCTCTCTCTATATATATATATATATATATATATATTTATATATCAAAAATATTATTCAAACTGCTTCCAAATAAAATACTTAAATTTTGTTTCATTTGGAGTTTTGCTTTTCGCATATATATATATATATATATATATATATATATATATATATATATACTAGCTGGGTGCCCGGTGTTGCCCGAGATGTCATTTATCTATAACCCCCGATATGACTCCAATTTCGGCTGCTTTTGCGAAATTTTTATGTAACGCTACTCGAACCCTAATCATTATAATTAACTCTGAAAAATATTTATTCAACGCAAATATCTGCCGTGTTTGCATGTTCCAAAATTTGCACCCCGCTACCCCTGCATCTGAGGGGTAAATGCCAATTTGAATGTCGTAACTAAACACAGTGACTTCCATAACCTTTGATTTGACTCCAATCTCAGTTGTATTCGCGTTATTTTACTGTAAAGCATCTCCACCCGAAGGGTGTCCTTTTCACAGGGTGTAGGGGATGAAAATTGTATTCAGATAACATTGGTAGAAACACTATCAATATCTTTGACCCCTAAAAATATTTATCCGACTCAAATATCGGCTGTTTTAGTATCTTTAAATATTTCCACCCCCGCTTCTGGGGGTGGAAGACGCGTCTCAACCCGACAGTGTTTGTTTCCTGGTCGCAAATAACACGTGTACGAAATTTGGTGAAAATTGCTCGACTGGTGTAGATTTGTATTTTATTTAGAAAACGTTTGTATGGGATATAGAAAAGGGCTGTTTTTAGGGTTTTCCCGGAAATTATTCGATTTTTTCTCGCCTTTTAAACCTTCACGAACGTTTCAAGACTAAGATAAGATAAATCCGTTCAGCCGTTCTCGAGTTTTAGTGAGACTAACGAACAGCAATTCATTTTTATATATATAGATAGATATGCGAAAAGCAAATATTGTAATACTAATTATTATTTTAATAATTGGATAGTTAAGGTGGATTGTTAGCGGTCCTAATTTTCAAAGGCGAGCTTTGTTTACCGCAAGCACTTTTTGAAACAGTCGGGTGTGGAAGTCGGAAATTGAAAGGCAAACAACAAACAGCGTGGCAGTCATATAGATCTGGTCAGAAAGGTTACACGTATTAAATTTCAGTATAAAGTTTGGACAGAAAATCTCATCGAACTGTTACAAGCAGTAACCTAATAAATAGCGCCACAATAAAATTTCTATAAGTACCGCGACCGTCATCAATTCCACAGAGAGACAATTTTGTGACAATCTGTCCAACTAATAATCCGGAAGGAGCAGAGGTTTCCAGTTCCCAGAGGAGAGACTCGAAAGTTACGACGATGTTTTTGTTTAATCAAGTTTAAATTCAATGATTTCATGACCTTTTAGTGTGAATTGTGAGGTGAACTCGAGCCCAAGAGATTTAAGCCTGGTGCCAGCCAATGTGTTGTAAGTACAAACAAATTTAATCAAGTTTTGTAAACGATGATTAAAGGTAAAGTCGTCAGATTTCGCTTTCTCGTTTTGTTTGATTGTTTAACTTCTTAGTTTAGAAAGGAATTTGATTGTTAACTGACCCTGAGGAAAGAGTTGTAAAATTTACAAACATTAAAACATTGAAAACACTGAAAAACTTTAAATGTAATTAATCTCATATAAAAGTGTTGTAATTTTCAACTGAATAAAAGTAAATTGTCATGTAAAGTTTCTCAGAATGTCTTAATTATTTTGTAATCCTTCACTTTAAATAAAAATAAATATAATTGATTTATAAACCGACTATTGAATTCAAATGACTGAAATTAATTTTGTTTAAATAAGATGTTTAATTAATATTTTATAATTACATGATATATATATATATATGTAGCGTCCTGTTTCTTATATATATAAGAAACAGATTTTCTTGAATCATCATTTCCTGGTATAGGATAAATAATACCCTCAGGATCATATATATATATATATATACTAGCTAGGTGCCCGGCGTTGCTCGTGTACTTATTTATATAAACTCGAAAAAGTATTTAATTGAATACTTAAATATATTCCTTGAGTATTTCAGGATATAATCGTCACTCAGCCTTCATACATTACGAAATATTACATTGATGAAATTGTTAGCTAGACTCACAACTAATACAGCGCGAAAATTAACTTACATTTTCCCCAAGGATGGTAAAGTAATTCGTATTCTTCTTTATTATCATTCGATGGAATATTGCTGTATAAAATTATACTTTTTATTTAAATAAAATATTTCTGCTTTAGTTCATTCCTAATAAAGGAGATATTTCCTATGTTCGTTGCGTAGTAACGTCTTTCTCTCGCGTGACGTCATTGTCTCTTGGCGCGCAGTAATTTAATATTTAATGATCACGGTTTTTAATTATAATTCTTTCCACATGTATGCTAGGCGTTTCTCACCCTCACAGTACCGGTTCTCGATTTTGGCAGAATACGTATACCAATTTTTGTTGCATTCTGTCCACGCGATAAAATTTGTATAAAGAACAACGTAAATACATACATACATACATACATACATACAAATATACATCCTTTTTTATTATATATATATATATATATATATATAAGAAACAGGACGCTACAACTTGTGTTTGGTGATAAGCAAAACTCCAAATGAAACAAAATTTAAGTATTTTATTTAAATGCAGTTTGAATAATATTTTGGCTGAGATGTTGCCTAATTCTCAAGAAGATTGGATTTAATTTCACAAGTGGATTGGAATTTTAAGTTAATACAGATGTTGATTGCTAATTTCGAAACAGCCAGACTGGTCGATATTTACTTGTGTTCTGTGGCTGTTCCCAAACATTTTAGCGCGCCACCGGTGACCGGAGATCACGTTTTGACGTGTTTTTGTTTAGTAGCATTGATGAGAACAACTGCCGCGATCCTTTTTTCTCACTTATTCACGGCACTATCAATTTTTTGTTTTGACGGAAAAGTTTTTCAATACGACACTGAGATACAATTGGTTTTGAAAAAAATCTTTGTCAGTTAGATTGATTTAATTGCGTTTAGGTAACATTTTCAATAAAACAGGAACGTAGAGAGTGTTCATTACATTATATTTGAAAAAAAATCCCTCTCTCTAGGTATGCCCCGATGTTAGGAACGCCATTTTGTTTCGCAGATCTGCACCACGTTAATAAGATATTTTCACGTCTAAAACTTTCTTTCAGATAATGGAAAACCGAATACTATTCTCAACAAATTCCAAATAATGGACAACCTTCGTGGTTATATGAATTTTAGTAATTGTCTACAATATCAGCTGTCCGGGAAACAACTGCATTTTTCCTAAATTGAGATACTATCAGCTAAAACGAAATCGGCACAGCTTCAGCTCGGAATATTTATAACTGTCGCACAAGAACGAAGAAAACAATTTAGCGTTGCGTAAGAAACAAGATGTTAAGTTGACAAGACGTTTCCGGGAAAAGCGAACATTTTGCCTCTTGTACGGAAGTACGCACGGAGCTCAGGGAAACAAATTGGACTTTAGATTGAGTTCGTTAAAGAGCACTTAACTAAAAATGGCGCCGGTAGCTGGTGACGACACGATTCTGTCTTTACTTATTATTTGCACACAATTCATTCGCGTCTGGCGGGAAACAGGTTCGTTGTGTCCACAACTATTAAATGGAGCCAATTAGGAATATCTTCTCCCTGTAAGATCATTTACGGCACGTTAGTATTGTAAAACAGTGAACTACGAAACTAAAAGAATTTTTCACTTTGCTGACATTATTGTTAACAGTTTACTAATATTAACTACATATTATAGGACATTCAAATATATTACGAGATATGAAAACAGAACCGGAAAGTAGTTGGGGCAATGTCAGAAAACAGATGAAAAATTGGTACATTACGTGCTTTGGAAAAACTATTTAATATAATGCATTATATATAGTAATAATTAAAAGGTGGTCTTAATTAAAAGAATTAATTAACAAAATTATTAAGATTTAAAAATTTATTCTTTAAAGGTACAAATTGTAATCCCTACTTTATACGCCGAATTTCATCAAGTTAAGAAACAAATATTTTATTTCAATTTTGCGATTCGTGGCGTTCTAGGAAAAATACAACTTTATATTTTACAATCAAATACGTCGAAATTCTCTTTATCTCAGGGTCATAACTGGGTTTGATATTCAGAACAATCCAATTTAATAAACTAACATTAACAATTCAGACTCATTGAAGCTAACTTAATACAATATTAAAATAAACGAAATGAAAGAAACTAAATGAAAAGAAAAACGAACGAAATCTGACTTCTACCTTTAATCCTCGTTTACAGATTTTAAATAATTGTTTTGTACTCACGAATGTCTTTTTGGTACCAGATCTGATTCTTGGAGCTTGAGGACAACACTCACTAAAAAGGCCATTATTCACTGATTCTACACATTAAATTTTTAATACACGGTCGATGTTCTCGTTCTCTGCCACCTGGAACTTTGGATCAGCCGCCCCTCAGTCAGCCCTCGGGCATATGTCTTTATGCGAAATTTAGTTCATTCTGTGTGAAGCAAACCTTTTGCTTCCAACTTTGCGATTTTTATGAGTCTCTCCGTCAAAACTGTTTAATCGCATTTTATGTAAATTAATAGATATCGCAGTTGTACTTCTTGGACCGCGCTATTCATACTTTTAGATCAGCATCCACATTTTACGATTTCAGTTCTCCGGACTCATCTGTTTCGCTTCTCGCTGCAGACTGACTTCCTACGAGCGCGGGTTTTTTCAACTATTATCGCCGACAATGAGCCGAGATTGTCGTTTTCAAAACTCGTTCCGCCAACAATCCAAATATATTAAAACGATTAATGGCCTCTTTAATTGGTATTACAATACACACACACATATATATATATATATATATATATATACTGTAGTAATTAAAAGGCAATTAATAAATAAAAAAATTGTGGACTTGAATTGTTATCGGCAAACAGACACAAAACACACACAAGAATGAACAAGAATAACAGGTCTAAAGCATTGTGGGACTGTTTGGCGCGCCAAGAGCAGTTGGCGGTCAAGAATGGCAGAAAGCGGTCGTTTTAGAAATAGAGGAGACGTTTTCAAAGTATTGAAAAGTAAATTTGTTCAGTAGAGGCAGAATACAGCATTCACCATGATAGTGCTGCGGAAAGATTTCGGAGTGTTCCTGCCAAATTATTTTGAAAATTGGGGAATTATCTGAATTACAGAAAAATTGGCATAATTGCGGAATAAGTCGTCTTCAAGATATAGCCAACACTTGCTAATCCAACAGTGAAGTGTAAAGTCAGTGAAAATAATTGCCTGCTTTAAGAAAATTGAGTGTGTGTAAGTGTTGCTGAAAGAGTAAATTTGCCCTGGTACCAGAAAAACTGTAAGTCATACCTAAATTAAAATATTATTGTGAACCTTTGATTAAAGATAAAATCGTCAGATTTCGAATTTTTTTGATATTGTAAATAGTTGTGTATTGGAATAACTTTACAGTGATTTGATTGTTTAAACTGAGTAATACTTTTCATTATTTAAAGGCCCCTGATAAAAACCCTGAGATTAAGAGTAAAAATTTAGTTTGTACGTAATAAATGTTGTAAAAGGGCATCGAATATTTATTTTTAATTTGGAATCAGTGTGCATCGAATAAATTAATTGTTTGGTCAGTTTAAATTAATTTCTTATTTATGATCCTTTCATTTAAAATTTCCATTATTTAAATTGATGCATTAACGTGGGCATTATTGTTTCATTTTAAATTTTTTCATATTTGATTACTACATTTTTGGCTTCACCAACGTGTGGCTAACTATCATATTTAAATTGTTTTCATTTGTATACATTACAATTGTGGCACCTCAACGTGGAGCTAATTATTTTATCATTCTTTCATTGTTAATTATTAAAATACATATATGACGTTGCCGGCCTCCTCAATTATTGGGTCGTAGCATGACTATTTAGTCCACTCATGGAAATCCTGTTAGTTTAACGGTGACAATAAGGTCAGAGACAATAAATGCCACACTGGGCAGGGGCAAAAATTAGCCTGAGAAAATGAAAACTAGCTGATCCTGACGTCGACACTAAATGAATGCAAGTTATGTATGTCAATCAATCTGAAGGCTAATTGATTTTCATATGTGTACATATTTACGAGGGTGGTCTGAAAATATTCCGACCCAACAGTGATAGAAGATATATTTTTTTTTTTCAACTTAGACTCCTTTTAACTCTCCACACTTTTCCCAGCGATGCTCCCATCTCTGAAACCCGTCCAAAAAGTACTCGGCGTTTTTATTTGCAAAATAAGACTTCACGAAGGTGATTGGCTCTTCATTTGACGAAAATCTCTGTCCTACTTGCGCAATTTTTAGATGAGGGAACAAGAAGAAGTCGCTTGGGGCTAGATCTGGATGGTCAAGCAGTTCAAACCCGTAATTCGTGGATTTTCGTCATGGCAACCGCTGAAGTGTGAGACGGTGCGTTGTCTCGGTGAAACAGGATTTTTGTTTTCTGCAAATGTGGCTGTTTTTCCGCAAGTTCTGCCTTCAGCTTGTCAAGTAATGATGCTCCTGTAATGGTTTTTCCTTTTTGAAGATAATCGATTAAAATAACTCCATGACTATCCCAAAAAACAGTCGCCATCACTTTCTTAGCCGAAAAAACAGTTTTTGCTTTTTTTTTGGAGCCGATTCCCCCATTGCAGTCCACTGTTTGGACTGTATTTTTGTTTCTGGCGTATAATAATGTGTCCAAATTTCATCTACAGTAATTAATCGGCGCCAAAACTCGGATTTATTGCGCCTAAACTTCGCCAACAGAACGTTGGAAATGTTCATTCGAACACGTTTTTGGTCTAACGTGAGCAAACGCGGCACCCAACGCGCGGACAGCTTTCTCATGCCTAAATGTTGATATAATATGTGACAAACACGTTCTCATGACCTCTGCTATCTCTCTAACTTTAATTCGGCGGTCGTGTAGCACCATTTGCTGAACTTTGGCGATGTTTTCTTCGGTAGTTGCACTTTTTGCACGTCCCCTACGTTCATCGTCTCCCAAGCTCTTACGGCCACGTTTAAATTCAGCTGCCCAAAATTTCACTGTGGTAAATGATGGTGCAGTGTCCCAATACACAGAATCCAACTCATCTTTGATTTGTGTAGGCGTATTGCCTTTCAAAAACAAATATTTAATAACAGCTCGATACTAGATTTTCTCCATTTTCACAAAAACACTCACTTCAACGCACTCAAACGACTGTTACATAATAACTGCGCGTCCAAAATGGCTGAAACTTTGGTGATTAACTGTCAACAGATGAACAAATAAATTCAATAGCTTTTATTTAGTAGTGCTGCCATCTTCACGTTGAGGTCGGAAACTTTTCAGTCCACCCTCGTATATAAATCCGACAAAGTATTTAATTAAATACTTAAATATACTCCTTGACTATTGCATGATATAATTGTCCCTCAATCTTTAGACTATACGAAAGATTAAATTGATGAAAATCTTAGACAGATTCACAATGTAAACAAATAGTCGCAATGTTGGAGTCACTAATATGGCACGAAAATTAACTTATATTTTCCACAAGGATCGTTAGGTACTTCGTATTGTTTTTTATTATCATTTTCTGGAGTATTATTAGATAAAATTATACTTTTTATGCAATGAAAATATTTCATTACGGAAAAATGAACTATTTCCTTTGTTCGTCGCGTAGTAACGTCTCTCTCTGTCACGTGACGTCACGGCCTCTTGCGCGCAGTAATTTAACACAAAATTACCCGTTTTTCAATTATAATTATTTTCACATTTATGCTAGGGGTTTCTCACCCCCCCCCCCGCACAGTACCGTTTCTCGTGTGTTTTAAGAATACGTGTACCAATTGTCGTTGCAATCTGTCAACGCGTTTAAATTTGTTAAGAAATTAACGTAAATACATACAAATATACATCCTTTTTTATTATATAGATAAGCAAGTAAAGGTGTGACTTATCAAAATAATTGGTGTGTGCAGGAAAGAGAGATAGAATAGAAATCGTATCTGAAATTAAGGGCCGGTGTCGCCACGTAGGACTTGTACAGCACTATATATAGTTTCTGTGACTGTGAATTATGGCATTTCACCTTTTACTTTATATAAGACGACTATTCCGATGAATTGAGAATTTTATCGTGAAGTTCATGAACAGACCCTTGTGGTTATTACAAATTGAGCACGATATAAATACGTTTAACTTTCTGCGTTGATATTTTAATTTTTTTATTTTGATGTAAAATACATCATCTATTAAGAAGTAGTACACATAAAGAGATTAGCACAGGAACGAAGAAAATGTGGAACCACATTAAAAGAGCCATATTCCTGATGAATAAAGAGCGAATATTTTTTTTTCTCCCCGTAACACGTCGATTTAGATTTGACCTGATTAGTTTGAACACCGTGAAGAACGCACGGCGCCCCATCTGTTCCTGCTGTCACTTGATAATTTTATTTCAGACTTCTGTACGGTGGATTTTCAGTTTTATTGCCTAGGTTCGTTGCATTAAGGCCCCCAAGGGCTGATTTTTATTTGTGTAAATAACAAATTATTCGTTTTAGCATTTTTACGGCCTGCTGCGTACGTAGATTTAACACGTTTTGTCTGTTTTAGGCACGAACGAGTAATCACGAAAACACAATTATACACGGCAGCTTCGTCATGGAGTATCACTCTTCTTGGCTCCTTCCGTAACACAAATAAATCGACAGGGCACTGAGCAGATTGACACAAAATCTTCCTATTTGGTACCAATGTTATCCGAAGTTCAAATAAATACACAATAATACTTTTATTTAAATATTCTCACCTTTAGAGCTAAATGCAAGGAATATCTTCAATATACAATTTTTCAATGACTGGTAAAATACAGCAATATCGAAATTCCAAACAAATGATGAAAGAAAAAATATATAACACTTCGGGGAATTGAATGAAAAGTAAGGAAATCAGTGAACAAAAAATACTTTCATCATTAAGTGAATGCTGTATTTGATTAAAAGTCACGACGAAAAAGGGGAAATAGTATGCGAGGCTGTTTTCATAACTTTCCGAAACAACTCTTTGAAGGAACGTCTTGCACTGCTTTGAAAGAAAATGTCTCGGGAATTTTAAAATCACACACAAATTCCTTTTTATAAAGCGCGACCATAACACGCGCACATTTGGAAAGACCAGGAAAATATAACACGCGAAATCATAGCCACAGACACTTTTTATTTTGCTCTGGGAAACATGGGGAAGACTGGATCTCGATCCCGTTCCAGGTATATTTTTATTCATTTCAAACATTTCTCCTTTTCTTTAGGGTAACAGGCTACATGACGGTAATCCACATGGTGGAAACTCCCCTTTAATTACATAGGAAGGGATTTTAAAGGGGGGATGCGGAAGGGTAGAGGAAGGTAACCAAGGGTTAACTAGGGCCACCGGGCTATGGTTTAAGGATCCTACCCGGCAATTCGCCTAAATAAGATGCAGTGAAAACCCTAGAAAAACCTGCATCAGGTAGGTCGGGCATTTGGTACTGGTCCCACGCCGTTCCGATGGCTTGAGAGGGGTTAGCTGTGGGGTCGCAGCTTTCCCCTCTCCGTGCCTTAACCAGTTTAGGAAGCAGTTGGCCGACTATTCCAATAGGAATAGCAGACAACTCTTACAGTATGCCCAAGGTCTGCGACCCCGGAACATACAACTCTCAAAACAGGCCGCAGTGCCTCGGCGTGTGGGAACCTTTGTTCAAAAAACCAGAGAGATGTGAAGGCATCCCCAAAGGTAGCCTCCGCCAGAGTTCTCTGAGAAGGTTCACCTCTCGCAACTCTCGCACATGTTTTAAGTTTACCATTTAGACAGACAACTAGCGATGCTTAGCTATTTTAGTACACAAATAATATTACACAGGATTAGGTATCGCTAACACTCCTTAATTAATGTTTAATTGAATTAAATTCAGGTAAACGAGAAAGCTCACAAGATTCGATCTTTTATTAGATCACATCGCTACATTTATTAGATGAAGGGCATAAACGTGATTGAGATCTGACATGTTGGAACATTATCGTGTAGAATAAGTATTTTGGAAAGAATATATATTTAATAATTTAAATGTTGTAAATAAAATGAGTTAGACAGGGAATGTTGATCAATTGTATAGCCATTGTTACAAAAGAATAAGATGATTACGTGTAATTCCGAGGTTTTAGTTGCGATATTCTAAAATAGATGGCAGCACCGGCAGCATTTGACATTATTATATAAGCCAGTAAAATGTTTACATATAAAATTTTTAAATGTATAATGTTGTCGACTTTGTGATTATTTAAGCGATTAAAATTATAGGAAAACATATAGTTGAAAGAATAAATAATATGATTGGTTCAACAGTATTTGGCTGATGAGGGGAATCTAAAACGTAACTGGTCGAAATTATCGTGATGTTATATGTTAATCATTGTCTTTTGGTGTGATCGGTGGATGTAACCTGTTGGATAATTTTACAGCTGATTATAGCGATTGTAAGCGTTAGTAAAAGAAGATGGTATAAAGCGGAGTAATAGGAATGTATAAGCCGTTGTAAATTATAGTTGAATGTATCACAAAACAAGTGATCGATGCGAATGAAGAAAGGAGAATTAAAGAACTCTGCTCTCATTCGCGGAGCAAGTGCATCGATTTATCAAAATATTGGAAAGAAAAATCGTGACAGTGTCGTGCGATGCGTTACGGTAGTAAATTTACCTGAATTTTCGAAGTCGCAACTTACTCATGCCTGGTTGGTCTATGTTCATGTAAAATCACGATTCTTGCTCCTTAAACCACACGCCGACAATATTGAAAAATATACGCATCATTCCACGCGTATACTGTTTTTAAGAAGAGAGCAGAGAATTAGACAAACGTTGCCACATTGTCAATAATTAATGACAACAAACACTTTCTGCAGCTGCTGACGTCACACGAATTAGATTCGACGGCACAATGAAGAGCTTCAAGGTCAAATCGGCCCCCATTTGTAAAGAACTATAGTGTTAAGAGAAAACGTAACATAATAAAGCATAAATTAATTCTTTATTTAGTATATTTTTCATTAGAAGGAAATTCAATCGTCCACATAAAAAAAATATCCTTTCAATTTTAAATTATTTAAAGATAACCCTAGAAGCATTCTGATCAAAAGTGATTTGCACCTTATTAGGCTTCGAAATAGATTCACCTGAAAGTGTGTGTGAATTATACATGAACCACTTATGATTTCAGTATTTCTGAAATCACAAACACTGTAGCCCAGTTTTCTTTCCACGTTTGGTCGATTTTCTTTATTTTTTCTCTTTCGACGAATCGAGAATAGCTTTTTCTGTTTAGTTTTCCAGGCTGCTTAGCATAAGTCGGCACAGTGAGGGAACACAAAAGTCTCAATTGGGAAACATGACGAGTTGCGAAATTTAAATGAGGGGAGGAGGGACCTAGGAAAACCAAATATGGAAGCCATCGGAGACGTGACAGCACAATGGGCCGTCGATTTCCAAGGCAAAGCACAAACGAGACAGGTGTACCCTGACAAGAAGCGCCTTGTTCTACACGTTCAATCCGCATCAATACATCAACAGTGTTATAAATTAATTACTCGAAAATTAACTAAATTTATTTTATAAATCGATTGCTACCAGGTCCCGCGACTAACAAAATAGTAATTTCTTTGTCGATGATATTTTATATGATGTTTATGAAGTCTCTTACTTTCGTCCGTTTTGTGTAATTGCGGAAGCTATGCAGCCTGCCCTTCAGTACTAAAACAGATTGTAATTCGAAGTTCTTTTCCCGTAATTATTATCGTTCCAGCTGTGGAAACGCGAAACTCTTGTTTTCCTACTTTCTATTAATTCTTCTATTGCCTTTTGGCGTATCTAAATATTTTATTTGTACATCCTCTACTTGTATGCTCTTCATAGCTACGGAAGGTCTACGTTACAATTGTCTTCCCCGCGTTAATTCTCAGTCTTGATTCTGGTAATCCTTGTATTAAATTTTTAATATTCTAAAGTACTTAATAATATTTCATTACAGCTCAATAGAGGGCTTAAAATAATTAAATACATATATCGGTGAGTTTGAACAGGTAAATTCAAAACTAAGCTAAATTTCTTGTGGTATAAAACAGGCTATTGGATTCAAGATTGAGCGGGTTGTAAAGTCACGTTTAAATTATTGGCTGCATTCTAACAACACTGTTTCTAGAAATATTACCACTTTTTTAAAAACGCAATATCTGTATTGTTTGGCAATTAATGACGTTTTAATAAGTGATGGAGGAGTTTTATGAGTTATCGAGTACTGTATTAAACACCGCGTACTCTATTGATGAACTGGCACTTTTACATAGCATGGATTAAATGCCCAAGTAAATTAAAATATGGTATTAATAAATTAATAATACCGAATTCATTCTGGTTAATAACGAAACGCACTAATAACGGAATGAATGATATATTCCTCGTTAGTTAAGCGAAACGCCTATGTAATGATTAACCTTTGTATTTAAGTTGTTTACATACCACTGTGATCAAACAGTAAGGTGAAATTGTCATTTAAAACTCCCGGGTATTAGGAAGGCAGGTAATTTTTTTTCCCTAGATGGGTAGGACTGTCTATAATATTTTCCAAGCATCTGTTTGTTAAAAGGTTTAATTATCTCCGAGTTACACGTGTTTTTGTAAACAACCAAAAGTGAATTTTTCGATTTTTGCATTGGGGGATTTTGTTGAGCAAAGAACTTGCATCAAATTTTGTTTGCGGAACGAATATTCTTGTGAGAACGTTGAAAATGTTGCGGAAGGCCTTTGGTGATCAAACTATTGCACAAAAAAACGTTTATAAGTGGTACAACGAGTTCAAAGAGGGCCGAGAACGCGTTGAAGACGAACCGCGCTCTGGACGACCATCAACGTCTACCGACGAGGGCCACGTCCAAAAAGTCAAAGATTTGGTGCTTGAAAATCGTCGATTGACAACTAGAGATCTCGCTGATAGTGGTGGAATATCATTTTGCTCAGCCCAAACAATTTTGAAGAATGTTTTGTGTCTCAAACGCGTCAAGTCTCGATTGGTGCCAAAATCGCTCAATTTTTTGGAAAACAGGCGTCGCGTTGATGTGTGTGAAACTTTGCTGTCTGACTATCAGGACCACTTGAAATACATCATTACTGGAGACGAGACTTGGATTTACGCATACAACCCTGAAACTACCGACCATTCTAGCGAATATCGTGCAAAAGGTGAAGCAAGACCGAAAAGACCACGGCAAAGTCGATCGAAAATCAAGGTCATGTTGACAGTTTTCTTTGATTATCTTGTTGAGGTGCACTTTAATTCCTTCCGCCGGGCCAAACTGTCAACAAAGAATATTATTTGAGCGTTATGCGTCGTTTGCGTGAATTATGGGCGAACAGCTCTTGGTTCCTTCATCACGATAATGCACCATGTCATACTGCATTGGTTCTTCGCGACTGTTTTGCCAAAAACTGGACTCATATCGTTCCGCAACCACCGTATTCGCCTGATTTTGCTCCGTGCGACTTCTGGCTATTCAGCAATTTAAAAGGCGAATGCGGAGACGCCGTTTTGACAAGATTGAGGAGATAAAAACCGAATCGAAGAAGGTCTTGAAGGCTATACCGGGAAAAGACTATTCCGACTGTTTCGAGGACGGGAAAAAGCGTTGGAAAAAGTGCGTTTTATCGGACGGGGATTACTTTGAAGGGAATGAAATTGATTTGGAAGAATTAAATAAAGAATCTATATTTTATAAATAAATTCACCTTTTTTTTTTTTTCATAGTGGTACTTCTACGAACCTGAGACATATGCTGCCAAAATTGACATAAGTAATTATTGTTACTTGCTTCTTTCTCTATATATAAATTATTTCAAGGGTTTTATTATATTTGAACTACAAAGTACATTTTTTTTGCGGATATAATTTTTTTTCTTTTAGTTAATAGCTTGACAATGACGGCAGTAGTATAATTTCTTTTTAAGGTTTTTATTTGCAATCTGTTATGGTGATAACAATAAGCAACTCAGATTTGAGGTAATTTCAGTTGAAATTCACATGTGGAGTAAACGCCCATTGTCGTTTCTCCTTCTGAGTTTTCTTACAGTTTGTATATATTTGTCATTTATGCTGGAGTTAAAATCGGTAAGGAAGGTCCAATGGTTTAAAACGTTCACTATTGTCAAGCAAAGTCAATGCTAGAGGGTTGGGATGAGTTTCCAGCAGCTGAAGGTATTTTTCACTGCACTTCACTATTTCTTCTTTAACTGTTTCCACATTTAAGTCTTCCCGTATTTCTTTATTAGGGACGTAGAAGGAAACATTGCTGATGCTACGAAGTCTTCGATTGAAAACGTTCAAGGGATCTATGTGTTCGATGCAGTGCCTCAGAGCTGAATCTCGTAGCTCAATTCTGGTTTTATTATGTTTTATATATCAATAGTTTATTAGACAACGACAGCTTCGAATTACGGCCAAGGGACCAATAATAATTCTTAAGTTTTAGACTGAGTTGTTTTCTCTTCGAACAAATATTATTTCTTCGTGTTAAGGTCATTATCCTGATTGGCGTTTGCCCGACAGGACAAAATCCCGATTGACGTTTCCCGACAGGACAAAATCCTGATTCCAATTTTCCCGACAGTACGTTATCCCGATTCACGTTTTCCCTATGGGACATTTATCCGAAAGGTGCGTTTTTAAGAAAAATAGCATAATATTAATATTGTAGAACACTTTAAAAATAACTCTTTTTGGGGAAGGTGGTGGCATTTTCAAAATACAAAATATATGATAACGGCCTATATTGGTGCCGAATAAATAGTTTATGGGGTCACTCAGATTCATAATGCCACTGTCGATGCCTTTAGTGTCAAATTTTATCCGCTGAGGGCATAAGGACATGTATGAGGTTGGATGAAAGGCAGTGATAAACAAATTGCGGGAACTACGAAGATTGTTGTCGAATCTAGTGTTTTGGATGTCGCTGAGTTCAGTTCTGGTATCCCAACAGGGTTTGTTAACGTTTCACCCCTAGGGGTGGGGGTGGAAGGGGTGATCATAATAATTAGATATCACCTGATATTGGAGTGTAAACCGGTGTTATGGTAGTCGCTGAGCTTAGATATGGCATCTCAGCAGGATTGCGATAAAGTTTAACCTCCTAGTGGTGGAGTGGAAGAGGGTACTTATATAAATTATAATAATTTCATACCACCTGATATTGGTGTCAAACTCGTGTTATGGTAGTGGCTGAGCTTATTAATATTAGGTGATATATTATCATTCCCATCCACCCCCACCCCTAGGGGTTAAACTCCGCGGGGTTTGTTCCTTATTTTTAAATCATACGTGTACCAAGTTTGGTTGAAATTGTTCCACGCATAAATGAATAACGTAATTTACTATAATGATCATGTATTATAAGATAAGTAATATATTAAGAGTTCTGCACTATTAATATTATGCTTTATTTCTTAAAAACGCACCTTTCGGGAAAATGACCTGTCGGGAAATCGGGATAATGACCTGTCGGGCAAACGTCAATCGGGATATTGTCGGAAAACGTGCATCGGGAAAATGTCTGTCCGGCAAACGGCCGGATCCCTACCAAAGTACTTCTCACAGTATCTACGGCAAACGTTTGTCGTTTATGGTTACCTCAGGAACAATGTCTTTTCTTATAGTGAAAGTACTTATTTACTTTAAAGCCCCACTTTCTATAAATGTTGTTTAGATTTTGTTGTAGGGTTTTAGGAGCATCACGGGGTCGTGATGAGTAACAAAGATAGCCGTATCCGCGGCATAGGTAGCGATATTTGGGTTGGAGCTAGTAGTAGTATACTATATTGTAGTCGAGTCATTTTCAAGGCCGTCACCCACGTCACCAGTTCTTAAACGTGACACAGCCAACGTCATTTTCACGGCCATTCTATTAACTATTCCTCGTCTGTGTTCAATGTTAGTTCAAATACACGTACTGACTGCACAGTAACGTATAGTTATAATAATGTAGTGTGCAGTTGGCCACTACGTTCCTTCTAAGTTTTTAATCCAGACAATTTTAAAAGTAGCAGATATTAAAATAAGAAATAGTTCGTGAGCTACATCCCTGTTAGCCATTTAAGAAATAATATTCTTGTATTAATTATGAACTGAATATACAAATATTTCCGTACTTGTACCTACTTCAGAATTTTACGCTAATAAGTATCTTTTTCTTATACAAAATTTCGTCCAATCAAGAAGCCCTGCTTCGTTACGAAATGGTGTCGTATTTCACGAAATATAATTAAATGCTGTTCCGAAAACTGTTAGTGAGCGAGCCTATTTTAGTGTTGAGCATGCTCAATTAAACGGATATCCTGTCTCTCAGTTTGTTTTTCATCTCCTTTTTGAGATGCGCAAACTTGGGTGGGTTGTCACATGGAGTATTTCGATGAGTAAAACTTATAATTGGACTGAGTCCTAACGTGGTTACGCTGATGAAATTTCGAGTTCACTGCACCGCGTAACTTTTGCTTTATCTTCAGAACGAGGCGCAGAATATCAAAACACACAAGTCGCAACAATGTCCCTCCAGTTCCGGGAAATAAGAACTGGATTGAAGGCATCGAGGATTCGAAGATTGTTTATGTCGTGCGCCTAGTTGGTTCAGCTAATAACTAGTCGTTCTCACTTGACGTACTGCAATACGTTTCTAATCTTCTTGCCCCGGTGGAAAAATGTTATCGGATTAAAACAATACGGCGTAACAAAATTCGACGGAACAATTTCAGGAATGGATTCCTCATACTGAGAGAATAAAAAAGTGTAGTACAACATGGTACCGGAAATGCATGATTACAGAGCTATCAGAACTTGCGTATCTGATCGGTTTGTATGAAGTTCAACGGACTAGTCGGAGCGCACCGTTCACATATCAGATAGATGCATTGTTCCTTAGGTCCCGCTCTATTTCACAGACCTTCCGTGTTTTCTTCTGCTCTATTCTCGCCGTGTTTCTGGTCGTAGGTCACGTCATTGCTTAGCACTCGTTAATTTTACGCCTCCTATTCGCGCTCGAGTATTCGTCAAATCTTATGTAGTGTCTCATTTCACATCTGTCGATCACGACAAACAAATTTTTAGCATCCTTCAAAGAGTTTTTTTGAGCGCAGTAAAATCATCGTCTGGAAATTTAAGCTTAAAATCCGAAGTACGGTGTCGCCACCCCAATTTCCTAAATATTTTCTCGTTATACAGCTTCATCATTAGCCCTGAATATTTGAGTTTTCATAGTACATTCTATAAAAGTAACGAATAAGTCGTCGTCGGTAGTATATAATTTAGTCAGAGGTTAAAACAGAAAGCTGAGTTTTTACTCACACCTTGTATTTACTTATTTAACATGTTATTTTTAACATGTTAAATAAGTATATACAAGGTGTAACAAAAATCGACGGCGAAATTCCAGGAATGCACATTGAGGGGGAAAAAGTGTATTGCAACATGGTACCGGAAATGCATAATTACAGAGTCATCAGAACTTCAGTATCTGATCGGTTTGTATGAAGTTCAACGGACTAGTCGGAACGCTTCGTTCAAATGTCAGTTGAAATGTTCCATGACTGAATAGAAGCAGTCCATTGTTTCCTCTTGTAAGAATTGTAACCAGAGTATCGCATTTTAGTCCAGATAACAAGGCATGTCGTCATCCAATAACAATCATATGAGTTGCTCGAACACTGTAATTATGCATTTCCGGACCCATGTCGTTCAACAGTTTTTTTTTCTCCTCTCGATATGAGGAAGCTATTCCTCAAATTTTGCCGTCGAGTTTTTGTTACACCCTGTATTATACATACTCGTCTTACACAGTCATAAAATGCCATGCTGAAAAACCAGACGTTCATAATTATTTCACGTCCCATCCGAAGCGAAATCATACGGCAGTTTTTACGCAGAAGTGCCAGATTTCGTCCACAGGTCGCGCAACGTTTCTCCCATTGACGCCAGGCCAAAAACAATTTCATGCTAAAATAAATGGGCTGAGAGGTGATAGACACATCCGGCTATAAAGATGTGTATCTGCCTAGTTTGTTTTTGTCAAACTGCAGACAATTATAGACTCTAGTTAATAGGCCCAGAAAACCTAAGAAATCCGTTACTCGCCATTGTTCTAGAAAGAAGGAAGCAATTTCAACGATCGTTTGAATGGACGTAATGGTAAAACCGATTCATTGTCATCACAGCGGGCTTAAAGAATTGTTAAACAGGCGAATGAAGCCTTAACTTCTTTGAAGAAATTTGAGTGAGGTGATAATAAGTTATCCGTGCCGAGACTTCAATGTCTTTCCCCATCAAATAAACGTCAACGTAAATAAGCTGAAAATGATTGTAAACAAGGCAACCTTAAAACAATATTGTAATTTAGTTCATAATTTTAATTTTAAAACCACCGCTTTTTATCTATCTATATATATAAAAATGAATTGCTGTTCGTTAGTCTCACTAAAACTCGAGAACGGCTGAACGGATTTATCTTATCTTAGTCTTGAAATGTTCGTGGAGGTCTAGGGAAGGTTTAAAAGGCGAGAAAAAATCGAATAATTTCCGGGAAAACCCTAAAATCAGCCCTTTTCTATTTCCCATACAAACTTTTTCTAAATAAAATACAAATCTACACCAGTCGAGCAATTTTCACCAAATTTCGTACACGTGTTCTTTGCGACCAGGAAACTAACACTGTCGGGGTGAGACGCGTCTTCCACCCCCAGAAGCAGGGGTGGAAATATTTAAACATACTAAAACAGCCGATATTTGAGTCGGATAAATATTTTTAGGGGTCAAAGATATTGATAGTGTTTCTACTAATTTTATCTGAATACAATTTTCATCCCCTACGCCCTGTGAAAAGGACACCCTTCGGGTTTGGGGTGGAGATGCTTTACAGTAAAATAACGCGAATACAACCGAGATTGGAGTCAAATCAAAGGTTATGGAAGTCACTGTGTTTAGTTACGACATTCAAATTGGCATTTACCCCTCAGATGCAGGGGTAGCGGGGTGCAAATTTTGGAACATGCAAACACGGCAGATATTTGCGTTGAAGAAATATTTTTCAGAGTTAATTATAATGATTAGGGTTCGAGTAGCGTTACATAAAAATTGCGCAAAAGCAGCCGAAATTGGAGTCATTTCGGGGGTTATAGATAAATGACATTTCGGGCAACGCCGGGCACCCAGCTAGTCAGATAATAAAATTATGGATTTCTTCCAAACAATTTATTAGTAGTATTTGGTCTTTTGAGCCATCTTCCAATATATAATCAATATTTTTTAAATAAATACAATTTTTAAGTTAGAACCTAATATGGAGATAATATATTGTACTGACTTATTTTTGATTAGGTTTTATTAATTATTATTAATAATTAAAGTTTTTGATTAATATAAAATATTTTAACTAAAATAATGGAAATTAAAGGGAAATACGTAAATTTCACAAATTTCTAAAAACTATTTAAAACATAAATCATCGACCTTTTTAGTCAGGGTTAATTTTGCGTGTGAAGATAATGGCAAATCGTTTGTGGCAATCTGACCAAAATTTATTTATTAATTATTAATGTGTTATCTTTTGTCCGAATTTCGCTCATGAAATTAAATTTTGATACACTATTCACGTCTGGTAGACTTCTCACTGTACACTTTACGCTTTCTTCATAAACAAATACTATACTCGTCTTTCATTAACAGTGATTCGCTGCACTTTAATTTATGTCAATGTATTTTCACTGTTTCAAATTTATTCATAGCGAAGTTGATTCAAACTTTTTTTTTTAAAAAAAACCATTTGCTCGTCATAATTACTTTTTAGGTTTTGTACTTAAATTGGCGTCCGCTTTCCACGGAATCTTAGCACAGCTACTGTTGCACTCCTCTGGTCTGCCAAACAGATGTGTTGAAAGTGACCGTCAGAAAATTTTCTCAACAAAAGGGTCAACAACCCTCAGATTTCGTCTTTCGCAGGACGCTCCTAGTCATTGAAGATTTTATTTTATTTTAAACAATGTTTGAGGCAGTTAGAATTTTGCCTCATTACAATATAGTCATAATTTGTAACATTTAATTTTAATAATTATGTTAATAAAATTACACACATTAATTTGGTGGTTTTTACGTCGCTAGAACCTTGTAGGAGAGATACGAAGGGGCTACCTTTGGGGATGCCTTTTCCTCTCCGTTTTTGAACTAAGGTTCTCACAAGTCGAGGCACCTCAGCCTGTTTGAGAGGTGCATGTTCCGGGGTCACAGACCTTGGGCGTACGGTAAGAGTTGTCCGCTATTCCCATTCGAATAGTCGGCCAGCTGCCTCCTAAACTGGTCGAGGCAGGGAGAAGGGAATGTTGCGTCCCCACAGCAAACTCCTCTCCCGCTATCGGAAGGGCGTGGGACAAGTACCCAATGCCCGACCTACCTGATGCAGGTTTTTCTAGGGTTTTTCCTGCATTACGTTTAGGCAAATGCCGTGTAGGATCCTTAAAATATAGCCCGGGGGCCCTACTTAACCCTTGGCTACCTTCCTCTACCCTTCCGCATCCCCCCTTTTACATCCCTTCCTATGCTATTAAAGGGGAGTTGCCCAACGTGGATTACCCTCATGTAGCCTGTTGCGCTAAAAAAAAGGTTTTTTCAAACATCCAGGCCTTAACTGTCATTAATTTGTCTGTACATGCGCCAAGTTATTAAACTATCTTTAAAGGAATTCCTGCATGAGACAAAAATTGACAGAAATTATATTTTAAAAAATTGACAAATTGTTTAATGAGGCTTAAGGTACTACTAACAAATTGTTTTGTAGAAATACATATTCTATCGCTTGATACAGATAAAAAGTGGGGCTATTAAAATAATGAAATCATTTATTCTTCATAATATTAGAACTGATTTTTTCGTATTTGTAAATCTTCCGCCGATTTTCCAATCCATCAATCCTTTATGTGTTTTATGCGATCATGCCGTTGAAAGATAAAAAAACTAGCCGTAGATATTTTCACAGTTTATTGTCTTTATTCGTATAAAAATGTTAACCGAAACAAAATAAAACAAAAGCAAGAGCATTTATCTTTCTTAGTTTGTTAACGTAAGAACGTGTTCCCCCTGACGTAATCTGCGATCGCGTCTCTAGAAACAATACCACGTTTACGTGGAGTGTGGGTGCTGTCAGATAGCGAACATTCGAGCGGTCTGTGTAGGCATTGGCAATATTATAGTAGAAACGAAGGAATCTGTAATCTACGAACAGGGTGACCTCCTTATAAAAAGCAGCATTTGACAAATTGGTAGCAGCAATTGGCGATGTCGCACTAATTGGCGAGGCATGTTCTCCTAACCCAGTCCCTGAGCAGCGCCAGCCCTGTGCAAATTATACCCACGTCTTCCATTCTTCCAGTGTGCATGCGAATTTCATCCCAAACTCTCTCTCTCTTCCTCTTTTCAACTCACTCTCTCTGTGTGCCAGCGTCCAATGTACTCACGTCAACGCAACTATTTTAATCAAAGAACGTTTTCACGCGGTATTATTAAAATTAGAATTATATTTGAAAGGAGAATAAGTTTTTTTTGTATTTGATCTGTAATACTTTACACTGATAAGATATTTCACGCGATACATTATTCTGTAGAAGATTTTCTAAGTAACGCATGCCATTTCAATGAGCATTTAAGGGGAAAATTTATGCGAGCTGAGCGGATGGTGAACCTGTAACAGACGGTCAGGATCAGAGGACAAACAAAGCTGCTAGACGGTTCGGCAAATTTCACAGAAGTCTTGCGTATTCGCGACCATCAAAGACGTGCGAGTCTAAGCGGTCATGAGATTAAACTGGACCGCGAGGACGTAGACCGCCTGCGTATTTTCTTACGATGTGCCACGTTGCAATTATCGGCAGAAGTTAAATATAGTTTATGAAAAAGCCACACTATTGGCATCGTATCATAGCCCAATCATATTTCCCGTTTTTCCGCCACGAAAAAAAAGCACATCGGACAAGTACATTTTGTCAAAGAATTTCGAAACGTTGAGAACATGTAGCGGTATTCACCTGTATTGATTTATGCGTGGAAGACTATTTTGTTTTGAACCAATCTGTTATTAAACCCAGAATTTCAATAAATGTAATATATAAAAATAAGTACAGTTACTAGGACGTAATTTCTGTAATTCAAATAGTGAAGTTACTCGAGATATTATTTTAATAATTTTCAGAATCGTCGAATAAAATTGTCCTAATAGGTTAATATTGTCATTTATCACAGGAGCTGTGCTATACTTTAAATATTCCCCTTCAACACTACGAGTTTGATGTCCACTTCACAATCCTTCACAGCACAGAGACTCCTTGCATTTATACTCTACAGTACAGCTAAAATGATGACACTAAACAACATCGTTTACTGCAACATAGACTCTGCTGAGTTGCCTCGTCGTCTGGCTAGAATTCTCCCCTCGCCGAACCTATTTATAACATCCATATCCGGTGTACTACGAGGAAGCGCTTTACAACACCCAATTTTTCAATTTCATGAAATCGCACACAACATATACACTTCTACACTCCCCCCCCTTTCCAACTACACTACATTAGGATGTATTTCTCATTCGAATATTTTTTTTTGTTTGGATGTCACGTTTTGTTGCTTACATTTGAAACGTTGAACGTTAGCCTTTATGCCGTTTGATAAATGGGACGATGGAAATTTGCGTGTACGGACGAGATGCGATTAAACGAAAAAAAACCAAGCTAATGCATACGTTTCACACCATCTAGTATTTACTGTGGAAGTCAGAACATTAGGAATCGAGTATGCAGCGCGGATGATCGAGAACGACCCTGATATCATAACTTAGCTTGAACTGCATTCTTATACAATTTGCTTCATCGACTCAGGGTCAGTGGGGGTGAGCAGTTGAGTGAAATCGTGGTTTTTACGCCGGAAAATGTAGGATACGAAAGGCAACCGTCGAGTTAACGTCAACATTCTCGTGAAACTGGATGAAGAACCCTGGTTTTTAAACATCTTTATATTACATTTGGGCGTACCAAGTGGCATAGAAAATTACTATATAGCGGAAGATAGGGGAACAGTTGTCGATAGAAGTTCGACCCAATGCTTAACATCCAAGGTTGGTGGGTGACTAGTTGTCAGTATACCAACAAGTTTTGGGAAAATTGAGTGAATGAGCAAGTACAAAGCTCACTTAACCGCGAAAGAATAAGCGGATAGTGTACGAGGACAATGCTTTATGAGTGAACCAATTTTTTGGTCAGTAGAAACGCCTTAGTCCATGAACATCATCCTTATTCTCCTGATTTAGCACCGTGAGATTTTTTCCCTATTCTCCTATTGTCGGCGCTTGTAGAGGACTCATTTTGGAGAAATGGATGAGATAAAAGCGAAAACGGCGAAGCCTGTCCATAGTTACACGGAAAAGGGATGTCTTGATCAGCGGATGGAACGGATTCACGGAAGGGTCCAACATATCAGGTGAATAAACTACGTCACACCGTCAGTCTTATTTTTCTTTATTTTAGGGGTGATAAAGGCGAAGAAAACGTCACCGTGATTCCAAGTGATTACGTTTAGACCTGAAGTAGAAGATTTGGACGCAGACGACGGCCCACTTTCACGCTCACTCGGTTAAAATGTACTTGAATGCACAGAGACCGTAATCTTTTTCTTCTTCTAATAAGTAAAATTGACTGTGTGTATGTTCCGCGTACAATCTTAAACACGTGTAGCGAATTCTACCTAATTTTGTGCAGATACGAAAGAAACACTAGTTCGGTAAAACACCCCTTTTCCGGGGTTATATAAATAAGTACCCGGGCAACCAGCTAGTAGCGAAGAATATGAAACTAGTCGTTAAAGAATCAACAGAAAAGTATGATGTTAGCATTTAATCTAAATTTTCTCCCCGAAAGTCAGTTTCCAGTGTCGGCCAAAAATAATATCGCTAGAATATTGTTCATTTATTACAGGGTCAAAAGTTTGACACGTTTTATTTTGTCGGAGCTGTAATATGCGTGTAACTTATTTAGAGAAATGGCGGTTGAAAGGGCACTGCTCATAAATTTTTCTTAATTGTCCCATTGATTTTTCGCACCGGTAAAGCGTATTCTTCGAAGGACCATCTCGCCGACAGTGATAAACAACCTGGCCAATATATCCGTCCAGACGTCTAATAACAAAGCAGAATCTCGCACTAAACGCGGCTGTCCCACAATGGAGGCTACGACCATAAATTCCCGACATCAAACTGGCGTTGCTTACGAACACACATCCACTGACCAGAGTCGCGGGTAATAAAGTTGGCATCCCTGGCGCTCGTCTTGACGGACGGTTCAACTATCGATTGTTGTGGGAGACGCTTGGAAATATCGAGGGCAGAAATTTATTCCGTTTCGAAGCCCCGTCCCCGCAAACCTGTTCCCATGATATACACATACGTGGGCCAAAGTTAATCCTAATATACTGCGGAGTATTAGGGCATTAACATACGGTCGCCGTGGCCGTGTGTGTGTGTGTGTGTGTGTGAGGCTCCCGTGGAATAGCCGTGCTATAATACCGAACACGCGTAAATTCTTGCCCCGGCTCATTAAATTCTTGTATTACACAAAATAAAAGAACCCCGCCACTATCAATTTATTTCGGGTGACGCTACGCGGCTGCAATTGGACTCTTCGTCAATTACCCGGGTCTGACAAAAATTAATTTCAGGTCCGATGACGGGAGTAATGGGAGCGGATAACCGAACAGGGCGAAATTACTGCAAACGCCGAAAATAACGCGAGTATCGAGTGGCGGCCCGCTAAATCGCTGCACCAAATAATTATTTCATCGAATTATTCACTGTCGTGCCTGTGTTCGGTAATTTAATTCCGGATACGTTTCCACGAACGCAATCGTTTCTTATTACGGAATCAATGTACGCGTGCGCTGACCCCTGGCTAAAATCTCTAGAATTTTGACGTTGGCTCACAAATACAGTCGCCAGGGGACATGGAATCATATTCTCCATTTCCTTGCAATTGTAATAAATTACAGACCACCTGATTTGATTTTTCGAAGTTTCCCGCATCGTAAGAATTACGTAAATTAAATGAAACCCAGTAATTTTCTAATGTAGATCATTGCTTCAAAGCTATTTGTTAATTTCCTTGTTTTGAAATTCAGATATGACGTAATAAAAATAACTAATATAATAAAAATATAATGGAGCACACGATGAGAAACAATTAAGTAATTAAAAATAGTAGACGACTAGGACACGAACATAGAAGCTGGAAAGCGGAAATAAAGGAGAAGCTACGTTTTCAACAGCAAAATTATTTGCGTTTGTCTTCAGATTAAGTCTAGCCACTCAGATAAGTGCTACGAAGACAGACATAGTTCTGCATCACAAGTATAACAATAAATAAAATTTATAAATAAACAACAGACAATTGGAAGTCAGCAAAAAATTTATTTATTGATGGAAAATTAAACTACGTTTCGTCGCTAACTTTGCGACCACTTCAGGTTTTTTTCGGCCACGGCAGCCTAGGGAAAGTGACCTGACTATCATAATTTTGTTAAACATCAACCTGAAGATGTCGTAAAGTTAGCGAAGAAACGTAGTTTCATTTTCAATAAATAAATATATTTGTTTCTGACTTAAAATTATTTGTTGCTTATTTATAAGTTGTCTCAATAGTCAGTATATATATATATATATATATATATATATATATATATATATATATATGAAGCTTTTCCCGATGAATGTTACGGGTTAGCTTTCGGAAAGTTTTACTCTAATATATATCTAGTAAACAATTATATATATATAATAAATAAAATTAGCGAATGAAGCTTTTCCCGATGAATATTACGCGTTAGCTGTCGGAATGTTTTACTCTAATATATATCGAATAAACAAAATTCGATATTTGTGTGGATGCGTGTAAGCTCCTCATACAAATTTAAATGAGTGCAGCAACTTCCACCATAGTTTGTACACATGTTCCTTTCAAACCGGAAACAGACACTGTGGGGGGTGTAATACACGAATGCTGCCCCCAGGGGCGGGGGTGATTGGGGACGGAAATTTTAAATAATGTAAAACCGTGCCGTATTTTCTGTGGAATAAATATTTTTAGGAGTCAGTGTGAATGTTTCTCTCGATGTGGCAATTTTGTAATACAATTCTTATTTTTACGTTAAAGCTGTCCGATCTAAAAAAGAAATTATTGTTAGCAAACTAAGGTAGAATTTCCGTTATCCCACGAGGCAACGAACGTTATTAATGTAAATAAGAAAAGGTTTTCGTAGACGTTTATTAATTCTTACACGAAATTTTAAAAATTACGATAACTAGAGAATGAAAATTTTATAAATTCGGCCCCGATTATTACCATACTTTTATGTGTGGGAATCAGAGTAAGGGACAATAATAAGAGTTTGTGGATCAGCGTAAGAATATTTGATTGAATAACGCGTTTAACTCAGTACAGGAATTTCTTGATCGTACCTCGAGATGTTGAAATAATTTTTTCTGCAAAATTAATAAATATGTTGCTTCGCAAAATAATCTATTCCATAAATAAAATAGTTTTTTATACTTTTTCCTTTGTTTCATGTTACTGGAGATACTTTGACTTCTTCCGTTGCTTCTTGGCCGAGAAGGCATTAATTTTCTGGCTGAGTTCCAGCTTCCTCTCCTCCGTCCACTTCGGTCTGGTGGTTCCTGTGCTCTTCTTGCTGGTGAGGGACTCAAGACACTTTGCACCTTGATATTTCGGAATTTGTTTTACTCAGGGATTGTTTTATTTGCATACTCTATCATAATTATTTATTTAATTGTATTATTCTTATTATATTGATTAATTTTAAACTTTATACTGTATGTTGTACGTAACATAGTTACGAAGTATTCTATGGAATTAATAAAAATCTCATAAAATTAAAACACCTTTTTTTTAGGGCTGGATACGAATAAAAAGAATAAATATTTGCAATTTGAGGGTTGGCTGATCGTTAACCAATATTTTAATGAAATTCTAGACAACTGTCGGGGAAATATTTGCAGAACCTTTCTGTGAATGAGACACTACGAGAATTTAAGAAATAATGAGCAGTGGTTATAATTATTTAATGAGTGAAACTTTGTTTATGTCGACTTTCAACATTCTTGTAGAGGTGACGTTTGTTGAAATGAGGAAACGATAGTAATTCGTGAAATAAGGTAATGAGACAACGAAGAAGGCTCAGAACGAGAAAAGTAGAATATTTGGTAAGCCTGAGAGGTACCAGAAAAGAAAATTAACGTCCAGCTTCTTGCAGAAACATCGCAGTGGTGCAGTTTTATTTAGGGTGGGAGGAACAAGTGAACACTGCGTCTCGTAAAAGCCTGCTAATGCTTATATTTTGTAATGAGATTATTAAAAAATATTCACCACATACTAGAGTATGGTTGTTTGGATCCTTAAAGAAAATACCACAAAAAAGGTCTAGAAAAAAGCCAGTGAGGCGGCAGAAAAATTTGTTATATGTGGACCTAATTCGGTAGAGAAATCTTTGCTAACCAGTAGAAAGAAATACAGGCCTCTTTCGCTCTATTTGCATCACACTCGGGAAACATGGGGTGGAAATAAATGCAGGACAAGTTTGAAAAACCAACTTGCATTGGGAGAGATCAAAACGAGACCGGGGGAAAAAAAATTATTTCTCAAACAGATCGACAGCTGATTGTAACAATTTACCTGCATCAACGTTTCAGGAGAATCTTCCGACAAGAAGGTTTAAAAATAATCTAAATAGTTTTGTGAAATGAATATTTTTTTATTTTCCTTCTAAAAATAACTTTCTTTTATATGTATCTGAAGCGTTTAAAAGTGTGGTCTTATTTGTTTTCACCATTGTTTATATAATTGATTTTAAGTCGCCCCGGGATCGATAACAACCGTAGAAAATAATGTACATACTGCGTACGTAATTACGGAAATAAAATTTTGTGTTATTAAATTTATTGGTTTGATGGTTAGGAAAATTTGGGAGAATGACGCTGTGAATTTTAACTCGTACCGGTGCGAAAGTGAAAGGCGGAAATGTATTCGATAATTTTAGTTGATTTTTATTCTATGAATCAGGAATTTTGTTTGTTTCACTATGAACTAATCTTCCCTTCCGCCAATGAGATTTCCTGGCGAGTTCTGTACCTCGTAAATGGCACTGAGGAGCGAGTAACAAACACAAGTCGGGAAGTATTGTGGTTGAAACGGATCAATACTGGATTGGAAGTGTTTACCCGCTCGTTTTTTTCTCTCTCCCCACAATGACAATGAGGAGAAGAAATGAATGCGTGGGCTCTGAGGTCTGCATGTGGACGGCACAGGGTAGATGTGAATGTTTTTGTCCATATGCCCGGTTCATCGGCCCTTAACCTCCGGCAGGCATTTAGAGAGCCACCTCATAAAGCCTTCACGCGCCATCTCCATGAAATACCAGCCAGATTTCACGCTCATGTGCATGAAATGAAAAATAAACGTGTTCTGGTGCTGCTATCGGCAATTACAGCCCTTTGTTCGGCTGAGACAGGAGCGACGGAATTAAAAAAAAAAACCTGTACAGTACGTCTCCGACCATAACCACAGACTACAAATATTTTATTACATATTGATATCCGAAGAAACCTAGTTCTTTCGGAAGAACATCCTTGAGTGCACCGTGCAAAACTCAACCAATTCAGACTTTTCGTGACACGTATTCCCGCGTAAAAGCATAACTTTACAAATGTATAAAAATTACAGCTGCAATAAGGTTAAATATACATTCGATAATCTACTGCGCGGTCATGCAATTCCTAGAGTAACGTTACAGAAATGCGAAAAACAATTAAATACGACAAAGATAACGTACGGATTTGCAGAGATTTGTCGTCTTCATTCATCATGTATGTAGAAAACAATACTTACACCCAAACTTTTCCGGGATCCGGTCGTTTTCCCAACACACACGTGCCCGAAGCACGTTTTCCCGACAACTATCGTGATTGACGTTTGCCCGACAGGTCATTATCCCGACTGACGTTTGCCCGACAAGCCAATTTCCCGACAGGTGCGTTCTTACGAAATAAAGCATAATATTAACATTGTAGAACACTTAATATGCCAATTATACTATTATACATGATTATTATTGTAAATTACGTTACTCATTAAAGCGTGGAAATATTTCAACCAAACTTGCTCCCACGGATTTAAGATAACATTAGCACCTATGGGTGGTATTATCGTAATATGCGATAACGGCATATATTGGCGAGGAATAAATAGTTTACGGGGTCGTTCAGATTAGTTATGGCAATCTGGATGTTTTCACCTCCTAACGGCAGTTCTAGGGGTGGGGTGACAAGAGTGTTATAAAAATTGCGATACATTATTCGTTAAAACATTAAAATCATATAATAATAAGATAACTAACATATGAAGTGTTCTACAATATCAAAATTATGCTTTAATTCGTAGAAACGCACCTGTCGGGAAAATCGCGTTAATGACCTGTCGGGAAAACGTCAATCGGGATAATGGCCTGTCGGGCAAACTAAAATAGGGATATTGTAGGGAAAACGTACTTCGGGAAAATGTGTAGGCCTATCAAAAATCTGTGCTCGACCAAATTTTGCCTGTATCTTGATTTTGTTACTCTTCAGATGTTGCTGGTTCTAATGACACGAGCATTCGATTTTATGGACGTTTTCTTAGATACATTTCGTAACGGGAATACAGTTTGGAACTATTATATTGAAACTATTAATATTGGCAAGACTGTTGTTTGCTTACTAAAGAATCAGTCATAAATTTATGAAATACGTAAATAATCTGAAAATCACAAAACAAGTGGCAATATATATATATATATATACATATATACAAAAGTTTTTCACTACCCTCTTTCTATGTAATTAAGAAATCCATCTCAAAATCTGAAATTTTGTAACTTTGATGATGACAATTTTTTGAAAAATATTATTTCATATTTTAATAAACCCATAACATAATATACATAAATGTTGTTTTCTCCATAAGAAAATAATTGTCGAAGTTTTCCATTTTATACTTGTTTTGTTCTGGGTCATTAAAAAACAAGAAGTTATTTATACTGAAAACCAAATAATATCCAAAACCGTTCATTATTTAACGCATTATCTAACATACTTTCCCTTCAACATTTATGTTGTTTATTGAATTTCGTAATTTCTATTTTAAATAAGTAAATGTAATTGACAAGCAGTCAGAAAACTCATATTAGTTAACAGGTAAATTATGCCACTACCTTTCGTCCCGAATTTGGGTCCTCATCAGGTGAAAAAAATTAAAAGAAGATGATGATTAATATTAGAATATAATATTTCTTCCAATATACTGAATATAATGACACCAAAACTGAAAAATTTTTTGTTTTAAATGATAGAAAGGAAAGTTCTCATTGATTTTCAATTATTTGGTTTAAATTTTGGAACCTAATCGATAAAAATATTTTCATCTTATCAGATTGAATTAAGTTTGAGTTGGTAGAAGCGAACCAATTGTTTGGAAAACACGCTCTTCTGACGTAACCCCTGTGGACTTTTATCATTATATACACCTAAAATATTTGGTGTTTTCAACTGCTAATTAGGATGCATCCTTGGATGCATTGTGGCTGCCTCTCACACAGGCCATTTTGATCGTGTTAGAAACTCAATGTGAAGAACAGCTACCTGCATTCAGTCAAAAGGAGGTCACATTGAACATTTCATCTGATATGTGAACGATGCGCTCCAACTAGTCCGTTGAACTTCATACAAACCGATCAGATACCGATGTTCGGATAACTCTGTAATTATCCGGTTACCGGATCCATGTTGTAATACATGTTTCTTCTTGTCTGAATGTGAGGAATCGATTCCTGAAATTTCGCGGTCGTGTTTTGTCACATCTCGTATATTCTTATTTAACATGTTATTTTAGTCAGATAAATATCAGAATTAAATTTCTGTTTTAACCCGTGGCTAAATAATATCCTACTCGACGACCACTAATTTATCGATTACTTTCATAATATGTATTGATGAAAACTCAAAAATTCAGGGTTAATGATGTGGCTGTATAATGAGAAAATATTTTGGAAACTGGGACGGTGACACAGTAATGCGGATTTTAAGCTTACATTTCCATACCACGATTTTACTGCGCTGAAATAATTACTTTTAGGGATGCTAAAAATGTTTTTTAGCGTGATCGACAGATTTGAAATGAGACATTAGCAAAGGTGCGACGAATACTCGAACGCGAATGGGAGGCGTAAACTTAACGAGTGTTAAGAAATTACGTGAACTTCGACCTGAAACACAGCGAGAAAAGAGCAGAAGAAAACATCGAAGGTCCGTGAAATAGAGCAGGACCTAAGGAACAATGCAACTAGGGAGCACGTCGAATGTCCCCAAGACGAAAGAAGTCGTAAGAATTACTGGGGGGGAAAAGTGGCGCGGCGTCTCTGAGAGCTTCAGCAGTAACGAGAATTACCATGGCGGAAACGCTGTTAAGTGTGAAAATAGATGAGGGAACCTTTGGGGCATAAAAGGAATTATTACAATGAAACGTTGACAACACGGAAACGACTAAAAATGACCGATTCATGACTACGCTTTCAAATCCGAATAAAGTAATCATCGGATTACACGTCGACTAGCTAATAAATAAGGATTCAGCGATACGGAGAGAGTATTAATGTCCACTCATAACTGTTGTAATTCAATGGCTATAATAAATCAGAATGTAGCGACTAATTTGCCACCGTGAGCGTTTAAAATTGATAATTTTTATATTAAATATATTTATTTATTGGTATCATACAGTAATTTAAATAATAATTATTTTTTAGTCACTATAAAACTTACAATAAAGGTAACCATAGTAAGACGAAGAGAAAATTTAAGTGTGACAACGAAGGCAGATAACGAAATGAGTTGAGTAAAAGTGCAAGAAAAACGAGGATAAAAATTGATAAAGTAATATTACGACTGTAGCAAATTCTAATCAGACGTAAATTCATCTTTTTGATTCATTATCTGTAGATTGAGTCGTGTTAAAGTGAAAACGTAGCTCCTTTGAACACGATGAAAACTGTCGAATATGGATCAATATCATGGGACCACACATAGACTTACTTGAAAAAATTCAGGAGAAAGCCGAAAAATTTGTTAAACGCGATCGTGGACATGGAGAGTAAAAGGTAAGAGAGCAATATTTAGATTTATTATTCATTCCATTAATTCTCGGTCGAGGAAATAGGATACGTCATAATATAAGATTAAAGAATGAAATATTACAATTACAAACTTTAAAAAACAAACATTGCACTTCACAAAATTATATAATATAAAGATACGTTAAATACACGAATAGAACAGAAATTAAAGAAATAACCATATTAATCAAGGATGAATGTAATTAAAACGTATATGGTATAAAGCAGAATTTCGTTCGATCTTTAAGGTATTTTCAGGTCAAAATCCGTGTGTCGACATAAACCGTCGATTAGAAGGTCCTTCATATTATGGCAGAGGCGATCATGGCATCAAAATCAAACCCAGGGTTCCGAAAACTGACTGAAAAATTCTCCTTTGTTAATACTGCAGGCGAAGACTGCAGCAGTTTATAAGTCACAAAATTTTAAAATAAATCTCGAGAGAATATAAAATAAAATTAATTGTTATTTTTTATTATTTCAGGAAGGACAACCATTTAGTGGACTACATTTTTAATAAATCTCATTAATTCATATAATTTTAGTAGTTATTTTCTTCAGTCCCTGAGCATTCCACTCGAATGATTTTATTATTCCACGAGAGAGAGAGGGGGGAGGGAGAGGGAGAGGGGGAGAGAGAGAGGGGGAGAGAGAGAAAGAGAGCGATAGCGAGAGAGAGAGAGAGAGAGCGATAGCGAGAGAGAGAGAGAGAGAAAAGCTCATTATACTTTCGCATCACAGCGTCACAACTCATATTTCGTGAAGTATTCACACTCTATTTTTCCAGCGCGCGTAGAGAAGTTTACCACAAAATTTCTAATTTTTAGGTTCAATAGATACAAATAGAGATATTAACGTCAGTTAAAATTAATAATAATAAATACGACCTACATACAGAAAAACTTTAAATTGAGAAACAATAAGAAATGTAAAAGCGAACGATGTCTCGACGCGCTCTGGCGTTTTTTTTTTTGAACGGCGAGAAACTTAAGACTGTAAATTAATCGTAAGAACTAAAATCAAAGGGCCAAAGAATTTGAAATAAATTATTTTCCGTGTCATGTTTAATATTAACAGTATTAGATTGATTTTTAATATACAACATTAATGAAATGAATCTTTTACAACGGTTCTCTGTATAAAATAGATTTGCTGTCATAATCAAAACTGATAAAAATAATGCACTGTTTTGTGTTTACAAAATAGTTTTACGTACTTTAATTCTTGTATTTAAAGTTCTTTCGGTTTGGCCGATATAACAAAAGTCACAATTAGAACTATTAATTTTATATACAACGTTGGGAGTGAAATGCTTATTAACTAGTGTCCTTGGATGAGACGAGAAAAAAATATTTAGACTTAAAAATTACGGAGAATTGTAGTTTTCGATATAATTGTTTCAGATAAAATAATAACATACCGCAGAAACGCAAAACAACAAATATATTGTATGCAATTTTTCTTGTTGAGACGGAAACTAATTTTAGTTAATCTAATGCTTATGTACTTAGAAATAAATTCGATAGGGTAGAGGTTGGGCAATAAATTATATTGGACATAGTTATGGTTTTCTAAATGACGGACCGAACTGGATAATCAGATTTGATTTGAAACTTCCGTTTAATTTCGAGTCTTGAGCTTTTCGCTGTCAGAAAAAGACGCGAATCCGCGTCAATACGTCCAGCACTTATAAATTTCTTATTGTTTACCAATTTAAAGTTTGTCTGTTTGAAGGTCACATTTTTTATTATTACGAATAATATGGTCTAACACGATCAGTGCTTCATGCTGCGTACCCATGAAAGGCCTATGGTAAACATATAAGAATAAAATAAAGATATTTTATTATGAATACAAGGAAATATTTATTTTCTTTAGTTAAGAGCCGAATGTTTTCGCCTCGCGTCTAACGCTGTATGGCTTTACGATGGCCGCAACACGTGCACGACGAAGCATAATATTATAGGTCTATGTACCGGAATATTGGCGACCACGAATGAGCCCGTCGGACCAAAGGACGCAATTTGCTAATGACAGGTGGCGTGATACGACCAGAGCTTATGGGAATGAAAACGGCGTACTCCATCCAGTCTGCGAATGCCACGGGACCGAAAGGGAGACAATTAGGTGTCGGTAAATGAGGCATGATAACTACAAACGATGATTTCATCACTTACAGCAGTCAGAAGAATAACTTAACTGCGAAATCATTAGCAGAATAAGAATTCCCGAAGACCAAGACAAAATATAAGAGGACACCATTGCTAAGGTTTGCGGATTTAAACCTACAATTACAGACCATGATACAGAAGTCACTTTAAATATTTTATGGATTTATAAATGCAGTACACAATTTATTAATTATCAATTCCTCTACAGACGCAAAATAATATATAAAATTTTCAAGTTTTTTTTCAATAAAATAAATATTTAAGGAGAAAGAAATATGAAGAATTCAAATAGCTATAGGTTGAAAATTGTAGATCGTTGATAGAGATAGAGATTCAGATACTTAGATAGTCTTGAAAAACATCGAATGCTCCGAATAGTCTTCGAGTGTCAATTAGAAAATATATGTTTTAAAAACTCTGAATAGCGGGTCAAACTTAAAACATAACATAGCAATATAAATACGTAAATATACGACCTTGAGTCAGATAGTTACCATTTTTTTTAACAAAAATTAATTTTACGATGTTTCGTCCGGTTTTAGAACCTCTTCTGGTTGGACACTATTAATCTACAATTTAGAAATTAATTCCATAAGCATTTATAATGTCTCTTAGTAATTACAAATTATTTTAATTAATTTCATTTCACTTAATTTATTTATATTATTATTATTATAATTGTCAGATCTTATTTCATAATTACAGAGCACTCATCACGTTTTATTCCAGATTCGGCAACAGCGCTACTAATGACTGCAAATGGGATTATTTCCGACAACGTGGAGAGAAAAACAATATATATATATATATATATATATATATATATATATATTATTTCCAGCTGTTCAATGGCGCTAACTGCAAACCGTCCCATGGATCTACGGTTAGGTAACTTGAAATATAAAATTAAAATTATATCACATTCTTTTAGGATAATATCAATATTAGTGGCGATAAAAGTTTTTCATAAATATCAACAAATTATATATTGAAGTACTCCTAATTATTAAATTGTCATTACCTGACGAGGCTCTAATTTTAAGATGGAACATCGTTTATATAAATAAAATTTTGTGCTAAAATATTGTTGAAATTTACTAAACTTTATTTTTCTTACAGATATGGCCACTGATATTAGACGAAATGTAATTCCCTAATTTTATAATTCAAAATAAAAGGTATGCCACATAAGTCCTCTAAGAATCATTTATTCATTTCGTCATGGCCATATTCATCTGCAGTTTAGAATATTAACAGCATCTTTATGTGTATGTTTTTAAAGCAGGGATGTAAAAGATTGAATGTTAATTTTATTTTTATTATCAGAATGAATACTGTAGATATGATGTAAATATTCTAAATTGCCGAAAGCTTCTGCACCTACTGGACGAATTGAATAAAGGACTGGTGTACCTTTTATTGAATTGTTCCAAAACAGTTCCTAATTTCTTTAATGTGGACAAATATTTCGGAGGCAATACTTCGTAAATGTAATCCTAAATATTGCTGCTTTCCAGTTTCCATATATTTAGTACGTATATTTTGGCTTCCCGCCTCACTATTGCAAATATTCCAACCCACAGTCCGTTTTTGTCGACTACAGTGCCGTCTGTCGCAAATCGGAGGAAATAAATATATCTGACTAAACTGATTTATTTTCTTATGCAAAATTTGAATGTGTAATTTAAGTGAGGGAATCCGGTTTAATATGTTAAACATTTACCAGAATTGAATTCCTTTGACAAACATACTCACGAAGTGATTTTTATTTCTTCCGATTCATCAACGTAAGTGTTGTAGCGGGACAAGAAATCGTCAAAGTAGTTTCAAATAAAATCCTTATTTTATAACAGTGGTGAAATTCATAATTATGGTAGCTTTCACTTTACGACAAAGGACTTTTACTTTATTTAATTACTCCGGGAAACATTAAATTTTTATATTGAATTATCAGTGAAAGGACTTCCAATGTTAATAATAAATAGACGAATAATCCTCAGATACTCTTTATAACTTTAATTTCCTTCGGCATTGCCAGTATCAACTGAAATATATTCACCATCGCATAAATATTTGAACAACAACAGTAATAAAAATATTAATAATTAAAAAATAAAAATATTAATAATTAAAAAATAATAAAAATATGAATCAATTAGTATATAAGAAGCCACACTGAGACAAGTGCATGTGTGATATAATATGGGAATTAAAGTTATAATTGGTCTATTTATTATTATATTAAATTTTAATAAACGTTCATTTCCGCACCAATTTTTGAAACTCCTGCTATAACCTTATTAAATTAGCGGCATTGGGACACGATATATTTGAGTATGACGAACCCCGTATTTGAGTGACGGCTCTCAGGGTTCGAATGATCTGGGGTTCTTCTGATAAGGACGACGTCTCCTTGCGCAAACAAATGAAGTCCAAGGGACGAAAGCTACAGCACAATAATGCAATATTTCATAGCGAGCGAGGCATATGTCAGGACGATAGAGTTGTCACCGCATTCCAGGCTTAGTCATCATTCACGCCCTGGAAATGATTTATGCCTTCAGATTCTCGTGGTCGATAGCGCACACGACGAGACAAGGGACATCTTCTAATTATTCGAGAAATTTATGCGGCCCCGGAAGAATGCTCACAAATCTCTCAGAGCAATAGCTTAATTAGGTAAACCGAGCATTAGTTTAGTCATTGATCATCGCGAGGGATCATTAAGCGAACTTGCACGCATCTCGGCGGGGGAGAAAAAAATATCGCACAACATACGCATGAAATTTACTATATCGTTTATATAAAAAAAATATTTATTACAAAAATGTCTCTGAATTCGCTGTTACGAAATTTACGAGTCTTTATTAAGGCGTGGGTCGTATTTCATAGACGTTACGGTTTTCACAGAAACATAATTAATATAATGGAATACTCCACCAAGACAATTAAGGATAATGGAATCCAGTCACATCGGCACCCTGGACTGTACTTAAGTAAAATTACTTACATTACTACTCAATTTTTAAACAATTTCTACTGTAATAATTTTTAAATATTTTAACATTATATTTAGAATAATATATTTTCTAATCTTCCACTGGTAACATGTTTGAAATTTAGGAACGCATTATGTCGTGTTAAAGGTAAATCAGTATTCAGAATGTCTGTAAATTTCTTCAACACAGTTATATTTTTCATTTAGTTGTACTAGACATGAAAATATTCTGAAAAACATGTTAATTAACTTTTATTTCACTCATTTTCCTTTTGAAATATATTTCATTTATTTCCTATTATAATCCATTATTTGATTGGTGATCATTTATCTTTCAGGATAATTTTCGATCCTCCTGACTGCGAAGTAGCCAATTGCAGGTTTAACTTAAAAATGGATTAAATACTAAGGTAAAATAAAACCAAAAAAAATTTGGAAAGATATAGAATTTTTTTTTACTTAACAATCTAATTTTTATTCAAATTTTAAGAGTCTAAATTCCTTTAAAATAATTTTAAATATTGTCAAATCCATGTATAAGTGCCAGAGATTATTGGATAATCCTGACAAATTTTTAACACTTGCTGTGATTTTCCATTTTGTAGTACTATCGAATATAAATTATGCATACTAAAACAATTATACCATTTGATTGCTAACATGACTATATTGAGAATGTGATTTTTTTAGGCAGGTTCGTGTTTGAATGTCAGAAACTGATTTAACTCCGGGAAAAAAAAAGTATTTTGGAGTATGTGAACGCACGACGCGACATCGAACTAAATAGTAGTCCTCCCTTATTGGACGAAATATCAAGCATAGGTGATTACGACGGCGTCCATTATACGCTTTTATCTGGTCACACAAATGGAAACATTTTTGCCATCGGCCAGATCCGTTTTGGGGCAGTGCGGCCGTGGTAATTTCCAGACAGGCGAGTGTACGGAGAGGCCTGCTAAGTTAATTGCCAATCACATTTTCTCTTTGAACCCGGCTGTAAAGAGAAAGTGCTCATTTTCAGTACTATGCCCCCTTTCAGCGCCTAGGCACATAGCAACTTGTTAATAGCGGAACCAGTCTTGCAATTAGGTAAGTGACGTAATTCGGGCGACAAATGTGTTGCCGCTTTGATTCATTCCCCGTAAAGTGGCTTCCCGAGCGAAATCAAAGGTAGAAATACGTCATTATCAAACGTTTCACGAGAATGAGTGGAGAATCGAACAGAACTTTAGCTTCGGTCCGGAATACGCAGGGATTTGGCTAACGTTTTCACCAAAACTTAATTGAAAACTTTTGTTACTAATTCATTTCGATTTACAGTTTATGTCGATGTTCAGAAATGTCTTCAGCTCATAGAACTATTTGTACTTCTCTAAACGTTTTTGATTGAAATGTCCTGGTATCGTAAAATATTTTATAGTGGTCGTTTTTGAAATGTATTGTCAACTAATGCCCATTTTATTAGAAAAAAAAAGGGGTACGGGTTCAAAACGTACTTTTAAAATATTTTCAATGTAAAATAATTCTTATAATTAGTATAAATAAGAAAAACCAGTATTATTAGGAGCAGGTTAGAACAATCTTGACCGAACCGGGAATCGAACCCCCATCTGAGCTAAGAGTCGACTCCAGGCCGGGAACGAGACTTTTCCATCCGTCTGTACGAGGAGTGATTAGAAACTAAGGTTAAAAAGCTTGCAGTGAAACTTGTACATTATATTTCATACAACCAATACAGCTGCCATATAGTAGACACACAGCTTATTTTTCGACATAGTCTCCATATTGGTTTAAGCACTTGACGCTTCGTGTGATGAGTTCGAATATCCAATCTTTGCGTATTCAGCCACGTTGTCGCCAACTGTTTCCTCGTCTGAAGTGAATTGTCGTCCTTATAGGTGCTTCTTCAAGTGAGGAAAATGATTAAAGTCGCTTGGGGAGATAAACGGGCTGTCGGGAGGGTGGTCGATGAGGGTCCAGCGAAACGTCGGCTGTATGAGGTCACGCGTTGTCGGTAAGGAGAGACTTTCAACTTTTTTCGTCACTTGATGCAATTCTTTTCTCTCATTCGCTGACTGTCAAAAGGGTTCCCATTTAAAACACTATATATTGCTGACGTTAATTTATAGGTATTTTTTTTTCCTTGAATCAAAACCAGTATGTCTACTGAGCTATGTACCTAAAAACGTTTTTATTGCAATATGCAATTTTATAATAATTCTTAATTGTCTACGCTTAAAATGAAAATGACCTTGACAACGTCCTGATAGTATGTAAAGTGCTACGGGTTTTAACAAAACAGATTGTGAAAATATAAACAGTCTTTGAAAAAAAAAACTAATGTCTATATAACGAACAGGATTTCAAATACTTGGCAGTTACTGTTGAGGAGACTTTTTGCTGGTATGAATCAGTTTTTGTCTTACTACAATCCCAATATGGATTTTCAAAAAATCAATAGCTTGTATTTTTGTCGTTTATCGGAAAGCAATATATTTTTGTTAGTTTTTATGTCACGTCAAGCCAGCAATTGCTTTATCAATACATAATAACTGCTATAGTCATGTCAGTCATACAAGCAGATGAAGGTACGGATCCGTCTCACATTATAGAATCATATTACTGTAATCGATAGCAACAGGTATCATCATTAACTCTACAAGGGAAAGCCTTTCAGAGATAGATCTGAAGGTATTCAGGATGCGTACCGTAGAAGAAACGTGATTCTTATTAGAGGCAGCGGAATTACTGGGTATGTAATAAGGGCGTAATAGTAATTTCAGACGAAGCGAAAGGCTTAGAATCAGAATGTCGGTTAGCAATGTTTTGTCTAGACGAAAGCTACGCGAGATTAATGGAAAATAACTACAAAATACAACCTTCAGAGTAAGAGAACCGAACTCATCAGGAGGAAAATTTACGATTTAAGTGAGAAGTAAGTTGTGCGTTATGCTTCAGAACAACTTGTGACTTGCCACGAGACATCGCTAACATCCACACGACGATAAATGCAGACCTCGGAGCGGTAATAACCTCGTCAAGAAGCAAACACACACGACAAGTGGTGCCAATCGCAGCCAGAGTAACAAACATGTCGAGCTGTTGTGACAACAAACCATCTATAAGAGAGGTTTTTGGTCGATTTCACTGCGGAGAAGCGTTAAAAAGGCAAACATTAAATGAAAATGCGAAATAGGTATTGAGCCTTAAGACTTCAACAATCCTCCTCACAGAAGTTAGTTTCCCATAACTTCATTTAATCTCATGTGATCTTTCTAGCTCAGATCTAGTTCTTGTTCGTTATTTTAGCTTCCGATATTCCACTCACCTGTCGCACTTTCACCTCATTCGTTCTCAACGTCATTTTTCTTCATACCACAGAAAATGGAATAACAAAAAGAAACTCACTTAAAGTTTCTCCACAACCATTCTCATGAAAAATAAAATCCAAATAACACATAATCTTGGCAAAGAAAATAAAATTGACAAAAAAGGATTTAATATGGATACAAAGCTGAGCTATTCATGAGAGGTCATAAAAATGAACACTGAATTTAAGAATTTAGATTTAATGTAATACAAATTATTGCACAAATATCCCGTATGGAAGTAGATAGCAAGTGCTAGGAATAATGTTCCTCTGAACACGGACAAGCAGAGGTAAACAACCAGGAGTCAAAATCTGTGCCATTGACTCGCCACTAAAACACAGGAACACTGACACAAACGTGATCCAAACCCATGTAACTTTTATAGATAAAGCAATTTCTGGGAGGGGATCTCAATACAAGTCACCATTCAGATAAGTCACTTTGCTACAGTACTGAATGAGATGTGTAGGTGTACATGTTGTATAAAATGTATAGTTGACAACGCTGTGGAGCTTTGGTGCTTCGAGTGCTTTTTTGAACAAGTGAGCAGAGCAAGTTAGAACCGTAGTCAGAGCCTGACGCGCAACAATAACGTTCTCGTGCGCATCGCAAGAGTTTATTTACAAAATTGGATTGTAAGATTTGGAGTGCCAATACAAGTGATTACGGATAAAGGAAGACAATTTGAATAGTCGTTGTTCCGTAACCTAGCAGCCATTTGTGGAATAAAAGTACAACACACTACGGCATATCATCCGCAAGCAAATGGAAAAGTTGAGAGACTCCATAGAACCATGAAAACTGCAATCAAAGCTCATAACAACGTAAAATGGACACAATCACTACCTACGATTCTATTAGGACTCCGAGGAGCTATCAAGGAAGACGTAAATCACAGCATCGCAGAAATGGTATACGGGAAGACAATCAGCCTTCCTGGTGAATTCTTTGAAGAAAATAAGTTTCCAGACAGCGCAGAAACATTTGTCACCGAGCTCATCCGGACGATGAAATCGCTTAAGCGAGTGCCTATAATGTACAAAAATAAGCAAATTGTATATGTGCATAGAGACTTATGGACCTCAACGCACCAGCATATGACGGACCATTTTTGGTCAAACAACGTACTGGCAAATTTTTCACTGCTTGTTAATGGCAAGCAGATAAATTTTTCTCTTGGCAGGTTGGAACCCGCTTACCTATTGGCCGAGGAAGAACCTGCCCAAATCAACCCAGTTCCAAAACCTTGCAGCTGGTAATGGACCATCAACACCATCGCCACCCGGTGAAACACAGAGGACAAGAAGCGGCAGGGAAATCAAAAAAACTGCTAGATTCCTGAAAGTTGTTTGTTGTAAAGACAGTGCAAAACTGAACTAACATATGTGATGTTTTTACTGAGAGGAGAGTGATGTAGGTGTACATATTGTACAAAATGTGTAGTTGGCAACACTGTGGAGCTTTGGTGCTTCGAGTGCTTTTTTTATTTATTTTTTACTAGCTGGGTGCCCGGCGTTGCCCGAGATGTGCAAAACATTACGAAATACGCTGTCTTCAATAAAAAAATATCAATTTTGAACATTTAAGTATTGTTTTTATCATAATTCTATGTATCTTCCAGTGCGTATTGCAGGATATAATTGGGAAACATATTGGTCCCTGATCCCGTTAAATATTCCACGTCAAAAGTCAAGTTATTTAAAAGAAAATTAATGCCATGGATTGTATAACCTTTCATAATAAATTATATTTATCACTAGATGTGGTATTGGTAGATTTAATTATACTTATTATTCAATCAAAATATTTTTGCTCAGCTTCATTTCTCAGAAATTGAACATCTATAACGTCGTTCCCAAAAATGGAAAACAAATATTGCTATCCTAACCTCAAATTTTTGTCTCACGACACAAATTACACGCAATAATTTGTTTACATTTATACAAATTTATAGAAATACGTTGCGTAAAGTATAATTAATTGTGCTTTTAATTCAATTTAAATGTTCCTATTTCTGTACATACCTTTGACTGATAGTGCATTAATTGAATAACGACCAGAAAAACTTTCGGAGTTCCGTACGTCATTTTCAATACTTTTATAGTTACAAACATATAATTCAGCAGTCGTACCTTAGACAAATATTATTATCTTCTGAAATATTATACAGGATACAATAGTACGTGATATTATGAAATTTTATAAATCTCGACAGACACACATTTGAATGTATTATAAGGCGCCATATTGGCTTTATCAAAGATAGCGGGATAATTAACTATTCCAAATTAACTTTGCGCAAGGATGGTAAAGTGTTTCGTATTGTTTTTTATTACTATTCGATGGAGTAATACTGGAAAAAATTTTACTTTTTATTCAATCAAAATATTTCTGCTTTATTTCATTACGAAATACAGAACTATATTTAGGATGCGTCAATGTCTTGAAAACTTATGACGTCATCGTCTCGCGCAGTAATTTAACACTAATTCGTAACTTATTTCAATTATAATTATTTCCACGTTTATTCTAGTGGTTTGTCACCCCCACAGTACCGGTTCTCGATTTTGGCAGAATACGTATACCAATTTTTGTTGCATTCTGTCCACGCGATAAAATTTGTATAAAGAACAACGTAAATACATACATACATACATACATACAAATATACATCCTTTTTTATTATATAGATTTGTCGATTTAAGGTCGCGTCAACCTATTGGTTATTCGCGACCCTCTAAAAGTATTTACAAAATTAACTTACAGTAGGTTGGAAAATTTCTAATTTTGAACAGCGTTTCAAATAACAGATGTCAATTGAGCAAGTGCGCAGAGCAAGTTAGAACCATAGTCAGAGCCTGCCTCGCAACAATAACGTTCTCGTGCGCATGTATGCTGATTACTGTAAAATATAAGGTGCTGGTTCATAATTAATTGGTGTATTTATTTAAAACGCTAAACAACCCCCTATATATGCGACGAATTAAATGTGAAAAGGAAAAAAAACGTTACGTGATCAGAATTGGATTATTTTTTAGTGAGTAATTTGTACATTTTGAACTAATTTTGGGGCCACTTTCGTCAAAAAATTATTTTATTACTCGTTTTATCAAGTAATACTGGTAAAGAGCAATGGCAGGAAGTGTATTAATCGATACTTTCCGTGTTTGGTAAACTGGTAAATTGACTGGAAGGGGCGCTCATCTTTTGTGACTACGAGTATGTTTGAAACACGTCCCGGAGTGAGGGAGAAACGTGTAAGAAACAAAATACTTTACTTTCAGTTTAATTTTCCCGTAATTTAAAACTTTTCAAAACTCATTGCCCCCGATGAGCCTTATCAACTATTTTTACAGTTAACAGAAATTATTTTACGATATATTAAAAGAGTTCCACACTTAAATTTTAAAAATCAGTCCTGCCTGTTTCATTTTATCCGTGATTCTGAGGCTACGAGGACAGTTATACGTGGTAAAATTAGTAAAAATAAATTTTGTAGTCATTTAAGTTTTTCAATATATTGTTCTCGGAGTTCAACCGGGTTTTGCATAATTGTAGAACGCAAAGTTTCTTTTTAAATATTTAAATTTACTCTCGAAAGGTTTTCTTCTGGCATCAAGACGTATACCATTGTGAAAATAATCGAAAGAAATATTATAAATTTCAGTATAAAATCATTACTAATTGGTACCATAATCATGAACGCGTATGGAAGATGACGACAGAGCTTTTAGTCGTCGAAACGTTGCGTTCTACAATTATGCAAAACCCGGTTGAACTCCGAGAACAATATATTGAACAACTGCACCGGGAAAGGCTTCAGTCTTTGATTTAAGTTTTTATTTTACCAATACACTAGTCTGCAGAAACACTGAAACAACAAATTAAAAATGTTAAGGAAGAATTTCCGAATGATGCAAAATAAATGTTAATCGTTACAAATACGTTTGTGAGAAGTCACGACACAACGTACATCCAGCGAATAATTCGGAATCAATGGAACACAGATCAATTTTACATGAAACATGTCGTGTTTAATGTATTAAATTGTGAACATCTGGTCTACAGGCGCTTTGGGATTCGTCAACGCAGATACGGGGAACCAAAAATAAAACAAAAGGCGCAACACTAGAAGCTCTTCCACGCAATAAATGGAGTCGCTCTTGCGAAATGAGAAAATAATTAAATGCGAACGGCAGGGAGCCAGCAACAGCTGTGAATTGGAATGCAATAAGAAGCAGCAATGCCATCCCAGATCGCAAGTACCTGGACAGATTGCATTCCTGCCACGGCCCAGCCGCCAAATCAAAGTTAAAACACTCCATAAATTACACGTGCTCAACTCACAAATCAGCTCCTCAGCTTCGGAAGCGGCAACATTAGGAACTACAGGCAAATGTTAATACAGACGTTTTATAAACTATCCTCCATGTCATCTCTCTTACTTTTGATTAAAAAAAAAAGAATCAGGTAAAAATTCTGATGGACATGCCTCACTGTTTTTGCAACCGAACGAAAGGTTCAGTGTTGTTAATTTAATTAAATACTTCAGAAACATTTAGTCTACGTCACTGTGCATCAAAACAATAAAAAACTTCGACAAATTAGTAGATAAATAATTCCTTATTGTTAAAAAATTTCATTTGGATCAACAACACTGCCACTGTCATCGTGGGGAATTTCCACCATTTTCATAAAGATAATTAAAATAAAATTTTAATTTTATCATATAATATTACTTTCCCAATCAAAGTATTCAACAAAAACAATTATTATTTCTAAGATGGAAAGAGTAAACCTTTTTTAGGAAAAGGCAACATGAGAGTAATCCACGTGGTGGCAACTCCCCTTTAATAGAATAGGAAGGGATTTGAAAGGGGGGATGCGGAATGGTGGAGGCCAAGGGTTAACTAGGGTCCCGTGGCTGTAGTTTCAGGATCCTACCCGGCTATTCACCTAAGTGATGCTGGACAACCGCTAGAAAAACTGCATCGGGTAGGTCGGGCATTGGGAACTTGTCCCATGTCATTCCGATGGCGATTTTCTGTGGGGACGCAGCATTACCATGCCTCGACCAATTTATGAGGCAGCTGGCCGACTTTTCCATTGGGAACAGCAGACAACTCTTACCGTATGCGCAAGGTCTCTGACCCCGGGACATAAGCCTCTCAAGACAGGCCGAGGAGCCTCGACTTGTGGGAACCTTAGCTCAAAAACCACAGAGAGGAGAAGGGATCCCCAAAGGTAGCCTCCTCCAGAGCTCCCTGGGAAGGTTCACCTGCGAGAGAATGCTCTCACGGGCTTCCTTCGCTGGAAAGAGTAAACCTTTTTTTTTTTCTTTTTTTTAGGGTAACAGGCTACATGAGGGTAATCCACATGATGGCAACTCCGCTTTAATAGCATAGGAAGGGATTAGAAGGGGTGGATGCGGAAGTGTAGAGGAAGGTAGCGAAGGGTTAGCTAGGGCCCTCGGGCGTGGTTTAAGGATCCTACCCGGAAATTCGTCTAAAAGTGATGCAGGGAAAACCCTAGAAAAACCAGCATCAGGTACGTCGGGCATTTGGTACTTGTCCCACTCCCTTCCGAGGGTGGGAGAGGGGTTAGCTGTGGGGTCGCAGCTTTGCCCTCTCCGCGCCTTGACCAGTTTAGGAGGCAGCTGGCCGACTATTCCAATAGGAATAGAGGACAACTCTTACCGTATTCCCAAGGTCTGTGACGCCGGTACATTCACCTCTCAAAACAGGACAAGGTGCCTCGTTATGTGGGAACCTTAGTTCAAAAAACCAGAGAGATGTGAAGGCACCTCCGCGAGAGCTCTCATCGAAAGAGTAAACATTTTTTTTTTTTAGGGCAACAGGCTACATGAGGGTAATCCACTTTGGGCAACTCCCCTTTAATAGCATAGGAAGGGATTTGAAAGGGGGGATGCGAAAGGGTGGAGGAAGGTAGCCAAGGGTTACTAGGGCCCCCGGGCTATAGTTTAAGGATCCTACCCGGCATTCGCCTAAAGAAATGCAGGGAAAACCCTAGGAAAACCTGCATCGGGTCAGAATTTTAACCATTTTGAATATTAAATTCCCTCAACCTCACGAGAGAGGAAACGAATAAGATATAACAGAACAGCGGTAATCCGCGAATACGGTCTTTCCAACGTTGAGATGTTGAAATGTTAGGAAAGGAATAAGCAGGATCAGGAAGATCTTGAAAGACAGCTTGGAATTGGTTGTGCTCAGCGTGGACTCCACAGCTAATATATTTTACACGACATTGACCTTTTTTTTACAGCAAAACCTCCATGTTCTTGATTCCTAATCTAATGTTTTCGGTTAACAGTAGTGTAATGCAAAAAATAAGTTTAATGTTTCAGAATATACACCGGGTTCGGTTAATTCACCGTTATTTCAAATATAATTTAATATTGGTGACTTGCTCCATGCAAAAAATAAATTCGTAAATTTTTTTGAAAAATCCTATTTGCCCTAATCATTACAGAAATAAAATATTACAATATTTTAATGAACGCAATTCTGAATGTATAAATAATTTTTTTACTTTATTTAGAAAGTGATTTGAAACACGCACAGCAGTGTCAGGCACGAGACTGACACCGTTATTGTCGTGTAAGGATAATAATGTCCTCATTTAGAAACAAATGCACTATATTATTTTTGCCAGAATTGATATACGTGGTTGGTTCACAGAGCCCATTCAAAACTCAACTAATTTGATAAGAATAATTTATTTTCCATTCATGTCCGTGGTTAAGGTCGACGCACTTGAACACTGGTGCAGTTTACCGAATTCTTAAACATAACACAACTGACAAACCTGCTGCAAATGTTGAAACCGATATTTCTAATTCAATGTGCAGATATTTTCGAGCCCACAGGCACCTTTACTTTTGCAAAGTAACGTGTAGATTTGTCGTGGTTCACGGTATTAGTCGCTCTAGATTTATATTAGACCCTTGTCACTGAATTGTATTGCTAAGATTGATTCTGTACATTAATGTCACTCCTGTCCTTGGCGGTAGTTCCATGGTCTGATTATATCCCGCAGAAATAGATTTTATTCGGACAAAAAGCGTTTTGTCGCCTTGGCCTCTATTTTCCCTCGGTGTTTCCTTTTTCTCATAAACCAGCTGGGTGCCCGGCGTTGCCCGGATTGTCATATTTCCGTAACCTCCAATATCAGTTGATTTTGCGTTATTTTTTATGTAACGCGCATCGACCCCTCTCCATGAATGTGCTCCCCTCCTAATCCAAAGGGGGTTGATTTTACACAGGAAAAATGGAAAAAAGTATTATGAAACTAATAGGCCCCTAAATATATTTATTCGAATCAAATATCGGCCGTTTTAGAATGTTTGAATATTTTCACCCCCGTCCAATCGCTTCGGGGGAGTTAAACGGTAAAATGAATGTCATAATTAAACTCAGCGACATCCGTAACCCCAGATTCGAAACTAATCTCGGTTGCTTTTGCGTTATTTGTATGTAATGCCACTCCACCCCCACCCATAAGGGTGCTCCACTCCCAAGTTGAAAGACATTAAAATTATGCACAAACAACATGTAGAAAAATGTTATGAATCTCATTGATCCCCAAAAATATTTATTCCAAGCAAATATCGATCGTTTAAATTTTTTCAAAATTTCCACCCCCGCCCTAGGAGGTTAAATGACAAGTAATTAAACTCACCGACATCCATAAACATGTATTTGATTCCAATCTCGGTTGTATTCGCGTTATGTTCTTGTAACTCCCCTCCACCCCCAGCCCTAAGGGTGATCCTTACCCAGGCTGTAAAGGGTTGAAATTATACACCGAAGGAGTTGAAATAATACACCGATAACGTCAGTAGAAACACTATCAATCAAAAATATTTATTGTAAACAAATATTCGTCGTTTTAGCATGTTTGAATATTTCCACCCCCGCTCCTGAGGGTGGTAGACGTGTTTCACCCCGTCAGTGTTTGTTTCCTGGTCGAAAAGAACACGTGTACGAATTTGGTGAAATTTGCTCCACGGGTGTAGATTTGTATAAGGAACAAACATACATATAAACAAACATACAAACGCACTGTTTTTTTAATACACTACCTGGTTGCCCGGTGTTGCCCATGTACTTATTTATATAAACCTGAAAAGTATTTAATTCCATATTAAACTCTAATCAAGAAGTGATTTAGCCTAAATCTAAATGTACCTCGTTTCGTACAAACTTTAGACAGATAGTGCAGCTATAAAATACATTGAATTTTATTGGATCAATCTCAACAAACATACCCTCGAATTTCTTCTTCAATATACTCCTTGAGTACAGCAGGCTATAATTTTCTCTCAGACTTCAGACATGCCGAAAGATTAAATTGTGAAAGCTAGATTCACAATGTAAACAAATGGTCGCCATATTGGTGTCACTAATAACGTCACGAAAATTAACTTCCGCAGGGATCGTAAAGTATTTCGTATTGTTTTTTTTTATTAATATTCGATTGAGTATTGCCGGACTTTTTATTCAATAAAAATATTTCATTAAGAAATAAGTTACTATTTTGTTGTTTCCCAGTACCGTCGCGTAGTAACGTCTCTCTATCGCGTGACGTCGTGGTATATTGTCGCGCAGTAATTTAACACTTAATGATCACGTGTTTTAATTATAATTTTTTTCACATTTATGCTTGAGGTTTCTCACCCCCCCCCCCCACAGTACCGTTTCTCGTGTTTTGAAGAATATTTGTACCAATTTTCATTGCAATATGTCCACGCGTTTATATTTGTATATAAATTAACATAAATACATACATACAAACATACATCCATTTTTACTATTCAGATATATTTCTGCTAATTTATTATCGGACAAAAATTTCTGTCCAATCACCGTTGCGTATAACTTTCAGGTCTTTGGAATGAAACCAAGGGTTTAAATTTCAAACCCGATTTTCATGAACTACGTTACGATTGCTGATTTTCAATGAATAAAATATGAACGTACAATAGTTCTGTGCGTCAGTATATCAGAGTGGAGCAGCTCGTAACAATCGCCCACCACAGAAATCACGTATCGATTCTCGCCTTCGCCCTCGTTATTCTATTTTATTATTATTTTCCTTCTTGAAGAAGACCGAATAGCGGCTTCCTCTCAGTGGGGGTCGGTCAGAAATGAACTTCGCCCTAGTCAACTACAGTCAGAAGCCAATATTTGTCTTCGTTATTCTGTGACAGGTTAGTGGAGGCGCCGGGGGACCACAAAAAAAAATAACGCCATTATGGAAACTTTTATCTCCAGGGAAAGCGGTCGATTAAATAACTTGACCCAGAATAAGGCCCTTTTCAGTCGTTGAAGAAAAATTTATCGTAAAACTATATCATCCAAATCTGCATCCGTATATCGGAACTGCTCAATTGGAAATTGGAACTTATCCAGGAATCGTAAAAATGGCGAAACGAACTGAAACTAGAACAAACGTTGAGACGTTTTACATTTGCATTCAATTCAGAATTAGTAATGAAAAATGCCAACATAGTGGCTCCCCTGCCTGAACTAAGAAGATCTAGGTCTACTCTTCTTTAAGATGAGAATTCAGAGACGCATACAAAGAATTAATTTAGAGGCTCTATACAGTCTACAAAGCGTAATTTCGTAGGGAAACAAAATATAAATAACCTAATATTTGTTTCTTTACTACTTCTTCACGGCTCGAAATATGCCATAAAGTATGTAACAATTAATATCCATTACTAGCTGGGTGCCCGGCGTTGCCCGAGATGTCATTTATCTATAGCCCCCGATATGACTCCAATTTCGGCTGCTTTTGCGCAATTTTTATGTAACGCTACTCGAACCCTAATCATTATAATTAACTCTGAAAAATATTTCTTCAACGCAAATATCTGCCGTGTTTGCATGTTCCAAAATTTGCACCCCGCTACCCCTGCATCTGAGGGGTAAATGCCAATTTGAATGTCGTAACTAAACACAGTGACTTCCATAACCTTTGATTTGACTCCAATCTCGGTTGTATTCGCGTTATTTTACTGTAAAGCATCTCCACCCCAAACCCGAAGGGCGTCCTTTTCGCAGAACGTAGGGGATGAAAATTGTATTCAGATAAAATTGGTAGAAACACTATCAATATCTTTGACCCCTAAAAATATTTATCCGACTCAAATATCGGCTGTTTTAGTATGTTTAAATATTTCCACCCCTGCTTCTGGGGGTGGAAGACGCGTCTCACCCCGACAGTGTTTGTTTCCTGGTCGCAAAGAACACGTGTACGAAATTTGGTGAAAATTGCTCGACTGGTGTAGATTTGTATTTTATTTAGAAAAATATGGGAAATAAAAAAGGGCTGTTTTTAGGGTTTTCCCGAAAATTATTCGATTTTTCTCGCCTTTTAAACCTTCCCTAGACCTCCACGAACATTTCAAGACTAAGATAAGATAAATCCGTTCAGCCGTTCTCGAGTTTTAGTGAGACTAACGAACAGCAATTCATTTTTATATATATAGAATATTATCAGTTTTTGCCTTACTCGAAGACTTAAACAACATTAATAACTATACTATTCCAATAATTCCAGAAGGTTGTGCAATAATACAAAAACAACTGTTATGTATTATAATCATCTGGTTAGTAACAAGAGGATTTGTTTAATGAATGTATCCAAAATATTTGGTGATTAAGTCATTCTAAATGCTTGTACAGAGCTAAAAGATATTAATTAATATTATGAATCACTAACCAATGTAACCCATGAAATTGTGATTTATTCAGAAATTTTTTTCTCTCAATACAAATGCTGAAATTTAATTTAACTCTCATATTTGTAACTGAACTCAACAATTTAAACGTTTTTTTTCTTCAAATATTTCCGATATGATTATTATGCGAAGGCTTTAACAAAGACTCTATGTAAACCCTGAAGGGAAAAATCAACTCTGATCTCCCGAAAAGTTTTTTTTTTTAAAAGTAGAATATTTTATGTTAAAATTTATCTTGTTGCTTGATAAGTGGTATCCAATTAAGGCTGTGATTTTTTTCCGTGGGATCGTTGTCAGAAACTCAATAATATAGCGGAGACGACGTTTAATACCCGAATCTAACGTGAATGCTGCCAACATTTTTATGCCTCCACGAGATCCCCCTGAACATCGAAGCACTCGTGCTATGTTTTTACTGAGAAAAGGGAGATTATTCGTGGATACTATGCAGTGAGTCGTAAATCATCGCTACGGTTCCAAGGACGCCAAACTTAGACTCTTCCAGAAATAGAACGCAACAGTCGACTCAGCTTCACCAGTCCATCGTCAAAAGCTATCGACTGGCAAACAAAACATCCTGACGAGCTAAGTTAGCCACCAGCTACTGAAGTGAGGCCATCATGGATGGATTTCTTCCATGAATGACGGGTCTGTGTGAAAACAGTGAGGGGGAAAAAATTCTCTCTCCGTCTCTGGAGCTTCCAAGTTCCGTCGCTTTGTTGAGGCAAAGTCGTGTTGAAACAAAGATGTGGGTGAAATTGTTCAATCAGAAAGTGACGTCATTGGCGGATAGAAGTCTTGAAAGCCCCTTAATGTATTATAGCGTGGAAAATGTGAGCTGCGGCATGTAATTACTCCAATCATTCTCGTCTGTGCTCCGTAACAATAGCAGTCTCAGGCAGTTCATGATACGTACAATACTGGAATGCGTCAACATTTCGGAAGCATAAGTACAGCACATTTCCCGGAAAAGACCGCGGAGGCATTCTCCAGTTCAAAGGAAGCTGCGTAATGAGCGACATCACGGAATTAATTTGCAGTAAAAAAATAAGGACATATGCATTTATATCCTCAAAGCTTCGTGCCTATTATAACTGCTTTGATAGACAGCGTCAAAAACTGATTTCAATATGTATTTGCGTAGGGAATGAAGAGATTATAAAAGTAATCACTTTAAGAAAGATTGTACGTAAACCTTGAAGGGAAAAATTAGCTCTGATCTCCGGAAAAGATTATAAAATAAGAACCTATATATATATATAATTAGATCTGATAAGAACCTATATATATATATATAATTAGATCTGATAAAAACCTATATATATACATATAATTAGATCTGATAAGAACCTATATATATATATAATTAGATCTGATAAGAACCTATATCTGATCTCCGGAAAAGATTGTAAAATAAGAACCTATATATATATATATATATAATTAGATCTGATAAGAACCTATATATATATATATATATATATATAATATTTTCCGGAGATCAGAGCTAATTTTTCCCTTTAGAGTTTACGTAGAATCTTTCTTAAAGTGATTACTTTTAAAATCTCTATAAATCTATCTATCTATCTATCTCTCTCCATATATATATTGTAATACCAATTAAACAGGCTATTAATTGTTTTTAATATAATTTAATTGTTGGCGGTACGGGTGCTTAAAGACGACAATCAAGTCGGTTTTTTTGTTGTTAACAATCGAGACTGGAAACCGCGCGCTTAGAGAACTCAGTATGCGTCGAGAACTGGGACGTAGCAGTTCGGTCCACGTAGAGAAATAAAAACAGTAAAAGTCTGCGGATCCAGAATTATGAATAGGACTATCTAGGAAGTCCAACAGCGAGATATAATAGTTTACATAAAACGCAAGTAAACAGTTTTGACGGAGAGTCTTATAAAACCGCAGTTTGGAAGCAGAAGTTTTGCTTCACAAACTGAACTAATTTTCGCATAGACAGACTTTGAGGAGATCTACGTCCGGGAACTGGCTGAGGGTGGCCTAATCCACGTTCCAGGATAGCGGAGATCCAGAGCAACTACCGTGTGTTCAAAATCTAAAGAGTAGAATCAGTGTATAATGGCCTGTTTAGTGGGTGTTGACTTCAAGATACAAGAGCCCGAACTGGTACCAGTAGCACTATCGTGAGTACAAAACAATTATTAATGACTGTAAACGATAATTAAAGGGTATAGTCAGATTTCGTTCGCGTTTTTTTCTTTTTATTTGTTTTCTTTTACTTTCTGTATTTAATATTGTATTCCGTTAACTTCAATAAGTTTGGATTGTTAATATTTTAGTTCATTGTATTTGTTCTTCCTATCAAACCCAGTGGTGACCCTGAGATAAAGAGAAATTCAACGTTATTGATTTAAAACTATAAAGCTATATTTTCATAGAACGCCACGAATTAATAAATTAAAATTTGAAATATCTGATTATTAAATTGATGGAATTCGGCGTGCAAAGCGGGGCTTATAATGTGTAATTATCAACAATAAATTTTAAATACATAATAATTTTGTTGATTATTCCTATTAATTAAGACCACCTTATTAATCATTACATAAATGGCTTCCACAACGTGGGGCAAATTAATTTATTTAAATCTTCTTTTTTAATCATTACAATATATTCACTGGAAACAATAAATATAAATATAAAAAATATAAAATTTAAAACGCAGTGAAATTATTTTAAAAGAAATGGATTCCATCCCTTGAGCTCAGATTAAATGTTTAAAAAAATGATGGCAAAATGTAATAAATAGAAGTTATCTATACGAATTTTTTAAAGAGATATTTCTTTCTATGATTGATAATGTATATCTTTAATATAAGAACCAGAAAGCCAAGTGAAATATTCGCATCGGTAAAAGTGTCTCCAAACGTAGCTTATAAGAGTTGTGAAAATCTATACGAAAGGTGACATCAATAGAAACTACATAGCAATGATACTCGAAATTGTTTTCCAATGAGAAACACTTATATTGGAATTAAAATGTTACCTTTTTTTACTGACTGGCTTTATTTTTGCAATTAAAATTTCTTAGGGACTTTTAAATTGAACACATCAACTCTGTTTTTATAAAGAAACAATATTTATTATTTTCAATGTAAGATTAATTTTTAATCCATAATTAATCTGGACATTGGTCACTATTTAAACATGTCAACAATAACTCAAATTCACAATACCTCTAATGACCTATGCCTAGACAGAATAAATTGTAATGTATAAATAAAACCTGTGTGTGTAATAATCGGGTCAAAAATAACTAAAAATTATTTCACGTTCTTTAACCACAACTGCTTCCTCAACACAAATTTAATTTAACTGTAGGTACATGTAAATTACCTTTGGTTCGCTGAATATTTATTGTTGACAGTTTGGTACGTAGGATTTTCAGCAATGATTGTAAAACGTATATGTTCAAAGAATTCCTCGTTAGAAAAACTCATCGCACTTTCCTGAATACAACAAGCAATACACCTTTGGTACGGATAGAAAGTTCGACTCTAATTAGCTACGAAAAATAGTTTCTCCGACTAAAAGCTGTCTAGAGAGGAATGAATTTTCTAAAACTTTACCAATTAGATTTTTCCCTTGCCTTCCTTGTTCTTATTTGCATTTTAAGTTCAAGGAAAATGTTAAATTTAAATTAGAGAAAAAATTATCATTTTAAAAAAATTTAATTATCAGGTGTATAACCGGTTAATTTATAAATGTCTAGCATTTTAATTATCAAACAACCAACTGTTACTATAGTTACACGATTTAAAGCATTCACGAGGCCCAGGATTAATTTCTACAGCGGAAACGCATTTTACTCATTTCCAAATAAATATATTGAAGAAAAATCATTGTTGTCATTTAAAAGGAAAATCTGGAGTAACATTAACAAATAAGTTCTTCTGACGGGAATTACAGTAAATAAATTAGACTAACAATTTTCATATGCCAGTCTCAACGGGACCGAAATATTTTCTAAATATAAAGACGAATAAATTGTTGACTTATTGAGGAAGCTCGAGTATAAAGAAATCGTCTGAAATTTTTCGAATTTAATAGAAACCATCAGTAGCGGCTCTTGAGTTTAAGTTATGTGCTACATCACCCAAAACAACAACTTGTAAGAGGGTAACAATGTAAAATATTAGTAATATTACATGACCTGACCCTTAATATACTACATTCCTAATTTCGTCTACATAGTTTCCAATAGTCCCTAATTTTTAAAAGCGGAATAACTTAGCACCAAGTTGACACTCATTTCTAACACGAAAGTATTTTTCCTTTGCAGATTTTTTTAAATGAAGCTAATTTTCGAAATGATGACACTGTTGTGTTAACTCGCCCAGAGCACAGGAACGAGGCAGTTCAGATTTACAGAGAGCGTAAATGGGGGCGGGGGACGGAATACTGCGAATTCGCATTTCTCATTCCAGAGAGACATCCTGTGCTGAGCCGTGGGTCTCGCAGAGATAATCAGCTGGCTGTATTAGTGGGAGCACAGTTTAAAGTTTTATAAATCGAAGCAATTATTGTAAAGGTTCTTAAAGTTAAGAAAAATTAATTTTTCCAAAATTTATGTGCTGTTGCACATTTGCACCAGCCACCAATGGAAACACGACAATATTAATCATTTCAAAATAAACATGGCACACAGAGTAGTGGGGATTTTACTTTTGCCATATTATTTATTTGAAGTGAAGAATACTGTTTTCACCTTGATTCCTGAAAGCAAAGACGGTTTTAATTAATGACTACCATAACAGAACCGTGAAATTTGTTCAGCTCTGCATAGGATCACATTAACATGCGGTGAGCATACGGAAATGTAGAGGACGCTGCAATAGAGAACAAATTGGATTCTCAAAAGGAATTAATCTGAATCGAGGACCAGGACGCGGTCACTGTGTAAATCACGAGAGATTAGAACCCGCGGAAATGGCTCTTCAGATTTACTGCCACAAAGCCCTAAAAATATATTATCAGCGAGCCCGACCTCAACTTTACTTACGTTTCAATTCCGAGCGTCACTTCTTATCATATTCCGGTCACGCACGTGACAAGAGGGCCGGAGTGTGAACTCATTATAGTTGTGCCCTAAACCACTCAGTGCAACACTCGTCCTAATTGGCCACCTTACAGTCGCTCAGAAACTCGCGCAGTGATTTGGCCCCTAACTGATGGTCACACTCCCGTCATCTTGAGTTGAGACCCCACATACTGAACGACATCATTCTTCACGCTTCTCCACAAAAAAAATCGTGCCTGGTGGATTCAGGGATTGCATTAATTCCTTGTTTGATAATGTGGCTCTTTTGCTTAACATTGCCATTATTCTCCTTTTTTTTGTAAATATAATTATTTATGCTACAGGCAATGGATTTCACAGAAAGCATGGTAATAAATCATATTATAAGTTGCTAATGATTTAAAAAATCTGGGACGTAACTTCGGCCGTTCCACAGGACTCTGTGACTGAGTATTCCACAAATCACTCCAGCCAAGATTTTGCCACTACCGGGCTTGAAAAAATATATGACAAAATATATTCATTGTTTATTAAATTGCCAGAAAAGGAATTATAAAGTCTTTTCGTAAAAAAAAAATTAAATTAACGACGTTTCATCCTCTTCCAGAACCTCACCAGGTAACAACGTTTTTAATATTTTTTTATATACCCCATAGTAAAATTTAGAGACAAGGCAGCAGAGGACGAAACGTCGTGTATTTAATATACTGTTATCCAATAAACTTTATAATTGTTTGAATACTATTACTTTCTTCATAGTAAATATTTATATATCGCCATTTAAATACATTTTTATATTCTCAGTTGTATTTCGTTAGGTTTTTTCGCACACATGACAGCATAACGTGTTACTTTTCCACCCTATTTACTACCATATTAAGTATAATTTGTACAATTAATTTTCTTTTATGAAACCTCGAAGCGAAGCTCATCGCTGTCGAGAAAAGTGACCTTTCGATGTCTTCAATTTAATAAACAGTACCACATACTTGGCCGTAGGATATTAATCCACAGTACGCCTTATTGACGACTATTTTTGTTTTATTTTATCGTTTCTAGGTCATGATTTTATCCTTACGCTACATGACGTTATTGGATGGACCACATCCTAAAGATTTTCCTCAGATGCTGAAAATTATTCTTTAAAAATTTGGCTCCAGTGGATCAAGTGTTTTTGATGAAGTAAATATTGAAAATTATAATCAATTTCGAAAATAAAGAAGTTATCTGCAATTGAAAATGGCCGGCGGTCTATGCAGCATTATGTGATTTTTCTGCTGAACATTTTTTAAAATAGTGTCAGTGAAAGCCGAAGTATGTTATTTTAAAGTCTATTTTAATATCTATATTTAAGTCATAAATTCTGTGAAATTTGTCCAATTTATTGTGGAATTATTCTAATAATAATACCAAAATATCATTAAAGATTTATATATATTGTAATGATTAAATAAAAATGATTAATTGAACAAATGAGTTGTACAACGTTTTGGAAGCCATAAAATGTAATGTAATATTAATTAAACAAATTTTTATTATTATTTAACAATTATTTTGCAGTTTTATTAAATTTATATTCGTTCTGAAACAAATTATTTTATTTTAACAGGAAGGATCGAGAAATAATTACTACTTTAAATTTTACGATACTATTTATTTAATTTAATAGAAATATATTACATTTTCTCTGAGGTTAAATACATTTAAAGTTTCAATGATTAGAAATTTGATAACTCTTCTCTCAGGGTCGTTTACCTGGGCTTGATAAGTAAAGAACAACTTTTGTATTTACGTTACACAATCATAGAATTTATAAATTAAGAAATTAACAATAAAAAACCAAAACGAGGCGAACGAAATCTGACGAATACCTTTAACTATCGTTTACAAACTTAATTAACTTGGTTTCTACTTACAAAATGTTCGGCTGGTACCAGACTTAGATTCCTGAGCTCGGGCTCACAATTTATGCTAAAAGACTGACTCTACACTTGATTGTCAAACACACGGTCGTAGTTATTGAATTTTTCTCCGGGAACTGGATCTGCTGCACCTCCGGATCATTATTCAGATTGTTACACATTGTCTTTATGTGGAAAATGATGATGATCTCAGTACACATAGGAATCTCAATGTGGCGCTAAATATTTGATTACTCTTTGCAAGTTTTTTTACAAAGTATCTTGCTGTCCAAACTTTATACTTGGATTCTAAAAAAACTTGTAGCTTTCTCGGTTGAATTTATACGCTGCTCGTTCTCCGCTCCCAGATTCTGATTTCCTCATATATATATATATATATATATATATATATATATAAATTTGATAATACCATCAATATATAAATTATAAATCGGGATCCTGACGAAGGTCCAAAGTTGGTGGCTTCACTATCAGATGATTACCATTATGGCGAAAGCTTCCGATGGATTTGTTAATTAATGACTACTTGCCTTTACGAATAAAATTTTTTATAAGTACTGTAACTTTGTCGTTCTTATTGTGAATTGTATGGTTTGGTTTCTGGCGTACAGCAGTTTCAGTTTTGATGTGTCTGAATGTTTTCGGGTTTATTGTTCAATTAATCAAAATAGAAAGTTCACTTTTCTTCTCTCGATATGACGTTGGAAAGGGTATTTGTGACTGAGAAGATTGTATTGTGAGAAGCAAAGTAATCTGGGGAACATTTTGGGCGACAGGACCTATTCATTTTCATTTAAAAGAACCGCATTAGAATATCACGGTTGGAAAACTAGACTTGCGACAGCAATAAACCGATTTGTGCACGTTATCGTTTCTGAATGGGGTGGCGTCAGACACACAAATAAATTACCTGCAGCAGTTTTTGAGCAAATCCTCTTAGCGGACCACGGTCTAGAGGAAAATATGAAGAGGGAGGGTTTCTGTGTTAGTGCACAATGCTCGAGATTTCTCTCACAGAGAAGAAAGAATTTGCAACACAAATGCGCTCATATTTTATTGGGGTACTGTTGTTCCATTGGTCTTGAAAGTTTCGTACGGAAACGTAACGTTTTGATGGGAGTCCACTGTAGGTGTGATTTGGAAGAGGCGGTGGGTTACAGAAAATAGTAGTTTCCTGGGTTAAGAACCATCATTAGAACCACAGAAATAGGAAATATGATGGGCTGACGGTTTTATATTTACAATGAGGGCGGAGCAATCTGATCTCGTAAAATAATAACTGGGGGTAACCGCCGTCGGCTGCTCACTCTTTGTTTACTCAGATATATTTACACGGTTCGGGCCTCGTAAATCAGGCTATGGTACGTGTTTTCTTTAATTTCGTTCGGTGTATCAGATAGCAGCTGCTGAAGAATGGTTGAGCAGCTACGAGGAGATGAGAAATACTTTCAATATTCACAGCGTTTGACAGAGCCGATGATAGCATCTCATCGCCTAATTGCTGGTTGTGACTCGTGTTTGGAACGTTCCAGTCACACTCAGGTGCTCGCTAAACAGATCCTCACCGCCCTCAAAGCCGACAAAAATCTCGTCTCGTCACTTGGACACGTCCCCACTGATGTTTTGCCAACACGGAGACGTGTCCCAAATTTCTGGCGCATCAGTCATAGTTTCCATCTGTTCTCCCCCGTGTCAAGGGTGTATTTTCACCGAACAATTCGCTGCGAAATTTATGTCCGTGCTCAAATTGGCCATTAATACCAAGACCACTGAAGTGCAAATTAGTACCTAAAAATCAGATATTGAATGTATAACCATTATTAACTTGAGGCCAAATCAGTTAAACGAAAATGAATTATGGTTAACTTTACAAGTAACGCAAACGACTTAAGCAATGAATTAATTAGTTCTATTTTGAGAACTTTACTGTACGGTCAGTGCTAGGACTATTAACACGCTATCAAGTATATTTAAATTAGTTACTTATTCGCATGAAACTAACGGCATTTTAGAATTAAAAAGTAATATGAGGGCTTAGATATGAGAGAAATTACTCTTTACGAAGGAAGATTTAACTATTGATTATTCTATTGCTAAGAGTTCTTAAAATGATATGAAAATTGATGCAGATAGATAGAATTATATTATTATTACGTCATATTCCGTATCGATAATCTGGGCTACAAGGCTGTGGAAAAAATTATGAATTCTATGGAAATTATAATAATACACAATTGGCGGCATATTAACAAATAGCAGCGTATCTGTTCCTAAACAAATATCACAGTTAAATATATAATAAGATTAGCGATTCATCAGGAAAGGCTTACAACCTCACCCTATTATCCTCATCCCCGTCTGTACATTATAGAAGTAGAATCTGCCACCGTAATTAATTCAAGTACTTCAGAAAAACCTCAATTACATTATAAAAAATAAATAAACGGCCTTCAGTCAGAAAATTATGTTTATTTACAATAAATAATTTTACGACATTTCGTCCTCTTTTAGGACCACTTCAGGTTGGACAAGTTTAATTTACAATTTAGAAATTAACAACAAATATTTATATACTTTTAAAAGAACAATTACAAATTATTTTAGTTAATTTAATTCAACTTTTAGAGGCACGGTTTAAGCCGTGCTTGTCGCAACTCGAAAGAAATTCTTTGTTGCTCATGAAATGCGGCCGAAAACAATGTATTGTTGCTTGTATATCGTAATAATATTAAAAAGTTTTGAATTTCATTAATATATTGTTACAAAAATGTCAAAAATATTAAATTAATAAAGTATCATAATTATTGTAAATAAATAAGTCAACGGTCATGAGTCAGAAAAGTTGTTTATAAAAATATTAAATATAGCGACGTGTCGTCCATGTTTTAAGCCCTTTAAGGCTTAGTAATTTTATATATAAATCATAAAAAAAAACTAGACGCAAGGTCGCCTACTGCAACGAAATTCTATTTAATTTTTTATTAAACAATTATTTGACTGAAGGCCGTTTATTTATTTATAATATTATAAATGTCAGATAGTTTTCCATAATTATCTTTAAATTATCGATATAAGACTATACATTTAAAGCTGTTGGACTGGAACCGATATGTAACATTCCTCATCAATCTTTGGATTATATTACTAAATTGTAAATAAAATTAAATTACTTGAAAAAATGGTACTAGTTCTTCCGAAACGTAAATCTTTACGTTATTCATATCTAAATTGTAGATTAAAACTTTCCAGCCTGGAGACGATCTAAAATAGGACGAAACGTCTTAAATTAATTTTTGTTAATAAACAGGACAATTTTCTGTCTCATCTATTTTATTTTAAGTGCCAGATATTTTTTGATCATTATAATAATACGCTTTACAACAAATTTCACTTTTAGGTATGCGACTCATTATTATTTGCAGGAAGTTTACTGTAATAAAATTTTGGTAGTATTAATTAATTGAATCGAAACATAAGTTTCGTTAGTCCTGTTTTTTATTTGATCTTATTACCTTCAATCTCTTTTGCGTTGTGTCGAACTTTATTAAATTTTGTAACATAATTACGAAGGACTCCTTTATGTGTATATTATTATTTGCGAAATCTTTAAACAATTTGAGAATAAAGGGAAACAGGAAAGTAGATTATTGTAGTAAATTATTTATCCCCATTCAAGGTTTTTTTCAGAGAAAGTAAGGCATATGGCATCTGAAGGATATAGGTTTTTTTAACTTACGTTCCAGTAAACGTTTTTAAAACTACTAACTCTGATAATGCATTGTCTGAAGCAAGGAATGTAGTCCCAGAAAAATCCTTCCACAATTTTTTTTAGTTAAAATTTGAGGAAAAATACCGCAGACTGAAAATACCAATGGGACTCATTGTTTCTGTTTTGACACTGTCAAGGAAATGAAATGTTAATTTTTGTATGTTTCAAGTGATTCGCGAGAAGCAGTGTAAATTAAGACGTTTACTTCCGGTTAGTTAAAAGTTTCTAAATTAGGGTCCAGAGGTACTGATATTGAAGTTATTCGCAGATTATCAGAGAGGGTTAATTCGCATGAATAAATTTCTGTTCTCATATTGTGTTTTTAGTCGAATTATTCACTGAAGTTTCCCTAGCTGAATGAATTAAGGTACCCGTCTTCTATGAGCTAATAATTGCAAGGAAACGCCCTTTCCTCTCATAAAACTTTGCGAAACCTCCGCGGACGATTCAATGAGGATACAACTTTTCTTCATCTTGCTCTTGAGTGCTGTAAGCTATAAAACGGCCTCGCTGCAGGTCATAAATTAAGGGATGGTTTTTTCTGTCTGAGAATGCTCCGAGGATGCCGTGAAGAGACAGCACTTTTAGAAGATTCTTGACTGAGTTACAATTTCACAGACAGTTCCTCAGTTTATTTTGATTGCGACCTGTTATTTAAGCGGAAATAGAGCCACTTTATTATTTAAAGTACGCTTCCAGAATGGAATTTTCCCCGCGCTTTGAGAATTCAAAATTAGGAAAATTATTAACAATAAGAATATTAGCAAGTCGCATAAATTCTCCGTTTATCTGTTACCCTAAACCAAATATTTTACTGCAAAGTGCTTCTCAGTAGATAAACAGGGTTATATAAAACACAGAACTATGGGGTTCATGGGATACTGAAGTCTGAAATGGGAGAAATTTAGTCACGGAATTTTATCCAATATATGGAACCAATGTGAGTCACGCAAATGAATAATACTAAATGTTATGTGATTTTAACTGAAAATTATATGACATTCTTGAAATTGTCATATAAATATTAACATTGGCAAAATAAGTCAGAATAAAATATTTAATGAGGTAATTACAATTTCTTCATGGATAAATTCAACGTTCCGTCCTTACATTAGTACCACTTCATAGATTTCTGGGCTGCATGCCAATATATACTTTTTTAATTGAAAAATAGGGAGAAAGCTTTCAAAATTTCAAGTCGTAAAGGACATGAAATTAAATCGAATTAAAGTACACGGATGGTAAAATGTCGACTGGACCAGGAATTGATCCCAGGACGTCTCGCTTACCGGGAGAAAGCTCTACCAACTGACCTATCCGTGTCGACTCCAGATGCGAAATTCCTCCAGCCATTAGACCTGATTAATTTGACTAAATAACAGTTCTTTGATTGAAGTCTTTCACGGTGTGATGATCCGGTTGAGGATATATATAACATGAAATGGAACGGTTCCGGCACTTCGCCTAGAAGATGACGACAGAGCTTTTAGTCTTCAAAACGTTGTGTTTAAATATAAATATGCAAAACCCGTGTGAATACCGAGAACTATTTATTGAACAATTCTTTAATGGCATAATTTTTTTATTATCATTTCATAGCCTCTGTGCGACGCGTCTGCAATTCCACTACGAAATTTATGTCCTCGTCATTGTCGAAACACATTTGTAATACACCCATTGACGTCTTATATACTTTACTGACCTCATTTATTGTTATTTACACAGTAAGTGTAAATTTTGAATAGATTTAAGTTTGAATTGGCCATTTCATCCGATTTTAGAAACGTTTATTCTAAAACAAATGCGTTTTCATAGACCACGTTACGCACGACAAACTACTTCAAATTATTTCTCCTACAAACAATTAAAAACTTCTACCCGAAGATGTTAAAATAGCATGTTCATTTCCGTCCAATTCCAAAGTAGTGTAAATTCACGAGAGCACAATTCACGTCCTGTGTGAAATATTTATCCAAAAAGTGCGATCCATTGGGTCATATACCTCGAGGCTACACGTTCCACGCTCAGAGGTGACAGGACCGATGAAGCAATTAGTTAAGTTGAAGCGACGCACGAACCTGGATCAGTAAACTTCCGAAAGATAAGCTAAATGTTAATGTTACGAACATCTTTGTGGTGTATCTTTTTTTAAGTACCAAAACGATGTTGAAGTGTTTTAACGTTAATTTTCCACGTAAACGAGTATTGTGCCAAAAAAATCTTAAAGCAATACATGGACAGCCTCTGAATTCTCTGGAATTAGTCCTCCAGATTTTTTCTGTCTGAAGACACTGAAAAAAATAAAACTTTCAGCAGAAAATCAGCCACGAAAATCCATTTCAAAGAGTAAATTCGAGAACTAATGATATTACACGTGAAACGTGCCCGCGAGTTTTAAAAAATAAGTCCAGAATTTATGGGTTTATTTTGTAGCTAGTGATTTCCGCTTGGATAATGCTAAACTTAAGAAATTATTTTACCCGTGGTATCCTTTAATCTGAATAAAACAATTGGGAAAATATTTATCTAATCTTCTTTGAAAAAAATTACATCTCCTCTGCTTCAAATTGTAAATTAGAAGGCTGTGAGTTTCTTTTAAGATCTTAAATATGGAAATGATTGTAGAATAAGAGAAATCGTTGTGTTACAGTTTAGCGAGGTATAGACGCAATTTTACTTTCGCATAAAAATTTTTATAAGAAAAGTTGAATGATTTTTTTTGGTATCAGAAATGGAAGGGGCACCTTTCCACTATTAGATTTATCAGCCGATCCTTGACTGGTCCTCTGCCAAAACACATTAGCTGACATACACACGCAAGTCTCATTTAAAGTTTTTCTTCAACTTCCAATCACATTTACGATTTAAACGAACGCCAAAAACTTGAAACTGATGAGTGTTTCTCTCACTAATAAAAATAACCTCTTCCACATGTACCTGACTGATGATCTCGACACACATTTCTGCTGTCTCTGTAATTCCTTTTATTTGAAGGCGAAGCGTCTAGGAAACTCGAGGAATGAAAGAGATGGATGCGTACTGGGTATCGCGAAACGAAAGGCGTTGGGGCTGTCAGGCCTGTGTCAGTTACTTTACTGTTGACTAGTCACCTTACAATGTACCAACTCGACGAATCACTACACCCTGGTGTCTAGACACGAGCGACTGAATTACGTCTCGAATACGTTGTTCTATTGTTACCAGTTTCTCCTGAGCGAACACATTAGCTCCAATATCAAATTCCAGCCCCAGAGGTCCCATGAATAATAATTCTTCACAGAGGACCAAATGTCACTTGGGTACTTAATACATATCCGATTTCCTCATCGACGTCCTGCCTCTCCCGAAATAAGGTTTCCTGACACGCACATGTGGCGAACTGGCCAAGCTTCTTTCTAATCATTTATTGGTGATTTTCTTCTCGAGGACAAGTAAAAAGTGTCGAATGTGAAACAAGTCCGGCGGCGTGCAGTGGAATCTGTAAATGTGCGTAGCTTGGCGAAAATCTCAGGGAATCGTAGATAATAAAAATAATGAATATATTGGGAACGACAAACACGTAGCTGAAAGCTCTGAAGACGTCCTAAAATATACCACCATGTAGAATCCAAGTGGTAAAATACTCAAACCCACCGAATTCAGTAGTAATCGAGAAATATATGTTCTGTGACCTTGTAATTTCAAATGCATAAATGTAAACATTCCTACATTGGTAAACAACCCTCCACATCGGCGAAAAATTCATAAATATTTGTTTAAATATTCTATTAAATAAATAGCCTTGAGTCAGAAATCTTTCTATACATTTTATTACAAAAAAAATTCAATTTACAACAACATCGACGTTTCATGACCTTCTGGGACCTCGTCAGTCATAACAACATTAATTTTGTATACAAAACAATCTGCTACTAATATATTTGACAAAACTAAAACTCAGATCCTACCTTGCCTGATGACACCGAAAATAATTTTGACAAAAGTAAAATTTAGGGGCAAAAATCCTTGCTTTATGTACCCGAAAATAATTTTGACAAACAAAATATTACTTTGAGGCAATTCCCTAATACCTTACCAGATGTAACAATAAATAATGTTGATAAATGCAAAATTTTGAGGAAAGGTCCTGCTACCTTGCCTGAAGTAAACAAAATAATTTTGAAAAAAGTAAAATTTAGATGAAAAACCCAACAATCTTACCTGATGTAACCAAAATAATTATGACAAAAGCAAAATTTAGAGATGTAAACTTAAAATAATTTTAACAAAAAATAAAATTTTGAGGCAATTTAGTTGTCTGATATAAACGAAAATAATTTTGATAAATACAAAATTCATTGTCTTATGGAACCGAAAATAATTTTGATAAATGTAAAATGTAGAGGAATCGTCGTGCTGCATTGCCTGATGTAAATGAAAACAATTATTATAAATTTAAAATTTACAGGGAAGAACCTTGTCTGATGAAAGCGAAAATAATTTCGACTAAAGTAAAATTGTTATTAGGAGACTGGATGTAAGACCAAATTAATAAATAATTGGTATTATTCAAGAGGTCCCGGAAGAAATTTCGGTTAAATCAGGCAAGTTAGAGGAATCTTCCCCTCAAAATTTTACCTGTATAAAAATTATTAATAGAAGAAAGGATTTTTACCAAAATTAACAAAAAATGTTTATACGTGAAGATGTCGTAGAAGACTACGAAAACTGACGGCCGTTATTAATTTTTTTAAATAAATTGTCATTTATTTATTTTTATTATTATAATAAATTTGCAATGTTTTTCGTCATTAGATATTTTATTGATTGATGCTTGACGATTTTTATTTCTAAAATCATAAAATAAATATATTTTATGTTTCGGAGGTGAAATCGGCTGATATTTTACATTAAGTTCCGCTTTGAGCATCAAGTCCTGTCAAATTCTACTGTTCAGGTGCGTAATTTAAATGAATTGTACCTCTTGTGAGAAGCATTTCATTGCCAGAATACTGAGTTGCAATGATAGCAACAACATACTTTTCCGCCGTCTCCGTTATTTATTTAATTTAAAGTCTAACCAGCTCGAAACCTTTGATTAAGTATGTAAAGAAAAGCTCTTTATTGTTCCGAAAACTACAAACACCGTTTACCGTTATTTACATACAGTGGTTAGTATACTACATTTAATTTATTTACAAAAAAAATTTTGTCTTTAAATATTAATCTTAGAAAAACGATTTGTGGCAATAAAATCAATTGAAACCAATTAGACTTAATATCACAAGTGAAACATCTAAATTAATTACAAAATATAGATTAAATCTACAAGGGCAAAACTATCACAACAAGTATAAAAATATGTATGCATGGAAGGTCGGACATTAATTTCGGCATGTACATTTTTTTTAACCCCCAAGCGGTTATTATACTACATTTAATTCATTTACGAAACATTTCTCTATCTTTAATTATTAATGAAAACAGTCTTTAATTTATCGCTTTATTACCAGATTACTGCATGAATGCACAAAACGATGGAGAGATGAAGCTAGAAAAGCTATTCAACTACGATTCGTGCCATATTTTATTCTAACAATACTATGAAGAACAGGGATGATACTCAGTTTTTCGTCAAAATTTTAATATGTGGTAGAGGTTATTTTTCTACATTTTATAATTACTTTTTTTATATTATTATATAGTCCTTAAACTAATATAACATTCATTAACAAGCAAAAATGTCCAATTACAGGCAGAAATTTTAATAAAAATACCCTACGTCGTTTCCTTTGCCTATTAGGAGACTTTCTCAAGTAAGACAATCTAAGAAAATTTATTCAGACGGGCTGGAAGGTAAAACACACACACATACCCCCCCTTCATATATATATATATATATTGTAATGCCAATTACTTAGGCCATTAATTTGTTTTGTTATAAATTAAATTGTTAGCGGTACGAGTGCGTAAAGGCGACAATGAAGGCGGGTTTTTCCTTTGTTCAACAATGGCGACCGCGCGCCTTTAAACTCTGAATGCACTAGGAGAAAACCAGTTGGTGGCGAAACATTGCAAGGGACAGAACAAATAAAACTTGAGCAGAGACTAGACGTCGTTAACGTATTACCAGTTAAAGTTGTGAATTAATACAAAGTTAAACATTCACGGAAGTATTGAATCGTAAATATTGGAAAGTAATAGCAGTTTTGTCAGAATAGAACTTTCCAAAATCTTCGTGGGGGAATGGTTCCAGGAGAACATTGGTAAATTATTGTGGAGTGGAGCAGTCAACGAAATACAGCGAATCTTGCCAAATTTTAAAGTGAAGTGTAGAATCAGTGAAAACCAAGGCCTGATGTTAAAATTATAGTGTGTTATTATAGTGTGTTAGTTATCAAGATACAAGAGCCAGACGGTCCGTGAGTAACCAAAACTTTGATATAAATTTGTAAACGATAATTAAAAAGGGTAGAGTCAGATTTCGTTCAGTTTTCATTTCGTTCAGCTTTCATTCCACTTATTTTCATATTGTTTAAGGTTAATTTTTTTATATTTTGAATTGTCAATTGTCAGTTTATACATTGATTTTGTTCTAATTATCAAACCCAGTTGTGGCCCTGAGATAAGAGATTCGACGAAGTAATAAATGAAAATAAAGTATTTGTTTTAAATGGATGAAATTTGGCATGAAAAATAGGTTTTGTACATTGTAACATTTATCAACAATAAATTTATTCTAAGCTTAGTAAATGTTGTTAATTATTCATATAATTTAATTAAATTTAATTGATCATTACATAAAGGGCTACCACAACGTGGGGCAAATTAATCGCCAAATTGTTGTTTATTACAATATATATGAACAAGCCAAAGAACTTAACTACAAATTAGACTGTCATAGATTCTGCATAGAGCATTCGTGTCACTTACTATATTTAAACAGAACTAATTAATTCTATTGTTGACCATTTCCGATATGAATTAGTGTGTAAGTATTTTAAAATTTGTCCAATCACAATTATAATAAATATTGCCAAACTATTTTTTTAAAACTGATTTTAACATTGGATTTATGTTGCTTAATCCTAGTTTTCACAGCACGTTTTTTTGTTTTGAAGCTGTCCCCTAAAAACAGTCTAGTTTTCATTTTAAAGTTTTTAATTTTAATTCTAGACCCTCCTTTAACACATATTTGTTTAAATTTTAGCAACCATATTTTTTTCCGTATCAAAAAACTTCTAATCCTTAATTCCTTTAGAAATATTTTTTTCTGACATCTGAAGTTAATTTAAAAAAATCTCATTTGCTAAAAGCTATCCTTACTTAATTATTTCAAAAATATTACCGGTATGTTGTGCTGAAAACATGCAGAAAATTTCAGTAATTGGATAAAACGAAGATGAACTATTCCTTATTCTCCTGTTTCCGGTACAAGTACTGCTGTAGTGGATTTTAGAAAGTGGATCTTAATTTTAACAGAATGAGAATTTCGCGAGTGGAGTACGAAGTTGTGATATATTTGTGGGAATTAGGAGAATTGTTGGCGACAAAGGCCGCTTCCGCTGAGCACACAGACTCACAATGAGGACAGAATTTGCAGCCGAAGAAAGCGATGATTTATTCACCACGCACCAGCTGCTACCGTGTCAATAATGAGGAAGCGTCGTGTGTATATTTGGCTGTCAGCACATCATCAAAACAAAGACGGTGTATTAATAATTAACATCAATATCGCGGATCTAGGCTTTGAAAGACGCGCCTGTATTTTTTTTTTACAAAATATCAATTTATGTAGAGGAAAATTTTGAACGGGCGGCATCCGAGTAAACTCTTTCACATCTATTTGCCGCACAATGCCTTTAAAAATTACGTTATTACGAATTCCCCGCAAACATTTGTGCCGCCTTTCTAAAGATTGCTATCGCGTTATTAAAATAATCCATGCGACACGCTAATGGTTCATTAAACATACATGCTGTAATGCGCTTTAGCTCCTTTCTTAGCGCCAATCCCTACTGTACCCGTAATTCGCGTCCCCGTTCCCTTTTTAAAACCAGTTCCGAATGGAACGTCACAAATTAATTGGTTTATAATTCTGCTTCAGGCTCGAGGCTGTACATGTATCCGATTAGCCCGAGGAAAAAAAAGGATTTAGGAGCTGTATCGGTGGACATGGTTCAATTTCTGAACGTTATATTGACAAATACTCGTCTGTGTCTGTGAAATGAATAAAATTACTTCAAAACTCGGCTTGCCATCGGGAGTTGGGATTTGCAGTTTTACACAAAATTATTAAGCGACAAAATGTGATTCCGATCATGAATACGTATCAACACGAGAATGAGAACGTTACTTAATTTAATATAAATAAATATTGATTTCGTCAGCTTTCAGATTTTCTAGAAGGTTCTAAAATTTAATTGGGCTCTAAAGTAGGAAATTTTGAGATTGAACACGTATGTGATAATCCTGATAAACATCTTGGCTCAGGAATATTTTTTAAGTTTTAAAGGCTCTAAGGAAGATTAGGTTTCTACTTGATTTAAAATTTTATTTATGTGGTAAAATAGGAATTGGCTTGCTTTCTTGGAGATTTCGAATCTGTTGTAGTCATAAATAATTTTCAACGACATCCATAACCCCGATTTGACTCGAATTTCGGTTGATTTTGCGTTAATTTTATGAAACGGGCTTCCACCCCCTCCCATGCATAAAAAGGGTTGAAATTATACTAAAAAAACATCGGTATAAATATTATCAATCTAATGGACCGCGAAAAATAATTATTTAACTCAAATATCAGCCGTGTTTGCATGTTTAAAAATTTCCAACCCCGTCAACACCCGCCCGTGGGGGTTACATGGCAAGTTCAATGTCTTAATTAAACTCAACGACATCCATAACCCTGGATTTGACTCCAATCTGGGTTGTATTTGCGTTATTTTCTAGTAACACCCCATGCTGTAAGGGGTTGAAATGATACACAGATAACATCGGTAGAAAGCCTATCAATCTATTTAAACCATTAAAATAATCATCCCGCTCAAATATTGGTCGTTTTAGCATGTTTGAAAATTTCCTCCACGGCAACCCCCGCTCCTGGGGTTGTTAGGCGTGTCTCACGCCCACAGTGTTTGTTTCCCTGTCGCAAAGAATACGTGTACGTAATTTGGTGAAATTTTCTCGACGGGTGTAGATTTGTAAGCGGAACATACAAACATACATACAATTTTATTTAATTTAATAGAAGATTGCAACAGACTAATTTTTTTATCATCATATTGTTTTCTTCCTGAAGATAATTTGTGATTTATTAATATTAAATTTCATTACATTCTAATTTTAATGTTAATAATAACAGTTTTTAAGTCATTAAAAATATTTGAACAAACTGCATGATAGTAAAATACGGGTAAAATGTTAAGCAATGAGAGAGTCTGAAAATCGAGATAAAAGAGAGAGAGAAAACGAAATATGTTGAAATGAAATAATGTTCACAGAATGCGTCGTGGTGCAGGACAGAAGCGTCGCGACTGAATAAGAACTATTGTATTAATCTGAAAACATTTCTGTGATCGTGATACAACACGTGTAAATTCTGAAAATTAATTTCTTCGTTTAGGATGAAACTGTTCCGAGCGTTTCACTCATATTCCGACTGCGACGCTCTTGAATAAACCACCTGAAACTAATGAGCCTTCACTTATGACACGAACATTAGAACAAGTACATTTGAAAAATAATTTGCACTGTGGCTGTTTTCACCGCAAATGACATAATGGGGACGTTCCACTCTTGGTTTTGTATTATTCAAATCACGGGCTATAGAAGTAGATAACTCTGCGCATGCTAAATAGAATGTTGAAATTTATGAAGCCCTACTTGTAGATTTATACGACGAACATGACAATAGAAATTCATTACTCCTGCTTGCCGACAATCGTGTGTTTATTCGTTTCAAAACAAGGGTTCGACGTCAAATTATTTAACATGGCCCCAAACAATATTTAGGAGAGTTAAAATTCTAATCTATAGTCCAAAAATGAAAAAATATATATATCGTTAGTATATGCGTGTTATTCAGGAATATACTGAAAGATGATACTTTAGTTCTGCTTCTAGACTCTCATCGAATGACATACCTTAAATTATACTGTCGTGTATAAACGTGTCACTTCTGAACTTTATAACCCGACACGTAAGAATTGCAGAACATTTACTTTTTTATATTTTAAAAAAATATTTAAAAACGATCTTTAACATTTAGTTCAGAATCAAATAATTATTTCAAGCAATGTTGCCAACATGACCGTTAAGGTTCTTACAGTCTTCTTAGCGTATCCTTTACATCGCGTCATACATGGAGTCTGTTGAGTCAATTATTTTAATTTTATAATTTAATTGTTTAATTATAAACAATTTTTTCGGTAGGTTTTAATCAGTGGATAATAGAGATTTTCATATTTGTTACAGATTGCTATGGATTATACTATCTCAGTTCAAAGCACTAAATCTACGAATGAAAAGAGATATACATTCATTATTCGCCACTTCTTACCGTTACAGCAAAAAGATAAGAACCAATTCATTTGAAACGAACGTACGTAATCAATTGAACAAATAAACCTTAACACCGTTTGCTCAAACGTAATATTATACTTGCAAAAAATATAGATTTACCCTTCTTTGTGGAACAGCGTAAACCTAACTTCACTAAAAACGATATTAAAAAGAACTTGATAGATGAAACAAAAAAAAATTACCTCGACACCAATGTTTCAGAAAGTTTTATGTTAATTGCAAAATGTGTCAGAATAAGTAATTTTTAGATAATAATAATTAATGAAAATTGTAAAATAAATAATGTAACAGAACATGCATTTACTAGAATAATATTAAGTTGATTATGTAAATAAAAAATTGTAAATGAAAGAGTGTGTTAAATCGAGGTATGACAAACTGACTAACCAGATGCGGGTGTACATATATTATGTTATGAGCGAAGAAAACAAATTGACGTAATGTACTTAATAAAAGTCATGGAACAATTTTATAATGTATGACAGATATAAAAATTACATAATATATATGGTTTATGTTTCAAAAACAGATTATTATGGCAAAGGTGCCTAAAGCTCCTGTGGATGAATCTATCTATATAATAAAAAAGGATGTATATTTGTATGTATGTATGCATGTATGTATTTACGTTGTTCTTTATACAAATTTTATCGCGTGGACGGAATGCAACAAAAATTGGTATACGTATTCTGCCAAAATCGAGAACCGGTACTGTGGGGGTGACAAACCCATAGCATAAAGGTGGAAAGAATTATAATTAAAAACCGTGATCATTAAATATTAAATTACTGCGCGCCAAGAGACAATGACGTCACGCGAGAGAGAGACGTTATTACGCAACGAACAAAGGAAATATTTCCTTTATTAGGAATGAAATAAAGCAGAAATATTTTCTTTAAATAAAAAGTATAATTTTATACAGCAATACTCCATCGATTGGTAATAAAGAAGAATACGAATTACTTTACCATCCTTGCGGAAAATGTAAGTTAATTTTCGCGCTATATTAGTTGTGAGTCTAGCTAACAATTTCATCAATGTAATATTTCGTAATGTATGAAGACTGAGTGACAATTGACAATTATATCCTGAAATACTCAAGGAATATATTTAAGTATACAATTAAATACTTTTTCGAGTTTATATAAATAAGTTCACGAACAACGCCGGGCACCCAGCTAGTATCTGAATAAATAAAGATATTGAAGAGAACTTATATGGGATTTTGATACATTTACAAACACTATTTTTTCAGGAAGTTTATTCTTTACCGAATATAAATCAACCGCAAAGCACAAAAATTACAAGACAAGGACACACACACATATATATATATATTAGTGTAAGATATTGTCTGCTGGAGAATAATAATAAGTAATGCGACAGTTGAGGTTCCATACCTTAGACCTATAAAATCTTTTTATTTCCATATTGAATGAACAGATTTAAATTTTAAGTCATTTTGACCGTTAGTGGTACCTCCAAAATTACAAATACTTCTCTTCCTCGTTTACGGAGCAAATTAATATAAAAATCCTCTGAGATGAAAAATTTTCTTTACGAAGCTCAGCTGATTTTCAAAGATACCATCCCGCAGCACGACTCAGACTCCCGGAAAACAATTATTTTACAATGACGGACAGGCAAAACCTCAGTGCAATCTCGTGTGCGACACTACACTTACAAAACGATTGGTACAGTTTGAAAAATGTGGAATTAAATTAATTAACTCTTCTTTGTGTAATATTTATACAAGGCCACGTAGATCATTGTTGAATTTATGAATATTGCAACAGTCGGAAATTCATTCTTCAACTTTGAAATGATAGTTTTGAGAACTGAGAAATTTTGTTCAATATATATTTTGTCTTTAACAAAATCATAACATTGTTTTACGATGTTATCGCAAAGTACAGTGAAGTAGAGCAAAACAAGTCCATCTCTATGGGATCCGTCTAGTTGTTTCATTGAATGGAGGTTGTCATCCAAGGCCGAGATTATTGTCGTGCCCTTTTGAAGCTTCTTTCGGAATAATAAAATTACAGTGTCGAGGTTTGTAGGAAGCAGGAAGCCAGAGACCACGCCTCTGAGCTCAGCACCGAGATTTATAGACGTAGAAGCAAAACGAATCATGTGGAAACATACACCGACATCCCCGGGAATAACTTCAACTACCAACCAGCTTCACGAGCGGCGAGTAGTTTCGCTTCGATTTGCCTTTGTGTCCTGAAATAGCATAAATCTGACCTCACTAAAAACAAATGATTCACTTCGTTAAGTTATACAACAAAAAAAACCATTAACCTCGACCTTAATGTTTCAGAAAGCTCACTAGTCTTTGTTCAATGTGGCTGATCTTCACGAATAAATTAAATGCAATGCACAAACATTTCAAGACAAGGATATATATATATATATATATGTATATATATATATATATGGAATAAAAGTTTTTACTCGTTACTAAATGCGATTGGCGATATGTGGTGATAACTTTACACATTAAACAAGTTAATCGTAAAGTTACCTAGGAACTAAAACCAGAATTACATTAATTTTGATTCACGTATTAGGATAGAAAAATCACGACCAGACCGGGAATCGATCCTAATCCGTTAATTCGGATTCATTGTTACTAAAATATATTTCTCTTGTTCTTGATTTAATTTAATTTTTATTTTTAAATGAAGAAGTAATATTCACACCAAGAGCTGCAATAAAACTCGCAGTTGCCTAAACTACTCAATAAAGTTTCTCTAAAATTTATTTTCTTACCGCTAGTTCCTTAGAATAAATGTTCATTTATTTCCTGAAAAATTATTCTAGAAAACGTAAAGTCTAACTAATTCGACGTTACTCTACCGGCAATGCAATTGTGGCTGAGCTGAGTTTACGTTCTAGATCATTAACTGCTGAAAAATAGATCTGATAATTTGGTGAAGTGAACTTTGCTAATTTAATAATTTTCTCGTTCTGTCGTTACAGAACGCAATATCTTTGAATCGATATTGTAGTATAGTATTTGATCGGTTCTACCTCTCGCAGGTCGAACCTTTTAGGAGAGATACGAAGGGGCTACCTTTGGGGATGCCTTTTCCTCTCCGTTTTTGAACTAAGGTTCCCACAAGCCGAGGCACCTGGGCCTGTTCTGAGAGGTGTATGTTCCGGGGTCACAGACCTTGGGCATACGGTAAGAGTTGTCCCCTATTCCCATTGGAATAGTCGGCCAGCTGACTCCTAAACTGGTCGAGGCACGGAGAAGGGAATGCTGCGTCCCCACAGCAAACTCCTCTCCCGCTATCGGAAGGGCGTGGGACAAGTACCCAATGCCCGACCTACCTGATGCAGGTTTTTCTAGGGTTTTCCCTGCATTTCTTTAGGCGAATGCCGGGTAGGATCCTTAAAATATAGCCCGGGGGCCCTAGTTAACCCTTGGCTTCCTTCCTCTACCCTTCCGCATCCCCCCTTTCAAATCCCTTCCTATGATATTAAAGGGAAGTTGCCCAACGTGGATTACCCTCATGTAGCCTGTTGCCCTAAAAAAAAATGTAGTATTTGATCATATTCGTAGACCCTTTACAGGTGCTGGACTTTAAGGATATAGAATGAGTCATGAATTGACATAATATATTTATTTTAAAATGGATATATTTTTACTGAACTAATTGTCAGATCAAAGTGGGCCTGCCCCTAAAGTTAGTCTCTTTTCAACTCTTATGCGTTATGAATAAATCTAAGAACGTTTTTTAGATACGTTTTTGAAATTTTGCACATACAGTAGGAAACCTATGTTTCTGATATGTGTAGAGTATTATTACAATAATGTAAATTATTCCGCCAGAGAATAAGTTAAATAAAAATATTATACGTTCTATTTAGATACATATTCTGAAGCATTAGCTATAGAACTTAATTTAAATAATCTCTATTCAATTTTAGTATTGGTTTCAAAGACACGTAATTAATTCTTCCTTAATTTATAAAAATATAATAAATTACCATTTAACACAGGGGAGAAATAAAGTACATTTTTACCATATTATTCTCGCCAGAAAATTTTAATTTATTGTGATAATCAATGAGGTCTTTAATTTGAAGAATTAGGTTTTTAATCTTCAGTGGTTTAGAATACAAAATTTTAATTTGCGGAAAAATGAAAAGACAAAGCAATTAAGTAGGCGTGGCCCATATACAGACATTTTTAAAATGCGACTTAAAGTATCTTACAGGCTGAAAACAAATAAAGAAAATACAGGATGAATTGGTATTTTAAATTGTGGCAAAAAATTGATTTTTAAAAAATTTTCACGGAATAAAAGCAAGAACTTTGGTAGTTCTTATTTTATTAACCCTTTAACTGTTTAAAGTTACTCTTGTGCTGAAACTGTGAGCGTCTTGTTGATACGACTCAAAAGTAAAAACGCTTTCTAAATAATAAATATTTTGTCTTTACCTCAAGATTTAACCCAGAAATTATTACATATGACAATAACGAGTGGAAATATGCAAAGTAAAGTAACTTTTTGATGTAGAGATCACTGTATTTTGATCTTATTCTAACAGCATATGTGGCTCAGCATAATTTGGTTGCAAGTTTATGTATATGATTTTTCAAATTTTATTTAGTATCAACATATAAGAATTAAGAACTATCAACTTAGGAAATTTTATCGCTTTGTAATCCTACTTTTATAGAGTTCAGAGCCACATTTTCTGTTTGATATTGCACAAAATGTGTTTTTTCCAAACTAATTGATAATACACTAGTTTAAAACTAGTGCAGTAAAACCATTGGCTACTTCTTCCGTCTCGTGTTGTCATCAAACTTCAGCAAAAGGGAGTTTTTGGTAAGTCGTTTATGTCTATCAGAAAGAGCAATGGGACTAGAATATAGCCTTGTGGAACGCCTGCATTCTTTACGTAAGACACTCAGATACATTAGTTTTAAAAACTAATATAACAACTGCCTAGTACCGAAAAAGTTATACTGAGTTATGTTTATAATGGTTTTAAAATGGTTGCTGTTCTGGCTGTCTGCGAATGAGAGCAGAGATTTAGAAAAACGTTGCCACATCGTCAATAATGCATGAAAAAAGATCCTTACTATAGTTGCGTGGACAATAATATGTGACGAAATCTCAAGAAATTGATTCGTCGGCGCAAGAAGAGCTTCAAGGTCAAATCAGCTCCCATTTGAAGATGTCTACAGTAACCCAAAGAAAATACCATGTTTCCATGTCTATCCAGATTTTTCAACTACCACAGAAATATTACGTGTATTTTTAATGAAGACAGTATTAGATTTTTATCTCGAGAAGTCCATAAATGTTTCCAATTTATTGAGCCTGTAATGGAAGAAATGGCCGGGAAAGTGCAGCTTTTGTAAGTACCGCAATGTGTCTGAGAAAAGAGATTAAAATGGTGCCGATGCAAGTACGCATAGTGCGCGTGTCGAGCTGTAGCTGGCAGCTGCGGGTAAAGAGAGAAAAGCCTCGGCGCTTATCTCGGGGGCCCGATTTTCCATGCGTCACGTATCGTCAATGCGGCTTCTATTATTAATATACCAAGCAGAAATTGCAGATAGTGCGCGTGCATTCACACTTTTGAGAGGCACACAATGGCTGTGGCTGATGAGTCTGTGATCGCATCTCGCCGGAGGCGTCATCAATTCCTATGCTAAATATGTATCCTAATAATTTGCGTTCAATTCTGCTACACCTACGTCACATAAAACTCCTCAAAAAGACATCCACTCCGATGTTGATATTCAAGAATAATATCTGACGTTTCACGTGGGCGAGACATTGACACAATGTTTTGTATACCCCAACTTCGGATGTTATTCGGAGTAGAAAATAATTCGGTATTTGTATTCATTATTAGCCAGTCAAAAAACTCTAAGAATATTGGGAGCAACATTAGTCGAGATCTCTATGACAAATAATGATTAACGGGGAAAAACGAGAACAAATATTGTCTACTTCGTAGACCACACACAAGTGCGACTTCTTTAACAAATTATTATGTAAGTCAACTATAGTATATCAACCTATAATATGAATTTGTTTCGCTCATTACAACAATTTGTCTCGATTTTCGCGTATTTGTTTGAAACGCGACTATCTTCCTCAACATCCTTATGGTTATTTTGATTCTCAATCACAATTATCGACCGTGAGCGTCTAAATTGATACTACTTTTTATTTATCATTGATAGATTTTATTAGCATGTATTTCCAATTTAAGAATGATAAATTTGGCTAGTAGTATTCATCAAATTTTGACCACAGCAATTAATTATGGCAAGTTGAATGGAAAATATGAAAGAACGAAAGACAAGCGAAAAAAGAGAGATTTAAATTGAAATGCGTTGTTGTGAATAATTACAGTAGTTTTTCGTAGAATTAGAGGATAAAACTAGAATAGAGAAAGATTCTGATTCAATATTGGTAGATAGGTTCTTACTGCAGTGGTGTACCTTTAAACGCACCGTAACACGTGCAATTTCAGAAGTTCTACTTTCAGAATGAAGAAACTTGAGCATTATACTCATATCCAAAGACTGTACATTTCATTATTCACAGAAAATTTCACAACTGTCACGCTGGTTTACTATTCAACGGTCCCCGGAGTCTGTCTGCGTACTTCCGTTCCATCCGTCTCACTATTTACGTAATTCAACGTATAAAAGGAATGTTCAGGAACGAGTAACCAAGTTTGAATGCGCAGGACTATGTGATTTAAGAAGAACTAAGACGGGAATCACTAAAGATAAGACTATAATTGTGTTATCAGTTGTTTATATGGGGAAAATGTCACGGAAAATTAGATTCAAAAGTCAGTGAGCCTAGTTATATTGGTTGATGGGACAATAATTCCAAAATAAGCCCCAGAAGTAAGAAAAACACATGTCCATAATTTTTGAATCAGTAAAGTACTGGAACAAGTCATCTGAATTGTTTTGATATGTGCCTGTTGAGGTCAAATTTAAGAAGAAGCAAAAGGAGCTTCAATAAAATAGTTATTGAACCATCTACAAAATTCTAAACATTTGAAGCAAGTAAATGTTTGGCCCTAGCATAATTAAAAATAACTGTGATAGGGATAAAAAAAAAGAAAATCAACTACATTTTTGAATGAGAATTCACTTTCATTTCCCCAAAACTCTTTCAGATAAACTAAAATCATTCAGCAAAAAATTTGTTACAGAATACAATCAATAATAATTCTACGGAAAACTGCTGCAGATAGTTTATATTCCCGGGTCAAGTGCCTATTGTTTATAAATAATGCTTTCTCACATTTATTTCTTGCCCGCAATCCTTAATTTTTATGAACTCGCTATTTCCGGATTAAATCTGTGGAAATACATCAATTATTTCCATCAAATTAACTTTCCCATTAATTTCCATCCTATTCTGAAATAGATAGGTATTAGATTAAATTTTTTCCTATGATTGAGAAATTTACGATCGCTGATACAAATAGGAAGTTAAAACAGCTTGGTGATAATAACATGAAGTTTCCACTTAGTAATATATATACGTACATTTATATGCACTTTTAAGTGGTTACTTTCTTTGTTTCAAAGTTTAATACCTATTAGTTGTTAAGTATTCACACACAAAAGCCAGGGCAGAGCTTTAACGGTCGAGATTATAAAGAAAAATAATTTTGTTTATTTGGTTTTTCAGAAACTTGTTATTCTTAATGAAAAGAGAATTTTTAAAATTTTTGTACACTAGTTTTAAAGCTAAATTCTGACAGATTAAATTTGAATTATTGGACTCAAATTGACATTTAATATAAAAATATTTGATATTATGTAGAGTTTAATTTAAACCCTCAAAAAAGGAATGCGCAGCTTTCATTCATGCCATAATTAATACAGAATTTATTTCTTAACCTCTATGATTTAAACTGTGTATATTTAATTAATTTTCAGACAATTATTCTTTTTAATATGGTAAAATGTTATTAGCATGGGCCGCTTGAATTAAATTTTCTACATATCGTGTTTTTTTGTTTACTAAAAACACTGCCGTCTTATAAGCACTTCCGTGATGAATTCATTCTGACTCTTCAAAGTCGCATTGAAGACAAAATCGTGAAATTTTAGATGTGGTTGTAAAATACCATTCTAGACATTCATCTTCAATTCATATAACACACTGATACAAACTTACCAGAACATACGATACTCTGCCGGTGCAATTAAAATCTTCGTTTGGTTTTTGATTCGTTGGTCTGTCGTGTGACAACTGATGTAGGCCCAAAGTGTGGCAAAAACAATGTTTTAATGGATCGATGGAATAAATTTAAAAGTTGCAAATAGTATGAGATTATATAAGTTTAACTTTTGATGAAACATTTCGTATTTCGAGGTTCGTAATTCTTCGACGCCGAGCAAGTTGATCGATTTTCCTATCGCGCAGTACTTGGCGCACACATGTGCAAAGATCCCGACGATTATCCAGTGAAATTACGCATTGGATGCTAATCTTTCTGGACCTCTGGCGGACAATGGAACCACTCACGAGGAGATGCCCTACGCATGGTTTCCTTTTAATTTTTACGACGACATTTTAACGTTCAACAGTCAGTTCAACTGAACGCATAATAGAAACCTCAGACGGTCTCTTACTTTATTTTAAGTACATAACATTAAGTGCATAACAAACCGTGAAATTTATTCATTCACAACAAGATTGATACCACTACTCGGTGGGGCATAATATTTATGACTAATCTAAAAATTGCTAAACCAGTAACAAACTGGTCTAATTGAATCTGTAGTCAAAATATGGTCTATATAATAAAATCCTGAAACAATTTCGTATTTTAGATTTATTTCGTATCTGTCCTGACTCTTAAAAACAATTATTTGGGTGGCTTTTATTACTAACTATTGGATAATTACGTGAAGGTTATTAAATGAAATCATCCATGTCTAATTTCAGCATATATTTGCCATTTATTGCACTTATATTCATTTCAAGATATAAATTAAAAAAGTTTTTCAGATAAATTAGAATATTTTATCCAACACTTTAACAGTGTTTCAGTACGTTTCTGGACTTTCATCAGGCAACAATAAAGTTGTTGTGTTTTATTATGTAATTTTTATTAGTTAGTTGATGTAACGAGTGTTACATTTTTTATCAAATCACCCAATGCATCGGAAAAAAAGCTTTGATATTTAATCTGATTTATAAAATTACGGATACAACAATGAAAATATTAAAACTGTTAAAAATATCTTGATTTATAGTTCTTAATCATTAAACTTAATAAATAAACATATACCAAAAAGAATTAATAAGCATAATACTAAATTCAAGAAGAAGAAAACTAATAAAACTTATCGAGACAATGTATAATACCGTATTATGTAAAAATAAGTGAAAGAATATAAAAAAAATTAACAAATTTCAATATTAATCTCATCTCTAAAAATTAGTAACGGACTTAAAAATATAAACGGAGGTAAAGACCAAATTAAAAAAGAAAAATTGCAATGTCGTATACAAAAGAAATTATGGTCGAAACAATTGTGGAAAATGTTACATGGGGCAAACTAAGCGTTCTCTTGAAACTAGATTAAAAGTACATAAAAACAATTACTAAGATCATAACGTTGATATCTTTCGTAAATTAGAAGCAAACCATAAATTTAATTGGGCTAATATCGAAAATTTAGACATAGACATTATTTAAAGTAAATTTCTCAGAAATGCAGTGTATTATAACAATTTTTAACACACTTAATTCACATCACTCTTTAATATTAAGTTACGTTTCCAATCTTTTATTTTTTAAATTTTGATCTAATTTTATAAAAAAAAATTGTACAAATACGTACATTTAATTTTACAATATAAGTATGTATATTCTAATTTGTAACATTTAAACTTAAATTTCAAGAATGTTGAAAATTTATGATTTCAATTTAAATATTATAATAGATGAATAGGAATAAATATATATTGTTAATCCGTCATTTGAAATATTGTACGAAATAAACCTTTTACCGTAGTAACATAGCTTTATTGAAACCTGATGAATGTACAAAAACGTACTTAAAATTCGTTCAAGTGTTAAATAAAATATTTTAAATTGTCAGGAAAGGTCGTTAATTTCTTTAATTCATAATATTTATAAAATAGATGAAAATAATAATATTATTCCAAGATAATTTAAATCCAGGCTTTTCACAAGAACAATTGCGTATAAGTTTAATATTTTTCCACGGCACTATGTTTTTAATTTGATAATGAAACGAATCGAAATTCTAATGGTATTTTAATTTTAATATAATTGCCAAACGTGTCACATAGCCTCCAATATTGTCACCAGGAGCGCTGGTTTCGGCCGCATGATTGCAGATTCTGTTTTCCGCTCGCTTTGAATAATCCTGAGTATGTGTTCAATTTTTGTAATCAGATATTTTTTTAAAACACCGTTTATAAGAGGGTAAGTTGGTAGTTTACTGAATTCAGTTGAGGAATAATCGAGTGTATTATAAATTCATCTATAAGGATATTTGCTGTTGATCGAACGGCTATCTTTGGTGGGACTGGAACTGTTACAAATACTGTATGTTCTTACATTTATACTTCAAGTTTATGTAATGCTGTTTTATCATATTTGTTGCAACACATTTTTTTCTTTGAATTAACAATTTAAGTATTATCTGATTGATGTATTTATTATTTTTATGTAGTTTGTTGATTGAGTATTTTCCTGTGTACTGAAAGTTTATTGTTTTGTCGAGTCCCAATATTATTTATAGATAATAAATTTTAATGAATATGCTATTTAGAACACAAATTCTCGTCGATCATTTTCTTAATCAGAATTTTTTACTATATTACTGCAACGATTTGACTGTAACATTGTCCGGGTTCTTTCACGTCAAGTTCCTAGCTTAAGAGTAGAATCGATTCATTTTCCATAGATCGTTACGAGAAGCAAAGATTTTACACCTATAATTAATAACTTAATTTGCATAAAAGTATAGTATAATGATAAGATATTACGTGTATTACCTGGTTCAAATGAATAAAATAAAATATTTACGGTATAAGTTCAGTATAATTAAAATAATTCCACTCTAAAATATAATAGTAATTAAAGACTAGCAATAGTTGAAGATAAGTATTTATATCATAGTTTTATGGTGGCAAGGATGTTTATGAATATTTTTACTTCCCAGAAACATTGTCGTTACAGAGAAGAGGAAAATAAAATCTTGATAACTCCAGTTCTTCTGCGAATATTTTTCATTCGGTTAACAAAAAACCACAAGGACCCACTTGACACCTTCAGCAAACATTGTGTTGTTTACAAAATCTCTTCCCATGATTGTAATTCCTGCTACATAGGGCAAACAAAACGTTCCCATAATACGTATCAAGGAACGTATATCTCATATCAAACTTCCCATTGATAAACATATCAGCAATTCTAAACATACATTTGATTGGCAAAATGCTAAGATTTCAGACATTGACACCAGGTACAATTCCAGACTCATTTCAGAGATGCTTCACATTAAATCAAACATCACAGCTATTAATGTACAAACGGACACTATGAATGTCAACAATTGCTATGATCCCTTATTATTACGCTAAACCTTCTGTTTTCCCATTGTCGTTGCTCACTTACTGTTTCGCTAACTCGTCGGCTCTCCCATTGTCGTTGTGTTTTCGTCGCTTTTGAGTTTTGCCAACTGACGAATGTAGTTGTGTCGCTCTAGGCTCTTCTTCGAACCTGACGAAAGGCACAAGGGTCCCAGAAACGTTTCGTGGTATTTATATACCACTTTTTTGTCTGAATTGGCTATCTTTCTTTTTCATTGTTTTCAATCAGACGTAATTTTTTCATTTTAATATTGGACAAACCCCCAACGAGCAAGGGACTCGTAGTCGGAAGGAACTGCGGTTGGAGTCCGATCATCCCGATTTGGGATTTCACAGACTCTTACATCCCCCATTTCTGCAAATAACTGTCCCACTAAACCACGGATGGGTCTCAGGGTCTTCGGTAAAGTGTCCACGTGTCTACCGAAATGGAGAATGTGAGTTTCCCAGTCGTCTCGAAGGTTAAACATCCGCCTAGGATTGCGTGCAGTGCACGAAGGAAAAAATACATGTCGTCGGACAGTTTGTGTTTGGCGTGGGAAGTTAAGCTGTATAGGAAAGAATGCCAAGCCACGTCGGTGTTTACGTCTGAATCGTTGTTATTGATTTCTGCGCTAAAGTACGACAGTAAGGAACCAACAGGTTGTGATGAAGGCGGAGATGTTATGCCGTAACAACCTCGCCAGAAGATTGCTTCGTCCAAAACGAAGAGTGGAGACCGATCAACCTGATGATATATGTACAATGACCTCACAATATTCGAAATTACGCAAATAATTCACAAGTATATATTTTAAGAGCACTTTGGAGACGTTTCTTCCTCCACACTGGATCACAAGCACCGAGGATAATTGAAAATATGAACAACAACAAAATGCACCGCGAGTGTTTGCAGTGATTTGATAATGAGTCGAGCCGTGCTACTGCGAATGCCGAGGTGTAGACTCCGAGGGCTGTTATTACTATTCATAACCTTCGACTTGTTCGCCGAGATTACACGCAATTTTCTCGCAGGATTCACTAACAAGACGCGAGAGCGGCAGTGCTGTATGAGAACGACGGATCGAATCCAATGCCGGCGATGATCCACGACACATGAGAGGAAACGCCATACTCGGCGATAATTCTCTGTTTTAATCTTAATGGAAATGGTCGATCGATGCGTTCAGAATTTCTAAACAAACGTAGAAATAATTTCGAACTGATGACAGAATCACTTGATATACGGAGAACAATTCGTGCTTCCTTCCTCGTCGACTTATTGCCCATTACCCAGATATAAACATTCCCTTCATATAGCAGCTATGGGAAAATAAACAGCGATTTTAAACAAACAAGCAATTGTTAGAAAGTGCTTTCTGGTAATTTTCATTTTCCTTCTATAATCATAATCCAGAGGCCGAATATAATTAATACGTTAATTATTAATTGATAAAAATGTAATTGTTCCCATTATCCAGCAATATTATACGAATCAAAATTCTGTTTTTCCAGTCATGTAATTTGCAGCGGTACGTTTACGTTTTATTAGAGCAAGCATCTATTTCGCCGGCGTTGCCCAGATATTTATTAATATAATCCCGGAAAATTATTTAATTTGACAGGCACGTTTCTTAACCGGCATCGAGACCGTCACGTCTTTTCAACACTTACATTTCACGACCCATAGCCTAACTTTTTTGACGGAATGTTAATTTCAGTGTGTCTTAACCCAGTTAAGAAATTTTCAGACAGTCTGGAATCAATGTGAATCGCAGCATACTTACGTAAACAAGCACCATTTGTAATTTATTAATGGGTCGCCAATGTTAACGTGACCATTATAAACCTTTAATTAAAAAAAAAATCTGTGGCACCATTGAGAGTCAAATATATTCCCGGTAGAGAGAACCTAAATCACTCCCCGTACCCTATCATAGTTAAAAATTCTCCCCGTAACTTAAGCTAGTCTAAAATATTCCTGGCACTATGTAAGAGAATAATTGACTCGATTTTAAGAAATGAAAAATTCAGATTAAAATATTCTCCCGCTGCTCTAATGGAGTGAATTGTGCTGCAGGTATCTGGAGAGAGTCAAAAATACTCTCGGTACTTTAAAAGAGTCATAATTACCTACGGGATCTTGAGTGTCAAAAATACTCCAGTCACCCTAAGAGAATCAAAAATACTCCTAGTACCTTAAGTGAGTGTAAAATAAGACATAGCTTAAGAGAGTCAAAATTAATTTCAGTAACTAATGAGAGTCAAAAATATTCAATTAAAATCTCCGGGTACCTTAAGAGAGTAAACAATAGTCCTGGTACCCGAAGATAGTCAGGCTTCAAAACTTTAGATAGCAAACGAGAGTCAAAAATACTTTCGGTTCCTACAAAAAACTAAAAAAATAATCCATGGTTTTGTAGAGATTTATATTAATACAGGTAGGCTAAAATAGTGACAATTATTTTCGGTACCTTAAAAGAGACAGAATCAATCCCGGTACGTTAAGAGAATTAAACATATCTTAAGGCAGATTACTACGCGAATCGTAGAGAGACTAAAAGAGTAAAAATGCTCGCGACCTCCACCCTTATAAGTAATAGGTGCGTTTTACCCACCAAGTGTTTGCTCCTTGATCATAAGATACATGTTTACAAAATTTGGTAGAAATTGCTCAACGCGTTTAATATTGTTCGAGGATCTTCGTTTCACCCTCACTCATCCCACTCCTGCGACCTGAACTGCCACTTAACTGGAATGTTGAAGGTCAAAACTAAACTCGGTGGCTTCCATGGCCCCGGATTCGACTCCAATCTCTATTGATTACGCGTTATTTTTATGTAACTCTGCTTTTACCCCCACTCCAAAGGTTTCTCTCCTAAAAAAAAACAAGCATCATCGGGAGAAACACTATAAATCTCATTTATCCTGAAAAATATTCTTCGACCAAAATATCGGCCGGTTTAAAATTTCCACCCCGTCTACATAATCGTCGGTAATGGTGGCCCTAGTTTCTAACCCCCAAAGTGTATTTCTCCCTGTGTTTTTAAGAATGTTTCACACGGTTATGTTGCAAGTGTATTTCTCCCTGTGTTTTTAAGAATGTTTCACACGGTTATGTTGCAATCTGTTCAACCGTTTGGATGTGCATACAGACTATACAAAAAAAACATACAGAACATGCATAATTTTTTATTATACAGATGAAGATACTTGAATTGTTCACAGTGAAATTAAATATATCAATTTATTTTTTTAAAACGTAAAATTACGGATTTACTTCTATTTGAAAAGAAGGTCATTTAAATAATATTGTTTATAGTCGGGCAAAAGCAACTTTTGTATGCAATTAATGACGATATTTTTTTAAAAAAAAATGCGTATGAAATACAATTACAACTATTAGTTGCCTCTCTATCACTCACAATAAACAAATCGTGCGTCATTAAACATATGGAAGATCTAAATGTGAATTGTTGCAAATTTCAAAGTTTTTATTACTAACAGGACAGGCAGCGTACCCTATTTGTTTTCTCAACCGAAAAAAACAAACAGTTTAATTAATCTTTAACCGCAATGATTAACTTGACAACTTTAATACCTCATTATACAGCCGCATTCAATAATTAACTAACTGCACACAAAACAAAGTAGAAATACTGCTGTGGCGAATCGAAAGTTTCATATGAAATATTCATCTTGGGAAAATATTTGAACAACCCTCCAACATGTAAAGAGTCAATATTGATTAACAAAATTAAATTAAACAATACTTTTTCCAATGACTTATTTTTTTTGCTGGGAAACAAGGAAAAGCATGATGGCGTGTAACGAGAAAATCTTTCACATTACGTGGCCAATTTTTGTGAGCCGATAAAATCTTTATGGCGGGACCACCTGAAATACAGGCTTATAAATTTCGAGGGATTACTAGTCGGAATATATTATTTTTTTCTCCGAAGTATAAACAGTGACATTCACCGTAATTTAGAGTTTAGTACTTTGGTTGAGGACTGATATTGGAATCTTATGTAAAACAAGTACACGAAATTTTGTGTGGTAGAACTGAAGATCTTGTGGAAATTTAAGCTTGTCCAAAGTTTCGATACTTATACATTAAAGAAATAATTATTTCTGCGCGCCAGAGTTAGGCCTATTTATAAATATCATTCCTTATCAACTTATTATATATTTAACTAGCTGGGTGCACGGCGTTGCCCGGGTTTTCTATATATCCGTAACCCTCGATTTGACTCAATCTCGGTTGTTTTTGCGTTATCATCTTGTAACTCCCTCCACCCCCACCCCTAAGCGTGATCCCCTTCCACGCCGAAAGGGGTTGAAATCATACACAGAGAACATGTAGAGAAATTTTATGAATTTCATTGATCCCGAAAAATATTTATTCGTCGCAAAAATCGGTCGACTAACATGTTTCACTCACTCTCACTCACCCCCGCTCAGTTTCTTTGCGTTTTTGTACTTTACTGGGGTTTTAAGCAGAATGTTTATATTGAAATTATATACGGAGGTAGAGACATAATTAAAAAGGAAAAAATCATCAAAATAATTCTGGAAAATGTTACATAGGGCAAACTAAACGAGCTGTTGGAAAACTAGGTCAAAATAACGTGAAGACAAAACTAAATTCTATATCATAATGTTGTAACTATACATGAATTAAAAGAAAACCATAATGATTGGATTTAATTTGAGTCATTGACCAGTATTTATTAAAACGTAATAAATCAGAAATGCAATATATTAAAATAACTTCGCATAATGACACCTTAAACTTAAGTAATATTTTTTTACATTTGAGATAATTTTATAATATTTACAAAAAAAAAATTAGTATAAATTTGTTATTTTAATTTCAACAAATTAGGTTCATATTTACTTTCTAATTGGTAACACAATTATTAAATTGTAAGAATGTTATTAATTTTTTATATGAATTTCAATATTAAATTAGAACAATGAGAAGAAATAAATATGGTAATTTTGTGATCTGAAAGAATGTATGACAAATTATTGTGTTGAAACCTGATGAAAGTACAAAGACGTACTGAAACGTTGTTAAGTGTCACATAAAATATTTTGAAATGTCTGCAAATTTCTGTAAATAATTGCTTTATTAGCATAATTGTAACTAATAAGAAAACTATTGGGATAAACAAAAACACAAAAAATCATATCAATCATATTAAATTTAGAATTCTTGAAGAAAAATTCTAGTTAGGTTCAGAGAAATAAAACCGTGACTGGAGGAAAATCCAATTTAATCATTTTCTGAATACGTTAGCTCCGTCTGAAGTAAATTACTTTCGGTAGTTTAACGTGATTCAGCGGTATTAATTTTGTCTTTAAGATTTTGTGTGTCAACAAAAACATCCAAACGATGGGTACCGCGTTTGATCACAACGTTCGTCTTTCGTCGAACCCCTGACGAGTTTCTACGTCCATTAATAGTTTTTTTATCTTACTTTTCTAATAGAAATTAGTTTGTTTCGCAGTATTAATTGCAACAGTAAAAAACTGCATCCCATTTCATTTTCCGACCAGATCGGATTTGTGCCCTATTGAAGTAATTGCACGGAAAACAACGGCGCCACTGTAAAGATCGCCGCCTCGTGACACCGCCTTTGCTAAAAGTTAATAAAGACAAAAATGAAGCTCTTTGGTACGAGTGTGCTAGGACAGAGGCTCCTCCGATCTCATTCCAGGTTCCGATACAATAAAAATAAGAAGAGGATGGAAAAACTCCTGCTGCCAGTTCCGCGGTTGGCCGCTAGATGGCAGGAGCGTCGCTTTCATGCCGCAGCACAGCTTTTAATGCCAAAACGTAAGGGAAAAGTTATACGCCCCTGGAGAGCCAGTTTCATGTGCAATTTTATGAGTTGCGTTCTACATACCTATGTTAACAGGCGTGAAGCTGTTCAAAAGGAAAGGAAAACCATTGTTTTAGCAGTCCCCTGGGTTTCATTGGCTCCAAGCTTCCCCTCTAGTGCGTCCTCAACCTTATTCAATCGCCATCCCATTACTTTATCACAAAGAATCGCATCCCAGAAAGTTTCTCCCTGACATTTTTATGACGAGTAGTAACGCTGGAAGGCAGATTAAAAAAAATTATATGTTGTACAAATGATCCATTAAAACTACTACGTATGTTTCAAAATCTGATTTCTGCCGTGTATAAAATAATGTCAATAAACTTGACATCTTTATTGCCGTGAATTCGGTTTTTGTGAGTCCTTTATAAAGCACTACACCCATCAGCATCAACGAAATGTAGCCTCGTTTATTCTTCAGACTTAAATAAAAAAAAGCTCGTGTCCATCCAAGCTTATTTCCTGAGTCTTTCACGGGATCTAGTGACCCGAGAGGAATACTTATAAATTATTTTCACAGTCTGAACGGCTCCTGGGGTTTCATTCAATCACTATTCAAGTCGTTAAAATAGTTACGGAATCTTGGAGAAAAGTAACCGAACGTTAGAAGCAAATTGAAGAATGTAATTACATTATCTATTTTCGTACGTCACATGTATATTCAAGAGTGCTCCATAATAATGCAATTATTCTAACAGGAAATGAAGATCACGAAATAACATAGGTTTTCGCAATTATTTTTTATTTATAAACGTAATCACATGAAATCAGGGTTTTAATTAACCGCGACTAGCGCCATCTATTGGTCAAACCTGAAACTATGTTCCGAGGCAGGAGTTTCGATTATTCAATTATGATAGATAAAGTGCTCAATTAACTTTTTTTCATTGTGGAGTATTCTAATGCCGTCGGAAACATCTCGTTGTGCAAAAATTTGAAGAAAATCAGTCCGAGACAATTTTTTCTAATCGGTTCCATGATTTCAATCAGATACTTTCGATAGTTTATCGTGACTCAGCGGTATCAATCTTGTATTTAAGATTTTGTGTGTCAACAAAAATATCCAAACGATGGGTACCGCGTTTGATCACAACGTTCGTCTTTCGTCGATACCCTGACGAGTTTCATCGTCCCTTTCATAGGGAACATTAATAGTGGTAAAAAAGCAGAGTGGCGATTAGTTGGAAAATATTTGTTAATACGGTAGGGAAAATCTTCACCGTAGTTTCTGTCTCTCATGTATAACATTTAAAAAATATGCTCAAATTGTGTCGATTTATTCCAATAAAATTAATAGCGAGGGCTATTCTCTCGCAGGCATTACCTGCGAGGGATGTTCTCTCGCAGGCAGAACCTTATAGGAGAGACACGAAGGGGCTACCTTTGGGGATGCCTTTTCCTCTCCAATTTTGAATTAAGGTTCCCACAAGCCGAGGCACCTCGGCCTGTTCTGAGAGGTGTATGTTCTGCGGTCACAGACCTTGGGCATACGGTAAGAGTTGTCCGCTATTCCCATCGGAATAGTCGGCCAGCTGCCTCCTAAACTGGTCGAGGCCCGGAGAAGGGAATGCTGCGTCCCCACAGCAAACTCCTCTCCCGCTATCGGAAGGGCGTGGGACAAGTACCCATTGCCCGACCTACCTGAGGCAGGTTTTTCTAGGGTTTTCCCTGCATTTCTTTAGGCGAATGCCAGGTAGGATCCTTAAAATATAGCCCGGGGGCCCTACTTAACCCTTGGCTACCTTCCTCTACCCTTCCGCATCCCCCCTTTCAAATCCCTTCCTATGCTATTAAAGGGGAGTTGCCCAAAGTGTATTACCCTCATGTAGCCTGTTGCCCTAAAAAAATCAAAAAAAAAATCGAAAAAATTAATTGCGAGGGCTATTCTCTCGCAGGCATTACCTGCGAGGGATGTTCTCTCGCAGGCAGAACCTTATACGAGAGACACGAAGGGGCTACATTTGGGGATGCCTTTTCCTCTCCGATTTTGAATTAAGGTTCCCACAAGCCGAGGCACCTCGGTCTGTTCTGAGATGTATATGTTCTGCGGTCACAGACCTTGGGCACACGGTAAGGCTTGTCCGCTATTCCCATTGGAATAGTCGGCCAGCTGACTCCTAAACTGGTCGAGGCGCGGAGAAGGTAATGCTGCGTCCCAACAGCAAACTCCTCTCCCGCTATCGGAAGGCGTGGGACAAGAACCCAATGCCCGACCAACCTGATGCAGGTTTTTCTAGGGTTTTCCCTGCATTCCTTTTAGGCGAATGTCGGGTAGGATCCTTAACATATAGCCCGGGGGCTCTATTTAACTCTTGGCTACCTTCCTCCACCCTTCCGCATCCATTCCTATGCTATTGAAGGGGAGTTGCCCAACATGGATTACCCTCATGTAGCCTGTTGCCCTAAAAAAATCGAATAAAATTATGCAGTAAACTCGAGCACGAAATATTTTCTGTCTTTACAATTACTTTTAAATGTAATTTATGAAAATAACTGACTTTGTTACATTTACGTCTTGAACTCAATGTGAGGAAAAAAATATTTATTCAACTCCTTTTATGTAAATGAATCTTCTGTTCAAAGAGCCGTATAATTAGATTCTTCAGTCGTTTTCTGTGAACTGCAGTCAAACCCGTTCTGTACACGTGGTATTAATTATTTTTTTCGACACGTTAAATAGACAAATTTTCACCACTTTCCCGCGGAATGAAATTTATCGTGTAACATTTCAGAGGGAAATTATGTTTATTAAGTTGTTTCGTTACCTTCTCAGAACATTGAACAATTCAATTTAGCGGGAGGAACTGTTTCGTACGTTTCAATTAGAGAGATTAATTAAATGGGCGAGTGTACACTTGAATATTTCAGTACTTTCCGTGCTTCTTCTGGCCTCAGACGCCGGCCAGCAAACAGAAATTCTCTTTTCCTCTGCACCATTTATAAAAGCTACAGACTTGGATTGCATTTGGAGCAGTTCGCCATTCATCACCGGCTATGATATATAGCTAGGCGTACAGAATGTTTACCACGATTCTATTTCACGCTCCCTCCCCCAAAAACTGACATGATGTATGGCTTAGCTAATTTCAAAATAAAACTCTTGTAGCTAGGTTACGTTACCACAAGAATTTAACCTTAAAGACACGTGTCTCGAGAGAAACTTCACTCGATTGAGAACTCACTCCGGAAAACTGTGGAAGATACACGTGACAGATTAAGAAATTAAATTTAAGTTAAGAAGGAATATACCGCCGAATAATTTTTTTTGTTGCTAAATGCTCTCATTATCTTATGCTTGAAACGGCGTTGATGGTCATCCGAAATAATTGCAGTATGCGAAAACATTTTTCAATCCGTGTCAGCTGCTATGTTCTAAACAATTAACCACAACACGCAAGATATTTTCATAAATTGCCGTATTATTTTTCCTTAAACGCATAAAAATAAAATAAACTATAATCCATTGAAAAAATTTCGATTGATACTTACGTTTCATATTTTATTTACAAAAATATAAACATCAAACCCTATGAATCCAATATTACTGATCATCCTGACTATAACTCAACAAAATGTATTACTTTAGTAAAAACTAATTGAAGCACTCGGCCAGTGTTCAAATTACTTATTTATTTATTTGGTCTTCCTGTGGCATGCTTTTTTTATTAAATTCAAATCGTAATTATTTCTGCTCGTTAAACGAATGTTTGTGATCATAATCACCTTGGATCACGACCGTTTTTTAAACCAAATATTCGTTAGTAATATTAAATTACTGCCGTGTTTGGAGAGAGCAGATTTGAATAGTTTCGATTATTTTTAAAAGTTTTGTAACTCCTGGAAACAGTAAACAGGAGGAACAGTTACGGTTTTTGGACACCGAGCGATATTCTTAGAGCAGACGCCTGGACCGGGAAAAGAGCATATCTCTGAATAGCTAAAGAGATCGTAAAGTATAATATTAAAATTTACGTTGTCGCCTTATAAGCGAGGATAAATGAATTTTAATTTAAATGTATTACTTTTTATTTAATTTAAATACACGTATGTTAAACATCACTTGAAATGAAATAATAATCTGAATATGGCGTTAAATGATTATAATTGTAATAACTTTGAATCGTCATAGATCATAAGATACTGAGGAAATTTCTCAGACTTTGCACAGTTATCACTTGTGCTTGTGCATATCACTTAATATTGTTCTGTTCGAATTTAATAATACATCAATACTCGTGTGTCATTTTGGAGTACTACGTGACGTCATCTTATGACGTCATTCTCTAATGTCACGCGGTGAACCGGGTCTGCCAATGGAGCCTTCTATCGGCCGTACATCAATCCCACAGACGATTGGAAGAAAAATGCATTTACTTTTTTTTTACCCTCGTATTTGGCTTCTAGAGAATGCCAGCTCTCTGAAGGTCTATCCAAAACAGGATTGTACGATTATAAGGGATACATAGTTAGAGTTTGTAAAGTGTACATTTTTTACGTGATCGCTTTGAAATCGAGGATAAATGAATTTTAATTTAAACGTATTACTTTTTATTTAATTTAAATACGTGGGTGTTAAACATCTCTTGAAGTGGAATAATAAGCTGAATAATTTTGAATCGTCATAGATCAAAAGATACTGAGGATGTACATGAGGATGTTCATTTCTACGTGACGTCATCTTATGACGTCATTCTCTTGTGCCACGCCGTGAACCGGAATGGTGCCTTCTATAGGCAGTGCAGGAATCCCATAGAAGATTGGAAGAAAAGAGCATTTACGTTTTGATTTACCCTCGTATTTGGCTTTTAATAAATTAATTTGACTCCAATTTAAGATGTCTCAAAATGCCGAATAACTTAATTATAACGTGTTCAATAACGTAAAATTCGGGGCATTTCCATCTCCTTTTACCATTATTTACGATCTATTTTTATATAGATGAAAGGCAACCTAGATGAAGTGAGGCAACGAAAGGCTCGGTCAATGACAACTTGTCAGATTCGCAGCGCCGATACGATAATGACATTCAACACCGAGCTTTTATTGAATCTTCTCACAGCATCGTTTTTTGAAGTGAGGATTCAATGTCTCACTTCGATGCTCAGCCTGAGAAAAGCTGAAGAGCTTTAAGGAGACGGATCTGGTAGCAGTCTTATAAACACTTTCTCGGAAAAGCGTGCGTGTATTTCGTTTCCTAAAATACCCACACGCTAATAAAAAAATGTTTAAGATTCCGTTTTAAAATTCTCACAGCAATGAAGGGAATGCAATACATGGTACAGACGTGCACATCTATTAACTAAGAATAATAATTTATCAAAATAGCTACTAACAACGTTCAAAACTTACAATTTTCAATTACATAAAAATGTCATTAATGGATTCCTCATATTGAGAAAAGAAAAAAAAAGGAATACTACAACATGGGTCAGGAAAAACTTCCGTATCTGATCGGTTTGTTTAACTTTCAACTGAGTAGTTGGAGCGGTCTGTTCACATATCAGTGACCTGGTTTTGACATTCAGCTGCACTACTTCGCATTATTAACTCATGTAGCAATTGTAACCAGAGTCTCGCATTTTATTCCGGAAAAAAACTCATGTTATCATGTACTAACAATCATAAAAGACCGTGTTGTTTATAAAAATATTGTAAATAATGACAGATATTTCTCATTATTAATCAATTTTGTATACCAAACGTAAACAACGTGTAATGGAGATTGAATAAATTCTGACACTTTATAAATATAAGAACCATAATTATCTGTATTTTTTCGTAAATCAGCATAAAGTTGTTTAAATTTTTATCAATTTCTAAATTTATTCTAAGTGAACATGAGTTTTCACTGTTTCTCTCGGGTTCTAATCTATCTTCTATATAATAAAAAAGGATGTATATTTGTATGTATGTATTTACGTTGTTCTTTATACAAATTTTATCGCGTGGACAGAATGCAACAAAAATTGGTACACATATTCTTCAAAATACTAGAAACGGTACTGTGAGAGTGAGAAACGCCTACATTACATGTGGAAAGAATTATAATTAAAAACCGTGATCATTAAATATTAAATTACTGCGCGCCAAGAGACAATGACGTCACGCGAGAGAAAGACGTTACTACGCAACGAACAAAGGAAATATTTCCTTTATTAGGAATGAAATAAAGCAGAAATATTTTCTTCAGCAATACTCCATCGAATGGTAATAAAGAAGAATACGAATTACTTTACCATCCTTGCGGAAAATGTAAGTTAATTTTCGCGCTATATTAGTTGTGAGTCTAGCTAACAATTTCATCAATGTAATATTTCGTAATGTATGAAGACTGAGTGACAATTGACAATTATATCCTGAAATACTCAAGGAATATATTTAAGTATTCAATTAAATACTTTTTCGAGTTTATATAAACAAGTACACGAGCAACGCCGGGCACCCAGCTAGTTTAAAATAAAATATCCTCGATTACAACATGTTGTAGCGCGATAGTTTTATTATTGACATATATATTTCATTTTAATATAATTAGATATTAGCAAGGGTTGAGAGCTTGGCAAGTTGGAATTTGACCAGGCGCCGCCGTGTCGGATAGATAATCCCTTCGGTTTGGAATTAGGCTAGTAGGTTGTTGACCCTCGGAAGTTACCTGGACTGTCGCACTGTGGGAAACGTCTCTACAAAAATCCCAGAAATTGAATTAACACGTGACTGCCTGAACCAATCACATTTCTTGGTTCAGGAAATATCGATCGAAAATTAGTCGACAACATCGATTTTTCACATCCAGCGAAGGGGCTGTAAAGAAAGTGTAGAGAGACTCCTCGACGAACCGTCGCCAGGGACGGACGTACAGCCGTCAAACTTGCAGTTTTCCAGAGGACTCGGAGAAATCGAGGGTGCCGAGTGTCTCAATCCTTGACGCGCCTGGGGGAATTACCGTAAAACATGCTTTAACTTTGGATTTAAGGAACCCGATTGTTTTGCCCGACTAACTGAACACAGTATTTTGTATTTTAATTTTAATTGTCCATGTTCAGTTAAATGACTAATAAATTCTGTAAAATATCCCTTTACTTTATCATTTAATAAACCTACCACTACAATGTATTCAATCATTTTCCATTAAAACAACATATTTCGTCACTAATTTGTACCTTCATTCAAATTTGTATTTTTCAAAGATTTCCTTCTGGGTCTAAAAATATATTATTTTAAAATATTAAGTTACAAAGTGAAGATTTTTAATGTGAAAGTATAATTTCTTATATCTACAAATTTTTGTTAATGATTTATATATTGTACAAAATAAATCTGTCTCATTTTATATTTACAGCGGTTCATTTACTTTTTATATGTAAAATTTAATTAATTAACCGAGATTTATAGTTTCTTTCTTTGTTAATTTAAAGTTGAACCAATAAAAATTATAGTTTGTTCCTTAAAAAAGTTTATTATAATTTTGTTTTTATAATATTGCTTAAATTTTCTTTGATTGTTATTGAACCATCGAATTTTCTTAGTAAGAAATTGGGGCAATTTAATTTATTAACTTCGTTTTTATAGTTTTAATTAATTCAACTCTTCTTAGTCCTGTAACCATTCATACTCTATATAGAGGGTATCTTCAATTATTATTGTTTAAAACGAGTAGAAAAGTCGTTGGACGAAATATGGCATTATCAAAATAATTACGATCCAAAATGAGAATACAATTATATTTTTTGCACAGCTTCGATTACAGTTATTATAAATCAGTCTTTTTTTTTTAAAAAAATACTTATTGGAATACAAATTTAACATTCAATATTTTCTCAAAGCAAAATTTAGATGTCTTTTTTAACTGGAGCGTATTTTAGTATTTTTAAAGTAAATTTTCTGTTATTGAATTTTGTTTCCAAGGATATAATTATAGTATCCGGAATAATACTTCATTTGATACAAGTATAGTAAACTGGCCATCTTTACCCATAATGATTAAAATTTCTTCCATCTTGAATAAATACATAAGCATCATTTCAATGATAAAGACGTGAGCGTCCCTGATTTCTCTTAATATAGTCGCAATCTTTTTCTTTTCTAACTTAATGACGATGCTCCTGAAAAATTTTGTCCCTTCTTCAAATCAACTACTCTTCACGCATCTCGGAGGCACTTTACAGAATCACCGGCTATTAAGCAGAAAAGGGGAAATTTACTTTGTTTATTGCGGTCGTCAGCGGCACTTTATTGTTCTTTCAATTTATGTTCCCCCAAGAAAAATATCTTATGCTGAAAGTAAATTGCAGTGGTAATGATTTAAGGTTTCAATGGTGTGGTTAAGTCGAATATGTTACACATGAATTCTTGTCTATTTTGATGCTCTTATATTTGGCCAATTGGAAACCGGCTTATTTACAACTGAAATTATTTTGACATTCTTTAAAATTATCTCACTTTTAACCATTAACATTTACATTAAATACTATTCTTTAACGTTTTTATAATACATAAAATATTTTTGTTTTTATTATTCGTAAGTAAAGAAGATTATTTCTGCACGTCGTCATGGACTAACATTCATAAAAGTTGGGATAATTCTGTATTTCCGGACTCATATTGTAAAGAAAATATTCTTATTTTAATATCAGGAATCTATGCCTGAAATTTTACTGAAAGTTTTTGTTACACCTAATTTATCACGACGAATACCAATTTATTGTAATCTGATCTCGAACGATAATTTAATTTTGCTCTAATTAAAGCTGTAAGCTGAAGCTAATAGTTATAAAGTATTGAAAGGACTTGAAACATGCATCCCGATAGGATGTGTTTTAAATGTGTTCAAATACAATGGTATTGACTTTTACAAGGTCTGAGATTTGTTACGCTTAAAATTAGTTTTCAGGGTAAAACTTCTGACACGTCGGGTTTATGAGAAATTGACATATTCTAACGTGGACAGATATAATGGTGACTAGCTGGGTGCCCGGCGTTGCCCGAGATGTCATTTATCTATAACCCCTGATATGACTCCAATTTCGGCTTCTTTTGCGCAATTTTTATGTAACGCTTCTCGAACCCTAATCATTATAATTAGTTCTGAAAAATATTTCTTCAACGCAAATGTCTGCCGTGTTTGCATGTTCCAAAATTTGCACCCCGCTACCCCTGCATCTGAGGGGTAAATGCCAATTTGAATGTCGTAACTAAACACAGTGACTTCCATAACCTTTGATTTGACTCCAATCTCGGTTGTATTCGCGTTATTTTATTGTAAAGCATATCCACCCCAAACCCGAAGGGTGTCCTTTTCACAGGGCGTAGGGGATGAAAATTGTATTCAGATAACATTGGTAGAAACACTATCAATATCTTTGACCCCTAAAAATATTTATCCGACTCAAATATCGGCTGTTTTCGTATGTTTAAATATTTCCACCCCCGCTTCTGGGGGTGGAAGACGCGTCTCACCCCGACAGTGTTTGTTTCCTGGTCGCAAAGAACACGTGTACGAAACTTGGTGAAAATTGCTCGACTGGTGTAGATTTGTACTTTATATAGAAAACGTTTGTATGGGAAATAGAAAAGGGCTGTTTTTAGGGTTTTCCCGGAAATTATTCGATTTTTTCTCGCCTTCTAAACCTTCCCTAGACCTCCACGAACATTTCAAGACTAAGATAAGATAAATCCGTTCAGCCGTTCTCGAGTTTTAGTGAGACTAACGAACAGCAATTCATTTTTATATATATAGATAGATAGATATATATAGATTATACGTTGAGTTATATGAAAAACTAATCCGACTAACACCTCCAAATTTCAATCGTGAATCAAGTCATTCCTAATGACAGGAATTCATCCCTTAAATGTAACATACTATTATAATAACGTACGGTAAAAATGTAAATGCCGGTCTGAGGTGGCCGGACGTTGTTAACCGGACTCCTCGTATCGATTCACTTTTCCGTTTTCGACAGAGAATTTTTCCACCACAGGAACTCTAAAAGTTGGCCTCACTCAACTACAAAGAATACCCACTCACAAGAAGTGAATCGTGTATAATAGATCATTGTTTAACGGAACCGTGATTGATACAAAAATCATTTTTTCTGTAAGTCATAAAATTAATGACACAGTGAAAATAATAGAAGCGTCTCAAAAGAACAGAAAAATAAATAGGTACGCTGCTTAAGACGTCAGGAAATATATAACTGACGTACACACATCTTTGTGAAAATGTTTGAATTCAACGCAATTGAAATTATATATTATTTGAAGTCTCAATCGGTCTCTTACATGATTTTTATTTTTCTCGGAAGAATTCCGTTTTGTAATATAACTCGCTAGTTTACTATTCAGCGATTCATCCTGATATCGCTCTCTATTTCCGATTGCCTCGCAGAGTCAGAGCAAATTTCGTAACCAGCCAACTGTTAAAGTTTTTCTTACTTCTTATCTGCTATAAGATACGGAAATTTTCGCACGTTTAATGTAGTTTAAATTTTCCACGTGAATGTGCCACGAAATCTTAAAAACGGTTTAATTGAGAATATTCTCGACCAAAGTACTAAACAGCTGAAAATTTGGATTGATATTACTAATGGACTATTGATGCTTTAAGAAATTGGATTATTAAACTGTTCCATTTATGTATTTTAGTTGATTATGACTTTAAAAATTAGTCGAAAGCTCCTGTGAAACTGAAAGGAAACAAATACATGAATTGAAGATGAAATTTTTGATTCTTTATCGTTATTTTATTTTTATATTAATATTTAACGATTGATTTAACTTTATTTATTTTACAAATAAATATATGACGTTGAGTCAGAAAATAGTGTGTAATAGCAAAATATAAATAAACGACGTTTCGTCCTCTTATAGGACCTCTTCCGGTTCGATACACAGTTTAGAAATAAATAACAATTAGTTTTTAAAAAAATTAAGAATATTTACAAAATGTATATTCATATACTTTTACTCACAATTTTGTATATAATTACTGCAAAATATTTTTAAGTATAGATAAATTAATTTCTCAATTGTAGATAGAACATGAAGAGGTCCAAAAACAGGATGAAACGTCGTACATTTATTTTTGTTAATATACATAATTTTATGACTCAAGGCCATATATTTATTTATTTTTATAAATGTCATGCATTTTTTATCAATGTTATTTTTCTATTTTTATATTCATATTTTATATCTTTCAAAGGTGTGCACGTACACATTGATAAATTATTTACCATCTATACAGTTTTATATTTCGATTGTTTCTTGACATTTAGTTATTTTATTTGTAAGAATTAAAGAGTTAAAATTAATATAATTAATATTTTAATGCAGATTTAAAGTCGTGCACGATTCACCATATTTTTCAGCAGCAGTTATTGGAATCTGAAACTGTAGCATTTTTGAAGTTCGACCAAGGTGGAATGCGTTTGTTATGGAATAAGCTTCAAGTTGCTTCACAAGTATTATTAAAAGCTAAAAAGATCCCGTTCCTGTTACTAGAGGTAACTTTACTAGGATTACTTAGTTTGCTTTCTTGAATTTCGCGTCGATATAACTTCTCACTCTTGGCAAATAGATTTTCGCTCAGATGTTTATGGAACTTCACTCTCTTTTTTATTTTCGGAGGAATTGTAACGTCTCATGCTAATAAACTTTAGACAAGTTTCTTTTAATGAAGTCGCAACTTGGCGTTCCAAATGGGCGTTATACTTTTGTGATGATTTCTCCAAAGTTTATCAAACGAAGAAACTTCCCTTTACAAGGAGTAGAAAGTAATTTGTTTCTCCTTGGTTGCAAATCTTGTTATGCAAAATCATCGTTTTCTGCTGCAGAAAAGACGTAAGAAATCCATGAATAACAATCCGTGTTTCAGTGTCAAATTTATTAATTTCACCGACAGTAAGAAAATCATACTTTAAGAAACTGTTAGTTAAATATAGGCTAAAGTACATTCTCCACCTTCCCTATATAAACTCGATAATTCAGCTGTAGGATACGATAGGACACTTTTTTCGATAAACTTAATTAACAATATAATCTTTACGACGGAATAATATAAATAGAATGCCTTTTATGACTCCTGAAACATGTTTGCGATTGTTCTGCAAACACATCCAACGAACTAATTTTTTTTACAATTTGTATTTCCGTTTTTTGTAATTAAGGATTCTAACCATTACCTACATAAAATTAATCTTACAGTATACCGAAATTTAATTATCTCTAACGAATAATAACCCATTTAAACGCATGCCTTAAATATACCATATAACTTTATTTTATAAATAATGTCAGAATACCAATACCGAAGAAAGTAGATGGTGACAGATTCGAACATACGACATTTAGTTTAGTAACTCATCCTGGCAAGAATTATTTACAGATGAATGGCATGTCACTAAGATTGCAAGTTGAGAGATCAGTTTTTTTAGGAAAACGTTGGGACACGAAAAGCCCCATTGAGTCTACGTTTGGTTGTAGAGGTCAGGTTAAGGAAGAACTGGCAGGAAAAAAATAATTCGATAATGTCGATTGGATCAATCTTCTTAGAATTTTGAAGACGATTGGAATAAAAATACTGAGAATGAAGGGTAATCTACAACCTATACAGATGTCAGACAGCATTAATCAGAATAGATGGACAGCAATTTTATTTTAAACTCCATTAAATCAGTTCGCTTTATGATTCTTAACATTGACTAGCAGGGAACGTTCCTGCGAACGCCCTCTTATTATTTTTAATTATTACACTATAGTATACACAATTTTTAATGATAATACTACTTTAGGTGAACCTTCTTGGCAAGTCTGTAAATTAAAATATTTTTAAACGTCCCCTGGGTTCATTAAATTATTTAATAATTTGTTTATAGTTTGTTCAAAGCCGTCACTACATTTAAGGCTAAATATGGATATTTCTTCTTTTACTGTAGGTATGGATAAATAACTTCGATATTTGTATCTTTTGAAATGGGAACCGATCTGACCTTGAAGCTCTTCTTTGCGCCGTCGAATCAAATTCGTGCATCGATGTCAAATATTATGATCCACGCAGCCGCAGTAAGGAATTTTTTGGTCATTCATTATGGATGATGTGGCAACGTTTGTCTAATTCTCTGCCCTCAATCGCTGACAGCTCTCATTCAAAACTTATATAGACTAATAGGCCACATTTTGAAGCAGGGATGGTTCGTTAAATTAGTACTAGAGGGAATTATGTGAGGTAAGAAAAAGAGGGGAAGACCAAGATTAGAATCTGGTAGGAAAATCAGGGTGGATGTAGGCTGCAGAGATGAAAATATTAGCGCGGGATAGTTTATCAACCAGTCTAGGGACTCACTAACACAACAACAGCTTTCCGAATAACATTTATTTAATTTGAGGAAAAAAATAAATTGTTAAGGTATTTTTCTTCACGGGCAGCGGGAAAAAAATATTGAACTTTGGAAGAATACAACGAAACACAAAACAATTTTTGAAACGTAAAAATAAGTCCCAAAAAACGATAGAGATATTTCAATCCGTTTGTATATTAAGAACTAGTTGCGTAGCCGTATAATGTTATTCAGTAATAGCATAATTATTTAGACAGTTATTTTTCTTTCCTCCGCAAAAGCTTGAATATAAATTTAATTTCCTGGAAAGCTTTCCTGTTTAAAAATGATGTAGACAGATTGTTCAAAAAATGGGGTTAATGATCTTTAAGTGTAAATTCCCTGCCTAATAAACTTTAGTGGAGATGTACACAATTTATTTAAATTAATCTATTTCCGTCTTTCCAATTTCACAATTTTTTTCTTTATTAGTTAACGTAAACATATTGCCTCACTCTCCAGAAAATAGAAGCTCAACTGTCATGTTGTAATAAAAGGTATATTTAGTTGCTTAAATAAATTCGAAAGAAAAGGAACTACAGAAAAGTAGGGTTTGTTTCGTACAATTCGAGCACAGAACTCGGCTCGATATTTCTCGCAAAGTTTGTTTGCCTGCGTTTTACAAAGAGTTATTTTCCTTTCGACTCAACGCGTTGTGTAAGAATGGTGCCTTTATACGTTACCATTCAACAGTCCCGGCAGCAACACTTACCTGAAACAAAACAAGAAAACAGTCAGCGAACAATTTAAACAAATTCAGCGGCACAGATACAGAACAGCCTTATTTATTTCGAGCTGTCACTAATGCACAATCAATTTATTTTTACCTGGTTAAAGTTACAAAACAGCTAATATTTTGAATGTCTTTAGCCGGGTTCCAGAGAGTAACATTAACATGTATTTAAACAGTAATTGAAGACAAATTGGTGACAGAGTCTACAATAAAAATACACGCTGTAATCTATGTTATTTTTATTTTATTTCAATTTAAGGTGATCCTTTAGAAAAAAATTGACTGTTTGTTTGTGTGTATGTTCCGCATACAAATCTAAACGCGTGGAGAAATTTCGACCAAATTTTGAACACATGTTCCGTTCGAACCGGAAACAAACACTGCGTGGGGTAAGACACGACTACTACCCCTAGGGGAAGGGGTTGGCGGGGTGGAAACGCTGAAAGATGCATGACTAATCTGGAATTAAAATTTCTTGATTATGGTGAGGTAACATTATTATTTAGATTATTCGGGTATTCCATTGTCTTGGGGTAGATACGTGAGTAAGAAAAATGGCAAAGGAAAGAAAAAATAGAGCAAAAAAGAACAAAGAAAACATGAAAAACAGAAAGAAGGAGTCAGGTTAATGAGATGACGTAAAACATCATCTCGAAGATCAGAAATAAAGATGTAGAGCTTTACTCCAGACTGGAGCCTCTATTTTTCTTTATTTATTTGCTTTTCTTAGTCTTTTTTCTTTTCTATACCCTTTTTAACTTTTCTTACTCACCTACCTACTCCAAGACAGTGAAATACCCGAATAATCTAAATAATAATAATAATATATTACTGTAAAATAAATTAATTGAAGGGCGTTAGAATCGGTATACAATTCCTGACTCCTACAGCATTAAAGCCTGACTTTTCTGTATTATTTTATTCTAATACTGACTGGGTGCTCCAGGGTTGTCACATATTCATAACCCCCCGCTTTGACTCCAATCTCGGTTATTTTTGTGTTATAATCTTGTAACTCTCTGCACCCCGACAGCTAAGCGTGATCCCCTCCCATACCGAAAGGGGTTGAAATTATACACAAACAACATCTATAGTAATATAATCAATCTAACTAAACCTGAAACATATTTATTCAATGCATATATCAATTTATGTCCCCTGGTATATCCGAAATGCAGATCTGCATAGAGATCTCCAGATTCCAACCATAAAAGATTTTAAAAAAAGGTATGCTAGGCTTCACTCCACATCAACACAGTGATCCGACAACTTCTGGAAAATCAACACCGTTCCAGAAAATTGAAAATAAGAAAACCAGCTGATCTTGCAGTGTATAAAAGTAGAGTACTGTGGGTGAGTAAAGTCTATAAAGACCAGAAAAATGAAGAAGACAACGTTGGATGGACTGCAGTCGTTAAATATACAGTTGTAGGCACACAGCTGTTTATAAAATAAAAATATCGGTTAGTTTGACTTTTTCAAAATTGCCAGCCCCGTCCACCCCCGCCTTTTGGGGCTATATGGCGAGTTGATTAAACTAAGCGACATCCACAACCCTGGATTTGACTCCAATCTCGGTTGTATTCGCGTTATTTTCTTTAAACACTCCTACACCCCCACCCCCAAGGATGCTCCTTTCCCATGCTGTAAGGGGTTGAACTTCTTCACTGATAACATCGTTAGGAACACTATCAATCTCTCTGACACCGACTCAAATATAGGCCGTTTTATTATGTTTGAAAATTTTCGCCCCCACTCTTTGGCGTGGTAGACGTGTCTCACCCCGACAGCGTTTGTTTCCTGGTCGCAAAAAACACGTGAACGAAATCTGGTGAAATCTTCTCTACGGGTGTAGATTTCTATGCGAAACATACATATACATACATACACACATACAGTCTATTTTATTTTTAAGTCAAGTTCACTTGCCGTGGCCTTATTTGAACTGTGTATACTTCGTCCGAAGTCGCTTCTTTAAGAATGTGTATTTTGCCACGCCAAGATACAGACAGGTACAGACTGTGGATTATCTTTACCATAATATGTCTTTTGAAAGAACCTCCGATTCCCCGAGGGCCTCTGCAATCTGTACGTAAGTCTTAGAAAGTACACACTGAATAAAGAACTTTTTCGCGGCCCCGAAAAGCCTTCTGTGGGGCGAGCGGTGATTAATTGAAGTCAAGAGATAATACGTGAATCGTGCCCGCAGTGGAAATAGGAGTAGACTACATACAAAGCAAGATGAAGGATACATCCGGCTGCATCTTGTCAGCTGACCTACGCAGCCAGCGCACCTATATTTCTCCGTCTGGCGCGCGATTTGTCACTGCCTGGGAGAGGCCACCTTAAACTCCAATATTAGCGATTCACATCAAATACTTTACACGAAAGAAACTATCTTAAATAGACGATCTTTCACCATGTTTTATACGTCTATTTATACTTAAACGTATAAAATTATGGTAGATTTTTCAATACGTAGCCCTCCTTACTTGCGAGTCAATTTTATATAGTCTGTTCAATATTACTTTCGTGGATAAGAACAAACTCTCTAGTTCCAATTCTCTGTGTCGCTTTTGATACTCAATTCATCCACTGGCAACATGTCCGCATTCTTCCAATATTCAGTTGTACAAACTTTAAACTTGTAAAATTTAATTTCTAATAACATTTGAAATGAATAAAACCAACCGACCTCTATCGTCCACTTTAATTTAAAAAGTGCTTGTCAAAATATTAAAAACCTCGGAAGCTTTCTACTACAGAAGTCATCATTATCTGAAATTTTTTAAAGGTATATATGCAAATATGCAAATAAAAAACAGTTTTACCAGGAAATCATGAATTATCAAACTAAAAACATTGTTAAACCTTTCACACTCACGACTGTAAAAAACGTTAAATTTTGTAACCAGTTGAAGGTTGTTTTTTTTTGCGTGAAACTTATTTACACGAGCTAGAAATTGGGAAATTAAACTGGAGAATGTGTTGTCATGACGCTGCGAGGCGTCCTTAAATTACACATTTTATGTTTTCTCCCGTAAAATAATTTCACGGAGCAAATATTTAGAAATTACAATCGTTTCAACCAGTTGAATCGAACAGCATTTTTACATTTATACGACCGAAGGATAATGAATCATTAAGGTGAGTGAACGTCAGCTTAGCATCGCAAGCATTTGTTTACCTTTTTCCTAGATCTATTATTGCGCGAAAATTCCGTTATTTTGCACTACGATGCAGTTTGTCTTTTGTCTCTTGCGCGCTTCTCTTTCTCATACGCACACTTACACACTTTCTTACTATAATTAACTATGTTCAAAATTTTTTGTTGGATAATTGAAAAAAATCCTTAACATTAAAATTAGAATATTTATAAATTTAAAAAATAAATGATACTGTAAAAAGATGACAAAAAAATAGTTTAAAATGTTGGACGTTCGCAGTTGAAACCAATTGGCGACATTTTTATTGAGAATCAACATAAGCACCTTGGCCTGTTTTGTGACGTGTATTTTCCACGGTCGAAGACCTTGGGCGTACGGTAAAAATTGTCTGCTGTTGTTATTAGTACAGTCGGCTAGCTGCCTCCTCAACTGGTTGAGGCATGGAGAAGGGAATGCTGAGTCCCAACAGTAAACCCCGCTTGCGTCATCGTATCTAGGGAAAAGTAACCATGAGCCCAACCTACATGATGCAATTTTTCATTCTCATAAAAATAAAACAAATTAGTGTTGTTTGGTAAATTAATTAATATTATATACATATATATTTAAATATTTGTTTCTATCTATATAAATAAAAATGAATTACTGTTCGTTAGTCTCACTAAAACTCGAGAACGGCTGAACGGATTTATCTTATCTTAGTCTTGAAATGTTCGTGGAGGTCTAGGGAAGGTTTAGAAGGCGAGAAAAAATCGAATAATTTCCGGGAAAACCCTAAAAACAGCCCTTTTCTATTTCCCATACAAACGTTTTCTAAATAAAATACAAATCTACACCAGTCGAGCAATTTTCACCAAATTTCGTACACGTGTTCTTTGCGACCAGGAAACAAACACTGTCGGGGTGAGACGCGTCTTCCACCCCATAAGCGGGGGTGGAAATATTTAAACATACTAAAACAGCCGATATTTGAGTCGGATAAATATTTTTAGGGGTCAAAGATTTTGATAGTGTTTCTACCAATGATATCTGAATACAATTTTCATCCCCTACGCCCTGTGAAAAGGACACCCTTCGGGTTTGGGGTGGAGATGCTTTACAGTAAAATAACGCGAATACAACCGAGATTGGAGTCAAATCAAAGGTTATGGAAGTCACTGTGTTTAGTTACGACATTCAAATTGGCATTTACCCCTCAGATGCAGGGGTAGCGGGGTGAAAATTTTGGAACATGCAAACACGGCAGATATTTGCGTTGAAGAAATATTTTTCAGAGTTAATTATAATGATTAGGGTTCGAGTAGCGTTACATAAAAATTGCGCAAAAGCAGCCGAAATTGGAGTCATATCGGGGGTTATTGATAAATGACATCTCGGGCAACGCCGGGCACCCAGCTAGTTTAGAATATTTATTTTATTAGGTGCTTCAATACTTTTATATTTATTAGATAAACAGTGCCCTAAGCAGTTGGAAAAATTAAAAATACTTTAGATTGAAAGAAATAACAACAATTAAATATTTCTAAAATTATTAAAGATGCGTTAAAAGGTTCTGTTTGAAATAAATGGGTCTTTTTAGAAGCAAATATGTTGTGTGGTCTAAACCACGTTTAGGTAAGCTATTCATTTCCTGAAAGGTAAGCCACAGATTCAAATAAGTTACTTTCTGTACGTTTTTAAATATTTTCATCTATTGAAGCAAGGTTCAGAGAATAAAGATGTCTGTCTGAAAGGAAGTAACTAATGGCCTATTTTAAATATGTATACATTTTTATGTAACTGTATAATACAGCTACAATTTCCACCAGACTTCATTATATTGTAACGCTTTATGCTTCATTAAAGCTGCCATCAAATTAATTGTGCAGTAATAAACAATAAATTCCCGTTTTTCTGATACAATATCACATCTCACGCGCACAGTTGCGGTTTGTTTCAACAATTGCACTGCAGGCTTCAGTTTGTGTCCGAAAAGTCACGTGAGATTAAAAAGAAGAAGGGAAAAAAAGGGCTGTACGGCTCGTAATTAATAATTTCTGGCAGCCTGTGACAGTCAAAGACTTTGTGCCCTGGTCGTGATTAAAATGTTTTAACAAAACTGTTTAAGTTCCGGCGGGGCGGCGGAGGCACAGAGGGATATGAAAACTCTGATACATGCTGCGTATCGATTACGAGTTTAGGGCCTATTGATTGGAGCGCACAAAAGTGTCAGAGATTGTAGCTAGGTAACGGAACAACGGCGCGTATTAAACGATTGTTGCTCCCAGTTCAAAACGCCAGTATCCAGCTTAAATGCAGGGGGAAGCTTTAATTGGATTCTATTGATTTGAACCGAACAATAAAAGACTTGTCGCCTGGCAACGTTGAATTTACAACAACAATGAATATAATTTAGGACAGACTTACACAGCTGCTAAAGTATCGTTTGGATAGAGAACAAGCCTCCGTCTGTATTCGAGAATTCGTAACATTACACTACCACATACAGAAAATGAGAACGGAAATGTGTCTTATGAATAAAAAAAATGTCCGTTCCAATTATGTGTATGGGAAATTATTTGAATAACTAGAAGTAACCTACATATAATTTACCAATACTTTTTGACCGATGACAAATGACATAAAAATTATCACTAGAGTGTATTTTGAAAATATTATATCAATAAAGAATGTATATACGAAAGACTGTCTTGAATAAGTCTTAAAAACAACAGTTAAACAGTGTAATCAAAACTTAGGTTTCAAATGTTTTATTTACCATTATTATCATTAATCCATTTAATATAAAGTTTCATTACGTCACATTGAAACTTAATTTAGGTTTTTTTTAACCGAATGTGAAATATGTAAATAATGAGTTGTTCCCCCTAATAATTTCTTCGATATTTGTGAGAGACGCGCAGTAAAGTCGGATGCATCAGAACATGTTCAGTCTGTCAAGCTCCGAAAATTAATGGCTTTGGGGAAGAACGGAGATACAGTGTCGCAGATGGATTTTCTGCCGGGCGATTCCTTTCAGGCCCACCTGGGCCATTGTCGGCACAAGTGTCCAAGAGAATCTTTTCTTCGTTTTGACCACGTGCAGGGAATCGCGGATTGAAGATAGTTACGACTGCCTTCGCCAACTGAGAATAGTTACTTTTGCCCCGTGTGGTCTGAATATAAAAATATTCACGCTAAGCGTTAATTAGATAGTTGTAATCTTGGAGGAGCCGCGAGCAGATGAAAACGTGAGCGTGAAAAACGTCAGCCCAACCGGAGGAGCAAAGTGATTGGAGGGTGAGCCTGAAACGACGCCACACAAGTAAATAGAATTGTTTCAATATCAGGGTTATAATACAGTATCCACCACAATCCAGAGAGAAAGAGAACATTTAACCCATTAAGTACAACAGTAAATATAAATACTTGTATATGAAAACTCCATGAAAGTTACTTTCTTCTTATTTAAATTTGACGTTCTTCGTACTTGAACTACTTTAACGCAATGTGGAAGTTTATTCAAATATACCAATGTACTCCATTTCGTGTACTAGAAAGTTATTTTTCGTGTTTAGAGCAGTACCTTTTTTCGCCTGGAATTAAAATGTATACATTTGTATTTATCTTCTGAATCGATTGTCAATATATGGCTATTACATATGAAAATATTAATATTTATATATGTTATGTTAAAGTAAATACTTCAAATTTTTCGAAACACTCTCAGTAATTTGTTTTTGATTACTTTTAGCACTTTACTCTGACATCCCCCTTCTGAAGAATAAGCTGTTTTTTTTTCATATTTCTCCACACGTCAATAAAGAGTCAAAATATAGAAAGTAAAATCAATAGAGCTTTCCTTGGCTCTAACATAAAATATAACTGATCTTAATTTATTTGTAAGGATTTTAATATGAACTATCCAGAATAATTTAATGCTGACACCTAGCCCAAAATATTTTTTGTTACCTTATATTTCGTCTCTGACGCTGCCGAATCGGATTTTTCTTCATTCGTTGGTAATGATGCAGCTGCCTCAATGAATAGTTCGCCTTTTTCTCATTTGGGTTTGTATACGCTTAATAAAGATAATTTTCTGGAAAGTATATAGCCGTAGAGTGTGGATGGTAAAAATATAATAAAAGAGTGCTGTCAGGGTCTATACATGTAATGTTGCGCAGAAGTACCCCTCTCCCCCACCATTTAATTCAAGATTAATTTTTAATGTTTGGGTAAAAATACGCCTGAAAATTACGGCCATGAAATTTGGCGCCGAGGTGACGGGTTATCGAGTAACCATGCCTTCAGTCAAAGGCGGATTATAGGAGAACCCTAACAGAAATACCCTTCGCCAAGGCGAGAGTAAGCCCACGAAAGTGTAAAATCGACGCAGATTGGCTGAAATCAAACACGTGATGAGGTTTACAGCCTCTGGTGGGAGAACGAAGAGAGTCGAGCTGGAAGGTGGACAAACGAGGAAACAGGACAGTTACTACGTATAAACCGGAGAACGAGGAAGTCTGGGAAGGGAGAAAGTGTAGGAGTATAAATAGTTCGCATGTACAACTTGGAGAAGGAAAAAAGTACCGACGGACGGAAGAAGAATCTATCTAGAGATGCTGAAAAATGTTACGCCTTGCGGAAGTGTAAAAGAGGAAGCTGCTAAAAAAAATTCCGGTTAGCGTGGGGAAACCGACTACAAAACATGAACAGGTGTGTTTCTGTCTGCGACGTAAATAATTGCGATTTCAGCCGCACGTATGTGCCCTCACATACGACCCCTTTTATTTTTTGGTTTATGTTCAGTCTCATAAAATCGCCCTGAGGTTTGTCCGTTTAACGTATTGGAATATTGAATGTAGTTAAAGTAAATAATCTAAAGTCTGAACTCAAGATTCAATAAATTATAATTTACTAGATGCAATTGAAAACGGTCGCTGTTGAATTTGTGTAAAACCTTATTATAAATAAATTAAATTGAAAGCCATTCAATTTTTAATTTAATTTTTCATATAAAATTTATAATACAAGTTCAAAGATTGATAATTAAGTTTTCAGAAATTCCGTTACTCGGTTATTGTGTAAAGTGTCTGTGTCTGATATCGCGATGATCAGCCTTTCATCACCTTTCTCATACTCCATATAAAGTGGTCTGAAGTATTGTAAACATTAGAAACATTTAATTTAGATTGTCTGATGTTTATAAAATGCGCAGTGAAAATACAAAAATATGCCACATATTTAAATTCGATATAAACAGCGATACACATGTATATTTTAAATTAATCTCGATAATAATCATAGCACAGGCGTCGAATATTAAATCTGAATTCCATCAAAGCTTTATTAAGGTGTTGTGTTGAATTGTTTGAATTAGTAATTAAGCAAGATTAAATTGCTCGTAAAATTAAACAAATGGAATGCAGCCTGCTTATTTTTTCATCCATAATTATACGGTGGTTAGCAAAACGTTGGATTTATTTTTTTTCACCAAATGTTTAATCGTGCGAAACAAAGCTTCTCTGCGAACAGAAACAAATTCGCGTTAAAAATTATCACTCATTTGACGAGACTACGATACAGAATAAAAAAGTTATTTTACACCCGTTTGCATTGATTATGGTAATATATTCAGGGTTGCATGTAAGATCTCTTCTCAGTGCTTCTGTCGGCCAAGTTTATTTCATAGAAACAAAAGCAGGACAGTCTTGATCTCCTTCAGGGAACTTCATTTCACTTCAATAGACAACCTTTAATTAGCTTGCTCGTTATTTTAATTTTTAAGCCGAATCTTTCTTTGAGAAGACTGAAACAGAAGAAACAGTTTTTGTTTCGAGAGTAATTCATTACTTACACCAGAACACTGGAATGCCGATTCCAATTCTGCTGTACCGGAGTTGGAAACGAAAACTTGAAATATTGATCAGCAATTACAACATTGTAATGGAAATCGACGTGTCTCGGACAAGTCAGGTTGGGCAAACAAAAACAATTTTTTAGTCGTTGAGGTGTTTTGAAAGGTTAAATGACATTAGTTTTAGAAACTTCAAACAAACTGAATTATAAACATGTTAGTCACGTGATAAAATACAAAAAAGAACTATCTTAGGCTTTCATTAAAAATACCATCATGAATTTCAAATATTTTTAGGAATAACTCTACCACCAAATAATCAAAAATAACTAAATAATTGAACGACCTTAGCAGCACAGAAAATGGTTTGATAAATTTATAACAAACACCACAGATTGCGAAACATTACAGTTGCATTCAAAAGTGAGCTAGAAAAATTTCTACTCAGCCACTACTCTGTATTTTTTTTTGGAAACAAATTGTATTCATTCATAAAAATATAATAAAAAATGGTGTTACTATTAGTTTAAATTATTGAAATATTTTAGACGGAAAATAATAATTATACGGACTTAATACTGTAAAAATTTAATCATTTGATCTAGAAAAAATCTTATTATACGTGAATATTATGTAGATCCTTCCTCATTTAGTGGAGGGAAAAACAAAATTTAGGACACCTCTTTGCTCACATTCTTTAGAGTCTCATTGAAGGTTCAGAAATGGAATCACATCACTTCGTTGTAGTAAATAAATTTTCTAAATATTATAGTTCAACTCCGACATTGATTTAAGGTAATTTATAACACTAGCCATAATCTATAGATATAATTAGTCTAGTTGAATATGTTCTACAAGTAAACACAGTTAATAACATTTGATGGCCGTTAGGTGAGATATTCAATTAATGAAATCAATAGCACAATTAATAAGATTAACATTGATATTTGAAAAAATAATTATAAAGACGTTATACGATTAGTGTTGGATATTTCAATCAAGAACATCTAACTTTTATTAATAAATTAAATAATGGCAAATTACATTTAAAAAAATTGAAAAACCGATAAAAACAGGCAATTAACATACGTTTAATCAAACAAAAAATTATTATGGTAAAAAGGACTGTTGACGACGTTGATGAGCAGAAAAAACCAAAAACAGTCTCCAAGTTTTTAATTTTATTAAAGCTTTCAACTCTTTTGTTATAAACATCCTTCTTGTCCTATAATTAATATCACAATAACTTTAATAAATATTACTACCTATAGGTACTTAGTCACTACTATAAAACTATGTTGTTTATTCAACAAGGTCTGTTCGAAAACTGAAACAAAACTTCACAACATATTTATGAATGTTCATAATTTTTAATTTAACAATTAAAGGTAGTTAAAATTTGTAAATTTTTTTTATAATAAATTAATCACAAATTCAAAAGTTTTACAATCATAGTAATTATGAATCATAAATCTTATTGAGATTCTGAGTATCATTTTTTTATTATGCGAAATAATATTTAACATTTCGCGCATCAGCATCCAAAAATAATTACTCTCCTCATCCAAAATCTTGACATTCACTCAATCGATATTATGATTATTAAGGTAATCACACTTCGTCAAAACTGAATGTTTCTGGGCAGGATGTTTCAAATTGGAAAAATTCTGGTTTTCCAAAGACCTTTTTGTCTTCTGTCCTATGTAGCATGCTTCACAATCCAAGCAATCGATCTTCTACACAATATTGTGTCTGTCAACAATGTCGACAGGATCCTTAAATTTTCTTACAAAAGCTAGATTATTACTTTAATTGAAAACGCCATAACTTGCAGAAAGGTCAATCAATTTATGTTGAATATGTTCCAAGTAAGGCAATGCAATGAAGATTCTCTTCTTTTTCACTTTATTTTGTTTGTTTTTTTATTTAATGTAATTGATTCTTATTTGAATCTGTTCCTTAATAAAACATTGGGGGTTCATTAAAATAATGTTAGAAACTTTTTCTAAATTTTCCTGTGAAGAGAGAATTTAATTACCTTGTCTACTAAGTTACATACCATAGTTTTATTATGAAATAGGGGATGGTTAGAGTTAATATTTTAAATTCTTCCCGAATAAGTTGGGTTTTGGTACAACTGGTAATTAATTTATTATTAAATTTAGAAACCATAATAAACCAAAAAAATTGATGGAATTATTTTGTTCAATCTCGCAAGTGAAATTTAGTTTAGAATGATAATTGTGAAACAATTTTATTTAATTTATTTCGGATTTATGCGAAAATTATAATGAACGTATCAAAACGGATGAAAATCTAATGAAGGTAGACAGGATTTCTGTAAGTCCTCATCACAATTTCCGCAAAGAAGTGTGATAAAGTGTTATCTATAGGAGAGTCGCTGATACTCTTAGTTGGAGGAAGTAACATGTGAAAGTAAGATTGACGAATGCCTGGATTGCCACTGTTATCTATCTAAAAACACTCTGTTATCTGAAGATATTGTAATGATTAAGATGGAGATTTAAATAGATTAATTTGCCCCACGTTGTGGAAGTCATTCATGTAATGATTAAAAAAGTGGTCTTAATTAATAGGAATAATTAACAAAATTATTATGTATTTAAAAATTTATTATTGATAATTACACCTTATATGCCCCGCTTTGCACGCCGAATTCCATCAATTTAACAAACAAATATTTTAAATTTTATTTTATTAATTTGTGGCGTTCTATGAAAATACAGCTTATTTTTACAATCAACTACGTAGAATTTCTCTTTATCTCAGGGTCATCACTGGGTTTTATAGGAAGAACAAATACAATGAACTAAAATACTAACAATCCAATCTCATTGAAGTTAACGGAATACAAGATTAAATACAAAAGTAAAAGAAAACGAATAAAAAGAAAAACGCGAACGAAATCTGACTATACCCTTTAATTATCGTTTACAGTCATTAATAATTGTTTTGTACTCACGACAGTGCTACTGGTACCAGTTCGGACTCTTGTATCTTGAAGTCAACACACACTAAACAGGCCATTATACACTGCTTCTACTCATTAGATTTTGAACACACGGTAGTTGCTCTGGATCTCTGCTATCCTGGAACCTGGATTAACTCACCCTCAGCCAGTTGCCGGACGTAGATCTCCTCAAAGTCTGTCTATGCGAAAGTTAGTTCAGTTTGTGAAGCAAAACTTCTGCTTCCAAACTGCGATTTTATAAGTCTCTCCGTCAAAACTGTTTACTTGCGTCTTATGTAAACTATTATATCTCGCTGTTGGACTTGCTGGATAGCCCCTATTCATAATTCTGGATCCGCAGACTTTTACTGTTTCTATTTCTCTATGTGGACTGAACTGCTATGTCCCAGTTCTCGACGTAGACTTTTTCCCTTCGCGTCTTGCCGCTGACTTAATTCCTCTAGGCGCGCGGTCTGCAGTCTCCATTGTTAACAAAGAAAAACCCGCCTTGATTGTCGTCTTTAAGCACCCCGTACCGCCAACAATTAAATTATATTAAAAACAATTAATAGCCTGTTTAATTGGTATTAAAATATGTAGGACACTTATCTCATGTAATGTATGACTTCTATCCTTATATGCATTTCAATTCACAGAATAATTATCACAAAAGTCTCAATCTGAATTTATAAACTAATTGGAGACGTAAAATGTTTTTTTATTACCAATTGTCACTTATTTTACACTCAATTTGCTCGTAGAGTTAGGCCCGAAAATGATTTGCAGGAAGATGTACTCCATTTGATTATTGTAATCAATTTATAAGTTTTAAATCCAAGTGGTAAAGTGTCGCAGATTGTAAGCTAAAAGTCACGTGATTTTGTAAGTACCTTACGAAAAACGATCATTCGTCTTTCCTCGGGTGCATTTACTTTGTTCGAAATTTGATCGCGGCAGCTGAATACACTAGGGCGACTGATGCTCGGGGAAATAACATTTCATTCGTGACCCGTGGCATAAAGCATTCCACAACCAAATAGAAAAATATTCTTACCTCGAAGTATCCATAACTTCGGAAAGGAAAGGAAATAAGATTTACGAGCAGTTGAAAACTTGACTGAAATATGTATTTTTTTTTCTTTTATTCGCAGACAAAGAAGACTTGGCGTGCTATACGGGTTTCCAATCTAAAATCGATAAGGACTGACACAACAATACGATACGCTATTACCGTTGTGAAAATAAATACTAAACGAAGCCAAATTTTTGTGTTGCTCCATTTCATTTATTCACGAGAGATGGAATTATGAAACAGGCACTCTCACGTGGAAATTTTACGAGACGCGGTTAAAGTACTGTACTGTTTCGGGTTCCAGTTTCTCATGAATACGAAGAAATATTTCACCCGATGTGCCGTAAACGTCAATAAGGAATTCTTAAAAGCGGCGTGTTCTCCAGGTCTAACTATAGCGGCGAAGCGTGCGTCGAGAGCGTTACGATTGCTTCCACGTAACGTGAAATACAGACGTTTTTCACAAAACAACAATAATAACACTAATGAAAACGTTTGATTTCAGAATTTCAGGGCCCTTACAATTCATCCACCGTAACACGCTTCGTAAAGATTTGACAAAAAAAAATGTAGGAAGAAAATGTCATGATATTTGTATTAAAAAACAACCCGTGTCGACTCCAGGACGAGATTTTTCCATCCTGATCCATTAATAACAATGCCATGACCTTCATGGTGGTGCTTCCTTGAATACATTCCTTCTGTTCTTCCTGAATTAATTCATTACTATATAGTCAAGGAGAATGATTTCATTTAACAAGATAACGAAATCTGTCAACAATTGTAAAACAAGAATCTTGACTCAGTCAGGCGAGCGTATTTTTGGAATATTTAAAATGTTAAAACGTAATTAACTAGTTTGTTGATGAGATCGGAACCCGGATCAGATATGAACGTCTGCGAGGGCTATTCTCTCGCAGGCAGAACCTTTTAGGAGAGATACGAAGGGGCTACCTTTGGGTGTATGTTCCGGGGTCACAGACCTTGGGCATACGGTAAGAGTTGTTCGCTATTCCCATTGGAATAGTCGGCCAGCTGCCTCCTAAACTGGTCGAGGCACGGAGAAGGGAATGCTGCGTCCCCACAGCAAACTCCTCTCCCGCTATCGGAAGGGCGTGGGACAAGTACACAATTCCCGACCTACCCGATGCAGGTTTTCCTAGGGTTTTTCTTGCATTTCTTTAGGCGAATGCCGGGTAGGATCCTTAAAATATAGCCCGGGGGCCCTAGTTAACCCTTGGCTACCTTCCTCTACCCTTCCGCATCCCCCCTTTCAAATCCCTTCCTATGCTATTAAAGGGGAGTTGCCCAACGTGAATTACCCTCATGTAGCCTGTTGCCCTAAAAAAAAAAAATAAAAAAATAAAAAATTAACTAGTTTGCAACGTACGGTGACACACTACCGGAAACTATGATACACTAGGGCCGAGTCAAGAATACACTGCAATCCGCTCCTCCATTTCGTAAAATCACGAAAAAATTTCCTGATATGCGGTGCACAGTACTCAGTTTCATGAATTATTAATTGGACTGGAACGTAACTGGCATTTCGTACAAATATACTCATATTTATATTCTGTTTTAAAAAAATAACGTGGTAGCAACAACGTGCCCTAGCCCAAATAATATATTATAACTAAAGTTTGATTAGAACAAAAATTGACGGAAAAGTTTCAGGAATTGATTCCTCATATTGAGAGAAGAAAAAGAGCGTATTTCAACATGGGACCGGAAATGCATAATTACATCGTTATCGGAACTTTCGTAACTGATCGGTTCGTATGAAGTTCAAGTAACTAGTTGGAGCGCTCTGTTCACACATCAGATGAAATGTTCAATTGATGGGGATACAGTATTTCAAGTTGGAAATATTGCACCCCAGATTTATTAATAAATGAAATTAAAAAATATTTTATTATTCATTGACATACAAATATTCAATATATTGACATCAGAACACAACAATTAGTATACAGGGCGTAACAAAACATGACTAAATGTCAGGAACGGTTTCCTGACATTGATAGAAGGAAAATGCATAATTACAGAGTTATCGGAACAGTCGTATCTGATCGGTTTCTGAAGTTCAACGGACTAGTTGGAGCACTCAGTTCACGTATCAGTTGAAATATTATAAGTGACCTCCTATTCACTGAACACAGGCAGCTGCTCTTCTTCCTATTGTTTCCTCATGTAACGATTGTAACCGGAGTCTCGGAATGTCGTCATGCAGTAACATTCATAAATATTAGAAACATTTCTATCGACAATTTTTATGTTAAGTCAATGGATTTTTTGTACACGCTAGTAGTATAGCAAAGTTGTTTTTGACACAAAGATCAAAGGGCTATGATTAGTATACTTTTTAATTATCGACAACTGTGACTAACGTCCAATGTAAGAAAGTACCGGAGAGTAAATAAACAAAATTTAATCAAATCTATGTGATGAAGACTCTCCCCCTTTATGTCACAGAAGTCATTTTTCGGCTGTCCATTGACTGTGTTAGATGGGAAAGACGAAAATGAAGATGGCAGAGAAGTGGGTATAAAAGAAGCAGCGATAGGGACGGGAGTCGATGGAAAATAACTTGAGCGGAACGGGGGGGGGGGATATAGAAGAATGAGAGTAGGAAAGATACGACGTTTGTTGAAGTGAGAGCACAGTTTGTGAATGCTACGAAAAATAAAACTATGCGTAACAATTCTAAACCGTTCGAGACGCGCATCCACATGATAATAAACCTAGCATTAGAGGAACCTACTTTCTTTTTCCCAGCGTCCTTTTCATTTATCACAGGAATAATCCACTCTCTGAATTCATGCTCGCAATGAATTTATCTTAAAATTTCACTTAACACCGCGGCCACATTTCTAAAATCTATTTTAATAGCCACTTTCGCAAATTAGTAATACCGTTCACTTACTATATTTCAAATCTATCACGTATAAACTGAAATAATCCAAATGACATTGCTATATAAAATATTAGAAACTTGTTAATTTCCTAAAATTACTTTCATATTTCAAAGAATTCGCAAAAGTTCATGTTTTGATCTCACACCACCTTGCAAACACCAAGCACGCGTCGATTATCAGTATTACTATTTTATTTTATTTTAGACCACCGTAATCGAAAAAGGAAATATCAGAGGGGGAAATATATATTTCGCCACGAACAGCAGCATTTTATTATCGTTACGCTACTGGTGGAACCTAAAATTGCACTCAAATAAACAATACACCTTCCGGCATGAGGAAAATGAACTTATATCGCATTTGCAACGGGTTGATCGACCCACAGCAGCAACGCAGCCATGAGCCTTTACATTTGCAAATCAATAGCTACATCTCTTCCACATCCAAACATGTTAAAAAAAACGTCATAAAAATACAGATAATAACGCCACTAGTTTTATTTGAAATAGTATCAGCCTGCGGTATATATTTTAAAATAGACCGGAAGAAAATTTGAAGTTTCTTTGTCAACTTTCTTATTTTTTTTATTCATATTATTATTAGCCTGAGGTTTAAAGTCAGAAACTTGTTGACGACGTCCATTTTCAATTAAAAATTAGAGTTTCTCGGATTTCAACAGTAATGTGTGACAACGATTCGACGTCACAGGAAGAGCTTCAAGGTCAAATCGTCTCTACTTTAAAAATTTCTTCCAGTCACTTTGAAGAGGGTATAAATGAGTACAGAAAAAAGTTATGCTCTGAAATAAAAATTTACACTCGAGAAACTCGAATTATAAATTGAACATGGACGGTCACGAAAAAAGTTCGAAGACTATTTAACTAAATTACAGTAATTTTTTCCCATGCGGACTTTAATAGTCAAAGTTACTGAATATGCAATTCATTATTTTATTAAAAGTAACGTAAAATGGGTAAAAAGCACTCACGTAGTACAGCAGATTTACTTTCAGAGCTTAAAACTAACAGGTAAACGTGTTTATTTTTCATACGACATGTCTTCTGTCAGTGGTGGATACCAGCGGAAGATAACTTATCAAATATGTAAAACTTGACTAGACAAGTTATTTAGAATAACTTTCTTGGAACTGACGACATCAGCGTCTTGCAGAAGAAATATCAGAATTTTCTGAAGACGTGTCGGGTAATAAAGAATAATCAGAGTCCAGATTTTAAAAATAATTTATTGAGACACTGAATTTTACTGATTAAATAATTAAATATGAATTCTTAAATTAAACGACACTTTATTTAAGGTTATTTCTCACAGCATTGTGGCCTCGGTGACAATCGTGTTCTCATATTACTTTTAGTACCCTCATTTAAAATTTATAACCCTGTATAAAGTTGGAGGGATCGACGACGCTTCATACATAAATTCGAGGTCACTGTCTTAAACTGAACAAACATATTTTTCTTAGCCACCTGTCGAGAGACGTACTTCCCCTCCTTCAACAGAAAATTTAACGATACTTTATAGTCTTTACCACTGCCAAATTATCATCGTCAAAAGGCCCACTCTGGTCCCCACTTCAATAATAATGACAATGTTACATTTCAGCATGTCTCTGTATGAAAAAATGAAGCAAATGATAGAAACTACAGAAACGTCATGTACGAGGGTGAATCAAATATAAACAAGACTTATTTTTTTAAATATTTATTTTGATTTTAAACGCACAAACAATCATAGTTTATTTTTCTACATAATCTCCTGATTTATAAACACATTTTTCCCAGCGTATAGGTAATTTTTTAATTCCTTCCACGTAAAAAGAGTCAGGTCGTGTTTGTAGCCAATTGCGCACATATGCTTCAACCTCATTATCGTTGTGGAATTTTTGCCCTCCCAAAGCTTCCTTGAGAGGACCAAAGACATGGAAGTCGCAAGGAGACAGGTCTGGACTGTATGGAGGGTGTTCCAGTGTCTCCCAACCCAGTTGCTCCAATTTTTGTACGGTCAGGGCTGCTGTTTGGGGGCGAGCATTGTCATGGAGGAGAATCGCTTTCCTCATCGGAAGGTATCGTCTTTTGCGGCGATATGCAAGTCTGATCTCAGTCAAAATTTGGCAGTAGTATGCCGCATTAATTGTTCTGCGCTCATGCAAAAAATCAAGGTGCAGCAGGCCACGCTGGTCAAAAAAAACGGTAGCCAAAACCTTGCCAGCCGATAATCGTGACTTGGCTTTCACTGGTCCGGTTCCTCCTTTCTTCCTCCACTCCATACTCGCTTGTTTCGACTCAGGGGTGTAGTGATGCACCCACGTTTCATCACAGGTGACAATGTGAGAAAGAAATGGGTCTCCTTCTTCCCGAAATCGTGCAAAAAGACGCTCACACACTTGAAAACGATTCAGTTTCTGGTCAACTGTGAGAAGGCGAGGAACCCACCTTGCGATACCCTAGCTCCTCTGAGAGTATAGAGTAAGTGCTCCCATAACTTATTCCAACCTCAATTGCAATATCCGAAGTTGTTAGACGCCTATCACTTTCAACAAGTTGACGAACACTGTCGATGTTGCCCGCTGTAATGCTGGTGCGGGGTCTGCGGTCATGGCTCTCATTTTCAACACGTTCACGGCCCTCCACGAACTGTTTATGCCAAGCAAACACTCCAGCTCGCGACAGCGTCTCTTCCCCGAACTGTGCAGTCAATCTTCTCAAGATTTCGGTCGGTTTTACACCTTCTGCAGCTAAAAACTTGATAACAATACGTTGCGCAATAGAGGGAGGTACCTCCTGCTCGGACATCGTAACGATGGACACTGAGCGAGTCTATGATGATGAGTCACGTGCTTCCCCCACTCCTGACAAACCAACTTAACAGCCAATAACAGCGGAACGTGCTTCCATCACTATTGCGCGCGCAGGTCCAAAAGTCTCGTTTATATTTGATTCACCCTCGTATATAATATTTTAAAATACATAAATAATTTTTGCTGCGGATTACTGAAAACGGAGACGAATGTCTACCTTCCAATGAATATATTAAACATGTACCGGGAAAAACACAAAGTCAATGTAATTTATAAATGGTAATACTTCAGCAGAACATTGCAGAAAAGCGTCTTAAGGCTGCGTTTACTAGAAAATTCTTTTAACATTGCGTGACAAAAATACTGCGGCCCTGACTGAAATAAAAGTACAGTTATTTTGAGATGGAAGACAGAATTAACCTCGAAGCTCTTCCTTGTGCCGTCGAATCAAATTCGTGCGACGTTCTAACATATTATTATCCAGCGTTTGTTGCGATTCATGTTTAACAATGTGGCAACGTTTCTCAATTTCTCTGTTCTCATTCGATGACAGCCAGAACGGGTCCTATTTGAAAACCATTATAACAAGTAATCTTCATAGCTGGACTGAGGAGACGTTTATAAAATGAAGACAAACCTTTCTTTCAGCCAGGATATAGAGGGAAAAGGGCAAAGTTATAAGTACAGAAGCGTGGTGCTGTAAAAACAAAAATGTTGCGATTAAAGAAATTTATTTTTAAAAAATGTCTGTTATTAATAATTAAAGAATTAAAATTTATGATTTTTTTCGCATTATGATGTCTGTTAATAGGCGTTAATTATATGTTATTAAAAACAGACGGTAAAGTATAATATTTGTATTTTTGGTTTATTCGATTTCCGTTTAGCTCCATATTTCTGTTTAATGCACGCATTAAATTTCATTTATGAATATATTAAAAATTTATTTGGAAATTTTTTAACTCTTTTTTTCTGGCGAATGTAAGTACAATGACGTTTACTTAAGTTGGGAGTTCTGGAAATTCTATATATAATTATTTCGTCGCTATTATGCACTCTTCGAACTTTAATTGATCAAGTAGGGTTGTCATTTCGTACTCGAGTTGCCACACGTGTCTTCATCAAATATCGTTAGTCTTAAATCTCAAGTATTATGATCTGCACTTAAAAAGGAATAGATTGCCCCAGGACAAGAGCTCCTACGCCGTCGACGGCTTATTGCTTCCCAACGACTGCACTTCAGACGCCTACGTCCTCCCCCCAAAAAACGGTTGTAATTCATCCCCACGCCATTTACTTTGAATATTTGTGCCGGAGTTTATGTTTATACATCTCCCCCTGCCGCGAAGTTGCCACTTTTTTTCCCCTTTTTTTTTTTTTGCCGCGAAGCTCTCATTAATTTTTGTTGGTCTCCCGGCGCGTCGCAGCGCGCACATATTGAACGGCTCGTACTTCCATTCCGTCCATTCTCTAATTGCTTAGCCTCATATATTTGCTCCCCAGTAAGAGAAGAAAATATTGGAAAGAATATATTCGTTCAGATACAATTTCCAGACCACATAATTATTAGCTCGATACGCTTTTCTAGGTAGCGCGTCTCGAAATTCTTCTCTGTTGTTACACTCACCTCCATATTATGTATGTATATATATATATATTTATTTATTTATATATACATATATAAATATATACAGACAGATACTAAAAATGGCGTATAATATTTTTCTAACAAATTAAAAATAAATTGATAATTGTTTATAGAAAATAACGTTTGAATAACCTATGTGCTTTGAATTTGGACGGATTCTCGAGACGCAATGCCGACATATCACGAGTTAATTTGATAATCGTGAATGTGATGTTCTCTTGAACGTCACGGATCGTCACGTTACATGGTATATTCTCGTAAAAGTGCGGTTTTATATAACCCCACTCGAAAAAGAGGTGTGAGACTTCAGGACCTGCAAAAGCCAATGAACGCCTTTATTCGGTAAAATAGACCATTTAGGAAATGTTTCATGCTATAGTGCGACAGTCCGTCGCTGTACGACATGTGGCACCGTTCCGTTTGGATAAAACACTGCTCTCGGCAATATCTGCCACTCGAAACGTATCAATTGATATTGACACAACATAGGGAAATACGAATTCATAGTTTTGAGGACAATATGTGGCTCGAGGTGCATCTGAAAACAAGTTTGGATCAACTTTCGAGGTATTAAAATTTCTCTCTCTGAATTTCACGATGGCGTAGTTCTTACATTTGAACACTTCACACATTTATACTTGAAAATGGTTTTATAGGGCTATAATAGCCGAAAGATCGTTTACGTAATGCGACGTACGAGAAATAAATTTACTTTTAAATCTGAGGCCTTCGTATTGGTTTTGGTTCACTATTTATTTATTTCTAATATATAAAACTTATATAGCCACAGCTGTACTGTTTGCATATGATACAATTATTTAAATAAGTAACAAGACTTTGCTAAACGGAGCAGCTAATAATTAATTAAATATTTTGCTTAGATTGTTTCATGTCAATGGTCTATCACTTAAGATGAGAAAAACCAATTTTATACAATTCAAACAACGAATTTATCATTGCGATCTGTAAACATAGGAAATAATAAAAACGAGGTACATGAATATACTAAATTTTAAGTACTTTCTGTAATCAATAAACTAAATTGGAAAGAACATACTAATAAACTTTTAAAGAACTCTTCTGTAAGAATTATATTCAACTATACTCACATCGGAACATGAAATTTAGGATATAATGCAAACTTTCACTCTGTATAATATTTTGGGGAGAATCTTCAGCGAAAAACGGGTTAATATAATGTCAGGTTAATTCGAATTTCCACCACCCACGTTAGAAGTTTCACTAATAAACACTCTTGCACTACCAATAAAATTTCATATGGTCTTAACACGAGAAATAAACATGAACTTCATATAGAATGTAAGAGACTCTGTTCAAAACACGTGAAAGAGTAGAAAAATAAACGAATCAATGAAAAAAAATTATGAACTATAATCCGTTTAAAATTAGAAGTCTCCTGGAGTGTCGGCGTGGAGTGAGGCTCTGATGTTACAACACTGAAAACAGTAGAATAACGCTGCTATTGTTCGTAAACGCTGTTTGATTTCAAACGTTATTATTGGGAGATTCTAGGTAACACCATCGGTCTTCTAATTTAAAACGGACTATAGTCTCATTTTTTACTTAACCACGCCTTCTATTCTGTAAAGAAATTTGTAGACTTGTGTGAATGTAATTATTGTTTACAATGTGATGGTCCATGTAACGTCATGTAATGAGACTTGTGTAAAACTTTTCGACTCATTTCAAATCCCTAAAGCACAGCTTCATTGTAGGACTCAGGGATTATGATTATATTACGTTATGTTAAAAAACCATATATTTTTGAACGACGACGTCGTTTTTCTTCTCAAATCGCTCAACTATTCATTAAAACTTACATTACCACTGATGTCTTTGTGAGTTTATTTTGTAATAAATCTTAGTCGAACGTTATAATCAGTGCTGCATAACTGTGGTGGTTACTATAAAGTTTCATAACTTCAACTGAGGGTCTATTTCTTGTTGATGTAAAAACTTCATTTTCTGTCAAATTTATACATATGTTTGGCTTACGCTTTGTTACATCAATCATCGGGAATTTTGCACTAAACCAGCGAAATACTTTCATTTTCCAACAGAATTCTCCGCCGTTTTGCGACCTGAAAATATGTCCCATATCGTTGTAAAACGCGCACAGAGATCAACGAAGTTTCGCCTGTCGACCAGGACAGATTTAGGGGACCATCATGAACCTGTAGCAATTAAAGCGTCAAACATAAATCCACAGTGTTTGTTTGTTTCCAAGGTCCTGCTGTGTAAGTGACAACAGTAATAATGAAGAATTTATGGTCCCAACCGAAAATTTAAGTAAGTATTTCCGATCCCCTGCTTGTAATTTGTCAGAATGGCCGTGAAATTGAGTGGGAGATGTGCGGGCGACGGCTCTTTGTCAAGCCACCCTCGCACCGATAACTCAAAGGCGATGTTTCAAAAACACACGCACGTCCGCTATCACAGAACTAGTGTGCTCTAACCGTAATTAAAACCTTCTCAGAGAATAGCCTCCTTTAAAGGTAAAATTTGAACAACAGTCGTAAATATTGACCAATGACAAGGGTAAATGAAACCAAACAAAAAATTTAAAAAAATTTAAATTCTTTGTATATTAGAATAAAATCTCATTTTAAGAGTGTGCACTTTAAAGGTTCAGCGTATCTTACCGCAGCATTAAAATTGTAAATGGTTTTAATACACAAAGTCCCGGATAATGTTTACCGATTTGACAACTCATTTTCATTTCGTAACTGTTCTAAAATGTTCATAAGATGTCCTACGAATAATTTAAAGTTATATAGTTAATGTTTCAAGTATATGTAATATCTGTATATTTTAAAAAAAATTAAACCAAATGGAAGAGAGATTTTAGGTTTAATGAAATATGAACGAAAAATCTATCCAAAAGACGAAACAGAATTTTTCGTAAGCTTTAAATTTGGACAGTATAAAATCTGTAAACCCAACAAAGACTGAAATTCATAAAAATTAGTAATTGACGACCACAAACAGACGTAAACAAATTTTGATAAAAATTTTATTACTTGAAATATATTTAAATACAGGTGTTGGATATTATATTTGATATGAGTTTATCCTCCATCGTAAGCAAATGCGGCAGCCTTCTTGTTTATATTCTTTTAGACATTTTTCATACTAAATTCAAACCACTGAGCTACGTCACATGACTGTGGTCAGGAATTTTACTCGTCAATCACTCAACACTAAATCCTATATTTTCTGCCTTATTCAGTTAAACGTCCCGAACGATGTTCATAACTTCTTTAATCTAATTCGACAGATCAGTAATGATATAGCGACTGTTGTATTGGATGGATATTAATACTGGAGTAACAGTCTTCACTTATGAACAATATTTATTACTACATATGCCAGTCATAAATTGTTAATAGCCTTGTTCATCTGAAATTAACTCCTTAGTCACTATACATAAAAAGCATTTAGTACCATATCATCCTCTATTCTCTGTTGTATAAATAATTTCTAATTCATCAGACTAAAAACTCTATTCTCTGTTGTATAAATAATTTCTAATTCATCAGACTATAAACGGTTTTAATTGCTGGTGCAGAGGAGATATTAGCTTCGACTCAGATTTGATTCGTTTTTCCGTGTTTTTTTTTAGCGAAAGCGTTCAATCAGTTTCCAAGCTATTTTTTTTTTAAAAATAACAGAAAATATTAGGTAAAACATTTAGATTGGCGCACCATAAAATATCAATAAAATATATGACCGATTGTGAAAATGAATATCCTGTAAAATATTTACAAATGTTAATTAAAGGTTAGATTTATTTCAAGTTCATATCCATCGTTTTTAGAGAATCATTCATTCTTAAAACATAACGAAATTTCCTCTAATCCGTCGTGTTTTTTTTTAATAAACGCATTCCCATGCAATGTTTTTTTTCGTTTGTATTACAACACAACGACTAATAATTGTGAAAAATCAGCCACATCAGTAATTTTATTCAACCTTATTTCCCAAGAAAACGACTTGATTGTTGTCTAATGAAATAATTACTTATTTATTCATAAATGACGGAAATTTGATGAATTAAGATCGTTCTACATGATTTGTAAATTTTTAGCAATAAATATATAACACTGTGGTATTTACAATTACAATAGAAACCCAGAAACGGCCTTCATTCATCCTTCGAAATATACTAATTCATCATTTTCAATAATTCACGAAATAAATTAAATAAATCAATATTTAATTTATTTATACTTTCTAACACTCTGGACACTCGATTATTATGCCTGGTAAATATGTATGGCGTTGTAGTAATTTATATTGAACATCTCATTCAATTAGAGCTTCTAGGAGGTTCTATCAATTCACTGCAGTCAATTTAAAGAAAAAGTTCAAATCCAGATTCAAGAATCCTAAAAATGTTTAACGGATCGGAAAATTACGACTCGAAGATATTCTAAAACACTTAAGCTGAATTGTTTAAATTCCCTTTGTATAATTTTCAGTGCACGGGAATTTTACACGTGTAATTTCCTCATTTACCCCGCGAAAGGTGGTTACGTTTGCTTTTAATCTAATATGATTTTCGTAAAAAGTAAGGACACAGTGCTGTTGCCGCGGAATAAACTTTAAACGAGCATGCTCATATTTATCATTAAAAAATTAGAATAAGTGTTAATTACAATGTCATAATTTTCCAATCACGAAATTCTTGTTAGAGACAGTCACCGTAGTGCACCATTTGTATTTCTGAGTAAACCTTTGGCTCTTGGCGAGTAAGAAGGTCACTGGAGGAAAATATTGAACAGTTCAACTTGTGGGTGATAGGCCGATTTCATTACTGCAGAATTACAAGGCGCTTACATGGAAGGTCCCTTCAAAACAGATTATGCAAAACAGATTTGGATTGAACTAGCAAGCCCGGCGATGGAGTCAATTACGGGAACGGACAGTGAGCCAGGATTATAGACAAGCCATTGCTACGGACAACGGAAAAACAATTACACACACACAAAAAAAATTTACATTCATTACTTTTACCTCGCATTCAATTTATCGTGTTTTTTTTATAACTTTTACGTGGTGCGTTACAAACATATTCGCAAGAGAGCTTCAATGATGATACATAATCTGAATAATTTATAAAACTAAATAACTAAATGGTCCAGAAGACGACTGCACCTTTCTTTAAAAAAATTTAAGCAGTTTCTTGACATCTACAAATTTAATTTGACCCTTTCACACGACTCATATCAACAGTCACAACTATTTATTTCCTTAAACACTGTAGCGACCCAGATATTTCAAATATAAGTTGCTGGCGAGTAATTAATTTTTTAGAATTTATTAAAATTATACTAAATAATATTACTTCCGTTATCCGAATATTTTAAACTAAAAAAACTAGATAATAACCGACATAATCTTAGTAACGTACAAATAACAACAATATATTAAACATATATTATTATAAAAAATAGATGTTACCGTAAGTTATTAACAGTTTAATGTGCTAATTAACAATTGAAGCTGTTACAATTATGATGAAATCAAAGTAAGTTTTTATTGTTGCTCTACCAACTGAGCTACCCGTGTCGCCTCCAAATCCGGGCCCACATTCCTCCTTCTATTAGACCTGACGCCGGCTGAGCTACAATTTTTATCAAATCACAATTCTTACATGACCTAGTTTAGGACCTCACTGAAGAACGAATTCTTGTATGTAAATTGATCAAGGGTTTTACAATTTTTAATTTAAGAATAGAGAGAAAGCTTTTACAAGCGTAAACCATAAAGGCCATTAAATTATATTTAAATAAAGTAAAAGGATGAAAAATTTCGACCGGACCAGGAATCTCTAAAGCTCTACAAACAGAGCTACTGGCGTCGACACGGGTTGCTCAGTTGGTAGAGCTTTGGAGATCCCGGGTTCCATTCCTCGTCCGGTCGAGATTTTTCTATCCTTATACTTCAATTAAATTTAATTTCATGACCTCTATCGCTTGTGTAAGCATTCACTTTATTCTTGACTTGCTCAGAATTTAAAATTCTAATAAGTTTCACATGAAACTGTTTGTAATTAATGTAACTCTTATTTCATTACTGGAATATGTAATTCAGTACATCAATTTTAGTTGTTGGTTACTTTAAAACATATGGTCAGTTATTACGTAGTTTTTTGTGTAAAAATTATTATAAAGAATAAATGGAATACGTAAGCAGGAAATTTAGTTAAAATTATTTTTCTACTGTGTTCTACTTAATACGCTCCTAATATTGAATGATGCCGGCGGCGGCTATTGCATACAAGACACACTAGGAGGCATAAAAGTTTTACAGTTATCAATTATGGTTATGGAAGTAATTAGAAAATCCCAAATATGTTCTTCAAGATGCGAAGAAACGGCAAATCCTTATAATTACTGCACATAACAAACGTATTGATAGCCCATTTGATAAGTTCGCACTGCCACGGATTTTACGAATTTAAATCCGGATATTTCTAGACACCAGATTGAAGCATCGCAGGCAGGCAGCTGGCGCATGCGAGGAAATTGAAAAGGAGAATTATCCCAGACGCGATCAGGAGGCCTAATTTTACGCATCGTTCCTGCAACAATGGATGAAGATTTAGTTACCAGCTTCCAAGAGAAACCTGGACATCGGAGAAATAAAGAAGAATCTAGTGATAAAAATAACAATAGCCTAGCACGAGGTAAGCGCACTAACGTTTATTGGAAGTTAAGAACAATAAAACTTCCCATGTTGTATACGATGCTCGTTTTTCCGTAGTCGTATAACTTAGCAGATGACCGTTATTCGACAGAGGTATCGTTAAGTAAATTTGATAAAGCACACACCTCTGTTAACGTTAATTTAATTGTTCCTTAAATTAAAGACAATCGCTGAGAAATTAATTAGATGATTTATTTAATAATTGTACTGGACTAGTTTTTTTTCATGTTCGAAGCTTTACGATTCTACGTGGCCTGTTGACGAGGGAAGCCATTGCAGACAATTCCCCTTGAAGAACACTACTGTGTAAATAGTTATTGCAAAAGCACGATACTGACTAGTAGTTACAAAGACCATTACAAAGGTCGTTAAGTATGGCGACTGTCTCGACGAATCCGTGAAAGTGTGTAATCAACTACAATTCCTTCTGTGCGCTGTAAATTTGTGTCCGTCTTATATTGAATAATTTGTTGAAACACGCTTCGTTGGTTTAAACAGGAAGAGTTCAATATTTAGGCCTATTCGTTACCGAATGGCCTATTCTCCAAGTTTTAGTTTCTCCGTCGGTTTTAACGACATACTGGCCAGGTTTTACGCGTAACAATTTACATGCCTCGTCACGAAGTTTTTTTTTTACTGTTAATTCTGGAGAAGTATTAACGAAAACCTTTATTAAACCTTCCAGCGTACTTATCACAGGCACATTCTGAGCATTTGTGAAGCCATCAAAGTCCCTCATAAACAAGTGAAATATTTGTTTTCCTTATACTAAAGTTAATGACACTCTAAAAATAAGAGCAATTACTTTCGGTTTCAAAGGGAATTAAGGAACAGTCATTTTAGGGCTTTGTGTGCATGTACATAACTTTTGTACGACTTTACAGACGTATACGCAGGAATTGCCTACAAATAAGCGTTAATCAGCGAAGAAGTAAAAATAAATAAATTATTTCTATGCTCACTATAATTCATTACTTTTACCTCGAATTTCGAAAATAAATTGTTATATTTTTATTTTAGCATTTAGAACGTTACACGACACATACAGGAAGCAAAATGTGACGGAAAAAGATTCAGGAGCCAATCGTATAAAACTTTGGACATAAAATATTGTAAGTACACACACGGGAAAAATAGATAAACTTTTCTATCGCTTACCGCGGGTCTAAAATTTAACAAAGAGAAAATAAATACAGGTTACTTTCCCTTAAAACAGACATGATGCATAATTTTAGAATGCTTCAAAAAATTTAATACATGCTATTGTAAAGTTTAACAGATTTCCATAATAAGAAAGCTGGAAATCCGATTCCATTACTAGTAATTGGTAAGGTGAATAAGGTACAGTTTCGTAAATCTAAAATATGTTTGCTACAATGTTAGGTTTTATATTGAATGTAATATATACGTAAAAGATATAAATTTTAATGTCTTACTCCCTGTACGGAAAAATGAGTTCCCCTTTCTGAATGCAACAAGCAACACACCTTTGGCATGTGTGACTATGACAAAATTTTAGGTTCTCAAATTAACGGGTGTCTAACGACTTACGCTTTTTCCTACTGTTTCCGCGTTCGAAAATATTGACTTACTGTTATCATTATTATTTTAAAGATATAAGTCTTAAATACAACGAAAATACAAAAATCATCTTCCAAAATAATGTAGTCTATAACAAAACAGTGATGTGAGATTCTGTAGCTTGACAATTTATGAGTTGCTAACAACTTAACTCTGAACTAATATCAGCTTTAGCTGTATGGTTTAAGGCACCTATGAGTCAAGCAAAGAATTACCGCGGAAATATTACATTTTCTTTTCCAAGTGAACTTTATTGACCCAAATAGTTATCTTTAAAAGACAAGTAAGTTGGAATAATACCTGGCAATTTTAAAGTTACATATTTAGGATATTATTTGTTTAGGTAAACAACAAGTAACTAAACCCAACAGAATAGGTTTTATTAATCATCGCAAAAGAAACAAATTATTTGAATCACTGGTTGTTTTTATTCAAATGCGTTATTAATTAAATTGTTTGAAGTAAATAAGTGTTCCGATAAGAAGTGTTTCATTATAATGAAACAATATATATAGTTTTCTTCACCTCCAGTAAGTGATTCTGTTTAACTTTTGTGTTAAAAAGTCAAATTCAGTTTCATAAAAGTATAAAATTAGATGACAATATCCGGGACTAAAAACTTAAAATTAATCTTCATACGTCTTTAACTGTATATAACTTGTTAGCTTTTGTGACCAAATTATGAAAGTGAACACAGAAATGTGGTTGTTATTCTTACTAGCCGTGACTGTGTTGGGACGTTAACACGGAAGGTCTGTGAATCTATCACATTTTACCTTAGGCAGTATGTTGTAATATCGTGTAGATTCAAATGATTATTAAACTTATTTTTAAATTTCTTGTTGCGTTAAAAAAGGAGCTTTCATTACAGGTGTGACATTAGTAAATTCTCAGAGCTGTCTTTTGTGAGAATTATTTTATTTCTATCTTCTCCCAAGCCCCAACAATAACTTTCACGCCATAGCATTATGAAGGTATTGCATAAAACGCAAAATTTACTTAAAACGTTGAGAATCTTACACGTGTGATAACACGTTCCCCTTCGTTCAGGATTAATCGAACAAAACATGTAAACAAGAAAGTCTATCCGGGAACGATTCTTCAAAGTCTCCAGTTTCAGCCCTCAGTTAATTACGTATTAAATAATGAAGTCGGCCACAAGTCAAAATGGAATTGGATTATTATAAAAATTTTTAATACAATGCCAAAATCTCCTCAGGCAAATTTTATGTTATGTAAATACATTTAGAGTAGAATTTTTTGTCATATATTAATAGAAGTGTTTATTAAAATTATTTATAATACTCCATGTACACATGATGAAGTCCTAAATTAAGGACGAAACGTTGTGTAGTTGTATATTTTGTCAGTTGCTTTATTAAAAATTTTCTGACTTGTGAGCGATTAATTCATTGTAAAAGTGAAATATGTCAGATACTTATAAATATTAAACTATGTATTGAAATATAAATGTGAATAAAGGATGCATTAGGGAGTGAAATAGATCCGAATTGAAAGGACAGAAGTAAGAGACTTGAATAAAAACGAATTTGAGTTTTAAAAGAATTCAAACAGGAATAAATTATTTTGGCCTGTGAGGAGCGTGTGCTTAAGTGTAGAGTCAGAAACAGGTATGAGACCACTTAATTCTGGGCAGCTCTAGAGAGACGTAGATTTCTACTGTCCGCATCTCTTTTGCCCATCACGGACAACCCGGTAAATGTCGCCTACAAAATAAACACTCCATTGTAATTGAACTCTTGTCGCAATAAGTTACTGTTTACAACGCTGATTTGTATGTCTCTAGTTTCAGTCACAACGTGTGAATTTAAAGCCTCTTTAAATTTAATATTCCCCCTCACTTCTTTTTCCACAAATTAAGTACCTAATGACGATAGTCTGGATACTTTTGTCAAATATATAGACTTTATAATGAGGCTTAAGCTGATTTGTTGAAAAGTTTCCCTTGCAGTAAAGAAAAATTGCAATGCTTCACACAGAGGTAACTAATATTTTGTGATCGAGTTGGGAGGAGCTGGTGATGTTACAACACTAAAGGTATTCTGCTACTTCCTGAGCGTTTTACTACGATATAATAATAATTTTTAATAAATTGACAACTATTTTTCTTTTTACATATATTATTTCTAACAAATTCTACAAAAACTGTTATGTGCTAAAACCTTGGGCCTACCGATTTACTCGTGTATCCTAACTATTGAGTATTTGACGTTTGTTTCGCAAGTAAATTTCCAGTGGCAAAGAGCTTCTCAATGAGGTTGTTGAATGTGGCTGACTTCGGAAGACCAGCGCTGCCATTTTATGATCATTATTACATTCTTGTTGTAAATTTTATATTTCTTCGGAGAGGAAGTGTGTAAGACGACACAGGATGTAAGACGAGTAGAGCAGTCGCCCATGGCGATTACTGACAGCCTTACCTCATCAAAAATCCAAAGTAGTATCCCCTTGCATTTAGTCTCTGGCGTGGGAACGCAAGGCGACAGAAAAACCCTGACTATGTATTAACTTGTGGCGGCCATTTTTGTATTATTATCGCATCCCCACTTTGTATTTGATATGTGGAACGACTATCCCCTCCTCTGGAAGCTATGGAAAATGGGGAGAGTCGCTCTGGACGCTCGACCAAGACGGTGGCTCTTGGTCTTTCCATAATTTCTCCGTATTAAAACTTATCTCCTAATTTCCAAGTGTTGTGTTCTTCAAACGTTTCGAGTCTCTGAGCCTGAGTGCTACGGCATTCAAGAATCCGAAAAAAATCCTATTTCTTATATTCAATTCTCGTGATCGCTTTTCCGTTTTCAGGCTGATTTATTCCATATCTCATCGGACTATGAGTCGGTTTTAACAAATTAATAACAAAGAATGGAGTGAGTTTGGTGTTAGAGAAAGCACGTGGATGGTGACGCACGGATGTCTGATGAACGTTTGCATGACACGGGTCGTGTGACTACTGTCGAATTCTCGTGCCGGAAAACACGTCGGACGAAGATCTTCAGACTCGGTTTTCTCTGAACAAGTAAACAATATGTCACCGATTGACGTTCATTCGTCTCAAGACCATATCTGCGCAGAATAAAGGTTTCTCGATTCACAGATATGTGTGCAGACCTGATCTGTACTGACCGTCACCGTGTGCAAGACTGGAGTGTTCGGACTCATTCTTCTTCAAAATCATTCGTCTCTACCATCATTTCTCCATTATTTTTTTTCAGTTACCTGCATTTAATTGTAAGACACCACTGAGCAATGAATAGATCAGCACAGTAATTAAATTAAATTCTCTTCTGAAACTGTCAAATCCGAACAAATCTAACTTCTGATTCTCTGTCTGAATCCTATTACTTACCACTGTGATCAAAAAGTAAGGCGAAATTGTCATTTAAAACTCCCAGGTATTAGGAAGTCAGGTAAATTTTTTTCTTCTAGGTTGGTAGGACTGTATATAATATTTGCCAAGCGTCTGTTTGTTAAAAGGTTTAATTATTTCCGAAATACACGTGTTTTTGTAAACAACCAAAAGTGAATTTTTCGATTTTTGCAATGGGTGATTTTGTCGAGCAAAGAACTTGCATCAAATTTTGTTTGCGGAACGAATATTCTTGTGCGGACACGTTGAAAATGTTGCGGAAGGCCTTTGGTGATCAAACTATTGCACAAAAAACGTTTATAAGTGGTACAACGAGTTCAAAGAGGGCCGAGAACGCGTTGAAAACGAACCGCGCTCTGGACGACCATCAACGTCTACCGACGAGGGCCACGTCCAAAAAATCAAAAGATTTGGTGCTTGAAAATCGTCGATGGACAATTAGAGATCTCGCTGATAGTGTTGGAATATCATTTAGGTCAGCCCAAACCATTTTGAAGAATGTTTTGTGTGTCAAACGCGTCAAGTCTCGATTGGTGCCAAAATCACTCAATTTTTTGAAAAAAAAAGCGTCGCGTTGATGTGTGTGAAACTTCGCTGTCTAACTATCAGGACCACTTGAAATGCATCGTTACTGTCAACAAAGAATATTATTTGAGCGTTATGCGTCGTTTTCGTGAAGCAATTCGTCTGAAACGGCTGGAATTATGGGCGAACAACTCTTGGTTCCTTCATCACGATAATGCACCATGTCATACTGCATTGGTTCTTTGCTACTTTTTTTGCCAAAAACTCGACACTTCTCGTTCCGCAACCACCGTATTCGCCTGATTTGGCTCCGTGCGACTTCTGGCTATTCAGCAAACTCAAAAGGGCAATGCGGGGACGCCGTTTTGACACGATTGAGGAGATAAAAACCGAATCGAAGAAGGTCTTGAAGTTTATACAGGAAAAAGACTATTCCAACTGTTTCGAGGACTAGAAAAAGCGTTGGAAAAAGTGCGTTTTATCGGACGGGGATTACTTTGAAGGGGATGAAATTTATTTGGAAGAATAAATAAAGAATTTATTTTTTTATAAATAAATTCACCTTACTTTTTGTTCACAGTGGTATATTTTAGTTTATGAACTTCAGTTAGATATTCCTGTTCCTTAAATTATGTATTTTACTTTTTCGATGCTCAATTACTTGTAAATAACTTGTGTGTTCTATTGAAAGAACCGTACGAAATGCGTACACAGAGAACTGAGAAATTTTCTGGCCTTATGCCACTGCGACCTGAAAGATTGGGAAAATCCAAATGAAGATGATATCGATCTCGGCCGGCGACTCGTGAAATGTCACTCTTGATGCGCCGTCGCTGTCATCAATAAATGATTTCAGCTGAACGCATGCCCGTCGTCGGCGCCAGCAATCCCGCCGCTCAACAATTCCTCCTGTTCTTCCCACGCGAAATAGCTACAATTTCAAATCAGAAATTTCATTTATGATGTTAGAATACACGAGTAATTCTGGATCAATTTGGACGCCGGTAAGTGTAATAAGCTAGTAAGGTTATCATGATTAAAATTTCGATGTAAAATTGCATCTTAACGTTCTTTCACGTCCTGAGCCGTACGATCAGTCGATATTCACCTTATAATAATTTAACTCCGCCTAATTTTGTCATTATAAAAATTGTCCACATTCTTCTCGTTCCGATATTTTCATCCTGTCTGGCAAAGAATTTAATTTTGTAAATCTGAAAATTTTTGCTATCAGCTTCATTATTACTCTCTTAAGAAATAGCATATCGTTCACGCTCAGTTTACTCCACGTGCCAAAGAGTCCAGCTGTTTCTGTTTCACAATTAATTTCAATCCAAGTTCGCTATTATTGCAGAAATTGTTTGCACTGCATTATTTTGGTTAAGTTATATCCTTACATTAAGCTAAATTTTGATAAATGTAGTAATAGTTAAGATTTTCTCTTATCGAGAAAGTAATTTTAATACTGTGACTTAATCAATTTCTGCCAGCCATTTGTTCTTTTTTTTTTTACATTTCTATATTAAAATTTTATTCTCATAAAACGAGCAAAGTCTTCATTTACTAATTTCTTTATTATTAACTTCAAATAAAATTTTCTTATTTACAGACACTAGTTAGAACTATAATAAGATAATGTAAATACTTTTTGTATATTTAATATACGAAATTTATTCACAACAACGATTTGAATTGCAAAAAGAAATTGTATTAATGATGAAGCGTTAAGTTTAGTGATGATAATATCGGATTGGTATCCAACGAGAATTACGTGACTGATGTTCATTTCTCATTGCTGTATAAACGTCGGACAACACGAGTCGATATCGACAGTGTTTGAGTAGGGTACTCACTCCCCTCTGGTTCTGCTCTCCCCTCTTATTCATTTCCAGGATATGGAGGCCTGAGGTATACTTTGACCTGCACTTTAGACTCGGCGAAATCCCATTGAACTTCTTGAATTGCAATTAGGGAGGATTTCGGAGCCAGAACCTAGCACTCTGGTCAAGCAGTGGATTCGTTTCAAAGCAGGCTTCATAATGCTTTGATCGGATTATAAATTTACTGTTCAATGCTGTTATTTTTATTCGGGGACACAAATCTCCAAAGCATATGGGCATGAAGCGCAGCAGGTGAAATTTTGTAGAACCTACAAAAGGAATAATAGATGATATGCGCATAGGCGCTGTCAAATAATGGTTTTAATGAGACAAATAAACGGGATACAATTAGCTTGGGTAAAGAAGATCTGAAACCATGTTAAACTAATTTCTTCTTTAGATGTATCATAAATTATCAATTATAAATTATTATTGAGATAGACTGAAAATGATGTGACATTAATAAAATAAAATATTAATATGAATGACCAGAAAAAAAGTTTTATAAACAGTAAAATAATTCACATATAATATATATAATAAAAAAATGATTATATTTGTATGTATACATATACATTAATCGTTTTACAAATTTAAAGGCGTGGACAGATTTCAACAAAACTTGGTACACATATTCTTAAAAATACGATAAACGATACTGTGGAGTGATAACCCCTAGTATAAATGTGGAAAGAATTATAATTGAAAAACGTGATAATTTGCTATTAAATATTACTGCAAGATACCATGACGTCACGCGAGAAAGAGAGAGATGTTAATACGAACAAAGGAAATAGTTCCTTTTTCAGTAATGAAATAAAGCAAAAATATTTTCATGCAATAAAAAGTATTATTTTATCCAGCAATACTCCATAGAATGGTAATAATAAACAATACGAAAATCTTTACGATCCCTGCATTAAATGTAAGTTAATTTTCGTGCAATACTAGTGACTCTAATATGGCGACTATTTGTTTCTATTATGAATCTAGCTAACCATTTCATGAATTTAATCTTTTGTAATGTCTGAATAGTGACGGACAATTATATCCTGCAATACTCAAGGAAAATTATATTCGTAAAGGAATACGAACGTATGTTTGTTGGGACTGATGCAATAAAATTCAATGTATTTTATAGCTGTTAAATTAATTCACTATCGGTCGAAAGTATGTATGGAACTAAGAACATTTATATTTTGGTTAAATCACTTCTTGACTGAAGATTGATACAGAATTAAATACTTTTTCGGGATTACATAAATAAGTACACGGGCAACGCCGAGCACCCAGCTAGTTTTATTATATAAACGACACTTCTTCAGATGGTGACAATTAAATAATTAATAAATAAATACTAAAGTATCTACATTTTTCTGTCGTAGTTGAAAACATATATTTAGTATCTAAAGTATGTAAATAAAATAATTCTCCGTAATTATAAACATAAAAAATAAATATATTTTAAATTATATGATCATTTCCCATTACTCTTCAAATGTTTTCTAATTATGGAGCAGTATTTTAATTACATGTTTGACCGGGATATTATACGTTACATGAAACTGTAGATAATTTAATACTTAACAATAACAATTATTGCTTCCAGTCCAAAATTATACTTTGTATCAAACAAATTGTATTAATCTCAGACAAAACCTCCCTTAAGAAACCTTCCCGCTCGCTTAGACAATGCAAATCATTTCAGAAGTATTGCTTGTTGATGAGTAACACCAAAAAAACAGTTGATGAATGACCAGGAGTATTTATGAAAGGCAGTGAAACACAAAGAGTGATATCCTTTTTTATTTTGTTTATTTAAGTTATTTTTAATCGCATCAAATACAATGTCATTAGCGACTGCTGGTTATACGTATTTAGTTCACATTAATTATTAAAAATTTCATTGTTTTCTCTATAGTTCACCGTTACACTTAATCATAAATTTGTTTATTGAAAACTAGACGTTATGCTGAAAAAATCAGGCCAGAATTGGATTTTTGATGACCCCAGCATGTTTATCAGGGGAAAATCTGCATTGAAAAAGAACAAACTGACTGTAAAAGAGATCAGTGCCACCATGTATGTAGCATTCGAGATCATTCATCAAGTAAGTTACCTTCCAAGTACCATAGATGAGGTACAGTATTCAGATCAGTATTCAAGCAGACAATATAGACGGAAAAAGTCACTTAAAAAACGACGCGGACGACCACACACGTCAATAACCACATCGTCTCAACACTTCGGATGAAGCAACGTTGGGATTTTTGTTATATTTTTAATGGCATCTGGAATATTTCTTCAGTCTAACAAGAAATTTTTTCCATATTTAACACTTGCAGGGAATAACTTTTTCCAAATTCTGAAAATACTTCTTCACATTTTTGTAAAATAATTGCACTTTGACGAGTAAATCTTTTCCAATTGCGCTCAATGACTGGCAGTCAACTCCCCACACGTTCCTTGCCAGCGTTTGCGTCTGACCTACGAAACTATTATCCGCAATATGTTATTCCGTAGAAGAGCGTTGAATGAAAATGCAACTAATGTTCCATTATTCCGATTCCGATTCTGCGGTTTCCAGTGGCAGCTCCTCGTAATCTTCGTGCTTGGAACTGCCAACCTTCGGAATGATCGTCGCCATTTAGTGTAACAATGAGCCCATTACTTGATTCTCGGGGCGTGTGCTACTTAACGTTCTAATGCTTATCAGTCAGAACGTGTAGATGCATATGTCGCTGTCTCGTTCGCTCCTATAAATAATCGCGTACTTGTAAATAGTAACTGATATCGAACTCTGGGACGAAGCGGTTACGCTGACACCACATTTCACATGGGCGTGTCTCAGCAACTGCACTTTCTCACACTGTGCAGGTTAATGATATAAGAATTCACGTATCTGGTGTCCAGTTGCGTTTTTTTTGCGTATGGAGAGTGTAAAAAAATGCGCCTGTGGTAGGCGTAGAAAAAAAAATTGTGCGGAGTCAATCGTAGTCGAACTTATCTTTCCGGACAGATGTATCAATATCGGCTACATAAAGTTGGTTGAAAAATTATTTATTTCCCCACCGACGTTAAGACATGCCGAAAGTGGATGCAATTATACAAAACCATCACTATCAATCTTATGGACCCTTTGTAATATTCTTTCGACGCAAATATCGTCCGTTTTAGATTGTTAGAAAATTTTGACCCCCCGCCACCTCCACCCCTAGGGGTGGTAGTATTGACGTATACTTCAGTATTTGTTTCCGGTTCGGAAGGAACATGTGTACAAAATTTGGTTGAAACTAAAATTCTTTCGACGCAAATATCGGCTGTTTTAGATTTTATAAAATTTTCTACCCCGCCCGTAGGGGATGGTAGCCGTGTGTTACCCCCACAGTAGTTGTTTCCGGTTTGGAAGGAATATGAGTACAAATTTTTGTCCACGCGTTTAAAATTGCATACGGAACATACACACATACATACACACAAACAATCAATCATTCAGTTACATTTATTTGAAGATTGCTGTATATTTGCTTACTTGTTTATAAATATTTTTGTTTTGTTTATTGATGAACTTTTTTTTAAACCGTTGCAATGGCGAGAAATGTTCATATATGTTATCAATTTTTCTTGAAACACAGAAACAGTGGATTGCATTTAGTAGATTTATTGTAAATCTCTTCTTTATTTACCATGGTTATTTAATAAATTATTTAATTATTTTAAATTTATTTAAGAAATAAAGAGGCCTCAAGGAAGAAATATTTTATAAAGTAGCCGGCGTATATACAACTACCGAACGTTTCGTCCTTAATTTAGGCCTTCTAGGGTGTAAATTGGAATAAAAGTATTATACATAATTTTTATACGTTTCCAAAGTCTTCAATTCTATTTTTATTAACCGTAATGGTTACTAAATTGCCGATAGAACGTGCCTTTGACATGCAATATTTTGGCAATTTAAAAAATGTATGTTCAATACTCATAAATTAAGGACTAAATGTTGTGTAGTTATATTTTTTGACAGTTACTTCTTTAAAAAAGTTTAGTCTTACTACCGTTTTATTTATTTATTATAAAATTGAAATTTGTCAGTTATTATAAGTATTAGTCGATAAATACTTACAAATTATAAATGGCAGCACATTAGAAACAAGTTTATATTTTAGAAGTTGAATCATTCAGATCATATTTTCAACCATATCTTTTGCTTGATTTCATTTGTACTTTGGGTCCAGGCAAATATTTTAAATTACTTTCAATATACTGACTTTACTGCTGTGCTTATAAACTTCATGATATAGGAAAAACGTTTTTATGAATCAAAACAACAGCGTTTAAAACATTTTACAATTGGATGGATTAGTTTAAAGCCTGTTCGGATACCCACAAGCAATGAATACCGTTCGGGACCGTCAACTAGGACAGACAAAATCATCGATCTTGAGTGTCCCACGTGTCTTGACGTCATAGAAACACCCCATGACTCAATGGTTTCATATAACGTGAAACATTTTCAGAAATAAAATATGTGTCAGATGGGTGCCACGTTTGTTAATAGAAGGAAGTAAACGCAATCGCGTTTTGATTGTTACTTTAGTGCTTGGCAAATTGGATGGCCACTCAGTTTGAGTGTTCTTCATCGTAGGTGTTACACTCTCCCCGTGCACTTCCAATAGGATTCAGTAGGCGCCTAGAACTCGACCACCTTACGTACTCGTCGACTGTTCACAGACAAAACAACAATCGAGACTGTTTGGTTGTTCAGGCGACCCGATTACGAAGAGGACGCAGATTGCCTAAATCACCCGGGAAGTAGTTTGCTATGGATTTTAGGATGCACGCTGGCTCATCCACAATGAGTAGTGACGAATGACAAATGGAGACTATTAATAGACTGCTGCCGCCAATGAAATGAAGACAAAACGTCCACACGTGGCCAAGAAGAAACTGCTCTTCCATCAAGACACTTAAACCCTGCGCTGTTACAATGGCAAAAATTGTCTAATTGAAGTTTGAGCTGTCACCGCAATTCCAAATTTGGCCACCTGTGACTTTTATCCATTTCACACTCTGAAACCATGTCTCATTAGAAAAATATTCACGTCTATCAATGACTATTGAAACGCTTATTTTGACGATTAGAAAAAAATTTTTGGGCTGCTTGAAAAGTTGCAGAAGCTGTAGGGGAAGCGTGTTGAAGTGTCAGGAGAATATGTTGAACATTAAAAACAAATCAAAATAATGTCATCGCCAGTTTTATAACCTGAGATTTTTGTACAAATGAACGTACAAAAGGTTTAAGACGATTGAAGACAAAGAATTTTATTAATTGCAAATTTGAAACCAAAATCTTTGTTTTTCAGAATTAAAATGTTTCGCATTATTAAAATTATACCTTTTCCACTGATATCGACGGACCTGCAATAACGATAGGAATATCGCACGAATCCTCACCTTCATTCTATCAGAAATGTTCCCGGATTCAATAAGCGAACTCATTTCATTTGAGAGTTGGTGCCAGAAAGAACTGCCATCTATCGTAGGATGGAATTAAACGGAAAGAAGAGCACAGCGTGTGACAGTGAAATACTTAATAGCACTTTTACTTCCACGTCTAAATCCGTTGGAGCCCTTTATCTTACCTCACATTACCAACACTGGAATTTTAAAACTCTCAATTTGTACTCCTTCGCCCCCTTCCAAGTGCTGCGTCGTTACATAAATCGAGGAAAAAATAGAAATTATTTCCTGAATCCAAAAGCATGTATATCGATATTAATTTATTTGCAGACTTCATTTTACGGGCAGACACCTCTCTAAATAAAATTAATTTCTTTTCATCACAAAACTCCTCCTGTCGGGATTTAATTATATTACGTATTGAAAATTATATTAATATATTTCACAATAGAACTGTCGTCCGATTTTCAATATCCCACTAAGCAGGTTGGTTCAAAATACGAAGAATAGGACATATTGATGTGATTCTCCTCCCGACAATTTATATTTAAGCGAAAATAATTTAGACCATGTATTAAAGGGAAGAGTAACGCCATACATCTGTATTAAATATTACAGAAATTTACTACCATTTCAGACTTTTTAAACTACCTTATTTGACACTAATACGACGTTTCAGTACGTTTCTACTTGTTATTAAAATTATAAACACAGGTAAAGCCTAAATTAAAAAAGAAAAACAAAAAATTAATTGGAGAAAATGTTACATAGGGTAAACTAAACGTGCTCTGGAAACTAGATCAAAAGAACGCTATAAAATTACAAAACTCAATATCATAATGTCACTATACATAAATTAGAAGAAAACCTTGTTTTGATTGGAATAATGTGGATAATTAATTGAACAAAATATAATCTAACGTAATTTATCAGAAAAAATTTTTGAAACAACTTTTAAGACACATAAAATTAAAAAATATTTATGATCTATTACTTTTAACTTTTGTGATAATTTTATAAAAATTAAAAAAAATTATATAAATTTTAATTTGAAAAAAAATTGGTACATATTTAATTTATGATTGGTAACATTTATTATTAAATTTCAAGATTATTGAAAATACATTATTTGATTTTAAATGTTATGTTATATGAAAAAGAAGAAATCTATAGATTAAATATGTGATCATAAATATTGTTTACAAGAAATTGTAATCGTAGTAACATAACTTGATAAGAACCTGCTTAAAGGATAAAAACGTACTGACATGTCGTTAAAGTGTTAAATAAAATATTTCAAAATGTCTGTGAAAAGGTCATTAATTTCTTTAATATACAATATTAATAAATCAGATGAAAATGAAGCTGATGATGTAAGTCAAGAAACAAACAAGAGATGCCACTATGTATATTACTAACTCGAGTTTGAATTGGTCAATGACTGTTTTGCACCAATATTTTTTGGACTGTAGTTTTACTCAGTGTAGAATTTTCTTGATCGTGCCCCTAATATTTTTTTTAAAAAAACAAAATAATCTGTAAAAGTGTTTCTTTGTAAAATATTCTATTTTATAACTTGAATAATTTCTGTTTAGTTTTTCTGCTCTTTTCTTTGTTTCATGTACGGACTGGTGTTACCATTATATTTAGATTTTGTACGTGTTTGTGCTTCTTATTGCTTTGTGATACTGTGTATATTTCCTTTTGTTTGTCTGTAGTTCGACATATCGTATACTGAACAATAATCGTCCTATTTGTCTTTAAATAATTATTATTGTTAATATGAATTGTAACCTTACTGTGTAAATACTTCAGTGTATTCCTAAGAATGGTACGTCATTCTTCTGTGTTCCATTGTTATTTAATTATATTTTGGCCATTAACTAATTTGTATTTGTTATATTTTACAGTAAGAAGCATGTTTCTTGGTTAAAATAACACAGTTTCTATAGTTTGCAAACGTAAACCGATTTGACCTTGAAACTCTTCGTTGTGCCGTTGAATCAAATTCGTGCGACGTTGTCTCATGTTGACGCCCACACAGCTGCAGTAAGGGTTTGTCGTTATTCATTATTTAAGATGTTGCAACGTTTGTGTAATTCTCTGCTCTCATTCGCTGACAACCAGGACGGCTCGCATTTGAACCTATTTGCAATTTCATTTTTGACGTATCCTATTTCCTCAAACGAGGTCTCATGGAGCTAATATCATATAATAATCAATGAATTAGTTTATTGGCTTGAAGAAGAAGATATGTGAATTATGTAAAGTGCAACTATCAACAAACCACAATATCCAAGACTGTAAAAGAAAAACTAACAACGCAGAAATAATGTCATGGGTGAAAAGAAAACTCGCCTGAATAATAGAATCACCAACGTTCAAAACGAATGATATAAAATTCATGAAACTTATACAATACTACACAGGACATTTAAAAACAGTTAAATCATAGATACAAACGGAAAAATGTGATAATATAACCGAAAACAATATTTACGCAATATAAATATTGAGCAAGTGTAAATGTTTAAAATTTAAACAAAAGTATAGCATGTGAATGATATATAATTTTTCTATATTATAAAAGCATGTAAGTCAACTAGAATGTAAATATATAGTCGCTTAAGACGTCAACGTTAATGCGACTCAAATTAAAAAATAACACTATATTTATTTCTCTAGATTTGTATTAGTTTTCTGTGAATATGTATTTCTGCAAAATATCGAATCAAGTTAATGGCAGTGTCCTTTAAGGACCGGTATCGCTACATTAAAAGAAATAGTAGTCTTAAATAGGTTTCGAATACTTGCAGCTGTCTGCTCGTTTGCATTTTCCTGCGTTGCAGTTTAACTGCGTATTTAAATGTGTTTAAACAGTTGGAGCAGCAGTGACTGGATGATCGGTTAATGTGGTCGTTAGATCTCCGGAACCAACTTGATAAGCACTCAGCTTTTCCAGCATCCAGAATTCATGAAAACAAGTCCTCGATGAGCAGGACTTACAAATGAGGCGCAGTAAAAAAATAAAAAAACAAAGTAATGCGTGTCCGCCGAGTGCACGCAGATTCGAAGCAATTTTGCGAAGCGTTTGTAGATCACGGTCTATGAGAATCTCGAGTATCGTCAATTTGCATTCGATTAAGTTAGCCGGGTGATCGGTTTACGAATGCATTCCAGATTTCTGTTGTTGAATAATACAAGACGTAAACGAATCCCATGAAGCTAGGGAGTCTCGCATATTTACGATATTCACAAGCAGATAAAATTGTTGTATCACTAAGGGTAATATACAGAGTGTATTAGAAACTCATTACGAATAATTCTACGTAGCACCCATAATTTATTCTCAGAAAAATTTGCAGGGCTAGTAAATAAAAAAAATTATGTCTGGCCCGGGATTGTGAAAGACACTGAGGTTAATTATGACATTCAAAATCCGGGTTAAATTGTAGTTCAGCCCCTAGAGGAAGTATGTTAATTGTCTTTACGTAATTATACTACGAAAACAACCGGCCTCGTCTTTTGAGCGGCCGTGGCATGAACGGACAATCTCCACCCTCGTACCTCAATCCTGACCGCTGAGCGAGAACGTATAAAGTTTCGGAAAGGCAACATTATTGCTTAATGAATCAGTCTTTGTTTTAAAATTAATGTATAACATTTCTTAAAACTTATCTGGATGTATAATTTCTATCTCTATCTATAATATGTATATACAGTTCCTATTGGTAGTGATTCGTTTAATAAATATGCTTAGAAATGATCAATTAAGATACAAATCTTTTAACAGATATATTTATCTGACGACCTTAAATAAATGAAAACATCAACCTCTTTAGTTATAAATTTATTATTAATTTAAATTTTTAAATATTATACTAGAAAAAAACATTCTCAAACTTTCAACCCTATTTTATTAGGACCTCTTCAGGTGTTCTAATGTGAATTAAATGATTTAATTTCAAAATCCGTGTTCCTACAAATTCCAACAAAGCAAGATTTTACAAACATGATAATTTATAACAGAATTAATTAAAACTTTATTGAACACACCTTTTTTACGATCGAGGAACATACGTTGTTGTGGGTTAATAACCCGTAACACAGCTCATTTTCACTCTACGAGTATTGGGGCTATTTTTACCTGCCTACAATTTAGATTAGTGTCGAATTAAATATTTATCCTGGTTGGAAATCCGAGAATGTTTCATTCATATGTTATAGAAACTGGGTACAGCGAAAATTTAGGTCCAAACTTCCAGAATAGTTTCCAGCAAATAGTTTAAAGAAATGAACTTATCTTGTTATGAATAAAAAATGTGAAAATATTATAATATTTTTTTAAAAAAAATATGTTGAACTATTCTTTTACTGGCCATTTAACAAGAGTCATAAATTAGAAAATTAGAAAATTTGTTACCAATACATTTAACTCATATTGAATGCTCAGAAAAAAATTGCAGGACTTTAAATAAAAATACAGTAAGGTTATTTCTTTAGTCTTATTGTATTATAAACACCTGTCGTGAAATAATAAATATGAGAAACAATTATTCTGACACGGTCTGCCGGTAAGAAAAATCAAAACCGATTGTTATTATTAAAATGATCTCTGTTCATGATTTGGCCTAGTTGGTTACACGTAAGAGATATTAATTTTAATATAACTGTGGTCAGTCACAATATATATAAGAAGTATTGGCCTGGAAAAGTCAATGCTGTCTTAAAATATGAGTAGGCAGGTGATTAGTTGCACATAAAATTGTCGATTATATCCAGGTTTCTGGTTTCTGGTTTCTCGCAATTTTTTCCCGAAAATATTTAATATTATTTTATAAAAGCGTAAATTTTGACTTTTTGTGAATTTTAAGTATTTAGAGGCTAAGTTTCAGGACTTGCAAACAGTGTGACATAAATCTGTGCCGTACACGTGTCCTACCGGCGTTCATTGTCTTCCGATATTGCATTAGTTTTGATGAGAGACGATTATTTATAGAGCCCGGTCCTGACATTAGCGCTGTTCATAAAAACCAATGAATACCACATTGAAGCGACTGGCCGGTTACCATGGCAACGACGACCGTGTTATACCCCGAGTTCCGAATCTCTCCGTCTATATTGTGTAGGGTATGAATGATGTTCTACGGCAAACTGATTTTATCCACATAAGCTGTCCCCTGTATGGAAAACGTACTATCCAACGAGATTCATGAGTGTTTCAAATAAAGAAAACTTAACATTGCAAAATCATCTCACCCATACGTTTCTTTAATCGGCGATTTGGAAATATTTCACACAAATGCGTCATACACCAGTCTATTTGAAACAGAAAAAAAAAGTCTGTTCTCTTTCAAGTAATAAGATTTTCTTAACGTCATAGGATATGTAGACAAACTCCTCCATAAAGCGTTCGTTACTAAAATATAATTATTTTAACGCTTACCTTCAAAGCCAAAACATATTTTGAATTTCAAGCAACGGTAATGGAAAAATAAAAGAACGATTTCATTTAAATTAACGTACGTTTCTACATCTGATAGTAAAAAAAATGTCCATTATAATTTGTTACATCTATCCGTTACACATTTTTTATTATCCAGGTAAATAACAGCTTAATCCACATTATAGTTTTATATATTATTATACTAGGAACAGTTAATTTTGAGAGAGGACTTGTAAAATGACACTGTGATGGTATTGTTACAAATGAGCGTTAAATTATATAAAAATTAATTTTATGTGTTTATATCCGGAAATAAAAAATCAGGAATTCATAACAAATTTTAAAAAGTCAATCGAATTCCTAATGTTTGCATACATAAACTCGGAAATCTTGTATAATATTTCCCGGTGATTGTCACCACCAGGAATATAGAATTCTGTTTATTCTACTTGGACGTTCATCTCGTCCCGTAGTTAGTTTTCCTTGATGTTACCAGTAGTTCTCACAAAGGACTATGGGACGTTTATCCCTGTATAGAACAATGTTAACAAGACAATAAAATCGGGAAGAAGTAACCCCCTGAGCCTTTTTATCTCACTTTTTATCCACATTCCCCCACCTGGAAACACCTCATCCCCTTTCCAAAGGTGGCCTAGACGGTTATATATTTTTTTTATCTGACAAACGTTTCCCCGTTTCCCCACAGCCTTTGATTAGTAAATCAAACCATCATTTTGAGATGTCTGAACAATTCCCTTCTTGCGACGTGATTTTGTGTCATATAACGTGTATTAAAATGTTAATAAATGGTACAATACAAAACACAAACATAGTCAAAAAGTATTTTTGATTCTTAGCCATTTATTTCTGCTCAATTGTTTCAGAACTTACAGAATATCCTGAATCAGGGTTATATTCCTATAAGTATGAAGTCATTCAGAATGGAAATTATGGCTACTCGTGTAAGTAATGAATATGGAAATTATGCATAAAAAACTGCTATATTAAGGACCCGGTTACGTATTTGTGTACATATTATTAATTTTGGAGACAAGAACGTGTTTGACAAAGAGTATTTTCTGTTACAGATCTGCTCAATGACTTGATCTTTTGCAACAACACAATTATTACTACTATGCTTATACTTTATTAATTAAGTTATTTCTATTCATTGAGATTTTAATATCCTAAAAAATTTTCTCTTAGCATATTTAAACCCCCAACCCCCTCTTCTTAACTTACACGTAATCTGTCTCTTGTTATCTATTTATTACGACTAGCATTCAGTTTTCAACATTTTTAATTTCCATTTTCATGCAGTAAAATATTTTTAAGGTAATACTGACATGAGTACTAACGAACTGGGTAATTGATGATAAGTTTAATTTTTGTTACTTGTAGTGTACTTTTTAATGTATTATCGGATTTAGATATTGTAAAGAGTTTTAAGTAACCAAAATAGAATCTTGTAAAGGCTTTTACGAGGATTACTGTAATTTAGTGAAGTTGAAATGTAACAAAGGTTTCCGCTCATCACTATCGCTTAGAAAAGTTTAATCTACTTCCTGTGTTCTTTTAATCAAGATTATTAACAAGGTACATTAAATTCGTTCCGCGCCGTATCGAGGCGTCTGAGAGGACCCAGGAATCGCTTTATTTTAATTAATCTCGTAATTAGGAAATTCTGGCCTGACCCGTGACTTGCTCCTATGACAATTGCCCGTAAATGCTGAGTTATAACGATGAACTTAACCCCTGGCTGCCTTGTGACTTGCTACCGTCGCAAGCGGGGACACAAAATCATGCCTCAGTGTTCAGTCGGGGACGCGGTCAGCAAAAAAATTTCATGTGTATTCGTCGGATGGCGTATATCAACATTTCTCGCCAATTAAACGGTTTCAAAGACTGTCTTTCAACGTAGCAAACAATAATATTTAGGAACAAGTAAATAATAATAATTATAAAAATCGTTCTTATAAATAAAACTGCATGATTGTTTGAATGTTTGTTTGTATGTATGTGTGTAAGTTCCGCATACAAATCTAAACGCGTGTATAATGTCTATCGGGGTAAGATATGTCTTAAAATGGCAGGGGGCTGTGTTGTAAGAGGACGGAAATTTTAAACGTACGAAAAGCGCCGATGTTTGTATCGAAACACATTTTACGATGGGTGAATGAGATTGCTTGTGTTACTCCCGATGTTGTTTGTTTGTAAATTCAAGCAGTATTGACACTGGAGAAGAGCACCTTTAGGGATGATAAAAAAATGATAATATAAAAATTACGTAAAAACAACCCAGATAGGTGTTGAATCCGTGTTTATGGATGTCGCTGATTTCAGTTATGACATTAAACTTGTCGGTTAAGTTAATCTTCAACTACTTGGAAGGGGCGTGGATGGGGAAAACAAAGTTCCTGGTACAATCTTAAACACGTGGAGTAATTTCATTGGCCTCGAAAAATATTTATTCGACGGAAATATTGGCCTTTTATGCATGATTAAAAATTCCGCCCCCGTACCCAGGAGTATAATTAACTCTCTTCTTTACAATAACACTTTCTTAAGGAGCCAGTGCCTTGTTTCTCAGCGTTCAATGCGTTTTTTTTACACTTTTACGCGTACGGCAATGGTGTTTGGTGTTAGGTATCCACGGCAAAAAATTATAGCAAAATGTAGGTGTATTTATAATCTGCAATGAAACTATAAATAAGGGCAAAATAGAAGAATTACTGTTGCATATGAGATTTAATAATTTTAACTATATATTGTCTTTCATAATTTCAGTTTTTTACCCAATTTTTTTAAAAAATTGATCCGTAAGATGATTAGGGCTTTACTCCTTGAATTACTTAATTCTGAATAAATACTTGTGGAAAGTGTTTAATTTTCGACTGATAAACCTGGTTTGAAAAATGTTCATAAACTAATAAAACTAAATATGTGCATTAGTTATGAAGTAATGCTTACATCGTGAAGACGTAGTCACACGAAAATTTCCATCATTTTCTATTACCTAATTATTCTCACATTTCTCAAGTAATTTAGAGCTCAGATTAGTAACAGACTATATTTCGCAAGTTTAGGCTACGCCGGGAGTTCTGAGATATTCACAATTAAGCAAGTATTAGTCAGAGAGTACGGTTCCTTGAAAACCAATTTAATAGTGCATCTTGTTCCTTACCTCGCCTTTACAGTCAAGGAGGCAACGTCAACGGTTAATTTAGGGATCAGATGTCCACCGTACAGACTGCAATAGAATACTATGAAATATGATGTAATGGCGAACTACCAATTAATCGCATAATAACTGTATTGTATTACTTTCCGAAGACAGTGATGGGGATCCTTTACTAACACAAAACTTACGAACGAAAATTAAATTTATTTGCATAGTTAACGTTCCGATCAAATTAACTAATTTCCAGGAAATTCAATGCCTAAGAAAACTTACTTAAATTAACTTGAAGGTCATTTACGTCTCCGTTATTCCTACTATATATATTAACAACATTTGTTAATAGAACGCTATTATTAATTTCAAACAATTTGATTACTGAAGCATTTAAATATTGACGTATATCCTGAGTTCTAACGTTCTTTCTTTTAATAAATAAAATCATGTGTTTGATTTCAAAATAGATTATTAATAATACTTCATTTTTTGGTTTTAAGTACAATCAAAGCCAATAAGGAACGTAGGTTTTCCCGGTGTAGTTGCTGGATGAAATTTTCTCGGGATTCCAACCGGGTAGCGTAGTTTTGTAAACACGACGTTTCGATAGCTTGCACCGCCATCTTCTTCACCTGAAGAAGATGGCGGTGCAAGCCTTCGATACGTTGTGTTCACAAAACTACGCTACCCGGTTGGAATCCCGAGAAAACTTCATCGACAATCAAAGCCTTTTGAGATTTTATGAGAAAGAAATATTATCCAGTTAACATAAAATTCTAGCGTTTTAAAGGAAAGAATGCTGCAATATATTTTGCTTAGAAAAGAAAGGATATTTTTGTCGACTGCAAAAATGTGGCTGCCTTCTATTTACCTTACACCGTTCACTTCGGTTACTATTTTATTATATAAAATGAGAAGAAACTTGCATTCTAACTAAAATTGGAGATTTATTTTTGAAAATGGGAACAGCAATTTATTTAATTATGAAATAAATATCGTTAAAATCTCCCGTCCAAGCAGAACGTATATTCAATTCGTAAGACGGTAAATAGTTAAATTGTTTGAAATAAATAAGTGTTCCGGTAAGAAGTGTTTGATTACAGATACATGAAAAATATCTGACTTTCCCCCCCCGGACGGACTCCATTACCACAGCCTCGTAGTGTGCAAAATCCACGCAACCATTGTATCATGTTGCTTTTTTCTGTTTAGAGGTAATTAGTTAACGGTTCATAAATTGTCCAGTTAGATACACTAATCGGTTTTTTGTTATAGGTTACATTACTTTGGAAGTTAATTTCGTATTTATGCTGCGTATATTTAGAATAGATTAAGTGAGGAAAGTGAATATACGAATTCGTGAACTGTGCGAAAGGTTCATTAGGAATGGGAAGATATATTTTCTTTTACAGCCAATAAGAGTCGAATAAACACTCCGTAACCGAAGATGTATTTCCTGTTGCACTCCATTTTTCTGTGGGGGATGTATAGTTTAAAGAAAGATATGATATATTTGTTAGTGAGATATAATTTCAGGAATATTAATAACTTTTACGAAACTATATTTGGAGAAAAATTTCGTGTGACAGCAAAAATATTAGTTCAACTTGAGAACAAAAAATGACAATATATTTCCAAGAGTGGACATACGATTTCAAATGAGTACTAATATTATCCGTAAGTTTGAGGGTGTGGGTTTTATTATCACTTCAAGCAAACTAAATTTTAAGGGACAGCAAAAATGAATGTTATTAGCAACACATCAGTAACTGTCACATCCTGTACTTCAAGTTTGAGTCTTCTGAAGATTGAATTAATTATATCGATGTGCTTTTAAAACCAGATATTTGTAAATGCATTGGAATTTTCTAAAGAAAAATTATTTATAAAAAAAATGATTGCTGAAATCTTACGAAACTTCAAATAATATTATTTAATATGATTCCCAATTCTGATATTTTAAACAACTGATCTATAACATTATATATGTAGAAAATTGAAATTTTTTTGGGAAAAATACAGAGTATGTTTCTGTTTGCAGGACTTTCATAATTTACATCCACTTTGGCAAAACAGGAACTGGACTGGAACCGATAAATAAAAGTGTGATTTGAATAGTGGCTTCGTCCTTGTAGAAGTGATTGAGCCAAGGCACGATGTGATATACAGGTCGCCGACTGTCTTCTACTTAATATGGACTGCTTACTTTAACAGAGAGCTGTTATCTTCCGACGGAAATTGCCTGACACCTACGGGAATGCACGCTGTCGTTTACGTCCTAAGTTTTATCAAAACGAGATTTAACATCCACCAGTCTGTGCATCAGAAACGGTTTAGGGTGGGTTTAAAACCTAGTGCTCGTTTATCCTTCACGAAATCCTTTGAATTTATTGCTGATGGCCACGTAACTGTCGACTGATAAAGACAGAGCACTTCGAAGTAATAGGTGAAAGCTATTAACGTTTTATATGTGTGTGGTCTGGTCACGTTAAGGAAACTAGTCTCTGTACTGTCGAGTAACAAATTACGTTTTAATTTCTAATCGCATAGAGGAAGTGGTCAATGAGTGAAATTAAAAAGGATTGTTACACGTTTATTTGCAGTTTCTTTAATAGTCCATTTTAACTACGAAATATATATTTTTTTATTGCTAAACAACTACCTCACAATTTTTAAGTCGTACGATTTCTCAAAACGAGCCGCATACCTTAACGCGCGTATTATGCACTTTGTACTACGTTCAGAAGCGATTTATAGGCGTCTGATGAGCACCTGTCTATTGTTATTGTCACTTTCATTGAAGCCATTGTCGCTGGTTGTCTGCCAGTTCGTCGTCTATTGTGTTCCCTCATTACCAATTGTAATCATTATATTCAGCTGCCAGTTCTAAGTATAAATACGTACAATCATATCTCAGGCTAAATATCCTCCTGTCTAATTTAAGTGTGAAGAGAAATCAATATTTGTGTATCATAATTAGTGACAAATGAACGTAATTATTTAAAACGCAGATAGTTCTAAATTTTATTTGTATTAATTTGGGGCAATAGAGGACACTTTTTTTTACCGAGAGAGACATTGCCCTATTTGGTTTAACTTTTCAACTGGTGCCTAGAATGAAATTTGGAGAACAACGAAAATAAATATTATTGACTGAGGGAGTCTTTTACATATTTTAACGAATTACTTGTCATTTGGATGCAACAAACAGTCGTGAATGTGACTGCGGGAGTCGTATATCTATCATAATCGATTAATTTCAGTTTTGATAAGCACTAAACATGATTTGACTGACGGAACCGTTTAAGTTTTTGTCAGAGTTGTTGTCAAATATTGAAGTTTTGAGATCGAAAATACGTGTAATATTATTTCATATTTCCAGGTTAGGCAATTTAATTAAAAGACGGTCAGACTGCACTTGAGTTTGGAGGTTGTCGCCTTCTACGCGTCACCGGTGACCGGAGATCTCATTATGGCCCACACCTGCACAACACAACTGCCGTCTTCTTCCTCATACAGCGACAGTTTCAATTTTTATTTTATTTTATCGTAAGGTGTACAATACGATCCTGATCTACGATATGCGTGTATTTCAAGTTTTATAGCTTCTTATTTACTGTACCTTTATATAATTGTATTTCAACAAAGTAACAGCAATAAATATGACAGAGTGAAACCAAATAATTACAGGTGGTTAAATCGTGGTGTTTACCAGGATTCTCCCAATAGATATATAGATTTAGTGTGGCAATGTTTAAAATACAAACAATGAAGATACACAAATTATATACCAACATGAACAAATAAAATAAACATGAGAAAAAACCACACCATTTAACTGTCATTGAGACTATATATTGCGTCCTACATATATTTTCCCTTCAATGCTTTACTTAATTTTAAAAATCCTATCTTTACTAAAATATTATTTCATTTTCAAATTAGCATCACTAAATTTTTTAATAGTAGTCATTATTTTTACAACAAATCTCAGTCATAATCCATTAATCCTGTTTTGAATTGTTTTATACTATGTGCTCACAGTTGCAAGCAGACTATTTCAATCCTCAATGGATTTAGGAATATAAATTTCCCTATATAACTTCACTGTTTCCTCTGTCGAATCCTGTACGACTGATCGCTTTTAGATAAGTGGGAAGTAAAAGTAAACTGTTGACATTTTTGCTATAAAATTGCCACTATGTAATGAACTCACTAAATTTATCATCTAACACGTGTCTATAACTTTTAGTCAAATGTAAAATGCTGCTGACGAGACGTCCACCCGAAATATATGAAATTAGAGCATGTCCACTGATCCATTTTCAGTGTTTGTCAGCAGTTGATTAAATTTTCAGCAGAAAGCTATTAATATATTAGCGAGGTTGCTTCCCAACGTTTCAAAATCGGCTGATTTGATGGTTAAGAAACTTCTGGCGATCCAGAATCCTGCAGATATTTATAAAGCAGTAAAAATACTGAAAATATAACAGGGCGCCTTCCATAACCCCTGTTTGTAATTTAATGTGGAAAGAGTCAAATGATTAGATATTAAAACTGAAAATTTAGTTTCAAACGTAAAGTACATGTTAAATATAATAAACAGAAACCCTACATTAAATTCTTTAAGTACATGATACTATATTTTTGGTTACATTAACTATATTTTTATCCTAAATGGTGTCTACGCTTTTGTTGTATATTTTTCATTTAACACTTGTTTAAGAATTTTATATATTGATATATAATGTACATTATATAAATATATATTATATATATATTATATATATATATATATATTATATTAATATATATATTAATGATAAGAGTCCCCCAGGGGTGCAAAAAAATATTTTTTTCATGTGTTTATTATCAAACACTTCTTACCGGAACACTTATTTATTTCATACAGTTTAATTACTGACCGTCTTCCGTATTGACATAACCTATACGTTCCCTTTCGGACGAGAGACCATAACGATATTTACTTAATTAAAATAATTCGTCTGATCAATTTCATAAATATAACTCCGGTTTTAGTTACAACAGTAGAAGCGTATAGCGATTTAATAGAAACCTTTTTATAAAGTGCCAAAAAATTTGTAAATTAACTACATAGTCCCAAAACGAAGCCTGCTTTTACCTGCCACTTACATATGTATAAGCGATCATTCGTACAAGATAAGACAGGGGCAACAGAGAACTGTTTTTTAATTTTCGGATCAATCGAATAAGATTATCTTTCCCCCGACACTTGTCAACATTTTTGTTTACCTTAAAACAACATGCCCTAAATAATATTTTACTTTATCGTCTGTTTTTAATTGTAATAAATTTAACGACTTATTAACAGACATTTTTTATACTACAAAAATCTTCTTTATTAATGAAAAATATTATTTAGCAGCCCCTCGTTTCGGTACCTATTTGTACCATCTTCGAATTGGAAGGTTTGTCTTGATCGTTTCCTACGTATCCTTATGAAAATTAAATTTTATTTAATGTAATTGCCAAACCTAGGAAACGTTTATATCACCAAGAGAAACATTTCAGTCGGAGAAAAACCTGAAGAGAAATCAGTACCTATAAGTAGCGCTCTTAAGAAAAAAAGTTTATTAATAGGTCGTTAAATATATATGACGTAATAAAAATTGGTATATACTTATTTTAAGTTTACGCTATTCCAAAAGATGGATGCCGATTTAATTCAGTCTGAAAGTTATTTATTGCTGAGAGAAAGCCCCGGAAATTAGTTCTGCTGTACAAAAAACATGTCCCAAAATTAGGTTTCGACCGCCGACCATTCTGTTTGAAGATGGTGGATGTCTGTTTGATACTACCACAAAAATTAATTCTCACGACTCCGTATTACAGTGTAAAAAATTATCGAAATCGTTTGGAACTCTTTGTAATGAAACGTGAACCTGCAAATTTACCGCTATTTTGTGCCTTAAATATGACCGATAGCTGAAATTTATTGCTTATAAACTTCTCACGGCTCTATACAATAAAGAAGAAACTTTGATAGAAATCGGTCCGACCGAGAAGCGAACCAATTAATCAATTACCGATTCCTTAATAAGTGAAACGAAAAGATAAACTAAAATTCTACAGAATAAACAATTTCAGACAAAAACATTATTAATTTACAAAGATAAAAATTATATATATATATATATATATATATATATATAAATATATTGTAATGATTAAAAAGGTGGTCTTAAATAGGAATAATTAACAAAATTATTATGTATTTAAAATTTTATTGTTGATAATTACATATTATAAGCCCTGCTTTGCACGCCGAATTTCATCAATTTAACAAACAAATATTTCAAATTTTATTGTATTAATTTGTGGCGTTCTATGAAAATACAGCTTATTTTTACAATCAACTACGTCGAATTTCTCTTTATGTCAGGGTCATCACTGGGTTTGATAGGAAGAACAAATACAATGAACTAAAATATTAACAATCCAAACTCATTGAAGTTCACGGAATACAATATTAAATACAAAAGTAAAAGAAAACGAATGAAAAGAAAAACGCGAACGAAATCTGATTATACCCTTTAATTATCGTTTACAGTCATTAATAATTGTTTTGTTCTCACGACAGTGCTACTGGTACCAGTTCGGACTCTTGTATTATGAAGTCAACACATACTAAACAGGCCATTATTCACTAATTCTACACTTTAGATTTTGAACACACGTGGTCGTTACTCTCGATCTCTGCTATCCTGGAACTTGGATTAGCCGCCCCTCAGTCAGCCCTCAGACGTAGGTCTCCTTGAAGTCTCTGTATGCAAAAATTAGTTCAGTTTGTGAAGCAAAACTTCTGCTTCTAAATTGCGATTTTATGAGTCTCTTTGTCAAAACTGTTTACTTGCGTTTTATGTAAACTATTATATCTCGCCGTTGGACTTCCTAGATAGCCTTGTTCATAATTCTAGATCCGCAGACTTTTACTGTTTTTATTTCTCTACGTGGACCGAACTGCCATGTCCCAGTTCTGGACGCAGACTGAGTTCTCTAAGCGCGCGATCTCCAGTCTCCATTGTTAACAAAGAAAGACCCGCTGCGATTGTTGTCTTTAAGCACCCGTACCGCCAACAATTCAATTATATTAAAAACAATAAATAGCCTGTTTAATTGGTATTACAATATATATATATAATTTTATATATGTAAAAGCATATTCAATGTACCAGATTAAACATATATAATATTCGTACTTAACACATCGAATTTCCCAAAAAATGACACCTATATTGTTTACTCGACAACGATATCTGTATTGTTATTCGTGGAAGTCCTAGTATGATTTTTATGCTCCGTTTGAATTATGAAATTAAAATTATTGTAACTATGATAATTGATCATTTTCGTAACTGAAAATAGAATGCATTTCTAAAAAATCATAAGAAATTCTTGTATCCGTAATTATCATTTAGGTGAGTGACCTATAATTTATAACTCGTGTATATTAGTGTAACTTAAAGAAGGTAATATACACTTCCGTTTTTTATAATTAATAATGATAAAACAAAGCATTTTATCCGAATTATACCTCAGAGATGTGCAAAAGTAACCGAATACGTTTTGGTGACCATACGTAACTTAAGTCCGTTTTATATGAATTGATTATTGTACAGAGGAAGGTCTATCTGAATTAAATTTGAGTGAAATCACAGATTTTTAAAACTGTGTATTAAATACACTAAAATAGAATCATTCGTCTGTATAAATCGAATAAATGTTTCCTCATAAAACATAAACAACTCAAAGCAGATGATCGAACGCAACGTAGGGAAGACAAAAACCAATGCGGACGAAGCGGCTGAGTTGCTAGGCTAAATTGAACGAGATGAAGATAGATTGCTATGTCATGCAAAACAACGGAGTTCGGATAAGCGATTAGAATAAAGCGTCGCCTGGAAACAGTACTCAAACAAAAAGAAAAAAAGCGGAGACCGGCAGAAAGCAATGTATGTAGAGATTCACTTAAGTTCTGATATACGATGGGAAGAACGAGTTAATCGTGTTTCTCGTAAAGCGTGGAACTCGTTACATTTCCAGACTTTTAACAAATTGTGGGTCTGAGTTTAAAGAATTGGCCGGTAGAACGTCTTCGCCTCCCACGGCAGATTACGCAGTAAGTTGTTGGGAACCTTACAGAGAAGACGCAGAAAATATTTAAAAAGAACAAAGAATTTAGTAGTCACCGAATAAAGCCGTTGAATGAAAAGCACAGAGAAATAATTAACTTGGAGACAACGAAAAATAAATATATAATAATTACTGGCCGGATAAATCAGAAAAATATATATAGTGAGGTTAATTAAAGTACAATTACATCTTAAAAAATTTATGGTATAAATTACAAAAATGAGTATCTCTTGAGGTAAAAATAATAGGAGACATTAAAACCAAATATTAAATTAACTGTCCTAATGATGTCGAACAGCCAGCTAATTAGTAAATTTGAAATTGCGAAAATGATCCATCAAAGTACCAGGATGGAAAAATCTTGAGCGGACCAGGAATCGAACCCGGGACCTTGGCTAATCGTGCCTTATTTCCGTTAACTGAGTTATCCGGGTCGACACCAGACCGGCCGTGAAACTCTCTTATAATTTTATGTTCACGTTCGTATTGTATTCCAACACGTACAGTACATAAACGAAAGAGGTGAAGCGGATTAAAACCAAAAGTAAAGCAAAAAATTATTGTAGTTAATAAACGTTTTATAAACCACTTAAAAACTCACCAGTATGTCACTGACATGTGGTTAAAAACCTAATTTTATTGAGATATATTTTCTGAAACTTTAAAAATATTGAGTTCTTGCTCAGTGAAACGTGATTATATGAAGTTTCAAAAGAGTGATAATACCAACATTATTATTAAAAATCTAGAAAGTTTGTACTGCACGTTATTTTAAAATTTTTAACCAGTTAAAATTTATTATCCGCGGATCAATAAAAACTCAACAACGAGGCATTATTTGAAATCCTAATGATTTTCATAAATAGTTACACAGTAATGCCACAATATTACGCTAATAATTCAAATATTTAGAAAATCATTCCATTAGATACATTGGTATTCATAACAATATATATATATATATATATTGTAATGCCAATTAATTAGACCATTAATTGTTTTTAATAAAATTGAATTGTAGCTGTATGAGCTATCAAAGCAACAATGGCGGAGAGTTCTTTTCCTTTGTCGAAAAGCCGAAATGGAGACCGCACGCGTAATGAACGGCAGTCTGCACTGAGCCTGGGTCGAGGAAGGATTAAAAAAAGTCTAAAATCTGCATACGAGAAGTTATAGTCTGGAATCGGCAACGATATGAGTAGGAGACTAAAATCTGAGTACGAGAGATATAATACAGTTCAGTTCTCTTAGAGAATCAAATAGTAAAGTCTGCAAATATAAATTGCAAATCGCGAGTTCTTGTATGGAAGCAAGCAAATGGTTCTAGAGAGAGATTTTCATAACAATTTGCAAACGGGGAAACAAAAGGTTGATTCACGATGATAGAACAATTTTCGCATTGAGGAACCAACAACCACTAGCAGACCAGAGGGGGCTGCTCATCCGAGGTTCCAGATAGCTGAGGACGAGAAATTCTAGCGTGTGTATTAAAATTGCAATGAAGTAGAGTCAGTGTAACTAAAAATGGCTTTTTTGTGCGTTAGTTATCAACAGTTATCAAGAGAGAGAGGTCTGATACCCAAAACTTTGATAAATTTGTAAACGATAATTAAAAGGGTAGAGTCAGATTTCGTTCTGAGTTCATTTCGTTCAGCTTTTTTTCACTTATTTTCATATTGTTTTAGGTTAATTTGTTTATATTTTGAATTGTTAATAGTCAGTTTATACATTGATTTTGTTCTAATTATCAAACCCAGTAGTGACCCTGAGATTAAGAGATTTTCAACGTATTGGATTGTAAATATTGATGTGTATTCGCTAGAACAACATAAATTGTAAAAAATTAAATTAAAGTTTTGTAAATTTTGATCAAAGACCGGCGTACTAAGATAGGGCTAATAATGTGCATTTTTAAGAAATAAAAAAACTTTAAATATTAATAATGTTATTGATCATTTCCTTTAATTAACCCTAACATGTTGTTCATTACATAAATGGCTTCACCAACGTGGGGCAAATTAATCGTCATCCAGTTGTTCATTAAATATATATTCTTTGTAGGAGAAAGGAGCAGCGAGGTGATAGTTGTTAGGGGGCAGTAAGAACCAAGCAGTTAGTTCACAGTTAATAGCAGCGAGTAATTAACAGTTTGACAAAAGTTATGCCGCCCTGAAGTTAGCAGACAATTGAGAATTGGGGAATATTCGGAGAAAGCTGTTGTAGGGTCCCGGAAAATCTTGTGTATCTTTAGGAGAAATTGTAATTTTGTAAATTATCATGGTGAGGAAAATTTTTCGCGCTGTGTACAACTTTTTCAGAGTAGATCCATCCAGTCTGATTGAAACCAACGAGAAAATTTCGGTCTAAGGCAGCAGATAGGGAACGCAGTCCAAAGAACCGAGTCAGACGATTGTCGATATCAAAATGCAGATTGGAGTGTTAAAATGTAAATTTTCCTGAAATTTTTACAATATAATATGCCAGTATATATTTATTCGCCCCCCTATGAACTCAGAGCCCATGATTGCAAGTAAACACTAACTTATAATAACCTTTTATTATTATTAAATTATATGTAAATACAAAATTAATTGGAAATTAAATTATATTTAATAATTTCATCTTAATTATTTTAATAAATTGCGCCGCAACGTCTGGCAATTTTCAGTTACAGGTCAACAATTACGTTAAATTTTCTCTACAATGGCAGTTTTAAGATGGTAACGGAGGCTATTAAGTTCTTGAATTTTGGATGCATCCTGATATTGACGAACAAGGGTCAGCTAAGTGCCTCTCTTAGTAAATTAGTGTGTTCGAAATTCGGCGAGTGACTTGACCTCTCAGACTACTCAAGTATTCATCAACTGAATCCACATATTGCATTATGCCCATTTATATTCACAAGGGAGTGGAAGCCATATTTAGAAAATACTCTTGGAGCGTTTGTAATTCAATCAGCTCACCGACTGCAGAATGGGTTAGACGTGTCTGCTAGAAATTATTCAACTTAATAAACTGAATCGAGTGGAGCTTAAACAGTTAACTTTATCGTCCACATCTCCAAGTACATCGTCCCAGTAAATTTGTCTCTTAAAATAATTTTTCAAAACAAAACTCTGAGGCGAGTAAAAAGAAATTACCACTTCCTCTGAGACTCTTTGTCACTTCCTCTAAATATCTTCGTAAAAATAAAGGATGTTGAAATTATATTCAGCTAAACATATAAAATTACGGCAATAATTACAACATTGCAAAATATTAGATATTAAAAACAATTGTTATATTAATCTCAGACATATTCCAATAAAATTTAATAAAAATAATTAAAATGTCAAACCTAGGATCATGTATCGGAAATTTTCTGTATATATTAGTTTTTTCTTTAACAATTTCCACCATTTAATACAAAATGTATAAATAATAAAATTCATCACCCGATGAAAGTCTACGGACGGAGGATTTAATAATTTTTTTATAGCATAACGGCCAATTTACAGACAGAACTTGATAATACTGAAAAGCAGGACGTTTCATCCACGTTTATGGTGCTCATCAGGTGCTGAAAGATATATTATCAGATCCAGTGTTGTGGAACAAACGTTGTGCTTCGAAGTGTTATTATTAATTTTTCTCTGTTAATTAGTCATGACATCATCTTAAATATACATATAGCGTCATTTCATTTAATTGATAATTTAAAAACTGTTTAAAATGTTTTATTTATATAATTCCAGTTACTTGTACAGTTTTCAATAATTGAAGTTTAATAATTATCGAGAGTATTGGACAATGTTCATACAACTTATATTTCCACATATATTTTCTATAGAAATAGAAATGTAATAGGGCTGTGTTATAAATAAATAAATTAGATAAAAATAAGCAAATAACAGACTAAACGAAGTGATATATAAATACCATACAACGTTTCTTCAATCCATTGTTGCTTTCGTCAGGTGATTAAAAACGCAAGCACAAACCAGGTTATGAAGTAAAAATATTTTTGAGTCAACAGAAACTAAAGTTATTAGATACAAAAATAGCCAAATAACAGACAAAAATGAGTGATAAAATAAAATACCACACTACGTCTCTGGACTCCTTGTTGCTTTCGTGAGGTGATTAAAAAAAAGGAAAGACCCGTGAGAACGACAGAAGCACACAAACCAGGTGACGGACTCTAAAAGTTTTTTTTTAGGTTGTGCCGCTCTCACTGTTCTTGCCTTTTTTTTAATCACCTGAGGAAAGCAACAAATATTGCAGAAACGTGTATTATTCATATGATCTTTTTGTCGGTTCCTTGGCTATTTTTTGACTAAATATTTTATTTTCTGTAGTTCTTAATAATTCGTATATATATAGGAAGGTTTAAGCTTATAGAAAAATAAATAGGAAAGCGTAAAGGTTATAATCTCGTTCCGTGTTGCAGAATCATGAATTAATCATTGAATGTGAATAATAAGTTATAAAAGGTCATGGGGTCAATCGATATGCTATTGTTAACTGAAAATTTTCCTTTCTTAATCGATCAACAAGAAAGGCGTCGTCGGAAGGAAAACTTTTGTGTGTGTCCTCCACGCCTGAAAGTAGCCTCGACTCGAACCAGTGGTGCCATCTCTCAGGCTCTGCTCGGACTTCACAAATGAACTTCGTTTCGTATATGAATATATTCGTAACTTTCACTGTTATGTTTTGTACCGGCGATGACGTCAATCTTCTATTTGTCAAAACGTGTATACAAAATTAGGGACCAGTCGGTTTAAAATGTAAGAATTTATAATACAGGAAATAAATAATACTTAGCTGAATTTGACATGATGTAGAGGTCAGGATTTAGTGCTGGTGTTGTTTAATGAACTAGGATATTGTCCTAGGATTGACGATCCAAACTGGCCGGCCAATCGATACGGGGCTAAAAAAGACTTCGTCTGTAATTGGGAACTTGAGTTCCATTACGCGCTCGTAATTGAACTTTATAATGTCTGACCGAGTTAATTGCCGATTTATCTTTCGGTCCGTATTCATGTGTGGAGATGAGAAATCTGCGTTGATCCGAAACAAGTGCGGAACGCTGATCAATTAATACATTACCAACACTATTACACGGGTAATGTACAGACTGCGAAATTAACATTTGTCAAGGGATCGCAATGTACTTCCTCCATTCTACGTTCAACGAACATCCCACTGGTAAATTAATATGATAGCGCTAAAATCCTGATTTTATTTTAACACAAAAAAATTATTTGAATGAGAGTGTTTCCCATTGATTTTTTTTAAAAACCATAATCTACGTCGTCCGGAATATGTATGTGAGAAATTTGAACGGCAATTTTTTCTCTCTTAATTTTTTTTTTGCCAAGAAATTTTTTTAATCAGTTTATTTCAAATTAATCAGTTTATTTAAAATTTCATTTTGTGACTTATGCGCGTACAATCCTTAAGGACAACTTTTCCCCAAACACAAATAACACAGACCGCGAACGTTTGATCGTACATCTGATATTACATATGCGTAATTATAAATAGTTTCGTGAGAAAGATTTGACGCCTAACATCAGAACTGTAGATGTAGTATTAATTTAGCAACTCAATTGGGATCAGTTATCTCGTAAAATTAAACCACAATTTCAGCGCTGCCGCATTTAAATGAGATAATTAGTTAAACAGGGAAACACTTGAAATGCCACAAAGCAGTAAATTAAAACTCACAAATTTTCCGCTGTAGTAAAATAATATTTCAGTATTCACAAACTTTTGGATGTTTTGTAATTTGATATTCTTCAACTTAAAGTTCTCACGTGCATTCCTTGTAGCGCGGACGAGAAAATAATTAGTTATATCTGTGCATCTTACCGGCGATAGTTCACTTCGTCCATCGCATCGGAAGCAATTTCAATGTTCAGCGAGGTAGTATAACTTAACACATCCTGGATTTATTGTGGGAGGAACGTGGTCGTTCTTCCGATTTCCATTTAGTTGTAACTTTGGTTTACTTGGTGATTTATAATAAGCTACCATCTGTGGGGCTAATGTTAGCACTTCGTCGCAGAATTTCAATACGATTCTTCATTAAAATATGAGATACGTGTCAGTCATATATAAACACACACACATATATATATATATATATATTAAAATTGCCTGTATGTGTGTATAAGTGTATGTTCCGCATTCAAATCTACACCCGTGTAGCAAATTTCACCAAATTTCGTACACTGACGGGGCGAGATACGCCTACCACCCTAAGGAGAGGGGGTGGAAATTTTCAAACATGCTAAAACGGCCATTATTTGAGTCTGATAAATATTTTTTCGGATCAAAGAGACTGATAGTGATTCTACCGATGTTATCCGTGTATCACTTCAACCCCTTATAGCATTGGAAAGGAGCACCCTTAAGGGTTTGGGTGAAGGGGCGGTACAAGAAAATAACGCGAATACAACCAAGATCGGAGTCAAATCCAGGGTTATGGATGTCGGTTAGTTTAATCATTATCATTTAAGCCCTAGGGGTGGAAATTTTGAAACATGCAAGCACGGCCGATGTTTGCATTGAATACATATTTTTCAGGATTAATAAGATTGATGTTGTTTGGCATAATTTCAACCCCTTTCGGCATGGGAAGGGAGTGCATTTAGGGGGTGGAGGTGCGATACATAAAAATAACACAAAAGAAACTAAGATTGGAATCACACTTGGGGTTTATGGAAATATGACAACCCGGGCACCCAGCAAGTATATATGTATATAATTAATAAACATTTGTCTCAGCTACAGAGAGATAGAAAACCCGCGCCCTTTTACATTACAACTTACGTTAAAATTAATCCGGTTACCTCATCAATGAGGCAATGTTACAATTGGATATTTCACACGAAATTGGTCTACAAAAATGCATATTAACGACTGGCAAAATAATGTTCACCAATGAACACTTACAGCTCTTGGGAAAACAAGTTTACGAATCTGTGAACTCCGCAATCCTACAGACGTCGTGAGATCAGTGCATATTTCAATGGCTCCTACAGTGTTGTCGGTTATACCAGCGGTATTATCTTGTGATAGTCGATACAAATAATTTTTAAAAATCCTCGTATTTACATACCCATTTATTTCGAACTGCACGACATTTCGATGTCTCATTCGAGTACCATTTTCGTCGCTTAACCTATTTGCTTTAGATTCAGGCTCCAGAATAATTACTTCACGATGCAATTACTGGAATTAAGCAGAAACTACCGAAGAGATGTGGCTAAATTTAAAAACCTTGCTTCGTATATTCCAATAATGTTGCGTAACATTCTCCGGTGATTGTTTTTCCTCATTTTCCAGGTGGCATATTCGAAACAATTCCTTAGTATTCGAAAACGCGGTTGCTTTGATTATTCCAGCTAATGAATAACTTCGGGACACTTCCACCCCCTTTCGACGCAAGTTTGAATGCGCGTGTCATCAGCAGTAATGAAACGTCGCAGAAGCTGTGTTGAAATGAGTTTAAAAAAATTCAGGAATGCATTCCTCATATTGAGAGAAGAATAAAAATGTAGTACAACATGGGTCTGGAAATTTATAATTACAGGGTTACCCGAACTTTTGTGAATGTTAGTGCATGGCGACATGCCCTGTTATTTGGACTACAATGATAGACTTGATACAATTGTTACATGAGGAAATTTAAACCCCCTTTGGGGAAACTTAGATTCAACAGCTGTTGATGACGTACTAACTCCCCGTGCACGCGTTGTGGCAGCCCGTCAGACAGGACGCACCACGCCAGGTATTTTGGATCGTGTTCAAAACGTAATGCAAAGAAGAGCAGCTGCCCGAATTCAGTCCAAAGGAGGTTACTTTAAACATTTTACTGATTGGTGAAAATAGCGCTCCAACTGGTCAGTTGAACTTCATTGAAACCGATCAGATACAGATGTTCGGATAACTCTGTAATTATGCATTTCCAGACCCACGTGGTAATACACTTTGTATCTTTACTCAATATGAGGAATCCATTCCTCAATTTAGACGTTGAGGGTTTGTTACACCATATAACAGTGGCGGCCCATCAGTTTTATAACTTATGTGCAAAAAGCAACCAGTTTAACGAGAATAACTATTTAAAATAATAATACTTCATGAGTGGCAGTGTTACCAATGCTCTTACCCGACTCGTAATATGTAACATTTCTAAATCTACCTACATAATTTCCAACAGTGTCTATTTTTTAAATGTATTTTTACTCGGTAAAGATTTTAAATAAAGATAATTTTCGGAAGTAGCCAGTGATCAGTGTCGTTCTGTAGATTTCCTTCAAAATAACCTGAGATTGTAATTTTACCAAAAATGTACTATTATTATTTTTGTTTTGAAAATGCAAAATTATTTTAAAACAAGGTTTTTAATTGGTCAATAATTCAAATTTATTTCGATATCGTTGGTTATGTCGCTGTATCATGGCACGGGCGGACTGTGTTTCCGTGTGCTGTTAGCATCGCAGCACGCAAAGGAGGCAGTTTGTCGATCTTTACGGGGTGGCTCAGAAGGGAGGAGTGGGATGTAAAAGGTGTGTAGCGCATGAACAGTTGTGAATAGAATGCCAGATCTTGTGCTATCGCTGGAATAGCACTCAGATTGCGATGCGCTGCCAGGCGGGAAGTTTAAATTTTTTAATATCGAAGTGAAAAACAATTAATATGAAGGTTCTTAAAATTGAGAAAAATTAATTCTGATTAAATTAATTATGTGCTGTAACACATGAGAACATACGCACGAACCGCCACGATATATATATATATATAAAGTACATAATACATATACATATTTTATGTCTTCTAATAAATTCCGAATCATTCTAAAAAAATACGATGCCATTACTCTAAATTGTTTTCAATTTATATCAGATTCTTTCAAATGAATACAACAAGAATGTCGAAAGCGCTTGAGATATAACGACGAAAAATAAGGTCTTGAGACTTAAAATAAAGGTTTTTAATTTATGTAACAAATTTTATGGTTAATAAATACTTTATCGATTCACACATATGTTATGTATTTCAGATTGGTTGTAACGTGTAATTGAACATAATATATTGTAATGCCAATTAATTAGGCCATTAATTGGTTTAATAAAATTTAATTGTAGCGGCAGGAGCTTCCAAAGCGACAATGGAGCCGAGCTCTGTTGCTTTGTCGGAAAGTAAAAAATGGCGTATGCGCGCTAAAACTGGAGAGCACTAAGAGTTAGTTGGTGGCGGGACATTTCAGAGGACGGAACGAATAACACTAGAGCAGAGACTAGCCGTCGTTAATGTATTATTAAACAAAGTTGTGAATTTAAGACAAAGTAAAACATTCACCGAAGTATTACCCCGTAAATATCGCTAAGTTAGCAGTTTTTACGTCTATCAGCAGCCAGGAAAGGGGTTCAGTTTTACGTCTGTAGCCAGCTAGGAAAGGAAGTCAGTTTAAGTCCAAAGCGGTAAAAGACTAACAAATCTACGAATCATAGGATTCGTATAAGGCAAGCAGACATCAGATAGCTGACAAAAAAGAGGATCATCCGGGTTCCTGGGAGGCTATCAATTTTGACTTCAATAGTTCAGTTTTACGTCTGTAGCCAGCTAGGAAAGGAAGTCAGTTTAAGTCCAAAGCGGTAAAAGACTAACAAATCTACGAATCATAGGATTCGTATAAGGCAAGCAGACATCAGATAGCTGACAAAAAAGAGGATCATCCGGGTTCCTGGGAGGCTATCAATTTTGACTTCAATAGTGTAAAATCTGTGAATCTTAGAATCAATGTAAAATTTTGCAATAGTGTATTTCCGAAACCAAAAGGAATGATGGTACCAGCTGGACACTACGTAAGTAACAACATCAAAACTAACGATTAATTGTAAACGTAATTAAAGGATAGAGTCAGATTTCGTTCTCTTTTAATTGTCAATCAAAGTTAATATCTTTTCATTTAAATTTCTTTCTATCGACATATTGTTAGGTAAATGTGAACTGTTTGTTAATAAGATTTTAAAATCAATTTGTTGTGTCCATTATCAAACCCAGTGAAGGCTCTGAGAAATTAATATTTTAACTTGGAATTGTTTTTGAGTTAAATTTACAAAGTGGAAAAAAAAAGATTTTATGTATTAAATTTTATTATTTCTTTTATTTAATTAAACCCAACCTGTTGATTATTACAATATATATATATATATATATATATATATATATATATATATATATTGTTTAATTAAAGACGATAAAGGACTGTATGTATATGATTAAACCATTATTTTAATACAGTCACATATAAAAAAATTTATTTCAATGTAAAGTACATTAAAATGTCATGATTTTAAAATATATCAGGAGCTTTCGTTTATTCTAACCATATTCATCTGATAGTTACATTAAAATATTTCCTTAGGCCAACATTTTTGACACAGTTATATATATCATCCTTTTATTTACATTAGGGTAACATGTTTAATGGCCAAGCTCGTCAGATGAATAACCGAAAGATCCTGACAATCTATATTAAAATCATGACATTTTAATGTAATTTACATTGAAATAAAAATTTTATATTTGACTGTATTACAATAATACTTTTTTTGTGATCTACGAGAAAGTTCAATGTCCTACCGTAACTCCGCGTCATCTGGACTAATTTCTTATCGATTATGCATTAAGCTTGTAATGTGTCGTACCGATAACTAAGGATTTTCCCCGTTTGCGAATAAGACTCCGTAATTCGGACATGTGTCGATGCCCGTCACATGCAGATAGAGAAGCTCTCTCTCTCTCCGATCTTGGCTGACCTTTCGCCCACGCCCCCCCCCTCCGCTCCAGTACCCGCACCACCCTCCCCTCCGCCCCCACCTCACCACTTCCCCCTTTACGAAACCACTTCAATTATCCGGCGCTGTTTTATTGGTCATAGGCTCGTGCGTCGATTGGGGATGACTATTGTTGCAAATTATTAGCCCATCAAACGTGTCCTACAGAGTGCGCCACGTGACAATGTTCATTACTCGAAACTGAAACAAATCAAACCGCAGTTCCACCTATTTTGTATGCCATTGCGAGGGGGAATGAAAGTACTCGAGCGAAGTATTTGTGGTCTTATTTTGTCGAAACTATTTGAAGTTTTCTTTGCACGTGCCACCAAAAAAAAAAAATGCTGGTAACTCTCGTTAGTAGAAACTTAACTAGCAGGGGAAAAATCTCTAACTACTCAACTACAGCAAACTCGGAACGGAATTATAACACTTTGAATACCAAAATGATTCTTCGTTCATAGCGTCGTAATTCATGACGATTAAATGTATCACGAAAACGCCATTTTTTTCTCAAAGTCGCTGGGTAATTAAGACTTTAATACAGCTTTTTCGTAAAAATAAATAACGTTAACAATTTCAAATATTACCACAAAAATTGGTAAAATATTTATTCCACGCGAAAATCTTAACACTTCTTCACGCACACGGGAAACGTTGAAAGTAGCTTGTAAATGCGGTATAAACTTAAGTGACACTACAGAGCAACGTTAAATAGAGAGCGAGAGAAAGGTAGATATATGGACAGGGATGGTACGTGCTTGAAGCGTTGAATAGTAAACCAGCGAGTCCGCTTAGAAATTTCCGGTTAGTAATAAAATCACAGAAGGGAACGATTTGAGAATAATTCTGCAAAAAATTCCTCAAAAGGGAAGAAATTAACTTCAGAAATTGCATATGTAACATCACGATCCAAGCGACAATATTTTCCCGCCAATTCAAAATGTACGCAAATATCTCTTACGCGTTGCTGGAGTCGCTGTTTCTTCATCTATTCCGCTTCTGTTAATTTACACTGCAACGGATTCTGCCTCTCTCTCGTCACTGAGTCATACTTTTCCCGTCACTATACGTCAATTTACTTGTTGCAAGAGCGTACTGAAAAAATATCATTCCTAACGGCTAAGTCATAAATACAAATTCGTCGAATAAAATACAAAAATTTTTGACTATCAGGATGGAAAGATATTGGCCGGACCAGGAATCGAACCTGAGACCTAAGCTACCGTGTCGACTCCAGACCTGTTGGAAAATTCTTACATCCATTAAACCTGATGCAGGCTCGCCTAAAAGTTACTAAATCACAATTCTTATATGGACTAAATTTTACGGATTTTTCTATGTAAATATATCAATGGTTTTAGAATTTTCAAATCAAGACGACACAGGTACAGCTGTAACCCTTTAAGCGAGACGTCCCGGGTTCGATTCCTGGACCAGTAGAGATATTTTCATCCCGATACTTTAATTCAACTTGACCTCTATGGCCTGACCCTATGAAACCGTTCTCTCTATTCTTGACTTAAAAATACAAAATTATATCAATTTTAGACTCTTGCAGTCGAAAAAAAAATGGGAACATTGTAACTGAGAATCAAAATAGCTAACCCTTGGCTACCTTCCTCTACCCTTCCGCATCCCCCCCTTTCAGATCCCTTCCTATGCTATTAAAGGGAAGTTGCCACCATGTGGATTACCCTCATGTAGCCTGTTACCCTAAAAAAAAACGTTGATCATCAAAGTTGCGCTTCAGAAAATGTACAACGCCGGAGACAAATCGGTGGAGTGAGGTGAAAAAATAAATTATTTTATCGATGTACTAAACATTGATGTATATTAAAAAAGTTTCACGCCTCGGCGTGGAGTTCATCAAGCACACACGTCACTCGTTTTTTCGAAGATATGGGAAAGCAAAGATATAAAATATAATTGTTAAACTGATAACTTATAATCGAGTGGTGGAATTATTTTAATAATTTTTAATTATTTAGCAAAATATACTCATTTAATTACTGCTGCTTTTAAGAATTTTTGTAAAGTTTTCATGTAAACCGTTTGAAAGCACGTAATATTCCAATTAAGGGCGTCGGTGACTGACGTTCTTTAGTGTGTTCTACATGCGTAACCCTATAACCGACAAGCGCTTACGAAAGCGTTTTTCTTTAGATCGAAATAATATAAAAATAAGGCATAATTGTGTCAATAAGATATGCTATTGAACTATGTTGTTATTCTGAAAACTAATAATATGTAAATCGACAAGGAGTCAGTTAAAAAAGGAATAATATATAAACAGAATAACTGGCACGTATATTAGTGACAAATGACGTTATAGTACACAGATAGTGGAGCAAATGTAGTGTAATATAAACAATGTTATTATACTTACTTTTTTGGGAGTTCATCTATACCACATTTCTCAAATTATTAAAATTGATATGATGTTTTTGTTAATTCTACATCGAAACATACTTTATAGAAATTTATAAAAGGCCATACAGATCCGATTAACATATTTCATCACCATAACCTTGTTTACAAAACTATTCATGCCTTGTGTTATATCGCCCAGACAAAAAGGTTTTTGATAACTGGAATAAAAGAAAATTTTCGATCGTCGAAATAGAAACATAGCCACATAAACATTGTTGAGAATTAAATAATGTCGGATTTGAAAACACATCTATTTTAGATATCGAATCTAATTATTGAAAACATCACAATGTGCCATATTGACGTACACGGCTACCACGCCTAGGGTCGGGGGTGGACGGGAGTAGTAATTTTCAAACTTTCTAAAACCGCAGGTATTTTCGTCGAAATTATTTTTTTTCGTGGTCAATGAAATTGATAGTGTTTCTCCCGATGATTATTGTGTATTATTTCAAGCCCTTACGGCATGATAGGGGAGCACCATTACGGGTGAGGGTCGAAGGGCGTTGCGTAAAAATAACGCGAAAACAATTGAGATTGGTGTCTAATCCAGGGATATGGATGTCGCTGAGTTTTAGTCTTCGGTAAATTTGTGTTCAGTTGTTATTATTCTTATAATTGAAATACAGGCCTTATGTTGAGTTTATTTATTTTAAAAAAATTATACTTATTTATTGTATTTTCATGTATCTGCCAACAGAAAAACTGTCCATTTGTAGATTAAATAAATAAATATGTATATATATATATATATATATATATATATTGTAATGCTAATTAAGAAGGCCATTAATTATTTAAATTACTATGTTTGTTTATCGGCATCATTCTCGAAGGACGAAGTGACAGCGGGCACTTATTGATGTTGAAGTAGACAGACCAAGAATTGTTTAAAATTACAATATTTGTTTATCGGCGTTAATCCCAAAGGACAGAGTGACAGCGGGCTCTTATTGAAGTCAATTAGGGAGACCACGAATTGTGTGAAATTACAATGTTTTGTTTAGATGTACTGATATCAAAGAATGATAGCGGCTGCGGGCTTTCACTGATATTCAATTAGGGAGACCAAGAATTGTTTACTTATAATATGTGGAGTGACAGCGGTAACTGGAGCTCAAAGGATGAAGCCAGAGCGTGGGAAAGCCAAGAGTTAGTGTTTTCTTGGTAAGGGATGAGAAGCGAATAGTCAGTTGGATGGCAGATCTCGAGGGAGAAGGACGTGGATGGCAGTAGTTGGATGGCATATCTCGAGGGAGAAGGAGGTGCAAGCAGTTGTGTGGTAGATTGCAAGGGAGAAAGACGTGTATGTGGAAGGAGTTGTGTCCGGTATCAAAGGAGAAAAATGTGGATGGAGAGTTGGTTGGATAAAGCATTGTAAAGAGTCTATCTGCATAGTCAGATTTAGAAAGAAACATTATTTGGCTACTCCATAGTTTGGAGAATTCTGCAGCAGATAAAATAACTCTCCTATTTTGTTGGAGGTACATCTTGGGTTGTTTGGAGATAATACTGACTAAATTGACTGGTGGCCGCGGGCGAAACAGTGATGGTCCGTACGAGGAGTCTGGAGTTACGAGAGTGTTCATGTGTTAGTGTTGGTGAAAGTGAATGTGCAATTTATGCACAGAATGGTGTTTTTTAGTGAAATGTGTTCCCAGGTTTGGAAATCATTAAGTCGGGTTCCAAAAGGACAATTGTAAGTAATAAGGAAAATAATAAATATTTTTAAACGGTAAATTAAAGGTAATAGTCAGATTTCGTTTATTTCATTTATAGTTTATTTTATTCCATATTTAGTGAGTTTCGTTAAAGTGTAAATTCTTTAAATTGTAATCTTCAATTGTTTCTTACTGTCAAACCCAGTAAAGACCCTGAGATTAAGAGTAATTATATTTTGTTGGTAAAAAATAAAAAATTTTAACTTTGAAGAATAAATTTGTTTAAATAATAATTAATAATTTTTTTAATTAAAGCCCATCTTGCAGATCATTAAGTTATTGGTTCCACAACGTGGGTCAATTTTTTTAAATGTAATATGTTTTTAATTATTACAATATATATATATATATATATATATATATATATAGGTCTAGTTGTACCCGACCGCATGTATCAGATGAAAATATTGCTCAAATGGTTCCGTACGTATTAGAAGCGATTCTCAATGGAAGTGTGCAACGGATAATAATCTGCTTTAAGCCACTCACGCTAAGAGAGACAATCCTGTGGTTTTGCATTTAATTGATTCCAAGGGTGTATTTAGTTTGATTAACGAGCTGTGATTATTCCTAGGTTTGCGGCAATGTTTTGCTGGAGAAGCGTATTTAATGTCCTGAATCCTGGAGCCTAGTAGCCACAACGCCAAGTTTTATGTGTATTTACTGTGTAAGTAAAGTAAACTTGTTTAACCTTAATTCCATTAACGTTTGAGATAATAAAATTCAAAATTGTTTATTATTTCCTTGGAATTAATTTGTAAATACGAGCTTTCAGAGCAGAAAGAAAAGGTTCAGATTCCTACTACAGGGAATTCAATTCAGAAGTTAAAGTGGAATATATATATATTTTTTCATGAAAAATAAATTACTCGGCGGTAGTGGCTGTAAGGTTTTTAAATAAAAAGTTAAATGTATGTAACGGAAAATTTTTCTGTTTTATATATTTTTACTATAAAATTTTTAATAAACTAAAATACAACATTCACATCATACATTTTGTTTATATCGGGTTTTAACTGCAGGATGAGTAACTGTACAATACTTCAACGCATGTATTTCAACAAAGATTTAGTATGTACTTCTAGATCAATACATTTTAATTCTTCAAGGCAAGTAGTCTACTGATACTATTATTGAAACAGTACAACGTGATAATTTACTTCAAAATGAATATATCCAATATTTAAAATACATGTATTTGAACAGTAGTCTGGGTGTAATGGCGTCAAAATAAGCCTCTAGCACCATCAATCTGCCACTCAACCTCGAAACTCAACTCATGACAATCGCACGTCTGTTTTAGCACCTGACATGTCAAAGTTTTCAATGTCATCGGCACGGTTTAAATGCCAAATATATATATATACATAAATATATATATATATATATATATATATATATATATATATATATAATTCTTCAATACTTTCATTTAAATTATTTTTCTTTCAGGAAAATTAGAAATTAATTTATCTTAATTTTCTAAAACACAAATATGTCGTCGTAACTTTTCCTAGTTTCAAAAAATTGAGAAATTGACAAATAAATATGTATCACATAAACGTTTGAAAAATTAAAATTACAGTTCACTAGTACATTCCTCATTTATTCTTGACTCGTGCGCTTTCCAACAGTTTAGACATTAAATTAAGAAATCCTAGAAATAGAAACGATTCCTGGCCCAAAAAATGAACGAGAATTTTCGGTTCTCTAATATGATTTATCTTTTTATAACAAAAGACTGCTGTCATTTATTATATTGCACTTTTAAAGAAACATATGTAGAGTCGCAATACATTTTTCAATTTATAAGTTATTTATTAGAACCACAAAGTATTCTTCTTCTCAATACTTTTTAATTAACAGTAACAGTAGATATAATCATAAAATAATGAAATAGTTTTAATACTAAAACTTAAAAAATAATAGGTTAAATCTATTTGAATCGTAGGTACCAAGTATTAAATATAAACTACCAACTAAATATTTCTGTCTAAATAAGAACTTTTATATATAGACAAATATCTATTTATTCAGTCGGAATATATTTGTGTTTTTTAAGCTTCTGGGTCTATTAGCCATCATTATCTGTAAGATACAATAAAAACTAATAGAAGCATAAATGAAAAATTCGCATATTAATTTGCATCAGGGCAATAATAAATTATATAAATAGAGTTACGTAAAATATATCAAACAAATATAAGTTTTTGTACAAAATTATGGCTTCAAAAATTCCTATTAGAATTTTAGAATTATATATCTATTGGTTTTTATTTTATCTCACATATGATAACGGCTATTTAAGTCAAAATCTTCTTTTAAAAAAATGCGATGAATATATATATATATGTATTTAGGGTAACAGGCTACATGAAGGTCATCCACATTGTAGCAACTCCCCTTTAATAGCATAGGAAGGGATTTGAAAGGGGGGATGCGGAAGGGTAGAGGAAGGTAGCCAAGGGTTAACTAGGGCCCCAGGGCTATAGTTTAAGGATCCTACCCGGCATTTGCCTAAAAGTAATGCAGGGAAAACCCTAGAAAAATCTGCATCACGTAGGTCGGCCATTGGGTTACTTGTCCCATGCCCTTCCGATAGCGGGAGAAGAGTTTGCTGTGGGGACGCAGCATGCCCTTCTCCGTACCTCGGCCAGTTTAGGAGGCAGCTGGCCGACTGTTCCAATGGGAACAGCGAACAACTCTTACCGTATGCCCAAGGTCTGTGACCCCGGAACATACACCTCTCAAAACAGGACGAGGTGCCTCGGCTTGTGGGAACCTTAGTTCGAAAACGGAGAGAGGAAAAGGCATCTGCAAAGATAGCCCCTTCCTGTCTCTCCTACACTGCCTGCGAGAGAATGGCCCTCGCAGGCAGCAAATTGCTTATGAGCCGGTATATATTTGTCTATTTAAGAAAAATTATTATTTAGACAGAAGCATTCAGCTGCGAGTATATTTTTAATACGATTCAAATAGATATAATTATAATAATCTAACTTCATTCAAAATAAATGTTAAAAACAACAGCCTATTGGTCTAGGAAATTATTATTACGTTTTAAATATCTAAAGAAGCAACCCTTTTACAGTACTAACATTTTTTGACGATTTTATTTAAATTCATCAGTTAGTTTTTCATAAGCTGTAAAAATCAGCTGTAAATATTTTATTCAAGCATTTACATTTCCGGCTTTGCATGTCAACTTTTGTTTCGATTTTACATCTGCGTCAATTATTTTATTTTAATAATCAACGTAGATGTGAAATGAAGTTGACAAGTAAAGCCATAAACGTTAATGTTTGAGAATTTTTAAAAAAAAGCGTAAAAAAAAATGAGACTGTAAATCACGTAAACTGCATCAACAGCCATATAACTTCCTATATAAGTTTTTAATATGATAATAAATTTTTATGAGTTACGGTGTTGTTCTTAAAATTTCAAATCGATATAATTTTTTTAAAAATTAATATGCTGTAATTAAAAGTCTTGCAATATATAATGGCGATTACAGCCAAAAGTTCCTGCTACTCTTAACAAAAAAAAGTAATGAGAAGAATTTTTTTGGCTCTAGTTATAAATTTGAAAAAATTTTGACTTAGTGACAGAAAAATAATATGACCGCAACGAAACACAAATTGTGCAAGTATTTTAGTACCTTCGGTTTACATATAGCTGTGATAAGTTTAATTTATTTTCAGTCAAAGTTGTCATTTTTTGTGTGTGAACTTAAATCATATCTGTAGTTAGAAAAATCCTTGAGATTAATGATTTACTGTCGATATGTATTTATAATACAGAAGATTCCAAGGCGTCGAAACGTGCGAACTTACTAAAGACCTTCAATTAACAGGTATTAATTACAACTACAATTTTCTCACTCGCAATTTGTTTCTCTTGTTACCTCCACTTCGAGGTCTTAAAGACCGTCTCGCGAATGCTATCGAATTAAAAATTCCATTTCGGCCATATTCTTTGATCGTCGGAGCAAATGGTCACGCCTGAATATCTGTAGCAGTCTAAGTGGTGCATTACAGCGTAATGGTCATCTTCTGAGAGAGAGTACCCTCGCATTATGGACCGTAAACATTGCCCAAAAGAGTATTCAATTTTGTTTGATGAAGTCGGCCCTTCGTGACAGATCCCGTCAAGGAACCGGGTAATTCCGAGGTCATAACGCGTTATTGTTTTCATTGTTAGGTTACTCCTGCTAGATGTGAGATCGTTTTTAAGATATACAATTTTACGTCACGCGAAATTACACGTTGCCTAATAGGACGAATATTCCTATTTCTGTAGTAGCTTTTGTCCTGTACGTAATCGAAAACTTTCCAGCCCCAGCCTGGTTATAGTTTTACTTGAATCGTTCTTCAGGTTTACGAATCTGTGTCCAATCACCGTTGGAGAAGTAAACAGCGTGTCCGGTATCTAACCATCAACTTTATCCAATTACATCAGATAAATAACCCACGTACAGGATGACGAGTACAAGTGCCTTTAATAAGCACACATTTAGATTTAAAATATCTGTAAACTGGCACTGTCGTTAAAGCTCAGGAATTGGACGATAGAAAGCATATTCAAGTAATGAATCAACGTTAAACATCGCCGCAATATCTCAGTAAATTTCTCTCTCTGTGTATAGAAAATATATGTAATGATCAGTACTTTACTTTAGTAATTCATTGAAAAATTATAATAACATTAAATTATACAATGGGATCTGAATAAAAATAATTTTATAAAACATAAATAAAGCGCAAATCTATCTCAAGTTGATATTGTCATCCTTTTCGGTGAAAAAAAAAATCATTCTCACAGTAGAAGAAGATATCACGGCAGTTGTTTACTTCACTGTTATTTAGCAGAAACGTAGAAACACGTGTCCAGGTGAGGGATCACAGGATGGTCTCCAATCAGAGGTGGCGCGCATAAATTCCAGCCCACAACCACAAAACACGAACTGATCAGAGTCCAGTCTGGCCGTTTGCAAACTATGCTGCCGAACATATAAATACGTAAAAGAAAAAACACGACAATTGCAACTCCAGTCTCAGTGTTAGACAGCAGTTCAACCAAAATAATGTTCAAACTGCATCCCATGGAAATATTTACACGAGTCTCACAGTCAAATCATGTTTCTCCAAACGAAATTTTAACCATTATGAGACATAAACGACTCCCTCAGTCAAATTTACTAGTCTTCCCTTCGCTCCAATCCACAATTAATCTTTCGAATTTATAAACGGCTTCCTCAATCAGTAACATGTTTCTTAATTGCTCTCTAAAAAGTATTTAATTCTCGGTCCAGCTGTCCAGGACAATAAAATGTAACAATGCCTCGCTTTGTATAATATATCTGCGTCAAACTAAAATCTGTGACCCAAAGTGAATCCAAATAAAATTTCGGACTTTCTTCGTCCTGGTCACTACAATATATATTAGTTTGTGTATCGAGATACTGAAACGCCGATATATCAACGCGGAGCCTGGGTTAGTAAAGGCAGTAAAACAAAATTAACGATATTTCCTTACTGCAACATTCGAAAAACATTTATTTTTAGGCCAAAAATGCAGTGTTTTCGTGAAAAATTAATGATCATCTTTCTAAAAATGTAATATATATATTGTAATGCATTTAATATAATGCATTGGATTAAAAACAGCGCACATGTCGTAAAGAGAATGCGAGGGAAAAGTAACCGCGGGTCCTGTCACGAGGTGGCAAGACGGAGCGGTAAGACATTTATCTAGGATGAGAGCTGATGAGCGGCAGAGAGGAAGCCGTAATTTGTAGAGACAGTGTGACGGTGCGGCAATTAGGTCTAAAGAGTGATTGCGGGTCGAGTAACTTATTGATTTGGGGAACGGCGTGAAGAATTCGTAACGCAGAACGTGGGTGAGCAGATGTTTCCAAAGTGGCTATGTTAGAGCAGGCTATTGTCTTTGACGAATGACCTGACAAGTGCTTGGGACTTGCAAGAAAAGATTTTGTGCGAGTCGGACAAAAGAGAGCAGCCGACAAGTCCTGAGTAATTGCAGGGGCGAAATCACGGCAGCTGCAAGGAGAGTCAGTGGATGTAAGGGTCCAGGCACTTGTTGACTTAGGATCTGGAGAAATTAGTATCGCGCACTTGTGAGCGGAGAGGTCCAAAGACAAATTGGACCTGTCGCGATTGTCGGGTTTCGGAAGGCGGAAGGACTCCAGCGGCCGGGAAGTAAATTTCAGTAATGGGATTCTGTTACCGCGCCGTTGCGACGAAACTTTGCATCAAGAGAAAAACAAGGAGGCAAGGGGTATATATAGGGGAAATAACCTATTGTGTGACAGTTAACGTGGGAGAGAGGTGGAGGACGCATCGAAGAGACAGTTACAGTTAGCGTGGGAGAGAGGTGGAGGACGCATCGAAGAGACAGTTAGCAGTTAGCGTGGGAGAGAGGTGGAGGACGCATCGAAGGGACAGTTGGAGTAAGCGTGGGAGAGGAACGAGAGACGGTCAGCGAGAGTCAGCGTAGGAGAGGGGTTCGGTGAACCTCGACAGTTAGTCAGTCAGCGACAGTCAGCATCAGTCAGCAAAACCATAACAGCTATAAACATTTTTAAAATACAGAAGCTCTATCTGTATGAGAAGGAGAATTTGACCTGTCTTCGATGGTAGGCGACCTGGATGCAGCAAACGACGTCAAGGAGTGTCACGGCGAACCAGTGATATTGTGTTAGAGTCAGTGAGTGAATGTCAAGGCTATAAAGTGAGTGTCTTAAGAACGAGTCGAAGTAAACCTGAGAAACCGTAAGTTGGAATGCATAATATTAACAGATGTAAACGTTATTAAAGGATAACAGTCAGATGTCGTTCTCTTCTTTTGATAATAAAGTTAGAAGCAATCTATAGGTTAAGTTCATTAATAAATTTAGTAAATACTTTTGTTTAATTTAAAACTTAAATGTTGGGTCTTTTTAATAGTTCGATTCTGTCCGTTGTCAAACCCAGTAGAGACCCATGAGAGCAAGATTTTCTTATTATAATGGTAAAATAGTAAATTCAACTGTAATTTCTGATGAAGTTTAATAAATTTGTTTGTTAAAATCAAAACTTATATATTTTTTATGTAATAACCCGTTGTGGTTATTACAATATATATAATTAATAGCAATTAAATAAGTATATCATGATTATTTGCGTCTATAATTTATTTACAAAGTTCTGAATATAGTAAGCCTGGTGGCTTACCTGAAATCGAAGCTCGGCGTTGCCACTTAGGACAGAAGGAAGTTCATCAAATTTTCGGAGGCGTTTGCCTCCTTCTTCAGGAGAAAGAACTTTCCTTTGTCCTGAGTATCAACGCAGGTAAGCCACTACCTTTCTGTCTTTCCTTCCGATACAAATCTTATATATATATTGTAATACTAATTAAGGAGGCCATTAATGATTTTAAAAATTAAATAGTTATGATGGATTGTTTAGCGGTACCAATTTTCAAAAGTCAACAACGTGTAGCCTAGCTTTGTCGTGAGCCGCGAGCACTGGCTGGAACGGCAGTCGGTCTGGTTTTGTAGTCGGGAGAGGAAGTAAACTTTTGAGAGCAGTCAACGAACAGCGTAGCCAGCGTATAAATCCAACTAAGAAAGTTACCAGTTTTAGAATTCAAGTATAAAGTTCGGACAGCGGGATACTTGATAATACTGCAAAGTGTAACCTGATAATCCACGCCACATTAAAAATTTGCTACGAGTACCGAGACCACCCTCAGTTTCCACACAAAGACAATTTAGCAGCAATCTGTCTAACTAAGAATCCGGAGGAAGAAGCAGTTCCAGTTCGCATAGGAGAAATTCCAAAACTATGAATGCGTTTTGTACAATCAAGTGTAGGGTCAGTGATTCATGGCGTTTTTAGTGTAAATTGTGTGCCCGAGCCCAGGAGATCTTAGTCTGGTACCAGCCAAATAATTTGTAAGTAGAAACCAATTTAAATTAAGTTTTTGTAAACAGTAATTAAAGGTATTCGTCAGATTTCGATTTCTCGTTTTGTTTTGATTGTTTCACTTTTAGTTTGTAAATTCTATGATTGTGTAACGTAAATTCTATAAATATAAATGTTTCCTTAGTTAGCAGGCTCAGACAAATGAGAAAAAGTTATAAAATCTCTAAACATGGAAACGTTAAGTGTAATTAATCTCAGATAAAATGTTATAAACTTCTATTGAATAAAGTAAATTATATTATAAAGATTTTGTTTTATTTAGAAGGCCCAAAAAATATAAATAAAATAGTGTTTGTTAATTAGAATTGATTATTAAATTTTGGCGTGCCAATGTAGGGCAAATAATTTGCATCATTAAATTATTTTTATTAAGCCTTTATTTTATTCATCACATTTTGGCTTCCACAACGTGGGGCAATTCATTTAATTAATCCAGTTATTTACTACAATATATATATATATATATATATATATATATATATGTGTGTGTGTGTGTGTGTGTGTGTGTGTTTGTGTGCGTATGTGTGTCAAATTACTGACATCTCAACGCAGAATGACTTTACGCATCGCAGAATATTCTGTAGTGTGTTTTTAAACAAAAAAGTCGAAGTTAACAGAAAATAAATCTAGGTTTCTGAAAGACGCGGAGTATCTTTCATTGTCATGGAAGTGACGTAACGGCTAAAATGTCTTATTTCAGCTATAAACGCACTTCGTAATGTCGTCTATTAAGTTGATTTAAGATTTGTTCATTTACTATTAACTATTAACGACTTGATCTTATTTCGTGTTGTATTAACTATTTTCGTTTTATTATTTTGCCGTTGATTTGGTTTTATGTATTAAATCCGAGTTTATTTCTGGATAAAATTAAATTTTGGCGTTAAACGCATGGTAGAAAAATATTTCACTTTTACCCTTTCTTCACTCAACCAGAGTATATTTTTACGTTAGTATTCTTTTATGAAACGCCATAACGAATCGCGGATATTCGGCTAGTTTTGAAAAACGACAACTTTTGTTCGTGTCGATTGTCTGAAATAATTTGCGGAGATAGGCGATCAACAAGTGATGTTGAGGTTATTTAAATTTACAAATGCTGACATTACAATTGACGTCTGTTTTATACTATATTTATTTGAATCGTAGTACGGGGTAATGGCGCCAAAATAAGCTTTTTGGCACCAGCAAACTGCCAATCACCCATATAAATAAACACTCGTGACAATGACACGTCGGTGTCGCGCCTGATATGTCAGCCGAATCTATTAACCCTCGGCTTTTCCGAACGGTTCACACGTCCTCTGTAAATCGAAACTCAGATTTTAGTTACGTGACTTTTAAAAAAATAATTAACATTTTAACATCTCAATTCAAGATATGTAGAGGAAACTACAGGTACAAATTATTTAAGTTATGTGCTTGATATTTACACGAACTTCATTCAATAAAAATATATACTATATATATTATAGATATTTAGAATAAAATGTAGTTTAAGGCCAATACCTTTTAATTAAATAATTCCGTGTATTTTTAACAGACGTAAATTAATATTATCAATTTATATATACATTATGGAATAACATTTTTATAATTGAATTTAATTGTCCTCCGTATATTCAACTAAAAACAAAATGGTGGTGGCTTACCTAAATTTGAAATTCAGAACAAAAAAAAAGTTCTTTCTCATGAAGAAGGAGGCAAACGCCTCCGAAAATTTGATTACCTTCCTTCTGTCCTAAGTGGCAACGCCGAGTTTCAATTTCAGTTAATCCACCGCCTTTCTTACTATATTCATAATTTTGTAAATCAATTACAGATGCAAATAATCAGGATTCCTTATTTAACTGCTATTACTTTTGCTGTTTTCATAGATTTATTTATATATTAGTTATTTCATTATTAGATAAACTGAAGGTAATGAAAATTTGAATACAGCTCCTGAACGTAACTTCCAGAAATAATTTCATACATTCAATTAAACATAAGTAACCTTCAAAATTAATAAAAAATTATGTAAGAATAAATATTTTTTATTCAGATGTTCTACTCCTCCATAATTAAATTTATATAGTAAACAAAGACGATAAGATGTCTAATCCACAACAGTGTATTTTTAGATTATACAGTGCGTTCGGAAAGTCTCTATGCACTGGACTACGGAAGTAGATCTACGTTGGAAGTTCCCAACAAGTTAACAGAACTGTTTTTTCTTAGATACGCGATTGTTTCTTTAATTCGTTCTGTAACATTGAACTGTTTGGTTCATTTGATGAAAGGTATTGAATGCGATGTGTAGAGTTCAGATGTTCAACTGCATAACAACTTTCTGATCACCTTGTACCTTTTCACTTGAGATCAATTCGATGCTCCTAGTATTTCTTTGAATGACAATCATAAGTTTAGTAAATGGTTTCCAAAGCACATTTAGAGCTAAGCAAATCTCGTGACCAGAGACGATGCGAGGTGAAATGAAATTGACACATTCGAGCGCACGATGTTCAAACTGCAGGTGCTCTTAGATCACACAGAAAATTGGCACTTTCATAAGGAAGGGATGAAATATTAGTTGATAATGAGCCAATTTCATTAAAAGTGAACTTATCTCATTAGCGAAAATCACTGCGCTGTAATTGAAGCCACTATCTGAGATTAGCTTTCAAGTAATTGCCACTTTCTGAACATGTCGTGTGCAATCAGGTCTACTTTGTAAGACAAACGTCACAGCTTGTATTTAATAATATATTAAATCAAATTGCGACAAACAATCATCATAATTTCTTTCCATTTTTTCAAAATGACCGAGGTAGAATAAGGCGATTTCTTTGATGATGGTAAAAATACGAAAACATTCAATTAATTAACTTCAAGATCATCACTGATCACAATATAATATTTTTCAGGCATAGAGAAATTCCAAGAAGTGATTTAGAAACCTTACAGACAGGAAAAATAATGCCACGGCACTTAGGAGTGTCGTTCGAATACTTCGCGGCCAGACTCAGAGATGGTCGAGTAGGGACAAGCGGCCGTTTGCAGACCAATTACTGTGTTCACAAGAATACCATCAACTTTTAACCATTTTTATTCATTTCTTTATTTGTTGTACTTAAGTGTAGTAAACGAGTGTAGATTCTGTGAAAAATGGATAAAATGAATGTTCGAGCACCGTCGTTGTAGGTGTTTTTTTACCTAGACATCATACATAAAGCGAATATAAAACAAAGTCCGTAATCAAAGAGACAGTCTTCATGGGTTTATTAAATTCTAAATTAAATATTTAAACTGCATAATTACTTTTTCATTTGAATTAGATGACTGATTGAAATTAAAATTAACAGTTTCTCAGTATCACAATTTTGCAAAGACCAATTTTCGCCTCCTTTGAAATTTTTTGAAATAACAAATTTAGAAAATACAATTTTGATGTAAAAAATATGTATGTATGTATTTATTTAATCTACAAATGCGCAGTTTGCCCGGTGGTAGATACATGAAATTACAATTTAATAACAAATTAAATAAGGTAAGTTACAATAAAGGAAAATAGAGTAAATTAATGTAAATATTTTAAAATATAAGCTAGGTTAAGGGACATTATTTCAACCATAAATTACCGTGTATTATATTAATTGAAGGTTAATTTTGAAAAAGTTAAAGAAAGAATTAATATTGTACTAGCCTGAAAAGATCTGAAAATAGAGATTAACTAACTATTCAACTATCTAAGGAGACAAGGCATGTTACCATTTTTCTTTTTACTTTATAACAGAGTACTGTCACTTCACTACACTACCCTATATTCACCAGAGAGTTCAGACTAAGTCTAAATTTTCTTTCCGTCAGAGGACTTTCTTCGAAAACTTTTGCAGATAAATTGTTCCAGTTATTTATTGTCCTATTTAGTAATGATAAATAACTATCATATAATATCAAATGATTCAAGCTAACACACGTAAAAAATTTGTTAATATGGTTATTTTGAATTGAATTTCCTTAAATAAAGGTCTGTTCTTTATTTAAAAATCCTTGCTGTATATTAAATTGCAAATTATTATCACGTAAAAATAAAAATATTAAATTTCCAGATTATTTTTATTTAGGGAAAGTCATATATTATTTAAAGTTTACCGTTGGACAATTTTGTAAATAATTTGTGCGTTGAACTGTACAGAGCTAACTCTACTTTTACCGGATTTAATGCTACATGTCTTAAGTGTTCAAAATGATTTAATACATTCACAGTTCCTGCAAAATTGTTCCAAGGAATTTAAGATTAAATGAATGAAAAACAAACGATAAAAAGAAATAAAAAATTATGAAGTTTTAATATTTCAGGCTAGTTGTTCTTATTTTAACTTAAATGATATCAAAAAAATTAAAAAATGGAGAAATTAGTAGTTAGCGAATTATATTGATAAATACTGGTTAGAGAGAAAAATAATTGTTTTAGATTGAACTATGCTGGGCAACTCAACCAATTAAATAAAAAGATAAATGGAATCTCAATGTTAGTTTTGTCGAGCTTTAAACTCAGATTTATCCGGCTGTTCCGAATCGCAGAAAGTCATTACAACTGGTTCAGATTGCCAAAATTCAATTCCGCTATCTGTCTAGAGATTTCTCTCAAGGCCTGGAAGAGTGTAATGAGGAAGATATGGATTTGTCAAGTGAATGACGGGATGTACTCCATCTCTATTCATACTTTTCTCAGATAAGATCTCCAGGCAGCTGCAATATCCTTATGTGGAGGAATAATCACGTTGAATCCCCGCGAATCTCTACCGAAGAAAGGCTTCCGCGGCTGGGCTTTTAAAGGTCACGTGTTCGAGTCTCCCAGACGGCATTTAATCTCTCAGGAAATTTTCTGCTTCGTGGGATTTTGTTACAGCAGTGCGTTACTGTGGAATCCATCGACCCGGAAACGAGGATCCGTATTTTTCCCTCCTTCGAGAGAAAGACAAGTGGAATGTATTTTAATTCTCTTTTACGTCACAATTTTATTAGCACAGTGTCCTTGCGTTTGCACTTCTACACAGATCGTTAATGACGAAGTCTGTGAAATTGCTGTGGACGTGGACGCCTTAGAATTTTCGGACACAAAGGTCTTCTCTGCGTTCTTTCAGATTTGTTACTTGAGTCTCTTTGTTGACGCACATCACTTTATCCGAGCCGTGAAAAACGGGTCGCCAGTTCATTTAGAACGGGTGTGACGCTGAGACAACGGTTAATTTAACGCAATGAGAATGGTAAAGATAGCTCTGACTTGAGAGACTTTAATCAACGGAAAAGAAGAGCCGACATTCAAAAATGAGATTTAATTCGTTTAAACCCGAGCAATATTCCTGTAGGATCTGCGTGTAAGGGTAAACTTTGCATCCCTTGTTTCCAACGGACTTTAAAATGAAAATATGTGACTCCCCATCAGGCATTCCGCCGCTCATTTCTAAAGCGACGCACTAATTCTATTACATACGTACACACACACACACACACACACACACACACACATATATATATATATATATATATATATATATATGTTTTTGTATGCAAATATTCTTATAAATAAAATATGTTTATTCTGAAACGACGAAAGAATGTTTGAGGATTTTAAATTCGAAATGCATATTTTACTGAAAATGGAATATATATTACTAAGCTGAGATCAAACAACAAGAACACCCGATTAAATACGAGTGGTTGTAGCCATATATATATATATATATATATATATATATATATATATATATTGTAATAAACAACTTGACAGCTTTAATTAAATGAATCAATTATCAACATTTACTAAGCTTTAAAAGAAATTTATTATTGTTGATAAATTTTACAATGTACAAAACCTACTTTTCATGCCGAATTTCATCCATTTAAAACAAATACTTTAATTTTCATTCATTAATTCGTGGCATTTTTGAACTTACAGTTTTTATATCATTACAATCAAAATCGTCGAATTTCTTATCTCAGGGCCATAACTGGGTTTGATAATTAGGACAAAATCGATGTATAAACTGACAATTAACAATTCAAATATAAAAAATTAACCTAAAACAATATGAAAATAAGTTAAAAGAAAGCTGAACGAAATCTGACTATACCGTTTTTTTTATCGTTTACAAAATTTGTATAAAAGTATTGTTACTCACGGACCGTCTGTCTGGTATCAGATCTCTCTTGTAGCTTGAAAACTATCACACTAAAAGGCCATTTTTACACTGACTCTACACTTCATTGAAAATTTTAATACACACGATTAAAATACTCGTCCTCTGCTATCTGGAACCTCGGATGAGCCTCCCCCTTTGGTCTGCTAGTGGTTATCGGTCCCCTCTATGCGATAATTGTTCAATCAGCGTGAAGCAACCATTTGCTTCACCGTGTGAAAATTATTAAATAAATCTCTCCGTAAAATATTTGCTTGCTTTCATGTAGAAATACAGGATCTCGCCATTCGTACTTTATATCTGCAAACTTTACTGTTCGTTGCTCTAGGTGAACTGAACTGTATTATCTTCTCGTCGACTTTTAACAGTTTCATCTCTCGTACGCAGAATTTTGACTCCTTCACCTTTCAATCGCTGATTCCAGACTTTTAGATCGTCAGACTTTTACGTTTCTCAGTTCGCCACGTGAACTGAACTGTTCCGTTTCTCGCAGCCAACTGGTCTCCTCCAAGTGCAAACAGAGTTTAAGCGCGCACGGTCTCCATTGTTGAACAAAGGAAAAACCCGCCTTCATTGTCGCCTTTACGCATTTGTACCGCTAACAATTTAATTATATTAAAAACAATTAATGGCCTGTTTAATTGGCATTACAATATATATATATAATATTAAACATAACGTCCATATGTGGTGATAGTGTTCTGAACAGTATTTTAAATGCAATAATACATTATTCTAAATAAACACTTTTACCGCCGAAGTTACGTCACCACCAAAGACGTCAACGTGTCCAATTTTATGTTACTAAGGAAACAGATCGTAAAATATTTAATGTTGTTATATCGGACAAACCAAGCGTTCTTTACAAGTCTTAAACGGATTAAGAATCACGATCTTTGTGTCTGATATTATTTTGTGATACATTTGAGGTATTTTGCCTTTTATTTACGGTCGTTAATTAAGTCTTGCGCTTATATTAAGGGTTCTGTTTAGTGTTTCAACAATTTTTTTGTTTTATTCAATGAATTAATTACAATTTTATGTTAGTTTTTTTTATGAGAATCCTTATCGGAGCTCAGACCTATTAATCTTCTCTGCTTTACAAGAATGTGAACGACAGATAAATTCAAAATGAATAAGATACAATCATTAACTTTTCATTGGAAGCAGTTTTAATCGAGGAAATGGTACATTCTTCCGAACAAGACATTCTATGTAACGGAACATCACCAATACATCGAGTCCTATTTTCAATACGTTATTAACAGAAAAAAAGGTTTCAGAAAGAACTTCCATGCCTCAGTTGATGAAATTTTTTATATATCTCAGTACGTTCAATGGTAATTAGATATTCCTGTATTTATTTTTGCTCACACTGATTTATATCTTATAAGTTTACGAAATGATTTATTACTAAGCCAAGATCCTTGCCTCTCGACTAAAGAAGGAACATTTAATTTAATTTACCTTGTTCACAGAATTCGATTCAAATTTAAAAATATATAAATAACAGCTGATGAGAGCATGTAATAAATTAAGCAGCTACATGAATGATAATTTAATAATAATAACACTCAGGTGAGCTTTGATGAATTAATAACTGCAGTTATAAGGTTGAATTAATAATGTATTAATAAACCTTTTCTCGTTATCAAATATTATTACGGGAATTTTTATTCCTGTGACAGTACAATTCAAAGCTGCGTTTTAGGCTTTACAATAATTATTTTCGAAGCGTACCCGAAGTCAAAACAATCGGATGAGTAAAATACGCAGAATTCACAAGTAATTAGACTGGTGTATTTTATTGCACTGAAATAGGTGGATCAGAGAGCTGAGGTCAAATATTTCAAGCTCTCCCCAATAATTAGACCGTGGCCATTGTTCAAACAGAGCAAGGTGGCCCCACTTCAAAGCACTTCTCTTTCCATAATATAAATTATTTGAGTCTCCCTATTGTCCGCAGCTCAAAGAGCTGGAATCCTGAGTAACTTTGAGGGAAGACATTTGCTTTGTGGCGTCTTCTTACTAACATTAAGAGCGCATCGATAGACAAAGAAGTGTTCGTCAAAACACTAAAAATTTAAAAATATTTAAAATCATTACATTTTATTCATAAGTTTCGCTTCAATGATGGATAAGGGGAAACAGAGACAACATACAGCCAAATAAAAAAGTTCAACATCAACTGATTTCTGGTAACTGTCATGTTGAGATACCCAACTAATTAGACGGATATAATTTCAAATTTAATGATAAAATAAATACATGAACGTAATCGAATTAATTATTTTAATATAATCGATTATATTTGGGACTGGTAAAGTCATTTCTATGTCATAAGCACGAACAGACTCGGCAGCGAAGTAATTTTGAATTACGGACAGCAGGTACAGCAATATGGCGATGGTATTTTATTACAGCGAATTGTGGTAAAACAGTTTCGGTGGACGAAAAGCGAGCTGAGAGCTATTTATTTTGGCCGGAGGTCGTTGCACACACAACATTGTGTTAGGGATGTGGCTAAATTGATGATTCAAAACTGTACTAGTTACAAAAGATTTTTCACCCAGAGTTGAGAATCGTAGAGCGTCAGGAAATTTTGTAATTGGAGTGAGACACAATGGATGTGGAAGTTTTCAGATGAATTCTAGAAATTGTAACTTAATACATTCAGTAGAAATATTGTGCTGGAACTGGAAAATCTAGGGTTGGTTGAGTTGAAGCTCCTAAGAAGAAAGGGAACATAATAATATTTACTTACGTCGCCGGAGCGAAATATTATACTCACTCTTCCCAACCCTTTCTGATACCAAGATGAAGTTTCATATGATTCAATAATGTCATACGCACACACACACACACATGTATATATATGTATATACTCAAGTTTATATATATATATATATATATATATATATATATTGTAATGCCAATTAAACAGGCCAATTATTGTTTTTAATATAATTAAATTGTTAGCAGTACGAATGCGTAAAGGCGACAAAGAAGGCGGGTTTTTCCTTTCTTCAACAATGGAGACCGCGCGCGGGAAAAACTCAGTAGGCACTTGGAGTACACCAGTCTGCTGCGAGAAACGTGACAGTTGAAACATAAAAGTCTGATGATCTAAAAGTCTGGATTCGGCGATTGAAAGGTGAAGGAGTCAAATATCTGCGTACGAGAGGTGAAACTGTTAAAATTCGACGGAGAGATATAATACAGTTCAGTTCACCTAGAGTAACAAACAGTAAAGTTTGCGATAATAATTTGCACACGGTGAATCAAATGGTTGCTTCACGCTGATTGAACAATAATCGCATAGAGGAGACCGGAATCCACTAGCAGACCAAAGGGGGCGGCTCATCCGAGGTTCCAGATAGCAGAGGACGAGTTTTTCAATCGTGTGTATAAAAATTTCAAGGAAGTGTAGAGTCTGTGTAAAAAAAGGCTTTTTAGAGTGGTAGTTTACAAGCTACAAGAGAGATCTGCTACCAGACAGACGTTCAGTAAGTAACAAAGCTTTTATACAAATTTATAACCGATAATTAAAAATGTATAGTCAGATTTCGCTCAGTTTCCATTTCGTTCAGCTCTCTTTTCACTTATTTTCATATTTGTATCAGGTTAACTTTTTATATTTGAATTGGTTATTGTCAGTTTATACATTGATTTCGTTCTAATTATCAAACCCAGTTATGTCCCTGAGATAAGACATTCGACGTATTTGATTGTAATGATATAAGAACTGTATGTTCATAAATGCTAGGATTTAATAAATGTTTTGTTTTAAGATGTATGAAATTCGGCATAAAAAATAGGTCTTGTACATTGTAAATTAATCAACAATAAAAAATTTATTTTAAAGCTTAGTAAATGTTATTAATTATTCGTATAATTTAATAAATCGTTTTGATCATTACAATATATACAAACTTGAGTGGCATTTCAATAAAGTTGTTACTGAATAGATGCCTATAAAAAATAATTACCTATTATTTATAATAGTATCACATATTGTTTTAATAGGCTTTCAATATTGCTTTGACTATTAATTTTACTAGTAATGCCTTCATTTTAAAATCAAACTATTAGATTAAGTGTTAAATAAGCAAACATATTCCGTTAGATAAAATCTTAAAATTCACATTAGAATCAGGTAAATGAAATAAAAATATACAACCAATTTCCAACCCATATAATTTTATTAAAATATTATGTAAATAAGCCGAGATATAATCACAACAGTTTAAATTGACCTTGTGTAAGTTGGTCAGGACTTCGCAAATGTTATTTTGGAGACGTAATTTCTAGTTGTAGCAATGACTGAAATATGAGTTGTCGGTTAAGTTTACAGAATAATCTAATAACAAATTTATTACCGCCAGGTAATCTTAAAACTGACAAGTATTTCTGAGATTTCAATTGTCTGTGGACTAGAAATGTATGGTAAAGTAGTGTCCGGTAACGGAAGTTGAAATTGGAAAAGAAATCACATAATTAATACGAAAAAAGGAAAGATGCAAGAATACCCAACTTTAAATTACTAAAATTGCATTTCAAATATTTGGAATGGCACCAAAATTTTTGGGTGTCCTCTGTTTTAGAATGTAGTGAATTTTATATTTTACGCTCTACATGCAAATTAAACATTTCCAATTTTTTCATTTCACGTGGGGTTTGCTAGGCAGTTCAAAAAAATTATATTTTTTGAAATATAAATATGGAATAAAAATTATAAACTACAAAAAATAATCTTTCTGAAGCTTCAAAAAATCTCGATTTTAAATATTTGACAGTTTACGAGTATGGAAATTGGAAAGCCAGAAATAAGACTAGAAGAAGTTTAATTGAGGTCAATCGGAGTAGTTTTGAAATTTATTTCCTTAAATCACCTAGTAAAGAATAATATTGAAGAGAGAAATAATAAAAAAAGAATGATTAATGAATAGGATTGTGGAGAGAAAATTATCGTAGGGGGAAAAGGGGAAATAAAATTGCATGGATACAAATACAATATATATTGAATTAAATGTGGACCCAGACTGATAAGTCATTGCTGAAATAATAGAAAATAGTTCCGACAATTTCCCCTAGAGTAAGGTCGTTTTGATTGGACTAAACTGTGCGCATTCTGTCGGACGGAATCAAGGGAATGCCCGACCGAGGGAAAATAATTCATTAGAACTCGGGAAGCATGTGCAGCGCATAACTTCCTCAAAATTCCCAGAAAATCTCTTAATTATTACATAGCGAGTTTTGAAGTTGGAGGCCCTAATAATTCAGAACACAACGACGCCTTGTTTACGTACGAAGACAATGGCTCGCATTTAGTGTCGCTCCGATCGATAAGCCGTGCGGCCCCCTTCGCAGTCCATCACTCATAAAATTTTCATAATCATGAAAAATAAATGCACATGATGCCAGCTGCAGTGGGAGACAGCGTTCACAGAAAAATTATTAGAAACTTCCAATTATATTGTTCACTAAAATGTAACCGTGTATCGCACAGTAGCAATAATCACCTTCCTGACATTTGATTGTATTTGTGGTTTGTGCAAATGTGAAGACGTTGAAAAAAAGAAACCGAACATGTATTAAAATACATTGGTTTTGGAGACACTCTCCAGTAACCTACAGTAATGAAATGGCTATCATATGGACCGTATTACAAGAAAAATAATTTTAGGACAAACTGAAGGTTTTTGTGTCATTTTGAAGATTGAAAATTAATGATTGGTTTTTTAAAAAATATAAAATTTATTCATAATCAATTTTAGTGTATAAGTGGGATCTTTTCTTGTGGAAAAAAATAATTTTTATTTGTATAGATAAATATAGCAAATTGCCGAAAGTTCTTTAAAATTCAAAACTAAAAGACTTGAAATTGAAGGATTAGTTTTTCATTTAAAATTAATGACTGATAAAAAACACTAGCTTCAGTCCTAAAATAATTTTGAATTAACTATACATGTAGAATACACTGCTTCCAGAAACAAAACAATTCTTACACAAGTAGCCTGAAATAATTTTGGGCCGGGCAACGTGTGTTTAAAAAACTTTCCTGAGATTTTGGGTGTGATCCGCTGATTCTAGCCACAAGCTTACGTTGCTTGTCTGACTTTTTAGTTGACATGAATAATTTCATCACCCCCATCTTCCACATTAACTAACTACAAACTAATATTGTAAAAGACTTTTGAAATTAACTGTTTTTCTGCTTAGGCTACTTGAAAACTCATTTACGAGGAAATTTTATTAAATTTAGGAACTGTAACTGAATTCGAAATGAAAGAAAAGCCTTGAAGTTCGGGAATTCTAATACTACAGGGAAAAAAAAGTTATATGGAGAGGGTCGCTTCCTTGTGTTTCATAATCAAACACTTCTTACCGGAACACTATTATTTATTTCAAGCGATTTACACGATTGGCACAAGTTTGATGATGTATCATAATGTAAGTAATTTATGCTTTTATTTTGTTAAAGATGATTAATTAAATCACATCTGTCGCTTTCAGATACGTTTTCTGTATTCACACAAACAAATAATATCCTAAAATGTAACCTTTAAATATCGTCCGTTCATTCCATAAATATATTATTGTAAATTTTGAGTTTCATATACTTTTTAAAGACAGTTTATAAATTTTAAGAAGGAGCTCTCATTTTTTCGACAGTTTAAATAATCATTTATTTAATTCGTCAGTCATATTCAGCAGGAGCTTTCGGCATTTAATTAGCCATATTCATCAGTAATTTTAATACATATCATCAGATAACTAAGTAATAAATTATCATAAATCAGTTCGTCAGTTTCTAAAAACGTACCTGTCCATTATCAAACTATAAATAATTTTTTTTCCATCTCACTACCATACGAAAAAAAGAATACATATCAAGGGGTTTCATAATATTCCGTATAGTTAACCTGAAAACTCGTTTAACTTCGTCAACAATCGTTTATAAATAATTGAAAACGGGGGCTGGAAAAAGAGCTATTGCTAGAAAAATTTTCGAATTAATAAAGGATTATTCATTGACTGTCGGTTTTTAATTATATCATAAATATATTCGACTTTTATAGGCAACAATGAGTTTGGTTAAATATATTTTAATTGAAAAAAAAATAATTTCAACGGTAATAATTGAAGTCTATCGGAACGAACGGTTGGTTGAGAGTTAAAGTGCAAAAATTTAAAAAAAAAATTGGAGATACAGTTTTCCAGACCGACGTTATTCTATATTCTACATTATTTTGAAAGTAGAATATTCCAGGTATTTACGATGTATATCTTTTAAATGAACACAAGGGGAGACGAGTCATTATTCGAATTCGGTATTTGTGCGAAAAATGAATTTTAATGGAAGGAGCTATTTTTTTTTATTGTCCATAAGGATTTGAACAAACCCTCCAAAACCAATTGATATTGCTTTTTGAAGCGTTCAGATGTTAAGACGATGAGTGTGCACTACGTAGATTAATAATTTTGAAACTTTTGAATAAATGTTTATACTTGGATCCGGAATCTCTATTCGACATAACAATGCTGCATACATCGTTGTGCGGTTTAATGATCTGCTTCCAATTATTCGGAAAATACATTATGATAATTCCTTTGCACGATAATTTGCTGTAAATAAAAATGGGTTCGTGTAATATAATGAAGAACGACATTGTGAACATTTTTACGACAGGGATTTACAATATTTGATTTATGATTCCAAAATTCTCAGAGTAGAACGGCATTTTTTTTAAAAAAAAATGCTGTGCGACACCTGTTCTTTTCTGGCGATTAATTATATTTTACAGACGGTGGCTTTGTGGGAGGGGAGGTGTAATTCTGCCCCAGCAGGGAGCCGACACTAGACACGTTCGCAAATTTGTTCTAGTAATTGCGTCATCAATGTTTGATGGGCGACCTGCTTGTGATTGTTGGATGCTGTACGGCGCTCCTAAATAATTCTCCGGGCCGCGACAATGCGCTTATGGCATGTCAGGTGTCTGAGCCGCGGCACTCTTCAATATTTAACCGCTTCTACCCGGATCATCTTCAGAAAAGCCGACCATACTAATTCCGTTCACGTTTCTTCGTGGCCGAAAAATATCATTTAACGCGATCGATCAGGAGAATTCAGCGATTTACTACCATAGAACGGTAGATATCAAATTTTTAAAGACTTTTGAAGTAGTGCTTCATTTATTTTGAAATATTATAAAATATATAAATGTTAGTAGAATCTCATAATTTAAAAAAATCTAAATTAGATTTAGTATAAGAAACTATCAAAACCAAAGAATTCGTATCCGGTGTGCCACAGGGTAGCGTAATTGGTCCTTATACATTACGAAGGACTTCAATACGGGACCGTATTCTGATATTAAATTATTGGCAGGTGAATTATTTAGAAATAAATGTAAATAGCTATTAAAGCCAGTTTACACCATGCATCGGTTGGGGAAGTTAAGATGAAGTAAACATGTAATATTTTCTAATACGTAAATCCTTCGCGCCATACGTCAATTTTCCTTTGTTTAAAGTTTAAAAATGATTAATCTATATAATGCATATTCATCATCCGGAAATCATGGCCCCTCTTCCAAAAAGCAATATATTATTTAATACTATCTGAAAATGTGCATTGCATAAATAAATAAACAATTAAGCGGATATGTCATAAAAAATTATTCTATAAGAATTACAGAGGAGGATCAAAACTGAATTAAAAGTCTTAAAAATTATAAATATTTAAAAAATGTTATGCGAGAATAAATTATTTTACCAGAATTACAAAAAGTAAACTTTTGCAAATATCTATAATTTTTAAGACTTTTGTTTAAGTTTTGTGTTTTGTAATTCTGGTAAAATAAATTTTTCTGACATTGGCTAAATTGTGTACTAATTTATCGAATGTAATATACAGTTGGTTTGGAGAGTTTATTCAAATCAAATTCACAATTAAATAAATTTGAACATTCCCTCGCCTTACTTGTTCTTATTTTAAAGAAATGAGGTGGAGGCATTAGACATAATTAAGATGGAAAAAAAAGTAAAAGACAAGCAAAGTGAGTAATGGAAAATTTCGAATATGGGTCATACAATTACGTCAGCAGAATTATAGAATTGTTGTCATGGTTTATAATATGACATAAAGCAGTCAAATTATCTCATTTGTATCATAAAACCTTGATAAAATTGTTACTATCCTTCTTCTAATTTCTTACCCGTTTACATTATATCAAAATTAGATTGATTAAAATTATGTACGATAATGACAAATTATCAATTAATAAGCATAAGAACAAATTATTTATCGTACTACTTTATCTTGAAAACATGCAATATATACTTATTTCCTTGTATAACAATTATGGCATTTGTATTACAATTAAAACTTCCAATAATTTAAAATTAGTTAAAAATATTGAAGAAAAATTTAACACTTTAGATTATTTATAAAATCACTTCTTTAGATTGATAATCTTGTTATATCGGCCTAACGAAACGATGTCTAAAAAGTACAAACAATGAGCATCAATATAATTCGAAATTTTACGTCCACATTTATTCAGTTGTGTCCAAGCGTATTTATTTTAGAAAAACATTATTTAGATTGGCACCAGGGAAATGTATATTGGATCCAATGTTTCGGCGATTAATGTTAAACATGACAGCAATAATTTAAATAAAAATTTATAATTCCTTATCTTATAAATAAAAAAGAGTGTATGTATGTTTGTTTGTATGTTTGTATGTTTGTATGTTTGTATGTTTGTTTGTTTGTTTGTATATTTGTATGTTCGTTATACAAATCTACACCGGTAGAGTAAATTTCACCAAATTTCGTACACGTGTTCTTTACGACCAGGAAACAAACACTGTCGGGGTGAGACATGTCTACCACCCCCAGAAGCGGGTGGAAAGGGGGTTGAAATATTTAAACAAGCTAAAACAGCCGATATTTTAGTCGGATAATAATTTTTAGGGGTCCAAGATATTTATGGTGTTTCTACCGATGTTTTCTGAATTTAATTTTCATCCCCTACACCCTGGGAAAAGGGCACCCTTAGGGTTTGGGGTGGAGAATACAAATCTATACCGGTGGATCAAATTTCACCAAATCTCGTACACGTGTTTTTTGCGACCAGGAAAAAACACTGTCGGGGTGAGACGCGCCTACCACCCCCTGAAGCGGGGGTGGACGGGGGTGGAAATATTTGAACATGCTAAAACAGTCGATATTTCAGTCGGAGAAATATTTTTAGGGGTCAAAGATATTTATAGTCTTTTCACTGATGATATCTGAATATAATTTTCAACCTCTACACCCTGGGGAAAGAGCACCCCTAGCGTTTGGGGTGGAGAGTACAAATCTACACCGCTGGAGCAAATTTCACGAAATTTCGTACACAGGTTCTTTGCGACCAGGAAAACAACACTGTCGGGGTGAGACGCGTCTACCAACCCCAGAAGCGGGGGTGGACGGGGGTAGAAATACTTAAACATACTGAAACAGCAGGTATTAGATTTGGATAAATATTTTTGGGGTCAAAGATATTGATTGTGTTTCTACCGATGTTATCTGAATATAATATTCATCTCCTACGCCCTGGGAAAAGGGCACCCTTAGGGTTTGGGGTGGAGTTGCTTTACAGAAAAATAACGCGAATACAACCGAGTTTGGAGTCAAATCGAAGGTTATGGATGTCAGTGAGTTTACTTCGGATAAATATTTTTAATTGCCCATTTAACCCGAAAGGGTGGGGGTTGGAAGGGAAGATAAATAGTCAGTTCTTGCGCGTTTTTGGAGGAGAACTACGTGAATACTATTACAACGGGTGTTGTTGAAAATATAAATCCCTTTAGACATTAGTGGTGAGCTTGCTTAGGGCTGGGGGTGAGAATTGTGTATTATTCTAAAACTGCCAAAATGTTATGTGTTTATGGGTAAACTAGATTGATAGTGTTTCTACCGATGTGATATGAGTAAAAATTCAACCCTTTCCACCACGGGAAAGTAGCAGATTTAGGGGTGGTGTTGTTCATACTATTTTAATCAATGTTGTTTCCATTAATAACGACGTTTAGTCAAAAATAAAAGTGTTTCAGAACCATTGCTTTTTATACTCTTTTAAAAAGTTTTTATATCTTATAAATAAAAAGGAGTGTATGTATGTTTGTTTGTATGTTTGTTTGTTTGTATATTTGTATGTTCGTTATACAAATCTACACCGCTGGAAAAAATTTCACCAAATTTTTTCGTACACGTTTTCCTTGCGACCAGGAAACAAACACTGTCGGGGTGAGACGCGCCTACCACCCCCAGAAGTGGGGGTGAACGGGGGTGAAAATATTTGAACATGCTAAAACAGTCGATATTTTAGTCGGATAATAATTTTTAGGGGTCCAAGATATTGATGGTGTTTCTACCGATGTTTTCTGAATAAAATTTTCATCCCCTACACCCTGGGAAAAGGGCACCCTTAGGATTTGAGGTGGAGAATACAAATCTATACCGGTGGATCAAATTTCACCAAATTTCGTACACGTGTTCTTTGCGACCAGGAAAACAACACTGTCGGGGTGAGACGCGCCTACCACCCCCAGAAGCGGGGGTGGACGGGGGTGGAAATATTTGAACACGCTAAAACAGTTGATATTTCGGTCGGATAAATATTTTTAGGGGTCAAAGATATTTATAGTCTTTTCACTGATGATATCTGAAATATCGGATAAATATTTTTAGGGGTCAAAGATATTTATAGTCTTTTCACTGATGATATCTGAATATAATTTCAACCTCTACACCCTGGGGAAAGAGCACCCCTAGCGTTTGGGGTTGAGAATACAAATCTACACCGCTGGAGCAAATTTCAACAAATTTCGTACACGGGTTCTTTGCGACCAGGAAAACAACACTGTCGATGTGAGACGCGTCTACCAACACCTGAAGCGGGGGTGGACGGGGGTGGAAATATTTAAACATGCTAAAACAGTCGATATTTCAGTCGGATAAATATTTTTAGGGGTCTAAGATATTGATGGTGTTTCTACCGATGTTTTCTGAATATAATTTTCAACCTCTACACCCTGGGGAAAGAGCACCCCTAGCGTTTGTGGTGTAGAATACATATCTATACCGGTGGATCAAATTTCACCAAATTTCGTACACTTGTTCTTTGCGACCAGGAAACAAACACTGTCGGAGTGAGACGCGTCTACCACCTCCAGAAGCGGGGGCGGACGGGAGTTGAAATATTTAAACATGCTAAAACAGTCGATATTTCAGTCGGATAAATATTTTTAGGGATCACAGATATTGATAGTGTTTCTACCGACTGTTGGGGTGAGACGCGTCTACCACCCCCAGAAGTGGGTCGGGATTATCAGTAGAGCACTTTTAGTTGTTGGGTGGAGGAACGCTGCAAAAAAATAACGCGAATATAACCGAGATTGGAGTCAAATCCAAGGTCATGGATGTCGTCCAGTTAAATTATAGCATCAAATTGGCCTTTTAGCCCCAATGGGCGGGAGTGGATGGGATGGAAATTTTCTAACATGTTAAATCATCGATATTAGCGTGGAATAAATAAATTCCGGGACCATTGACGTTGATAGTATTTCTACCGATGTTGTTTGTAGGCATGATAGAGGTGGGGCTGGAGGGGATTTCCTTGCAAATAACGGGAAAACAACCGAGATTCGAGTCAAATCGAAGGTAATGGATGTCGCTGAATTTATTTATGACAATCTGGACAACGCGCGGGTATCGGCTGGGTTGGGATGAGTTGACCGGCTGTTTTTTGCATCAATTAAATATATTTCGGGATGAATTAGATTAATAAAATTTCCCTACATGTTCTCTGTGTATAATTTCAACCCCTTTCGGACTCGGAAGGGTGCACCCTTAAGGGTTGGCGTGGAAGTAGCATTACATAAAAATAAACCAGAAACTATCAGGATTGTCACTGAGTTTAATTATGACTTTATGACCGTTTAAGTCCCCGAAGCGGGAGTGGTCGGGGGTGAAATATCTCAAACATGTTAAACGGTCGATATTTGCGATAATTATTTCCTGGGGTTAATTACTTTGATAGTATTTATACCGATGTGGTTTGTGTATAATTTAACCCCTGTGAGGGGAGCAAGCTTAAGGGTGGGGTGGAGGTACGTTAAATAAAATCCCGCAAAAACAACCGAGATTCGTATCAATTCCGAGACTATGAATGTCGCTGAATCTAATTGTGACAACCTGGGTAACGCGACGGATTTGGGAGGTGTTGGGCGGGGGAATAAATTTTCAGACAATGTAATCGGCCGATTTTTGCGTGGAATACATTCTTTTTCATTATCGCATATTTGTGGGGGTGGTCATCTTCTAACATGTAAAAACGGCCGATATATTTAGTCAATGACTTCATCCCCCTTCGGCATGGGATGTGAGCACATTTAGGGATAGGGTTCGAGGAGCTTTATATAAAAATAGCGTAAAAGTAACCAAAATTGGAGTCTTATGGATGGTTATAGATAAATGACATCTCGGGCAACGCCGGGCACCCAGCTAGTTATTGTAATATATTTGTTGCATTATACAAATTTTTATCTGTAAATTCTACAATACTCTTAACAGCTGCGTCAATAAGTCATTATGGTCGCAACGAGTGAACAAACCTCACGTTAGATATTTGTTAATGTAAATTTTAATAAAAGAAATTGTAAGAAACACAATAAATTATATTTATACATATTTCCATTAAAATTAAGACGTTTTTCCATTCAATTTTTTTTAGATAACTGAATTTAATTGTGTTTTTTTTTTACACCAGAAGAATTGTCAGTCAGGGATGATACTTAATAATATTTTTCTGATAGGTTGTGTCATAAATAACGGTCATACAAAAATTTTTCTTCGACATTGAAACAAATGTGAACAGAATATTTTGCCTTACTACAAGAAAAGTGTTTGGTAATACGATAAAAATGTTGTAGATTTTATTTAGAAATTTTACTAGTTAAATAAACATATAATAGAGGTCCTGTGTAGTTTTAAAGTAAGAGTTTTTGTTATTTGTTCGTAATTTATAAAAAAATTATCTGTATCAACCTATTTTGTTTAAATGTTGTATCTGTTACCCAGAAGCTTCTGATTTGTATTATTCAGCGTATCACAATAAAATGAATAAACCGTGTCAGGTGAATAGGGAAAGAAATAAAAATTGATGCTAGGCGACCCTGCAACCTTGCCTGAGCGTTTACGAGACTTCCCGATTGAGTTTAATGGAACTATATTTTTATTTTCTGTAATAATGTAACGAATTTCGCGTTCTCATCTAATTAACAAATTATTTATCATAGGAAGTAGCGTCCGTAAATTTTTCGAATCGCTGACTCCAACACTTATTTGACGAAGTTTAATTTTATTATAATAATTTAATTTTATTATAATAACATTGTAATTCATGTTTCATATTTAGTTTATGGACTGACACTCTCCAGGTTCTATAAAATTTGTCGCCACGACTTCCTTGTAATCAGTAACACTTTTGAACGTTATTGTGCTTCCAATATATTGTAATGCCAATTAATTAGGCCATTAATTGTTTGGACATAAAATTTGAATTGTTTGAGAAATCCATTATAGCGGTCTGATCGAACAAAGCGACAACGGAAAAGCGAGCTCACTTGCTTTGTCGAAAAGTCAAAAATGGCGTATGCGCGCTAAAAGTCGAGAGCACTAGGAGTCAGTTGGCGGAAAAACATCGTGAGGAGCAGAACAAATAATATAATTTGGGGAGAGACTAGACATCATCAATGTATAACTAGTTAAAGTTGTAATTTAATACGAAGAAAACATTCACGCCGCAAGTATTGCAGCGTAAATATTGGAAAGTAAGAGCAGTTTAAGTCTACAGCAAGGAGCCAAAGAAAAGTTAGTTCGCTCCGAAAGAATAAACAGTTAAAATAAATCTTGAAGGAGCTACGTTACAGATTATGTACAAATCAGTAAAAGACTAATAAATCTACGAATCATAGGATTCCTGTAAGTCAAGCAGACATCAGATAGCTGACATTCAGGAGGATCATCCGAAATCCTGGGAGCCTATCAGTTTTGACTTCAATAGTGTAAAATCTGTGAGTCGACATTTTAGAATCAGTGTATAATTTTGCAATAGTGTACTTCCGAAACCAAAAAGAATGCTGGTACCAGCTGAACACTACGTAAGTAACAAAACCAAAACTAATGATTAATTGTAAACTTCAATTAAATGATAAAGTCAGATTTAGTTCTCTTTTAAAGGTCAATAAAAGTTAATTTCTTTACTTTAAATTTCTTTCTATCGACATATTGTTTAGGTAAATTGTGAACTGTTTGTTAATAAGAGTTTTGAATAAATTTGTTGTGTCCATTATCTAACCCAGTTGAGGCCCTGAGAGAGAGAAAGTTCTCAAATTTTGTTTCAATTATCTTTATTGCCGTAGAACAAATAAATATTTTGTTTCTTAATTTTTGATTATTATTTCATTTAATTAACGCCTTCCATTTAATTATTACCTAAATGGCGCTTCACGTGAGGCAAATTCATTAAAATTCTTTAAATTAATTAATAAAGCCTCAATGGTGATTATTACAATATATGCCTATATTAGATTTCGTATTTTTCAGAGCTTATGCTAGTATGTTATGTTCGTACTTCGCGCGAGTTTTTGTTTTCTGAACGCCCTGAATTGGTAAAGTTACGGTTATTGAGTTTAGTTAAACGAATTTATTTTACAGTAAAATGTAAAATAGCCACATTGATGAACATCGTCGTGCTCCAAACAAAGAACGTCAAAGAAGGCGACAAGAAAGATTAACTAATGTAGAAAGAGATTATGAAAGGGAAATAATTCAATTAGCTGCTCATATAATGAGACTGGAACTAAGCGAATGAAAGGCACAAAGAGAAAGGAATGGAAGAAGCCGACAAAGAAGAAGAAAGAATATCAGAGAACGGTTTCGCAAATCAGCCACATATCGTTCTGGTCGAAATTCGAAACATTTAAACTTTCTGTAACCGTTCCTCTTTTTTTCTTTTTTTTTTATGGTAACAGGCTACATGAGGGTAATCCACATGGTGGCAACTCCCCTTTAATAGCATAGGAAGGGATCTGAAAGGGGGAATGCGGAAGGGTAGAGGAAGGTAGCCAAGGGTTAACTAGGGCCCCCGGGCTATAGTTTAAGGATCCTACCCGGCATTCGCCTAAAAGTAATGCAGGCAAAACCCTCGAAAAACCTGCGTTCCATAATTTTTCATATTATATTTTTTACTTTACATAACACAACTTACGTTTTTTTTCGTAACGAAACTGGTTTCATCAGTACAAGAAAGAGACACAAAATCCACAAATGAGGTTTAATCAAAGCACGAATATGTTTTATTGGAGTTTCGGCGTAGCTTAAAACAAATGTTGACCCTACGTAGATTTTTCAGCAATGTTTCTATCAACACATGTGGTCTATGTGCAGGAATCGTAATTATTCGTGGTAACAGACCAACCACTCATAAACATCGTGTATCAATTTGTGACCACGGAAATACAGATACTATCGTGACGCTTCGCCGGTCACGGTCAGAATTTATACGACTGGACCCTGCAAAAAAAAATGTTTTTTCCCTAATCAAAATTATTTACATAAATACTGATTCACGTTTTGTAGTACACTAGCGAAAAATAAATTCCAGTTAGAATATTTTTAAGCGTTTTGAGATTCGCCTAATATCTCACAGGAAACATAAATGCTCACAATTTCACAAAAATATGTTATTGAAAACTGTTCCCGTTGATTCCTGACTTCCATTAGAAACATCATAAATCGTTCATTAGTAAAATTATCACTGGCTTGATTCTGTTTTCTAATTGATGTATTCAAGCACGCAACATACAGGAATGTTGCAAGGTTTCGGTAAATATCACATTTAATTTTTTTTTCTTCAAAAGTTTTTGGAATTATTATGACAAATATTAAGTGTATTATATTTATAACATTCCCCGATGTTTCTTTATCAGCCGCCAATAAATAAAGGCTTTAATAAAGTTCTCAAAAATTATTTTTCATTTTGAATTTTGGCCATTTTCTATAAAATGAAACTTACAGAAAATGATAACTGTGAGGGTCAATTGATATTTAAAAGAATAATAAAGGTAAGAATTATGGAAAGAAACGTGCAAAAGTAGAAAAAAAAATTATATAAAACATTTCGAATGTTTTCACAGAATTATACTTATTAGTATAAATTAACACCACTTCAAAGATTCATATATTACGAAAGTTTGAGTTGATAACTCCATAATTTGAAATACACGTGAATTCACATACAAAAACGGATAATTATAAATATGAAGCAAGAAATATCTCGACAATTTTTAAGTCAGTATATAAGTGAAGATTTGTCATTAGTGATAATGAAATAAAATACTGGGTAGTCAAATATATATTATATAAATATTATATGAAAGTATAAAATTAAAACGTCTTTAATGACCAACTGCCGATAGCTCATACTAAACTCTAGAATACTTAATAATAATGGAGAAAGTTTTTATTTTACGTGTATTTCAGAATTAATAATTTTACAGACACTTTATTTTTTATCCTGTTTTTTGATAATACCAGTAGAAGATGCGAACACGTAACGAAACGTCGTAACGGTGTAAATAAAAATTGTTGTGTGTCTAAAAGGTCACTAACTGATTTATTAATTATGGAGAAACTTATAAAAAAAACTTGTCCACAGAAATCGTATGTAGAGATATAACATAAATATATAAATGATTAATAAACGGACGACATTCATTGAACGTTATTAATTATATTAAACGCCAATTATGTTTTTGGTGTGTGTTTCCAAAATAGATTATTATGTATAGAAAATAGTGGTATCACGTTTAATGTGTAATTTTAGTTGGCAATAAAAATATTTAAATCCTTCCGTCATCGTAATTTTGGTTTATATTGAGCCTGAACCATTAAAAATAAGTATATTTCTGAAGTGCCAGTATTTGTCAAGTAACATTTATATTTTTCAGCATATAAAAATAATTGCATTGGAGCTTAGGCTTGAGTCCCACACACTTTGAATTTATTGCTTCGCGACTTGTGTAATAACGAATAACAGCTAATGAAACACGACACGGTAAAGCAAACGACGAAGAATTGCCGTTCCGAAAGGATATTGAAATATAAGAATTTACGGCCAGTAAATGATTTTCAACTTGACTGTAAATTAACTAATTATGTGAGTTAAAAAAAAAGAGAAGGAATTTAAAATCAAGAATATTGTTCATTTAGCTTTGGGAGAGAAAGGACAGGACTGGTCTATTGATGTTTTAAATTTGGGCTGATATCTACATAATTTTTAAATTCAATTCAATAAGTTTAAGAAACGCTGTCTAAAATATAGTTAATATTTGCACAGTTTCCGTGAGGTAAATTACACGAACAAATAATGAGATCGACACAACGGCGGTACTTGAAATGGATTCGCAAAAATTCAATTCTCTCACAAAAACAAGAAAATTAGGCTGTAGATGACTTCACCGACAAGTTCTTTTATAATCAACTAAATCGTAGGCGTCATGTTGCGTTTTATCTAAATACCAATTTTTTTGCGGTATATTTTGGGTATTACATGTTTGAATCGGCATGGACAGAGTCGAAACAGAGTGTACTCCTCTAAATAATTGTTGCTTTAGTAAACTATTGCAATAAATAATTCAGAAATAATTATAAAATGACAAAAATGAGCATTTGATTTCATTCCATTAGTCCTCGTATGAGGAAATAGGATACGTGATCAGATAAAATTACAAAAATAATTATTGGATGATATAATTGTAAACAATTTAAAGTTTACATAAAAATACTAAAAATCTGAAACACAAATATCCCCGTCCAACATAAGTAAAAGTTCTATATCGTAATAATACCAATAACAATAATAAATACGTCTGAAATATCTCAAGATATCGTAGGTGTAAGACACAGAAATAACAGATTATCTTGTAAAAGATCTGAAAGTGACTGAAAATCAGTCCTCAATTTCTCCAAGAGACCGAAACAAATAAATTAATCCAATTACTAAAATAAATGTTGGGTACTTTCAATTCTGCATTCAAAGAAAGGTAATGTTTAAAGTATAAATATTAACTTCTAGCCAACACGAAGGCACATTATTTTAGTAGATTATTATTAATTATATATATATATATATATATTGTAATACTAATTAAGAAGTCCATTAATTATTTAAATTACAATGTTTGTTTATTGGCGTTAATCTCAAAGGGCGGAGTGACAGCGGGCTCTTATTGAAGTTAAATTAGGGACACCACGAATTGTTTAAAATTACAATGTTTTGTTTAGATATACTGATATCAGACAACGACAGCGACTGCGGGCTCTTATTGATGTTAAATTACGGAGACCAAGAAATGTTTAAAAATACAATGTTTTGTTTATCGGCTTTAATCTCAAAGGACAGAGTGACAGCGGGTTTTGTTGATATTAAGTTAGAGAGACCAGGGATTGTTTGGTTTATAATATGTAATTGACAGCGGCACTGGATATCAGAGTACGGAGAAAGAACGTGGGAATGGCGAGCGTGGGAACGGCGAGCGTGCGAACGCCAAGAGTTAGTTTTTTCTGGTGAGGGATGAGAAGCGAATGAGTTAGTTGTGTGTCCGATCTCAAGGGAGAAGGATGTGGATGGAGAGTTAGTTGGATGGTAATCGTCAAAGAGAGAGGAAGCCTTGGGATGATAGGAAGAGAAAAGTTATAAAGCATTGTAAAGCGTCTATCTGCATAGTCAAATTTAGAAAGAAACATTATTGGGCGACTCTATAGTTTGGAGAATTCTTCAGCAGATAAAATATCTCTGCTATTTTGTTGGATGTGGATCTTGGGTGTTTGCGGAAATGGTGACTGATTGACAGGTGGCTGCGGGCGAAACAGCGGTGGTCCATAGGAGAGGAGTCTGGAGTTTGAAGCTGGGAAAGGATTAATCTGTGTGTGTTGGTGAAAGTGAATGTGCAATTTTATGCACATAATGGCCTTTTAGTGAAAAGTGTTCCCAATTCAGATTTCGTTTATTGTCATTCTATATTCAGTGAGTTTCAAATTGTTTAAATTATAAATTTTTTAATTGTAATCTTGATTTGTTTCTTACTATCAAATCCAGTAAAGACCCTGAGATTAAAAGTTATTAGATTTGTTTGTAAAATATAAAATTTGTAACCTTGAAGAATAAATTTGTTTAAATAATAATTAATAATTTTTTTAATTAAAGCCCATCTTGTAGATTATTAAGTTATGGTTCCACAACGTGGGCAAATTTCATTTTAAATTAAATATTCAGATGTTCATTATATTTTTGGCGACTACAACGTGCTGACAAGATATTATTAATTTTGTTAAATGTAATATTTTTTTAATTATTACAATATATAATTAATGAAAAGTGTAGTTATAATTTTACATTCAGTTTCTACAGTAGTATTTTATTAAAACTTTTTTTCTGTTGTTTTCACACTCGAAATGCTAGAAAAAATTTTCTCCTGGAGCGTAAAGAGACTAATTAAACTGTGGAATAGTTTTAAAACATGGACAGAATCCCTTTTAGTCACTAATTTATAAACTTCATGTACTTCAATCTGCTCCTTTTAAATGTTACATGTTTTGACAAAAAAAACTCCTTAGAAAGTCTGGCATTATTTAATAACTCCTAAAAGAACATTACGTTCAATTGAGAGACTTTCAAAGTTCCCCGGTAGAATGAACTTAGCTTTTAAGTGTTTCTTTCTAAATGAAGGCCACTTGTTCGAGAACACTTCACGGGCTAAACATAAATGATTTTCAATTTGATCGATTGTGTTCGTTACAATTGGAGAACAATTTAACACAATGACAAGGACCACGTGCGCATTTAATAATAACTGCATTGCCGAGTTAATTGTACTGAAAACGCAGCAGCATATTGTGAATAATCGAATTCCTGCAACAAACGAAATTAGTATAGTATATTTACAGTGCATTTGAAATTCGTGGTCTTCGCCGTAGTGAAATGTGGTCACATGTATGGGAGTCAACGTAATTAGTTCAGAATTAAGTTTAAAAATGTAACGGTAATACGGTTTTTGTTATTAGAAAGCGAAATTTTGTACGAGTAGAAGTTGAGCTTTCTCCCTCTTTTTCAGAAACAATATTCCTTCTAATTGGACGCTAATTAGTAAAATATAATATACAGTCTATCATTGCTACTTGTATATTCACAATGAATACCGTAGTTATAAGGTCCTTCATTAAATTTGCGAGCAATAATTGACTCTTTCCAATATTATTCATATTATTATTGTACTGCAGTGCAATGAAGAACTACTTGAATCATTGAAAAAAAATTAAAATAAATAAATATTTTTATTAACAAAACATTAAATACACCGACGTTTTGTCCTTGTTTTAGGACTTAAATAATTTCATAATAAATCATACAAAAAAATTTGTGAGGCAAAGTTTTTCTGTGATACCTGTTCGAACCGAAATGTATAATTTATTTATGAAACCTGAAGGGGTCCTAAAAGAAGGACGAAACGTCAGAATATTTAATTTTTTCTTAATAAACACGTGCCGATTATTTATTCATATTATTACAAAAGTCATATTTTTTTCATCACGATTATGATTTGATGCTTGGCCTGAAAAAAATTAAATACTCAGCACAAGTCAAGACCACACAAAATTTTTCTTGACTTCGCCAATATTATAAGATACGTGAATGACAAATTGTCTATAGTATGAGAAAAATCCAAACATTTTATTGATTCCCGTGGAGTTTTAAAGTTGTCTATATAACCGTTAATATTGCTAATTAACTATATAAAACATTAAAGCAAATATTTAAAATCTCACGCAGGACGTTAAATCTTCCTCAAATCAACGGTGTTGATTCGCTTTGCAGGTACGTACCTGGAAAAGAAAAGAAACGGAATTAAAACATGGTTTATAAGAAATGGACAAACAAGATTAATATTACAGTTAATAAATATACATCGTTGTTGTTAGGGCGAATTTTCTTTAATGTAGAGTAAATTCTGAATCACTCTACGAGAAATTTTTGTGCCGTCTTTCGAAATGTTTTGAATTAGCGCTGCACTTAATGTTGACGAATCGCCTTTTCCTTTTGGTAAAATTAGAGTTTAAGTAACAATCGTGACTGAAAAACCCCACTGTCAGGTGAACGGTGGTGAATCAAAAACTCAAAAACTGCGTGATAATTTTATATTTTTTTATCTTGGACCCGTCAACCGCGATGAAATATTTTACTAGCGTTTAACATCCCGTTATTTTCCCCAGTCATTCCCAGGGTTCTACTACTTAATTGTTTACCCGTCAGAGAGAAAATACCATTCGAAACGTGAATATTTCACTCTTGAATGAATTTCAATATAGCTATAATTTTAATTATAAATATAGTCTGAATGCATAGATTATTTTATATAAAAATAATTGACTTTTGTGTTCTAGGATGCAGAAATAAACTACGATATATACAGAGAGTACTAAAAGTCGCGCACATCGAAATAAATGTGTTTTTTAAAAAATTATCTACTACAACAAGATAGCGCCACTGGTGTTACCGACAACAATGTAGAGGCCATTGAAACGTGTCCTGGTCACATGACGTCCGTAGGACTACGGAGTTCACAGCTTCGTAAACATGTTGTTTTCCCAAGAGCAAAGAGTGTTAACTGTTGAACATTATTTTGCCAGTCGTTCATATGCATTTGTTGTAGAAATTCATTCACAAGATAACCAGATTAAATTTAACATACGTTGTAATGTACACGTGCAAGACTTTTCGATCACTCTGTAGTTACTAAAGTACGATAACACCATCTTTCATTAATAATTTGAAGTGTGTAAATACTTTTGATTATCCGTTTTTAATGTTATTATAAAATTAGTTATTTTACACTGAATTTTTAAAATAAACTGACTGTTACAGGTGTGGTGCGATCGAGTTCCTCCTTTAAAAATTTGCCTACAAAAATTCCGAATTGGCCATAACACCATCTGCAAAGTGTCCACAGAAGAAAAATATAATTTATGTAATAATGATTTGTAATTTAAAATTATATTTAAATAAATCAATTCTTCTGTATAATTTTTAACTTATTTATATCATCACATACGTCATAAACTACAATTAATATTATATAATTATAAGTTGCAGTCACCACCGAGAAATCCGACTTGAAAAAGAAAGAACAAAATGAGTTCCCCCCTCCACACATTAAATAACATCAATTACAATATAAAATTTGTAAATAAAGTGTTTATATTGCACAGTAAGTATTATCTATCTTCTTCTATATATATATAAAAATGAATTGCTGTTCGCTAGTCTCACTAAAACTCGAGAACGACTGAACGGATTTATCTTATCTTAGTCTTGAAATGTTCGTGGAGGTCTAGGGAAGGTTTAAAAGGCGAGAAAAAATCGAATAATTTCCGGGAAAACCCTAAAAACAGCCCTTTTCTATGTCCCATACAAACGTTTTCTAAATAAAATACAAATCTACACCAGTCGAGCAATTTTCACCCAATTTCGTACACGTGTTCTTTGCGACCAGGAAACAAACACTGTCGGGGTGAGACGCGTCTTCCACCCCCAGAAGCGGGGGTGGAAATATTTAAACATACTAAAACAGCCGATATTTGAGTCGTATAAATATTTTTAGGGGTCAAAGATATTGATAGTGTTTCTACCAATGTTATCTGAACACAATTTTCATCCCCTACGCCCTGTGAAAAGGACACCCTTCGGGTTTGGGGTGGAGATGCTTTACAGTAAAATAACGCGAATACAACCGAGATTGGAGTCAAATCAAAGGTTATGGAAGTCACTGTGTTTAGTTACGACATTCAAATTGGCATTTACCCCTCAGATGCAGGGGTAGCGGGGTGCAAATTTTGGAACATGCAAACACGGCAGATATTTGCGTTGAAGAAATATTTTTCAGAGTTAATTATAATGATTAGGGTTCGAGTAGCGTTACATAAAAATTGCGCAAAAGCAGCCGAAAATGGAGTCATATCGAGGGTTATAGATAAATGACATCTCGGGCAACGCCGGGCACCCAGCTAGTACAAAATAATTACTTACTTCCTTGACTTAATCGTGTCTGATTCACGGAAGTAACCGACAACTAAATCTAAAATATCAGCTTGAAGGACAATGGAAATTTATTGACTGTTATTGTAACATATTCAATTATCAAAACTATGAAAACTAAATGTTAATTTAAATCAACCAACTGCTGATTTAGGGATGAATATTTCAGTGTCGTCGGCAAAGTCACGAAATAAAAAAATAATAATTTCTCAATTATTAATGTTCTTCGCACCAATTTTCTGAACACTAAATTGTTTCTTTTGATTTAATTTTCTTTAATGAATCGTTCTATTCCCTATGTTATAAGTATAATCATTTAAATTTATTAATAACCCCCCAACGTTTCATGAGGAAAAAAAAACTTTTTCTTCGGTCATAACATTTATTTAAATTGTTTGAAACGAAGTAGTTTTCGGCACACCTTCATTGTGTTATATTTTATCAGTAAAAAACTAAAAAGAAAATTACTGAGTTCAAATTCAGATTAAAAATGGATGCATAAACGAAAATTTTAGCCCATATTTCCGTTTTACAAATAATTTAGGGTGATGAAGATGTTTATGGCATATTTGCCGAAAGCTGCTTCCTTTCAAATTTATTATATATTTATTTGCTACAAATTCTTGTCCATTCTACTTTAATAAAATACACAAAATTTTACATGTTAAAACAAAATTAGATTTTTAATACATAATCTAATATTTTTACATAATTATTCATAGCAAAATTAATATTTCAGAAAGTTTTAAATCAATATCTAAAGCGTTAAACATCATGGAATTGTTAAAGGAATAATTTGCTGTATAATGCTTTATCACAGACACGTATTTCGCTCTAGAGCTTCTTAGAAGGAACTCTAAAATTCAATTGATCATTATTAACTGACTCAAAGTTCTCAAAGTTCTGATTCCAGAGATTGGATTTTCAATGCTATAGCAATATTTTTATGATTGTGGTTTGTAATTGGGTCTGGTAAATTTATTCACGAAAGTGAGAAGTTATTTGCAAAAGTGTCGTTCATAAAAACATTAGGATTATTTATAAATTAAGATATACAGAATTTTGTCATGTATAATTATACAAATCAAATGTTTTATAAGTATAATTATTGTATTGTTTTTTTTAATTCTCATAATGACTATCGGTCCATTTCCTTTATGACATTTTTCTTCGTTTAATAAGGGTTGATAGAAATAGAAATGTTAAAATAGCGCTATCGTTCTACAGGGTAAGTAATTATGATCTTCGTCGAGTGCCACGTGGTGTCTTCCCCCAAAAAAAAAATTGCCCGAAAGACACGGAATTATTATTGAAAGAGCCATTAGAATGGGCGCCTTTTGAGTGGAGGGAGCGTGATTACATTTCGCCGTTTTCACTTTGTTGGTCGAGCGTCGTGAGACGATCACGATCTGAAAGCATCGCAGTGTAGTTGCGCAAGGCCCCAAGAGATGTCGGGAGAGTGCACTTGCCATTCAAATTCTTACTCCACATCTCAGCAATTCCCACGCTTTCCAGAAACGCGGATTAAGGAGTTCTTCTAATTAGAGTTCTCTTCAATACCCAGCTCTTAGCAGAGACACGAACCACTGTAGCCGTATATAATGACGATAGCTGCCGCAAGTGGAGACGGTACGGTAACAAAATTATATCGATCCAGCCGACAGGAACCGTAGCTTAGGGGGTTGAAGACCCGCGGAACAAAGCGTACATTCAGCTGCCGGGTTACCGTGTTACATCGGGTTTGATTCAAAACATGCTTTGCGTGTTCGTCCCGAAAAGAAAGCGAAACGTCCATTGAGAAACTTAGGAATTTGCTGCTCACAGTTCCCGGGCCAATGCCGGTGCGTTCCATCGTCTCAAACGGCAAACAATTCCGGCAAAAGCACAATAACAGTGACGGAAGGGAGGAGTTAACAGACGGTCAATGCACGGGATCCGTTTCGTTGAAAGTTTTAATTATAACATGAGTGGTGGTGAAAGTTTTAATTAGCATAACGAAAGTTATTAATCGTTTTGCAGGCTTATTTTTTCCCCCCTCCGTTCTGAGAATTCGGATGCGAACTTTCCGGGTACTTTTCGCATAAAAATTAGTTCACTTTTGTCGTGTAGTGCAATATAGTGCAAATATCGGTTGGGCTGCGTAAGGGCGCCTCAGAAGCGCCGTAATGACTTAATGAGAGTCGTCCCCCATCTTGTGATATCTGCGGCTGACGCCATTTCCCCACGCACGCATGCGCCAGCTTTCCTCTCAGCCTTCCACAAAAACATTTCGCTTCACTGGAGGTGTACTGTGTTATCGAGCCATAATTCACCAAAGAGGGCAAGAAACCCTTCCTACCCCCTCTGCAAGGACTACTGGCTTTTTATAAAATATAATTCATTTAGCTTAGAGATTTGGCAGCAACGAACATGTTCTCGCGTAACTAATCATGTGAGTATCGTGGTAACAACGTTTCGATACATATCTCAACCACGCTCATATGTTTCAAACTTCCCCGCGAGACGCATTAGCGATTACGAGCTATATTATCAGCAACACGTGATATTAAAAACGTCTGACAAATGATATCCGTAGGAAAGATACGTATCCCGTTGGAACTGATGCATGGAGAGAAACTCGATATTTTCCACGTTTAGAACTATAAAAAAAATATTTTTTTGGTAAATTGAATCTATAAATAATGGATTATATTATCCCTTATAAAATCAAAATCCTAAAAGTATTTATTGTACATATATATATATATATATATAATATGGAACTTTAGGTTCCCATAGCCCATATTCATCAGTATCTGTACATTTGAAACATCATTAAAATATTATAAAATTCATAACATTACAATGTTACAATTTTGAAAAAGTATTTATTTACCTGTAAGTGACCAACAACACCAAAACAAATTATCTGTACACATACTGATGAATATGGCCCCATGGAAACCGTAAACTCCTGATTATATACACACCTATAAGTGTATATATATATATATATATAATATGAGCAATAAAATAGTCTATTTGTTATAATTGATAATATTAAATAATACAGTCAATTATTTTATGAATGGATTATATTTGATAAAATAATTGGTTTATTTTGATATATTATTTTTACTATTATACATATATAATTAAACTTGAGTGTTGAAAATATATATATATATATATATATATATATACATATATATATATATATATATATATATATATATACATATATATATATATATATATATACGAATTTAAAAATTGTATCTATTTTCTAATTATAATTTTGTTTCTGTACTTTAAAATTGCCACATAACGGCTGAAAGCTTCTTGGTTCAAACTGAATATTTTTTTAAAAAAAAGAAAAGTAATGGAGAATGATTAAAAGCCTGTGTAGTTACATTCCATAAATATTAAAAAAAAATTAAATCCTAAAATTGACATCACTAACAACGACATTCATTCCAGTAAAGCGAAGAACTAAACTCTGAAAAATTGGTCATATCTTATTTCCTTTAGATTAGATTCTTCAGATTGGTTCGAATTTAAACAAAAATACTTTTGTAACTGGTTTGTAAATTTAGATTTAATTCTTTCGTAAGTCACCTATTTATTATATCAAATCATGTCTATAAAATCTGCAGGCATTAATAAATCTTTAACTTATTTATCAAATAATTTATGAATGTTGAATTAACATTGAAATGTACATATTAGACAATTCATTTACAATTTTTATATTTGTAATACGAAAAAGAGAGTGGTATATATTTTTTTAAATTTATAGAATTCAATTGAAAATTTAGATTATTCGTTTTCCGGAGATTCTTATGCGAAGTTAGAGTTATTTATTTATAATTAATTTTTACAGTACGAAAGTGAATAAGCCACTCGTTTCAGTCGTACTGCATACATTTTGAAGTTATTGTTGTTCAGTCAGACATTTATTTATTTAATCATGGATAATTTTAGCTACAAGTGCAATATTTTTCAAAATATTATTTTACATATACTTTTTGTACAGGAGGCCTAACAACAATACTTTGAGATAACAATATTATGAATTATATATTAATTATTTTATTTTATTGCTTTAGAGCCAAATACCAAGTCATTCTCTAAATTTTCCGACTTAACCTAATTAATTTCTATAGGAAGTTCATTATAAAATGCAAATATTTTCGAACAGAAAAACACACTGTTTGTCTTCAGCGAGTCGCATCACTCCTTAAATGAATTAACCTACTAAAGTAATTCAATTCCAGAGACGGTTGTCGAGCACTTCACGATACATGTTTTAAGTACACCCGTCTTCATAATTTTAGTTTACAGTTCCTGCGGACCATTTACACTATTCTAAACATCACTGGATTGTAGATGAAAAAACGGATAGTTCCTCTTAACAATGTGCAATATAATATTACGATTACATTTTGAATGATCCATAAATCCCTGTACAGAGTGGCGAAGTTCTCATTTGAAATTAGCTCGAGTCTTACTTAATTCCTTAACGTTATCCGGAAATTTGTCAAAAGTAAAAAAACACCAATACGATTTATTGAACTGATAATGATTGAATTGTGTTTAATGAATTTATTGTTGCTGATGATAGAAAAATAAATGTTGACTTAATTTTTGTGATAATGTTTCCCGCTTCTTTATTATCCTGATCACAAGTTTATTTCATTTATCACTGATATAAAGTTATTAGATATTATTTAATGTAAATATGCCATTTATATTACTATAGTAATTTTTAAATCCGCATAATTAGATACGATTATGATTACATACACTCCTGAGCTAAGTTTATTTATTAGGCCTATGTTCTACCAATGATTTTTCCGAGTCTACTAAAATCCACTGAAATTTTGTTGTTTCTTTGTTAAATATTATTCGGTACAATTGTGAAAATAGTACTTTGTATTTCTAGTGTTTTTCACAATTTAAAACACAACCGAATGTTTAATTGGTGATTTTTTCAGATGCTTTTTGAAATTAATACGATGGTGGAATCTGAAAAATGACCAGATTTAATAACAGATCATTTGTATAAATTAAAAATAATGTGTGTAAACCTAAAATAGATCCGTGCGATAAACAAAACCTTATATGTTGCAACTAATTGTTTGTGAATTTTTTTCGGTGTGACTCATCTCATAAGTCAGTTTTAAATCATATTAAAAATCCCATAACAGAGTCAAGTTATTTTGGGAGAACCAATCCGTAACATTTATTAAGAAATTTGTCTCGAACTGAATAAATAACTTGATCCTTTCGAATATCCTTTCCGAGAATCAAATTCAGCAGCATAAAATAATTCGTTTTCCTTAAATTGATCAAAGGACCTAGTGTATAAGATTCGCTCAATGATTTCTTAAAATATATAAAAGAGGGCCACTGGGAGATACGAGATTTTTTTTTCTTAACAGATAAACGACAGTTGTATATTTTAATATTTTTCTGAATGTAACAGTTTCATTTTTAAAAATATCGATGATTTCTCGTCTCTACAGGAACAGTGAAACAGTCAACTATATACGAAATATAGGAAAATATAATATTTACACTTATCACTATTGTTAAATAATTTTGTTTTATTTATTTACTGTTAATCACTTAAAGAAAAGAAACTGATTTCCAGTCAGTTGTAAAGGGAAATATAATGGTAGTCAAAATATGCCAAAGTAACTATAGACGTAAAGTTAAACAAACGTTAAATGAATAATGGAAATTAAATTAAATTTATTTTGAAATGTAAATGTAGTATTTGATGATTAAGTAAGTAAAAAAAGATATTAAGTGAGTGTAAATATTTTAAATTTAGGGAAATGTTTAACACGGAAATAACGTATAATTTATGGCATTTTATAAAAATATTTGAGTCAGCTGTAATATAAATGTACAGCTACTGAAGACCCTAATTATTTTATTAAAGAAAAATAATATAACTAGATTTTGAGGTTGAATTCTGAATTTTAGTGCGCGATGCTCCATAAGAGAAAAACGGATCGTAACAGTTCGTAAGAAATGTACGTTCCAGCAATGTCGGGAATGAATGCATATTCTTAGGGGGGGAAAAAATCAATTTTGGTACAGATAATGACAAATGAATTTCTAAGTTGATACTGTCATGAAGAGAATTTTGAATAAGCCGATTATTTTTTTTTTAAGGGTCGAGCTTCAAAGTGAACATCCCCATTACGTTGCCGATCGAAGGATCGAGTTACATTGATATTCTCAACTTGTCACCCGAGGAATTTTTATAGAATTACCTCGTGTAAACCTTTACTCCCTAACAGCGTTAGCGAAATTAGAAGGGTGTCCAATTACTTAAGAAATTGTCAAAAGGATGAAAGGGACGAAAATTAAGGAAGCTTATAATAAAAGGGGAAGTTTAGATTTATTTGTAAAATGAACAAAGTTGTGTTAAGAAGAGTCAACTAAATGACGTTCCGAAGTTTCGTTATCACGGATTGGAATAGTTCTGCTACAGTTAACGTGGCTAAAAGAAAATGCTATTGTGTGTGATCGATAACGAAAGTGTTTTAAATATTGTAATTGTAGATTTGTAATTCACTAAAAATTATTTCCGCGCTGACAAATAATGTTTTTTCATAACGAATAAAGGCATGTTTATATTTTTTGCATATACGACTACGAGATAGTATTAAGTTTGTAGTTTCAGACCTTGGGTGGGTGCAACAAGAAATATAATATTATTAATAATCATATGACTAGTGCTAGTAAATTTTCAAACAGAATTGCGTAAATCTCTGAATTATTTGGGAGTAAATAAAAATTTAATGCGATTAATAAAAAAAATGTATCAGCCAAGTTGCTTTTAGAATTGTGCACGCGGCCTACTACTAAATTTTGAGGTATTTTAAAATAAGTAGGTATAATGTACATGTTCTCCGTATTGATCTTTCAATTAATCTCCTCGAAACCTATTTATAACTCAGAAATATATACGGATACATACACAATTTATTTATTTATTTCTACTTACGGATAACAGACCTAAACTTCGGGCAGGACGCAAGCTCCCTTTTAGGCCTACATTGCATCGGATCCAAAGTCTGGATACGTCATATCAAGTAATGCCGAATTAAAAAACTTTTATAGTCAATTAAATCTAAAAATTATTTAGAAATTTTCACTCCACTAACAGATGGCTCCGTGTTAAATTATACGAAATTTACTTATAAAAATTGATAATGTTTCCATTTCAAGGCCTTCTTTACTAGCTGAATTGCAAGGTTATTTATAGAATAAATAGACAAACACCGCCGTTATTTAACACTCTAATTCACAACTCTTCGCATGCTGAAATCAATCCTCATCTATAACGAGAAAATTTATAAAACAGAAATAATTGCTGATAATGCCTCATTCGTCGAAACCGTTTTGTCTGTGATTCTGTACGGTAAAAATTCTACATTCTATACTGTGCTGTTAAATAAATAGTCTGTTTCCTCTTAATTCTCCTTTTTACCACTGAGAAAGGAAAAAATCTCATCGACTTGTGGAGCGTAATTTTTATTTTAGCCCAGGCACTTTTTAGGGAATATTTTTGTATTTGCCAATATAGTGACTAAGTAAACTAATATAAAATGGGAACTTTTGCACATTTCGTCTACTTTTTTAATTTCGCATAAATACTGATATAAAGCCATTTTCATTTGTAACGGATAGTCGTTAAGTAAATAGAACGAAATGACAGCAAAGAAAAAGTTACACATATTTCGGAAACAAATACCTGATTCCATTGCACTATACCTGGAAAAAAACTGAAAGACAAATAAACTTCTATGTGATTATACCTTAATAATCGTTCTGTTAGCAGTTCATGAAACTGTCTCTGAGCAATAATTAAACTTGAAACATTTAATTTAAGGAATTTACCTTTGGCAATTCGATTTAATGCAACTTTTTACAATAGATGATTCGGATATCGTATGAACCCCAATTCAGTCACTGAAACGTTGATTAATTTAATTAATATAGCGTCGAATAACAATTTAACATACTTATAATAAATAGGCATATATGTATTCAAAACAATTGCCAGTATAATAATTTTCATAAATATGGCAATATATTTGAAATATTCTTTAGTACTTTTATTAATTACCTAAATACATGAATTTTTAAATTATTAATGTAATTATTGTGAAAGGTGAATTTGACTGAATTTATAATCCGTTAACGATTTATACTTTAATTAAATTTACAATCGGGAGCTTTCGACTTTGATGTTTGACAGATTGAAGCAGGACACTTTCCTGACTGATTATATAGATGTCTATAAAATTACTGTAAAATAACTCACCGTTGAGGAGGTTTTCTATAATGATTAAGACTGCAGAGTTGAAAGCTCCCGATTTTAAATTTTATTAAGTAATAAATCGTGGACTGATCAATAAAATTTTAAATTTCCGTATATCGTTAAAGTAATTATATAATTTAAAAAATCTACTCTTAAGAATATTTAAAATGCGATGCCGTAATTTTTAAAACTATTTTCAATACATTGCAATAATTATGAAAATTGTTACTTAAACTATAATATATAAATGCTGCACAATGGTCAATTTATATATATATATATATATTCATCTGCAGAATAGTTATTTTTATGTTAAACTGGACAAATATGGCTTATTAATTGACAGCCACATCACTTACAACTCAGAATTAATTTTTATTTACAATAATAATTTAATTTGCAGAGTATTTCTTTGTTTCTCAAAAATGAAACCTTCAGAATATTAATAATAATATTAATAAACAAATATACGGCCTTGAGAGCCAAAAAATTATGTTTATCAACAAAAAATTAAATAAACGACGTTTCATCCTCTTGTAGGAAATGCTCACGTTAAATAATTTTGTATATAAAAATTATTTGCAACGAATATGATTTTTATTTAATTAACTGATAAACTTTAAAAAACGAAAATAATGCGAAATATAAACTAGACGAGTTAGAATTCCTGAATAATTATTTGCTATATGAGAAAATACGACAACAAAAACAAAAATAACTGTTAATTAATTTAATTTCTAGATGTTAAGCGTAAATACATGTTGTCATTCCCGCGTTATGGATATGTCGAAGTAATATTTCTCCAGGTTTTCTGTTAGTAATGAAATTTATTAATTTGTTTCGTGTTTGATTAATTAAATAATTAAAATATAATTTTTATGGCAGTTGATGAAGTGATCGTGTGCTATGTATGTATTAATATCGCTATTTCTCTTTACGTATTACGGAGTAACAAATCTGATTTTCCCCGTGGCTCTCTCAACGTTTTGTCAGAAACTGAAGCGTAGAAATCGGACGCCTTCGTGCTGTACTTGCTGCAGCTGCATTGTGTTTATTGACTGCTTCACGCAAAGCATACCGTTTTTTTTATGTCCCGTCCACTTTTTTTTTGTCGGGTCTTTCTCTTTCACTTCCCTGCGTAGGTCGGAACGAGTCTCTTCAGAAACGCAGCTATCCTCACCTGCCAGGTCCTGACGTTGTCACGGAGAGGACGACAAATTACCAACATAAAAATCAGAGAAGTTGTTTATAGAGTCGCAGCGTGACCGTCCGTCGTCGTCGTCTCGTGGTTTTGCGTCTTATTTACTTCCAGAAATTGCATCTCCGTTTCATCCAATGAATTCATTTCCCACGACGCTTGCAGGATTACATCGATGAGGTCTGAGATATCAGTCATATTTTCATACAGATTATCGAGCACCTCGTCCGGGAATAAGAGATTCATAAAGAACGATAGTCTGTTTACGTCGCCAGTCTTTATCAGTATCAAGAACTAAGACACGAGTACAAACCAATTATCTATCTGTCGTGGACTTTGATTGGCCTGGGAATGCCTAAAATTCCCTAGAGAGAGCAAGGATTCGAACTCTGGGCACCGAGTCCAATACAGACAGATATTTCCCCTGAGATACGAGCCCCACCAAATAAACTAAGCTGGGAGTAATTAAATTGAGTTATTTTTCCGCAAAACAAGTGGAGTGAGACGACTTTAACCAAGCATAAAAATATATCGAAATTCACATATATTTACATTTGAACGCACATTATCATCATTTTCTGTCAAAAAGATGATTTTAGGCATGTAATAACGGAGGTTAAGGGTACAATTTTTTGTACTACATAATTCAGCACTTTATATTAACAAATATCAATAGTTTCATAATTAAATACTGAAGTAATAAGAGAACAAAAGAACGAGTTTCTCTTGTTCCAAAATAAATTCAGGTATAATATGGAATTGATAAACCACTTCCGGTAATCAAAAGTCTTAAAAATTTTAATATTTGATAATGTTAGTTGCAAATATTTCTCACGCCTAGCATCATAAATATAATATAACCTGACATTTTCAAATAAATAAAACTGCCTGTTCCTCTGAATGTTACACCAAATTTCGTACGCGTGTTTCTCATGGCCACAGTGGGGATAAGACACGTCTACCGCCCCCACGGGCGTGGTGCAAATGTTCAAACATGCTGAAACGGAGTCAGATAAATAATTTTCGGGGTCAAAGCGATTGATAGTCTTTCTGTCGATGTTCTTTGTTCAACCCGTTTTGGTGTAGCTGTGGAGCACCGTTAGGGGTGGAGAGGCGTTACAAGAAAATATCGGGAAAACAACCGAGATTGGAGACAAATCCGGGGATATGAATGTCACTGAGTTCAATTATGACATTCAACCAGCCGTTTAACCCCCAGAGGCGGCGGTTCACGGGAATGGAAATTTTCAAACTTGCGAAAACGGCCGATATTTGTGTTAAATAAACGTTTCTTGGGGTTAATGAACTTAAAAGTATTTATCCCGATATTGGTTCTGTATAATTGCAACCAATTTCAGCATAGGAGGTGCAGGGGTGTTACATAAAAATAACGCAAAATCAACCGCTATTTGAGTCAAATCCGCGATTATGGATGTCGCCGAGTTTCATTATGACAACCTGGGCAACACCGGGCACCAAGCTAGTTTAATAAATAAATGTAAGTAAAACAGCCAATATGGATTAATTAAACCAAAAATTCGCTTTGAATACATAAATATTTATAAGACTTTATATTACCTGAAGAGGTCCCAAAATTCTGGACGAAACGTATTAAAACGAATTTTTGGTTTAATCAATTTTCTGTCATATTTGCTCTATCGCTTATTTAAAATAATGCTCTTAATACCTTGATTCCGAAAACGAAAGTCCTGAACAATGGAAAATGTTTCAAATACGTTCGAGAGGATGATATATATGCGCACAGGCTGACTTTTCTATTCAGACTAACAGACTTCGTTGGTATAATGAAAACAATTGTTGTTTAAAATGTTCACTCAATATATATTATTGCAGTGGATCAATCATGGACTTATTCATTACTAAACGGGGGGAAAGGAACACAGAAAAGCCATATCTTAATATTTGAAGTAGGCTTATAAAGTTTTCATAAATAATTGAGAAAAAAGATTTTTCATGCATTATCGTTTAAATGTAAATAGTTTCAATGCCCCTGCTTCAGAAATAAAAATCCAACGTGGAACAATTTTTCTGACGTGTTTATATAACTGAATAATTTTATTTATATGTTATATATTTTAACTGGTTAATTGTAAATGAACTGACAAGGCATCCATCGAAACCCACAATACGCTACGGATGTACAGAACTGAGCATGTGTGTGTGCGCTTGCATATGTATGCTAATTACATGTGTGATTGGTCCCCGTGAGGTTACACCATGGAAACGCTCTGAACCCATACACGAGCTGCACAAATTTCATTTCCCAAACAGGCAATTGTCGATCGCAAATTTTTCCAACTGTTCCACGCTAAGCCAGTTCTGCCACCTCCTCCCAAAAATATTAACTTCATATTCCATATTTGGATTTGATTAAGTCCAAATAATATGTTTTGATTTAACTAAGTTAATCGGATTAATCGACCTGAAAAGCAATGGAAGTAATTTACAATTTCAAATAATTTCCTCGTAATGTATAAATACGATAAATATGTAGATATTTTTTCTGACAGGCGTAAGATATTTCGTTATACGTCTTTTTTTCTTATTAATAAACCGATTAACATGATAAGAGAAATACACATCTATATTCATCTAAGAAATTGAGCGCAGTTTATCTTTTTTAAATTGATCGTTAGTCTGTTTCTCGGTGACAAGAATTGATAGTTCTTTTTGTCATAAGTGTAGCATCTTATAATTTACCAATTTTAATCATAGTGAATCGACTTAAAGGAACAGAAGATTGACGAAGAATCTGTTGATACCAGAGCACTTGGACAAGGAGTAACTATAGTAAAAAAATAACTTCTTATCTACTTTTATACATGTATTAACCTTAAAGTTAAAATCTGACAATGATGTGTGTTTAATAATTTTTGGTCGATTACATATGGGTTGAAAATGATCAAATGGAAGTCGATTTGACCGTGAAGCTCTTCCTGGCGCCGTCGAATCAAATTCGTGCAACGCTGTCAAATATTTTTGTTCACGCAGCCGCTGTAAGGGTTTGTTGTCATTCATTATTGACGATGAGGCAACGTTGGTCTAATTCTCTGCTCTAGTTCGCTGACAGAATTTGAAACACATAATACGTCGGAAGATTCTTCCTATTGAAATTATTAAAGCTATATGAGACTGTGTGTGGTTTATGTCCCCGAATATTCTAAAAAATATTCTTCCATGCATATATAGCTTATGAAATCCAGCTCAATGCTTTATTAATATTCTTCTCCTTCACTTGAATACACGATAAAGTGTAATATCAGTCTTCAAGTGTTATTAATCGAAAAAATGCAGTAATCTCATTTTGAAGGATAAAGTGCTATTAATCAAAAGATAATGCAGGTATACACGGCTAATAATCAAATTTTGTTATGAAATTATGGACTTTGGCAAATTATAAAACCTTTAGAATATATTACTGAACGGTTTAAGAATAATAAAAGTTGAAATGGAATTATTTGCGGGGTGAAATATGTTGTCAGGAAAAGAAACGGATAAGATGAGAAAAAATAGGTCAAGGAAAAAAAGTGCCAGAACAATTATGGAAACGAACGTTGTTCTTAAACGGATCTAGGCAATGGAAAACAGAACAACGATTCATCACCGTTGCCACAAAAATTTCAATTCCGAACAATGTACCTTGAGAAAGTAGAAATACAAACATTGAAAATTCATTCAAATCTCAATTAAACCGGTTCAAACGGGTTGTCAGATACGCTACGGTTTTATTCATACAGAATATTAAACATTTATATATATTAACCATCGCACTCCTTATTTTTTATTTTTACATTATTTAAAAAAAAACAGAGTCCCCTCTTTCGGCTATTTGTATTCTTCGGTGGCAAACAATCATAAATTAAAAACACGTACCTAGAATTTATTTTCATGTTTATCTACTCATGTTTATCTTCATTTTAAAATTTCTGAGCAGATTTAATTTATATTTAACTATTTCTTGAACCAGAATTTCTGATAATAATATCTTCCGTAAATCCTCTGAAAACTAAAACTGAGTAATTACATTCCATTCAACCATCTGGAATATTTCTCTCGGTTATATACGGCTCTATATTTTTCCCAAAAATTCCAATTATTTATTCATTAAATTTCAGTCTATTACGATTTAATTTATTATTAGCGCATTTGAATTCTTTCAAATAAATATATTAAAGGTTAAACGGTGGATCTCTTTGATTATTTTTTATACCTTACCGCGCTTTTGCTGTAACTCAAAATTGATAGACGGATATTATGTATGTTTCGCAGTGTAATAAGTTGAAGGATGAAAAAATAATTGCAGCCACTCACGCTGGTGATACCAGTGAAGGTTTTCATTGGTGTCTTAACCTGGAAACAGTTAGGCGTTGGCGTAAAGCCAGGCGGAGTTCTTTGCGAACGTTACATGTATTCGGACAATGCAGGACGCTCCATAAAGCATTCACCAGCCATTTAACATAAGTTCATTGTTCGTGCTAATTTCCAAAAGACTTTATGGTCCGCATAATTCGGCTCAGTGGGCAGCGTTTCCAGATAATCCGTATTTGTTGTAACAAGCTCAAATGCAACATACTGAGAAAGGGCCCGCGAGGAATTTAGTTTTTGCCTTTATTGTAACTGAAAAAAAAAACGCTCTACGATGTACTGCTCGATAATTAAACGTTGAGGAAACGTAAACGAAATTAGAAATTCTCCCTGACGTGAACGTGATTAAAGAAATCTATGAATGACGCATTAAATACCTATTATTTTACATGTACCGTACTTGAGAATGATTTTCGAAATTTCCGGGGAAAACATTGCTGCCATTTGTTAAAATACGTCATATGGGGTATTGGTTTACTTCTCGTAATCTCGGACCTCGGCAATCAACTCCCATCCGTTTCTTCGAAACGGGAAATGTACGTATGTGTACGGCTTTTGGAATCTTAGACGTCTGGCCGAACCTGACTGGGCGACTCATTTTCTTTTTCAGAGCTCTGTCTCCTGAGTAAATGTTAAGACCACGCCGAACCTTTGCCACTAGCTTCGGCCTCCGTTCCAAGCCTTTCCCCTTTTAGCACAGGTTTCGATTTTCGAACTTTTTCCGAAGGAAAATGCATTACTTCGCGTTCCGATTTTGAGGGCCTGATACATGCGTTCCCCAGCTTTTGTAAGACTTCTGCAGAGGAAACCCGAGAGCTCCCCCCCCCCATCCCGCCCCACGTGCTTGGGTTTCTATCAAAATAAAAGTGCGAACGTAGACTCCGCCTTAAGTGCTTTTATAATCAAAATTTTTTTCTTGTACCCCTTTATATCCCTTCCTCTACAAAAAAAACTGTTTCAAAAATGTCGTAACAAGCGTACTATACGGCACCAAAGTTCTTAATCATCTTATTTCATTACGATTGAATTGAGTTTGTATTATATCATTTTGAATTACAGTTACTTTCCGTTTTACTCTCTTTTTCCCTTGCTTCATATTCTGTTAAACCGACGAGGAATGTTCAAAGGTTTGTGTTGTTTTGCTAACACAGTTAAATCTTCCTTCAACAGAAGAAATATTTTCTGTCGTATATTGAATTATTTATATAGTGTAAATAATTAATTTCATAATAATTAAACAATTAGGCCAGTATGTCACAAAATTTATGAAGTCTTTAATTTCAAAATTTCAAAATTTCCCATTTACAAACCATATGTATAAAAATATTGCTACAGAATTAAAAATCCCATCTCTAGAATGTGAACGTTGTTGTTAAGATTAAAAATTTATTTTTAGATTTAGATTTATTATACATTCCATTAGTCGCCGGTCGAGGAATTTGGGTATGATTACAAGAAAAGAATCAATCATTACAATTACAAAGTTTAAAAAACAAACATTGTACTTAACAAAAAAAAGTTATATAATTTAAATTTAACGCGTTTTAGTTAGAAGCTAATAATGATATTGATTGTATTTATTTCATTTAAAAATTGAATTTTAAAGTTCCTTCTAGGAAATGAAGATTGAAGAACATATTTTTTGGTAAAGCTTATATACCTTAAACAATCCAATAATAAATTTATAAAATAACAATATAATGTCAGATTGGGATAACGCTTTAGAGATTGATTTAATTGATTGCCAAACTTTCTGAAATACTAATGTTGATTTAAGATAAGATTTATATTTGTCAATAATCATGTAAAAATATAGGTAATGTATCTTAAATGTAATTTTGATCAATATTTAAAATTTTTTGTATTTTACTAATGGAAAAAAGTCCGTAATAAATAATTAAGCAAATAAATTTTTGATCACAAGATATTGATATTCTATTAAATTTTATGTAATTTATTGTTTAAAAAAAATTATTTTAATAGTGTCAAGAATTTTATTTAAGGAATTTGGCATTACGTTACATTTTCTAAAGTCCAGAAGAAATTCAACTTGTAAACGTTATTTACTAATCTCGAAACGAAATTTAGCCAAATTTAAATACTTGATTTATATTAAATGAAAGTTAAGAGTAAAAATTTTTTTACCAGATGAATAAGGAAACAAAACAAATGTTATATAAAAATATTTCTCATCAATTTAATATTTGATATAATCTGACAATTACCATTTAATAAATAAAAAATTCATACGATATATTAAAAATGCATTATGTCTTTGATTTCAAAATTTAACTGTAAAAATAAAATTTTGTAACAATAAATCTGTTATAAAAATCAATTCTTTACAACAAAAATTGTTAAATTTTGAAATCAATGACTTAATAAATTTTTCTGACATTGGATGAACTGTTTATTTATTTATCAATTGATAATTTTCTTCTGATATTATTTAGCGTGTAGAATTTTGAAAGTGTTAAATTCAGTTTTCGATAGAGTTTTCCATACATTTTTATGATGCTAGTGTGCTATTTTCCAAACTGAGGTGTAAAGGAGAACTAATTTTCTTAAAGTTCTGCGATCTCTGACGGGTAAAAATTACTACTTGTAAATCTCATATCTTGAATTCAAAAATTAGTGTTATTAAAATATTACTTCCTATTTCAATTTGTTATAGGTAAATTTTACACTTTAATAATTTTTCTGTTTTAATTAAATAATTTTCAGATTTTTGAGACTTTAAAGTACAAATTCCTTTATTGTTGCTTGTTTAGTTTTGGGAAGTTTATGATGATGTTAAAGATTACCGTTTATTTCGAACGCGCTTTGATACTCATATCTTAAATCGAGAAATTGCATCAGAGAGGAATATAACACTTAAAATATATAAATGAACTTCTGTGATAATTGAGACGCTTTTATATGTACCTCTGTATCATGCAGATAAAAGAATTTTCCGAATCAGCGGGACGGTTATAGTTTGACTACATATCATCACTATGGATCGACGTTATCTTATTAAAAATTAAAATGAACAACATTTCTAAATGTCATTTGACGCGGTAATGTCGATATTTCTTAAAGCTGTTCCTGGCAAACTTGTCTATGCGTAAATGTTTTCATGGACGTTGGGAAAAGATCCACATGCTGCGAAATAAATTATTGATTTCCACGAGTTGTAACGGGCGAATGTTTCCAATTGTTAACGTGCATAATTAAAATCGAATAAGGTCAATCCTTTGAGTGTTACCGCGGATCAAATGAATTTCAATAAAGTAAATGTTCCGACGTGAATAAAGGCCACGGAAGAACAAATATTCCATTTTTGATTTACACACCGTGATTTTGCGAGTGAGGCAGTTTGAATAATAACTGATTCAGTTTGGAGAATACAATTTTCGCTATGAAATAAGAAAAATAAAATTACGTTTAGAAACTTCCTTGAAAATTCTGAATGGCTCAGTCATTGAAAGACGTGCAATTTTTCCGCAATCTGAGGAGAAAATATAAATTCAACTAGAAGAAAAAACGTTCTGATTGTCACAGAGGTGTTTTGTAGTAGAGGAACGCAGGCAATTAGAATTCGAATTGAGATAATTGTATAAGTACTTGAAAATAGCAACGCTGGAAAGAAGTTCAGGTAGGAAACGTCTGGAAAATTTATACTGCTGTATCAGGCATTGATTACGAGGAGATGAAGAGACTAACAGAGAACACGACTAACATATAAAGGCAGTAAAATTAATTACATGGACGGAAAATAAGTGTTTTCCTATTCAGTCGTTTCTCAGGTAACTATACATAAAACCTGAAAATTTTAATAAACAAAATGGGATTTTTTATTTATATTTTATGGTCGCGTCAACCTATATTTTATAAATATTTGGAATTATAGACCATTATTATAAAGGTTCGAACGAAATTTTCCACTTATAAAGCTTTTCTCTGTCGCCAGGAATCACGTCTTTTTTATTTTTTCCATTCTGATTCACATTATTTAAGTGTATAAAATTCTATTGAATAATTGCACTCATCAACAAAAATTCACAGTGCGTCAAGAACGATTTTACAGGGTTACACAAATTTATTGTGGCGCTTGACGACGGTAAATCACATGCAACCTCCGGTTGATGGAAACTTAAATTTTTTTTTGGCTTTAAAGTGACTACTTAACATTTATTTCTATGTTGTTAAGTTGTTAAGTTGTAAATAATCTTTATAAAACACCGTGTATTATTAATACGAGGCGGATAATGATTTATAATTAATATGCGCACTGCAAGCTTCCACAACTCAAACTATTCTATATTAATGCATTTAAATATTAATTGGTAAACTGGATTTAATGGTATAATAATAAATAAAAATCCTGGGTTCGTCTCAATAGTTTACTTAGGAATTATTCGAGGAGCTTTCGACTTCAGTGAGTCTTAATCATCTTGAATCCTTGTCATTATTAAAACCATTTGTCCTCAAGATTCGTAAATTTTATAATGACGAGTCTTCAGGATAACATTTTTTAACTAACGACAAGGTTTCAAGATGATTATGACTCGCTGAAGGATCCTGAAACAATTATATATTGAGATCGTTCCTGGGACACACACGAAGTATGGTAATTTTATATCTTTGAATATATTCCTCCATATATTTTATTATGAAATGGTAAAACTGTGTGCTTGTTATAACACTGGCGTCCAGTAAAACCCCTTTATTACAGTATCCTATTACAAAGAATGTTTCTTCCCATAATGGATACAGTGCAGGAGCTATCGGAACTATGGTATATATTCATCTGTAATATTAACAATACAAAACAGCTTCAACGATATTGTCAAAAAATATTTTGTCCCGATTTTTTTTATAACGTATTTGATATAACCCGTGATTCTTCCCACGGTATCAGTTGCCAACAACATGCCAAAATTTCAAAACTTAATTTTAAGGAATTATTGTCGTTACATAAACGTAATTAATTATAAACAGGAATCTAGTTCTATTGGCAAATATTACACGATGATGATGCATACATTTAAATAAATAAAAAATATTGTAGTATGTACCAATCTTGGTAGTTGAATTATTTGAAAAGTATATAATTGTAAAATAAATTACATGTTATTTGAAGGTTGTTCGAAAATCCAGCACACAGTGTGAGAAAATTTAAATTCCCAAACTTGGTATTTTGAATGATTATGAAGGTGTGTATGCACTTGTCAAATTAGTTTTCGCGTGGGAAAGTGAATTTTGGAGAAGTCACATCCGAATGGCAAAACTTGGCTAGAGAGTTAAGAGAGTGGATGAAGAATTGTAACTAATAGTTCGGTTTTATAAGTCACAGAGTGGTGTATATTAAATTTCAAAAGTAGTCGTGGCAACATTTATGCAACAAATGTTTAATATTATTACGGATTACATCTTGTATTAATTACTATTATGTGCTGTCATTTAGAATTAAATTTTAAGAACACTTAATACCTTGAAAATTGGAAACTTTATGATGAAAATGAGTATTACAATAACAATTATTGGGCGCATCTCTCAGATTCACAGAAATATCGACCCAACTTAGTATAGAACCAAGTATAAGCAAGTACGCACATCCCAACAGGAGTAGAATCAACTCACTGCGAAAATGTTCCCAGAATAATATTATGTAATGACAAATATTGATTTAAAAATACATTTTCAATTATTGGAATATGATGTGGGCAACTTCTAATGGGGAAATATTAAACAGATTTTGTAAAATTTCGGGACAAAAAAATTATTTGTCAATATCGTAAAGGTCTGCTGTGTTGTAGTGGTCAGCGTCATTGCCTCACATCACAGAGGTCCTGGGTTCGAATACCAGCGGGTGCTTGGATGTTGTGTTTGTGATTCCACTATAATCCACAGAGAACATCTCACTGGAGAGTTTCCCTGACAACGTCACTAAAAAATAAAGGACACCTACGTTCCCATCCCAGCACATTGACCTATAGAATAATGAAATTCTGTTTTCCAATAAAAAAATAAAGAATAAAAATAATTTTAAAAAATATCGTAATGACTCTTTTAAATTTTTAATATTACAAATTATTCTGGAACCAGAGGTATGAAACCTTATGCGCTATAACCATTACGTGAAGAAACCTCCTTGAAATGTAGAGACTAATAAATAGGTATTATATGAAAGCAAACATTCCTTGATTAATCTCAGAAACACACGTTTGTTACCGTTTGTTTGATTTCGTAAACGTTCTGAATTTATTAATATCTCTAACAACTTATAGTTCATTTCAGGTAAAAGTTTGGAATCAATGTTAGATTACCTAAGCGCTTCCTCGCTTTTCTTCGTTATGAACTCTGTTTACGAAGAGAATCCTCGATAATCTTTCTCCTAGCAGATCAGTTAGAATATTGTGATTTCTGTGATGACAACATTTCTTTACAGCCTTATAGAATTTACTATCAAAACTGATTATCTATATAATAAAAAAGGATGTATATTTGTATGTATGTATGTATGTATATATGTATTTACGTTGTTCTTTATACAAATTTTATCGCGTGGACAGAATGCAACAAAAATTGGTATACATATTCTTCAAAATACGAGAACCGGTACTGTGAGGGTGAGAAACACCTAGCATACATGTGGAAAGAATTATAATTAAAATCCGTGATCATTAAATATTAAATTACTGCGCGCCAAGAGACAATGACGTCACGGGAGAGAAAGACGTTACTACGCAACGAACAAAGGAAATATTTCCTTTATCAGGAATGAAATAAAGCAGAAATATTTTCTTTAAATAAAAAATATAATTTTATACAGCAATACTCCATCGAATGATAATAAAGAAGAATACGAATTACTTTACCATCCTTGCGGAAAATGTAAGTAAATTTTCACGCTGTATTAGTTGCGAGTCTAGCTAACAATTTCATCAATATAATATTTCGTAATGTATGAAGACTGAGAGACAATTATATCCTGAAGTACTCAAGGAATATATTTAAGTATTCAATTAAATACTTTTTCGAGTTTATATAAATAAGTACACGAGCAACGCTGGGCAACTATCTAGTATAAAATAATTTAAAAGTAACGCAAATGTAAAACATAACATATATGTCAATAATTACCAATAGGTTTAGCGAATATAAATCGTAAAAAAAAATAGCTATAATACAATGTAGCTTTCATGTACGGAAGAAATCCAATCATTTTATTAGTAGAGTTCGTTAATTTTAAAACCAATACATATTCGAGTCCATTTTGTCATCCACTATTTTATTTCTAAATTTGGGTACTTTTCACCTCATACTTCTTCTTTGTTGGCGCTACAGCCATTTTTAGGGCCTAGGCCGACCGGGAGAACTGCCAGACTGTCATCATTCAATCCAACCTCCAACACTTACCGGGCCCAATTTCGCCCACCTCGCCATCGGTGACTTCTCTCTTCCTCGAACGCAGACTCAACTTATCTGTCTCAGTTCATACCGCAGACTGGACTTTACTGTCTCAGTTTCTATCGCCAACTGACTTGTTCTCACGTCTAAGCTTCCCACCTCAAACATTGCGGGCAATAATACGTCTGAAAACTCCACATTATTTTACAACGCTGACTGTTGCCTACAGTGCCTGTGCCACAATAATACGCTGACAATTCAAATGTTAAATAAACTATATTACCTATATTGGTGGTCTCCACAATATATATAATTGTTAAGTCAAAAAGCATAAAAAATTATTTGTGGACTATGAACATGTCCCACCCAAGCCTTCTACGAACTGTGAGTACTTTCGGACAAAAAAGATAGTGGACAAAATTTGGAATGCAATTGATGACTCATTTCCGGTAACAACAGATATGCGTTACATTTAATCAATTCATCACACTGATTTTTTTTGCGTTCACAATTGAATATTATATCATTTATTTCTGGAATCATTTTTTAATTAGTTGAATTCAATGAATTGTTCAATTTCGTCAACAACGGACGAACCAATAAATCATAACAAACTTCCAAGGAACGTAAAATTGTGTCCTACTAATATGCGTAGAATTTGGTTAAAAACATATGTTTTTATAAGACATATGAACTGTAATTATGTTATTCTAGGAAATAAGTAAAAATTGTATTTTATTGATAACAAATATGACCATGTTAAAACTTGCATGTACAAATAAAATTGATAATAAATTTGAACAATAATTAAAAAATACTCATTCAAACCCCGGACTACAATTCTGTGTGAGGCTTTGACGACATTCTAAAGAGAACAATAATTCGTTTCGTTTTATTCTGCAACAATAATATGACTAAAAATTACAGCAAGGGATTTACTATAAAGAGCGTAGACGTGAAGGTTCCAGTTCCGTTTTTAGTATGTCTCTCATTAACGGATAGATAGTGCTCGGGGAACGACAAAAATTAAGAGTATTTTACCATTTTAATTTATCGTCCTCTGCAAACAGCAATGACTGTCTTTTATCGTGTTTTTATGGCTGCCGTTTAAGATAAATAGTCTGTGTTTTGAGCGCTTTGTTCGCGGGCCACTTTGTTAAAACTCTGCAAACGCATCTACTGGGAAAACTCTCTTAACAATCTCTCATCTCGGTGTATTTCTACCTCATTCTCTTAAGGAGGAAAGGTAATTAACAACGGCATTGTTAGCAACATTTATATTACATTATAAATTAACAAAGCCAATAAGAGCGGAAGAAAGAATGTAGTTTTCCGCGGGCCGCGACTTAGGCGCTTCTTGCTCGGAGGCGGTGCGGGTTGAATGAAAGACACTTGTGCTTCTTCCCTCTCACTGCCAAGTTAATTTGGAAAAGGCGGATGAAACACAGAAAAAAAAAGAGCGCCCTGAAATGGTAAAAAATAGCGTGTTGCAGTGTTGTTTCAGTAGATTTATTCTCTAATCCAAGAGAGCAACGATTTTGAGGAGCAATCGGAGAGATGTAAATGCCGCGACACTCCAAACTGGAGGGCTCACTTACGAAATCTTCAAATTACGAAGCATTAACCTATGCCTTCTACACATACATCATCGACACGTGACTTGGAAAAAAAAAATTGCGATCAAGCGCGGAAAGAAACGACATAAAATGAAATTTATTTCTGACTGCTGCGCTTCTGCGGTAGTAAAATAAAACCATTAAAATTCAAACTAATAAAAAAACCTAATTAAAAATTAATTCGCAAGAACTGAAGCTAAATATTGCTACAAAATCATTTTTCTGTTGAATCACGTCATAACTGATTGTCCGTATTTCTGTCTAACCTTTGACGATACTTTCTGTCAAGTTTTCTGTCTAGTTCATTAATACACATATTAATTTATTACTCCGCTAAATATTTTTACACATCTCGCCACAAAAACTGAGCGCCCCTTTTAAATACAGCCCGCGAAACACCTTCGGTTCTGACGCTTTGTTCGTCACTTATTCCCCATGACATCTCTTACCATTACAAATTATCTAACGAATGTAATCACTTTCCACTCAATTTCTCAATTCAAATATTCACTTGCCTTCCTAGTTCATTGTTTTAAAGACATACATAACAAAATGCTGAATTCATAAATAATGAAGCGTATAATATAACAGCAATGTGCGAGTCGCTAATTGGAAATTTATGTATTTTTAATAACTAGGCTGTTGTCCTCGCTACAGCCACATGTTAACCTGTAATGAAGTGAACATATTGAATCGTTGTTGTATTTAAAAGGTGTGGAAACTCGTTACAAAAGTTTAATTAAATATTAAGTATACATAATTAAATTTCCTATGGCAAGAAAAAAAAATTCTATATCTATTTTATCGAAACGCGCAGGCAAGGATTCGACAATTGTTATTTATTTAGAGTCGGCGCGTGAACGTTCTGTTGTGTTTGAAGGTCAATATTGATTGCCTGGGCAAGCTTTCGCCGGGTCTTGCAGATGTTGCGAGACTAAGACGAAACGTTCTCACATTTTTATTAGCCAAAACCCAAATGAAGAAAAAATTAAATGTGATTTATTTATCAAATTTTTATAAGTGAATTAAAATACCTCAAAATTAATTGTAAAATAACGACGGTGTTAAACGATAAATATAAATAAGAAAATTATAAATAAATAAACGATCTTGAGTCGAAAGATGTTTATTAACAAAAAATTAAATATCCTGACTTTTCGTTCTAGTTTTAGGACCTATTCAGGTTTAGTAATTTCATACATAAACCATACAAAAAATTAATAAGTAAGATTTTGCTGCCTTGCCTGTTGCATCCGAAACGTAATGATATTTAATTTTTTCTTAATAAACAATTTCTGTACTCAAGGCCGTTTATTTATATTTTATAAGTGTCAGATTTTTTTCGTCATTAATAAAATTGTTTTATGAAGAATTAAGAAAGTTGTAAAGGTAAAAAATGTCAACAATACATTACCCGGAATGTATATATAATTAAAGATGTTTAATTCTCTCCGAAAATGTCTCAGATTCATCTTAACGAAGAAGAGTAAACAGAATTATTTGAAACAATAAAATGATAGCAATGCGTTGACCTAGCAATGAAAATATCACCGCGACCTATGTATATAACGACAAAGCACTGAATCAAAGGAACACGAGGGCAAAGCTCAGAAACTGACGTAAATGCTGCGATATTAAATGTAGATAGAAGAATCCAACAAAAAAAAACGCGGTACAAAACGAGCCCTCTGCAAGCGGAATTCAAAGAAAACACCCCATAGATGTAACCCAACCGCTCTTTGAAGCAACCTCCACAATAAAGGTAGTAACAATCGCAATCATGGAGGAAAAGTAATGAAGACTATTTTAAAGTACTACAGGCACAGAAAAAAGAGAGATCAATTCTTAGTGAACAGACGCAATAAACACAACGCAAAGAATAATATTATTATAAACCTCATAAAGTAATTAAAATAGTCTTTTGTGATTCCCTTAATAACTAAATTGTAAGTATACGTATTTAATTTGTTTACGTAAAATCGGTTGCAAGTGAATTAACGTAATTAATTTTTCAAACAACATAGAGAATGTCTTGAAAAGTGGTCTTAATATATTTTTATTTATAAATAAAATTGGATAATTAATATGACTTGTTTTAATAAAATATAATTAATGTATCATGTCCATGAATCAGAATTTATTAATTTAAATATACATTTATTACAATACTACTAAACGTGTTCAGGGACCTCTTCAGTTGTATAGGGCATACATTTGACAAAACATGAATTTAATTTATATAAATATTGGATGGTAAATTAGGGCAAGTATTAAAGAATTAAAAAAATGGAAAACGAATAAAATATAATTAATGAATTTTAATTAATAAACTCTAACTTTTGGCCAGTTCAATAAATATCGAATAAAAAATATAGCCAAAACAACTTTTGAGTGTTGTCAACTTACGTTGTGTGGTATTTATATTACCTTTTTTGTCTGTATTGCCTATCTTTTTTATTTATTATTTTCAATCAGACGTAAATTTGTTCATTCAATAAATACCGTTGGATGAATTGCAAACTTATTATAATTACAGCTAACCTATTTTTTGTTGGTTTTATCAATAATAATTAAACATGGAATAGGGTTTAAGAAAGAAAATGGGTGTGACTAAAATATGATAGAATTCAGAGACCTGATATGAAACGAAGTGAAATGCAGGAAAATTATAGTAGTCAAAAGTATTTACATGGAACATGAATTATGGAACGATACGAATACTTCTCAGTTGTTGAACCAAACTAAGGAAATCAGCCATGAGTTTCTCTTGTTAGTAACTCAGAACAGGTCTCTCAAGACGAAGGGTTATAAACAACAGTTACAGATTTATTTAATCAAGTATTCTTTTACTATCGTCAACTACTACACGTATCTTTGTTATATTCTTCAATATTTTAAACTAATAAGACTGACTTATTTATTGTATCGCGTAATAAAATGATTTCAAAAATGTTTAACTGTTTTAATGTCTTTTGTTCCGATGCTATGAAAAAATCAAAATTAAACAATTTCGAAAAGTGGTACACAAAAGTTTTTTTAAAAAAAAATTGGCTACTTATTAAAAAACTTGGGGAAATTAATAATTATCCTTCACTAACAGCCAAATAAAGTTTTCCTTTACCATCATTTTATTGTATTCACTTGGCATTCTTAAGCTAAGAAAGGATTTTATTCTCTCGGTTTAAAATTTTAGGTTTAATGCCTTCAAATCTAATAAAAATGTTTCCCAACACATTTGAACTCTTCTAAAAGTTGAAAAATTTTATTCAACTTCAGAAGATTTCTTCTTTACTCGTATATAAAACTGATGACAAATCACTAACATTGGTATAAAAAATATTTTTTTGTTGTACATACAAATACTCATTTCACCATTTGGATTTTATTCAATCTACAAAATGCAGCTTGCATTTTGACTAATAAATATTAAGGTTGTATTGATGAATTACAGGGTCGTCCCATCTATTGTTTGGTAAACATTAGATTAATACATAAGTTTATATAAATATTGTAATGATTAAAAAGGTGGACTTAATTAATAGGAATAATTAACAAAATTATTTTGTATTTAAAATTTATTGTTGATAATTACACATTATATGCCCTGCTTTGCACGCCAAATTACATCAATTTAACAAACAAATATCTCAATTTTATTTTAATAATTCGTGGCGTTCTGTGAAAATATAGCTTTATAATTTTACAATGAATTTCGTTTAATTTCTCATTATCTCAGGGTCACCACAGGGTTTGATAGGAAGGAAAATTACAATGAACTAAAACATTAACAATCCAAACTCAGTAAAGATAAAAGAATACAACATTAAATACAAAAGTAAAAGAAAACGAATGAAAAGAAAAACGCGAACGAAATCTGACTATACCCTTTAATTATCGTTTACAGTCATTAATAATATTTTTGTACTCACGACAGTGCTTCTGGTACCAGTTCGAACTCTTGCAGCTTGAAGTAAACACCCACTAAACAGACCATTATACACTGATTCTACTCATTAGATTTTGAACCCACGGTAGTTGCCCTGGATCTCTGCTATACTGGAACCTGGATTAGTTCACCCTCAGCCAGTTGCAGGACGTAGATCTGCTCAAAGTCTCTCTATGCGACAACTAGTTCAGTTTGGGACGCAAAACTTCTGCTTTCAAACTGCGATTTTAAAAGTCTCTCCGTCAAAACTGTTTATTTGCGTTTTATGTAAACTATTATTTCGCCGTTGGACTTCCTAGATAGCCCTATTCATAATTCTGGATCCGCAGACTTTTACTGTTTCTAATTCTCTATGTGGACCGAACTGCTATGTCCCAGTTCTCGACGCATACTTTTCCTTTCGCGTCTTGCCGCTGACTTTTCCGTTTCGCTTCTCGCCGTAGACTGCGTTCCTCTAGGCGCGCGGTCTCCAGTCTCCAATTTTTAACAAAGAAAGACCTGCTGCGATTGTTGTCTGAAAGCACCCGTTCCGCCAACAATTAAATTATATTAAAAACAATTAAGAGCCTGTTGAATTGGTATTACAATATATATATATAACGTTACTCTCAGATTTTACCATCAACGGTTATAATAGTTAACAATTCTTTTCGAATTCCTCAAGCAGACCATTTTCAAAATGAGCGTTATTTACTCATCATAGCACATCCATAATAAAACTTTTGATATTTGATAATGTTATGTTGCTGTTATATTCACTGAGGTCAAACTTTTTAAATTATTAGTATAAAGGAAAGAATTGTGAGTAATATATCAATGTAGTCGGCTGACGCCGGTGCAGGTATTTCGCTACATTATGATAAATATATGAAAATATAAAGATTGAGGGGTCTTGCTAATATTTCTATAGCTCAATAGTGCTCCACGGCAATAGTTATGGCAAATATCGATCACGGTAGGGCATAATGGAATATATTATTGTTGAAGTGCGTGTGATCTGTCCCGAGCCCTCTCCCTATTCATCTCGGCCACTTCAATAAAATGATACAAAAGCTGGAACTGCAGCTGACGTAATAGCGGATTCACGCCAATGAGTGGCAATACTTTAGCATGAAATGTAAATTGAAGCGTTTGGCAAGTTTTGACGTGTGTGTTAGGATACGTGTGGGTGGCAGAGTTGCGTTCGCTGATCCGTACGCCCTACTACGAGTATTTTGAAACAGCCAACCATACATCAAACTTTCTCGTTTTTACCGTGTATCGGAATGCCTTGTTTGAAAAACAATAATTCCGTTTATTCGAATAATTTTCTTACCACTAAGGATGGAATGTGTGTCACAAAATTAACGATTCACTATAATTTGTTAGATATTGCATCTATAAAATTCATAGGGCTAAGATGCTTTTGAGCGAAATCACGAAATGTGAATCAAAAACATTCTGTTTCCCGAGCAAATGAAAACAGTTTGCGAAGAAAACATCAGGTGAACAACATTGTGTTTTTTAGTAAAAAAAATTACCTGCAAAAAAAAGGTCTTGTACTCTACAGCCGTCGTAAGGGAATGGGACCCCAGATAGAAGGGACGATATTGTATTGGTTCTCCTAAAATGACTTTAGCGTTGTAAGAGGGGAACGGAACCTTTCAAATGATTTTCAACGTGCTGTGGGAGATGAAATTTAGAAAAGTATTGGAACGAGATCATAAAGATGAGGTAGTAGAGAAGTATCAAACGTTATAAGTTAGAAAAAGTTGGAAGAGAGTTGAATCATAACAGAAGAAATAAAGTAAATTTTAATAAATTATTAAATAAGTTACAGAACAGTGACAATCCTTGCATTGAAACGAGACCTTGCACTGTCTGCATCTAGAAGAAGCGGAGAAACTATCACAAATTCTTCTTTCAATCTGCACGAGCTAAGCCTGGTCGCTCCTGAGCGAGTCGTTTCAAATGAACGTATCCTTCTGAGGAGCGGCTCTCTTCTAGCTCCGTAGTAGGGACCGAATGAGTCCAAAGAGTCCCACGTGGAAAAACGCCTCTCTGTAGTGATCCGCTCTTTGAGTGACATCCCCTCCACCTACGTGCGCCAGCTCACAACTCGTTCAGGAGCGACTAGCGGGTCGTGCCAATTTCCGTAGCTCTCGTTTCAATGCCACCTGTCTCTTTGAATGACTCTCCGTGAGGACCGGGAATCGAAGAGCTACTTCCAGTCATGGTGCGACTCCGACCCATTTCTATACCCGACTAATTCTAGGAAGCACCAGACAAAGTCACTTTCAACGAGTACCGTGAAATTTGAAAACATAAAAATTATAACCGTATAAATCCTACATAAACCTCATGAAAAATAGTACTTAAATATTAACGCCGAACATCTTTCATAATTTAATAAACTATCAAATATTAATGCTGTATCTTCCATATTATTATTTATATATTCATTCAAATTTAATAAAAAATTATTTGTTACAAATAAATTATTAAAAGCTCAATCCAAAATGAGGCAAAAACTTATTTTTGTATGTATAATACCAAACTGAATATTACTATTTTATATTTTGTTTCTATTAATTTTAATTTCCTCCATCATGACTGATGTTCTTATCGCCCATTGTTCATCAAAGATAAAGAAGTTTTTTTAAATAATAAATTATCTCTATTTTAAATCAGCTGCAAGTCAATTATTAAAACAATAATCATTTGTACCATAGCAACCAACAAAGTATTTATAAATTATATTACATAGTTGTGGTTTATTGAACTGGTTAATAATTGTAAATTAAAAGTACCTGACGGAGGAATATTAAGATTTTAATGATGAAATATTCTGACATTTATAATGATATAAATAAATAAACGAACGTCTTTGAGTCAAAATATTGTTTAGTAACAAAAAAATAAATATTAACACGTTTCGTCCTTTTTAAGATTTATGTATAAATCATGCAAAAAAAGTTTGAAAAAAGAAAGGAAGAAAAACCTTGTCTCAACATTTTTTAAATGATTTATTCATAGGTTATCAAATCTGAAGAGAAAAAGGACGAAACATCGGCATATTTAAATTTTTTGTTAATATTTTCTGATTTAAGGCCGTTTTTTATTTATATTAAAATTTCAGTTAGGTTTATAAAGTAAATATTACAGTTAGAGTCAGGTTAAGAGTACTATTGGAGAAAAAGTAAGTTAACGTTAATATTCGAATGACAAATTGATGATAAAAATTACATGAAAGTTATATAGTATATTGTCTTTACTCTGATAAGAAATTAAAATTTTCGTCAACTCATTTACTTCATTATCGTAGTGTGTTATGATCTTATACTTTGTATCTACTTTTAACTTTTAATATTATTACGAGGGTTTATTTTGAAAAGTGCCCAAACTGATTACTTAAGTTTCCCATTTCCGTGCCCTTCAAACGTAAATTACTTAGTAACCTCAGAGAGTAGTTTCACAGTCAGTGTAAACTAAGAACCATTTTAGTGCGAGTAAATCGGAGCGGAGTGAATTATTTATCAATAATTTCTTGTAATAAATATAGTTCATTACATCTTAGCAACATGTATTAGAAACCCAACAGACGTACAAAGTGCATTCAGATATTTATCAAAATTCATCCTAGAAAATCGAAATAATATATATTTAGTACAGGAGACTAAAACGCTGACCCACAGAACACTACGGTTTGTTGGGAAGAATTTACTGATATATTTTAAATTCAAGAAAATATATGTCATCGGTATTAGTAAAAATGAATATTAAGCCTTTATAAATACAAAAAAAACACTGAGATTCTATAAAAGGAGCGAAACGTTTCTCAACAAAAGTAAATTACCAAAGGTAGAAAGCACATACCTTTAAGAAATGCATCTTCGTTACAATAATCGATTTAATTCTTTAACATTAATAATACTAGTACTCAGTTTTATTAAATTTCATTATGAGGAATTGAGGAGTGTTCCATAAGGATATCGAAATCTTTTTGTCTAAACTATGATTTATAGCTATGCAACAACGTAAGATTTAAGCATAGTAGATCGTAAAAGCAAGAACGTTGAAAATTATTTTGACACACACCACGGTGTTACAAGGGTCATGGTTTTAATGTTAAATTTCGCGTTATACAGGAATTCAGTTAAGGATAGATCAATAATTTGTCGGGCAACACATTAATGACAGTTTAGGTCTGGACAGTTTAGGAACAAAATAAATAATGCAGGTCCTGTGGGAGCCGATCTGCGTTTCAGCGAATGAGAGCAGCGATACAGACAAACGTTGCCACGTCGTCTCACTTCCTTACTACAGCGCGTATGCGAAGACAAAATGTGGCAACGGCACATGAATTTGTTTGGACGGCACAAAGAAGAGCTTCAAGGTCAAATCAGCTTCTGTGGGAACCGATCTGCGTTTCAGAGAATGAGAGCAGTGATACAGACAAACGTTGCCACGTCGTCTCACTTCATTACTACAGCGCGTCTGCGAGGACAATATGTGGCAACGGCACATGAATTTGTTTGGACGGCACAAAGAAGAGCTTCAAGGTCAAATCAGCTCCTATTCGAAAAGAACTATCGTAACGTATTGATATACTACCATGATGTTCTAATTTTTTAAGAAAAAATTGTATAAATATAAATAAAAAATATAATAAATAAATATAAGTGTCAAATTTACTTTGTTTTTAGCTCCTGACTTTAGAATTATATTTTTAAAAATTTACTAGAAGTTTGGGTTGGCTTAAGGTCGAAAGGTTCTAATAATTTTTTTTGGAAGAAATACAAAATTCTGTTCATTCAGAATTGGGGTAATTAAAATTATAAAAATATATACATTTGGATAGTTATTGAAAAATACATGTACGCTTATTACGGTAGGGTAAAAATCGACTAAATTTATAATTATATAAAATAATTCTGAAAGTTTATAGGAAATTTCAAGCTTATAAACTCTTCCGTTTCTTACTGCTTCAAAGAAAATATCCCCTTCGTGTATTTAGTATTGATCTGGCCGCGGTCCGTTACATGATCAATTAGAAACTTGCTAATATAGCAAGCACATGTGTAAGAAGCTCAGCACAGTGGAATACCTGGCATTCCGCGGGTTAATTAAAGGCGTGAACGCTGTGAATGCACATATTTGGTTTCAATCAGCTGTTAATTTGTTTTCTCAGGTTGACCATATTGCGCACGATTAAGGACCGCTTCAAATAACTGTGTAGCGGTTTAATGAAATTCCTCTCTTAAGCCTTTCTTCTAACAAGTATTCCAGATACGAGACTGGGTATGAGGACATGCATTGCTGTGGAATTGTCTCTTGTCAACCAGTACTCCACAAACCGTGTTCGGATGGCATGGAAATGGGTCAAAATATACTTTAAAAAAAATGCTGCCCCCTCAATTTATTAAGAAACTTTACTATGGGGAAACAATTGATTCTCCAGATTCATTCGGATGAGCGTAACTCACTCTAAGCTGCGCAATGTATCTGCTAAATTTGGAGAAGACCGGAATACTAAGCAGAACGCAGAGCTTCGGCCAATTCAATTTGAAAGGGTGGATAGGTGAGATGAGCTTATATATGAGCGCTCTGGAATTATTCCACCAACTCGATTCAATTACACTAGGTTGAGTAATATCAGATAATTGCTTTCTCCTATATTATTTGCACGTTACGAGGCCAGAGAATAAACAATTATAGATATGAATTAGCACAATTCACAGAATTCTTTTCGGGTCTTCCCTTACTGTCTCGGTAATTTCCTCTTCCTGCTTATAAATATCAAATAGGCCTATATAAGAACTACCTGGGACTTTACAAATCCGTGAACTGCAACACAATTTCGTTCTTTTGTTTTTGGAGGGGCAAATCTAAACAAACCGCCCAAACTGCACCAAATTAACTTAATTATAATAAGTTTATTCAGTACCCCAGAGGAAAAGTCAAGAGCATAATAATTATCATTCACTTTTTTTTAAAAAGAATTATAAAAACGAATTAAAGTATCAGGAAGGAAAAATCGCGACCAGGACCAGGATCTCGTGACCTCCGCTTACCGGGCGCGATCTCTACCAACTGAGCTACCTGTATCGACTGCTAAAATAAAATGAAATCATAAAGTAACCAGTAAGAAATTCCTCCATCCAATGAGACAAGATTCAGGGTCACCTATAGAAAATTCTTACATGACCCGAATTTTAGGACCTCAAATGAGAAACGTATTTTATATGTAAATTCATATTTCAATATAAGAATGGAAAGAAAAGTTTCACAACCTCAAGCCATAGAATCAAATTAAATGTAATTAAAGTATCAGGTTGGAAAAAAACTCTATCGGACCAAGAAACAAACCCGGGACCTCTGGCTACTTGGTGAAAGCTCTACCGACTGACCTGCCCGTGTCGACTCCAGATCCGGTGTGAAATTTCTCCCAAACATAAGGGAAAAAAATTGTAGGTGAGCCTGCATCATAGATGGAAGAATTTCGACAACCAACAGTACATGCTTGGTAGTGTCGAAGGACTGTTAGGTGAACATTTCCAAATATGGCAGGCATTTCGCGCACGCTTGCAGCCGCAATGGTTAGTCCAGCAACGAGGTTCTTAATTGAGCCAACTGGTGTCTCGTAAATCACAGTTTTTATTACGGTTGGTGGCCGCATTTATTGAAAACATTGCTGGAAAGAAGCACTTTGCGATGATATTGGAAATAAACATGCCTCATTGCTTGTGTTCGTGCCTCAACGCGTCTCTTCCGACCATACATTCCTACACAAAAATAAATGTATATTTTAGTAAGTTGTACCACCTTCAAAGTTTGTCCCATGACCGATTCAAGCAGACTAGGAATAATACCCGAAATATCAAGAACTAATTTTTTTATGTTAAATTTCAATTAGGGTAATTTTGTTACAAATAAAAATATTGATATATATATATATATATTTCAAAATTCAAATAAAAATATTGATCTTGTAATTTTAGAAGTTGTATAACCAATTTTGAAATATATATATATATATATTTCAAAATTGGTTATACAACTTCTAAAATTACAATATCAATATTTTTATTTATATTTATATATATTTATATATATATATATATTTCAAAATTCAAATAAATATATATATATATATATATATATATATATATATTTCAAAATTCAAATAAAAATATTGATCTTGTAATTTTAGAAGTTGTATAACCAATTTTGAAATATATATATATATATATATTTCAAAATTGGTTATACAACTTCTAAAATTACAATATCAATATTTTTATTTGTAACAAAATTACCCTCATTGAAATTTAACATAAAAAAATTAGTTCTTGATATTTCGGGTATTATTCCTAGTCTGCTTGAATCGGTCATGGGACAAACTTTGAAGGTGGTACAAATTACTAAAATATACATTTATATGTATATAAATATATATATATATGTATATAAATATATATATGTATATATATATATATATGTAAATATATGTATATAAATATATATATGTATATATATATATATATATAAATATATGTACATAAATATATATATATATATATATATTTTTATTTATATACATATATTTATATATATATATATATATATATACATACATATAGTTATATACATATATATATATTTATATACATTATATATATATAAATATAAATATATATATCAGAATCCTCGTGACCTAAAACCAGTTGGTATGTTGGTAACTTTAATATAAGCGGTATTTAACAATTCTTGCGTTAAATATACACCGAGGGGGATGTTTTCTAAAGTAGGAAGGAGCCTTCGAAACGGAACAGGAAAGAGATATGTTAAGTGTCTCCGTGTTCCGTGTTCGAGGCCAGTCGTCGGCATTCATTGTGTTGGTCTCTCGAATAGGCTGGCGCGTATTCATGGAATTCCTGACCAAACAAGTCCATTACACAGCGCACATACCAATTCAGAGATACGCCAATATTGTTCGCTGCAGGGGTCGAACACCCGTACAAGGAACAATTTGGCTAGCTGATTGCTTGCGGCTCAAAGCAGTCGGGAAATAATGTGGCTGTCTATATTGAAATCGGAAGCTTTGTGCCTTACTCGTGGACCACATTCCAGGCGCGCCGCTATTCACACATTATCGACATCGACTAAAACTATGAAAAAAATTCCCTGTTCTGCTAATGGAAAAATGTAAGTTTTTTACGTGACGCAAAAGCGGAAATTAATAAACTTCCTGAAGATAACGAATAAAATTTATGAACAATTGATCGTTTGCAGGAAACGTGCCTTCGTTGGGAGACGGAAAACGCACTTATCTCGCCCCCCCCCCCCCTCTCTCTCTCACTCAATCCTACTGAATATATTTTAAAGCCTTAAATAACGTTCAAATATTACAAGTTTGATATGAAGGGTTCACCACTGAAACGTGTTAGAGAAGTGTTCTGCAATCATTCAAAACGCAGAAAGTTCTACATTTTATTTCCTTTCGGATTGGACCACAGATATTTCATTGACAAAAATAATACTTCCGAAGAATCGTTGATTTACCTCGTCCATTGATGCTAATAATTAAATTAGTCCGTTTGGAGAGAATACAAGAAACGAAAATTTGACTGAGGGAGTCGTTTATATATTTTATTATATTCACGATTTGGAGAGTAACGAAGAAACATGACTCACTCAGGAATTCGTTAAAATATTTTAATGTATGGAATTGTCGTTTGGAGATCGGAATTACAAATTATATTATTACAGATTTTGCAGAATCGCAGAATGGACCAGATCAGCTTGAGTCATTTCGGTGCGCTATCACTATCTTACCCGGATTTTTTTCGGCAAACAACTATCGTGATATCTTTTTCTTCCTTGTACAATGAAAGTCATAATTTTTGTCTTAGTAGAAAGGCCCACAATAGGAACCTGAGATACGATTTAGTTTTATTTACAGTGTTATGAGAGTAAAATAAGTTTTTGCTTAATATATATTATATTACTATATATATAATATTTTAATTAATACATCCTTCTGTATATATATATATATATATCCAATTAGGTAAATGATATTGTGGAGTGTTGTGATTATAGTATGGAGTACAGATATAAACGGACATTTTAAAATCTCATGAATAGAGAATTTCTGAGACAACTGTAAAAAAATATTAAGAGGATTTTATTTTGGAAAATAATAGCGATGCGAAGGTTTTTTGAAACAAGATGGAAAGTGAAGGGAATACATTGTACATAATCGATAGAACTATCGAGAATATCCCTCCTTCCTGTGTTTTCAAAAATCTTTGAAAAAAGGGTCAGTAAATATTTAAACTAAAATAATATATTCTCTGAATCTGAGTTCTGATTTAGAAAAGGGTATTCAACAGAAAAGACGTATTGAACATGATAGAGGAATTAAAAAAAAACGATTCCCACTAGGAATTCTTTGTGATCTTAAAAAAACATTTGATAAAGTAATCATAATGTACTGACAAAAAATTAAATTTTATATAACAGAACTGTCTCTTTCGGAGTAGACCTTACCAGGTAGAAAGCAATGATTCACAGCGAAGAAATCATGAAACAAACATTCAGTTCATATTGCGAAGATATAAAGGATGGAGTTCAACAGGGTTCTATTGTAGGTCCACTCTTATTCTTAATATACATAAAGGAAGTGCCACGATTCATAAATTAGAAAAATCTCATTAGAATATTTTTGAAATTTTAGACTTTCAACAATATTTATTAAAACGTAATTTATAAGAAATTTTATGTACTAAAACAACCATAAAAACACTAATTTCACATAATGATATCACAAAGTTAATTAATGTTTATAATTCAAACTTTTTTTAACTTCGGTTATAATTTTTGAATAAATTTGTGATTAGGAATTTTGATGTTAAAAAATGATTTTTCATAAGTAATTTATGATTTGAAACATATATTATTAAATTGAAAGAATGTTCATATTTTTTAAAATAGTATTTTATTCATGCATTGTTTGTTCCTTATAACACTGATTATAAGTTTGGAATGAGAAATATTGTATTGCTACCTTCACCTCTTGGAGTTACAAATTATCTCAATTTTTAATTAAAGATTTTACGGTAATTCCAAAAATATTTCAATTATAAACATTTTGATCAATTAATCGACGAAAAATATGTATTATTGTCACCTGTTTATTTTAATTAAAACATAATTCTGTAAATCACGTTACTACGATTACAAAATATAACATACTGTTAAAACAACTTCTTCATTTTGTAATATTATATTTGTCCAAAAGTGTATGTCTAATTAAATTTTCACACGATATCTTACTTTTTTTTCTGACGGGTTTTTAATCAAAACTTATCAGTCACTGGCAGTGTATGCCATTAGTTACTGGATGGTAATATATAGCTGAATCTATGTGATTTCCATATTCAATTTTATCTGACAATATTTATCAACTCTGAAATCCAATTCATTTACACTTTCCAGCTCGTACATAATTGTGTGGAGCTGAATTAGTTATTTAATACATAGTTAAATAATATGTTAGCCTGGATTGAGTATGAATTCGATTACGGCGGTAAACATAATTAATAAGAACCAAATACAATAACGGAGAAGTACACGAGTGCTGAGGTGAAGCCTACACGGCTGTGTAAGCTGCGGCTGGACATTTCCTTCAAATCGTAGATATATGTTAATATCAACACCATGTCAATTCTTATTTAAAAAAACAATACACTATTTCCGAAAATTTTGAGACGCGTAAAAATAATTAAATAATTGTAATTCGTTACTTCTTTAAGGAACGTAGGTTATCTTTATTTACATTGATGTACAATAAATGTAAAATAAAATGTACAATAAAAATAGAATCTTCAGGTGAAGAAGATGGCGGTGCAAGCCATCGAAACGTTGTGTTTACTAAACTACGCTACCCGGTTGGAATCCCAAGAAAATCTCATCCGTTGATTCTTTGTTCTTCATCACAATTATAATTAACTCATATTTTGGAAGTAATTACTAGTCACCTGCTACGGATAATTTATTGAAATTAGTTTTTCACTGCAAGTTAGCATAATTTTAGACTCAAACTTTTATTTATTTTCGAACCAGGTATTGAAAGGAATCTTTAAGTCGGCTGTGGTTTTAATTAATATATTGAATGATTTTGAATACTAAAAGAAATGCAGGGAAAACCCTAGAAGAACTTGCATCAGGTAGGTCGGACATTGGGTACTTGTCCCACGCCCTTCCGATAGCGGGAGAGGAGTTTGTTGTGGGGTCGCAGCATTCCCTTCTCCGTGCCTCGACCAGTTTAGGAGGCAGCTGGCCGACTATTCCAATGGGAATATTTCGGTATCGCCCTATTTAACAGCCTTCCTGAACATGTAAAGAACATCAACAACAAACTTTACTTGTAAATGCAACTTATTACTCCGTATACGAATTTTTGAATCGGTCTCACATTCGTTGAACTGCCTTGCCTACAAAATTGCCGAATATGCTATAAATATGTTAATAGTTTGTCCAGTTTTTCCCTTTCGGTTCTGTTTTCCTGCATCTGCTTTCTGTTTTAGTAAATATCTATGACGACATCCCTCCGTACCTAGCGACAGATGAATACCAGGAAGTGATTAGTGTCGTGTGCGTGTTTCCTAAAGATACTGTGTATGATTGTAGTGACTAGACAAATGTAAACAGATATGAATTTTTGTGTATTATATGTTTATATGTAAGTTATCTACTGTACATTTGTGGTGAATCCTATTTCCTCTTTAGAGGGCTAATGGTGAATAAATCTATCTATCTGACAACTCTTACCGTATGCCCAAAGTCTGTGACCCCGGAACATACACATCTCAGAACAGACCAGGGTGCCTCGGCTTGTGGGAACCTTAGTTCAAAAACGGAAAGGAAAAGGCATCCCCAAAGGTAGCCCCTTCGTATCTCTCCTACAAGGTTCTGCCTGGGAGAGAACATTATTGACTGAGGTTTTTTTTTATGGTAACAGGCTACATTAGGGTAATCCACATTGGGCAATCCCCTTTAATTTGAAAGGGGGGATGCGGAAGGGTAGAGGAGGGTAGCCAAGGGTTACTAGGGCCCCCGGGCTACATTTTAAGGATCCTACCTGGCATTCGCCTAAAGAAATGCAGGGAAAACCCTAGAAAAACCTGCATCAGTTTTCGTATTACAAATTTCGATGTTTGGTAGGCTAATTTGCAGACAGTCACACTGGACCACATTAGCTGGAGGTTTTATGCCGTTTCCGAGACCCATCGGTGACCGGAGACCACGTTCTGAAGTTTTTTATGTTTTTCCCAGTGATAAATATAATTTTTCTTTTTCACTGAGAGGTCCATAATAATGAGATACAATTTTTAATGATTTTGAACTTTTACTAAAAATGTTTTTATTCTTTGGTTTAATTATTTTTCTCCAAATACAGTACAGAGTGATCATGACAGTATCCTAATTCTTAATTTACGTTAACAGAATCAAGTACTCTGAGACACTTACGAAATTTTTAATCGGAAACAGTCACCATTGTAGTTTCTCTGTTATATATTAGTTCATGTCTCACTAATACAATGGATTTTCATTAGGAAAATAGACCATGAAGTATTTTACTAATTTTAATTAAACTTCTTAAGTTTCATCAGTGAAATTTCCACTCGAAGAAAATAAGCCTGATAAGAACCAGAGAACACTCATACATATATTTTAATAAATAATCATCTCGAGGATATCATTAAACATTTACCGCAATTTAAAACAGATGAGTTAATATCAGTTTTTGAGTCCTGAAAAAAATACCAGTAAATCGTTATTGAATAATCATTCCAAATTACAGTATTAAATTGAAACCAGGACTGTTTACGTTTCCTACCTTTGTTTACGCATTTAATACCATCTTCTTATGTATTGAGTTCATAATGATAATTATTCAAAACATTGTTGTAACCAACATTACAAATTAATTACTCGGAAATGGCCAAGGAGTCACATAAAAAAATTAATAATATACCAAAATAATTTGCACATATTTGAAATACGTTTGCTTCAGAATCCGTGGACCAGCACCAGTTGTACAAAAAAAAACTTTTTGTTTGTCTATTGCATCAAAGAACATGTTTGTAACTGAAAACAACCTTGTAAAAAAGTACAAAATTTCCCGGAAAATCTCAGTAAATAAAAAATGGAGACGCTATAATAGACTGTGCCCTGCTCCTATAACACAGCAACCAAATCAAAACATTTACTTATAACTCCATATACTAAGAGTAGATTGGAAATTAGCAACAGAAGCAATAAAAAATGTAAAGGCTGTATTGTTTGTTACATACAACAAACGAAATGGGCATTAAAAAGAACGTGTTTCTTACTTTATTAAACCTTGTGATAAACATTCAATTCTCACATAAATTCAAATAAACGTACTTTTGATTTTAATAATGTTTATATGTTAAATTCTGAAATCAAATATCATAAGAGAATGATGTCTGAAATGCTACATATTAAACAAAATTGTTTGTCACGCTCAACCTTGTGATTCTAGTTGTAAATACTCTCTTTGTACTTCTCGTGTTTATATCCATACAATGAAGGCTTTTACACCATTAGAAGGATTGTGGAAGAATCGAATTTTGAATTATGTGTAGGTGTTATTCCTTTTTTATCTGCCTATTTGCAATTTACATGTCATTAAATATTATAGATAATAATAACCGTATACGGTTTCCAGATGAATTACTATTGTTTATTGCGGAAGCTTTCAACAATTCATGTCATTCATCGTATAATATACAATCATACCAAGAACGATAATAACAATTGCAAAGTGTTTTTTTTTAAAAAAAAAACATATTTCATACAGCGTTAAAATTCTACACGTAAAATTAATAGTATGTTTATTTGTCAACTATTATTAAACCGTTCTTTTATTAATTTCTTCTCTGTGGCTATTTGGATGATGAAGTCATATAGCTGATGTTGAATATAACTGTTTTTATAATTAATTATGTATAATTGTAACTGCAAAAATAAACGTAATATTAATTAATTATATGATTCTTAGTCTGTTTTTTGAATCTACTACACGCTGTATAACGGTTTTTATTTGTAAACTTTAGGATTGTTATGATTCTTGTGATGATTGTATATTTTTTTTAGAATGAAAATCACATGAATTGTCAATTTCTTCCAGAATAATAAATACTGATTCATCTGGTGAAATTATTCGGTTATTATAACTATGAATAATTATTTATAAAACAATCCTATTTAACAATTATTAATTTTTTTTTACTTTTTGTATTTTATGTCCTATAACGTAGGTACTATACAATTATCACAGTTTAACACGATCCTTGATTTATATATATATATATATATATATATATATATATATATGTATATCTATATAATAAAAAAGGATGTATATTTGTATGTATGTATGTATGTATTTAAGTTGTTCTTCATACAAATTTTATCGCGTGGACAGAATACAGCAAAAATTGGTATAAGTATTCTGCCAAAATCGAGAACCGGTACTGTGGGGGTGACAAACCACTAGCATAAATGTGAAAAGAATTATAATTTTAGAAAGCGATCATTAAGTGATAAATTACTGCGCGCCAATATATCATGACATCACGCGACAGAGAGAGACGTTACTACGCGACGAACAAAGAAATAGTTCGATTTTTCCGAAATGAAATGAAGCAGAAATATTTTCATTGAATAAAAGTATAATTCTATCCAGTAATACTCCATCGAGTGATAATAAAAAACAATACAAAATACTTTACAATCGTTGCGGAAAATGTTAGTTAATTTAGTGAGTGCAATATGGCCACCATTTCTTTACATTTGGAATGTAGCTATCAATTTGATCACTTCAATCCTTCGTAATGTGCGAATACTGATGGACAATTATATCCTGCAATACTCAAGAAGTACTGTCTGAAGACTTACTGACAATTATTTGTTCGCGGAGAATTATATTTCTAAAGAATAACGATGGTATGTTTGTTGCTATTATGCAATTAAATTCTATGTATCTTATAGCTATTAAATTAATGCAGTATATTTATGTATTGGTAAAGAAATTCGGAGGTATGTTTGTTGAGATTGATGCAATAAAATTCAATGTATTTTATAGCTGTTCAATTAAAGCACTATTGGTCGAAATTGTGTACGGAACTAGGAATAGTTAGATTTAGGTTGTGTCTTCTTGACTAAAGATTAATATAGAATTAAATTCTTTTTCGGGTTTATATAAATAAGACACGGGCAACGCCGGGCACTCAGCTAGTATTATAATATATATTAATACAGTATTTCAGCGCAGTTCAAGCAAAAGTATTTGTAAGAAAAATATGAACTGGAGTACTAAAAAGGGCTCTGGTCTCCCAATAGGGTTGTACATCATTTCGGGTAAACCACATATAAGCCAAATTTTAAAGTAGTGATAGAGTACATTTTTTAGGCGTAATTTCCTGGCTTGATTGTGTGACTTTAACGAGAAAATATTCTGCACTCGGAATTCACCACATGTGTTACGGATTGTGTGATAATTAAACCGTAAACTGACCAACTGCGTTGTAGGTTAATGAGGAATGTTTGTGTGTTGGAAGAGTTGATGACGCTATTGATCTGAGACGCATTCCTTCGCCGTCAGTAGCGCAGGCGTACCACGCTCCTGCACCACAAACATTAACATCCCCCCGCTAGGTCTGTCCTTGGTAACAACTATTTAGCAAATTTGACGCCAAAAGTGTGTTATACCAATGGCATAATAGCTCTAACCATTAAAAATGGAAGTGTCATTATTTGACAATTTTTTAGTTGTCTGCTTGATTATTATTTCAGAGTGATGTCCTTGGAAGTATATTAATCATAGGAAAGAATGACAGAGTTATTTCAGTTAAGAATATCATAGCAAAACCACAATAGGAAGTGAAAACCCACGATAATTAAGAGCATTACGAAAATTTATAGAAAAAAAAATATAGAACCGTGGACTCGCAGATATCCCTCAAATTCTGGGTATTCGTCCTTGGAAAGGTTTAAAAATCAGTGCAATGTCGATATACATAATGAAAACTATTGCTGCCTATTCTAATAATACTACGGAAAATCCCATAAGAATTCTCTTTTGCACGTAATACAGTCGATATTAAATAGCATACGGTTCGCCAATGGCCACGTTGTTGTTGACGCGGCCATTACAATCCTCAATAATAATAATAATAATAAAACTACAGAACTTGAACCACTTTGCGTTTCTCTTTCACTAACACAATACTTGATACAGAAAGCGCAAATGTGTCAAAAGCTGTTGCATATAAATAATCAAATGGATTCGAAACAATATTTTTGGTCGATTATATGATCAAGTCGATCATGTACGTATGTAACAATTTTATGTATCTGTAGGAAGAAGGTCGCTAATGACTGGTACTGTTAAAGTGACCATAATAAATAAATAATAAAACAGGTTTTTTGTTTAAAAGTTAACAGGCTTCTGTCAAAACAAAACCAATTGAAGGAAAAATTCGCAATTAAACGAGATAAATACGACATTATAAAGGAATAAATTTCAAATAATTCCAGTATATCATCCACAGATAATTGAGATAACATTTCTCCTTTCAAAGAATTTCTTTTCATACCTCACAGCATACTAAACGTATAAATTTAAATGGTCTAATGTTAATTTTCAATTTGATAAATCTCGTGTAGTTTATATGTATTATATCCAAACCGAAAGATTTATGTTTTTTTTAAAAAAATAATAATACCTTCTCGCAATTTATGCACGGTTTAAAATACACGGCGTAACAAAAAGGGCTTAACAACCTTATAGAAATTTATTCTGGCTATGACTAACGGAAGTCACATTGACCCTTAATAACGGCTTGGTGGAATCTTCGTGTGATTTCCTTTAAAATGAAACCTTAACCATTTCTGTAATGCGTTTCTTTTTCCCGCCGGTATAAAATACCAATTAAAGTTTAAAGTAAATGTGATAAAAAGTGAGAGACTTGGGTTGCGAAGAACCTTTATGATTAAATTGAATCGATCGTTCTCCACGACAGTGAAATGTGTCGCTCGTCTTCATCAGCATGGGAGAACGAAACCGTTATAGAATTGAACCTATTTAGTGCAGTCCATAATATAGACGAATGATACAATGTGCCACCAGATAAATTGGTTCTCGGATATAAAACAAGAATGCTGAAAAACTAAGAATTTCAAACTATTTACTATTTTGTATACTAAGAGGTCCTGTAAGAACGTATCGAGCGTTTCGAAATACAGTGGTGATTTTGTAAAGACTTAAAATAACTTCTGTAAAGAAGTAATTGTTAAATCGATGGCATAGTTGGGTTCGGTTTTGGTTTTCTCATGCTGCCGTTTGCGCGTCACAGGAATTTGAGGACCGGACAAGATGGCTGACGTTGTGCCTCTTCCTGACTAAGCGTGTACAGGTACAAATTTTAAGTGACCAGATGGTGGTGGACCATCAGTTTCGGACATCTGACCATATTGGAAAACAGAAAATATAGAAGACGGACACTGTCTTTTAGAAGCGTGAAAAGGGAATCCTGAGTTACCCTCAGTTTGTCAAGGAGATATGTTGAACGTGGTTGTAAAGGAGAGAGAAAAATCTTAGATAGTCAAGGAGAGAGATTAAGTCGGAAAAGGGAGTGAATGCGAGACTTTTAGTCCAGAAAGTTAGAATGAGAAAGATTTAGCCAGAGAAGTAGTGAGGAAGCAGAAGAAACTGATGATGGTACGATACAAGTTCCTGAAAGTAGAGAGTCCTCGTGGCCACCAAATCAGCAGACGCCGCAATATCATAACTAATTATGAACCATAAATAGTTTATCCTGGGGCAGAGCTGTGTGGTGCCTTACTGAGCACTTTAGATTCTGATGATTAGATTAATCATTTAAAATGATTAAATACAAATATGATTTTAAATAATTTATTTGTAATATAACTCAAATTAATTTAACTGTCTGTAGGACAAATTTTTTCCTCGTGTGGCTGCTACCCTCAAGGATCGCTGGGCGCACTCTAAAGAAATAAAATCTATAATGCAAAATATCGTGCTCAGACGAGGATGGCTTTAATTACGTGAAAATTTGGAAGGTGCTGCTGATTAACTGCGTTTTCCTGGTGATTGCCGGATATACTGTCGTCGTGGATCCCTCCGGAAACAGTTCGGAAAACGATGCTGATTGGGTTGGCGTCGTCAGCTTTCCCGCGTCTCTCTGGTTGACGGGATGATCGACAAAAATGTTTTTCTCCAGTTTTGATATTCTAAAAGGTTTTTTAGTAAATTTTGTTATATAATGCAAGGAGCCACCTTCCTCCAAGCAGTTGTACTGCCAGACTGCTTCCGGACTGCCTCACAGGTCCTTTTGTCTCACTTCGTAACTTCTGGAAGCTCCAGACAATACTGTCCTTCAAATACAATGGCAGGTCTGACCGTAACTAACTGACCGCCCTAGAATATGCATGCGACTTGCCTATGCGCTTCGACAAAATTTAGAAGGAATATTTCTTTTTGCTTGCCAGATAATATAATATTATATAACGTTACAATTTAAAGGAGGAAATGAGTCACCACAGCTGAGACAATCTGTTAATGGCCCACCACACTCGGTGTGCCACGGGTTTTAACTAATTATTGACATTTTTCCTTAAATAATTAAACTAAATTTTATTGTAAATTAATTCATAAAGACATACACGTCTTCATTTCAGACATATTCTCGCGTAATAGTTGTCTGTTCGTTTGGGCATTTACCGGCATTTCGAGAGCTATTTATTGAATATTTCGTCACAAAAGCGGCCGCAGATCGCCAGATTCGAATTGGGTGACCTACTTAGTCTAGGAAAATTCAATCGAAAGCCGCGGTCAGGTCACTTTCCTTCGTAGACAACAGCGGAAGACTAGCAGGTAGAGCAAATCACTCATAACGCCCTATCCGGCGAACGTGCGTCGGCAATTTCGCGACAGGCGGGTATTTGCAGCGGAAATGGGAAGGCTGATGGGCTCCTTCAGCTGGACAGCGGCCATCAGGCCAACGATCACGTCGTAATTAGCTGCTTCGGACGCCAGAAATGAGTCCTGCATCGCCGTGTAAGACAGCTCCAACCACGCAAACAACACAGCAGATGCGGGGATTCCCTCAGACAAACAGAACCGTACAAAGTCAATGTACAAATATTAACATTTAATAACTTCGAAATACTAAAATACGAAGGACTGAAATTTAAATAGAATTAAAACGAAAGGAGTTGCTCGGGAAAAAAAACTATTTTTTTTTCATTCTCGGTAGAGATGCGGCTATCGGGATAACGATCACGTCCTAATTATATACGTAGGACGCCGCAGCGTCATCGCATAAAGGCTTTCACAAAAGACACACAGACATTCACTGAAACAATATACGTAACCAGTAGAACCAATTAATTTTGTGCAATAGGAAAAAAAATTCCAAATTACCAACATTTGTCTGAATAAAATCTTTAAATTACTTTAATGAGCCTGTTAATTTTTTAAAATCAGAATAACACCAAATAATTATGTATACGAGCATATTAATTGGACTAGTATAATACTTTACGAAAAAAATACTATGAGAAGATCAATAAGACAATTTAAAGAAATAAAATTGTGTTAATACACAACAAAATACGTGAAATACTTGGAAACAATTACATTAAATAAATATAGCAAACCCTCGACTATCTGGCTGCTTTATTATCCGGCCTTATTAAAAAAATACGTTATACACTGAAATCTATTTTGAACCGATTAGCCCCGCTCAACGGATGTCAACAAGTGTGGAAGCCCTCAATAAATTGTTTTGTTTGAGACCTACTCATTTTTTATATAAAAAATTACGATATGTGTGCTAAACTAAAATAAAAACAGTACACAAAATATATCTCACACTGTACTGCATTTTCGCGGTCCCTTTCGGGCTAATAAAAACGTGTCTACGTACAGCACAGTCCATAAGAATCATTTGGTGCAATAAGAATTGAGGAATTAGAATTGTATGTATTTAATTAACCTACAAACGGCACTTCGCCCGGTGGCACATACATGGCATTCAATAACATATAATTATTGTAAATTATTCCGACATTTGAAACAATATTTGAATTATAAAATCTATGTAAAGTATAATATATTTTCAAATTTTGAAAACGACGACAAAATTTCAGGAATGGATTCCTCAAATTGAGACGAAAAAAGGTGTATTACAACGAGGGTTAAATGAATACATGAACGCATAAATATTACGAAAAGGAACAAAGAAGGAACTAAGGAAGCTATGCGCATGCAGGAAGCAAATTGAAGTCTGTACTGTTGGCAACCCATGATATTACCACACACGCAGGTTTCAAATTTCCATTTCAATGGTAGATAGGCTTCGGAGGGACGTGAAGTAAACAGCAGCTTGTTTCGCCAATTACAGAAAACTTGGTGACAGATATCATCCATTTTTCAGAAGAAGACAATTTCGACTTTCTGCGACCGAACCGTGGAAAATACCCACAAAATAATTCAAACCCGGGAACGACACAGAAAACCGGTAAATATGAAAGCGCCTATAATGCCTTTTCCATTTGAATATGAAATATCTTAAAGTTTTATTTGTTTTTTTTCTGTTCTTTCTTTTTAGTTTCTGCCGAACTCACCCCAGTTCCTTCATTCTGCGACAGACAAAAAAGCTTTTCACAAACTTAGTTTCTTAAGTTTTTAAGCGAAAGTCGTATACCTCGGAACTCAGCACTCCTCCTTCCTCAAGAACTAACGTTTTGCACATTCCAAATAATTCCAAATTTCTTTGACTTTCTTATAAAAAAAATGTACATCTTATAACTTGCGCAAAAATTTTAGGAAATGGTCATGTCAACGTGTCATGTCTAATTGGAATATCTTAGCAGTAATTTCATTAATTTTGTAAAAGATTTACTAATTTTATCGTTCAAAACGAGAATATGTTGAATTAAATGAGAATTTCTTGATGACTCATAATAATTTTATTTATTTAGGATAGCTTAAAAATTTCCTTCTCATCTCTGTCATATCAGGTCTGCCAATAGTAAACATAGAACCTTCGCAACTTCTACGTTGCGAGTTGTGTCAAACAATTTTTTTTTAATATTATTTTTTTTTTTAGATCTCAAACAATCTTTGTTTTTCGTCCACTGTGACAAAATGATGTTAAAAACTCATACTTTTATACGACCGTTCTTAGATTAAAAAACTTATTATTACAATGTGCGATTATTGAAATAACAATGGACAACCTTCCACTTTATATTTGTCATTTTTAGATTAATTACTATGTGTTGTTAAGCATTGGCATTTCTCTGTAGTGTCGTATGATGAATCTGAACAGTTTTGAAAAAAAAATAATTAAAACGTAGATATTAAAGGTATATACAAAATTAGATAACTGTCAGAACTCACGTTATTTGAAGAGACAACTCCCGTTAACAGAGACGAGATTATTGTTAGTGCATCGTCTGCGGTCGTTGGCGTAGTCGTAATTGCAGTCTGATTAAATACATTAAACATAATTACCTCCACACAACTCGTTTTCAACTTTGTTGAAGTTACTTTATACCTCAAAATGATCAGGTCCTCCAAAAAAATTCTCAAACCTGGTGCGTTATTTTCATCAAGTTTTCTCGTTTTGGTATTACAACCTTCAAATTAATGCTTGAAACAAAATATTTAGATAAAAATTTTTCTTTAGACAGTATAAATTATACTGCCGCAAAAATTAGCATAATCTCATATGTAATAAATGTAAACTTTCCCGGTATAAATTCTTAATAAATTTTTCGCGGTTAACCGCTAGTTTCAGATTTCTATTTAAACTTGTCGTTGACGTTTCTGCGGTCATTCTCTACCGCTGTCTTCAGATATGTAGAAAGAATTACCGCAGGAACGTCAACGTCAAGCTTATACAGAATTCTGAATCTGGTGGTCAACCGTGAAAAATTTATTAACAATCTCCTATATACTTTCTCACTTCTGTGAATTTATTTACTTCGTCAGTGTTTTAGAAGACTTTTATAAATCAAACACTATTATTATTAAACCAAGTAAAACTCTCCTTCCATTCCTCGTCACATAATTTAGGATGGACACATTGATAGATAAATAATTAGTTCACTATTGGGTTCCAACGAAACATTTTATACGATATTTAATTTCGGAAATAAACTTCCATATTCAGGTAATCCACTATATATTCCACTTTGAAATATTATTTATATAAGATAATGTGGTAGATTGGTTTTGATTTAGTTCACAAATGAAAACAGAACTTCAGGTAACCAACCCCGTCCAGTCAATACAGAGGCTATAAAACACTTCTTGATGAGAAGAAACGCTTAGTTCAACTTGAGATTCGATTACAATCGTGAATTACTAATGTAATGCTGCAATTATTGCGTTACCCTTGTTAAAGGAAATAATCTAATAGAAAGGGAAGGTCTACTTTCGCATGCTTGGTAGGCCAGTTAGGGCACTCACAACTAATTAGCTTCCGAAACTGAAACAGTTGATTGCAATTTGACAATCTGCCAAGTGGCCCGACACTGTCACGACTTCCCAATTAAATCGGAGACGGAAACAAGATCTTTCCAACTTTCCGTTGCTGGATCCTAACATGCGACACACACACGGTCAGATATTGTTGTTAAAGAAACGGGTGTCCAATTAATAAAGTCCTTAACGCTGGTTAAAATTTCGAAATGAATAAATGGTCTTAAGACTTGTCCGACTATACAGAAACGTTTAATCTGTTAGAGCTTCGATCAGACTATTGATTTAAAATGCAGTTGAATACAGAGAATAATGTGTATACTGATTTAAATATGAAGAACCTAAGGGCGATAATTACAGTTGCCTATGAAAATCTCCATCCATTTAATTTGAAATATTTCAACATATTTCGTAGTTAGCCTGGTAACAGGCATGAAAGCAAGACGATCCTTTTTAAAATTTATTTAAAATTATTTATATACTAGGGTTGATCAAAAAGTAATGCCTTCTGTGTCATAAAAATTTAATAATGAACATATATACGGTAGTTCAACATAGTCGCCATGCTTTGGTACACCTTTGCGCCATTGTTGAGCCCAGGCATCACAACCATTTTTGAAAAATTCAGGGTTTTCCTTCCTGACCAACGGTTTTAAAGCTGTTTTATCTTCAACAAAGTCATTGAATCTGTAACCACGTAGGTTGTCTTTAATAGGACTTGTTGTGGAAGTGATTCGAGCATACAGAGGCTGAACGTCTCACATGGTTCTGCTCAAGGAATATTTGCTGACTTGGGATATCACAATGTGTTTGTCCTAAATGACTTCCCAAACAATTGTCTGTCGGTAATCGGAGAAGAGCTTCTGGACGCATTTGAAGCGGATCAACAGGACTTCTTCAAAAGTTTGCTCGCTGGTGGTGAGCTATAGATGTACCTCTATGACGGCAAGGAATGGCGGACCAGTGGTTCCCCACGGTCAAAAAAAAATTCAACACTACCAGATCAGCAGAGAAGGTTATGGCAACAGTGTTTTTGGCAACAAAGTCATGAATTATTCCCAATTCGTTTTAATACCTGGGTTCAACGATGACGCTGATGTGTGCCAATGCACACAAATACATGTGTAGAAGAATGTTCAGGCTATGATCTGTACAAATTCCGATGTTATATGTTCATGATCAGGAGGCATTGCTTTTTGATCGACCCTAGTAATATTAAATAATTTTTGGACCTTACCATTTAAATCTTAGAACTGTATACAATGGAATTTTACAGAATACTCAAGATCTTTGAAGAAACTGTAGTTTATAATATAAATCAATCACTAAGGTCCAATCATTTTTATTGTTCTCCTGAAGTTGTCCTAAATTTGGGACGAAACGTGCCGACATATAGTCGTAATTACATATCGTTAATTAATTATCCTACAGTTTGGCCACTATATTTATATATTTTGTCATTATAGGTAGGTAAATATGATATTCCAACCTTGCTCATAACTCAGGGTTTTTGATTTCGAGATTCTGACAGCAATTAAAAATATTTCTGAGAACGGTAGAATTACTAAGATATAATTCAGTCTTCACTCAGGTATCCCACGTACTAAAAGACCTCGTGATTGTCTGTGAGTCGTACCTGACCTGTACTTTCTACTTTGAGGATGGTTTGCAATCATGAAGGATGTCAACGAAAAGAACCAAAGAAGAAATATTTGTGTCGTCCTAAAACCACAATGTTGGTGATAAAGTACTGTTCGGAGCTCATTGTTTAAAATTATTCTAAAATCAAGTTCAACGAAATTCAATGCGAAGAAAAACAGACTAGAAACAGGAAACTGTTGGAATATCTTAGCGTTAATTTCATTCGAAACGACAATGCGTTGAATTAAATCAGAATTTTTTGATGACTCATAATTATTTTTTTATTGTGGATAACTTAATTAAATTATTTAATTAATAATATTTAATTAAAATTAATTTTTTTTAGATATTTCGGAAGAAATCTGTCTGCTCGTTAATCCGATTTCCAGATAATCTTGATATATACATAAAAGGATTGGGCTATCCTTTGAAACGTATAACCCCCAAAAGAGCCGCTGATGAGTTACAAGCAATAATATAATTGCCGTGAAATAAGTAGGAGAAAAATTACTGAAAATTAACCACCATAATGGAGTTTCAGGAATGAGGTGCTTGTTGACCTCAGCAGTTTGCGAGGTTGGAATGGATATAAAGAAGCAGTAAAACAGAGTACATATGGACGTAAAAGGTAGCCAACAAAGAATGATATACGGAAGTAGTTCATATAAAATTATTATTTATCGTGAAATCTGAATATTTCACACCACTAAGTCAACGACCGGAGATGCTGAACTCCAAATATCATCTCGCCACCACAGCGAATTGACATGCGGTTTCCATTTTTATATTTATTTTATATCCACTTTTAATTGTAATTATATGAAAAGTGCTCGAATTCAACATAAGCTTCAGCAGAGCAATGGTCAATAGTGAACTAGACGCAATACATAGATTTAAACATATTGGCAATATAAAATATTATGATATATTATTTTAAAACTATAAGAGGAAAGCATTTTTATTCCTGAAACAGCGTGAAGGAAAATTACAATTGCGCAACGAAACGCAACAAATAAAATGACATTAGCTCATCCGAAAACGACGGGGTAGTAATATTAAGCGATAAATGGACGTCAGTTGTATAACACAATTGTGTGGCGCGGCACAATGCAGCTTTTAACAGTAGAAACAGGGTCGGTCGGAAAGGATCGGTAAATTAAGAAATCGCGTGGGTTCTGCTAATATTCCTGCACATATAACAAAACTCCAGAAGGGGATAAGCGATTATTCCGTATTTTACGATGCTGTTGAATATGTCTATGAATAATACAGTCCTAACCATAGGTGCCATTTAGCCTTGGACCAGTTACGTTTAAAATAATTACGAAAGAAAAATGCACTTCTGGACATAAAAGCCTCGGATCATGTTTTTCGTAAGTCCTATATAATTCTTCTATATTTCGCCGATGGTTTTGACAGTGACGGATAGACTTTCTCTACCGTATATAAAACCTTATTACGTCGTAGTAATCGATTATTGAGAGATAGCACCTGACACAAGAGGACAATGCGCCAACCGAATTTCTTATACTTCGTTATTAAACAATATCAACCCGATATATTTCGAATATACTGAGAATAAATATCTACAATATGGACAAGATTTAAATAAATCAGAATAAATCAGTTAGTCAACGTAATTAAAACACGTGGCCGATTTATCTGAAGACATTGAAATATCTCCAAAACTGCCCAATGTCAAACAAATAAATCACTATATACTTTTTAAATAATGTTTAAAAACACCAGCCAACTAGAAAAAAATTATTATCAAGTTTAAAACATAGTCGTTACAAAAAAAAAACGTTTGATCAGTACGATTAGAATTAAATTCAGTTATCCAAAAAATGAAATGAAATAATGTTACATACCTGAAATTTTTTATTATAATTATGTATAAATATTATTCATATAAGAAAATTTAGATTAACAAATTTCAAACCTTCAGTTTGCCCTTGACTTATTGACATAAATGTTAGGAGTATTATTGAATTTTAAGATAACAATGGAAATAAAAATTTATATAATAGAACAAATAGTTTATAACAATAATGAATCATAAATTTTATTTCAATTATTGGTGTCATTTTTAACATTAAGCATCTAATATTCATAATTTGGTCGTCAATCTGGAAAAATATTTACATTCTTCATCTAAAATATTTACATTTTGCACATTTAAAACCTTTTTTTTTTAGAGGAAGTGGCAGGGGAAAGTCCAGAACTGAAGTATGGGCGTCTGAATACTCGTATGGACGTGTCTTTGCTTAATTAGGCCGGCTGTGAGCTTCACTACTCCTTTTTTTCCCCCACAATGTTACTTCACCTTCGCCGACGTTGCCCGCCACCTTCACTAGAGCCCAGGTAAATAATAGATTACGGTTTTAAATGAAAGACGATTCCTCAAGCACCGGATGGAAACATTCCATATTTTATGAAATCATTGAACGTGTCGATAAATAATATATTCGCAGCCATTGATTCTGAGAGAGGATAAATATTGTTTGTTTAATGTGGGCTCTTAGATGTGAAGTAAATAACAGTAAATAAAAATCGAAATAAATCTGGTGGACTCCTATAAATGTAAAATGGCTTACGTCGGTAGCGGAAGTTACATAATTTTTAATTCACGATTATTGAAATGGGCTGCGATAAACGCAAAGGTTCATAATCCTTATCTCCAACAGGGTGCAATGCCTTATCGGAGAAATAAACTGAGCGGTGATATCTTCATCGTCAGACGATTGGGCCTGAAAAAACCCATCTAAATGTCATCTAGTGAGCTATTTCTCGACTAAAACTTCATGCCAAAGCCAGGCTTAAGAACTTAAGTGCTCTGGCAGATGGAGATTGCTTTGAATTTCCAGAATAAATAAGTGTGGAAATAATTAAGCTTCTTGTAAAAAGTAACGATATAAGGCTTCGAAACTACCGTGAAGGTAATAAAAATTATTGGAATTCCGTGGCAGGTTAGTATGAGGCTCCAAATCGTTGTTATTCAAAATTTATCATGAATGTTTCAAGGTCAGTGAAGGATTTAAACTCTCTGACCGTTGTTGTTTAATCAATGCAAGACAGAATAATATTTTAAATTATCACTTTATGTTCTCAGCTTAAGGGCGAAATTGATTTACATTAGTTTGTACCGTAAAATAGCTTAAAAGATCTAATTTGATCGAAACAGATTTTTGGTGCACATGGTGGAGTTCCTCTTGCAAGCTGGGATTCATATAATCGTCGTGTTGAATTACGACAGAGTTCGGACAATTTTTTTAAAATGATAACGCGTTATCTGCTGCGTACAACGATAAGCCCGAAATCTCTATCGAATGAGAGATAGCGTGGTTCTGAAAAAAATATATAGGAAGTCACACTCTGATGTATAACTGTCTCGGAACAGAACGAACACGACAAGTTAGAATACAATTTCAAACGATTAAGGATTTATCTCTCTTTGGAAATATAGGACACCTCAAAGGTACATATTTCTTTGGACGTGTACTTACAACTTTCAGAAAAGAATTTAGTCAAAGACATCTGTAACAATTTTGACTCAACTTTACTGAAGGGGGAAAAATTGCCAACATTTTACAATATTCCATATATTTAAAAAAATAATAACTATGTGACGGATGCAGAAATGTTTCTTCTCAGAACGATATAACTACTGAGACTATAAAGTTGTGCCTGAAAAAAAAACATTTTAATGTAACTGCATGCCAAACAAATGTCATCTAGTGAGCTATTTCTCTACTAAAACTTCATGCCAAAGCCAGGCTTAAGAACTTAAGTGCTCGGACGGATGGAGATTGCTTTGAATTTCCAGAATAAATTTGTAAAAACATGTGTGACGACATGTGAAAGACATTTACTGCAGTCTGGACGCTAACTTAGCAATAGTTTATGATCCAGGATATCAGCAGCGCGTGCGCAGATCTACAAATAGCGACGTCCAACGTGACATCAGAGACGAGCCGAACTAAACAACAAGGATAAGACTGCAGGGAAGTAGTTGGGGATTCTGATAAAGTAACGAGATATAATCCTCAAATATAAACTCTCACTTTTCTTCAGGATGCTAATTCTACACAAGTTAAAATAAAGTGTTTGTCCACTGAGAAGCCCTCAAGATTACTCAGATTAAAAGAGAAATTATATCAGTAAATATAAAATAAAACGGTAATTATTAATAATGAAGTATGAATGATTGCAAAATTATTAAATCTGTATTCAAAAAAATTCTTAAGCCTGTAGGTATTCAAAAATCTATGCCATACCTATAATTGCGAAGTCATTTAACATTTTTTAATACAATTAGCTTTTGTGTGTCGAAGATAAATTTTTATAAAATATAATACAAGTCACTGAGGACCTGCAAATTATAATTAATAGTTGTAAAAAAAATGTTAAAATAAAAAAAAATTTTAAAAAAAATATTTTTCTCGTTCGAATTTTTTTTAAAAAAAACTTTGCTAAGATATGAGTAAATATTTTTTGTTCTGAATTATAATTGATTTTAAAGAAAGTTTTGAATGTTTTTCCCTGTGGGTGCGATTTTATTTTACGGCGGTGGCAACAAAATTTTCGCCTACGAAGGAAGTGCGTCTCTGTGTCCCACATTAGTATCAAGCCTGGTATTTAAATGTCAACTGGAACAATTATATCCAAAGTCCACACTATTTTGTGACGAGAACATGAACTTTGTACACGTATCCCAGTATCACCACGTTACCCTTACCAGAAGTCGTCACTCCAGAAAACCAGGGAATATGTTCAGGAACGCAATCCTTTGTTGGCGAAATTCCAGACGAACTCGTCCAACAGCATCAAAGGAGTACGTCTTCTACGTTAATATAACAGTGAAACATGAATCGTGTCATGAAGAAAGCGGCGACAAGTCAGCCACAACAATTGCGGTTCATTTAATTGCAGTTTACCGTTTCATACTTGAAGACACAAATAAAACAATTATTCCGTCTTATTGCTACCGTCATGCAGAGCAGTGGTCGACAACATAAAAAAGTAGATATTGCGGACCAATAAATTCGTAATTTAAAATTTCGTGGACAATTAACATAATTTTTAAATATACGAATTAGTACAAGCATTGAGTATAATATGCATGTATCTGTATTTATATAATATACTAGCTGGGTACTCGGCGTTGCCCGTGTTGTCATAATTCAATTTAACGACATCCAAAACCCCGGATTTGACTCCAATCTTGGTTGTTTCCGCGTTATTTTTTTCTAACGATCCTGCACCCCTACCCCTAGCTGTTAACCCCTACCGTGCTGAAAAGGTTGAAATTATACCCAAAAAAAATTGTAAAAACACTATTATTCTCATTCACCCAGAAAATACTTTATCCGACGCAAATATCGGCCTTTTGAGGAGGTTTTAAAATTTCTTCCTTCGTCCAACCCCGCCCTGGAGGGTGGTAGTCGTGTCTCACCCCCAGTGTTTGTTTCCGGTTCGAAATGAACACGTGAGCAAAATTTGGTCAAATTTTCTCCTCGGGTGTAGATTTGTATGTGGAACATGCACACGCACACACACACGCACACACACACGCACACACACACACACACACACACATACAGACTGACAGTCAATTTTATTAATTAGGGAAGAAGATAGAACAGCACAAAAATAATATATTTATAATAATTTTGAAGGATTAAATACATTTAAAATATTATGTATAATTTTAAACATAGTTGTTAAAAAATATTTGCCTACTGATTAATGAAAGAATTTAAACTCAAATTATGGTTACTTGAAATTTGAAACTTGTTAAATGAGCACATAAAATATAAATAATATCTAATTATTTTGCGGAATATTAAAATTGCGTCACAGACAACCGGTTGCAGACCACTGATGTAGAGTTTTCCTACGTTTCTCTAGTCATATTACGTAGAAAATTAAATATTGCGTTTCATTCAGACAATCTCATTTATCTTCTAATTAATAAAACGGAGTGTTTGTATGTTTGTATGTATATATGTTCCGCATACAAATCTACACCTGTGGAGAAAATTTAACCAAATTTCGTACATGTGTTCTTTGCGATAGGGAAACAATCACTGTTGGAATTAGACACGTCTACCATCCATAGGAGTGGGGATGCACGGGGTTGGAAATATTCAAAAATACTAAAACGACCAATATATATATATACATATATAAGTCGGATAAATTATTTTAGAGGACAAAGAGATTGATAGTGTTTCTAATTATGTTATTTGTGTATAATTTGAACCCCTTACAGCATGGAAAAGGAGCACCCTTAGGGGTGGGTTGGACTGGCGTCACAAGAAAATAACGCGAATACAACCAAGATTGGAGTCAAATCCAGGGATATGGATGTCACTGAGTTTAATTTTGACACTCAACCTGCCGTTTAACTTCCCCCAAACGGGGGTGGAAATTTTCAAACATGTCAAACGGTCGATATTTGCGTGGAATAAATATTTGTCGGGGTCAATGACATTGATAGTACTTTTACCGATGCTTTTTCGGCATGGGAAGTGGAGCACATTTAGGTATAGGGGTCAAGGTGCGTTACATAAAAATAACGAAAAAGTAATCGAGATTGGAGTCAAAGCGAGGGGTTATGGATATATGACAACCTGGGCAACGTCGGGCAACCAGCTAGTATATTATAAATTAGACAATAACAATCAAAAGCATAAAAATTTAAATTTAGGCCTTCATAAAGCAGATAAGCAATTGTAACATGCGCTTTATCGTGGTTTTGTTACATATTTCCCCATTATTACTTCTAAATGGTCCTATGCCTTCTGTGGGGCTTTAAGTTGATCGATATAGAAGTCTAAATCAGTGAATTGACATTTATTGTACTCGTTCATGTTTTTAAGCGTGTTCCTGATTCCTTTACATAGACAGTAGTTCCGTATTCGTACCACGGACTGCAAAAATTTTGAACCCATTTGTATCTCAGGTAAAACGAAGCGTCTAATTCTGTGCTACTATTGAGATTAATCCTCAAATAATTGTAAGTAACGTGTCCTTGATCTCTATCCACGCCAATGATGTACAGGCACTGATTACTTGCCACCATTAGTCATCAACGTTTATAACTTTTCAATCACGTATTTCCTTTGAGTCGTTTTCTAAGCTTGTCGTGAGCGGGGAATAATTTGGTTTCGCAGATGTAGAACATTCATCTGAGAGGAAAAAAAACTGAAATTATAATTTCGTTTTTCTGTTAGGTTATTAATGTAGCCATTGGGGGGGTCGAGTGATGTGTTGAGATTGCAGAAATACGGCATTCGCTACAAATTATGAAGGATGCGTCGCAATTTGGCCGACACTTGGAGCGCCCGGAAGAATAAGGATAAAAATGGTGCAGGGTTTCCTTAATTGGTGCAGGTGCCAGTCTCCCACACGGCCCCTATTTACTAATTCTTGGTTTATGGCAGTCAATACATGGCGGCGCAGCTTTGTGAGGTGTTTGCGCAGCGCGGGGACGGCGTGGGTGGCAGAGGATGATGGGGGAAGGGGGGGGGGGCGGGGGCGGGTGGGAGCACAGTGGCGACTCCATAAAGGAAATTGCTTGTCGCTGATAATGCTGCCGCTCGCTTTCTCTGCCGTATGCCTTTCTCGTGTAATTAAAGCACCATTCGGCACATACCTGAAGCGACGTTCGCCAATAAACGCACCCTTTATTGCGCTCATGTTTCGTTAGGTCGCCCTCACACGCGGCTGTGCGATGTTCATTACATATATAAGAAAGTTTCGCGTATAATATACTGACGGTCGCCGGACCTTCATGTTTCATCGCGATACACAGACCAAAATTGCAGTTTTCGAACTTTCAAACCTAATGCTTTGGAACTCGTCTTGGGACTTCCGGATCACCGATTTTTGGCAATTTGTGCTCGGGCAAAAATTAACGACACTCGTGTTGTAACTTGGGAACTATTTCACTGTTGTGAACTGTGTCCTTACGTGACTACGGACTCAAAAGAAGTGTATGAGCAGTTGAATATAATTGTGGTTGTATGTCACATCAGATAATGTCGTATACAGAAAGAATGGCGTGATATTAGAGCTGATGAGACGCGCAGATTCACGTACGACATAGAAACTAAGCAGCAATTCATGTTTGGAAAACACATCTTGTAGACAGAAACATATTACGGTTACTACAAAAAAGTGATACACAACATTTATTAGGAAAGTACATTTTCATCATACAGTTTCCTGACTTTTACAGTGTGTAGATACGTCCCTTAGGGGAAAACAATTCATTTCTCAACAGAATCCCCATCCCTCTCAACCATCTCGTTAACTCTCTGCACATTGTCAGGATTGCAGTGTGGAGGAGTATCCAGAGTATTGGCGTGCCCTCTTCCCCCACATAAGCTGCTTGCCCACCGACTAACGATCGACAGCACCATCTCCGTACACCTACGTTTCGAACAGTATTACATTCTATCTGGCTTAGGGAAAAGGGCTAGAGCTGGATCAATCCATAACGAAGCAAAGCTACTCGATACTCTAAGACTGAAAATTATTACGATTGCAAGAAGCAACACAGAGAACTTGAGTACAACACTGTAACAGGGAAAGCAAGAAACGTCACTAGACCAAAAATCTTCCTCTACTTGTTTAAATAGTCCGACAAAGAATAACGAATTGATTTGGTTTGGGTGGTAGAAGGCTTCGGAGGGTAATTCACGTGGCAACTCCCCTTTAACAGAATATGAAGGGATTTGAAAGTGGGGATGCGGAAGGGTTACTGGGCCCCCAGGCTGTGGTTTAATGGTATTTGCCTAAAAGTGATGCAGGACAAACCCTAGTAAACCTGCACCAGGTAGGTCGGGCAGTAGGTACTTATTCCACGCCCTTCCTATTGCTGTGGTGAACCGCGACCAGTAAAGTAGGCAACTGGCCGACTGTTCTAATGGGAATAGCGAACAACTCTTACCATATGTCCCAAGTCTGTGACCCCGGAACAGGCCTAGGTGCCTCGGCTTATGGGATTTTTTTTAGGGCAACAGGCTACATGAGGGTAATCCACGTTGGGCAACTCCCCTTTAATAGCATAGGAAGGGATTCGAAAGGGGGATGCGGAAGGGTAAAGGAAGGTAGCCAAGGGTTAACTAGGGCCCCCGGGCTATATTTAAAGGATCATACCAGGCATTCGCCTAAAGAAATGCAGGGAAAACCCTAGAAAAACCTGCATCATGTAGGTCGGGCATTGGGTACTTGTCCCACGCCCTTCCGATAGCGGGATAACATGAGTTTGCTGTGGGGACGCAGCATTCTCTATCCGTGCCTCGACCAGTTTAGGAGGCAGCTGGCCGACGATTCCAATGGGAATAGCGGACAACTCTTGCCGTATGCCCAAGGTCTGTGACACCGGAACATACACCTCTCATAACAGACCGAGGTGCCTCGGCTTGTGGGAACCTTAGTTCAAAACCGGAGATGAAAAGTCATCCCCAAAGGTAGCCCCTTCGTATCTCTCCTACAAGGTTCTGCCTGCGCAGTCTCTCTTTGGCTTATGGGATGTTCAAATTTAATTTTTTTACAATACAGCTTTGAGTATTAAATGCGAAAGAAAATTTTATAACGCTTCAATGTTTTTATTTCTTTCATATCGATCTTAGTACTGCGTTATTGCATATTTTAATTCCGTTTGTCTTCTGAATACAATCCGTTAATAAAGTTATTGGCATTCTTACGGTTATTTTATCCGTAACTGTCTAAGAATTATTCATTTGCAGTTGATAAATATTCATTAATTTTGGAGGGGTGTCGTTTAAAATTCCTTTAATTACTGTACAAAAATAATTAGTTAAGCTAAGAACGCAAAGGGAAACTAACGGAAGGAAGGTCGTCGCGGAATACAAGACCAGAAGATAAACTTGACCTTTTTGTAGGGATAATGATGGTATATTCCGTAAAATCGGAGGCAAGTTGGCAACAGCTCTCGGCATCTGGGCGAGAATAATGCTCGAGGGCTGTAAAATAATTTAAAATACCGTGCTGTTGAGAATTAACAATGTAGCTGCGAGTGGGTGTGCTCGGAATCGATTGGAAATTAGCGTCTGTTAATGAAACGATGGGCAGGCGATGTTTTGCGTCACTGGTAGAGGAAGTTTTATTCTTCCAAACTGCGAAAACATCACTCCCATTTTGAAAATTCCGAGGCGTCGTTGCGTTATATAACTTTTGTTAAACAATAGTTCGAAGAGTTTTTTCACGATAGACTATACAGTAAAATCCGATATTTTTTTGTATTATTTCAGTGAATATGGACTGCAATTTTGTTGCATCAAAATCTGTATCTATTGTGACTTATTAATGCAAAAATTTTGTCAAAGTATCCAACTTGGTAATAAACTACGTTGTATCTATATCACGACAGAACAACAAAGGAGTAATAATTTCCATCTGTTATAAAAAAAATGCGACAAAACATTCTAAACAGGTAATAAAAACGATCAATTACGGACGGAATAATGAAATTTATATTTGAACTAAGAGTGAAGAGAGCAAGCAAATCATGCTTCCGAATTCCATACTTAATTCAAAATTAAATCAAGGACACTAAAAACCGATGTAGCATTATTTTTTTCTAAATATAACAAACAGCGATTTGGAATAAATTACCTGCAACACTGTTTTGGTATAGCCCACTCGCCAAAAGGTAGTTCAGGATTATCCTTTAAAATCAATGAGAGCTTAATATCATAAATCGCAAGGGTTAAGTGAAGTGATATTACAGTACTAGGTACTGCTGAGATTTATGCCTTAAAATTTGTGCCTGATTTTAATTGTACAATTCATTTACAAGAATGCATTTACATGTAGTGTACGAACGTTTGTATATTGTGGAGATTACCAATGTGTAATGTATATTTTATTTCATATTTTTTTCTTTAATATTATTGTCGGCGTAATTATTGGCGCAAGAATGAAGAGACTATAAAGTTTGCTACGCGATTATTGTCGGAAAAGCGTTGGAAGACGCACAGAACTTTGGTGGAAACATTCAGAGTGGTTTGGGAGCCTGACCGGAGTGGTCACGGCAGTTTGTTGAGGGAGCTTGACCAGAGTGTTTTGGGAGCCTGAGCAGAGTTGTCTTGGGAGCATAAACGTTAATAATCGTAGAGAATACGGTCTTGGAGACCAGTTGAGGAGTCTCACCACTTTATAATTAGGAATTCAGCTAAGTCTAAGCTGAACAAAGGCTGAATATATCACATTTGGTATTAACGTACTTCTACAGAAAAACTGAGTGACAATAAGTACGACGACGTAAAGTTGGAAAACAGTTATTAGAGAGGCTCCGAAATTTTTGTGAAGTGAAACGATATAGCAATCACTTTTATTGCTTGTTATGTAAACATTTTCTTTAAAAATAGAATAACTGAAGAGTGAATAATACGGTACCAGAGCTGCTCTAAATAAAATGGTATGTAGAAACTTCATTTTGTAAACCTTTATGTAAATATAATTTACGGTCAGATTTATCTAGTTTTTGTTAGATTCTTTTATACAATTTGTTATTGTAAATTTAATTCGTATTGTTTTTTGTAACTTTGCTGATAATTTCAAATCACTATAATTTATTAGAGGCCCTGTAAGCAGCCCTGAAGTTTTTATTCTCATTAAAGCTGAGGCATTTATTAAAAAAAAGTACTAAATTTAATGTAAATAGAATTTTTAATAAATAATCTAATGTTATCCCTTAAAATAATTTTATTTACATTCAAGGTAAAATCCTGTTCATTTTCTTCCTTTCAAAAATTTCTAATACCACATAATTTGGCCGCAACGTGTTGGTTTTATTTTCATTTGTTTTACTTGTATACTACATAATTTGACACCAACGTGGGGCTTCTTCATACATTTTATTAATATCTTTTGTATACTACAATATATATATATAGGGTAAAACAAAACTCGACGGCAAAATATCTGTAATGGTTCGCTCATACTGAGAGAAGAAAAAAAGACTTTTATATTTGGGGACACCTATAGATTTTGGTGAATTCAAATAATTTGGATGATTTACTTGAACATTTCATCTGATATGAGAACAGAGCGCTCCAACTAGTCCATTGAACTTCATACAAACCGATCAGATACGGACCCATGTTATAATACTCAAATTTTCTTCTCTGAAATAAGGAGTGTCCATCCCTGAAATTTTGACGTCGAGTTTTGTTATACCCTTTATAATATGTGTGTGTGTGTGTGTGTTAATTCTTGTTCTAAATCTACCACCATATGCGAAATTATAGATTTTAACAATAAATACATTGTTATATTATTTGTTTGACATATTTCGTCATTTTATATTTATTTATATCAGTAATTTACGATTTAGGGGTCAAATAGATGACATTTTCCCATCGAACCAACCGTGATATCAGAAAAAAAGAGAACTTTGTACGAATCGCAAATTGGACTCACTTCAGATATTAAATTGGTCAACGTAATCAAACAAGCGCTTCTGTTAATTTCGGTTGAACATTTATACTTGAAATCAAATATTTGTGGAGTGAATAAAATGTAATTTCCTGGCGCTACACGGCGTTCTTCAGCACCTCATTGTCCGGGTGCTGTGATTACAAAGATTGGAAGAGGCACTTCATAGAAAACTGTAAATGATGCAGAATAAATCAAACTATCGATGTTTCCCAATGATATATCTATAAAGTCATGGCGTAAACAACAGCTATATACGCTATACAGACGTATTTATTGCTTTTAAAAGAAAATGTTTTCGTTATGGTCAAGATTTACTCCTTTATGATGATTCCGATTTGTTGCTTCAGAAACCGTGGTGAGGGCATAATAAATAGTTTCAGTATGGACGGGATATAAATTAACGTTTTAAAATTTAAGTTTTAGCAGGATATAATTGTCCCTCAGTCTTCTGATATTACGAAAGATTACATTTATGAAATTATTTACATTCACAATATAAAGTAATAGTCGCCATATTCGAGTCACTAATATGGAACGAAAATTAACTTACATTTTCCGCAAGGGTCAAGTATTTCGAATTGTTTTTTTTAATATCATTCGATGGAGTATTGCTGGATAAAATTATAGTTTTTATTCAATATAAATACTTCTGCTTTATTTAATTACGGGAAAAGGAACTATTTCCCTTATTCGTCGCGTAGTAATGTATTTTTTCTCTCGCGTGACGTCATGGTTTCTTGGTGCGCAGTAATTTAACACAAAACGATCACATTTTTCAATTATAATTTTAATTATAATGCTTCAGAAACGAGATATAAATTACAGTTTTAAAATTTAAGTTTTAACATTTTCCTAATAAAATTTTCTAATAAAATATAATCCTTAAGTTTACAGTACCCCTGTACACAAAAATGTAAAGTTGATTAACAATAATTAACTTTACGACGTTTCGTCCAGTATTAGGACCTCTTCAGGTTGGACAGATTTCAATAATTTTGTATACAATTCATGCATAATATTTCGAGGACGAAAAGTCGTAAAATTAATTGTTCTTAATAAACATTATAATTGTCTGACTCAAGGTCGTACATTTATTTACTTATTTATAATATTATAAATGGCAGATATTTTTTCAACATTAATATACTGATCTAAACAGTTTCAGAAAGAATAGTTAAAAGTTATATATCTTTTATATAAAATAACGTTTAAAAATTATCATTTTTTTTCCATGTATAAGAAGAAATAGTTCTACTAAATTATCGTTTAAAATTTCACAGTGACTTCTAATATACAAATAAAATAATTTTCAGGATATATAACGAAAATATCGGCTTCTTCTCCTTGCAAGCTTCCTGTAACATTTTATAACAGGTGGGATGAATTATTTTACGTACTTATTTTAATGTAATTAGTCTCTATTCACAATTGTGTTATAAACTTCAATATCAATATAATACTTTTCGCATTAAGAAAACAAGGCTTAAATAAATAACAGTTAGACATTGTTTACGGGAAAATAATGTTGAAAAATTTCCAGAACGTGTTAATTAACAAATACTTATGTTTAATTTGTGGCCCGATGAACGTTGATTTAAACATAAACTCTGTTTATATTATCATATTAACATTGCGGTTTGGCACGGCACACACTCCAACTAAACATGATAATAAAATGGCACTTGAATTTAGTAAACCTCATCACGATTGGTACTCACTATTTATTACCGTCAAAAATATTCAACAGTTTTATTTTGTCGAGTTGTGAGAGCACTCGAAACTGTTCGTGATTTATGAAAATGTGGAAATGCTACAAATGTTTAATAGCAGGTTGCATGTATAAATATTAAAGTAATAAAATCAATATTCTTGCAGTGAAATACTTTTCGTAAAGCAAAGCATATATTAACATGTTATTGAGTATAAAATAAAATTCGATTTAATTACAATGTTATTACAAAAACACTGACTTTTAAAAAATACATTAGAAATGTAACAATTGCTTAGTGAAAAAGCGAACTAATTTCACTCGTAGTTGCACTTGAAACTATTTATTCAAATCATTGAAAGTGTAAACAGCATAAGCCATTAAATAATGAGTGTAAAGTGCTCTTAGTTTATTTACGTACTTTGAAGCTCGGCACTAGGTTTCATAATGCTCAGAGTTCAATTAGAAATTATATGTACAGAATATCCAAAATGAAATGAATTACCGCTTATTTTCCATATTTGAAGTTACGATGATTCGATCTATACTTTAAATTAATATACTGCATTTTTAAAATCTGTATAACCCAGGAAAAATTCTCAATATTTAAATGGTTTGTCTAGAGTCGTATCAAAACAACAACTATTAGATGGAATATATGGTTATACTATAGAGATTGGACGCTCCGGACCGAACCGTTTCAAACAAACAACTCCTCACGATACTTACAAAGAGTAAAACGCCTCTCTGTAGCACTCCGCTCTTCTCTGTTCGCCAGCTCACAGCTCGCTCAGGAGCGGAGCGTTTCGACTCCGAACCACCAGACCACGGAGTAGAGAGCTCCGTTGAACGGCTCTCGGTGTACGACTCTTCGCGACGAGCGGGAGTCACAGAGTGGCTCCAACCCATCTCTATTTTGCACAATAACGATTTACATACATTCCTAGTAGCTCATTATCGACCATAAAACTTAATTCTATTTTATAGCCTCTTGAGAACGGAAAATAATTTCCAAACATTCATTAACGATAATAAACGTAAACCTCGTGTTGCGGTTTTTAAATTCCCCTTTTCTTTCTTTAAGAAAAAGTCCTATTTAGTACAGGAGGATTAAGAGAATTATTTTGAATCTAAACCAAGGAGATGAAAGCGCGTCAAGCCGTGCGACTCGTTACGAAAAACTCTAGGGTTCGAATCCCCCCAGCGGTTACCATGATTTCAGTTTTCTTTTCACTATTGTGGTAACTGTATCAGTAGAACGATAGTACAAGGGCTGCTTTCTCCCAAAATTCTATAAAATATAAAGTTAATAAAGAGGGGAGAATTGATACACTGTTCATCTGCCTGTACAATAGTTGTGCTACTTAAATTGCCAGCTCAGCAGTAAAGTTAAACAACAGTTTAGAAACAGTTGAAAACTGTAACTGCACGGTTCACGCTAATGACGAGGCAGTCATAAATGCAGGTTCAATTCTACCTGGGAAATATGTTCTCTTCTAGTCAAGTGAAACAAATTTTCACGGACAATATTAATGGAAAACATTTTGTATGCTATTTGTTTATGAATAAAAACATTGTCTGTCTATCTAATAAATAATAAATCTCTAATAAATAAATAATAAAAATTTTCACGGACAATATTAATGGAAAACATTTTGTATTCTATTTGTTTATGAATAAAAACATTGTCTGTCTATCTAATAAATAATAAATCTCTAATAAATAATAAAATATCTAATAAATAAATTGACAGTGTGTGTGTGTGTGTGTGCGTGTGCTCCGCATACAAATCTAAACGCGTGGAGAATTTTCGACCAAATTTTGTACACATGTTCCTTTAGAACAGGAAACAAACACTGTGGGGGAAACAAACAAAAACAATGATTTGTGACAGTTTAAGAAGTTGTTTGAGGTGAAACATCCACAATATTTGTCTGCAAGCTTTGTAGAATATTAGTAAAATTACATAACTCATCCAAAATATTATGCGTTAATATAGAATGAGGTGACAATACTTCTGTTTAGTTTCGATGTTTTTCTTTATTATATATAGATGTTTTATTGTCCTCGTAACGGAAACCAGCCCTCCATAGTGTAAACTACACTGCAAAAAGCTACAAAATGTACTCACTGGAAAATTAAAAATATGTAGGATTGTTCTTTTATGTCTGGTGTGCACTGAAATATGTAACACTTGTTTGCAATAAAATTCAGAGAAATGTAAAGATTATCTCATTTCGATATATGACTGATAATAAAATTAAATGGTAAAAATATATATATTTCTATACTTCTTTTTTGATGAAGCTAAGGCTACAATTTTTAAATTTTGCTTAAACGGAATTGCACGAAATCTACTTTTGTATGTACAAATCCCACTCCGCCAGATAGCATCTTCGCTGTAGCGCATAACTGTTTGTTTATGTTAAAGACATCTTCATTTGGCTCATCCGCAGTAAATATTTACCGGAGTAAATTGATCTGTTCGTACAGTTGCGCTCACCACACAGAATTCACCCTCTTGTCCTGTTTTTCGGAGTTGCACTTAAAATGCGAATGAGCTGTGTACATTCACTCTCCGCGTAAGTAGATGATTCCATTTAGCCATGGAATGAAAACGCATGGCAAAAGGAACAAGGGGGCTGGAATATTAACTCCAATGATTCATGAAACTTACAGCATGTCTCACATAATCCTCCACGAGAAGTAAATAAATGCGTATACTCAACTCAAAGCTACTAATAAATAGAAATGTAAATGATTATATGGCATGTGGTTATTATTTCTATCCCTATAAGTGAGTGCAGAATAATATAGAAATTTTGTTGGAAACGATTCACTTGACAACGTTATATTGTAATTAATTGCAGCATTAATAGATTACACCTCATAATTAAGAAAAGACTAATAAAACCATTAAAAGCGTGATTTAATGTAGGTTAACAATGATTTTCAAAAGAGTCCAGTCCTCAGACGTCTGACTGAAAAAGTAATTATAACATTAACGTCTAATTTAATAGTTTTGTAATTGAATCTAAATTTGATACGGCTAGATAGTTGATAACGAGGAAAAGAAACGAAAGTAAAACCTAGGTCATCGTTGTCTCGTCAACGGGAAAATAGAGTAACAACGGGTGAATAGCATTCATTTGTTTTATAATAAAACACTTCTAACCGGAACACTTATAATACGTATATTGACGTATATTGTGTGTGTTTGACTATATTTAACGTAATAATTCCAACATTTTATGTTCTAAAGTGAAACCTACTTTCTGAGTGTCTCGTAATGTGGAAAATTAGGTAAAATGGGGCGAATAGCAATCTTTTGTTTTATAATCAAACACTTCTTACTGTAACACTGTAAATTATGTATATTGACATATATATGTATAGTGCATTTTTGGCGTTGTCCACATAATAATTCCAATTTTTATGTTATTCTTCATAAATATAATTAATAAAAACTCTTTAGTCGGTTATAGTTGCAATAGAAAACTTCTGTTCTTATACATACAGAAATAATATCCCAAATATTTCCCTTCAACATTTACATTAACTACAAAACACTTGCCTTGTGGAGACAGCAACGAGTTTATTCATATATTTATTTCGAAGAATAAAAAATAAAAACTTCATGCGTAAATAACTGAACTTGCAAAAAAATTGCCACTTCCCTCATACCTTGAACCAACTTTCGGTTGTTTGACAGTTAAATGGTTAGCACATTGAAATTTGTCCAGTTATCATATCGCTGTTTTGTAACACACCACATTACTTTAGAAGTTAAATGTAGCAATTTCCGGGTATCTATTATGCATAACTTTAAATTAAAAACGAGAAAGACAGGTGTATACTCGAATTTTGGAAGTGTGCGAAATTTCTTAACATTTTGCAATGGCGGGAGATATTTTCTTACAAAGCCAATAAAAGTCGAATATATTTCATGATGCATTATGTGTAATGTTTAATATATTAAAATAGATTTTTACAAAAAAAAATCTTTGGCCTGTAAAATTACATTTTTCTGCAGTCTTCGTCTTGAATGAAGTTTTATTCGGGAATATTGGCACAATTTTCCATTTTAAGGTCAGTTAATATGTTTAATTAATATTTCTAGGACATAATGGATAATAATATAATGTTTAAAAATTTTAATCCATTCCGATGATCGGCAGGGATTCTGACAAATTTATCAATTTTTAAAACAAAAAAGGCCAGTCGTGGCAACGAACCATTGGTTGAGCGGAGCAAGAACGGAAAATCACATTAATGTTCCCGATTCTGCGAGCCAATACCATAATTGTGTTATTTTAACTTAGCGACCAGGAGTAACTCTGCAGTTCCCAACTCGCCCAACGTAAATAAGTTGATAATGCGTCTGACAACATGATTATCCATGCATTAGTATCGCCAGGAGAAACCACCCGAAATTCAATAATTCTATCGCTGTTACTCAGAGTGTATCTATCTCTTGTCAGAAATGTAAGTTGCATCTCATTTATTATTTACAACGGGCTGAAATTTAAACTTAAGCGTGTAGGCAATAATATTGAGTGCCTAGGAATCATTCATCATATTGTATCTTGATAGGATATTTTTATACTAAAACGAAAGAATCGATTATGTCCTACAATTTCATAATAACTTCGTCTCTCCGATAAATAAATTAAAAGAAATTCAGAAATTCGTGCTTCTAAAACACAATTTTAAACTGAATGAATCTCAAAATATATATATTCCATTTTATTAATAAATTTGTCCTTGTTTATTTTGTCAACAGGTACGTTCGCATTTTCAATTGTCTACTGCTTTATCTGTGTAGTCTTCTACAGGACAACCTTCCGCAATATGAATAACAATAATCAATTTGACGAGGACCAAACTTCAGTTCATAGCTGTAACTGTGTGCTGCGTTTTCCGGAAGTTGCCAACCCCCATTCCTCGATAAAGTGAACGTCATTACGTCGAACAGTATCGACTCGGTGGAAGAATAAGTTTAGGAAACTTTACAGATAAAGCCAGGACTAAACAAAACACAGCACGTGGTAGTTCTCACAAGCGGAGCTCCGCCGCCGCTTACTTGCATGCAATTTTAAATTACCTTATCAAACCTGCATCTAACGTTGCAGCGATAAAATTAGCCGCGCAACCGGGATATTCCGCCATTGTTTTTCTCTTTCAGCGGGTCTGGCCGATCCTTGCAGTTTTAAAATGGACACCGAACAACACAGATTATTTAAAGGGTTAAATTCATCTCCGGGAAGTATTTTTCCTTGTAAACATACTATAATGGAATATTTTTATAACAGAATTTAATTCATTCTGATAATCTAAAACAAATAAAAAGGATAATTTCAATAAATGATAGTGATTAAAAGAGTTCCCGTTCAAAGAAAAAATACTGAAGAATTACGAATATGTATAATAACTATATCGTCTTTTTCAGTTCCTTCGGTATAACTGAGTCTATTGTTGCAGTTTTTGGCAAAAAAATATGTAGATAATCGTCAATTTCCAGTTCTGTATCACCAGTGTGAGGACAACGAACACTACGACATAATTCTCTTTCTTTATCACTCTCGGCCCATCGTCCCTGACTATAGCAGTAGTCACGAACGATGGTGGGTGGCGCAGATTCAGGTAGGGGAAGACAGTTCGACGTTGCCTCGATGCGCGTGGTATAAACACATACACGACAACGGATCTAACCAGGTCAAGCTCTAGCGGCAGATTGAAGCCGATTGATTGCGAACGGGGACAGGTAGCACCCGCGAAGAAAGACACTAAACTGGGCCGTCATCGAATCTGCCGGGACCTTGCCAGATCGCTCTTTTTGCTGTTGTTGCTTTTACAGGTTTCAAAATAGAGTTGTGATATAGAAGAAAACATTGAAGAAATTATAACCAAAAGGCACAGCAATATACATTGAATCTCCAAATCCTCATAATTAAAAACTCATTATCTTAAGTTCATATTAATCTTTTAACAACAAATTTAAATTTAATATATAAAAATATATGTATGACTTCAAACAATTGTTACATACTATCCGGCAACACACACTGTTGGGATGGAAGAGGTAAAATTATTTTGTTTTAAATATATATATATATATATATATATATATATATATCTTTAACGACTATTAGGGTCGGATGAATTATGTTCGCGAACTTTTCATTTTCAGAATCTAATAATAATTTTTGCATAAATTATATATATTGTAAATATACTTTTAATTTTAAAAATCTAGCCAAGGGGTCCTAAATGCGTATATTATTAAGATATTTGAAATAATTGATAGTTGCATATAATATTTTTAACAAGTTTTATGAAAATTCTCTGTAGATTATTAAGTCACAATTTACCAAAGGCTCCATTTTTCAGAATAAATATGAGTGTGTTATTTGATTCTTTTATATTTCCATGAATTATCTCAGTCTTTATAATTCAATTATTTTTATGTATTAAGAAAAAGTTTTAAATTTCTTAAATACACAATTCACAAAAAAAAAAACTTTACAGTCCTCATAAAAATTTTCTGCAATGTTTTTAAATATATATTTACGTTTGCGATTAAAATTTTTATGAGGCCTAATATTTGAGGTACTTATTGTGAATATAACTACTTTTCTACTTGCAATTCTTCCCTACCCAATAAAATAGTTCATGAAACTTGTAACAAATACACAGTAATTATGAAAGAATCTATAGATAAAGCAAAAAAATGATGAGTGGAACATAGTTTATCTAAAGTATACTGTGGTACAAATATTTAAACTTAAATTTATGTATGTCACCAAAAAAAAATGAACAAATCGATGGAAGCTCAAAATAAAATCTTTGCGAGTGTTAGTAACTGTATTTAAGTGGTTAATTATTTGTAAAAGTATATAGTGATGACAGCATGTGTCATCAGCCCATGTAACGCGAATTCTTCAATCAAGTAAGAGTGGTCCAGTGTGATAAATAAAATAATTATTGTTTAAATTTGATTGTATTACTTCTTGACGCATTAAAAATAGCAAAAAAAATTTGTATTAGGGAGTCATTCATTTCGATTGTAATAATTGTTACTCAAGCTTCTTGTTTAAAATTATGCACATCGTGGTTCTAATTAATGTTATTTACCTTAAATAACGCTAAAAATAATATTTACTTATACAAAAGCTTCGATTATCGATTTCTTCATGTTCATGGTGAAAGTTGACTGTGTAATATAACTACCAATATCTGAAGAATAAAACAAAGTCTCGATGCGGAAAATTATATCGTATGATATTCAAGAATGATAACGGAAAGTAAACAAATTTTCTTACGTTTACATCGCTGCAATTTGCTCAACTTCAAATATATTTTTCGGAGACCATTTAAGATATTCTTCCACTTTATTTTACTATCTAAACCTAGCCGCAATAATTTTGTGCGGCCAGGTAAAACATAATAAATGTCTCAAACAATTACAGAAATTGACGTGACGTTCCTATATCAGCATAACTGAAGCAAGTTTCAACAACACGAAGTAAAGGAACAAGACGAATCAGGAAGAGAGTTTGTTTTAAGTACTATTTTTGTGTGTTGTGTGTTGCATAACGTCACCGGGGTTCATTGAGTATTTGACAGAAATTGATAGAAAGTTCTGTAAATATATTGTATAGACACTATGTACCTAGTATTATCAGATAAAAAACATAAAAATATAAAAAAATATAGAAAATAATTAGATGACTTATCTGGTAACATTTGATGGTAATAGACATCATTAAACTGGAAAACAAATTTGAGTTGTAAATTAATGACAACACTGATTTCAAGCTAATCATCATTAGTAGAATGGTATATGTTGTTATAAAACCTATTAGATGGTAACCTATTTTTTAACTATGTTAAAAAACTATATTTTAACTATGTTAAAAAACAAAGATATAATTTAAATTATCAGTGTTATTATTTACATGTAATATTTCAGATAAGATCATTCCAATGTCTAATATAGAACTTGACTCATAATTGAACCCATGATTATAGTAAAACGTTCTTAGTGAAAGGAATATTTTTAAAAAACACACTTCATCATTTTTACCGATATAACAGAAGTACAAAATTTTGGATTGACTTTTCATTTTCCGGATACTTATAACGCTTCAAAAATTTCGTGGCATGGTTAGTATCATACTGTGGAAACATAATGGTGTCTGACTAAATTAACGGGTTTAATTTCTAAAGAAAATTGATTAAATAATAGAATATTTAGTCTACAGCTTTCATTTGAATTATGGAAATTGTATTCACAATCTTTGTAAGAAAAATTAAAAATCATAGTTTGATGAGAAACATGATATTCGAATTGGTATCGTTTCCGAAAACAGGATTTTTCAAGTTCAAAAGCGAACTGTATTTTACTATATCAGTATTAAATATATTTCCCCGTTCTTATTAAAAGGAAGATCATCCTCATACCAAAATATAGCTATTGATTTGAAACTGTTTCTATAAAGACAATTCTAAAAGTCTCACTTAACTATTTCAGAAATAAATCGTGATAGTGGGAAACCAACAATTTGTTGATAACTAACATTAATAAAATGATTTAATAAAAACTAACCGTCCACAAACACAAATATCAACATTATTAAAAAGTATTCATAAAAAACACCAGAAACCTTATTTTTTTTTTTGGGGGGGGGGTGTATTATAACAATGTTAGTATAATGATCTATTTGGACTGTGATTTATTTTTTCCAAGTCAAAATGATGTTTAATTATTTTTTCACATTGGTCGGATAAAATTTCCAATCATGATTCTCCCGCAGTTTACCTCGATCTAGATATCAGCTACTACACAGAGAGTTTAATAGATAAAGCGTCGCAATGGTAGCAAATTTGATGGATAAGGAAGGTTGATGATGCCAAACAGCATGAGTCAGAGGAACCCGTGCGATTGGGAAATGTAGAAATTTACGTACTTCTTTTGCTACTTTTTTTGACGTACTGTCAGATCATAAATTCCCGAATCCGTAAAATGTATATAATAAGTATCCACTATTATATTATGGAGGGGTATGGGGAAATTTAAAATAATTTTTTTTAAAAAAAAAATCCTTTTTTTCTTTCCCTGGGAACAGGATCGCCCCCCACCCCCACCCCCAGTGGAGCTCCGCCCGTTCTGTGTCGCCCAGGAAATTTGGCGCAGGAGACTCATTTTTTATTCCGGCCATTTCGTCTTCTTCCGGCTCCGCCGTCGACACGTGCATGTTTAAACAAGGGAACGACTTGTGAGTCAGTCGCACGCAGATAAATGAGCTCCCTACTTCACATTGTTCTGCTCGAGCAGGTGCATTATTCACGATTAAGTGTAAACAATTATTACAGTCCTCTGGAATTCTAATCATCAAATTTCAATCAAA